>OY253748.1:10997047-12403714 GCA_958009045.1 Oxytorus armatus | reverse complement strand
GGCGTCTCCAGTCTGTCCAGCGCTTGGCAAATGACGTCCCATCTGGCCGAGTTAAAGGCGTTCTTCACATCTAGCGCTGCAAGTAGGCAGTACTTTTTGCTACCACGCCTCCACCGCGCTCCGGAGATGACCTCCCTCGCCGTGTCGACTATGCTTTTTATGGCATCGATCGTTGACCTCCCTTTTCTAAACCCGTACTGGTTGTCCTCGAGGGAGTGACCAATTACAGCTTCGATCCGATTGTGGATAATGCGCTCCAGAATCTTCCCGGCTGTATCGAGCATGCACAGTGGGCGGTACGATGACGGATCATTGGGTGGTTTGTTGCCCTTTGGTAGGAGAACCAGTCTTTGTCTCTTCCATCGCTTTGGGAAAGTTCCCTCCGCGAGGCAGGCATTGTACATGTCAAGGAACAGCTCGGGAGCTGCCTTTATAGCTGTCTTCAGGGTTATGTTAGGGATGTTGTCCATGCCCGGCGCCTTTGCGTTCCCGATTTTCTCGCAGGCCCTCAGTAGCTCTTCTCGAGTAATCGGAGGTATGGTTTCGACTTCTACTTGGTACACTCGGTAGTCATAGTGGTCCTGGGTCAGAAAGAGTGCGGTCACGATTTTTTTCAGTTGTTCGGGACATGGGGGTTGTTGTCGTGACTGATCCTTGAGCTTTGTCATGATTACCTTATACGGCCTACCCCATGGGTCATTGTCTACCTCTTCGACCAGTTCGGCCCAGCACTGCCTTTTGCTGCGCTTGATGGCTTTCGTCAGTTTTGCTCGGGCTCGCTTGAATGCCGCCTCCCGTTCCGGAAAGGTAGCCCTCCCCTTAGCTCGTTGTGCCAGTCTTCTCGCTCTGTTGCACTTTGTACGAAGCTGTGCGATGGCGTCGCTCCACCAGTGTACTGGCGTGTGCGGATTCCCCCTCCCTCGCCTGGGCATGGCCGCATCGCAAGCTGCTGTCAATTTGTTCATGACGTCTTGGACCTTATCCTCTGCTGTTGTGCCGCGGGCATCGCCATCTTCCATGCAGACACAAAGTGCGCCTGCGTCGAAGGCGTTTGTTCTCCAGCCGATATGCTTCTTTACCGATGGTCGATTTTGGTATCTCTGTTGCCTCGCGATGTTCCACCTGATAGCACGGTGGTCGCTCAACGTACAGGTGTCCATCACCTGCCAGGCAGTGTTGCCTCTTACAAGGCTACCGCTGACAAATGTGAAGTCTATTGTTGAACTCCTTTCTCCCCTGACGAAAGTCGGCAGCTTGCCTTCATTGAGCAGCGTGAGGTTAAGCGGAGAGAACGCTTCCAAGAGTGCTTGGCCTCTCTTCTTCGTCTCCCTGCTACCCCACTCCACTGCCCAGGCGTTAAAGTCGCCCGCTATCGCTACTGGATATCGACCCCTCGTATCTGCCACCAGTCGATCGAGGGCCTCCTCAAAATCTCGCTGGCCCATACTGGGCAGCATGTAGCAGCTGTAGAAGTGTACCCCTTTAACCTTTGCTCTCACGAAGTAGTCCTCCTTGGTTGCCATTATCTCTTGGAAAGGGTGGTTGCCACAAGCTCAGATAGCCGCCAGGCCTGTCGCGTCCACCCTCCATAGTGGTTCGTCGAGGTCTCTGTAGTGGTCCGCCACTAGTACCACATCTATTTTTTCCTCGCGCACGGTTTGCATTAGCAGGTCTTGGGCTGCTTCGCAGTGATTGAGGTTTATCTGTAGTATTCTCAACGCCATTTTGATAGCGCGGCTTGGTACGCCTTCGTATACGATGTATTTGATACCTTGTTGGCTGCAGAGGGCACAGCGGGCTGGTGCAGTGCACTCATCGGCCTTATGCCCGTTCTTGCAGCACTTCAGACAGAGTTTTGATCTGTCCAGTGCAGCGCGGCAGCTTATTGCGATGTGGCCAAACTGCCAGCACCTGTAGCATTTAATTGGTCTAATTACCGCACGCACCCGGCAACTCGACCAGCCAATGCGCACGGTCTTCTTCTCCAGCAGCTTCTTCGCTGTTACTGCTGACAGCTTAAGTAGAGCTGTCTGCGTGCCGCCGTAGGTCTTCCTCAGTGTCACTACCGGCTCATCCGTGCAGCTGGCGTCAAGCTCTTCCTTGATAGCCTCTCGGACTTCCTGTTTCGTCGTAGTTCCGTCGAGGCATATGACTTCCACCATCGCGTGTTGGACTTTGGTACTAGTGGTCGCCTCGTTTCCGAGCACCTTGGCGATTGCCGTACTGTAGTCTACCACCTTTTCTTCGCTGGATTTGTTTAAGACGAGCAGGATGTCTCCTGCTAACGTCTTACGTACACTCGACACGCCCTGCCCGACTTCCTTCAATGCTGGATCATTCTTGGCCTTGGCCAGGATCTCGGCGAATGTTTTCCCTTCGTTGGGCTTCACGATCAAGGCGCTTGGTCGCACTCGCCAGCTTCGCTCTTTGTATAGTTCCTTTTCCTCGGCGGGCTCAGCTTTCCTCTTGCCTTTCTTCGTCGCCACCTCCTGCCACGGCGGCTCTACCATCGCTTGCTTCGGCTGCGGGAGTTGTGTCCCGCCCACGTTAATCGGGATCGGTTGAGGCGTCGACGGTGGCTCCTGCTCGAGCTTCTGCCTTCGCCTCTTGGCCTTCTTGGTTTTGTGCTCTTCCTCTACGATTGGAGATATATCCTTCCTCTTGCCCCCGTCTTCCTTTTTGGCGGGTGTTGGTACCCGCGCACATGGCGACGTTTGAGTATTCACCGCTTTTGTCTCGATGGCGGCTTGAACCTCTTCTCTGCTCTTTGTATCCAGATTCAAGGAGCGGTTGTAGCTTACAACAGCATCATTCACCATCTTCTTAATCTCTTTGTGCACATTGCCCCTTGGTGTGATAAACTCCAGCAGTTCTCGCAGTTGTTTACCCAATTTGGCAAGCTCCTGTTTCTTGGCTTTCGCCGGATGTTCCGTTGGGGTCGGTCACCAACCTTCGTGCCGAGTCGTTGGAATGCCATTGCGCCTCCGTTTTGGCCACTGTCCGTACCCACCATAGAGGGCGGGTGCTGCACCTCTGCGGCCTTGTTTATTCTTGCATTTTTTGCATTGCAGTCGTTGGATGACGACGTCCCGGGGCCCGCGTTCTCACCCTCATAGGACGCCGGCACTGGGGTTCCGTGCCCCTGCGCCGTAATCGGTATATCCTTTATCGGACTTTCCATAGTGATTTGTTGTCGAGGTTTCTTCCCCGGGTCTGTTTGGTCCGCGGGAGGTATTTGAATTGCCTCCTACCCTCTATATCTAGAGGGCATTCCCCGATCCGCCACCTGGGGACGCGCCACGTAGGGGTTACAGACATCCCCCTGTGCGTGCGTGCGTGTGTGTGTGTGTGTGTGTGTGTGTGATTGAATGTTGTGCAGCCTTCAATCGAGATTCAGAAGAACCTCTAGAAAAACAATGAGTAACGAGCGACAGGATGACGTGATCATGATATAGCAGTGGAATTACTATAAATAAAGAAATATATTGTATATAATTCATATACTAATACTATATATATATATATAATATCGTATATATAATATATATACATAAATATATAAATAAATAAATATATATACTAGGGGGGCTTTGCGCCCCTGCGCGCTTCACGCGCCAACCTCCCGAACTCCCTCACCTAGCGCCCACCCTAGCTCGATCCCCTCACCCAGTCTACCCACCCCTGCTCGATCCCCTCGCCCGGTCACCCCACCTCCGCTCGATCCCCTCACCCAGCCACCCTGCCCCCGCTCGATCCATTCACCCAGCCACCCTGCCCCCGCTCGATTCATTCACCCAGCCTACCCGCCGCCGCTCGAACGCCTCACCCAGCCACCCCGTCACCGCTAGAACGCCTCACCCAGCCACCCCGTCCCCGCTCGATTCCCTCAATCGGCCAACTCGATCCTGCTCGCTGTCGCCAACTCTTGTACACGGCGGCGGCGGCGAAATGTTTATATAATATAGAGAGATATATATTACTTTATTTTGCAAAAATATGAACTTCAAAAACCAATCGTTCAAAATTTCTTGTCAATTGCATTACGCAATATATAAGCATAGTTCGCTAATCGAAGGGACTTTCCTTCGAGTTTGTCATTAAGCATGGCCTCTAAACAATCCATTCCACAAATCGATTTAATGCATACATCAAAAGACATTTCAGTATCATGATAAATAATCGAATAGTCTTTGTTCGTCTCCTTCGTGAATATTTTAACGGTAACAAAGTACAGTTGAAGCGAATAAATCACTTTATTACCCCCAGCATCGATTCCCTATTCCAAATATTGAAATTAGTTATCCCGTTTTTTTATATAGTATAAATCTTTGATGTAAAAATTTCCTTTCCTAATGATGTGACGTTCTGTAAAAATGTAAGGTCGGTGTCTGTTATTGACATAACTATTGAAGATCTTAGTGAAATTCGTAATTGGAGTTTTGTGGCATCTCCAACCAATTTCAGCCCGTGCCCAAACATTTGTACAACATTCATGTACTTTAGCGTGTTAAATAGTTTCATATCGATTTTATTTAAACCGTGGGTAATTCGAAGAAAGACCGAAAAAGCTGAGTAGACCCAAAATGGATCCCACTATATTATAAATGGTGAAAGAAGGATAGAAGTTAACTGGCGGATGTTTGATGAATAGTTTCCCAGTCCATATAGATTTTTCATATCTGGCAGTTTAATGTCTTTGAACCATTCATCGATTTGACGACGGAAGAATTTTGTAATATAAAATGGGTGAATCTTATTTTGGCTGTCACACCAACGAGCCATCAACATATGCATGACTCGTAGTAGAATTGCATGCATATGATCTCGCAAAAGATCTCAATATCAACAAACGGCATATTAGACGCGATTGTCAGACCTTTAACACCTTTGATATGGACCACACCTTCATTCAGCCCGCAAGATGCTTGAACTAATAACGTTTCGTTAGTTCCCATAGGTGGCTTACTGTCAAGAGAACGATACACATGGTTAAAACCAGACCCCGACACACACGTTTCTCCTGGGCGTTGACAAAATGAACAACCATACTCTACGTTACATTGAGTGACGTTTTCAATAGCAGCTTTAGTAGGGCAGTTTAAAATTGCGATCGAAGGTATTACATTACTGTGTTTCATTCAACCCATTCGTTTGTGATACCAGTTAATTCCGTTTATATCGCGATTTTCATGGCATTCGCAAATGGCTTTAAAAAAGAATTCATATTCGGCTTACTTGTTGCACTGTAATACAGTTCGCATGCAAACTGAAACGCTCTTTTATGGTTGTGAATAGTATTTGCAATTTACACTTGAATACGTCAGAGTTGACCATTACAGCTCTTTGCTGGGGGGATAACATCAGTGTTCCACATAAGACATACATCGTACTCTTCAGATATCGCTTCGTTTTTTAGGTTTTTGTAATTCGTGTCATTAGTTATATCGGAAATATATTGGTCTCCATCCTGATTGGTTGCTCGCGGGTGCATATCTATGAAATTATCGAGATCTCGAACTTCAAAGGCATAGATTAGTACTGATCGCATGTCGTACATAACAAACATACCCCCGACATCCAGACCTCGATAAGTCGTTCATGAGCCTCCAGGCTCATGAACGACTCACTTATACAGTACGAACAGTGATTACAAAACTTATGTTCCTTACTAGTCTTGAAATACAAAGCTAGTCGGAGCCTTGCCAGAGAGTAGGGGTGATCACTGAGATCCAGCTGGATCCCTACCATAATTTCTGCACTGGTATGAATTCCTATAGTGACGCCTCAGTTTTATAAACAATAATTCAATCCATAAAGATTCAATCTGTGAACTCTTATATATAATTTCTATAGAACTCGCTCAATGTAATTTTCATATAATCTTGATAAAGAATTTCTACTTGGGAAGAAGGTTCCCTCGAAGCAAGCGTCTTGATAGTTTTCTGTACATATGTTTTCTGTTACCGCGAAATTAACTCATATCGTATTAAGATAAATTCCATTTTTCTTTCATATGTCAATTGAATACTTCATTAATTTAATAAACACATGTTTTCATGGTGAAGAAGCCTAAACGAATATACTGTTTCGCTTTTCATTCGACGGACGGCCTGTTTCCAACATCGCAAATTTATATGAGTCTGGTTTGATCCGCTTCAAGTCCTTTTTCGGACGATATATTTCAATCGGAAGTACTTTCACTCATTTTCAAGGACAAAAATTGAATTTTAACCGGAAAGTACCATTAGAAAAATCTGCATAGTGTCGTTACTTCCGCGTGGAATAAAACTAGTCTGGCTCAATAAATGTTCATCATTTTAAAGTAACGCTTCTCGTACAATCATGGAACAGAACGGATATTCCGAACACTTATTGTATGGTTTGTGTACAATGTGGTTTACTCGCATCAGTCTTCTCCATACTGAAGCACGAGAAACCGCGGCTTGACGTCGAACTATTCCTTGTCGCATTTCGAACGAGTCCATCACTCAACCTTCACGATATCACGACATCCGAGTGATCTATGGCTAGGCGACCCCTCCAGCTTTTCGTTAGGCAGGGAGGAAAATAGTCAGCTCGCTGCATGTGTATGTGTGTGTGTGCGTGTGTGTGTGTGTGGGTGTGTGTGCACTCCAGTATACATCACTCTTCGATGAACGATGCGTCGAGGTTTTGGCGGCGTAAACATACGAGATGACACGGCGGTTTCGTTGGAAATTCTGATAGCATATCCGTTACTCTATGACAGCCGATTTCTGTCTAGGATACTAATTCACCACCAATCATAATTTTTGACACCCGCAGCCCGACCTACGACGAACATGTATATGTCTACTTCTGTTTCCTTCGCGCGTAATACACCTCGTAGCCCTTGCCGATGATTTTCAAGACATTGTCATCTTGAAATCATCCACGAATCACGACTAAATATTCTCAACAAAAATCCGTCATTGAAATATCTGAGTGACTAAATATTTGTTAGCCAAAATACCCGACGTCAGATGGTTCACATGATAATAGCATATGTGCGTGAGTGCGTGTTGCGTGTTTCCGATCGATATATTCAATCCATTTGACGACGATGGAACGAAGGGCATAATATATATATAGAGTGCGAGGTTCGTATTATTCGTTATTGTACTATATTCATATTTGTTGTTATTGAGTTGTGCATCGAGTGTAATCATGGCGTTAAAATGTATACGAACGCAGAAGGACAAACTAGCACTATTGTATATATATCTCTATATTATCTCTCTATATTATATAAATATATCGCCGCCGCCGCCACCACCGTGTACAAGAGTTGAGGAGGTCAGCTTCACCAAACGGGTTAGGGTTGCGCCGTTTGGTGAAGCTGACCCATCTATAATAATAATAATAATAACAATAATAATAATAATAATAATAGGTGGGAATAGCCCGAGGGGAGGGGGGGGTACGCCGAATGAAATAGCCCGGGGGGGTACGTCGAATGGAATAGCCCGAGGGGGGCGGTACGCCGAATGGAATGGCCCGAGGGGGGGATGGCGCGCGAAGCGCGCAGGGGGGGCAGAGCCCCCCTAGTATATATATACTCCATTAAAAACTTAAAAAGTTAAAAATGGACGGCAAGTAATCAGAAAATGTGTCCAATCTAAAAAAAAAAAATACGACTTCAAAAATCGTTTTCTAATATCTAATAAAAAGTGAAAAGAAATCATTTCATAAATGAGCCAAGTAAACTACTACTCCTTCCGCCAATCAACCTACCCCCTTTTATACGGTGTGCCACAACAGTCTACTGAAAATGCTGTACAAAAACTTGGCGTGCATGGTTAAGAACAATAAGCTCGGCGAAGGGGCTGCCGCCTCTTTGTGCCTGCAGTAGATTGAACCGGATCTAACGCGTGTCATTTGTGTGAACATCAATCGAAACCACCTCGTGTCCAGCTCCTACGAGTACGACAGAAATATCGTCGTAAGTGATCTCGGTACACTGAGGGAGAGCGTGAAATGATGTAGCTGAGTCATTCGAGCTTTCATAGCGGTTGAACGCAATGGGAGTCGGATCGGTGCGGCGGTATCATCGAAGTTGGGTACGAAAGGATTGAATGGCGTTGTACATGGAAGGTTGGCATAGGCTCAATACTCTTTTCGAGACGTTTCATGTTTCAATCTGAATACGTTAAAACATTTTTCACTCTATTCATATTATGGTGTAATAGCGTTATACATAATGATATCGAACAAAATATCGCGACCATTGCGTTCAATTTTTCTAATAACAAAATTTGATTATTCGTTTATTCCGACTGCTTAGGCTAACATGATACAAGAAAAAGTTATTAAATCGTCATTATCTGCTTAAAAACATCCGAATAGTTGAATTGTATCGGAAATATTCAACACTGCTCTTAGGTATTCGCCATTATCCCGTTCTCCCATAATAAATCTTTTGATAGATATGGCAAAGTGAATAATCGGTTATTGTGATCAAATTTCAATTTCTTTGGTGATAGTACGATTTCCAAGGCGTTAAATTTTGGTTAGATGTTCCAATGTGACATAAACTGAACGTTTATATCACCATATCCGAGCAAAAAATATGTTGGAACATTAAATAAATTGGTTTCTCACTAAACGAGTATGTTGTTTGTCCGGAAAGAACACCGGGCCGCCCGTCACGCCTGGATCTTCCCGGAGTTATTTGTCTTAACCATGCACGCCAAGTTTTTGTACAGCATTTTCAGTAGACTTTTGTGGCATACCGTACAAAAGGGGGTAGGTTGATTGGCGGAAGGAGTAGTAGTTTACTTGGCTAATTTATGAAATGATTTCTTTTCACTTTTTATTAGATATTAGAAAACGATTTTTGAAGTCGTAAGTTTTTTTTTCTAGATTGGACACATTTTCTGATTACTTGGCGTCCATTTTTAACTTTTTAAGTTTTTAATGGAGATTTCACTTTTTTTTGAAGGACCTGATAGAAGTTCAGCATTGAATCAACATTTTATCAAAATAAAAAACATATTATCCAAAGTGAAATTCAACAACTTTCAAATATCTCTGATAAAACGATGCGTGTGGATGTTGTATACATATTTTTTTCTTTTCACTTTTCATTAGATATTATAAAGCGATTTTTAAAGTCGGAAGTATTTTGTTTATAGACTGGACACATTTTTTGATTACTCGGCGACCATTTTTAACTTTTCAAGTTTATACTGGGAATCATATCTACCATTGATATAATGAAATTAGGCCTGAGTGTAGGAATTTTTCAATTGAAATTAATGCGCAGAAGTTATACTCATTTACACAGTACCTTATCTTTACGCAGTAATAATTTACACTCCATGAATGCAAACATTATTCCATTTTCAACTTATCTTAAAGTTCGAACTGCCCCGATGAACTGAAAATTGGCTTTGCAAAGTCTCATTATCTTTTAAAGAAAATTCTTTCGGGTCCGAGTGTGGGAATTTTTTAATTGATATTCATGCACAGAAGTTATATTCGTTTACGCAGTATCTTATCTTTTTTCTTGGGAAGCGATTCGTTTGGTATACGGGGAATGGTAAAAACTAGCCGATTGCACAAGCATTGGCCAATCCCCACGCAGTATTCAAAACTCCTCGATTGTGATTCGTCTATTCGATTTTCGCCCTTTATGTTGGCTACATTCTTATACTGTGCTGGGATTCTGTACTTGACTACCGACAACTATCGGTGCCGTTAGCGAGCGACAGCCAATTGCAAGGAAGATTCCAGCGGAAAGGCGTGACTCTCATAGGCTCGCTAACGACACCGATAGTTGTCGGTAGCAACTACAGAATCCCAATGCTGATGTATAAGGCAAAGCCAAACACCGTCTCGTTTACTCCTACACATGATCCCTATGGTGCTATCCCACTCACATCCCGGCGACCGTACGTTAACATAAAGTGAAGTACATTGTGTGTGTGTGTGTATCTCTGTCGCTTTACCGTGAAAGCCATTAACGTTACCTTTGTCGCATTCATATCTGTGGTAGAATTTTGTTATTCGCTATCGATGATTTTCAATATCGTTAGCGAGCGATATCCTATGAGAGTTGTGTCGTTCCCCTGGACCTTCCTTGCAATTGGCTGTCGCTAGCCAACGACAGCGAAAATCGTCGCTAGAAAATTACAGAATCCAGGTACTGGTTCAGAACTCCTTAAAGCCTTAAAGGAAGTGAATTTTAAACGAGCATAAAAATCGCTGATCCAACCACAGCACAGTGTGACACAGTATACATATTTCTGGTGTATTCCTTTGTTCGGATTGGCCGGTTACACCAGAAATGTGTACACTGTGTCGCACTGTGCCTGAGAGATTGAGATAGAGACTGGCGCTATCAGCATAGCATCTGACGCAAAACCGAAATAGCCTTTCAGAGTCGCGCCATTCCGCTAGAATCTTCCTTGCAATTGGCTGTCGCTCACTAACGACACCGATAGTTGTCGGTAAAAAAGTACACAGCTGACAACTCACGTGCACTTCTCTCTCTCTCTCTCTCTCTCTCTCTCTCTCTCTCTCTCTCTCTCTCTCTCTCTCTCTCTCTCTCTCTCTCTCTCTCTCTCTCTCTCTCTCGCACACTGCGACGGCCCCATCAACTCAACTGATAACGTAGAGCACGTACGCGCAACGAGACAGCGCAGCATCGTAGTGAAGAGAACCACGAGCTCGCATCGAACATATGTGATAAATATATCGTTTTTCTGCGATTCGTATGAAAGGGCGTACAAGCTATATGTTGTAATAGGCACATATGCCCCTTTGTCTAAAACACGGGAGAAGAATTCTTGAGATGAGATTTGTATGAAAGAGCGTATAAGCTATATGCTGTACTAGGCACATATGCCCCTTTGTCGAAAACACGGGAGAAGAACATTTGAGACGAGAAAAGTTGTGTGAAAAATCATGGCAATATTACGATATCTCAACAATGCGTGGATGGATCTAAATAAATCTAAATACATTCGAAAGAAAAAAATAACATTACATTGGAAAAATGTCGTCAGATTTGTTATAACTTGACGCGTTTGCGCGTGAAGTCGATTTAGAGTTTCAATATAACGGTTTTCAGACCACCTTACTGTATAGATACATCGGCACGTTTAAAAACTTCTTTTTAATACTTGGGGTCAAGACGCTGCCGCGTCTCTTGATATATACGAAGAAATATTGTTATTAATGTGAAGAAAATCTGAATGTAAGTTTTTTGGAGTTGTGTTTAAAACACGGATTATTGATAAATATAGCGTTGTTAATTAATAAATATGTCATGTCACTGTTTGCTCATCACAAATTGTCCTTTCTTTCCAGCAGATATTTGCGAAAATTCATGGATATTTTGTCACTCGCGTATTTTATCGCCGGGTATTTTGTCGCCGATATTGTGTCGTTGAATCTTTTGTTATGGAACGGGTCCCTTGTTTTGTTCTGCGGAAGACAGGGCTTGGACCATTTTTCAATCCCCAACACCATTCCTGATGATCTCATCGTGAATCCTGAAATATTTATTTATGCATACCATCAATTCCCTTGCTATCGGCGAATTATTGATCAGCCGGATCGTGAATATATCTCCGCATCAAAAGCCCTCGATTTTCCCAGTGTCTGTGAATTTGAATATTCTGGAGAAATCATGGTCGTTGAGCGGTGTGTATTCATGAAGAGCTCTGCGAAATCGCCAATATGTGCTCCCGCATAGCGGTCATTTAGCTCCAGAATGCTATGTCCCATCAACGCTGTATTTGATCGGAGATTATTACTGATTCAGCTCTTAATTCGTCGATAAACGCGAAAAAGGTCTCGAAAAGTTATCCTTCTGACTAGGTTTTGTGTCGAACAAGTCGGTGAATATGATGTACAGAAACGTCACAAATGTTAAATAATCTGATGAAAAATTGGATAACGGTGAATCAAAGACAGGCAGCACTGAAATCGAAGGCAACGACAAAACGCCCGAAAATTACACTCAGATAAAAAGATAGTTGTGGCAACTATGTAATCAGGTTGCTACATGGGCCCAACTATTACTAACAGTATTTACGCCCTTAATCAATAATTACTTAAAACTAACATTGTTAGTTGGCGAAGAAGTTGGTTTCAGTTATAGGCCCAGACACATATCTAAGGCTACAATTAACGGTAGACACAACAAAAATATGGTGAAGATAACAACATTATCTTCACCATAGGATAACAACGTGATCCTTGTATATACAAGGAGATAGCATAAGAAAAATGTATGAGCGAAGAAAATGCATAAGTAAGCGAGGAATATACGAGGGGGGACCCAAAAAAACGGGAATTTTGTCATAATTTCTTTATTTTTAAATATTTTTACACCAAATTTTGATCACCTTCGAAGTGTTCTCCTTTGACCACAACACACTACTGCAAACGATCCTTCCAATGTTCAAAACATTTTTTAAATTCACTTATCGGGATGTTCTTGAGGCCT
Source organism: Oxytorus armatus (assembly GCA_958009045.1). NCBI lineage: Eukaryota > Metazoa > Arthropoda > Insecta > Hymenoptera > Ichneumonidae > Oxytorus > Oxytorus armatus. The sequence goes on along the minus strand of OY253748.1, from coordinate 12,391,239 downwards.
TCCAGCGATTTTTGTTTTACCTCCTCCACAGTGGCAAAACGCTTGATTGCTGCTTTGTTTCGGGGTCGTATCCATAGCACCACGATTCATCACCAGTAATCACCTTGGAAAAAAGTTCAGGGTCCTCTTCGAGCTGATTTTGAAGTTCAAAACATGCCTGAAGTCGACGCTCCCTTTGCTCGTCTGTGAGAAGGCGAGGGACAAATTTGGCTGCAACTCTGCTCATGTGCAAATCTTTGGATAAAATCCTCTGAATTGAACTCCATGATATCCCAGACATCTCACAGAGTTGATCAATGGTTCGGCGACGGTCTTCATGAATGAGAGCATTGATTTTGTCGACGTTTTCGTCACTTCTTGATGTTGACGGGCGTCCTGAACGCGGTTGGTCTTCAATTGACATTTCTCCATTTTTAAAACGTGAAAACCACTCGTAGACTCTGGTTTTACTTAGGGCAGCATCTCCATAAACAGTCTTAAGCATTACAGTAGTTTCCGCGGCCGATTCTGCCAAGAGGAAACAAAATTTCACAGCCGCGCGTTGCTCTCGACAATCGGCCATCACGTTTTCGCCGAAATGGAAAAAGTTGTTTCACTACAAAAATTCCCACGGGCGTACCGATGCACTCACGGAGAAAGAACTTCGCACACTAACTCAGGAGACGTGTCCCGAACGGACACCTGGTCGAGCAATGGGTTTTCCCACTCTCCCTCCCCGCCGCAGCGCAATTCCCGTTTTTGTTTGGGTCCCCCCTCGTATAGTGTTGCGGCTTTCGGGAATTTTGCAACGATCCGAAATTGTCAGTAAAAGGCCATTTTCAGATACTCAACGGAACAATCATGAGAGAGGAATATAATTTTTTTTCTCTTCTCTCCTCTCGACACCGGATAAGAGTGCGAGTATGCATCGAGTTAGTTACCCACGCCAATACGGTCATGCACCGACGTAAACTTCTAGCCGGCGACACAACGGCGCCAGCAATATCAATGGTGAAATATAACAATTTCTGTATCATCAACGTCAAGAGGAAAACATCGATCGAGCTAGCGAGAAAAGGAGATAGCATAGGGTTACTCTAAACGTTGGTAGGCCTGTGCCACAGCGTGAGACCCATGCGTCGAAAATTCATGCGCGCGTGGCACTACTACCAGGCCACTGATTCATCGACACCCTCACAGACACTATAGTGCGTGTAAAAAGGCGTGCATTTCTTTACAAGTGAAAAGAACAGTGTTTCCTTTTTCTGGACAATAAAACTATATGACTATATTTCCCAAAAGTGCGCGAGTGAAAATGTATTGTAACAGTAATGTAGAGTCAAAGCATATGAACATGATACCTGGGTCAGGTCGCCAGAGGTGCGAATGAATTTAAAGAGAATACGTAAAATGATGACACTATTTTCAATTTTCCTTTTTGAACAGAATCATCTGGAATGTTTTCAATTCAATTAAAGTAATTACGCATGACAAAATGTGAATATTCCTCATTTTGGAAAGAGTAATAATGTTAACAGATAAATAAATGCAGCATGTATTTTGACAAACCCTTATATATTGAAAAATAAAAATTTGCAATTACATTTGCAATATTAACTTTGATACGAATAGAATATAAAGAGGAAGAGAGAGAGAGAGAGAAAAAAGCAAAATGAGAAAGAAAGCGAACAACACCGCGAAGAATCAAAAAAGGAGAAAATTGTGACGAAGAGAGATGTATGCAGAGTATGAGTGTGAGACAGAGAAATCATATGTAAAGCGAACAAGAGTATGGTATGAGAGTAGGAAAGAGTGCAGGAGGGGTCAGGCTGTGCGTAAAGACATAGTGACCCGCAGCGCCTTCGAAATGAGGGGTATAACGAGGGAGGAGATATGGTCCGGAGCATGTGTATGAGAGAGATAGCGAGAGTTCTGCTAACAGTATGGATGTTAGAATGAGAGAAGAGGATGTGGAAATGTGTGAGTATGAAAGAGATGGAATGACTTTTGTTAAAAGACTATGAGCAAAACAAGAGAGCGGGTTTATTGCAATTTAACTTGCAAGTTAATTATCGTAAGTAATGTAGGAATGATGTGAAGCAAAGTTAAGGGTACATAGAAGTTAAATTTTAAGATAATTTTACTTATATAGAGTCACGCAGCCGTCATGAATGCGAGGTGGAGGTAGAGGGAGCCATTGCAACTTAGAAAACGGAGGGCGCACTATCCCACTAGCGAAGCTAAGCAGTCTAACGAAGTCTATATAATGACGGGTCATAGGCCAAATCAGGCAGTAAGTCAGCAGTTGGAGTTGAAGTTGCAGTGTGTTTTTTGGAGTTGGAATTGCAGTCAACTTTTGGGAGTCAGTCAGTAGTTCGAGTTTTGTAGTCCGAGTTTTGCACTAGAGAGTAGAGTTACCAGTTGATTTTTTGTTCAAGAGTTCAGCGCAGTTCTGTTTATTTTATTTTTGCTTTCTGTGAAATTATATTTGTATCCAGTCCTCATTGAAACGAGAAGACTAAAATTTGTGTTAGTGAAGGAATAAAAGATTTGTGAAACGAAAAAAAACGTGTGTTAATATCAACGCCAGCGTTTTGTTCCATACATTTCTCCTTTGCGGAGAAAAGAACAGAATTCTGATTGATTTATCAAGCCTCGTTGCGGACAGTAAGTATCAATTATCACCGAGCAGCAGGAGTATCAGAGGGTGTCCATTGGTTCCTGTCAGAGCATCTTCCCGTCATTTGTTTCGAGCTTCATTACATCGTTTTCGGTTGCATTTTATTTCATCGCACGGCTAAGTACCAAAATGGTTTTTTGCAATTTATTTGTTTCAACCTGCGCCATATCGCATCGTCTCATTTCCCGGATGACAACCTCACGTGTGAGCAAATTCATTGTTCGCAATGAAAAGGTCTTTGCGGACGTTTTTGAGATGTTATACAACTAATTTCGCATCAACGTTCTTTTTCATATAGTGGTTTTCTTTTGCGCGTGATATTCGTGATTAATTTAATGCGATCATTTTCAAGGCTCCGATCGTATTTTATAGTTTGTGAATTTTCGACGTGTTTTCCACATTTGCCACCCGTTAGTTGCTCTCATGCGCCGAGTATGCACCCCGAAGCCATACGGTGTCCGAGCAGTACTCTGCGCGTTTAACTTTACTCAGCCTCGAGATTAATTTCGGTCTCCGCGATGATGGGAGGGTGAATGAATCGAATTTCCATTATTCTCTTTTTATTGTTGAATTACTTCAGCCGTTTATAGTCAATATGGAGGAAGTTCCTGTTAGAATTGACCTTGTGGTAATAGTGATAATTCTATTGGTTGCCGTTGTTCTAATGGCTTTATTAATGTGTATGAAGCATCAACGGGAGAGTCTCCCAGGAAATCACCCATCTGTGTATTTTCCTCCTTATTAAGGTCCTCTAAACTCACCCGTCCGCGAATAATAAAATTCGATTATCAATAGAGGTGTATAACGTCCCAACGGTCTTATTGTATTTTTCCATAACAATTTTAATCATAGTGGCGATCATTTGCATAGTCATACATGACCTCAACGTTCGGTCATCCCCTAAGCGTCGTCCTTGCTCTGGATAAGCGTATAAAATCTTATCCATAAATGATCATTCAAATTTGTCATAACAATCTTGGTTTCATGTCCTGTTATTTTTCTTAAAATTCGCGAAATGTTAACACACCTTAGAAAATTTATATCTTCCCCTACCCACTTTCAAATTTGCATTTTGCGCCCATCCCCGAGCAATTTTCCGTAAGGTTAAGCTCGAAACAGGGCAACTCCCTGGCTGTCATCGGCTTATCTCGAAAACGTGTAGAGGGGGAGCGTGCTCTCCTTGACCGAGATGAGAAAGTCGTAAGTCAGGACGTAACAATAGTTTCTTTAATGTAAACTTCCTTAGCTTTAGCCCGATTTCTTCTTTGTTTACTCGCGAAAAAAGGTACTATGCAGATAGTTTTAAAATAGTATTATAAATCGAAATATTTTACGTATGTTCTATTGGATTGACGGATACTAAGTTAATACTCTGGTATGATATCGGAGAGTATTAAGTATTAAACAAGTATTCAAATAATTATTCAAGTATTAAGTCTTAAACGACTATTTGGTTTAATACTCGAGTATTAAGTATGAAACAAGTATTCGTTTTTGTATCAATTAATGCCAAATATAATACTTTAGTTAAGTGATTTGCATCACGGTTGTAATAGTGAAACAAATTTTCAAAATTATAATGAGAATAAGACCCGAAGTTCCTCGAGGTAACCCGACGAAAGTCCCGTTGCTTGGTTTTGCGAATCTCTCTCCCTCTCCCTCTCCCTCTCTCCGTCTCTCCCGCCCCCTAGCCCTCCGCTCTCCCGTCCCCCTCTTCCCCTCCACATCGCCCCCTCCCCTCTCCAACCACCCCACGTGGCTCTCTCGCCCCTCCCCCCCTTCTTACTCTTTCGTACTCCTATCTTTGGCTCTAGTCTTGTTTCCATTCCTTTGCCTGCTTGACCGTGACTCCTTAGCTGTGAAGTAGGGTGCGTCTTTTGTCTTAACTGCACTTCAGATATTATTATTCTGTTTTTATATTATTGCTTTAGTGCTAGTGCTTTAGAGTTAAGTTAGTTTAAGGTAGCTTGTTAGTCTACTTTTCTATGTACGTTAATTTTTACTTTATTATAGTTTTAAGTTGCTTTGTAATACCTCGGTCTTATTTGCCTCATAGCAATGCTAAGGCATCAATAAACATCATCAATCAATCAATCAATCTCTATCTCTCTCTCTCTCCCCCCTCCCCCCTTTCTCTAGAGGCTCACGGAATTACTCCTCATTGATCCACCGTACTGATCACAACTATTATTAAGACGAAATAATAAGTTCTATATATTCATAAAAGGCTATACAAACAACACAGACTATCATATTGTCGTAAAGAGTTATGTGCACTATCGGCTTTCTGGAGGATGACGACTCAACCGCTTCATCGTCAAATCCAGGTCTGCTCGAATATCAATCGCCCTGCGGATTGACATCTTTATTCGATTGAGAAAGCTAAGTTTTAACTTCGTCTTAATTAATTCCGAAAGAGTTTCTATCGTAACGCTCTTATTCGGCTTATTTGGGATCATTAGACTGCCGTGGATTTTATCTCACATAAACTGTATTATAGTTAAGTCAAAGATGCCATCCTTTGTATTTTAGATATGCCTGACCAACTGTATATACAATTTCCAACTATAATAGTCATGATCAGTATGACATTGTTTATTATCTATTTGCGGGAATATATTATATTCGAATCAACGATTTTTATTAAAGTTCACTGTCGACTTTTTCCAATATTATTTGTCTCAACTTTGTTTTCCGCGCATTTTGTAAATTAATATTTACAAAAAAAATACGTTTTTGGATAAAAACAGATATTTGAATTACTTGTAAAAGACAATGAATATAACCGTCATAAAATAAAATAAAAAAACTAGATTCATTACACAGTAATATAAAAAATTTCTATCAATTCCTGTAATTCACATAATTGAATCAAAGGATACTCTAGGTTAACGGATACGAAAAGGAATACGTTCTAATACTTATTACTCGAATATTAAATGTAATACTTGTCTAATACTCATCGTATCGCCATCGTGGACAATAGGGAAAATCGGCTAGGGCAATTACGATGCAACGATACGACTCCGACACTCGACAAACCTCGTGAATCGTTGAGCGGAATTAATAGCTGAAAATGTTTTTAGTAACTCAATATTAATTTAAAGGAAGTGAAACAGATCATTTTTCATGAGAAAATAATCGAAAACGAGAAAAAAGCAGAAAAGATGGAAACAGAGCAAGAGAGAGAGAGACATGATAGTTGTTTATTAACTTCAATAGCTACATAATGAGTTTGCTTATACAGTTCAATACTTAATACTAAACATAACTCTTTTATATATCATCCATTGTGTGTTTTCTATTTGATATATATTTATTCTCTACCCTCTCTCTTATCTGAATATGTTTTGCTAACATTCTTCTGAACTTTGGCAATTTGTCTTTTCTTTTTATTTCATTGGGTAACGCATTGTACGTTGTCAGTCCTTCGTACCATAATATTTCCTGTTCTTCCGCAGTTCTACATCGGTTAATATAAATATTTTCTATTTGCCGTGTACTTACACCCTCTCCATATTGCACTAATACTATCTTATTTTGTAAATATATGGGACACAACCCATTTACGGTTTTATATATCAGTACGCATGTATTGTACTCGATCCTTTCTTTTATTGTCATGAAATGCAGTGCTCCTAACATAGCACCGATTCATATTCTTCTATTGCATCTAAGTGTTATTTTCATCCCTTGGTTTTGCATTTTTCGTAGATGTTCTAAATGTATTTGACTTATATTCACTAGTATAGATGAGCAATATTCGAACAATGGACTTACTATTGCTTTCTATACAATGCACCTCATGTTTGCTAATAGGTGTACTCCAATTCTCCTTAAAACACCCAATTTCGCTCCTACCTCTTTACTAATGTATTCTACATGGTTACAGAAATTTAAATTCTTATCTATTATTACTCCTAGATATTTAATTTCACTTACAATCTCCAGTTCCTTATTCTGCACTTTAATTGTTCAATTGTCTTCGTCTTCTCAACATTAACATACAACCTATTTATCTTTAACCATTCTTCCACTTTCACCATTTGCTCATTGAGCTTATCATTAATTTCTATAGTTGAATACCCTGTTCTATAGATCAACGCATCATCTGCAAACAATCTTATTGCATAGTTATCACTAATAACTTCTATAATGTAATTGACAATACCATATATATAATTGGAATAACAATGGCCCTAGAACTGATTCCTGCGGAACACCCAATTCTACATTAACGGGATTTGACAGAACCCCACTAAAGTCTACTCTTTAAGATCTATTTTGCAAGTAAGTTTTAAATCAATTTAAGACCGTCCCTTTTATTCCATACGATTGAAGTTTTCTTATCAATATTTATCTGTCCACTACTTCAAATGCTCTTTTTAGATTTAAGAACACCACGCCTATCGTATTTCCCCTATTGTTCTTTTCCAGTCCGACACCACCCACTGTAGAGCAGTTTCGCATGAATACTATGCCCTAAAACCCGATTGACTTTCTCTAAGCAACTGATTCTTTTCCAAGTATTCTACTAATTGTTTCTGAACTATTGCCTCTAATATTTTCTAGTATACCGGTAATTTATTAATAGGTCTAAACTTTTATACTGTATTTGTTCCTCAGACTTTCGGTATTGGAACTACAGTCCCTTCTTCCAGTACCTTCCACTCTTTTGGAAACATTTCTTCTTGAAGTGACTTATTTAGGACATAATATATTTTCTTTCTTGCTGCTTCTACTACATGTTCCATTTTTTCTGCTGTTATACCTTCTTCTATACCTGTTTCGTTTTCTAATTTTCGGACTACTTTATACACTTGCTTCAATTTGTGTAAATCCTTCTAGAACACAGTCGTTGTATTTTCTATTCGTTATGTAACCTTCCCTACTACTTTTTTGTATTGGCGTCTTTATGCTGTTAACAAAATAACAATTACATTTCTTAGCCATTTCCTCTACATTACTGATTATTCTATCTTCAAATTTTATCTCTTTGTACTTTCTATCAGTTACCTTACCTTTCAACATTTCTTTTAATACCCCCCCACCCCGCCACATTTGGTTCGGGTCCTTTTTACGTTTATTCAGTTTTCCTTCTATATAGCCTTTTTTAGCTTTCCTACAAATATCCACAATTGTATTTCTTAGCTGCTGAAATACTTCCCAATCACATTCATTCTTACTTACTCGAGCTACCTTATACGTGTTGTTCCTTTGCTGTATCAGTTTCACAATACAGCAAGGAATTGTATGTACTCACAATACCATTGCTTTCCCTGCCATTTCTGTAGTAGTACAGTTGTTTTTTGTGACGCAATTGCATCAAAACACTTGACGATTTCTTTAACCATTGCATTAGCTACTGTATTAATAGTGTCTCCTCCAATGGCTTCTAAACAAGTGCCTAATATTTTTTTTAACCTATCTATATCCATTCACTTATAATCTGTAATTTTCTTATTCTCATTTTCTTCTAGTTTTACATTCCAGTACACCACTATTGCTGAATGATCCGTTATTTTAGGTTCATGCCATACTTCCATTTCCATTTCAACATTAGAAAACACTACGTCAATCATTATTTCAGAATTTATTGCAATTCTTATTGCTTATTTTATTTATTATTTTAAACCCACAGAATACATTCCTCTAATTAAGTTATTTTGAGTGTAACCATTTACTATCTATCTTAAAGTCGCCCATGATTATTACATTATCACTCTGCATATTACTAATACATGTTTCTTCCAGAAAGTTAATAAAACTAGCATCTTTACCATTTGGCATGTGATACACCATCATAATTATTCCTATACAGTTTTTATTTTTTATTTTTAATGTTATTGTTCACCAATTTTTATCGTACGTCTCTATCGCTATTGTATCAACTTCAATTTTTCTATCTATATATACTCCGCCCATTCTACTAGATTCTGAGTTACCTTGTACACATACATACCTGCTAATATGGATTTCATTATCTTCTATCTGCTGCGTTATATGCGTTTCCGTCAGCTCTATTATACTAGGTTTGTATTTCTTTATCGGCATATTCTCCATTTCGTCTTTATGTCTCAAAAATCCCTGCGCATTTATACAGATTACTCTGTTTTTATCTCTGTTCATATTTCCTGACTGCTATCTACTATTATTACATTGGATTCTATCTCATTTTTTTCGATTTCTTTCTTAAGGGTGGGGTAAGGTATTTAAACTTTTAAACAAATTTTAAAAATGAATGTATAACATCTCAAGAATATTGTGTCAAAATTTCAAGTCGATCGGAGCGAAATTAACGGAGTTATGAGCTTTTGAGCGTCCGTTGCTCCTGACCGGTTTAAAGCGTTTTTCTGAAACTTGTCAAAACTTACAGCGTTTTTCTGAAACTTGTCATTTTTTATGTCGGTGTACGGTGTAACTCAAAATCTAATGCACGGATTCTTTTGAAATATTGTACACTATTTCTACACATAAATCACCAGGTAACGCTGCCGAGTTTTTTTTTATAATTATTTTTTATTTTACAATAACAAACTTGCCGTTTTTTGCAGCGAAAATCGTGTTTTTGATATTCAAGTACTACCAAAAATGGAAAAATTGATTAATAAAAAACTCGACAGCGTTACCTCGAGAAACATCTCACCTAATAAACGCATTTTGATTTTTTTGTTTCGGATGATCCAGTGACGGGTTATAGCGTACACCGCAAAACAACTTTTTTTTAAGGCGCCTGCGGAGATTTGCTGCTAACAGCTTATTTGTCAATATTTTGCAATGAAAATTTAGGAAAATAAAGTTCAGATGTTGTATTATGATATGAAAAGTAAATAAATAAACCAACATTACCTATATCGTCCAAAAAAATCATTGAAAATATGCTTTTTTTACCGAATTAACCTCCCCCCCCCCCCCCCCCCCGCCCCACCGTTCAAACATGGACATTCACTGTCATAAGCCGAGTGATCCGACCTCATGTTCCTGACTTTAAAGACCTACATTTTTTCCTCGCAGTTAACACACTTTTTTATCTCACTGTCACATTCCTTCGTAGCATGTTGTTTTGCACACTTTCCACATGTTTCTTTATTCGTAGTCTTTAGCGAAGTGGTAATACCCCCTACACTAACAATACCTTAAAATCCCTATATAGTCTTGTACTTTGCATATGTGCCACCCCATCTTTAGTTTTACCAACTGCAGAAATGTCTCTCTTGTCCCAGCACTCACCTCCGCTATCACAGCCGTCCTGTTCGAATTCGATCTTGCCGCCTTCTATACTATCTTCCCTTCAATTGTGGGGCGGCATCCAATTTCCCCCGCAGCAGCGCATTTGCCGTTGCACTAGGTTCAATGGGCGCAGGGAAACTGCGGAAAACCTACGAAACTACGAGACCGGGTTTCAAACTGTCGACCGTCCCAATGTTCTGGTTTAGAGGCAAGCACGGTCGCCATTACGCCAAAGCGCCGCTCGTCAAATGTGCAATTGAATAATATCCAATTACACATTATCTACGTAATAAGAAATTACAAGTTATATTAATTACTCACATCGAATATTTTCACCTTCAACTTTCTCTTTATTGGTGCTTCTATTTCATACTTTTTTTTTCATATTTTTCGACTTCTTGCCTCAGTTTTTCGCGTTGGGACTTATTCTCGCACCCCACTACTATTGCTCCTTTCGTCACATTATTCACATTTGTGATTCCCACTTCTAGTTTTAAGACATCAATTTTTGTGATATCGCTTTTTGTGTTTTCACTTGATTTCTCCTTTCCATCTTTGGACTTGATGATTAATACCTGTAGCTTCTTTTTTACTGCTCCGCTATAGATCTTTTCCATCTGTCCTGTTTCCGTTTTTGACTTTACTCAACTTGGCTTTTTACGTTTTATTCAGTATACCATACGAGAGATTTTTACATTGAATCATGTGCGTCTCCTCAGATGCCACATGAAACTGTCTACCGTCTTATTGAACACATCGCATAGTAACGAGGGGGCGATGTTCAAGCAGTATTTAAATTTATTGATTTTCCGAGGATAGATTTTAATACTGTATCATATATGACGTACTTCGAATACTTTGATTTTTAATGCCATTTTTATACAACTTTCATACTTACTTTTTTACGCCGGTCACAACCGAAAAACCACTGTCATAATGACTATAATAAAATAGTAAGATGCGTATGTATCTGATAATTTGTTGTGCAACACCTATATAATTTCATATATTAACCGTCCCTAATAGCCAAGTTTAACATTTTCTAATGTGATCACTTTACTAAGAAGGTAGTCAAGTGCAATCATAGTTTCGCGAACTATGATTGCACTTGACATATAACATTCTGCATATAACGTCTAACTGTGAAACAAGCTATATGACTGGTTATTCAGTCCCAATAATACAAATTTGTAGTCATTTCAACTAATTAGTGATGTGACGGGGCAAGTTAGACGTTGGTCCATACCAATATCATCCAAAGTATATTTGTTGTCTGAACATATTTTATCCAGTTCCATCGACAATTGAATTATAAGTTTAACTTAAAAATTAGTTACATCGACTGTCCATAGATAGGAGAAGCCAAATAGTTGTCCCGACTAATGCAAATTCCTAGTGTATACTTCCATTTATCGAGCATATAATTTATTTGGTTCTTCTTGAGACGCAAGCTGCAATATTCAATATATCCGTCCATTTACCGTCTCCTTTTCATCTTGTCATTGATTCTCTCTCCGGAGATAACGCTTGAACATCGTCTCGAATCCTCATTTTCCCGAAGAGGATCGATCATTCTAAAGGTAAAATGTAATGGAAGATTTTACTTTGATATTTTTATTCAGAAGGACTCGCTCGCTTGCAGAGATATTCAGCATTAGGTTTAAGGGGGGAAATAGGGTTAGACGGTTCAAAAAATCGATTTTTTTTTATTTCATAAATTGTTAGTAAAACTATTGAAAAATATGTTCCCAAAATTTTTATTGAAAATTCCGACTCGTTTTCTCAATGATTTTCATGAATTTTTTTTATAGTATAGAAAATGAATATAATTTATTGAAACTTTGAGAATATTTTATACATATATTTAAGTATATACTATAAAATTTTTAAAGAATTTCCTTGAAAAACACCGAATCAATTTATGACTGCCTTGACTTTGTTTTTCTTGGTACTATTTTTTCAAACGCGTTTTTCTGAAAACGACTTTTTTTAAACTTGCGTACACGCTAGTTTGAAAAGTTTTCAACCAATCGTTCTGAAAATTGGCAGTTACTTTCTTCATAGCATTTCGCTCTATATGAACCTAAAATCAGAATATCATCATTATTTAAAATAATTTATTTTTTGCAAATAGAGTTGTAAAAAATGGCAAAAAATCATGCTTTTTTGTTTTGACCCCTGTAAAAAATTCAATTTTCTATTTTTTTATAGCATTTAGGTTCATATAGAATAGAGACATATAATAAAATTAAATTCCAACCTCGTTTGATTTCAGATGAAAATAGCGGCTTCCAGAATGTACGCAAAATGCTGAGTCTGATTGTGACCTGCAATATGGGGTCGCTAATATCGTCGATGTTTTTCAAGGAAATTCTTCAAAAATTTTATAGTATATACTTAAATATATGTATAAAATATTGAAAGTTTCAATAAATTATATTCATTTTTTATACTATAAAAAAATTCATGGAAATCATTGAGAAAACGCTGTCCTAACCCTATTTCCCCCCCTTAAGAAGCATTTTACATCATTATATTTTTATTATAATAAGGATTTATCGATTGCTTCATTTCGAATCATTTCGTTGGAAAATAAGTATGAATAAATAGTTGTTGAAAATGATTTTTTAATCATTATAAACAAGCTTCCGACAATTATGTTTTTGGTAAAATGATTTGCATTATCTTGGCTCCCGTGTAATCGATATCGTGAGGACGTTGCTCGTCAAATGAAAAGATGCGATGCCACGATGCGAATGGCAATTCTCCATGAACGTAAATATAGCACTGTCTCGTCTAGAAGCACAGGATTTCACTAACGCAATCTTCTGAGGAATTGAGAGCTTCTTACGTATAGAGGCCCTAATGCACTACTTAAACCAGCTTAAAAGCATCCACTACCTGATATAATGCTCTCGATACTCGATAATTCGGCATCTCATGATCTCGCGTTACTCACGGGAGAGTAATACTACAATGTGCTTTTTCTAGTGATGTAAATCTTCGAATCTGGATTGTACACTAGCAATTCTACGACGAAGAGAAAAGTGATGATGGGAACGAGGGGGCGGAGATACAAGGAGAGCGATGTTAGGATGAGATGTAAAAGGCGTTATATTACTGGATCACTCCGTTCCCAATCAATTTCCTCTCCGATATGCGTAACCACTTCCCACTTATCCGATCCGGCCATGATTAGTAAAATCGATTGTCGCACTAACGGATTCGCGTTACTAATTTATGCGACAGTGGCACATCAGAACAGGAATGGCAGAGATTTGTCATCAGCATCGTCGATACACATTAACATGTTACGCGGAATTCGTCAAACTTTGCCATCTCGCGATTCGGGAAATTAGATCTACAATCTATGGGCCTTTGGTCCATCGATTATTATCCGTTGAAGGTATCAATCACACAGGATTATTTGACGATAAAATAATTACCAGTGAGTATCCGAATAGAATAAAACTTTTATTTTATTATCCGTGCGTACAAAAAATTCTTAAGAATAATTATTAATTTATCTTCAAGAACCATTATTCGTAATTCCTATTTTAGAAAACTATTTTATATCTACTTGTATAATGAAAATGTCTGGTGAAGAAGCGCTTGCCCTACGGGAAATGTGTGAAAATTATGAGTGAAGCATTGCGATAAGAAGGGTAGCAATATGTTTTTGAAGCAACATAAATATATTGCAGTTCGGTCCTGTCTGTATGAACGTATAATGATCCCTTCGAGCTTATTGAGGTTTTTTTTTATCGGATCCTTGTTCATATCGTGATTCAAAAACATTTGATATCTGTACACTACACAAAAAAGCGAGTATTGTATTGCGAGAGAGGAAGTGAAACAATCCATGCCCGACGGAAATTGGCAGTAGTAATAGCCATGCGGTGTTTGTTCACGACAAATAGCGCCGTAGAGTGAACAGAAGCTTGATTTTCTAGTATCAAGTAAATGCGATTGCAATATCGTGTTTTATTGAATTTTACCTGATAAAATGATTAGATATACGTAGAGGTGATAGTGTAAAAATCGCTAGGGTTACACCGCTGAACATGTGCTCCGAGCACTTACGAAAATTAACGAATCGCCATTTCGCGTTTCGCCCGTTCATTATTTTGTATTCGTTATTACTCTGATACGCGTTATACACTTCTAATTGGATCGTTCTCGAGGTCATATCTATCAGTTATATATACAAACGTATTGCTCTTATACGATATCTTCGACTGATCATTCCACGAAATGTGGTCACTCCCGTTCGGAGTTGGAGATCCATCCAATATCGTTTCAAATTCAGGTCTGATGTCTATTCGAAGGTATCTTCAGAATATTTTATGCCATAATGATAAGTAAAATATAAATATTATGATTATTGTGCGAACTTACTGTATAGAAACAGCGGCGGTGTTCGTAAAAACTTTGTTCAATTACTTGGGGCCAAGATGGTGCCGCGTCTTATAATAAAATTTTTCGAAGAGATTAAAGAACTTATCAGTATTCATTTAATATATATTGTCTATCTTAATTATGTATCATGTGCAGAGATGTATATTTTTGTGGATTTCCCGCCTGTTTCACGGGCTCGTTGCAGGTTCAGGTCTATACCAGGGTCAGTTCGGGATAGTAGCCAGTCTTCCCTGGGGTTCGACCCGGATCAGTAACCGAACCCCTATGCGGCCGCATCCGATTTCCGCCTCTGTAGCGCATTTACCCTGGCACTAGATTCCATGGGCACAGGAAAACTGCGGAAAATCCGTGGCAGCACAGCCAAGCTTGGGTTCGTTTCTCGGCTTCGAGACTACGTCACGTTTCGCTGAGAATGTAAACATGTACGTGTATATACAGGCGTGTACTAACAAGCTCCAGTATACACTTGAATCATAACTCAATTATATACTGGAACTTGTCGGGCCCATATTTTATTCTGGACGAAACTACGAGACCGGATTTCAAACTGTCGACCGTCCCAATGCTCTGGTTTAGAGGCGAGCACGCTAGCCACTACGCCAAAGCGCCGGTGGTCAAATATGCAATTGAATAACATCCAATCATACATTATCCAGGTAATAAGAAATTACAAGTTAAATTAGTTACTCAATGCTCCGGTAATGGGTAATGGAAGCACAACTTAATTACTCATTATACGAGTAATGGCTAATTTGATTCTCTTCGATTGATCATAATTTTAAGGGGTTCGATTTATCGAAAAAAAACAACTTTTTTATATCAGTTTGTTGTTGTACCCTTCCTAACGTACTTACAACTGCAGTTATAACGCAGTTATAACTAGGGAGGGTCGGTGCTCAGTGGATGAGGTCCGGATTAGCACGAAAGCAGCTCCGGGCTCGATTCCCGGCCGACACCGCTGAATATTTCTTCAATTATTTACTACTACAATCCCTGTGATTCGGCTTCCACCTTTCATAAATCCACGCCCAAAACCTTGCGACGATGGGCAGGGCGATCGGGGTTCCGTTTCGAAGTTGTCTCCCGCGTAGTCCTTATCGCGCGGATGGGGACACGCTAGCCGAGATCTAGGTGGCCCATTGAATCACAACTAAGAAGGTGCGAACCTAAGCGCCGTCTGGTCGCCGCGCTTCATTTTACTCGCATTGCCACCTTGAACTTAGGGAGACTTGTACTGGATTGAATTTTCCTGGAAGGAGAATAAGGGCTAGTGGACCAAATTTGTTCCATCAGTGCAACCTAAACCTTACGAGAAGTTAATGATGTACTGATAATGCACCGATAAACTAGGCTGCGAAAAATTATTTCAATTATGATTATGTTTTATGTTTGGCAGGTATACATTACATGTAAATAATGCTACTGCTACACAAAATTCACAGCACCACCTAGAAATCCATGTCGACATGGTAACGTCGATTATTTTTCTGAGATTGTGAAACAAAGCAGTACAAAAACCATTTTATCCACAGATGTAGCAGTGTCTTGATCCAAACTCATTATATCCTGAGGCATTCAACATTATGGAGGTTCGTCGATAAAGGGGTACACAGTGCATAGTACTATGAGAAATACTATACAAATACCTATCGTTTATTGGAAGGCAATCTACGGATTAGTAACAATCCAATAAGTCTAAAATTATTGTTTGTACTTGGTGTACATTATATATCACTTTCTGCTACAAAAAGTTACACTGTACATATTTATCAACAAGAATTCTGCTAGAACGACTCCACGGCAAAATCTTGAGGTACAAATTAATTGTTTCACGAACATTTTTGAGATTATTAAGTGAAACATTGAAAAACATCATTTTATTAAGGGACCCAACAATAGTGTTTTGTTGCTAAACACTTAGGCGGATCTAGTGGACACTAAACGTCAGTGGTCGACACAAACTCGATGCCGATTGTTAGCGGTCGACACAAACTCGATGCTTAATTTTCTTCCACATATTATCATGAACCCTGGTAAGATCTGAATCGATTAGCTTAATTTTATTCATTCATATTTCCAGACCAGAGCGCTCTCATAACAGGCACTCGTGAAGTATTTCCCATGAAACTTTTAATTTTCTCTTTGGAAAAGATGTAACAGAAATTCACTTGCAGGGAAGAAAAGTTCTAACGTGTCTTGAGTTTTCGGAAAACACATGGGAGTTTCACACTACCTTAAGGTGGAGTAAATCAGTGAAAACAGTATGTTTTAGCGGACGTAAAATTTGTTGAGAGCAATTTGTAAGATTTTTTTATGTCTCTCTCCAAACCTCAAGCCGCCTCTTCGAAAAATTTTAGTTACAGTATTCGTTACCATCAGTCGATACTTCACATGCTCTTAAAGTGTGTAGTTATCATATTCTTGTCAAGGACGGCCATCGAAGCACGCGATGAGCAACGAAAAAGTCGATATCCGATCCACCAATTTTATATTCTCTGGTATCCACTTTTTGCAACTGGCATATGAGGACGATCAGAAAAAAATCTTTACATCGTTCTTTAACGTGAATCAGTATCTCTGAATTTATGTTCACAGTTATGCATTGAAGTCGTATCCGAAATTTAAACAATCGAGGGACATATAATAGTGCTTAGGATCGAACGCCGCGAGATCATTGTCAGTTGCGACGAGACAATGGGTGGTTAAAGAAGTGAGTTCTTGTATATCGCATAGTTCAAATCTTCGAACAGTTTGACTGGATCGACCAAACCAGATTGAAACATTCTATTGTGGCCGAAAACCGATTTCAGTGTGATGCTGAGAAACTTCAAATACAGCTTATTTTCGGGAGTGGAGTACATGCCAGACAGTTGGCAAGCTGCACAGTAGCGCTCCTTGTTGCTCTCCGTTATTTTTAAGAGCAATTGCAATGTATCCGATTGATCAAGTATTGCATCCACAGCCTGAGTTCTCACCAACCCGGGCGTATTGGACCGTCTCACGATTTTTTCCGTACTCTCCCCACAAGCGATCAATACATCTTTCCATATTCGATTTGTCATTTGGTACAGACCGAAAACCAATTGCGAGTTCCTCCTACCATAAAGTCGAGAAGCCTCAGCAAAACTTTACATGCATCCTCATATTCGAGGTGTAGAGAATGACAAATGTAGCATATGCTCTTGGGGGGGGTGGGGGGGGGGGGGGGGTAGACAGAAGAAAAAGATGAAGAAGAAGAGAATGGCAAATGTATTTTACCGCGACGAGCTCCTGATTAATATCTCGTAGTATCGCTGTAACCGAGTGATGTGCGCCGACGTTTACGCTCGCTCCATCGACACCTAGATACAAGAATTTTTCGTTTTGAGATTGTCAGTCTTCAATTGCCCGAGTATCGCTGCTGCTATAGCATCGGAGGTTCCTGCTCTCATCTGAATAAGACGATAGAACGTCGTCGTAATCTTTTTCTTTGCCTTACTGCAGTATCTAATGACGAGGCAGAGAACCTTTTTAGTACCGATTGACGTTGCCTCGACGATGATTAACGAGTTAAACGAATCTCCGAAGTCTTCGATCAGCTGTTCCACAATGCACGGAAATAAAATATTTGCTTTGAGTGCTGAGGTTTGACTGCGATGTAATTTAATGTCCTGCGCGACTTACGAATCGCCATCGAGATCTTTGATAATTACGGGGAGATGGTCGACCACTTTTATCGATGAATGTTCAGCTACATGAACAGCTTTTTAATTCAGCCGTCTTCCGTTTTTGTCAGAGACATATTTTCACGAACTTATCGATTTTGGTAAGCGTGAAACCAAGCCCTGACTTTTGATATATTACTCGTGGTTTTTGCAAGCCTTTCTTGTCAGCCTTCATCGAGTCTATGCAATATGACGGTATGGCGTCTCAAAACTGAAAAGTAATTTTACAATTATTTATGTTTGCGCATTGCTAATGCCCTTCGCGAACCGCCCGGTAATAAGTGACCTATTAGGGTTGCAAGGCCTGTATGTAGTTTAACATACACATTAATCGCCAACGTCCTCGGGTTTTTGTAATATGAATTACGTGGATGTTGGAAAAACGGTGGAGTAAACACAAAAAATTATATATTGAATGAACACAAAAATTGGAATATTATATTTGGTTCTATAGAGAATTAATAATGTTAATTGATAATAATGAGTGATCAAATATCAACCGTTATCGCACGCCCTCTAGTGAGACGAGTCGAGATATAACTGTTTACGACGGCGGATGTAAATGATGGCGAAGCAGCACGCACTTGATTATTGGAAGAAGGTCCGGTCTCAGAGTTCTCGATAGACTAGCTTTTCAAATTTCGTAGTTTCCAAGAGCGTGGACTTCCTTAACCATCCTTGGGAATAATCATGTTTGATCAAGATTAAGATGCATAGATTTTGCGCCAACAATGAAGTGTACAACAGGGAAGGGGGGGGGGGCACGACGCTTGCTATGCGGCTATGTATTTCTTTGAGTTTGTTTGGGTTTGTTTGTCTGTCAAAGAGGAATTTTTGTTCTTGTAAAGTATAGTTCGATTGATTACATTACTGTGGGCGTTTTATCTCGTGACCAATCACAAAAAGGGGCTTGTTCTTTCCTTTTCTCCAAATAAGATGCAGAAGTTAGAAAATCTTCCTTGCGCCTGAAGGGTCGCGGGATTCACGTGCAAGAGCTTAGGTTATAAAAATCTTCCTCGTGCCTGACGGGTCGCGAGTTAAGTGGTTCGAGTGTTTTATTGGGACCATTTGTTATTCGTCGGGTTATAGCACCCTGTCCTTGTCTCGCGTATGGAAAAGAAAATCCCTTTGTATTACAAAGATTGCAAAAGCGGGAGGCCTCCTAACGATCTGAACGATTTGAACGACCTAAAAACTCAAGATTAAGCGCGTATAATGGTTGAATACTTTATTAGCCTTCCACGTGGTTGCCAGACGCTGGAAAATTCTAGCGCGAGTTCGTATCGATACTTGTAGACCCTTTTTATCGTCCGTCAGGAGAGAGATAGCTGCTATAACCTGACGAGTCGTGTTGGGTACGAATATTATAATTTTTGAACGTGAAGTGATGAACGTAGACCTTATCTTTTAATGAAATCAGTGGATTGTGTGAACTGACACGCAACGTGTAGTATTACTAAGGGATGATTGGTGTTGAATTTAGAATATATCGGTGCAAGTGTTAAAATTTTATTAGATTTTTGTTTATATTATATAAGAAACTGTATGTTTGTTTATCTTTCGTAAAATTTCAACTATAGAGGTGGTACGTACTATGAAAATAGGCTGTATATAACCACGTTCTGAGTGGTCATATATCAAGTTTGAAATAAAGTATTTAGTAAAGTGGTTAAAGATTGTAAAATAATTTGTATGCTTAGAATTTGTATAATACATTTTTCGAAATCAGTGAATTGTTCTAACTTTAGTATTAAATTTTGCAGAATGATAAGAAAGAATCTCGAAATTTTGGAGCTCGCTGTACCTTAGAACTGTTTGAGTCAAATTCATAAAAAAAAAGATTCAAATTAAAAACATGCACATTGCTACCTCATTATTTTATCTCGCGCACAAAAATTCCTCGATGAACCAGCCAAAATTGGAGATCTAACTTGTACATGGAGGGGGATTTGTGAGCGAAGTAATATAATGAACAAGCAATGTGCAAGTTTCTACTTTGCATCTTTTTATAGATGTGATTCTCGGATGTTTTGGTATATTTAAATCATACTGACGTTAAAAACTCGATGTTTTTTATTTCACAAACCCAAAGCTTCGTCTAGGAGAAAGCAAAATGATTGTAATTAAATAGTTTATTGTTGGCTATTGAAATAGTAAAAGTGTGGCAATTCTATAAATTCTTTCCAGTTTCGTGATAACTATTGAAGACCCTAAACGGATAGCAGTAAGAGAATTTTTTGTTTTGCAAAATCAGACGATTGAACATTAGGTGTCATACCAATTCTCTCACCAAGTCTCTCGATGTCACTAAGTGCGATAATCGTGTGGGTATATACAACACATCAGTTACGGTAGCAAGGTCTATATGGCACGTGAGCACTAAATTGGGGAAAAGCCTGACGAGGGTGATACAGTAATGGAAAGCAACGCCGAGTTACGAGTCCCATCAATTTGCCATCGCGGCGTCGACTTGGAATACGAATTAACAATCTGTGTGTCCCGTCATCAATTATTATCGGCGCACCGTCCGTCATAGAGTTTATTTTTCTTTCCTATTTTACTTCTTGGGGCCTCCACTGCTTCTGGCGTTGCTCTTGCTATGTACCTCTATATAGAGAGTGGTAAACGACAGAATGCGCCAAGTACGAATGAGAACGGATTAATCGCGATGCGTATAGCGAACCCGTACGAATAAGCATGGATGAACAGTGTGCGAGTGAAGGATTATGGCAGAGCCAGAGGGAGGGAGAGCCAGAACTCACGTTGCTCAGAGGCGTGTTGGTTCTCTCGTAATTTTGGTCCAGCGGATCGGATATCCTCAATTTCGGAATGTGGATGAGCATTTCCAGATAATGAGGCAATCAGTGAATATTGCTTCGGTTCTAGCCGCGATAGCATTACAACCAGCCGCTGTGAAGTTTGTCTATAATTGGCGAGGTTGTCCTAGCTCTGTGTCATTCCAACCGCACTGTATATTGGGCAGTTCAAATAAGAATATTTTTTCAGATTGCCTTCTTCAACAAGATTCTTGAACTTCGATACTGGAAAATAATAAATAGGCGGTACGATAAAGCAATATATAATTGGATGAAGACTGAAATAATGAATTATTTGAATGTTGAAAAAAACAGGAGTCAAAATGGAAAATATTTTACTTACTATTTAAAAAATATCGTACGCATCTCAGGTGTGACAAAACTTTTGTTATGTCGCACAAAACTTACACACTGAATGATTTGACAATATTTTTTTTTTAACTCCTTTCAAGTCCCAAGTCCAAGCTTGTATTTCAGCTATTTTTTAGTAAAAAATGCAGAATCTCGGTCAAGAACGAAATCTAAAAATTGCTCAATATTGAACCATGCTAATATGTATGATTTCTCTTCGGTGACTCTGCTCGCTCTCAA
Organism: Oxytorus armatus; assembly: GCA_958009045.1. Taxonomy (NCBI): domain Eukaryota; kingdom Metazoa; phylum Arthropoda; class Insecta; order Hymenoptera; family Ichneumonidae; genus Oxytorus; species Oxytorus armatus. The sequence continues at coordinate 12,369,820 of OY253748.1, read as the reverse complement.
AATTCATCGCCTCGTCGGGAAAGGCGGTAGCCACTACAGCACAAATGTCTCGTGACAAATTTATGTTCTCCAACGAGATAGTAAAGCCTTTTCCGACTGCGGTATATTCCTCTAGATCGGTAGAACCGTGAGGTTCTACCGATCTAGAGGAATATAGCCGATTTTTTGTCGCAACAACGCGACAAAAAATTGACAGCAACACATACAATTATAACCTGAGACAACCTTATTCTTTTTATTTGACTTACTCTAGCTCAAAACGAAAAATAATTGTAAACTCTCATGGAACTACTCGACGATAATGGACAAAAACGGCTCTTGAACTAAAATTACAAAATCGCTGACAAGAGAGCTCCGAGAACAAAAGGTACCGAAGTGATTTTGGCAAACTTTGTAAAAAGAACTCCGTAAGCGATCCTTCCTACAACGACGAAGTTGGTGAGTCCCTCTCGACGACCATTAACAGATATATTTCTCTCTAATGACGGAATGCGAGTACGATTGATATTAAGGGATTAACAAATGGGCACGCTTCTCAGTCGCGGCCGATAGCCTGCCATTACAACAATATCATTGACGATTCAAGTTTACAATCTCGTCCTCAAATCGTAATGAAACGAATATCTTACCGGTGGCTTTCTGCATCAAAGGTTCCGACAAACGTGTCGTGAACCTCGGAATTCAGAAGTCAATATGTTCCTTGGCAATATGTGACGTGGCGAAAATATCATATACCTCGTCACGATAGTCTCTGTACATCACAAGGATACTAGTTCTCGAAGAGCCGATCGGAGAGTTATACAAATTGGAGAGTTCCAGACGTGGACACAGTTACAACGAGTACTAGTAGCACCCTCATCGCCAGAAACTATGACGGCTGGGTTTACCAAACTAGGCGAAATAGGGTAAACGAATAATTCATGAAATAATTTAAAACAACTATTATGTAGTACAGCCTTTAATTACTTGCACATAAAATATATTCCAGAAATCAAACTCTCACGATGTATTAAGTTTTTACTGGTTCTATCGTACCGATCTAATCTAGAAATATTTACAAAATTGTTTTTACAACTAAACCGAAAAATACCATGTATTGACATCTACTTAATCATCTCGTTTGGTTCTTGTTTATGCCCTGCTTCCTACAGTAACGTGCGATAAAGTTTCTCCTTCTTGCTTTTTACTTCGAATTGCCGAACTTGTATATCTCGAGGGAGAAAATTCATATATATTGTGACATGTACATATACCTGTGCGGAAATTTGTTAGGATGTCCCCGCTTCCAGCCAAACCCTTATCGGGATTTGTTAGAGACTCCATATCAAGAGATTCCTCCTCGGATTCCGGATGAATCCTGGATTGTAGCCCGATTAGCGCCGACCGGCAAAACTCCAAATGTATAAATGGAAGCATGTGATTTCAGTAATCGGACTTATTATCATTTTAAAAAATGTTTCGATAATTTTTGGGTATTTCAACAAAGAATTTCGTTATAGTTTCGTTCCAGTTGGTACCCGCATTCTATCCCGATTAGCCCTATGCTCAGTGAAAAGGTATAATACCTTATACGCGGAACGCGACTCTCGTGTTTACAGCTTCTGTACGTTATTGAGTGTACGGCTCGCAGTTACATACCCCAGCTTTTGTTAGAAATATGTATGGTTCGATTGTGTACATTTCGTCATAATGTAAAAAACACATTAACTTCCCGGTGCAGCTAGTATAAAGAAGTTTCCCAATCCGTCCATAGACGGCGACCGTCGCAAGGTTTTCGCGTCTGGGATCGAGGGCTCGCGGGCTATAAGAATCAGAAGACTCGCTCAGATTGATTCCGAGAAACCGAGTACGGACTTCGGGATTCAAGTGATATACACCCACGGAAGCTAAATAAACGTTTATTTTTATTTTATAATTCATTTGCCGAATCTCGAGTCCCAGTCGAATCTCGGAAAAAACAGATTCACAATACGATACATACTTACAATTAGTAGTATTTTTAATTCGTATTATAGATTTTCGGCAAATTTGCAAAGTAAGCTCAATCCAATTCAAGAAAAGGGAAGTCGATTACCATGTTTTTCAAAAAATTGCACTATATTCCTTGCACCTGTATTGATGGCCATATTGAACTTTCCAACCTGAGGGAGGGAAGTACAAAAAATGTAACCTCTTCAACCCCCAGAAAGTACCTTCTGGGAACAACAGTGAAGGACTCGCTTGGCAGTAGAGTTTTTTTCGCATGAAGGGGAAATTTGTGACCGTATGTATTATGCTCTGTTTCACATTTATACAAACCTACACTAAATATATATACAGGTACACAGGATATATATATAGGTACATACATCTACGATAGTCAAACGGTCGTGGGAAGGTTAGTCCGATTGTGCGAGTGTTGTCCGATGGTATATTTAAGTGCGACGAAGCGAGGAGGGGTTTTAGTCCTGCTCGTTGGCCCCAGTTGCTTCGTCCCGGCTTTGTGTGTTCTCTCGTAGATAATATGCGCCTCGTTTCACCTAAGCAAGCGCCCACGCTCCCGGAATCACTGACGAGCGGCTGGAGGATAAGAAAACGAGAGGTAGCAGCGCAAAAGTAGAAAATGACGGACAAAAGAGAGAAAAAGAAAATTTGGGTCAGGGTGTCCGTACTGTCGCTCGGGAATGGCAAACACACATAAACGCACATACTGTATTAATGGGCAAAGGCGGATAAGGGGTTGAAGAAGGGGTTGGCAAAATTTTTCAAGCTTTATCGCGACGACTCTCGACTTTCGACCTTCCTCGTTCCTCGGCTACGTGCCATCTCTCTTTTCCCTTTACCACAGTAATTTGTGGAAACAGTCACATAGCTGTGTAAAAGTACGTACAGAGGGAAATCTGCGGGAATATGGACCATCGGAACAAAATGAACGGTTATGAATATCGCATCTTGTGAAAGAAATAGGCAATATTAGTAGTTTGATTCCCTCCCATTTTTTGTTAATCTAGGTTTATAGGGGCCCAAAGTAGACCACTCGACTATTTTCTTGTATTCAATTCTCTTATTTAATCAATAATAAAACAAAATAGTCCGTTTTATCCGACGATCGCAAATGTCTTGCACCGTCTTCTTCTATAAAAGTATAAATCTCCGTACTATATATACTCGTACAGACCCTGTAAAAAAAATCCCAGGATTCCCGTTCAATAGCAACGTATCGAAAAATTAAATTCCATGCGAAATCGTATAAATCCGACTATTATTTAACTGAAAAATGTTCAGACTGTGCGCGAGCATGCTGTAACTAGTTACCACTAGTTTCGTGTGGAATTTTATTTTTCACTATGCCGCTATTGAAGGGGCCATCTTATGAATTTTTTTGCAGCGTTTGCACATAATCCTGAACACTCTGTACAATAGAAACCGCGTTTTTACATGAAAAAAATAGATTGCTTTGCTATTACTGAAAATGGACTTTCCAGTGAAGGAAAAATTACGGCTATGTCTTCATTATAGAGTCAATAAAAATTTAAAAACCATCTATTTGCAAATTTTTTGTGCGCTAAATAGTTTCCGCGATACACTGAGTTGAACAAAAATGTTTCTTCCATACCGTTGGATTTACAAATGTAGAAAAATTCAGTGAACCTCCTCTTAATTAGTAATACAATCTGTCTACAAATTAAATAAAACATCTAAGTGGTTAACCGGAAAAAGTGGCTCAGTTGATAAAGACTGTTTCCTATATGCATTATAACAAACCTCCACTCGAAAATAGATATAGTAACATACTTGCATTTTTTTACAATGCTCACGAAAATTATGTGGCAGTTTCTTTTGTACACAAAGGCCTCACCTACAAACAAATTTTAATTGTTCACTTGGTTCTCGGCATATCAGAAAGATGAAAAAGTCGCATAAAATGCTGCCCAACTTTATGAGAAGAATGAAAGACATTTAAAGACTCAATTACACGAAGAATATGACGAGAAAGAAGTTCAAGAAGCTCATTATCTCTCCCGGTGTGTGAAGATGTACCCGACGAAATGAAAAACCTTGGGAAAACAAAGAGACATACATCTCACAAAATGAGAGTAGAGTAAAAGATCGCACAGCATCGCTGCTGCACGATGAAGCTGAAATACAAGCACACGACTGTTCATCTCATCCGCTTTTCCCCCAACTCCGTGGGAAAAACGAACGAGAGAATCTCGGATCTCATTTCTGTTGAGACAAAAGTACGACACTCGTGTGCTCCGATAAAAAAAAAGTGGAAATAACAGCAGAGCTCTTTATAGAAATTGGAGAAAAAAGTTAAACAAAAAATGATGTCGCGCGAAAAGGGGCGGAGTTAAAGGGAGAGTAAATGGCTTCGTCCGGTTGGATAAAGAGGGAAACGTCAGTGCTGGAGTGCTGACTTACCCCCGATGGAAAAAAACACTCACAAACGAATAAATATTATAATGATTTTAAGTAGTGTATACCTACGTGTGATCCGACAACCTCGCATTCTCTAGCGGGAGAAAAACACTCTCGCACGATTTCTTACATAAAATTATTATAATCCAAAGTACTAGTTGTCGTTTCTTAAATTTGTCAATCTTCAAGTTCTTAAATTTTCTGTAAAATAGTATTAATAAATAAATGCACGAAACGCCTATTTAAATTGTGGCTTTAACGCTGCACCAACTCCGAGCGGTGTCCGAATTCTGAATCGAACCATATGTTAGATTCGATGATCTCGGTAAGATTGTCCTGATGTTTTCGAAACGTCCGGACAATTTGGCCACTGTATGAGCACGAAATAAATTGATGGCGGATATAAACGGACGTTATGCGTTCACTGTTATCTCTCGGAAATATCGGCTATAGAGGTTCTAGAGGTTTTTCTGATGGGTGGAGGGAGATTCTGGAACTCAAGTAAATCGATAGTCAAAGAAAGGGTGAAGGAGTGAGGATGGTGAGAATGAAAGCGAAAAAGTGGAGTAGAGGGGAGAGTAGGAATGGCGACAGTTCTGGGCACACGAGACTCCAAGAACGTAGGGTTTAATGAGGTAAAATTGTATATACTGTGACGATCTCCTGGGAATATACTCGCGCCCTGTCTCGCGTGCATCTACTCTGCAAGGATGACGGTGATGTAATATGTATACGAGGGGGGGCCCGAAAAAAACGGGAATTGCGCTGCGGCGGGGAGGGAGAGTGGGCGAACCCATCGCTCAACCAGGTGTCCGTTGGGGACACGTCTCCTCAGTTAGTGTGCGAAGTTCCGTCGCCGTGAGTGCATCGGTTCGCCCGTGGGAATTTTTGTAGTGAAACAACTTTTTTCATTTCGACGAAAACGTGATGGCTGATTGTCGAGAGCAACGCGCGGCTGTGAAATTTTGCTTCCTGTTGGGGAAATCGGCCACGGATACTACTGTAATGCTTAAGACTGCTTATGGAGATGCTGCCCTAAGTAAAACCAGAGTCTACGAGTGGTTTTCACGTTTTAAAAATGGAGAAATGTCAATTGAAGACCAACCCCGTTCAGGACGTTCCTCAACGTCAAGAAATGACGAAAACGTCGATAAAATCAATGCTCTCATTCATGAAGACTGTCGCCGAACCATTGATCAACTCTGTGAGATGTCTGAGATTTCATGGAGTTCAATTCAAAGGATTTTATCCAAAGATTTGCACATGAGCAGAGTTGCAGCCAAATTTGTCCCTCGCCTTCTCACAGACGAGCAAAGGGAGCGTCGACTTCAGGCATGTTTTGAACTTCAAAATCAGCTCGAAGAGGACCCTGAACTTTTTTCCAAGGTGATTACTGGTGATGAATCGTGGTGCTATGTATACGACCCCGAAACAAAGCAGCAATCAAGCGTTTTGACACTATGGAGGAGGTAAAACAAAAATCGCTGGCAGGCCTAAAGAACATCCCGATAAATGAATTTAAAAAATGTTTTGAACATTGGAAGGATCGTTTGCAGAGGTGCGTTGTGGTCAAAGGAGAATACGTTGAAGGTGATCAAAATTTGGTGTAAAAATATTTAAAAATAAAGAAATTATGAAGAAATTCCCGTTTTTTTTTGGGTCCTTCCTCTTATCTATATAATCCCTTAAAACCTCCCTTAGATTTATTTCCAGCCCGTATAAAAATCGGGATTTTTTCCGATTTCCAATTTCCAACGACACAATTTCACGACATCTCACACCCGTTGACTTCCCAATGATCGTCGATTTGACGCTGTCCTACAATTTCCGTTTCTTTCGTTGATTTTTCACAATTGCTCTATTATACGTCGGTTTCGTCGTTTTATTGATTCGTACCCGCCGAATACAGAAACGTTCATTTTACGGATGGAGTACAGTCATGTGGGAAAAATCATTAAAATAAAATATATTTTCCACTTGCACAGCAGTGGACGGGCGGTCGGTGCGTGACTTCGGCAATCTCCCATGTTAAGCAGTATTGGCTTCGATCAGTACTGGGGTAGGTGACCGCTTAGCCGTGCACTGGCATGAACGCTGACTACTCAGCGAGAGGCAGTTTTCCGAGTTTCTGATTGGTAATACAACTGAAACTCAGTCAAAACAAAAAGCCGTCTGTATCGACACAGGTTTTCCGCCGTTTCCCTGTGTCCATGGAAAATGCGATACAGTGTAGCTAAGACGTCTGGGGACGCAATGGAAGTTAGGTTAGCTTAGCGAAGTGCGGGTTGGCAGTTAAATAGGGGGGGAAATCCCCCCTATTTAACTAAAATTAAATAAATAGGGGCGGGGGGGGGATTTCTCTAAATCCAGTAAACTTTTGGGGCTGCCAATTTTCACGGCATTTCCTCAAACTTGTACATGTGATGGGATGTGAAATGGCAGACAAATCACAATTTTGGTCCTGGCTGGTTGGGGGAGAGTGGTGGATTGAACCATATAGATAAAATATCATTGATGGATGATCGGGGTCGAATCTCGCGACAATCGATAGAGCGATTTTATGAAATCTCAAATTTTGGAAAAATTCGGGATTTACAGGACATGAAAAAGAGCTGCGAAATTAAAGTTGAAATTTGTCAGTGGCTCCCACGCAATTTCACATAATACTCAAAGCTTCTTCTATGAGGATGCCAAAATTGAGAATGATATAATTCCTTATAGAGAAACCTAGGAATGATATGATTCCTTATAGAGATTCCTTTGAGTATTGTGTGAAATATCGAGGAAGAATCTAGTAAGTTTCAACTTGCAGCTTTTTTTTAAATAAACTGCAACAAACTCTGTTGGAAAACAACCAAATGATATTTCACTACAAATTTCTATCAGCTTTTGCATCCACAAACGAACGGCTATATCCCGAGCGGAAATTTGGTCCGGCTTAAATCCGGCCCATGTCACGCTGCCCTATCAGCCTGGCATGGCCCTCATCAGGATCCGTATCAGCCCCACATCCAGCATGTAACGGAGTTGCAGATCCAGGCCTGATCCGGCCGTAATCCGGCCGTGATCCGGCACCGATCTGGCCTCGATCTGGCACTGAATTCCAATTTACAAATTTCAAATGAATAAAATCTAGCTGGCCCATATAATAATCTTTAACAAAAAAAGAAACCGTCCTCCACCGGGGTTCGAACCTGCAACCTCTCTCACTAGCCTCCATTCTCAAATTGGACTGAAAAATATGGAAAAAAAATGTTACTTTACTAACAGTCATTTTTTAGACGTTTTTTGTTGTTTAAACGATAATTGCGGTCGTTTAAAATTAATTTTCCAATCGGGAGTTGTGCTATTTAAACCTACCTATCTACCTACCGACCTAACGAACTAACGCTGTAACCACTACTCTATCGAGCACTTATGAATTACTTCTAGGAATATCTTATATGTAGTCCAACCACCAGATATGAAGATGGTGAATTATATTAAAAATTGTCTTCGTAGTAGATTCAATTTTAAGGTGGTGTAGGTACTCGATTGAAAAATCGATGTAGTAATGATAATAATGATATTATTAATAATAATAATAATAATAATAATAATAATAATAATAATAATAATAATAATAATAATAATAATAATAATAATATAAATACTTTATTATAATTTCCTTTCATTATTCGTGTTTTTCTAGCGTATATTTTTGTCGGTTGTTTGAAAAACTCAGAAAAAGTGCTTCCCGTTCACTAGTGGGTAGACAAGCCAGTAAACGGCTAAGCGTCAACCATCCCAGTACTGACTACAGAAGTATTCGCCGCAGTCAGTACTGGGATGGGTGACCGCTTACTTAACATAGCAGACCGCCGAGGCCGCGAACCGACCGCGCGTCCACTGCTGTCAATCTTATGATTATTGTCATTACTGTTATCATTATTATTATTATTAATATTATTTAAAAATGTCAATCGAATAATATCTCAAGAAGCATTATTCGAAATAATACGACACAGAGATTTCCCAAATGAGTATCCTCCGTCTGTCCTATTAAATCGTCGAAAGATACTCATTTTAATGCAAAATTTCATCTTGTGTTGACAATGGACGTGTTAACACAAGTTCATTCTCAACACCTCAGACTGCGCTGATAATTCATGCCTTATCAGAATATCATCCGTCCCTGATCTGGGCGTGATACGGTTAGCATGATCAGGATTTGCCACGGACGCCTTAGCCGCACCTGATCCGGTCCTGATATATGTAATGTTAGGCTAGCCTGAGAATTCAAGCAGTATCGGAATATGATTCGGCCCTGATGTGGAAGTCATCCGGTTAACCTGATCAGGATTTGCCACGGATGCCTTAGCCGCACCTGATTCGGCCCTGATATATGTAATGTAAGGCTACCCTGATAATCCACGCCGTACCAGAGTATGATCGGCCCCTGATCTGGGCGTGATCCGGTTAGCCAGACCAGGATTTGCCACGGATGCCTTAGCCGCATCTGAGCGGCCCTGATATATGTAATGTAAGGCTAGCCTGATAACCCACCCCGTATCAGAATATGATCCGCCCCTGATCTGGGCGTGATCCAGTTAGCCTGATAAGGTTAGCCTGATCAGGGTAACCTTATCGATTCCTGAACGGGGCCTGATCCTATATCAGGCCAGCCGGAACAAATTTCTGCTCGGGATCAAGTCGGGATTTTTCCTGAGGTGTATGAAATCGAAATCCTTGTATCTATCCCAATAAAAAAGTACTATGTGAGCACACACTTATGCTTACACTTATATATCAAATGAAATAGTTCTATGTGTGCGAAAGGATACTTCGAACGGAAAGAATACGCGATGCAGAAATTTACACGAATGCGAAAGCAACCTCTTGAGATTGAGATAAAGAGGGGGGTAATAGACAATTTCGAAGTAGAGAAACAGATGAAAGAGTAGAAGACATCGAAGGAGAAAGAGAGACAATGAAAATGTTCGATCGAGACATATCCAGGCAGACAAGCGCGAGTGGAAGGGGAAATGATGTTTTCTGCTACTTCGTGTTCTGCAGCTTTTCTATGGTACATCATATCTGGTATGAAAAAGTATGTGCAGAAAGGACGAAGTTTCTTAAATCTGGCGACAGGCACATCAGAGTGAGCGAGATATCTTGTAGAGGGGGTTGAAAATAGCGTCGTCAAAGTTTGTTATTCGCAAACATCCAGGGTTATATTACACAAAGACTCGAGTCGACCTTTCTGAGGCACCCAGAGCGGTGAATTGATAAACTGGTGAGATTGAGTGGGTATTGCCGAGAGTACGAAGACATGTATTACAATATATATCGGGAACGAGACTACATCTGCTCGGTCCAGTGGAATAGCCAGCTAATCACAGTGAGAAGATGACGATGAGCAGCAAGTTACTGGCTGTATTCGAGGTAGGTTTCACTCAACTCACACGCCTATATACACATAATTGTAAATATTTACAAGCTTACAACATGTCATATTTAGTGCCATACATATGTAAATAATATATGTTCGTACTACAGGACCTCAGTATTGTGAGCTATATTATAAAGATAATTTGGATCGTATTTCACAAAAAAATGTACAACATAGGAAAAATAAGAAAAGAGTGTCAGATGACCTATCCAACAATCATAGTTGCTGCGTAAATATTTTTGCACTTGAAAATCATTATTTCAATCGTTTGTGTACCATTTACATTTAAGATGCACAGTATGATAAAACTCTTCAGATATAAACGGCTCGTATCATTCTCTACTTTTTTTCCATCCTCGATTTTTCGCAACCTGCACTCAAGTGTCACTGTCCAGCCGATGCAGAGCTTCTGGTTCCTTTCCGCCGGACGCTATCGGGTATTAAGTTAAGATCCCTACCTTGCTGCATTACCAAGTTCCTTGAGGATCAAAGGATTGTAAAATTCCAAGTTTATATTTCCATCGGCGTTTTGCTTTCTTGACTTTCACGTTTTACGCGATTTCTTTTTCACATATATTCTCGTACGGGGGTAGTGACTCGCTTATAACGCGAGATTGCGAGTCGTCTAGAGTCTAGTGAGCTACATATGAGAAGAAAGGTTCTCTTAGGGTGGCCGAATAGCTCTTGAGGATTTTTGAGCTTCAAGTTACTGCAATATATATCTGGAGTGTAAAAATGGTTCCACCTTTTTTTTTACGTCTTCCTTTGTCGTTATCATCACTTTACTAACTGTATTAATTATGAAGAGCAAGAATAATCACTTTTTAAGCTTTTTATTTGAGTATGAAAAGTATGAAAGGAAAATTTGACGATGAAAAGAAATTAAGGCCTTACATACGTCGAGAATTTTCCAAAAACCGATTTTTTTTTGTTTACAGATTATTATTCCTTATAGTCTTAGGCGTATCTCTGTGTAAGCTGATTGTAAAAATTCCCCATTGTTCAAAAGTTATTGTAGATAATGTGACTGCCCGACGAAAGGACAAAGGTCTGACGCGCGCCTAAGCAACAAAAGAGGCCAGAACAATTCGTCGATTAGAAAAAAATAAACAACAACAATTATTTACTGACAAGGAAGGCGTACAATATGAAGCTGTAATGGGAGATTGGACGTAAGTTAACTAAATAAATTTAAAAAATTCATAAAGTTCTTGCTCCATCCGCGCGCGACTTCGAGCGAAACGCGCTTGAAACTTTAAACGCGTTTTTCTCAAAACTACTTTTTCTGACACGGTCGGCATGATAACTCGTACGGTTTTTAATATTTTTTGATGATTTTTTTTTTTTTAATATTCGGAATTGTTTTTTCTATAGTTTGTCGAGCCGGATTTTTAAAATTATAATTAGAAAATTTTATAAAAACAATTAAAGTGTGACTTTTTTGACACAAACTTAACATTTTTTTTAAAATTACCGTAAATTGTTTAATTTTTCGAATTTCAAAAATCCGGCTCGACAGACTATAACTACTACCTTATTTTACAGGAATTTCTTTACATTTTGCAGATCCGTCAACATTTGAGGAAGAAATACTGCCGACCGTGGAGCAACTTTTTTTTTACAGTGCTTCAAAAAATGTGATTTTTCATGTTGTAATTTTTGAAAAAAAAAATTGAAATAAATTTTTTTACAAACTTAAACAATGTGTAAGAATTTTTTTATCAATTTCTATTTCTATCCCTCCTAAAAACAGTTTTTCTTTTGGTACGTTTTCGGTACCGCTGGACGTATGTAAGGCCTTAAGGACGAATCGAAGATTTGATTAACATATTGATGGAATAATTAAATGGTAAATTCTGAAAGTAACGAAAGATACAAAAGGCATTTCGTAGAAATAAGGTACAGCTTGCCGAATCCATGCCCAATCCAATTATGTCTCAATCCATAAAAATCATGGTCCACGAACACCGCAACTGGCAATTTAGTTTAACGTTCATTTTCGGGGCATCAAAGCCCTGCCACGTTCTTCCCTGCCCAATTGACGGATATAAACAACGATCCGACATACTGAAAAATAGAATTAGATAGGATAACTATTTGGCCTCTGCTATCTATGAATAGTCGATGTAACGATTTTTAAAGTTAAACTTACGAGTCAAGTCAATGGTCAATACAAATTGAAAAAAATATGTTCGGCCAACAGATATACTTTGCACTATATTTGAATAGTTATTCTAGACCATTGCACAATTACATGACGAATTGGTGGAAATAACTATAAATTCTAGTTATTGTAAATGAATATCCAGTTGCAGTACCGTGCAACTACTTTCACAGTTACACGTTATACGCAGTTCACGAGACTAATTGTAAGATTGCACTTTGATCACCTATTTTCTTAGGAGCGTGAATAAATCAGTAAATGTTAATATAACTGTTGGGAGTAGATAATCTATGAAATAAAATAGTGGATTGAGCCACAAATCATTGAATGCATACTGACCTTACTGTTTTATTGCAGTTACGGTAACAGCGGGTTTTCCGTTGCGTAAAAAATAAGAGATTGTGCTACAGCTCAGAAATTTTGCATTGAAGCAACTATATATTCCTTGCTTGCTAAAATATTTTTCTTATGCTATTTTCTTGTCGATACGCATCGTTATCTTCACCATTTTTTTTTTTGTTTCCACCATCAATTCTGGCTTTAACTAACTGTGGGTCAAAGGCTACAATTAAAACGCCACCCACGGCTGTTACAACTATATTGATTGTTCCGCCAATTAACAATGTTTGTACTAAGTAACTATTAATTAATGCTGTGATATATACATATCGACGTGATCGACTCGACCCATAACCAACGTGCTATTATTGCTATCCCAGGGTCCCGATAAGTGTAATCAATAGTTACTTAAAACCAACGTTTTTAGCTGATTTAGTAATGCATATAGTTATAACAACAGTACGTCCTGTTTCGTCGTCGTCACAGGCGCAATCTTAGTTGAACATACAATTAATAGATGAAACAATACAAAATAAGTTTAAAATAGTAATGCGTATAGACGAAGAAATAGCATAAGAAACATTTTTCGCTAAGCTAGAAATCTATAGTTCCTGCATTATAAAATAAAATGATTTTCCTCTAGCTTTAACTACATACATGTTTCTATTTCGCGTAGCTGAAAAATTACTGTTGTCGTGACTGCCATGAATCAGTTATGTCCGTATGCAACGAATCGTTTGAGGTTGAATTTCTCTGTCGAGTTGAATCCATAAATTAGTTGTCTATAATAATACTTTTAGCACCCATTGTAATTTTAAATCTTCGAAAGGCTCGTAATTCATATGCCCGATTCGCAATTGAAGACTTTAATAAGATGCAGTTGCATAATAGGTGGGGTGATTTTTCATTTCCTAACATTATAACTATATGGTCTCTAGCCCATATACGTAATGTAATGTAACAACGTGACGGTGTCAATAAGCTGTCAATATGACAAAAAAGCTGAGGACAGAATACAACTCCAAAATTACAGGGTGGGACAGAATGAGCTCCTTAGTTTCAATCACTGAAGGCCCCTCAGACCGAATAGAGAAGTGGGGCTGGTGCCGTTAGGTGGGGAAAACAATGCCGTTTTCAGTAGTCACCATGCCGTGGTCGGGTAAGCAACGGGGCTTTGTTGTGGAGACGTTCTTCAAAAATGGCGAAAGCGTTGTGGAGACGCAGAGGGCTTTTCGGGTCCGGTTCAGGTTGAATCGTCACGACAGTGTTACTGATCCTAAACCCATTCGGAAATGGATCCGTAATGTAAGGACGACAGGATCTGCAGTTCCTATGAAACCAGTTGGGCGACCTAAAAGTGTGCGAATACCCGAAAACATCGCGGCACTAAGAGTGTTGATTGAACACTCTCCCATTGAGCCCACAAGACTTTGGGAAACGTAGAGATGCTTGCGATGCAATCCTGACTGCTGTACCCCCCGGCAATGTTGTGTGGACTAGCGACGAAGCGCATTTTCATCTCAATGGCACAGTAAACAAACAAAACTTTCGTTACTGAGCTTCTGAAAACCCCCGTCGACTGCATGAAAGACCTCTTCACAGCCCCAAAGTAACAGTTTGGTGTGCTGTGTCCTTTATAGGCATTATTGGCATTTTTTTAATCCGCAGGATTGACTGTTACTGTGAATTCCGCACGCTATTGTGACATGTTAGAGAACGTTTTGCGTCCCAAAATGGAAGAGTATGGCGAGGAACACGACACAGAAGCCTTCTGGTTTCAACAAGATGGAGCCATGGACATACTGCCCGTCGTGCATGCGAAATTTTGCAAGAGTTTTTTCCTGGTCACCTGATCTCTTTGCGGAGGGATATTCCATGGCCCCCTCGCTCCCCCGATTTGACACCGCGTGACTTTTTTCTGTGAGGATACGTTAAAGCTGAGGTGTACAAAGTTAGACCTTGAACCCTTGAAGATCTGAAGGAGGCGGTTGAGAACGTCACCGTTGGAATTTTGAAAGCTATGCTGGGAAGAGTGACCGAAAACTTCTTCGTAAGGCTCAATATGTGCATTGCTCGCCAAGGCCGTCACTTGGACGATCTCATTTTCAAAAAATAATGAAAATAAAACGGCATTATATGTGCTTTTGAGCAATACAAACCTTTTCTATGTATCTCAAACCGTTCTCTTACAATTAATCCTTAAAATCAGGGAGCTCATTTTGCCCCACTCTGTAGTTGGATCCGACATTTTTTGTGTCCTTGGAAGCGCAGATATAGTTTCTTTAACTCACTATATTGTAGGCATTGCAACTAGAAAGAGTAATTCCTTCGACAAATCTCCATGTCGTCACCAAACTACACGAATTAATTGACCGAGTGTCCAATTATGAGTACTTAAATCATGACACTTATGGCTGCAGTTATTACAAAATCTTAGTAACTCTGAATTATTTTGATTATCTCTTTTCACTACCAGTTCCCAGTAAGCTAGATATGATTACGCTGCAAATTTATTATATTGTATGTATGTCATCATTTAAACAAAAATGGAAGCTAACCCTGACTTCTAACTACCGTAATAATTTTATAAAGGTGCCGGAGCATGCCGAACTGCAATACAATAAACAATACAATATTCTTAGAAAAATCAGAAACACTAGTTCTTGCGACGTTTTTCTTTTATTTTAGCTGACTATTAAACAGTCACTCAAGCTCTCTATTACTAGTTCTTATAACGCAACTTACGGCTGCAACCAACTATCAAAATATTATCCTCATAAATCAATATATAGTTGCGACAACTATTTTTTTCTTTGAGTGTACAATTTTTATTCATCCTCATAGCTTTGTTTCCATGCCGATTTCGCGCAAAGCTTGATATCGCCCTATATTGGCATTTACATAAATGGAGGCTCACCTAGTCAACCCCTCAAACCACTAGACCATCAGCCGCAGTTCTCTCTATTTGGGCGTGACGCCCCATTCTCGATCGATGCAGTTTTAATCGGATCCGGCCGAACGTTTTCGCTTTGCTATAGTTCTCGGCCGCAGCATCATCATATCTATGGTTAAATATGTATATATATATTTACAGAGAAAGAAAGAGAGAGATAGAGAGCCTTTGGCATATAGCAAGCGTTGTCCCTGGAATTTTCAGTGTATATTTAGTCAACTGACCGTATATTAATCATGAAATCATTGAAACGTGCAACTATAGATCTGACTGTGTGAAAACCTAATTCTTTGATGAGCACCACCATGACGTGTATATTAAAACGCAATTTGTAATGTACCACGTGAACGAAATATGAAAATGATTGACTCAAAATTGTTAAAGTGTTACTGAAATTTAACTTTTATTATTCAAGCTCCGTGTCGTGCGATTCAGTCACAGAAATACATTGCAAGTATTTTTATGCTGCGTGGTTGAGAGCGAGAATTCACTACGAAGAACGAGAGAAAAAGGATTTTTATAAATCAATTTGCGAACGTATTCCGAATGCAATTTCAATATTTAACTTGTCGAGAAAATAACATACCCACGTATGTGCGTGCATAGAATTTTGTTGGAAATAAATGTTTCAGACGATCAATAATCGTCGTGAAATTTCATTTTCAGACTATTACATAAAATTATGTTGGATACAAATGTTGTAAAGTCGGATTAAGGAAATTACAGTTCCACTGTAATTTCGTTAATCTGACTCAGGCTAATAAACCGAGTGCTAAGTCTTTAAAAACAGGTTTTATAATTTTTGAAATATGAGATGGTCTAATTTTTCCTTCGTCTGACAACTGGTAACTCATTCTTCTGTGAGATCATTTTAGTCGTTGTATGAACAACAGACGTCAGCGTCTTGTCGACAAGTAATTTAAAGAAATTATATTTTGGGGATCTAAATCCAACCAAAATTTTCACGAAAAAGGCTTCATGAATAATTTTCAAAAAACTGATTATTTTTCTTTACAATATCACTATACATTTTTTCTATATTTATATAGAAGTCAATAAGTTTTGACAAGGAATGAATACTAAAGTATGTATTCCTTGATCTCGATCCACTGCCATTAAACTCACTTACCTTTTGAAAAATGCTATAAACAATACTTCTAATCGTCGGTTATCGCAACATTCGTTTGGTTGTTCAGATTTGAAAACTCAGGTGATCAATAGTTAACCTGTGAGCGAAAAAAATTCTTCGTTGCGATATCATTTCCACGTCGATTCAAGCTTTCCTGCTCTTCGACGTGAATAACGAGAATCACCGTTTGTGTACAAAAATCCATCACTGGTAAACTTTTATCTTCATTCTAACTGCATTTACATTTGCAACAGGAATTACCAGAGATTTTTTCATCGTGTTCCCGGAGCAGTTTTCCATAGTAACTAGCTCTGCCGGTTTAATCAAAACTCGCTTTACTTGAGAAACTGTTGGACTCACGAATGGATCTTCGATGCTTAGAGAGAGGTAAAACTCTCTCTCTTTCTCTCGTTGGATCATTTTCCTTTTTTTCACCCAACGTTAAACTTTATCCATCGGTATATCGATCATCGATATCATTACGATTATGACTGTGTGAAAACGAGAAAAAGAGAGAGAAATAGAGATAAAGCTGCAAAACTGCTTTACAACGCAAATGTCTAGACCCACCTCCGATGCTGAGAGAGACCTCTGTATAGCTTGGAAAGGGCAAGTCATAGCCGTATGTCTTGTACATGCACGATTCGAGAAATTGCCTCGCTTTGTTCGGAAAGCTTTTTTACGCTGCATGTACCACCATTACGCACTCCCTAAATATAAGTCCATACAATGATCGCGAACAAAGAACGAATAAATCTATTCACACATCCGTCCGTGTGATGTTCTATTACAGAAAGAATGACAAAATGTTAGTCATACGAGAAGAGTAACGTGTTTTACGTAACGAAATGTCAAAGAAAACGACATTTCGGTAAATTTATAAAAACCTGATGAAGGAGAATTTCTCTCGTACCTTTTTTTTCTAGTTATGGTTTTTGTTGTGCCTGTAGTAAACGGCTCTCTGTCAAAGCTGCGTCAGTGTCGCGATTTTTTATTGAGTTATGTTTTTCTATTGTGTTTATTCAACTGCACATGTGTGTTTTCTCTCTATTATATTGGGAAATTGGATAACTAGCCAATACGGGATTATATTTAGAAATTTTTGCCAATAAAGAATAAGAATTCAAGTTAGGAGTTACAAATTAGATAACGAATTATTTCAACAAGATGTTTTAAGTTTTCTTACAATTTCCGAACTGAAAAATAATTAGAATCATCAGTTGTTATTATTGACCAACCGCTCAACTCTACGAATCAACTAAGACTGAAGAATATTCGGTTGCATGTTACCGTATCGAAGCGATGCGGTTGCAGTTTCGCGACCGAGCCCGATCATTGACGTTTGCTTGCTCGGCGATTTCAGATACTTGTAAAAGCGAACTAGCTTCGACGTATTTCTCAATACGTTAGTTCATTTTTTCGAAATATCGTCGTTTCAATGTTCGTTGTACCTTGTGCTATTCAGCGTACAACATTTCGCTCCGACGCCATACGAGTTTAAACGGTGGGTTACGTGCTGCTTTGAACAAACATATAACTTTGTCGTTGTTTTACTTCACTGACAAATCAACGGCTTGCAGTTGCGTTTTTCCCCCCGAGACACGAAAAGGAAAATGACAGCAAGAGTGGAAAAAAATGGGTTGCGAAGTTGCGCTAGACAGGTTTTTTCGAAGATTCCAAAGTACATACCACTCGCTTCTATCCGGAAAAAGAGTCAAGAGAAAAAGTGTATGAAGTATAAGCCGACACCTGTTCCATCTCTACAGGCCTCTCCACCTTATTTCCCTTGTGTCTGCTGACTCTCGCGAGCTAATTTTTTCCTCCATGCTCACCACCACACCCTTTCCAATACTCTTTTTCTCTCGTATACGGAATATGTTTAATTCATCAAAAAACATTTTATTTTCTGTCTCACCCTCGTTCTCTTGCAACAAATGGTGTAAACGAACAGTGGATAATTCGCAAACGGCTGTACGAGCATTCTGCAAAAACGGCAAACGAGTTAGACAATGGGCATGACAGAGAACTGAGGCATAAAAATATGCGGCACGCAGTGGAGTCCATAAAGAAAATTGAACACGAACTAGATGCTATTGGTATAATTGCCACGGAGTGACGTTTGTATTATATTTTTTGATTGGCGTGAAGTTATTGTAAAATAATTTCGGTAAAATTGTGAACAATATAGACAAAAGTTGTAAGTTCATAGAATAATTGACATCTAAGTTTCCCTCAAAAAATGTTGAATGTCAGCTGACGAAATAAAAAACATAGTATAAGGTGGCGTTGTTGTGTGACGTTCGGGTTCCTAGATATTGAAGGTGAGGGCACGCGTTTCCAGTTCGAATTTCTGATCGGCTGTGAACAATTTTTTAGTGTATCCATGTTTATATAGTTTTGCCGAATGATTGCTGTAACAATTTGGCAGATCTTGTTTACTTCTTGGTACTTTTAATATTAACGTCATTACAAATTACGTACGTAGATTCCTAGTCCACAGCTTGATACGTTAATGTAAATACGGTGACGGAATATATTTTTATGAAATGCCAGTTATACAAACGATAAAGCCTTTAAGTGTACATGTGTTTATAGCCACAATGGCAAATCCGTTCTGTTTACACAACTTTTCACGTTTAATATGGGGTGTAATTATCAGCAATTCTCACCTAAAACCGCGTCAGATCATGGTCACTCTGTCATGCTAATAATTTTCTTAATAAACCTACGACACGACCGATATATGACGCGAAGTAACTGTATATAACTGATGGCTTGTTTCCATCTCAATCGAGTGACTACATAGGATATCTAAGACGCCGCTGTACTGTATTATCAATTTTTTAAATGTTTTGTCATTTCTATTTGTACCATCCGAAAGGATAACAACTTTTCAAACATACTGCGGATTCCAGCGAAATTTGTGGTATGTCTTCCACATGTAAAATGTTGTTTGAGGATTGTGTTTGGCAAAAGAACATTAATCCCTTCAGGTACTTTCTTTGAAAAGTGAAAAAATGGTAAAAAAATGTTCGAATGAAAAAAATTGTCAGAAAATGTAAAAAAAGCTGCGAGTTGATGCTTGCCAGTTGCTTCCTAGATATTTTACACACTGCTCGAATTCGCTTTATAAAAAATTATATCTTTTTCAATTTTGGGTTCCTCGCATAGTAGGATGAAATCTTTGGATAAAATCCTGTGAATTGAACTCCATGATATCCCAGACATCTCACAGAGTTGATCAATGGTTCGGCAACGGTATTCATGAATGAGAGCATTGATTTTGTCGACGTTTTCGTCACTTCTTGACGTTGAGGGGCGTCCTGAACGGGGTTGGTCTTCAATTGACATTTCTCCATTTTTAAAACGTGGAAACCACTTGTAGACTCCGGTTTTACTTAGGGCAGCATCTCTATAAGCAGTCTTAAGCATGACAGTACTTTCCGTGGCCGATTTCCCCAACAGGAAACAAAATTTCATAGCCGCGCGTTGCTCTCGACAATCGGCCATCACGTTTTCGCCGAAATGGAAAAAGTTGTTTCACTACAAAAATGCCCACTGGCGAACGATGCACTCACGGTGACAGAACATCCCACACTAACTCAGGAGACGTGTCCCCAACGGACGCCTGGTCGAGCAATGGGTTCCCCTACTCTCCCTCCCCGCCGTAACGCAATTCCCGTTTTTTTTGGGTCCCCCCTCGTATACTGTAAATCCCACATTTTGCATTAAATGGAAATTTCCCGAACTCGCCCCACCGATTCTCGGAAATTCGACCTCAATCACCCATCAATGACATTTTATCTAAATTGTACGAGAAATTGACGATACTTATATCTTTTTTTCAAATTACAATTCCATAAATTAAAAACGTTAAGATAAAATTTCTCCAAATTCGATAGTGATCTGAATTCTTAAAAAATGACACGATCTGGATTCGTAAAAAAGCCATACACCGATTTCTTAAATCATTCGAAATTTCGCAAATCTGCAACGACTGAAACGATTTTGTTTAAATTTGATACGAAATATCCTTCAATACTTACCCAATCGATGAAGTTTTGACTCCTTAGCAAAAAATTACACGAGCTTAACAAACGCCTACAACGATTCTTGAAAAACTCCAATATAAATTTGGAACGCAGTGATCGAATTTCTCCACATTCAATGGCAAACAGTATGTGATGGCAGTTTATTAGTGTAGTCAGTAAAGCACGATAGCTCGAAAAATTGCATCACTCTTAACACACAGTTTTAAAAATGTCCAAAATCTTAGAAGAACCAGAAAAGTGTGTAAATTTTCACCAAAATTGTATCCAAAAAGAGGGTTTTGACTGATTTTCATGTGTAAAATCCAGATTTCAGCCGAAAATCTCAAACCAAATCGAAGGTACAGCGTGTTCAATTTTGCACGCCTATCACACCCTACCCCTCCACACACACGTGCATCCGTACATTTTTTGTAAATGTAATTTTGTGATGTTATAGAATATAAACGTTTGAATTTTGCATGACGGTTACGGGTACACACACACACGTCCAAACATTTTGTCTAAATGTGATTTTTCGTTGTTTCGGCATATTTGGAACACATTGACATTGGAAACAAATTTTTCTTCATAAGCAAGTTTCCTCTAAGAGGAAACAAAAGCAATGTAAAAAAAACAACCACATTAAATTTTTCGTCTTATAATACAGTTTATTATAATACAGGATTTTCGACAAGACTGCGATATTGTTAATAAAAAATCATCAAAGTTTGTGAACACTATATAGTGTTGGTGTATTGTATACCCCAGTTAGATATACCGAAAGTCAAGTGAGTCCGAACGCGATGATCCTAATTTCCTACAAGGTATATGAACCGTACCGTACAAACAGAATATGTGCTCAGAATGTATCTATGAAAACAACGGAAGGACAGAGAATACTCGTGTAGAGCGTGAAGAGTCCGATAAATGTCGAAATTTTGTTCTTCAATATCAGCGAGCTCTGCTAGAATCTCGTATGGCTTTCGTTATTCCTCAGGGAAACATATGCGCACAAATGGGTGTGACGTCGTATGGTCAGTATCCGTCGCGATTGCTTTTGTTTGCGATATCATAGTAAAATTATACAGACGTGGGTGTGAGCCAGAGATGCGAATATTTTGTCACTTTAAAACGGTTTATTCATTTATAGCCATTGTTTATTTAATATCAATTACTTTCTACCAGCTAAAAACTTTGGAGATTTGATTTTTCTATGTGTTCATTCAATAGTTTATTTAAGAGTTTTAAGTACTCAGATATTTTCATGCCCACATCCATCCGGATATTTTTTTAATCATCAATTTTTAATTTATTTGACTACCTTGAGTTCTTTAGTATAAATCTCTGAATTTTATTCACAATCACAAAGCTTCCTTTACGAGAAACAGAAAATTAAATGAATACCTTCAGCGATTCTTATAAAAATCAATACTAAATATCCTTGGTCGTTGTTTAACTTACATAAAAAGTTCGGAATTAAATAACAATATCCTGTTTTAGTGAGCGTGGCTTTTATTACCCTCCATTTTGCATTATCTCTCACGAGTTCGCCGATAGTCTCTACATATACATTCTATTTGGGAAAAGTCGACCATTATCGCGTATTACGAGCACGTAAGCTCGGTAACGAAGGTGGATGACGTCGATTTACCCGGTATATAGGGCCATGGAAAATGAGGGAGTGCGGTGTATTTTGTGCCACACGATCGTGGGAAAGCATTCCGAAAGCGCATACCACATATATGCCAGGGTTGAAGGTGGTTATACGTTCGTAGCTAGATATATTGGTATGGTTATTTATGAGACATTCTATTTTATAAATCAAGAGTATTCTCATTTTAGCAATTTTGACTTTCTTTCCTTTTTAAAATGTTGTTGGGCGATATAAAAAAAAACACCTTACACCAGGTTGCATGTGTGATGTGATATTTTAAGAAATGGATCCTTATCAACAAAAGTGATAACTTAACACTTTTGTAAGGTATTTGCTTTACTACCGCCCTACATCATGTTAAGAAGAGAAAAACTGCAAGCACATGTGGGGCTTGATGGGCTCCATATAATCGTGTAAGTATGCAATTCAGGTGGTGCTGGTTTTCATACCAGAGGAACTGTAGAAGGAAGCTGATCGAGAGCCCGTTTACTCGATTCTCGCACTATGGCATATATAATACGTATTATAGCGCAGGTATACGTGTATAGTGCCGAGGATGTTGGCTGAAGCTATTTCGCAGATTTTTTCTTTTGCCCTCCCTAAACCCCCTTCGACATTTGCATATGGATCCCCTACATAATCTCTCGGCTACGAAAAATAGGCATGGTCACGCCCATTATCCTGCAGCAGCGGTCCAAAGCACTAGCTTTACTCCTAGTAACCCCCCCCCCCCCCCCCCCCCACCCAGAAAGACTGATATCGAAATCCGGAATGTATACTTGGAGCTCTAGAGTTACTTCCGAAATTAAGCAACTTTGCTCGTAGATCCCATATTCCTATCGAAAATAGACTTCGTTTGAAAAGAATCATTCCACATGATTTTATGACAAAATTAATACAAGTCATTATTTTGTAAACATTAACATATCTTCAATACACATATCTTCAATAATTATTATGTTAAGTGAATATTAATACTGTTTGGGGTTCCGTGATGAACAATGT
This sequence comes from Oxytorus armatus, assembly GCA_958009045.1. Classification (NCBI taxonomy): domain Eukaryota; kingdom Metazoa; phylum Arthropoda; class Insecta; order Hymenoptera; family Ichneumonidae; genus Oxytorus; species Oxytorus armatus. Next base: position 12,346,713 of record OY253748.1, on the reverse strand, counting down.
AACCGTTATAATGAGACCGTCCGTTCGTCAGTTCGTCTGTCTGTCTGTCTGTCACTGGCCTATAACTCCAAAGTCGTTTAACCTATCAAATTGAAATTTGGCGTGCATCTAGAGTAAGGTGCTCCAATAATGGCGACAGTCATTGAAAAAAATTCAAGAATTTGCTGGGGCCAAAATGTGTGATTTAAAAATAAAATCAACACTCAGCCGGGGTAGTAGAGTATCGTTTCAAAAGCTTGCTTTAAGGATTAAACAATAAATTCAAATTTTTTCGATAAATATTATATACAATATTCAAGAAAGTTTATGTTTTTCTACTGTCCGCCTCGTCACCCCTTTTTAATTTGGAAACTGCTGCATCAGAAAGTCCGAAAAAATTCTGATATATGAAGGCACATGGCAAATCTAGAGAAAAATTATAGCGTATCGGAAATGTCGTAGGTTCAGATGTACAAAATGTCATGAAAATATCTTGCACCTAGCATTGGTATCACTAGTAAACGACTTCACTAGAGATATTGGTATGATTATATATGAGACATTCTATTTTATAAATCGAGAGTATTCTCATTTTAGCAATTTTTACTTTCTTTCCTTTTTAAAATCTTGTTGGGTGATATGAAAAAAACACCTCAAACCAGGTTGCATGTGTGATGTGATATTTTAAGAAATGAATCCTTATCAACGAAAGTGATGAATTAACACTCTTGTAAGGTATTTGCTTTACTACCGCCCTACATCATGTTAAGAAGAACAAAGAGAAAAACTGCAGAGGAATCGTACGGAACTGTCGGCCCATGAATGTTCATGCTTGAACAACTGACTGGTTTCAAGATAAACGCTCCAATTGCTGTGACGTCTCTCGATTTGCTGTTGTTACCTACGCACTTTATACAATTAAAGCAATATTGAAGAATATTAATATTATTATTGTTATTATTATTATTATAATAACTCGTTATCAGAAATTGAGATCCGTCGGTGTTAGATAATGGAGTTAGATCGCTATTTATCATTAATAATAAAAAATTATTTTTTTTTGTTTATAATGGTTGTTGTGATGACTTGATGGATTTTCAACTCTGTCGATGATTAATTGTCTTGAAAGCCGACACAAAAGAGATTAAAGAGCAAAAAAAATGGGAAAATAATATGAAACGAGTTATTTGCAATAAAAACTCGCTTCCGTGTTTTTGCTGTAACGTCGATCCGCCCAGGAATGGCGGACTCAAGAGCGTAAAACATGAAGGAGAATACTCCGTGTGTCAGAGGATTTCGGAATGAGGGTTCCGTCAAAAGACTTGCGCATACGAAAAACGAATGGTGGAGGCTTTTCGCGTTAATAACGATACACGCGGGACTCTCGACGGATGTTTGAAGAATCTCTTGGATACGCATACTCAATTTGAAACAATTTGCGGCGTTTTTTTCATATGTCTACTTTCTGTCCGCTCGTTATTTTTCTGATGATACATTCGTTCATTGTTTAGATTTTTATAAAATTAATTACAATGCCCTTGCAAATATCAGTTCATCCCAAATTGTTACAAGAATAACAACGAGTGAATGACTAAAAAGATAACAATGCCGTCTTTTTTCTAACTGACATTCACTCCTACAATTCTGATTTTATCGATAAATAATAATATGTGGAGGGATCTTCGACATCATTTTTCCCCACGTTTGCTGGTCATATTGTCGGAAGGTCTATGCCGTGTTATATCCTTCGAGAATAGCAGTAAGACGTCTTTTTTTATTCCGGTCGCTGGGGGGATAAAGAAAGGTTTTACAATTAGAAAATTGCTGGTGTTGTGCGTGAGCCGTTAGCAAGTGACCGGCTGGTAGGAAAGAAGAAGAAGAAGAAGAACGAAACAACATGGCGTGGCTATAGACGGAGATAAAGAGGTGGGTGTGAAGGACAAAAAGAAAAGCGAGTGCAGGGTTACTCGTGGTTGAGGGGTACGTTCAGTAACACGTTCGCAGTACTGGAGATAATGACGTAACTCGAGAGAAAGTGAGAGAAAAAAAATACGTGGATAAGAAGGCTAAAAATCCGACATCGGTCGCAGCGTCGCGTCGAGCATAGGGAAAGGAAAATGGCTACAAAGAAAAAGGGGATCTACCTGTGTGCGTAATTAGTAGCTGCTTGTCCTGAGGGTATACTCGGGAAAAGACAGAGGCAGGGGATAAAGGGACCAGAGAAAAACGGGAGATAGAGAGAGAGAGAGGTGGAAAAATGGAGCTTAAGCCCTCTCTGTAAGTGGAAATGGCGAGGAGAACCGCACAGGACCACTCCACCGGTTTTCAGGCCAACCGCACCACTCGTCAAGACTCAGCCATTTATTTTTTCTACTGCATTCAGTCCTCTTAACTCAGCATCACCAAATCTTTCATTCTGTGTCTCACAGGGATACATACTACTGGAGTGATAAATAGTTTTAAAAGACTTTTTTGAATCAATAATTATTGTGGAAAACTTATAAAATATTTGAATAATTTTCAATTATTAGAGACGCATATTCTTTTGCAATGAATATAATTATTTTTGTGAACAATAATCGACATTGTTTTATGCCATTATTTTGTTTTTTTTTTCTTGCAATCGTATGACGACATTCACCTTTTACGTATCCCATCCCTTCACCCGTTCTATAATATCCATATTCCGATTTCATTCCTTGAGACCCCTACAGACGAATGTCCGTAGCCACGATTTTCTAATGCACTACTGTATGGCATTTGCATACGGACACAGGGAAACTGGGAAAAACCTGACAGTTGGCTATATTTTACCAATTTAATTATTAATAAATTTAGAAAAACTGCCTTCCGATCAACAGTCGACGTGCAAGCCAGTGCACAGCCTAAGTGGTCACCAGCTGGCGTATTCCATTATTTTATATGTTTATGCGCTTCAAAAGGTTCTCAATGCCTACCAGATCGATTCTGAATGTAGTTTACTAAATTTTGTATTTATATGTCCTAAGTATATAATTGAAATAAATTCATTATTAAAAATCTTCTCATGATAAGACATCAATGTATTTTTTCAATTATTGAATAACATTTTAATGTAACTTTTTTTAAATCAACCGTCTCGAAATTGTTGCCCACTTCGTATTCCATTATTTTGCATGTTTTTACTATTCAAAAAGTTCTTAGTTCCTACCACATCGATTCTGAACGTAACTTGATGAATTTTGTAACTAATATTCAAATAAATAACGGTCTCGAAAATGTTACCCACTTGGTCTATATTACACGATATACCTTTCGATCCATCTCACCCACGATTAATTCGAGCGCTTTGTCGCATTATTTGTGAAAAGCATATAACAAGAGGAACGAGGTTGAGCTGATTGTCGATTGAGTGTAATACTCGAGAGTATAAAAGTGCGAATACAGTGCACTAGTACTAGTAACGATTTGAACTCGAGTTTTAGCGTCGCTGAAGCCGTCGAACCTCAGAGTATCATCGTTAATATATTCATGAGTGCATTGCATTGATATTTATTGTTCATTTACCAATATTCCCTGTCCAATCCCAGATGCGAGGTTTTAATTTTTGTATCACTTTTGTAATCAACAAATTCATTACTTGAACAATATATATTTCTTAAATAACTTATTGTTTTCATCGTGTTTGATGCAAAAAAATGCTACACAGTAGTTAATCCCATTTACCGTAATGGAGATTTTTATAATTAAAGTTGTCCTCAGTTTGTCTATTCGCTCTCACGAATAATGGGGTCGATTCCTTTATCGGTAATATACCTAAATGGCGTTGTTAGAGGAAGAAGCTTAATTTATTCAAGCTTTGGGGTGTATGTGTATACTGATACATAAATTTGTGGCGTATCCAAGCATACCATGAAAATACATATATGTATACATAATAAATATATATATATTACTCTATAGCGAAGGGTCGGGAGATAGTTTACCTATACGCGTGTACGAACGGACACGGAAAGTAGTTCAACAATAAAGTTCCATTATTCAGATCCGTGGAGCTCGGTCCACCATGCTCGTTGACTATTCCTTGTTTTTCTATACAAGTGAATGTGTGTGTGTGTGTGTGTGTGTGTGTGTGTGTGTTGGGGGTGGGTGTCCGGTGGCTTGCGATGGTTTCTACGTTCCTGCATTCTCTCATTCCTTTCTTTTTCGTGGCATTCACTGGCTCGTCGCCAAAAAGATTTTTGATATTTTTTGGCAACTTCTCAAACTGCATATAACCGGTTAAAATGTTACATCGTCCTTCTACGCCGCTTACTTCTGGGCCATAATACGTTTCTTTTTCCGTTCACGTCCCAGAAACGGACCAATTGCACCACGTACACTTTTTGTTATCCATCTCCCTTTTCGTTTGTTCGTCAAAATTGCCCTCCGTTAAACAAAGCGGTTTACTTCAAATTGGAGAAGATATTCCCATCGTTGGAATCGTCGTATCCTCTTTGGAGGAATCTAATGTCCAAACTCACTGAAATGATTTCACGACATTTAATAAATGAGAACAATAATTTCAAGGAAAAATATCATAACTTTTCGGGTACGATTGAAAATAATTTCATATAATCATTTTGTTGATCAAATATCGATATTTTTTAAAAAGAATGTAAGAAAACAATACGAATTATAACAAGATTTTATTTGTCCAAAATGATTCATCGTTCATAATTATACAATATTATAATGACGCTGCAGACAACACTAGCACACGCGGCCGGCCGACGGGAGTTGCTTCTGACAATGAGTACATCTGAACGCATTTCGGTACAGTCCAGTATGGCGCGTCCTATACCGCCGAACGATTCTTACAGGTATACACCGGGCACCGGCCGGATTATCTTAGGAAACATTTTTGTTTCAATCGACAAAAGCCGTCACCTGGACAAGCTATATGCCAATCGATTCACGTTGATGTAAACAATGATCATGTATGTGTATTGCCAAGTTTCTATTGTTCTGCGTGTTGAAACACTATGCGTTTATTATTATATACGCGCTGCGTGGGATGGGTTTTTATTGCCAAACATATTTTGTTTCCATTTAATAAAAGCTGTCACCGGGACGAATTATATGTCCATCGATTTGTCTGGATGTCAGAAATGATTATGTAAATTATGGAGTTTTCATTGCCATGCGTGTCAAATCACCATGCATTTATGTACATTTTATTAGCCACTTCAATATATGTACATATATATATACGATAAAATATATTTAAAACGCATGGTGTTTAAACACATATGGCAATGGAAACTTGCCAATTTACATAATTGTTCGTGACATTGAGACGAATCGATAGAAATATTATCCGTCCTGGTAACAGCTTTTTAAATTGAAAACAAACCGTCTTTGCAAATGAAGATCCATTGCGCGCGGCACGTATCTGATTAAATGTTTAAATGTATGGTGTTTCAACACGCATGATAATGGAGGTTTCACAATTTACATAATTATTCGTAATATCGAGACAAATCGATACACATATAATTCATCCCGGTCACCGCTTTTATTTCGCAATTTAAGATCCATTGCGTGCGGCGCGTATATGATTATATTATGGCATTCTGAAAGAGTATTGTATTCGAAGCTCTCTCTGCTCGCAATGTCAAGCCCACTATTGGCGATATCAACGTTCCAAATATTTTCTAGCGTACGTACAACATGAGGTTGCAGCAATATGAACGCTTCGCTGATGTGAGTAAAACTGGATAGGTATGTTTGATTGTTCGTTGGAGGTTAAATGGGACTTTTATGAAAATTTGGCAACGGATGCTTCTCATCAGTCGTTCGTGAACGTGAGACCAACGGATGGTCTAAATAAACATGTGAGAGTTTCATATGCAATCAGCATCAAAAGTTACGATCCACCAATCTGGCACTACCGACATCGATAAACGCTCCGTTAAGCCTCTCATGCTTGTGAACCGAACGGATGAGGATAATTCACGCACTCGTTGATCGTCAACGAGGCATGTATATCGAGTGTTATCAGTCCGCCATACTTAATCCTGGAATTTATTTGCACACTGCTTGAAATATTATACGTAACATACTTTTGTGTGGTATATATTATATTATGTATTTTTAACCGTCCCCTCTCCATTTGTCGAACAAGTATCAAACAAATTATCTATGTTTGGTTAACTAGATCACGTTAATTATTTGTGGTCCACGGTTGCATACCCCGTGAGGTATTCTATCTGTGTTTTTAATCCGTAAAATACCCCAAAATAACCTTCTGGCCCTGCCGATACTACACGAAATCGCAGGTTTTTTACCCACAATTTCAGGAACACAGTGTGAAATTAGGAGAAAAATTGAATTGGCGTGTCTGAAAGAAGAAAATTATTTTTTACCTTTTGTTAGTAACATATTGACTTTGCAATGTTAATAAATTTATGACTGTAAATTCATTGGATTTTTCAGATACCGGCAGATCTTTTTTGCATGAGGACTTTCTTTTGTGCGATCTACAGTTTGAAGAATATACTGACTTGAAAAAGATGCTGCTCCAAAAAACTTGAATTTCAGGAGCTTAAACAATTCACAGAGAGATTTCTGAAGCTGCAATTGAATCTAGCACAGTATGAAACATATCTACCGAGGTTAACGGAAAAAGGTGGATGATTCTATTGTTATGACAATAATTAGCGATTAATAATTTAAACGTGTTAATAAACGGTACTAAAATAATGAGAAAGGAAACTTTAGACTTTTCCGGAGATATTTGCAAGAGCGTCCTGGAAACAAATAACCGAGGATAATAATTGAAAATTGGTCGTCGTCATCGTATTCTGTCAATATGAACGGCAATGCATAATTACGAAGTCTCGTCACACTCGGATTTATCGTTCTCTCCTCATTGGTAAGAGATACATGAATTGCGGTCAGAGGAGATATCGAATGGTAAGACCATTGATGGTGGTCTTGTGTGAAGTAGTAAAAAGATCCGAAGGATACGTGAGAGATTAGGATTTTGATAACTCCGTAATTCCTACTCGGCCTTTATCTATGAATCCTCATGATTAATCTTGTTACTTATAATTAAAATCGATAACTGCATCGATTGAGATTTTGAGGTAAATAAAAAATCCCCACTGTGCGAAATGAATAATTATTTTTTATTTCTTCAAATAATTATTTGAAGAAATAAAAAATAATTATTCATTTCGCTACAAAAACCACTGGGTACCAATTACTACGAATTTTGGCAACATTCAAACTCAAAAGTGGAAACTATTCTAACATGAATTTTATGATAGAATGATTATGAGTGATTGTTATAAATCACGAATATTTATTCTTCAATTATAATTGAAGAATAAATATTCGTGATTTCCGAACCAGCTTAAATTATTTATAACAATCACTCATAATCATTCTATCATAAAATTCATGTTAGAATAGTTTCCACTTTTGAGTTTGAATGTTGCCAAAATTCGTAGTAATTGGTACCCAGTGGTTTTTGTAGCACCCGGTGGAATTATAAATACAAATCGCTGTGGCAAAAATTCGGAGGCTGGACAGAGCCGGAGAATTCACTCGACAACCAGCGCCATTCGGTTCTGACGAGAAATCCGTAACCGCGCTGTGACAATTCGATATGAATAGTGCGCGAGCAGCGGGGATGAGAAAGAGCCGTGTGAAATTTATCACTCCATCGTGTGTCCGATTGAATTTCAACTTTGCCGAGCTTTTAATCGAGCCTGGATTCCCCGCGAATTCCGCTCAATGCCCTCCCGCGTGTGTCATGGCACAGGTGTTAAATCGGAAGGAAGTCTATATCAAAAGCCCGCGTGCCGGACCAATTCCGATCCCCGATGCCCAAAAATTCATTTTTTTAATACCCAGTTAACCACATCCAAATTTATTGTCCTGCTCTGAAGATTCCTGACATAATACATATACCGAAAATCGAAAAATATACTCATATATAGGGTACTCCTTGCCAGCACAATGAAAATCTGACACCCGCTCGGATTCGGTTTATATTTATCTATTTTTCTTTGTCCAACGTATACCCATTCGTGTTTTTACGTGTGACCCTTTCCAATTCCATTTTTTTTTATTATTCCCCCCATCACTCCCTACTCACACTTCGCTAAACTAACCCAACTACCATTGCGCCCGTAGACGTCGTAACTACACTGTATCGCATTTGCCATGGACACAGGGAAATTGCAATAAACCTGTATCGATACAGGCGACTTTGTTTTTTGACTGAGTTTCAGTTGTATTTATTATATCAGAAACTCAATAAAACTGCCACCCACTGAACAGTCGGCTCGCCAGCCAGTGCAGGGCGACGCGGTCACCTATCTAAGTAGAGACCACTGCCGAAGCTGCTTAACTTCGATTTTTGCTAGAGCCGCGCACCGATCGCGCGTCCATTGTTATCGGTGGATTCGATTTATAATTATTTTTAGCATTCGTCGATGATTATTTATTAATTTCAATTGCGCGTTAATAAACTCATTTGAAGGAATACCAAAAATTGTGATTGACGATTTTTCTACATTGTATTCAACAATTGTATTGCAATTATTGAAATAAATATTGAATATAAATAAAACACATTTCAAGGAAAAAGTATTTTATTACATTAGGTAAATCGCAGTTTGGATGAATTTCATCTGATTCAAATGGAAGAAATTATATTATTAGATTAAAACAAAGTTTATTAAAGTTAAAGAATAACAATTTGTTTCGGCGTAGAGAGGTCGAGGATAAACTGTTTCTTCACGAGAAACCTCATCATTTAATATTTGCAGATTAGTTTAGTTTCCAGGCGTTTTTGTTCAGAGGCAATCGCCCTCTCACTTTCCCTTTCTTTCTCGTGTTCATTTGTAACTTCTCCAGAGCCAACGTTGTTTCCCTCGTTGTGTCTCATTATCCGAGAATGCCAAGAATTTCAAGAAAAGCCGAGGGCGTGAGAATTAATGATTCAGACCGGCGTTACTGCCACTGTGTGCGTCTGCACTGTGGCGATAAATTTGGATTCTCGCGAAATCGTTGAATACATTTGTCGAAATAGTGTAAACGAGAAAGGTGAGCCGACGCGCAGTAGCGACGAAATAGGGGTTGTTACGAAGGTGCTTTTACGTATATTTGAATCTGCGACTGTGTGCTGCCGTACACAATATCCATATCACGGTATAGAGCAGAGAAGGAATAATCCTCTCGTGTGTGACTAAACGGCTTACAAGTTTCGCTTAATAAATAACACGTAGAAGCCCTCGTAACGTCAAAAACTTTACTATAGATAGCTCGATAGTGAGAGCGAAATGCTGAAATATCATAAGTATTGTTATGAATTTCAGAATGTGATTTATACGAGGGCCATTTGAAAAGTTTCCGGCCTCGACGACATAAAGTAACTATAGAAAAAAATTTCTTTCGCCGTCCGATACATGGCCTTAACATATGTAACCCGTACAAATTTCAAGTCATTCTGATCATTTCTTTGTCTATGACACTCTTCCAAAGTTGTCAGCTGACATTGTCTGTCAATAATGGAGAAAATTGAGTACCGCACAATGATAAAATTACTTCATTTGACAGGGAAAACGCTGAGGAAATAAAACATAAGTTAGACTCTGTATCCGGTGAAGCCTCCCCTTTATTTACAACGGTCAAACATTGGGTGGCCGAGTAGAAACGTGGTCATGGGAGCATTTTAGCAAGGATCGTTCCGGGCGCCCCAAAAACAGCTACAACGACGAAATAATCGATTTAGTGCATCAGACTATGATGAAAGATCGTTGATTGACTGTTAAGGATATTGTTGAAGCTTGTGGGATATTATCTGAACGGGTGCACAAGATTTTACATAAAAATTTGGATATATGAAAATTATCCGCGCGCTGGGTACCGCGCTTGTTGACGATCAACCAAAAGCGCATACAAACTGACATGTCGCGCGAGTGTTTTAGCCTGTATCAAAAAAATAATCAGTGGAATAATTTGCGGCGAATGATAACCGTCGATGAAACCTGGGTACACCACCATATGCCTAAGACCAAACAACAGTCAATGCAGTGGATTGCGGTAGGGGAACGAACTCTGAAGAAGGCAACGGTCTCGTGCTTTCTGTAGGAAAAGTGATGGCGAGAGTTTTTTGGGATATCCGTGGAATAATTGTTATCGATTATCTTGCAAAGGGTGAAACAATCAACGGACCGTACTACGCTGCATTGCTGGATAAATTGAAGGCCACAATTAAGAAAAAATGTCCACATTTGGCCAAGACAAAAATCCTGTTTCACCAGGATAACGCTCGGGTTCACATGCGTGTGGTCGCAATGTCAAAATCAAATGAACTGAAGTTTGAAATGCTTCCGCACCTACCCTATTCGCCAGATCTACCTCTTAGCTACTTTGTCCTATTTCCTAATTTGACAAAATTTCTGGGGGGAAAAAAAATAAGTCGAATGCTGCGGTAGAAAACGCTGTAAACCAGCATTTTTCGGGTTTAGACAATCAATTTTTTTCTGACCGCTTAAAAGGATGGGAGAAACATCGGACCAAATGTATCGAGTTGCAGGGAGACTACGTCGGGACGAAAATTTTGTTTTGCTTCTTACAAACGGAAAAAGTGAGTGGAAGCACAAGTACGTGACCGGCGCGTGGTGTGCGATCATGATCAAGACGAAAGCCGAATGAGAAAGACGGTGCAGACGAATAGGGACACGAGTGAAAGTGAAATCGGTAAACATCACGGAGAATTCCTGGAAACACCGAAGAAGACGACGTAAAAGACGAAAGCGAAAGGATTTGCAATACGCGCAAGGTGTAATCTCGCGGGGCAAATCAAGAGAGTTAGGGAGAGCGGCGGCAAGTGTGATACAAGGCGAAAATCGGGCAATGAAATGAGTGAGGAAGAGGCTTTGGGAAGGCAGCAGCGGTGACAATGCCGGAAAAACAGCAACAAAACATCGGGCGTCTTCGGCTCGAACGAGTGATGCTCCTAACGCGACAAGGAGATCAAGCGGGCGCTACTGGCTCCTCTCCTTATCAAAATCAGTTCCGCGACATAGAGAGCACCCTGTTAAAATTTCGCAGCGACGATATTTCGATGCCGATGGAACAGTGGATAACACGTATCAAAGATGACGAAGCTGAGAATGGTGCTGTAGAAGTGAAATCCGCTCCAAACCCTGGGTTTTGCGAACAAATCGCTAATAGGCGTAGTTAAATTAAAGCACGAGTTCCAAGAAAATTCCGAACATGGCAAGCGTTAAAGCTTGCCATCAAAGACGAATTTAAAACGGGAATAGACAACCGAGAAATACATCAACTCTTAACGAAGCGCCATAAACTCGCGAGCGAATCGTATCAAGAATAGATTCTGCACATGTGTAAGATCGGTACGCGAGGGGATTTTTACGAAGTGAGAGCGAACAAAACTAGACTATACGGCGCCCAGTTTAAAGATGAAATGATATATCACGAGGCGATCAGAAGCAAGGTCGGTAAACGCGGACGTGACTAGACGACAGCAAGAACGATAGGCACTAACGAGTCAATGAGGAGAACGAGCGACCCAGAAGCGACAACAACAGAAAATTCGAAAGCTCCTTCCTCTCGGTGGTATAATTGCGTCGAGGGCGGACATATTAGCCGAGATTGCAAACACAAGGAACCTGGGGAGAAATGCTTTATATGTAACAAGTTCGGTGACATCTCGCGTAATTGTAGGAAATCGGGAGCACGAGTGATAGCGGGACGGGGGAGATCCCGAGGAAATGGGGGATAGATCCCGGGAAATTAGGGAGAGATCTCGAAGGATTGATGGAGGTTCCTGAGGGATTGCGGGAAGTTCCTCAGGTAGACTTGAGGGAGGGTCCCTCGGGGGGTTGGTACGCGGATCGCGCAGCACACGACATGCATGGAATACTAAAATCAATAGGCAACATATTCAGTAGATTATTTTTCAGCTTCACCTTGAAGACTGAAGGGAAATATCTGTTGCATGGACATTTACTATGATACATTATTGAGATGGCAGTCACATAAATGCCATACAACATTTTCCCTGACGCATATTTTTCCACTAGCCGACTTCTATTAAAATTTGGACCTGCCATACAAAAATGCCATAAAAATTTTACCCTTCATAATTCATTAGCATTTCCATTCAATTTCTATGCAAAGGAATTGATGTTCAAGCTTGCCATTGACCTTCCATTCAGCTCGCTGCCAAGTTTTACCTTGACCCTCCCGTAGAATTCGCATTGAAAGCGTACCGTAATCGGCATTTTCCATTAACTGCCATTGGATACTCAATGGCATATTTTGCTAAGGGAGAGATTAGCATAAGTCAGTCGTATAATGGTACGGCAGGTTTTTGCTTGTGATTGCCCTACTTGAATTGTAAGATATGTGCGAACAACTTAGTCTTGACAATAGCCAAGGATGGTGAGGAAGAAATTGTGGTAGATAATGAGTACCAGAAGTATGCAACAGAGAGTCTGAAAGATCAATGATAGGTGACTGTTCGATGAATGGGTATGTGAAAAGTCAGAGAAGACGGAAGATGTTGGGAGATTCGCCGTAGGTATAAGTCAGTGGGGCAGTGGATTCTCTCAGATACAGAGACGTTTGCATGAAAATAATGCGATAGATTAGAATGCCGAGAGGATACAGTCCGTGATTTCTAACCGTTAACCAATGAGGTCTGCGACGATAAAGAGTGATACTTTTATTTTGGAGAAGGTTGAAAATGAAATCTAGACAGCAATAATCGAGGTGATGAAAAAATTACAGTGATAGTGAGTTTAGTCCTGCGCTGAGTTGCGAGAGAGAGAGAGCAAGAGAGAGTGAGGGAGAGAGAGGGATAGGGAGACGGCGAGAGAGAGGGAGATTGTGATTATTTATTTAGCACATTGCTACCTAATGCTGTTAAGGGCTCACATACCGCTGCGCGCGCTGACACCGAGTAAATAAAAAAAATTATTATAAAGATTATGTGGCGAAAAAAAAAAAATCAAATTGTTGATTTCACATTCTTTATTAAGTTTTCAAAAAATTCTTTAATCTTTTTTCTAATATTAACATTATTTTTTACGGGTATAAATGGACTACTGATGAAAACCATGTCGCCTCCTTGTTGACATCATAACTTCACCAAAAGATATTGAATCTGCAAAAATAAAAAAAGAATGTAATAAAATAATGTAGTAGTAATAGTCTGACGGAGGTAATTTCTTCTTTTTTTTAAATAAAGAAATTACAGTATTTCAAACTTCAGCATGCATTTAAAAAAAAACTAGTGCTTAATCTATATATATATAAATAAATCCCTATTTCCCTTGGTCACGCCATAACTTGAGAACGACTTTACCGATTTCATTCATCTTTTTTTGTAAGTTTTCTAATACTTCGTAGAAGGTTCTTACGGAAAGAAAAATTAAGAAAATTGCGCCGAAAATTGGAAATTTTTCAGAAATGTTAACGACTATTTAACCTTCGCGCGTTTGACAGTTCTCGCGAAGCAATTGTAATTTAATAGATGCATCGGTCGGCATCTATGGATCAAAAAATTCATTTATTCATTTCTTAGTGTACAGTCCATTTGATCTGAACGTTTATCCAGTTTTAAGTTTGATGAGTGAGTTTTTTGAGAACTGTTTGTTCAGCACAGTTAGTTCACCGCAACCACGCCTTATATTAAAAATTTAATTTAATATCGATTTTTGGTAAGTTTTGATAGAGTAACACGTGGTATACATGGTTATACAGAAATACTAAGGGAGTCAATTTTTTTATTTTCAGTTACAGTAAACACTATGTTTTTAAAATAATTTTTTTTTCATTATTTATTCCAGTTCGAATTGAATATTCATAGCTCAGACAAGACAACGTCTGTCGGATCAGCTAGTAATTTATAAAAACTGTCCAACCAAAGAATAAAAAACGTCTTGTCAGACTTAGAGAAAATAATTATCAAGATTAAAAAAAAAGTTAAAAAACATTAAAAATTGACTGAGTAATCGTGCTAACACTCCCGACAAATATAGTTTCCATGAAACGCGTTTAACATTTCTGGTAGATACAACGTAAACTTACGGGGCTAGTCTCCCATTCCAGCTTCGTACTGTACACCTTCTTCTTGTATCTTGGTATTTTTTTAATGGTTTTCTGCAATCTCTTGTCAATTATAGCTTCGTTACTAATATCAACATGCGAACAAAAGAAATGAGAAATATGGATACGTTCGGTTTTGTGAACAAAATAAATACGAATCGCAGTTGTCGAGAGGGGCGCGGCAATTAACCGGGTAGCCGTCCCTACGCGATGTTCGGTCACATTTATTGCTATAGCTTTGCAACGGAGTGGAATTTTCTTAAAAGTTGTCTTTTCAATTCTTAAAAGTATACAGAATAAAGATCTGTAAAAAATTATCGATTTTTTAAAAATGTCAGTGGTATGTGAGCCCTTAATTTACATTGGTTTGGTTATAAATAATATTACATCGATTGTACTCCTAATATTATAAATAATTATACATTATTATTTCCTTACATTTCTACCCTTCCCCTTATGTACGCGTTGAACAGTCTTTTGAAGTAATTTAGTTCGTTTGCCAATTTTATGTCGTACGATAATTTTTTATTTTTTTTTATTTTTTTTTATTGAAGCTCCTTAAACCTGTATAGGTTTATTTCGGCTATACAAAATTATACAACAGTATAAGTATAAATAGATATATATATATATATATATATATATATATATACAGAGTTTGGTACATTCTTAAACGCTAAGTTTGCAATTGTTGAAGAATTTTACAATATAATCGGAGGCAGCGGCATTGGGGGATTTTAACAGCGAGTAAGTATTATGGGCGTAGAGTTTGAGTTTGTTGAGGCTGTTAATTAGTGAGCTTCGTTGATTGTCATAGAGCTCGCATTGCCACAGAATGTGGTCGAGGGTCTCGGAATTTTTGCCGCATTTACAGAGATCGTCATCGATTATTCCTATGCGCTTGAGGGATTCTGCGAGGTTGTAGTGGTTCGCTCTGCATCGATTGATAGTGACGATTGTCCCTCTACTTAGACCTAGGTGGTAAAACCACGCTTTCGGACGGTTATTATAAAATTCTTTGAAGTATATTTTACCGGTGAGCTCGCTAGCCTTCTCAATCTTTCCCCTCGTATTATTCATTGCTGCTATTTTGAATTTTTCGAAGCGGTCCGTGTATGGGATAGGGAGTGAGTCTTCGGCAGTTGGTGATTCAGTGGCTTCTTTGGCGAGGCGATCCGCCTTTTCGTTCCCCGTAATCCCTAAGTGAGCTGGCACCCAAAAGACTTTTACAGTGTCCTTGTTGTGCTGTTCGCAGTACGAGGTAAGCTCGAGGTATTTTTTTTTTTATGGCCAGTATGTACGGGTTGGTTTTTACCGAGATCCTTGCACTTTGCATACTTTGGAGAGCGCTCAGGGATTCCGAAAAAATGTGGCAGGGTTTGTTTTTGTTTTGTAATGCTACGTCCATCGCATCATTGAGAGCGATGCACTCTGCAGTGAATATTGAGGCTTCTACATTGATTGATCTTTTTATCTCTATATTTAGTTGAGGACAGAAGCAGGCAGAGCCTACGGAGGGATTGCCTGGAATTTTACTGCCGTCGGTATAGATCGAGAGAGCATCGCTCTGACCATTGTGTGTATGGAGGGCGAGGGAGTAGTTATTCGACTCTTTAATTTCTCTACCTAAGTCATAATTGTACGGAATTGAGGCAGTGAGAGTTCTGTAGTCGTGGGAATATATGTTGGGAGAGTTAAAATTTGCATGGAATTCGGCCTCGGAGAGTGCTTCTATGCATTGACGTAACAAGGATTTTTTTTTGTTCTTGTTTTTGAGACATTTTTTTTGAAAATTTATAATTGACCCTGCTAGGGTAGAGTCATTTTGTGTTAAGACTTTGCTGAGGTACATGTTACATAAGAGCCCCGCTCGATCCCAGATGGTTGTGAGCTTGGATTCGGCCAGCAGAATGTTTTTTGGCGTGGATATTCGGTACCCCATTGCCCGTCTAATAGCCGACAGTTGAATTTTCTCGATTTTTTCTATTTTTGTCTTTTGAGTGGGAAGATAGATAAAGCTGGCGTAATCAATCAAGGATCGGACAAAGCTCTTGTACGGGGTAATCAGTGTCTCAGGGTCAGCCCCCCACCAGGTTCCGCAGAGAAATTTGACAATATTGAGGGCTCTATTGCTTTTTCTCAAGATTTCGTTAACATGTGTTCCGAAGGACATTTTATAATCGAAGTATATGCCGAGAAAGCGAGCATTAGCACTAGATTTAACATCATAGTTCCCCACCTTGATGCTGACTTCGCCTGGATTTATATTTTTCTTGTTAAAGTGAACGAGAACAGTCTTTTGGGGTGCCAGCTCGAGACCTAGCTTATATAGGTTGTTTTTTAGTATTCGTATAGCTTTTTCTATATGAAAAAGCTAAACATTTTTTTATGAAATGAATAAATACTTTTTTCCATACGTCAGGGTATCTGGCCGTTTCAAACATTTCATTAAAAATATCTAGCAGAATTAATTTAAATTTAGCAGGCATATTCTTTAGAATTTCAAAGTCAATACCGTCGATGCCTGGAGCGGAGTTATTGCTTTTGGATTTTAAGGCTATGTTAAACTCTGCATAGTCAAAGTTGTGATCGAAAAAGGGGTTGGACGGACATTGGGGAACCCAGCGAGGGTTATTTTCTGCCCAAGCCGGACTTATCTTGTCTAAGGCTGCAGTGATTATACCGGAATTTTGTTTGTTTTCTTTGAAGTGAGAGGGATTAATTTTCACCCATTTATTTTTAAAAATTTTGCAATTATTCCAAATGTATTTGGGACTACTCTGATGGGAGATACTGCTTGCGAATTGTCTGAAACACAGCCTCTTTTTTTTCTTGAAGGTTCTGGTGGCTATGGCACATGCCTTTTTATATGTATAAAATTCTTTGGACTCGTTAGTGTTCTCCCATTTTCTGAAAGCCGCCCTTCTTAGTCTTTTGGCTTTACTACAGTCGGCATCCCACCAAGGGACAGGATTATTGGATTTACGAAATCTAAATTTATCATTGCGTGGAGTGGCTGACTTGATGGAGTCTGTGACTAAATTAAAAAAGAAGTAGTACTTTCCCTCGGCTGTCAGGTTATCAAATTCTGTAGATAACAACCGATGGTGGGTACGATAGTTTATTAAACAATTCGAATTCCGCGTACGATAAGCATCTTTGTGCCGTGTTTGCCGTGCACTGCTTTGTAGCTATGTTATTTTTTAGTCTTGTTCTATAGTGATGTCTTTCGCCAACTATCCCTAGTTCACATAAGTATCTCAGCATCATCTCTTACCTTATTTTATACACGAATACGCACACATTTAATATCATTCTCTGTCTTACATTTAGACAAGATAAAGCATCCAACATGTCTCTTATTCTAGTATATCTATCACACTTCAGAATTGCAGGCATGGACCTGTTTTGCGTTTTTTGAATTAAGTCCATTCCGTATCTATTTACGTTTAAGACAAGTGTATCACAGTACTCGATATGCTCGACTATTATCGTTTTATATATAGTCACTAACGTATTGATTGACCCATACTTGTTAACCTCTACAAAAAGTTAACTTTCTTCGCCACTTTCTTTACACTAAATGCTGAAAATGTATCAAACTCCAGATTGTTGTACAATATATCGTGACTCCCCGGTACTTTATTTCTTTCACTTCCTCGATCCTTCCATGTTTTATTTTAATGTCACAGCAGTTTTTCCAATACGGTGTGCATTGATTGTGTATTATCATGAATTTTGTTTTTCCCGCATTTAATCTTCGCGCATTGCGTCTTAGCCATTTTATAATCATTCGTAGGTCATCATTCAAGTTTTGCTCTATTTGACACAAATCTTTATCTTTCATATATATCACTGTATCATTCACGAACAATGTACACGAGCCGTGTTTTAAGTGTTTTGTTATATCATTTATATACATTATAAACAATAAAGGGCCAAGCACTGGCCCTTTGGGCACTCCATGTTTCGTGATTTTTGTTGTTGACATGTCGTTTTTATATTCAACCTGTTGTGAACGATTGTGTAGGTACGACTCGATCCATTTGTATACTTTTTCTTTCATTCCATATTTTTCCGTCTTCCTCAGTAGTGCGTTTTCGTTGTCATAAATGTTTTGATAACTCTCATTCTCAGAGAGAGGGAGGGGCAGAAGAGGGAGGGAGAGGAAGGAGAGAAGTTTTTGTTATATGTAAGTTGAAGAGTCGCGTAAACGAAGAGATTTTATTTTAGATAGAGGTTGTACGTGCGCTCGCGACCAGCTGGTCGGGAAGTAGTAGTGTTGTATAAACAGGTTAAAAATTGTGGTTAAGAGGGGAGCCATCTTTGAATATCTGTGAGAGCGAGATAATGAGAGAAGAACGAAAATGCAAACGAGTTCACTTACGTATGTACTTGCAATACAGTCATTTCTAAAATGTAATAAGTCTTGAAATATCATTTTTCTAAACTTGCTATGATCGCTCTTTTAATTGTCCTTTGTTCGGTCCACAAAAGGTGCACGTAACATGGAAAAAGATTAGTCACGTTTTATTGCATTTTCCTCGGGTGTAGGCAAACACCCGAGGAAACCCTCAGCCAGTCCGAGGCAGCTAGCCCACCGGCCGAATCCGACTTCTTCTCTGTATCTCGTTCACCACGGTATTTCTGCTAAGGGCATGGCAAAACGTGCGGAAAAACGTATACCAATACCGCCGGTCTCAGGTTCGCATCTCGGCTCCAGAGTGACGTCATGTTTTGCCGAGAACGTCAATGTGGACTATAGATATACACATACATGTAATTATGTACAATGCATGTGCCATATCAACGAACAGTATATGTAACTCGTGTATATACCTGGAGCTTTATCATGCCCATCATTTATTCTCGACCAAACTACGCGACCGGGATTCGAACCGTCCCGAGGCTCTGGCTTAGCGCTGACGCACTGGCCACTACGCCGAAGTACCGGTTGAAGAGAAATTGGACACGAAACACTCGCTGCTTACTTAATTTCAAATCAAACAATCGAACGGAAACATTTTTTTTACTTTAACTATATTTATATCATTTTGCCAAATGGCTACTATAACAGTTTGACAGGTCTTATTTACTTCTCGGTCCTTATAATATTGAAGTTGAATTCTATGAGGAAGCCAAAAAAAGAGAAACCCTAGTGCTCATACAGAATAATTTGTGTATGCGCGAAAATGAGGAAGCAACATACAAATTTCAATTTACCCCATTTTTCTCTCCTTTAACTTGATAGTGTCAGGTTAGCCTGATTTATAATGCATTTATGAAAAAAATAAAAACACCATAAAAAAAATAATGAGGAAACGATACACAAGTTTCTATTTGCTCCATTTTTTATACATATTTGTAAAAGAAAAAACAAATTTCAAATAATCAAAATAATTATATCTTTATTTATCTAGTCGTGCATTCTTCCCGCTTCATTACTCAAGCTGCACATGTGCTAGCCAGTGTACAATAAGAAAGTGATGTAAAAAGAAATTGTTTTGACCCGCTTGAGACCATATACGCTGTGATAATAATGTTTGTTCAGTAAAACTGTGACAAAATCGACATTTGGCTCGAAGTATAATATATTCTCGAAATCGTTTCTTTTAATTACTTGGCGTCAAGACACTGACGCATCTCTCGATTTATATGGGAGAATTATTTCTATTCAATCTAGGACATGCAATATATGTATTGGAACCACAATCGGAGCGTTGAATTTGTTTATTTTTACCATAGGTTTTTTCTTTAAAGGAGTTCCGCGAGTGGCGACGAGGTACAAAAGGAAATGTAGCCGTGATCGTGTGCGGTGTGCAAGACATGAATGAGTTCAAGAGTTCATTTGCCCCGCTGACAGGTTCGCGCGCACTTCTTTCACTCACAATATCTCAAAAAGTAAACGGTAAATTCTCAAATTTTTGAGCATTTTCGCGTAATACATCTATAGTTTTATCTCGTTTGTTTCTCAATTATTCAATTACGTTTGGATGGTACAACAAAAAATGTGTCCTCGATGCATGGTTGATGCATAGCATATATGCTATAATCACGCCAAATTCAACTTTAATTATCTCAAGTTTCAAAGATTTCTTGAAAAAGTTATGCCATAGAGGTTCTACCTTAAATAGTTTATATGTGATCAGAAAGGAAAAGATATGCCACTATTAATTTACATACAGATCATTTTATTACAATTGTTCTAAAATTGCATTAATGATCAGTTATTTATGTATTCGATAATATCCAAAATGGTTAAAGTTGTATACCAATAAACATTATTTAACATCTGTCTCATTGTCAGGGAATTCACAGAGAATTTTCCAACAAATTGAATGAGCCGTGGAAAATCAGAATCAGATCATAATTCATTTTTTCAATGGACAACACCGGTACGCATTTCATGATTGAACAACGGATAATACCTCGCTCGTAGGAAGATCGTAAAAACAATTGAATAAAGCCAAATTTTTTTTCAATAACTGTATCTGCCAATTAAACTATCAATGGTAGTGTGAAAGTCGTTTGCGACGGAGATCTTCCCGTGATAATGTTTGACAATGCAAAGGTTTAGTTGACAATCTGGAACACATACACGGTGGCTATAACGAAAGCCTGGAAGAACGATACAAATAAATACATACATATATAGATCGGCAGCGATGTCGATGTGTGTATGTGTTGGGAACTAAGGAGAGAGAGAAAGAGAGAGAGAGTGAGCGAGCGAAAGTGCGGCGGGAAGGAGGACAGGGAGGCGTGAGAGAGAGTGACGGGTTAGTAAGTAAGTCTAAAGCTCACCCAAGCTTCAATAGCTTACCGTCAGAGTCATTGGCAAGCCTTTCGCCCGCACTCATAACCCCATTCAGAGCCGTCTAGCGGATTAAACTCTCTCGGCGGATATTCCAAGCACCAGAGAACACGCGCTATATATCAATGGATACTCTACTCCGTCAGAGAATCGCCTCTTCACAACGGCATTCCGCATTGAAATACTGATTTAAGTATACTGCTCACCCAACGCCATGAGTGAGAGTAGAGTTTGGAATTCTATGCGGTAAATGCTCACCTCGAGAGGAAGGGTGTACCAAACTCTCTCTCCATAGAATACTACATGAGCGATTATATCTCCGGAAGCATGTAGTCATCGATCTTTTTATTCTCATTCTCTCTTCCTTCAATTCTTTCTAGAATCTTCATCGAACTTTTGATCCAAACGCGGCTTTTGTAGTCTAGTTAATCCGTCGTAAAAAAAAGCCGATCGTGCATTTTGAGTGAGGAGCGATCTTTTGTTGGGTTACGATTTTTTATTGGGTGTATTTTTATTGATTCTTTAGCGTTGCCAAGGGAGGTATAAGTCGAAGGTAAGTGAGGTACGTAGGTATAAAATTGTTGATACTTTTGTTCTGAGTAATATTTTATTTTCCATCTTACGTGTCACGTTTTTTATTTTATTTTCCACGTTACGTCACGTGTCGCCCGCGTTGTCGCTCAAGTATACCTATGTTACGTCCCGGCATTATTTGTTCACTTATCCTGGACGTCTGCTGATGGTATGCAGAAGATGATGTGTTGGCGCTTGTTTTGTTGTGATGGGAATGCACCTGTCAAGGATCCGAGCCAGACGAGTGAGGATTCATGATTGAAATTTGTATTTTTATTTATCTACTTATTCACAGAGCTTCATTTACGAGGGTGGTCTGGAAAGTTTCCGACCTCAACATGAAGATGGCAGCACTTGTCAACAAAAGCTAGGGAATGTGTTTGCGCATCCTTCGACATGTACTAACCAGAATTTCACCCATTTTGGAAGCGCAGTTGATGTCTGACAATCGCTTGAGTGAGTCGATGCGAGTATTTTTGTGAGAATGGACAAAATGGACCCGAGTAGAAATTTGTTAGGGGTTGCCTGTTGTCACAGAAGGGCCGGATCAGTTTTAATCAAGGCATCCTTATATATGGCAAACCTTACATTAACCGAATCAGGGCCAGGAAAAATCGCGCTACAGCAACCTTATATAAGGCAAGCCGGACATTAAGCAGACCAGGTCCGGGAAAGATTCAGTTCAGGCAACCTTATATAAGGCAAGCCGGATATTGGTGGGATCAAAAATAAATAAGTGGCATCTACGGTAACCTTACATGAGGCTTGCCGTAATTCCACTACAACGGGACCTGACAAGTGGCATCTACGGCAACCTTACATGAGGCTTGCCGTAATTCCACTACAACGGGACCTGACCAGTGGCATCTACGGCAACCTTACATGAGGCTTGCCGTAATTTCACTACACCGGGACCTGTTAAGTGATATCTATGGCAGCCTTAATAATTCGTGTGTACACATTGCGCCATCTTGAGAGTAACCTTGACTCGTAAGAACTGAAATGGCATGGCATCCGCAGGGCTTGCCGCGGCGTTCACACGAGTCGCATTATTGTTCTTTCTCGAATCTTCCGGATTTTTTTCAACGTGAATTGATTTTCTATTTGTGTTCAATAATTGTGAAAAAAATAGATTTTTATTTATGTTTTATCTGAATGGTAATGTGGATTTGATTTCGGCCATATTTATCTGTGTGCATACGTACCGAGGAATAAAAATTCAACCAGCGTCGGTGCACCAGACGCTACGACGATATCTTCAATAAAATTCATAAAAATTATTTTATTGTGAAATTGGATGAATTGAAGTTTGTAAACAACTTACGGTAAGACTACAGATTTTAACAAAATAATAAATATGTATTTTAAGTACCATTATTCTCTTTTTGTTCGATGATTTTCTTTGAGGGGTAAACTTAACCTCAAAACGTAACCTAAAAAAAAATTACCTTTGTCTACACATTAATATAAATTACAATGTTATTTTATTTGATCATATGTAAACATGTTTTTGATCTTTTCATAATTTTTCGTCTAAAAATGTCATTTCAAATACGAATAATTTACCTTAAATCACATACTTTGTTTATTGATAGACATGAGAGAAGCGCAGTATAATTTCACATTAAAAATTCAAATAATTGTCTTTGTATTTTATAGGGTACAATGAGCGTCTCCAAAGTCAAAAGTAAAAAAAAAGCCTTTATAAATTAGTTGGTTTTTGAATATAATAAATAAATGGTTTTTGAAAGATGGTGGAGAAAAAAAAGTCATTGACGTTATTCCATCCTCGTGGATCACTGGGTACGATGAGGAAGAAGAAGTTTTGTTAGCTCGGTTTATGGCTGGTCCCTATACAAATAAGAAATTGAAACTTTTAAATAAGATGATCCAAAATCTTGATGCTTGTGACGAGTCGTGGGAAGAGTACCCAGTCGAATTCCATGGTAGAGCTGGTAAGTTTCTTATTCTTTAATATTTTTACATTTTTTTTTTTTTTTTCAAAAAATGAATAAAAAAAAATTTTTGTAATTGAAAAAAAAACTTTAAAATAATCTAAGTTAGTAATTATTTACTGTTTTTCTGCCACTTCTATAGTTTCTCATATAAATTGTCTCATTTTCTTATTTAATTCAATTTTTATCTACAGATACATACGAAGAGGCTCTGGTAAAGCTTAAGCAATTGGAAAATGTAGAATACGTTTAAACGACAGATAATGAAAGTTCTGCTGAAAATATGATAAAGGAGGAAACACAGCGCGCCAAGCGAATTCTGCAACGTGGGGACAGTCGATCTGTTCAAAGAACTCTTCAAGATGGAATTTGCGAGTTGAGTGATGATGTGAATACACTTCATTCTCGTCAGAAGGGGGGTAAATACTTAATTTTTAATTTTATTCATGTATGTATGTATGTATGTATGTATGTATGCATGTATGCATGTATGTGTGTATATAAGTATGTATGTATGTATGTGAGTATGTATGTATTTTTAATTTTCTATTTCACAATTTTCATATTTGTTATTCATCCTTCCATTAATATCTCTTGTTTTCAATTATTTATGGTATGTTCTCGTGTTGTGAACGCCAGTTTCAGCTCTGGCAAGTTGGAATCTGATGATGACGAGACCACAAAGCTTCCGAAGAATATGCAGGGAAGAGATCACCGATCTAGATTCAACTCAGAAAGTTCAGACTCATCACTAAACCAAACTCAGGTCCTCAATATTGCTGCAGACATTCATGAGCAGTTTAGACAACCTTCAATCCCTCCCGAATCGATGAGTCGATCTCCCAATCAGGTGGAATCAGAAAAATTCTCGTTAAATATAGCTATTTGGGTCTTTATGGACATGTTTTAGAGTTTTCATATTATCTGTTCTCATTAGTATAAATTTTTCTATTCTCTATTACCAGTGCCAATATTTTTTGTTGTGAAACGTTAATTTATTTCATAATTTATTTCATCGATAGATGAAACATTATATAAAAAAAGATTTAATTTAGAAAAATGTTATATTAGATCAAGTATTGTAAGTGTGAGATTCAATCATTAAAAAATTACTAATTATCCACAGATTATAACTGATTTCATTTAAAAAAAGCCCCATTTAACCCCCAGGCAAACTATTAAGGACCTTGTATGTATCCCTCGATCAGGACCTTATTTTATAGCCTTATCCGACCCACTCCTGGCATCCCTGAAAGGACCTGAACTGGCTATATTATCAGGTCCAGGTCATGCGCTGCGTTGCATTCGGATCAGGCCCAGGTAAATGCTACCTTGTGAGGACCTGACCAAGAAAAGAAGGCAGCTTGACTTGGACCTGGTCATTGCCTTATAAAATTTCTACTCGGGGAGTTTCGAGCTGTCATTAAATATTTGGTTTTAAAGGCAATACGCCTACGCAAATCAAATACGAGTTGGACACTGTGTATGGGGACTTGGCACTATCATTTACCACCGCGGAATTTTGGGCAGCTGAATTTAAACATGGCCGTACCAGCTTTGGAGACGATGAATCTTCGGGACGTCCAAAAACTACAACCACTGACGAGAACATCGGTAAAGTTCACCAAATGGGGCTAGACAACCATCGGATTAAAGTTAGAGAGACAGTAGAGGCAATGGATATGTCCCAAGAACGTGTTTGTCACATATCGAATCAAGCTTATAGCATGAGAAAGCTGTCCGCGCGTTGAGTGCTGCGTTCGCTCACTTTGAACCAAAAACGTGTTCGAATTAACATTTCCAACGCTCTGTTAACGCAGTTTAGTCGCAATAAATCGGAGTTTTGGCGCGATTAATTACTGAAGATGAAACTTGGATGCACCATTATACTCCAGAAACAAAAATACAATCAAAATAGTGGACTACGAAGGGGTAATCGGCTCCAAAAAAGATAAAGTCATGGAGTTATGTTAATCGATTACTTTCAGAAAGGAACAACCATTACAGGAGCATACTACGCATCATTACTTGACAAGCTAAAGGCATAAATTGCGGGAAAACCGCCACATTGCAGAAAAAAAATTGTGTTTCACCGAGACAATGCGCCGTCTCACACCTCAGCGGTTGTCATGGCGAGATCCACGAATTACGATTTAAAGTGCTTGATCACCCTCCCTACTCACCCGATCTAGCCTCACCCGCGTATGAGTATAGTTAAATGATTTTTCTTTCATTTACGTCGTTTCTCTTGATCGGTGACAATGAAGAAATTCTAATGGTTGGAGGTTTCTTTTTAAGATGCCGCCTGTATGTATTTTTCTGAGGGAGCTGTCAATCTCTTCCGCAATTTTGCTCTGATCAGAGAGCACTGAAGCGATCACGCTCAAGATTCCGTTCAATAAAGCTCCAAATTTTGTGGGTCCTTGTGGTGAGAATTCCCATTTATCGGTTCGCGCAGTTACTCAGACGCCAACGCAAGGGCTGTATTTTCATTGAATGTCATTTCGTCGGAATTAGATTCTCTCTAGGTTTCACTGAGTCTTCGTTACTGTGTGTTGGCCATGGGAATAGAGAAATCGCTTCACTCGGGAGAAATCGTATCGACTAGCAAGCTCTCACAAAATAAATACATATATATATATATAACCTAAGAGTTTCGTAACCTGATCTGAGGGAGATAGAGAGCGAGAAAGTAAGACGTCTCCAAGGTTTTCCCCCGAGTACATTAAAACGCGGCTGAATCGTGCAAGGATTCGGAGATCACGCGGAATGCGGGGATTGAGGCATCACTTAGATGCACCTCGTACTTTTCCACACGATGCATCAATTATGGATGTAGCGATGAACAGTGTGGATTTTACTGTACACGAAGAAGGAAAAAGATTACATGTATTTTTTATCATTGTCCCACTACTCTCTGATCAAAGAGGAAGAAGCAATGACTTTCGGAAGAAAAATAATAACGTCGAATTGTAATTTTTTTTTTTTTAACGCAGGTTGTTTTTAAATTTACAAAATTAGGAAGATAATAAAAAAGGGTTACTTTTTAACGATTATGGGATAAAAAGATTCGAATTTCAAAGTTTTTATTTCCTAATTTTTAAAACATAACCCGTTTTTATTGCTTTTATTTCAACTTACAATCTGATGTAAAAAAGGAAGTGCCTTTCAAACGATAGAAAAGTTTTATTTTTCGAAAAATTTGGAATTTCTTAGCCATAACAATGCGGTGCTGCAAATATCTTAAAATATATTTCTGGTTATAATATATCCTAGTGAGTTTACGAAATCGGTGGTCTGAAACGTGAAAATTTTTGGTGAATCACTTAGACGTCTACAAAGTGTTTAGGGGCAAGAATAAATATCGACTGTCGATTATTTTTATATTTGTCATTACCGCATTACTCTCTTCTATTTAAAGGTTTCAAAGGGCCACATATTTTATAAGAACCTTTTCAGCTCTATACGGTATATTCTGTGTGGGGCGGGGTTAAAATTCCAAACTGTGAAAACTCCGATGGTGTACAACTCCAAATTTCAATATTACGAACTACACTTCTCCCTATAGTTTATTCCGACGACAGTGTACATAATTGATTGTAAATAATATCGAACTATTTGAAAGATTCTGAATAACTGATGTTTAGAGATCCCGAAAATTAGATTAACGAACAACAAATTATCGGCAAGTTAAAGCATAATAAAATTGAACAAAAGATTTATCAGGTTCACGAAGGTTTCGGACTCCAAAAATCACAGCCTCGACGACGCAGTATTCCGATAATTGAATTTTAGAAGGGTCACGATTCCGAAAATTTCCAATTCGAGCGTTCAGATGGCAGTATCGCTGGAATTACGTCTATGGACTTTTTTGGACTTTCTTTCGGGGTTTTGCTCTGTGGGATTTTAACACTACCATGTCTGTAACCTTTCTGGACATACAAACTCTCATATATTTGACTTAAATATTCTTTTTTTCCGAATCTCTTCCCGTATAAAATTTAACCGTTCGGAAACTCGGTTTTCCAAAAGCACAATTTTTCGGAACTCTACGCTTTCTCATTATGAAAATAAGGTTTTTTTATGTAGTTGGGTTTTGATGTTCAATATGTTCATTTAATCCTTGGTGTATAACTATTTTTGGTAATGACATATCTGTTTTAAAAATGTTGGATTTTAGGATTTCAAAAAATTTTAGGATCCTCTCACATAAATTCGGAGATTTCACAGTTCGGAATTTCAACCCCGCCCTTTTTATGTGGAGTGAAACGATTGGCTATTTTTGGTACTCTCCTAATTTTCGAACAGTGGTTTAAAAACAATGGAGCGTGTCCCGTGGTAAAGTGTTTTCCATATATTTTTCCTGCCTGTTTAAAAAATTTATTATAGGAAAACTTCACGTATCAACCTTACAAGTACACCTGCCATGCTTAGACGCGAGTAAACACATCAATCGCAGAATCCTCTTCCGCGGATTCAACGAAAAATTCGTGGTCACACAAGATCATATAATATACAAAGAGGAGTTTTTATACCAGAGAAATGGAGGTTTGAGGAGCTGATTGCATTTGTTAGCGACGTATAATGAATCTCACTCCACTTTCTCAGAGTATATTTGCATTCTCGCCTTCACATAGCCGATTTCTCACATATATACGATAGTGTATATGAATAACATTTCCAACTTCCGGGGATAAAGTATTTTATTATTTTATCTTCCGGTTTATTTGCATCCTTTGCATATGATCACTACACGCCGCATACAATTCTTTAAGCTATGACGGAAAATTTTCCAAATTGACTTTATCGAGTTCGTGAACCCGTTAGATAAAATTATGCGGCAAGAAAAAAAGAAGTATAACGAAGAAGTATTTCCAAAAAAGGAAGCGAATATCAGATGATGACGTGAAAAAAGGGTACGTTAATCTGTCTATACTGATCCTTAAATAAATTCGCGTTATATAAATTATTTTATACTACATAGGTAAATTCAGAAATCAGGGGGAAAAATATAATCTGCCTCTGACTCGAAAATGCAATTAATAAAATACTTATGCTGGTCAATAATAATAAGAATAATAATAATAAATGCAAAGTATGCTTGCCCCCATTTGGCTAAACGGCTATAAAATGTGTATTCACGAAGTCTTCCGAGTTTTCAGTCTGACTTCTCGTATGCGCAATGCACGAGAAAAAGCATCGTCAAGTTTGCCGAGACGAATGTAAAGAGCGCATAAGTAATACATAGAAGTGTAAGTAATTAAGTAAGTAATAAAAAAATGCATTCCACCCGGACTTAAACAGATGGCATGGTGCATACTGAAAGTTACCTTCGAATAACGGGACCTGCATGATTGCCCCGTTCTCCCATACACAAATATATGAGAAATTGTCAACTCGTCTTACGTCCTACACTGATCATCTCGAATCCCATTAATTTTTTATTAACGTGTGGCTTCATGTAGAAAATGGAGTATATGTATATTTAAAAAAATGATTTTCCCGAAAATAATATTTGTATGCTTTTATTTAAAGTCAATAGGAATATTTCATTTTTATTAAGGGTGAACACCACTGTGACCCCCTGTTTTTTTTCACATTTTTCAAGAATTTTTTTTTGTGGGAAAAAAAAGAGATATTCGAAAAATTTTTTTGGGTTTTGTTCCTTGTTTATTAATGTATCAAAAAACATTTTTTTCACGCCGCATGGTGGCACTGGGGAAGCTCTCGCGTCAGGTGCTGTCATCTCCGCGGCACGCAGCAGAACTCTCTTCAACGTCGATCTGAAAAAAAATACCGAGTGTTTTCGTTAATAATATGATATTTTGAAGAGAAGTACACAGGGATTTGGAAAAATATTGTTTTAAAAAAAATAGGCACGCCTTTGAAATTAAAGTTAATTTCAAAGGCGTGCCTATTTTTTGACTACACGGGGGAATACAAATCTCGCGGGTAGCTCAGGGTGAAGGTTCGCCGACCGCTATGGCCTCTTACTCTGTACCTTCGCTCACTCCGGAAATACAAGAAAAAGGGGAATTAATCACGTGATTCGCCGCGATACAGATGGAGAGGGCGGGTGGTGGGGGAAGCAGTGACGCGTTGCGGACTCGATATCTTTTTCGGGAAAATTACAAGGGGGAAGGGACTCAGCAATGGTCTCCTCCGAGTGAGGGGACTAGGGGGGGCCAGATGCTAACGCGTGGGGGAAAATCCGCAATGCGACACTCGTGGAACGGAAAGGGGGGGAAAGAAAGCACTAATGCACACAATTTTTGCAAGGGAAAAAATATATCCTCACAGCACTGCACCGTCGTCGAAGAGGGGGGAAGCAAACTCAAATAAACGGTACTTACGGCTTTGGGAAAAAATTGGGAAATGATTGCAAGCTCGCGGAAGTCCTGCCGAATCGTAATGACCGAGGGCACTCGCTCGTTCTATTCCTTTTCGCACACTTCTTCTCACAATAGCAACTTGCCTCATTCACTCCGCACAATAACACACACGTCTTTACAATTTTCGGCACGAGTCTGGGTTTTTTACTCGTTACCCTTTTTTCCTTATCAACTATGTTACAACTAACTATTCTATTAATGAACCACGCCGGTCCTATGCTCGCCGCGAAGTGAGGTCCTTGCCTCGTGGTTTTTCCTCCTCGAGAAAGCGGCGTTTCCCATTGGCCCGTCGTACATGGCGTGATTTCTCGCCACGAGCTTCGGGATTAATCACGCGTGCCGCAGCACCTTCCGGGATCATTATTGATTGGGATATCGATCGGGGGCAAAGGCTATAGGTCAGGGGCGGAGAGGGGAGGTTTTGAATCAGGGCAGTGGGTCACGGTTCTCGTAGGATGGCAGCACTATGGCAACGAGGAGCGTCCGTGTGAGCGACACGGTGGATCGGGAGACGGTAAGTACGGATCAGGGTGGGGGGTAGTGAGGGTCGGCGTACGCGAGATGTCGCCGGCTGGTCATTTGCCGTACGTAACGATGCTGTACATGCCTGTGGGCCGGCCCGCCGACTCTCACAATTACATTCGTGCTGATTACACGAAGGATTACGGATGGCCTCGAGCCCCTTTGACGACGCTCTTCGGCTTTACTATGCGACACTGATGACTGGGATGGTCGTCTCGGCGGTCGCGGGCACTCGTGGGTCCATCGTTTAGGTTGTTTGATGGATCTGGATGAATCCTTCGTGGCGGTTCTCGATTTTTGCAGATTATTTGCATGCGGGCCGTGCACGGCGATAAAAAAGGAAAAAAAGGGGTCAGGGAGAGGAGCGAAAGGGGATAGATACTACAAAAAAAAAGAGGGGAAGGAAAAAGAAAAGGGGGAACCAGAGGCGCACGTGCGAGATATTATTTTAAAAAACTTAAGGGGTTGCGACAAAATCATACCGTTTTCTTATAACTAGACTTACGTGCTAAATTGCGGTGCTGTGGGGAGACTTCGGGGAGCGCGCTGGGGAAATTGTGACACAACGTCACAATGTATACAACTCTTGAGTGGCAATGGGATTTCGAGTCCCCACTTTCCTCTCAGCTGCATGTTTTTCAAGTCAATGGCGCAAAAGTGCATCCGATACACCTACGAGTGTCGCTATATACAAATTAGTCGTACTTACGCGCTTTTGGATATCAAAAAATTGTGTTCCCGGCTCACGGATATACACAGGCATCCAATTCAGTAATCGAATTATCCGTTTGATTTTCTCTGCGATATCAACACACGGCTTAAAGATATGCTTTCTGAAAGCTCGAGTATGCGTCACGCCCATTACTGTATACAGGGTGACAATTATAAGCAGAAAGCATACAAATATGCTTTCTGAAAGCTCGAGTATGCGTCACCCCCATTACTGTATACAGGGTGACAATTATAAGCAGAAAGCATAAAAATATGCTTTCTGAAAGCTCGAGTATGCGTCACCCCCATTACTGTATAAAGGGTGACAATTATAAGGTGGCAATGTATTTTTTACCGCTTTGGCGTTAAAAAATGGGGGGGTTTAAAAAGCAGTTTCCGAAGGATTTTGGATGCGCTTTTCGAAAAAAAATATGTCGCTGATGTGGGACGTACCGTTTTTGGGTAACAAGACATTTTTTGTCGAAAAATTTTTTAAAAATGCTTTTTTATTTTTGAACAATAAAGTCCATTCAATTCTGTATACGAAACACTAGTCGCAAACTCGTTTCAAGGTTTATATCGTGGAAAAAACAAAAGTTGAACTTGCATATTTTGTGAGTCTATCCGTCTTTAATTTCGAGAACAGTGGAACAACTACAGCAGTAGTGATGTTGGATCACGTAGTCTCTGTCTGATTTCACGTGCGTCGGAGAGTGAGGTTCAGCAGGCCATGACTATCACGACGAGAAGTGACATAATGTTAAAACTTGGATCCAACGAAAATTAAATACAGCAAGACCGGGCAAACGTAGCTCGACCGATCCTTTTCTGATTAACGATAGCCGTCGTATCTTTATCGAATAATTATGAAGGATCATTCGGCATCGTTTATCAGAGAAGGTGAGGTAAAGTTACGTTTGTCTTATCTTAAATAATTTTTTTTTGCGTGAATCTAAGGTTTTCGCGAATCGGTCCATAGCGCTATCACAAGACACGTTCACTGCAAATTGTCCGGTTTGTCAATGGTTTTCGTCGCCTTTTAATTAATGCACATGACGCAAAAGGTCTCCGTTCATGAAAGCATTGTATCCATAGAAAATTATATAAAGCGAGACAGGGCAAATGTATGCTCGACCGATCATTTTTTCATGATATCTCATCTCGATCGAATCGTTTTAAGACCATTCTGAACACTAATTTTACAACTATTCTGAAGACTAATGTTGGTCTTAAAACGAGTCTTCGGAGTGGTCTTAAAACTAGTCTTGAGAAATGTCTTAAAACTGGTCTTGAGAATGGTCTTAAAACTAGACTTTAGAATGGTTGTAAAATTGACCTTGAGTCTTCAGGATGGTTGGAAAACTAGTCTTGAGAATGGTCTTAAAACTAGTCTTTAGAATGGTTGTAAAATTGGTCTCCGGAATGGTCTTAAAATTAGTCTTGAGAATGGTCTTAAAACTAGTCTTCAGGATGGTTGTGAAACTAGTATTGAGAATGGTCTTCAAACTTGTCTAGGTATAAGACCATTCTCAAGACCAGTTTTAAGACCATTCTCAAGACCAGTTTTAAGACCATCCTCAAGACCAGTTTTAAGACCATTCTCAAGACTAATTTTAAGACCATCATCAAGACTAGTTTTACACTCATCTTAAAGACTAGTTTTAAGACCATTCTCAAGACTAGTTTTAAGACCATCCTCAAGACTAGTTTCACAACCATCCTGAAGATTAGTTTTAAGACCATTCTCAAGACCAGTTTAGAGACCATTCTCAAGACTTATTTTAAGACCACCCTCAAGACTAGTTTTAAGACCACTTCGAAGACTAGTTTTCAGACCATCCTCAAGACTAGTTTTAAGACCACTCCGAAGACTAGTTTTAAGACCAACATTAGTCTTCGGAATGGTTGTAAAAGTAGTGTCCAGAATGGTTTTAAAACGATTCGATCGAGATGAGATATGGTTAATGAAAGAAGGATCGGTCGAGTTACGTTCGCCGTCTCGCTTTATGTAATTTTGAATGGACAAGGTTTCCATGCACGGAGACGTTTCACGTCATGGGTATTGTTCAAAAGGCGACAAAAACCACTGACCAACCGGACATTTTGCAGTGAACGTGCCTTGTGAAAGCGCGATGGACCGATGCGCGAAAACCTTAGATTCACGCAAAAAAAATTATTTTAGATAAGACAAACGTAACTTTACCTCACCTTTATTGCTCAACGATGCCGAATGATCTTTCATAATTATTCGATAAAGATACGACGGCTATCGTTAATCAGAAAACGATCGGTCGAACTACGTTTGCCCGGTCTTGCTGTATTGAATTTTCTTTGGATCCAAGTTTCAGCATTATGTCACTTCTCGTCGTGATAGTCATGGCCTTCTGAACCTCACTCTCCGACGGACTTGAAATCAAACAGAGACTACGTGATCCAACATGATTACTGCTGTAGTTGTTCTACTGTTCTCGAAATTAAAGACGGATACACTCACAAAATATGCAAGTTCAACATTTGTTTTCTCCACGATAAAAACCTTGAAACGAGTTTGCGACCAGTGTTTCGTGTACAGAATTGAATGAACTTTATTGTTCTAAAATAAAAAAGCTTTTTTTTGTATTTAAAAAAAAAAAAATTTCTCGTTACCCAAGAATGGTACGTCTCACATCAGCGACATATTTTTGATGTGAAACATCTTTAGGCGCGTTAGAGAGTAAATCGGTCAGTAGGGAACTCGATGCCGCGTCGTGGCGACTTTTCCCCCACTCAAAGTGACGCTCCCCTCTACCCAACTCTGCGCACGGGTTGATTCATCAGCATGGGCTCTGCGCATGCTGATGGCAGCCATTGCTAGTAACAACGCATGCCGATGTGCGTATTAATCCCGGAACGACGCTTTAACACGTGCTTACCTTATACTCTTCAAGATAAATTTTCTATATCGTGTGTAACTTATATATATTCCTGTGTATAAGTCTATAAATTGTTCTATTTCTGTCGGAATTTTTCCGACGAAAAAGACAGGCTTATACATATATACACGTAATAATGATCGAAAATTCTACCACGGCAGACGAATTGATCCATCGGTTGTAGCGTTGCAAGAAGAATTTAAAAGATTATCGCTTAATAGACTCGAGACACTCCAAGGATTAGTATTAAATTTTATAACATCAAGAAAGGGATTGTCGTTATTTACGCTGAATTGTCAAAGTCTCCGAAAGCATGCCCCAGATCTACAAGACTCGATTGTTAAAAATAGTAATTTCTTATTATTGAGTGAAACATGGCTTGGTAATGAAGAAAACGTCGATATCCCGAACTTTGATTGTATTGTTCATTTCAAACGCAATACTGTTAGAGCTGGTGGTGTAGCTATTTATCAAAATAGAGATTGTTTGCATATTATTACATCTCGCATAATTATTAGATTCAGAAATGTAAGGGGACTTGGTTTTGGTCAAGACGATATTGGCGATTTATGTGCGGCAGAAATTGTTATGGAGGATGGAAGGGAATTGGTCATGGTTGTCGTATATATTTCTCCAAACCAAAAAATTGACAATATCATAAGATTTTTACACGGAGAACTACTGAAAGATAGTCCAGCTGGTTCAAGGCTATTAGAAGCAGAATTTCATCAACTTCCATTAATTTTAGCAGGGGATTTTAATGTTAATTTTGCCAAGGCTGAATCATTGCCGCTTATAAATTTCCTCCACAATGAATTTCAATTGATTATGAACAACCCCGTAAATGAGCCTACTACAAGGTATAGCACGACTATAGATGCAGTGTTCTATAGATATCTTGAAAACATGACATCTAAAACATTCGTGTCATACTTTAGCTATCATCGACCGATTGTTAGTTTTATCGAATCAAACGCTGCACCGACTGCTACTGTAACCGAAGTAATAGATGAAGCAACTAAATAAAAAATTATAGAAGAAAATCAAAAGCTACTTTTCTTGTTATTTTTCTTTTTAATTTTCCACCCCACATATCCCACACCGTATTCTCAAGGTGTTGGATGTTTCACATCTACCAGCTGTCCCATGACAGCATCATTTTTTTTTTTTTCGAAAAGCGCATCCAAAATCCTTCGGAAACCGCTTTTTAAACCCCTCGATTTTTTAACGCCAAAGCGGTAAAAAATACATGGCCACATTATAATTGTCACCCTGTATATGGCCAATGGAATGTATAGAGTCTGTAATATTTTATTTATTTATGAGAGACTTTGTGAAGTTACTACCACGAGAAAAGACGAGGAATCTAGTTTGAATTCATACACGGTCCTTTTATTGAGATGGCCGTTTGATTTCAAATAAAATCTGTACCGTGACCGAAACGGATTGCCTGAGATAAATAAAGAAAGTAACAATAAAAGTCATGCAGATGATCGCGGGGATACGAATGTTGGCGACATGAGGCATTAGGGCAAAGATAATATTACGGGGATTGCAGACTCGAATAGCACAAGGAGGGAGCGCCACAAAGAAAGTAGATAGAAAAGGTAAAATAATATGCACAACACGATATATTCCGTGGTAGTCAATTTAATAATGTATAAAGACAAATATATCATAGGAATTACATTTAAAACGCGAATCGGTCACAGGTATCGTTCTGTTATTGTAACTGTTCGCGGACGATATCATGCACACATACACATATACACACATGGCTACGTGCGACGGATATTTTATCTCTCTCTTTTTCCTTTGTCAGAGTGTACTGAATTCTGCACACAGATGCACATTCATCGTTGGGATGAGAAAATACAAAGATATACGAGTATAGATTTAACGTCCGAGAAACAAGTCACGTACCGTTTACGTGATGGTATTATATAAAAAATACAAATTAAAGATCTTGTACTTATCATCTGTTCAATCGTGATAAGTCTCCTTGAATGACCAGCGCTGGATTGACCTCGTATAGATGATACAGATGATGATGAATACCGACACGTCGTTCGCACAAAATCCACGGGAGCGACCACGTAGCGTGAGCCAAGCGAGGTAGTGTTGGGAGGATAATACAAAAGAGTGTACGTCGGATATAACAGTAATACTGCGAGCTTGTTACTCGGACGACGATTGAGGAGAAAGTGTTTGATCTTCAACGCCTCGAAAACGTTCGCAGACCAGAATCCGCGTTTCTTAATTTTCTACTGTTCTTCCGTTCGCAACATTTACGCGGTACGTTTTTAAAATATCGTTTCATTACGAATCGCTACGACTGTTTGCAAGCGAGTACCTTAAGTTATAGCAACTTTACTTCGGTCATTCATTAAAAAAACACCCCTCGCTTAACGAATACTATTAGGCGTAAACTGAGTGAATGACGGCGCGAAAGATATATATGTATGTCCGAGAAGCTACAGAGCGTATCAATCAATTTTAAATAATGAAAATCGATGCCAATACATTCGAACATATATCGATATATTTTTACCTCCGACAACGTATTTTGTACAACGAGCATTCGTATGCACATATTGAATGACAACAAAAATTACATCATACGCACATCTGATGAATCTATTTCTTTCAAATGGTTCATGATCATCATGTCTCTCATTACGTGTAATTCTCAAACTTCTAAATGAAACGTGCTGATTTGCCGCCATCAACGAGAAAATTGTATATATATAGGACCGTGACAGAACAGGTATTATTATCTCGTCCGATAGTCCGGACGATGAGCCCAATCGGGAACTCGGAATCTGGAGAATTAAGACTCATCTCTTGGCGACGATGTTGTGTAGATATATAAAGGTTTCAAGCAGCTTCAAGTACCCTGGTGCCAGTGCTTCCCACACACATAAAGGTAGATGTACACAACGACATTGATCCTCGTTCACGTCCCAACCGCGGGTTCATCTGACTTTTGTATCTCTCTATATTATATAAATACTAGGGGGGCTCTGCCCCCCTGCGCGCTTCGCGCGCGACCCCCCCCCCCCCCCCCCCCCCGCCCACGCCTTCCCCGCCCCCGCTTGATCCGCTCACCCAGCCTACTCGATCCCGCTCGCTCTCCTCAACTCTTGTACACGGCGGCGGCGAAATATTTATATAATATAGAGAGATATCTCCGCCGCCGCCGTGTACAAGAGTTGAGGGGGGAGCCCGGGGCGAGAAGGAACGGGGGGAGGGGTTTGGCGCGCAGGGGGGCGGAGCCCCCCTAGTATTTATATAATATATACTAGGGGGGCTCTGCCCCCCTGCGCGCTTCGCGCGCCAACCACCCCACCCGCGCCCCCTCCCCCGCCGCCGCTCGATCCCCTCACCGAGCCTACTCGATCCCGCTCGCTCTCCTCAACTCTTGTACACGGCGGCGGCGGCGGCGGCGGCGATATATTTATATAATATAGAGATATTGTTACGTTCGGGGTTTCAAATCATTGGGAAATCCCATTGGTCGTTTCATCTTTTAATTTTTCATTTATTTTTCTCACGAATAAAAAGTTTCAAAAATCGCTCGGATTTACAGAATCCTCGCGTAAGCATAAAGATAGGCCCTTATGGCACAAAACGGTCGAACGACCGGTTCACACGCTTGAAAATACTTTTTGAAAACAGAAACGCGCCTATCATAGGATGTAGTCTAGACGCTGACTCAAAAGTCAGTATTCTCAACATTGTACGCGTTCCCACGACAAGAGCTTGTGTCCGAGGCGGGATTCTGCCGACACCTTAGCTAAGCTATAAATTTAACGAAAATGTCGAGACGGTGGGAACAAATCGTCCCCCACGCGCCGGCATCTCCCACTTCATACGCAAAATTAAAATGCGCTTTTTTATTTAGGACGACTTAGAAGTCAGTTAGTCCTTCACGGGAGCTTGACCACGATGGTCAACCTCAAATAATAATCCGGTTACTCCGTGGTAGATCAGTATGATCGACCACGTTAAAATAAAGTTCGGTGGTTTTCGCTCCGTGGATCGACCAGTATGGCCGACCACGTAAAGTTCCATTTTCGCTAAAAATATAAAAATAATAAATTCAATATTATAAACTCAAGATTCACAACAACGCCGATTATCAATGCGCGGGCTACTGGTCGGTATTGAATTATAGTTCGAGATTAGCATCTGCAAATTGACACCAGCTAAACTCTATTGTAAAACAAACGGCGACCGACACCCGAATTAGAACGGGCGTCACTTATTGGCTTTTCGGAGACCAAGCTCGTCAGGATCGCTCCTAGCGACGATCCAGGGCCGGATACTCCGAATGTCCTTACTAAAACACTGCTCCTAGTAACAGTATGAAAAGTCAGTACCGCGAAAGTTAAAGTGCGGACCAAAATTGTGAATGAAAAATTCAAGAACCGAAAATGTTAAATTGTGAAACCGAAAAACTCGAGAACCGAAAATGTTAAATTGTGAAACAGAAAAATTCAAGAACCGAAAATGTTAAGTTGCGAAACCGAAGAACTCGAGAACCGAAAATGTTAAATTGTGAAACCGAAAAACTCGAGAACCGAAAATGTTAAATTGTGAAACTGAAAAATTTAAGAACCGAAAATGTTAAATTGTGAACACCATCAAAAAAATTGTGAATCATGAATAATAAATTTGTGAACCAAAAATATGAATCAAACTTGTGGAATAAAAATTTTGAAATCGCAATAATCAAAATTGTTCCAATAAAATTGTAGAGATGTGGAGCCAAATAAAAATCGTGAAATCGAATTACAAAACTGTTCGACGAAAAATTGCGAATAAAAACTGTGAAACGGTGGATAATAAATTGTAAACCTTGATCAACGAAATTATTCAAACGAAAAGTGTTTGAGTAAAATAAATGACCCTTATTTGTTATTTGTTAAAATATTCAACGTGCTGTATTCTAACACCCGCTACGTCCAACAGGTGGCAACGCTACCAAGTGTCAATCCACTAATTAAGGAGGATTATCGATTATCGATCAACAAATTTTTAAATTATCATTTTCCTTAATCAATGATCGCCCTCACTGCGCCTCGATCCCTGACCGGCACATTCCGGTCTAAATAAGAAGCAACCCCCATATTCAACCAGAACTCGCTACGCTCTCCCCTTTTTACATATCGGGACGTAACAATATATATATATACTAGGGGGGCTCCGCCCCTCTGCGCGCTTCGCGCGCCCACCCCCCCCGCCCGGCAATTCCATTCAGCGTACCCGCCCCCCCTCTCTTGGGTTGGTGGGGGGGGGGGGGGGGGGGGGGGTGTAAGGTGAAGGGAATGACCGCCTCAACTCCTGTACGCGGCGGCGACGATATATTTATATAATATAGAGAGATATATGTATGGATATATATAGATATATATATTCCCAAGAGCACAGCCTTATCAATAGTGCCAGCAACCTTTCCACAAATATAATTAATATATTGGCGGCGAAATAATTATATAATGTAGAGAGATATAATTCGACATATATCTCTCTATATTATATAAATATATCGCCTCCGCCGCCGCCGTGTACAAGAGTTAAGGAGAGTGAGCGGGATCTAGTAGGCTGGGTGAAGGGATCGAGCGGCCGGGGGGGGGGGGGGTGGCAGAGCCCCGCTAGTATATATATATATATATATGTGGAAAGGTTTCTGGCACTATTGATAAGGCTGTGCTCTCGGGAAAATATTAGGTGTATATGTGGCACCGAAGTTTCGGGAAAAACAAAAAAGACAGTCGTTGCCCAGACGCGATAAAAAAACAAAAACGAAGAACAGCGAGTTCAATATATATTTCCGTCGCGAAAGGTTGTACTAAAATAAGTTTACAATACGTTTGGCCCTTCGATCAACTCCTTTATTTAATATCCCTTCTACATACGAGGTCTGTTCAAAAAGTATCGCGAATTTTGAATTTCCGCGGCCTACGTATATTCGATCTTTGATTTTTTTGTTGCGTTAGGTTGGTACTCATGTCCCTCACTTATGCTGAAAAAATCGGCCATTTTGAATGTTTAGTTAATTGTTGACAGCTGTTTTAGTTAGACGTGTTTTGGCTTGTTTTCGATTTTTGCCTATTCCAAAAAACGGATCAAAGAATCTGTATCAAATTTTGGGTGAAAAACAAAATTAAGTGCGCGGACGCATTCGGAATGTTGACTGTGGCATATAGTGAAGCTACCTTGGACCAAAGCAACGTTTATCGGTGATACAAAATGTTCTCAGGGGGCCGAGAAGATGCGAACAATGAAATGCGTTCCGGACGCCCGAGCACATCAACAACAGACGAAAACATTGATGAAGTGAAGAAAATAATATTGGCCAATCGTCGAATCACCGTTAGAGAAGTTGCTGAGGAACTAAACATATCGATTGGCTCGTGCTATTCGAAAATCAAATATACGTAGCCCGCGGAAATTCAAAATTCCCGATACATTTTGAACAGACCTCGTATATACACGGACGTGTACATACATACACCTTGAGGGTTGAGGAGCTATCAAGAAAGGAGTGAGCTATTCGTAGACAAAGGAATGAGAAAGCAAGATGCATGAGATACAAGAGTACGAAAGAGAAGAGCGAATACTGAGGAGAGCGAAAGAGTGAAGAGGGAAACTCGAGAAGAGAACAAGTGTGGAAGAGTGAAGTTACCAGAGGTTTTATACGCTATTAAAACTCGTCCCCACACAGTCTACAGCACTCCTAAGTGGTGTTTACCAACACACACGTATGTATGGGGCATTCCATGACAATTCTATTATATGTTAATCCTTATCATAACAGTAGGTGAAAGCGGGATGAAAGTACCAATTGACGTTTCTATCGATATTTTAATGTGATAACGGGCAACTAACCGAAATCTATGAGCAACTTCATTAAGTGGTAGTAGTAGTAATCGTTTGCAGGTGACACCAAAATTTGTTTTTTGGTTTTTGTTACATTCGACCCCAATGTGTCGAAGTAAGTTCTCCCCACGATCGTTTATACGTTAGATATGTCGGTTTTAAGTTTTCATCACACAAACGATAGAATGGCTTGAGAGTTTCGATATTTCTCATATATTTATATCGAGAGTCATAGTTCGTCTTGATGGGTTTTGGATTCGCTTATCAGGTATGAGTGTTAACGGTGCGTAAGACCATTCTACGATGATTATATTTTCTGAGAGTTTGCCTGAATTATGTGAAAAATATAATTTTGGTATAAGACTGTCAAGACAAATCGAATGACGGTGATATTTCATGTGAAAATTATTATCATCATAATCCTCGCGTACAGAGATTAAAAACAATAGGGAAGAAAACTATCACAAAATAATTTAGGCCATCCTTGATTTACTCTCTGAGGTCGTCCTTCGTAATTTGGAGCGCTCCAAAAATATCCTTCAAAAACAATCATAACCACGCGACGTACAACACCACGTAGAACGCCACGTAGATACATGACAGAACCTCATGCTGCTTGTTGAGTTTATTTTTTTTACTCCCCTCTTATCGTATTGGATATAATTACCAGCTTTTTATGAATTTCGTAAATGCAAAAGTCAGTAAAAAGTGACGCCTATTCCCGGCCGTTCGCACGTTTCTGAGTCACAAAATGAAGTGCGGCAAGGGCGGGGGCAGAGGAGGTAGAATGTGAAAGAGAACAAAGAGCACACGGTGAGGGGAATACAAAAAAGGAAGAAAAAATAAAAAGTGGAAAATAATTCAAGCGACGCTTGGGTGAAGTAATGGGAGGTGGCTTCGTTGATTTTCATTTGTGATTACCGTAACATGGGGAACTGCAAGACGGTAATTCGTTTTGATTAAAGTACGTTTGAAAAAATCGAGCACAGAGCGGGGGCCGCGCGAATAATGTGGATCCTTCTTTGTACCCACTGTTCAGAAATATCATACTCATTGTATTATGCATATATATAATCTGATATTCATTGTATTCATGGTGAACCATACAGTTCACTGGAAGTGCCTCTTACACTCCGAGAGACCAATTTTCGTCGAGAGAATGATTTTTTCTTCTTTGCAACGAAAATAATTATTTGTGTCTGCAATTATTTTACCGTTCTCGAGTTTGTTTATTATTTCTTTTGCTTTATTTCCTTACAAGTCGTTTTGATAAGAAAACACGACACTTGTAGGGAAAAATACGAAGCACTAAAGAGTCATCGAGATTTGCTCAAATTCTTCTTGTGACGGCATCCATTTGTTACGTCTTGACTTACGACTTTCTCATTTCGGTCAAGGAGAGCACGCTCCCCCTTTACACGTTTTCGAGATAAGCCGATGACAGTGAGGGAGTTGCCCTGTTTCGAGCCTAACCTTGCGGAAAATTGCTCGGGGATGGGCGGAGAGTGCAAATTTGTAATTGGGTAGGGGGAGATAAAAATTTCCTATGGTATGTTAACATTGCGCGGATTTTTAAGAAACATAACAGGACATGAAACCAAAGTTATGAAGACAAATTTTTTATGTTAAGATTTGATACGCGGGTTCGGTTGACGCGGGCGTAGGTGGTAGGACACAATATAAAAGGGACACTGGAATAACGTCCTCTAACACGTTGGCCTATTTTATTAGATTTAATTTGGACGTTCGCATACCGAGAGCAAGGACAACGCTTAGGGGATTATCGAACTTTGAGGTCATGTACAAATGATTGCCGCTGTGATCGAGATTGTTATCCAAAAATATAATAAAACTGATGAGACGTTATAAACCTCCATTGATAAATCAGATTCTATTATTCTTGCAGGGATGAATTTAGAGGACCTTAATAAGGAAGAAAATACACAGATGGATGATTTCCAGGGAGACTGTCCCGTCGATGCTCCATACACAAAAAGCCATAAAGCCATCCATAAAGCCATCCATAAAGCCATTAGAACAATGGCAACCAATAGAATTATCACTATTACCACAAGGGCAATTCGAACTTGAACTTCCTCCATATCGACTATAAACAGCTGTAATAATTCAATAATAATAAAACAAAACAAATAATGGAGATTCAATTAATTCGCCCTCAAATCATCGCGGAAACCGAAATAACGAAATTGATCACGAGCCTGAGTAAATTTAAACGCGCGGAGTACTTCTCGGACACCGTATAGCTTCGGGGTGCATGCTCGAAAATTTACAACGGATAAAACACGAATGGAGCATTGGAAATGAACGAATTAAATTAATCACGAATATCACGCGCGAAAGAAAACCACTACATGGAAAAGAACGTCGACTCTAAACTAGTTGTAAAACATCTCAAAAACTTCCGCGAGAACCTTTTCATTGCGAACAATAAATTTGCTCACGGGTGAGGTTGTCATCCGGAAAACGAGACGATGCGACATGGCGCAAGTTGAAACAAATAAATTGCAAAAAACCATTTTGGTACTTAACTGTGCGATGAAATAAGATAGAAACGAAAACGATGTAATAATGCTCGAAACAGATGAT
The DNA here is from genome assembly GCA_958009045.1 of Oxytorus armatus. Classification (NCBI taxonomy): domain Eukaryota; kingdom Metazoa; phylum Arthropoda; class Insecta; order Hymenoptera; family Ichneumonidae; genus Oxytorus; species Oxytorus armatus. The sequence goes on along the minus strand of OY253748.1, from coordinate 12,303,251 downwards.
GGAAGGATGGTCTGACAGGAACCAATGGATACCCTCTCATACTGATGATGATTGGTGATAATTGATACCGACTGTCCGCCACGAGGAGCGATAAATGAATCAGAATTCCTTTCTTTTCTCGGCAAAGGAGAAAATGAATGGAAGAAAACGCTGGCGTTGATATTAACACACGAGTTTTCTTTTCGTTTCACAAATCCTTTATTGTTCCATTAACACACAAAAGAACCGCCGCGCCACAGATTTTAGTGTTCTCGTTCCAATTAGTAATGACTACTAAGACAATATCGCAGAAACCAAAAATAAAATAAAATAAGACTGCACTGAATTCTTGAAAAAACCGACTACGACTCTAACTCAAAAAAAAAAACAGACTGCGACTCGAACTCCCAAAATGACTCCCAAAAAACGGACTGCGACTCTAACTCCAAAAAAACAGACTGCGACTCGAACTTCCAAAGCGACTCCCAAAAAACGGACTGCGACTCTAACTCCAAAAAAACCAGATTGCGACTCTAACTCCAAAAAAAACAGATTGCGACTCGAACTTCCAAAACGACTCCCAAAAAACGGACTGCCTGATTTGGCCTATGACCCGTCATTATATAGACTTCGTTAGACTGCTTAGCTTCGGTGGTGGGATAGTGCGCCCTATGTCTTCTAAGACGCAATGGGTCTCAACCTCTACCTCCACCTCGCTTTCATGACGACTATGTGACTCTATATAATGAAAATAATCTTCAAATCTAACTTACATTTACCCTTAACTTTACTTCACATCATTCCTACATTGCTTACGATAATTAATTTGCAAGTTAAATTGCAATCAACCCCGCTCTCTTGTTTTGCTCGTAGTCTTTTAACAAAAGTCATTCCATCTCTTTCATACTCACACATTTCCACATCCTCCTCTCTCATTCTAACGTCCATACTCTTAGCACAACTCTCGCTATCTCTCTCATACTCATGTTCCGGACCATCTCTCCTTCTCTCTCGTTCCGCAGTCCGGATGGTCCGTAACGTCCACAAGTACTACCATATCGAGTAATATTTTTGTTAGACCAGGTACTTTGCCACGTTGTCACCGAGGACTGAGTTAACCAACGTATCACTTTCATAATCTTGGTAGTGTACGACTTTCTCGTTGAAGTCGCGCCTGATCAACGGAGGCCGTGCGCAACCAAAGTAGACTATGATGTCGTCCTCGAGAAATTCTGCAAGAACTAACCAAACATTTCGGAGTCGAAGTAGTATTGAACGTCGTCCTTGATAACTATCAAGACCGAATCAAGGATGCTTTGCCGTTAAGGTAGTCTACGACATCTCTCTCGAATAATCATCGCGGCCAGATCATCGAAGACAACAATAACAACCGCGTAGGCCAAACACGTGGCAAAGAAATAAATACGATAATGTGTGTATCAAACCCAATATAACGAGAAGAAAGCGGTATAGAATACCCCGAAACTCTGACGTAATGAAAATAACTGTGAGTCCAACTTAATGCGACAAAACTGAGCACCTAAATCAAACCTAAGGCAGCAAGGGGCGGGGAACAAGTGCAAAACACCAAAGCAATAAAACATTACATAATGACAACGAGTGAATATTTCAAAGCTGAGAAAACTACAGCAATAATTGGATAACACTCAATACACCGAGAACCAAGGCTTGTGTTTCGTCCATATGCTTTAAACACAAGCCTACGAAAACAAGCTCGTACGTTGAGTCCATCGCAACGAAGATTAACCTACGCACAAAAGCGACAAGGAAAAGCATTTGAGTGACATCCAAAGCAACGAAAACGTATATGGAAATCAAGGTAAAGGCAGCGCAAGTGTGTGTACAAAAATCAGGGCAGCGGGAACAACCCGGTACATATCAAAAACTTAAACTTAAAGCAACAGGAACGCGATCATGTATACCGGACCAACCGCATAGAGAGTGGTTCAGTATCGTCAACTGAACATAGCGAGGTTGCGTATGTGTACGAAACCCAAGGCAAATAAGAACTAGGGTGTTTCAAAATCACTACCGTTGTCTTGGTGTCGGGCATTTGTCTTAGATTTTAAGAATACATACGTTCGTTATTTCTTCGGGTTTGAAGCATCCACTCGTTTTCATTACTTGGGGATTCATATGCAAGCTAATTCCAGTTAAATTTTTTTTCATTCATGCGGTGCTACTCATTGTCATGGGTTTCGTAGCCTTGCTCACTCGAGTTGTTTGTTGTCATATGTGTGCTCGTACTTGCTGACTAGGTTTCTATATACGCACACCCGGCGTCTGTACCTTGGTTTCTATAAGTCCGCTCGCTCTTGTTACTTTGCGTTTAACTTACGTATTCGATGTCGTTGTCTTTGCATCATATCCTCGCCCTTGTTGCTTCAGTTACTAAACCCAGGCTCCTCCTTGTTGCATACAGTTTGCTATCAATACTAATACTCGTTCCTCTGGGTTTAATATTGGCAATTGTGCTCAATACCTTAAGTTTCACACGCATGCTCATTTTCGTTGGAATCAGTTTCATACACCAGTTTGTTCGCACTTCGTTGAGTTTAACATACCCACTCATTCTTGTTATCTGCGTTTGCATTCAACCATTTTCGTTGCATTAGATTGAATACATATATAATACTATCCTTATATCTTGGTCACCGAACCCAGACGTTTGTTATGTTGTCTTGTGTTTTCGGCAAAACCATTAATTGAATAATCATTATATAAGATACTTGTGCATAAACAACGAGAAAAACAAGCCGTTGCAGATCATCTGGACTACGAAACTCGCAGTCGTTGGCGTTATTAGTCCTCGAAAAAAATACCGCAGACTACCTGGATTGCCAAGGCGACGATCTGCGAAGTACAGACCATCTGTATTGACAAAGACATTTATCGGTTGAGACAGTCCTTCAAAACAGGCCACCTAGACTACGAAAGTGTCTGATCTGGGTATCAGTGTCGTGAGAACTACTGCGAGAATCATGCCGTAGACTGCCTACACATGAATATCCTCGCGCCGGTCACGTTGGTCACGATAACATCGCTTACTACCTGAACGGCAAACCGTCCATTGTCATCGGTCAGATCCTCGGAGATAACATCGTCGGCAACTTACAATTAGATTACAGAACACATCATTCGGTAGAACCAATCGACGGGGAGGATTTGACACGCCATCAGGACTAGGATAGCGACGATCTACCTGAATGGAAAAATCTTTGGTTCGTCCACTCTACTCGTCGAGAACAATATCGTGGACCACCTGGACTGCTAAAGGCCCGGTGCGGCCGAACATTCCCTCGGAGACATAATCGTATTAGATAATAGATCACCTGCTCTAATGAAGTCATCAGTCGGTTGAGCCGGTCATCGAGGACGATGTCAACCACTATACCGACTGCTTAAGTGACGATCTGGTGACGGTATGTAGTCTTGCGCGGTGAGTGTTACAAACTACCTCGACGGGAAAATCGTTAATCCGATCATGCTAGTCGTCGAGGGCAACGTCGCAGACCACCCGGACTGCAAAAGGCCCGTTAAGGCCAAGCAGTTCCTCGGAGACGACGTCGTAAGCGACCTGGACTACAAAAGCCGTCGGTTGATTGAGCTAGTCCTCGAGGGACAATGTTGCAGTTCACCTAGACTACATAAAACTTTGCCTAGTCGGACTACTCCTTGAGAATGAGATCTGGAGCACGGGAGGATGCTCACATATGACCCTGTACTATTGACATACATTTACGAGCATGTGTGTTAGGCGACACGACGGCGTCTCGATGCCATGTTCTTAGAAGAATATGAAGTCTAATCCTCATTACCTACCAACTCCACACAAGATCGAATATATATAATGTATTAAATATTATTACTAATTATCATTGTTATTAATTTGTCTTAATTATGTATGTAATAAATATATTATTATTATTGTTATCAACTATTTATTTATTTTCAGTATACGAAATTGTGCATAGAACGTCTCATATTGCTCAATGTAATCAGCCTTTCGTTGGCTATCCGTCGAATTTAGTGCCGAGTAACTTTTTTGGGTAAACGAGTTTCGTCGTAAAGAGGGCTAACCCGTGGGTCGGTAACAAATGATGCAATCCATTTTTCTCAGACCCCTATTTCGTCAAGACGTATATATTGTGAATAATAATTAAAAGTTTCATCACTTTTGTGACCCACTTACCAAATGCCGAAAGCATCGATTGCTCAAAGTCTATAGACACTCCAACCAATCAACGCCTGAATATGTACGCGCGCGGGTGGTCCTGATCAGGTTTTCTTGGTCGGAGATTAAATTCTAGTTACTATATGTTAAAGTTGTGTATAGAAGATTAAATCAGGTTTAATATAAACAGCGTTAGAGAAAAATAGGCACCAGCGAACACAAATTGTACCTACATCCAGACCAAACAAATAGGGGACGGTCCAAAACTAAGAAAAAAGAAACTTTGACCAAACGAGTATTCTATTTTGCACTTGGCCTCTATTACATGAACGGATTTTATTATTCTGTACGATAATTTTGCGATAGTGGTCATCGTTATTCTATTTTTTTATATATTAAAAAAAATTTAATCTATTTTTGGTTAGGTACGGGGAATTACAGTGGCCGTGCAATTTTATTTTAGTGCTATAATCTAAAACTGATGCTCGAACAACACTGGTATAAATTATGCTTCAAATCCGCAATATTTGTGTATGAAAGCATTTTCTAAATATACATAAACATTTGCAATAAATAAAATCGTGAAAAGTATTCTAAGGAATGGATATTTTTATGTAACTAGATCATCAAAATATTTTTTAATACACAGGGAAAGACAATCAGCAGCGATTGACATTTTCCATCAATCAACTTTTTTGCGAGCTATTTACCCAACAGTGAATCGATTTTTTTTCAAGTATCCCAAGACTCTGCTCGAGAATCAAAATAAACTATTGGAAAGATTGCGTTATATGACACCTAATTTTCTTTACAATATAATCCTACACTAGGCGAACGCGGCACATTTTTATAAAAATTAAAATTTTAAGAGCTACATCCGTCTAAACAGAATGTACATGTTGACATTTTCTGAACAGGTCGCTAGGGAGAAAAATAGAGAGAAAAAGGGAGAAAAATATTAATTTGCCACATTCCCATCAAGTAGAATGATGTTAGAAAATAAATGAGACGTCAATGAGCACAATCCTTTCAACACTTTCTTCTGAATCACACGCAAAATAGATCAAATCTGACGCAGGTGATAACGAGCTGAACGAATCGGGTTGGGACCATGTGAAAAATTTGACATTCGAAGTCCTGAGTCGATTATTAATCAAGTTTATAAGTGGACTACAGAAAAACATTTCCAGCATTGAAAAATGGCAAAAACTAGGTGACATAGCTCACATGAAAGCAGCGTTTTATATGTGTTCGGCAATTTACGCGGCCCTGAATACCAATTAGCGTCAGCAATAGTCCGCGCAAACAAACTCGTGATCCCGCATCCATTAATGATGATAGTTCAGGGAATGGAATTTTTCAGCGTGGTAACCGGGTAAGAAATAGCTCTCTAAATTACGCATTACTCAGGCACTAAATAATATACGGAACAACGCATCGAGGAATATTCAGGTAGCAACATTTTCGATGTCAAATTCTTATGTGAAATACTCAGGTTGTAGGTGTTTTCTGGGACGAATGCGGAATAAGGCAAAGTAGTCAAGATAATTCAACAGTAAGGCGAATTCGATATCTCAAAATGATTCGAATTGACGGAAATAATTCAAATGAATGAAATTTAATTGAAGTATAGATCAAACAGAATGATGTAGGTGCGATTACCAAAACAAAATAAAATATGAAGTCTGAACTTAAAAGAGTTTCCATATTCAGGATTGTGCACAGTCGATAGACGGCGTCTTGCGATCGTAAGTCCACCCTCTAATCGATACGACTCCATGCGGGCGGCGACAAACGAAATTTCACGTCACAAATTATACATATAATAAATATGCACGTATGCACATGTGCGTGGTCCTGTATCTAAGGGTCCTTTCACGTGGAGCATACTGCGCATATCATGTAACGTCCGTGGCCAATTTCGAATCTGCATGTCTGTTCCATTGTCTATTGAAAATCTAACAACAATCCGTAATTGGCTATCGCAAGTTACGGTATACTTAAGGTAGTAGTCTGGTAACTTAAACCGATTTTCATGTCTTTTTTGGAGGGCGTTTTTTTTGTAGGAAAATAAAAATGAATCGTTTTGGATATTTAGGATGTTTTTTTTACATATTAAAGATACAAAAAAAAATGTTTTTTTAAAAATTGTTTTAAATTGTTTTTTTTAAATTGTTTAAATTGTGTTGTTTTATGTGTGACCACCTTGAAGATGAATAGACCTGAATACGGAACGCCGGAATAGATCGAAAAGTGTTGCGTGATTGGAGTGGGTTTGGGTTGGTGTGTGTGAGTAAGCGGCCGAAAACTTTGGTTTCGATACGCCGGTGAAAGTTTCTCCGAAATATGTCCTGTGTAGGTACTCGCACATGAAACAACATCGACGGAGATACCGAGAACAAACACGTATAAGCGTGATCGGATAGCTTATACGTGTTTGGTTTCAGTGTCCATGTTGTTTCATGTGCGAGAACCTACATAGGACATATTTCGGAGAAACTTTCAACGCCGTGTCGGACCTAAACTTTCCGCGGTTCTGCTATTACGCGTATCAGATCAGGCATTAAAAAGTAAACTCTATAAGTGTGTATCGAGTGTCTTGGCACAAATTGTATACCATTTCGGCTTTAAGCGTAACAGAAGATGTAGGTTAAAAAATGATAAAGAAATGGGTGAAAAACCAATAACGCACATTAAAATGATGATAATTATAACCCAGCTTTGTGAAACGAGAGTATAACCTTGAATAAGATTCACCTCGTTGAAAAAAATTTGTCAAGAAACGTGCATCGTGATAATAAAAATTATAAAATTTATTGTCTTTAAAAAAACTGTATTATAAGAAGATATTTTTCTGATTCGGTGATTTGATACTTTCCCAACAAAACCGAAATACGTTATTAGTCTGTGTATCTCGTGATTATTATATATTATTTGTATTAGCTGCGACAAAAAACTGAGTATAATTTACAGATGTAACAATGTTAAACCGGCGGTTTGGTGAAGTCGCTAGCGTGCTTACTTCTAAACATGGAGTACCCGGACAGTCTACGGTTTGAATCCCGTTCAAATAGTTTCGTCGAGAATAAAAATATGGGGGTGACAAGCTCCAATATATGTAAACATATGGCATGTATATGACTGAATACATGAGTCATATACACGTACCTGTTCGTGAATATGTCAAATGCATACATCTGTAATCCATGTTTACATTCTCGGCGAAATGTGACGTACCTCCGAAGCCGAGAAGCGAACCGAGGGCCGGCCGTAGTGATACAGGTTTTCCGTAGTTTCCCTGTCCACGTGGAATCGAATGTCACGGGAAATGCGCTACAGAGGGGGGAGTCGGATGCGGCTGAATAGGGGATCAGCGACTGATTCGGGCCGAGCCTCAGGGGGTACTAGTTACTGACCCGGGAGATCCTGATATATACTTGAGGGGTTATACGCAGTTGGAAATTTCAAAAAATCAATTATTTTATTGCATTTTCGGAATGTACATATATTTGAGTATATTCTCTGAAAATTTCAAATCCATCCGGCAAATATTCTTGGAGATACATGCATATTTGTAAGGACGCTCGGATCGTTACAGAGTCGGCGGCCCAAACTTTGAACGCGTTATTCTCGAAACGATGGTTTCATAGTCAGTGAGCACGATTTCTCAAAAACGGCTCAACCGATCGGTCTGCAATTTTAACACAACCTTTTCAGATATACTCTTCAGGTATTGATCGAAGGAATAAGACTTTCGATAATTATTTCAATTTTTTTTAAACAGCTCAACGAAAAAATTTTGGTCGGAAATTGGATGTTTTATTTTTGGAGTCGCCCATTTTGTAAAAATAAAAATTTTGACTATTCCTTCGATCAATACCTAGATTTCTCTATCCACTAATAGAATCTTTTTGGTTTTTTTATTTTGGATAATCCAAACCGGAGATATCGTGCTCACCGCCAGACACCTTTTTAGAGGAGCTCCCGGAGATCGGCTATAGCGGCTTTAAAAAACATTAGTTTACAAATAAAAAATATAAAAATAAAGGTAAAAGTTACCAATACGTATATAAATTTTTACGTTAATAAATCAAATTCTCTTTCCAGGAAAAATTCTTGAAAAATCACCTTTTTTCGGTTTCCTGACTGCGTATAACTCCTTAAAGCCTGAAAGCCGAGAAAAATATTCAAAAAATTTTTTAAATATTGCACAATAATATTAAAAATAACAATCATTGAAAGTGTTTATAGTGCGTAATAGTAATAATAATAAAATGAATAAAAGTAGTAAGGCATGGAGCCGAACGATTATTGCCAGCGATAAGGTGGATAACCTCAAAGTAGCTACTTCTATTTTATTCTCAGGACCCAAGTCATATCTGTACAGATATTTTTCAACGATACTCACGGAGTAATAAGTTTTGAGAAAATTCACTGAATTGTGACGATTCAGCTGACGACGTCTCTCAAAGAGTGAAGTGTGATGAGGAAAAAGAATCCAAAGAGTGGAAGAAATGCCACGAGCTGGTGTATGTGGCATCGCTGCATGGTGTGGGCGAAACGATCGGTGCGAAGGAAGAATGCTCCCTAGTAGAAATAGTAGTGGTCCTGCAGTAGTAGTGGTTATAGGTAGTCGAAAAATCTAACCTTACTTATAGAATGTCCAAGCGGAGAGTGTCATCAGGGTGCAACACTTTCCCGTAGTCTCAGAAAGTCGGCTTAACGCATCGCCGAGCTTTTCCTCGGTTTCAAAAGCCCACTCCCCGCCGGGAAGACGAAACTTTGAATAATACAATGTACACTACCTGTTTTTTTAAGTGAAACTTCTTACGGCTCGGTAGGCAGGAAAATAAAACCGCTATGAAACGGAAATCGTCACAGAGAGTGAGGGGTGAGCGCTCGTGGTGGGTGACACCGTCGATCGAATGAGCCAATAGTAGGGAGGGTGGGGGAAGAGAGCGGATGTGGCGTACCTATCGCTCCTCGCATTTTGCTTTTCTCTCACCTCTCTTCTCGCCCGCTAGGGCCGCGCCACCAGCGCTATCCATGTTGCGTAGCTATCGCTCCTCTTCCCACTCGCCCAGCACTCCAACGGAAACAACCAATGAGGCTGGGGGACGCTCTCGACCTATGAGTATCTTAGTTAATAAGAAAGAAACCAAAGTATCAGTATAAGCCTAACGGCGAAAATAGACTTTATTAATATAGTTTTACAGGTTATGTCGTCGCGTGTCGCGGATAGGTTAAACGTAGCTACTCGTGTGGCCGTTAGGCGAATACTGATACTTTGGTTTCTTTCTTATTAACTATGACGCTCATAGGTCGAGAGCGTCCCACAGCCTCATTGGTTGTTTCCGTTGAGTGCTGGGCGAGTGGGAAGAGGAGCGATTGCTACGCCACATGGATAGCGCTGGTGGCGCGGCCCTAGCGGGCGAGAAGAGAGGTGAGAAAAAAGCAAAATGCGTAAGTTAAGGGATAACACCACTGTGACCCCCTGTTTTTTTTCACATTTTTCAAAAACTTTTTTTTGTGGGAAAAAAAGAGATATTCGAAAAATTTGTTTGGGTTTTGTTCCTTGCTTATTAATGTATCAAAAAACATTTTTTTCACATTTTTCACGCCGCATGGTGGCGCTGGGGAAGCTCTCGCGTTAGGTGCTGTCATCTCCGCGGCACGCAGCAGAACTCTCTTCAACGTCGATCTGAAAAAAAATACCGAGTGTTTTCGTTAATAATATGATATTTCGAAGAGAAGTACATAGGGATTTGGAAAAATATTGTTTTAAAAAAAATAGGCACGCCTTTGAAATTAAAGTTAATTTCAAAGGCGTGCCTATTTTTTTTCAAAATATCATATTATTAACGAAAACACTCGGTATTTTTTTTCAGATCGACCTTGAAGAGAGTTCTGCTGCGTGCCGCGGAGATGACAGCACCTGACGCGAGAGCTTCCCCAGCGTCACCATGCGGCATGAAAAATGTGAAAAAAATGTTTTTTGATACATTAATAAACAAGGAACAAAACACAAACAAATTTTTCGAATATCTCTCTTTTTTCCCACAAAAAAAAATTCTTGAAAAATGTGAAAAAAAACAGGGGGTCACAGTGGTGTTATCCCTCAAGGCGAGATCAGCACGGCGAATTCTCATGAGAATTTACGTATGAATTAATTCTTTGTCATAACGAATATTAGTGCTGTATATATATATATATATATATATATATATAGGAGCGGAACATATTGTAGCACGTTGTATCAGTCGAGCATTATCGGTGAGCCGCCGACTTTATATAGTGTAGTTTGTGTATGTTTTTCGGTGATTGAGGTTATGAAGGACTGAGTAATATTTCAAGATAGTGTAGAGAATATTTTAAAGTGATAATTATGTCTTAATCAAATGAACAGTCGTGTAAAGAATACCATGCTCGACAGCATCTTAGAAATGCGCCTAAGAAAATTAAAATTAAAGCGAAAACTAGGACTGAACGTGTCAAGGAATACAGGGCAAGGAAAAAAGCTGCCAATTTAGAAACACTTCGAAACTCTCCATTGGCTGAGGAAATTGATCGTATTGACCATCTAAGTGATAGTGATGTGCCTCCGGAGTTACCAACTGCCGAATTTTGATTGTGTTGTCCATTTCAAGCGACCCAATGTACGAGCTGGTGGAGTGGCTGTCTACCATAACTCCAATGACAGGATCAATGTTGTCACTCCGCATTTCGACATGAATTTACAACAAATAAGTTGGCTGACTATAAATGCTGCTGCAGTTGGAGACATTTGTGCAGCCCAATGTGTGGTAGAAAGCGGCAGAGTGTTGCAATGATCGTTATTTACATCACGCCGAATCAAAAAATCAATGACATAATAAAATTTATTCATCGAGCATTATTCCCATACACTCCCGGTGGTGCAGCAGAACTAGGAGAAGACTTGCACAAAATGCCTATGATTTTAAGCGGTGATTTTAATGTTAATTTTGTCTCTGAAGAATCTCAGTCGCTTTTAGAGTTTTTAAATACTAAATTTAACTTGAAAATGAATAATAATTCAAACGAGCCAACAACCAGATCAGGAACGACAATAGATGCAATTTTTTCTAGATATTTAAAGAATTTACAGTCACGAGTTTTCATATCATATTTCTCATACCACAAACCCATTGTATCTTTTCTAGAACATGAAAATATGGAAATTAATGAATAAATATCTAACAAAATGAAGCAGAAAATTCTTATTACTTTACTTCCCTACAAAATGATAGAGAGATAGGGTTTTCTATGAATGAAAAAAAAATATGATTGATAAAGAAAAGTTTTCGTCAACACTTATTATCAAGGGTGAACATTGTTGTCTTCTCACATCGTATTTTCTGAAGTCTGAGTGTTTATTTTACGCCGCCTTCACCGATGAAGTTTCACTTCTATCGCGCAGCTTTCTACGCACTGATTTTTCTTCGGTCATACAGAGTCTACACAGAGCTCTTAAGCCGTTTGTTACATAATCTACTTCTGTATAACGTCGTTGCATTTTATTTTTACAAATTAATTTTAAGTAAAAAATATTAGTTTCAACAAAAAATTTCAAGTATACATATCTTATACAATAGTTTACAAACGCGAACAGTTCTTGATAAATGTTTATTAGAAAAAAAGTTGACTGTTTTATTCATTTTTTGCATTTCATCATTCTTGAAACGTTATATTCATTGGGAGATTGCATTCTGATACTCACAAATAATCTTGTATAATATGTTGAAAAGTCTTATGTCCAGGTCAAGAAGCTTATTAAAAGATAGCATCCAGAGTGAGAGAGAGAAGCACCGAGGTTACGGTGAGTAACGGGGGGGGGGGGGGGGGGGGAGTAAACGAATAATGAGAGAAATAGTGCAGAAACCGTGCCAGTAATATCGACCATCTTTTTCATGCGCAGGGGATACATATAAGGCAACGTAATAGTGGAAAGAGGTAGGGAGACAATCTTCCCATGCGACATTTTAATTAAAAGAGCACCCACACGTACGTCCACACAGCAGGGATTTTTTAATCAGACTAATATGGCTTAACGAACCCAGCACCTGAGTTCTCTCTACAGAGGCAGAGGAAATTTTTCTCCCTCATCCTCTCATATCCTCCCTTTGCTCTCTGGGGGCATCGTATACCACCTGCTGTTTTTGAGCGCACGTTATACGGCAAAAAAAAATACATATATTGCTCGAGCTGTTGCACCGTTCTTTTTCTCCATTCCAAACTTTTTTTGTTCACTTCTGCAGTACTGATGGCTCTTTGGGTAAATATAGGGTACAAAATGACCGGCCCTCGTGCAACGGAGTGTACAGAGAATCTTTTGTATATCGAAATTTACCCTCTCTCTCTCTCTCTATCTGTTTTGTACTAACCCTTTTATCGTTTACTTTATGTCTCGATCGAATCTCGAACATAGTACAGACGAGTATAGTACGCTGAGTGCATGTGTTTTGGTGTACTACCGCACAGAGTGTTTTATTCTCCACTACTTCGATAATAGCATGTAACGTACAATAAAAAGCTTCATCGTGGAAACGAAAAGGATCGATTTGTATAGCCTACTTTTCTCGTTCTCGCGATTTTTCCTTATAGTTACGTATATTACGCTGTATATACAGACCTAGATATATATTTTTGATATGCAGATGTGGGGGGAGTGGAGTAGTGAATTGAGGAGACGTCGCAGCCTTTATTCACGCTGAAGTACTCAAACTTTTCAATTAAGCGACGTTAATTAAACCTTTGAGGCGAACTCGCTGAATGTCAAAGGGAAAATAAGTGTAGGTGGCGAGGATTTACTATTGTTTTGGACTTTGTGAGAAAGACGAAACGATTTTTCCAAAGGCGAGTCATTACTTTGATATCAGTCCATATTATGTAAATATATCGCCGCCGCCGCCGGGTACAAGAATTGGCGAGATCGAGCGGGGGCGAGGAGGTTGGATGAGTGGATCGTGTGGGGGTAAGATGGCTTGACGAGAGAAGTGAGCGGCGATAGCGCGGCCAAGAGAGGGGGGTCTCCGGGGCGTTGTGTATTTCCCTACATTATATAAATACAAGGGCGGCTCTGCCCCCCTGCGCGCCCACCCCTCCGTTCGATCTCGCCCCGGCCTACTCCCCTGGTCCATCTCGCCCCAGGCTACCCCCCTCAACTCTTGTACGAGGCGGCGGCGGCGAAATATTTATATGTATAATATACAGAGATATCGCCACCGCCGCCGCCATCACAAACAAGAGTTGTCCAACCCAAACAAACGTAAACGAACCCATACATGGAGATGTGCCTTTACGGTCATTTTCGGACAGTCTGGGGGAGTTCGATTGGGTTAACCTGGGTATGGTTGATGCGAGGACGCGTAGCGCCGGAGCCGTGCGAAACCCTTAGGGGAAGGGGAGCTCACGAGGTCACAAATGCAGGGGTGCATAACATGGGCGGTTGGTGCACGGTTTCGCCGCCGTGTACAAGAGTTGAGGGGGTGGCTTTGGATTTATTTGGGTTCGTTTCGGTTTGGTTGATGCGAGGGGGCTTAGCGCTTCAGCCGTACATAACCCGCGTATATATCTCTCTATATTACATAAATATTTCGCCGCCGCCGTGTACAAGAGTTGACGGGGCAGCCCGGGACGAGATGGAACGAGGGGGTGGGGTAGACCCTGGCAAGATGGAATGGGGGAGGGGGGTAGGCCGGGCGAGATAGAACGGGGGGGGGGGTGGCGCGCAGGGGGCAGAGTCCCCCTAGTATATATATATCTCTCTATATTATATAAATATATCGCCGCCGCCGTCGCCGTGTGCAAGTGTTCAGGACCGAAGATGACCGAACATTACCGAAGATGACGGAAAATGCAGGGGTGCATTACCGGTCATTTTCGGACGGGCGGTTGGTGCGCGAAGCGCGCAGGGGGGCAAAGCGCCTTTAGTGTATATATATATATATTATATATATATAAATATATCGCCGCCGCCGCCGTCACCGCCGTGTACAAGAGTTGAGGGGGGAGCCCGGGGCGAGATGGAACGGCGGGGGGGGGCAGGCCGGTGCGAGATGGAAGGGGGGTTGGCGCGCGAAGCGCGCAGGGGGGCAGAGCCCCCTAGTATATGTATATATATATACTAGGGGGCTTCGCCCCCCTGCGCACTCCCCGCGCCAACAACCCAGCGCTCAATCTCCTAACCCAGCTGCCCCGCCCCCCACTCGCTCACCTCAACTCTTGTACACGGCGGCGGCAGTGATGTCTTTATATAATATAGAGATATACTAGAGGGTCTTCGCCCCTCTCCGCTCGATCCCCTAACCCAGCCACTCCGCCCCCGCTCGCTCTCCTCAACTCTTGTACACGGCGACGGTGGCGGCGGCGATATCTTTATATAATATAGAGAGTTTGATTGAAGACGCGGTAACTTAGAATTGGTTTAAGGGTGAACACCACTGTGACCCCCTGTTGTTTTTCACATTTTTCAAGAATTTTTTTTTATGGGAAAAAAAGAGATATTCGATAAATTTGTTTGGGTTTTGTTCCTTGTTGATTAATGTACCAAAAAACATTTTATTCACATTTTACATGCCGCATGGTGGCGCTGGGGAAGCTCTCGCGTCAGGTGCTTTCATCTCCGCGGCACGCAGCAGAACTCTCTTCAACGTTGATCTGAAAAAAAATACCGAGTGTTTTCGTTAATAATATGATATTTTGAAGAGAAGTACATAGGGATTTGGAAAAATGTTGTTTTAAAAAAAATAGGCACGCCTTTGAAATTAACTTTAAATTCAAAGGCGTGCCTATTTTTTTTTAAACAATATTTTTCCAAATCCCTATGTACTTCTCTTCAAAATATCATATTATTAACGAAAACACTCGGCATTTTTTTTCAGATCAACGTTGAAGAGAGTTCTGCTGCGTGCCGCGGAGATGAAAGCACCTGACGCGAGAGCTTTCCCAGCGCCACCATGCGGCGTGAAAAATGTGAAAAAAATGTTTTTTGATACATTAATAAACAAGGAACGAAACCCAAAAAAAATTTTCGAATATCTCTTTTTTTTTCAACAAAAAAAAATTCTTGAAAAATGTGAAAAAAAACAGGGGTCACAGTGGTGTTCACCCTTAAGATATTCGGTTGGAACTGAGCACGCAAGTAAATTCGTGAAGGCCCTTTATTCACTACGATTTTTATGATTTTGATAACGTTTTTGGATTTTATAATATTACAAAAAATTTAAAAACATTGTCTTAATAACTCATGCAATCTTCGAGTTATCGGACTAACACCTTCTATGCACATAGACTATCATCAAATACAGTTTGCTATTCAATTTGAAAACAATCGCTGGAGACATTCCTAATTTACGGAATTCCGAATTGTTCGAAAAATCAATATAGGCGTTTGTTAAGACTCTCGGCCGTCTAATTTTTTGGTTATTGAGCCAAACTTTGGTACATCTATTGGGTACCAGTAAACGATATTCGTTATTGAATCTGGAGAAACTTGATTTAGTCATTTGGAATTGATGGAATTTGGAATTTTTCAGAAAAATTAATGTCGTTGAAGTTAGGAACGTTCATGCAAAAAAAATTTAATGTGGATAATTAGAGGAAACTTACTTTTCGTACGAGCGGCAGTATATATTTGTACAAAAAACACATGAATTAGCCGACTAACAGGCTTGAACGCCGATAAAATGAAACTCTGGGTCGGTTTTGTTGAAAAAAAAAAATGTGTACAATTCGAGGCTCGTGTGCTATTTTTTGACGAATCGTAATGACTTTTAGGACTCTCTAGTGTGTGAAAAAAATATATATAAACCGAAATATATCAGAAGCGAAACTTGACATCGGTGGTCAGAGCGACCCCATTCTGGACCAATTCTGGTAAAAAAATCTAAAAGACTACAGAAATCTGCAGTTCACTAGATATTTATTATATTTATTTGTAATTTAATCAAAAACGATCAATGTATAAAAGTCCATATTTATAAAACTATGTGCCGACCTGTTATTAGTATTGGACTTATTTTACTTCGTTTAGGATGAAGTTTAGAAAAAAAAACTGGACAAAAGAAGAAAATATCGAATTTTATTATGTTGATATAAAGCATGCCCTTTGATTTACATTCTAGAAAAATCAGTAGGTAGACTTTTATTGTTCACAAAAAAAAGACGTGAACTTTTAGTATAAATAATGAACTTTGATTTTTGTTATGGCGAAGTCTAAAATGCACAACTTTTTCTTCATTAAACTAAATCGTAAGGGGTAAAAACTGCCCCCACATGGAAACTAATATTCTTATCGGAAAATTTTTACTTCTTTACATGGCAAGCACTTTTGTATTTTTTTCGTTCAGTCCGTCGGTAGATATCGTAATAATCGAATAAACGAAATATTGTATATCATGGAAATATGAAATAATATATTGGATTCTGCGACAGCTTGTAAACTTTTGGGGGTGCAATTTTTTCACAGTCTTTCCTCAGACTACAAGGCAATGAGATATGAGAATGGCAAACAATGTAAAATTTTGGCTGAGTGAATAACGGTGGATTGAGCCATAGCGATAAAATATCTTAGAAGGATGATTGGGATCAAATTTTGCGAGTATCGATAAAACCGTTTTATTTGATGAAATTCCCAATTATTCGAAAAGCGTATGGTTTGTAATATATCTATTTAAAAAAGCTACAAGTTCAAACTAGCTCCCTCGGAATTTCGCATTTCGCACAAAGCTCAAAGCTTCCTCGACAAGGTAACGAAAGTTGAGACAGATATAATCCCTGATTTTAACAAATAAGTATCATCGAAAAAATATATGCTTGATAATAAATAAAAAAACAATTATTCATGGTTTATGTTGTATATAGTTCATTTTGATTTCTCATAGAGGAAGCTTTATGCTCGCGAAATTTTTTTTCCAGTTTACAATGTCAACGTATTCAAAATTCACTGAAACGTTGGAAAATCACATTTAAACAAAATGTCCGGATGGGTGTGTGTGCGCGCGTGTGATGACCTTGCAAGATTCAAACGTTTACATCTCAAAATCGGTTTTAGGTACAGCGTTGCAATTGCGCACACAATTAAAGCATTACGTCCACTTTATTTACTGTAATAGCTAGAAAAATGTATGATGTGACTGAGATTATATGGCTTCTGAAATTTGCGAAAAATGTTTGAAATTTTGCGGAAGTAATTTGGAAGTTCAAACTTGCATCTTTTTTTTGGTATCATACAATTCTGACAAAAAACACCGATATTTTGTAGAAAATGTCTGTCCGATCGTTTTCTGTCGCCCGTGATGATGGACCAAAAAAAAAAGAATGAGCGGCAAAATTCTGCTGTGAGATACTGAAGGGTGAGTCTGGCGACCTCGGCAATTTCGAAGACCTGTCTTTCGGTCTGCAAGCGAACTCGGGGCGTTGCCAACGGGATTTTAGCAATTACTGAGGCCTGCCAGCGACGTCGTCGTCTTCGCTGTCTTCGTCCTCGGTCAAATACTAGGCTTGATTCCTCGGTACTATAAAACCTTGATAGGCATTCTACCGGCTCGCTTGGGCTCTGCTGATGTCACTGCTATGGTCTCTAGCAATTTCTCTCTATTGATTTCTTCCATTCGAAATAAGTTCAACGCCTAAGGAGAGGGATTATATATAGATATATACATTGTGGCGAAACATTTATATCATATCACCTGTACGGAGTGTATTCGTTCAGGGGGTCGGATTTGCAACCGTGCAACAATGCGCGTCTGCTTAGCCATGCACTCGGGCAGGAGAATTTTGCCTCCCAGGTTACCTTCAGAGATAACAGTTTTGGTCAGCCCTGCGGATATCTGTCACCTGGCGACGACGTATGGTTCTCTGAATGTACTACTTTGGTTATTGTTGGCGTCGACCGAGTTTATTATTATTATTCAGTTTCAGTTTAAATTGTCGTTTGTTTTATTAAGTAAGTTGGACATGCTTCGTTCATTTCCAGTCAAAAGTAACTAAGCTGCATTTAATTCGGTCATGATAGATAGCTTTTTGAAGTAATTTTGGGTATCATTATTGCATTCGTCAAGTTGAAATAAATATTAGCTTCCTTTAGTTTGGTTGTGTCTATCCATTATCGTACGATACTTTGAACAAGTCTTCTCTTTATCATTACGGATACCTAAGAATCTCTATTTTCTGAAATGGAATCGGCGGTTATCTCGACATTT
This sequence comes from Oxytorus armatus, assembly GCA_958009045.1. NCBI lineage: Eukaryota > Metazoa > Arthropoda > Insecta > Hymenoptera > Ichneumonidae > Oxytorus > Oxytorus armatus. The sequence goes on along the minus strand of OY253748.1, from coordinate 12,284,855 downwards.
GACAGTCATTTTTGTATTTGCGAGACTGATAATCTCATCAAGATTAGGTTTGTTAGGCATTTTATTTTAGAATCGGGATTCAACTTTGACCAGCAGACGGGTAACTGAACATCAGCACCCATCGTCCCTGAATGGCAGGACGCGAGCTGGAGACAAGGCTAAATTATGCCGGGCCAGCCTCGTACCCACCCTTATGACTTCCCAGCCTGGCCCTAGACCAGCCTGATGTAGTTGTGGTTGTCGCGGTGCGGAAAAGGCCCGGCGCTGGACAGAATTGGCGACCACCACGATCCACGGGCAGGACCTCGATCTTACCCACGACGGAGACCGGATCCTATGGGAAGACGACCAAGGCGCAACTGAGAAAAGCGGCTAGAAGGACAACGGCTCCCTTTTCGTATATTAAGGGACAACACCACTGTGACCCCCTGTTTTTTTTCACATTTTTCAAGAATTTTTTATTGTGGAAAAAAAGAGATATTCGAAAAATTTGTTTGGGGTTTGTTCCTTGTCTATTAATGTATCAAAAAACATTTTTTTCACATTTTTCATACCGCATGGTGGCGCTGGGGAAGCTCTCGCGTCAGGTGCTGTCATCTCCGCGGCACGCAGCAGAACTCTCTTCAACGTCGATCTGAAAAAAAATACCGAGTGTTTTCGTTAATAATATGATATTTTGAAGAGAAGTACATAGGGATTTGGAAACATATTGTTGAAAAAAAAATATGCACGCCTTTGAAATTAAAGAATGATTTTTGAGCAAAATTTCTCGTCGAAAATAGGCTATAACTTCTATAATTATTGAGATATCGAAAAAATCCTATGTACTTCTCTAGATAATCTACCTTTATTGATACAGTAAAAATTTGAAGTCGATCGGATAAAAATTGCTCGAGTTATGCTGCATGCCGCACTCAAAAAAGTGGTTTTGAGACCGCGTTTTGAAAACGCGTTCAAAGTTTTAGGTTTGTTAATTTATGTTATAAATTGAAAAAAAAATTATTTACCTTCAATCAGCGATGCCGGCACCATACAGCAGGCCTTCAAGAAGCAAATCGTTGTCTCCTGATTCTTTCCTCGAACTTGTTAAGGCTTTTCTCGCTTCTTTTGCAGCGTCTGTGAGCGAGCGCTCCGCGAGCTGGATCCGCGCTGCGTCGGTCTCAACGCAAAAGTTGAAACAATTTGGGCCGATGGTTATCCGCAACGTCTCCAGTACTTTCTTGAGACTTCTCAGCCCATCATTGAACACTAATACCGCGATATCAGTTGCAATATCAATGATTCTTTTGCTTCCGGACTGGCACTTGGCGGCTATTGCCCAAACTGATTTATTGTAACTTTCGTTATTGTTTTGCGTATAGCCGCCCAAACAACGCTGCAGCAAATCGTCCCTGCTCAAATTTTCGAAGATTGGCTGAATTGCCTCCAATATTTCCTGAGGAAGAGGCGGTTTATGGCGATATTTAGAAATATCACCATTTGCGACCGCGCGCTGCCACGAACACCACGACTCGGCTCCTTCCGGGCAATCTTCATGTTGTGGCTCACTGTCTGTGGACATTTTATGTTTGATAGTTGCCCAAATTGCCTTCCTCATTTTGTCAACATCATCGCTGTTCCTCCGAATAGCCAAGCCGTAATATGTGCTCAACTCGTCAATCAATTTTCCGGTGAGCTTTCCTCTGCCAGACAATCCTTTTTTTTTCACGTTTTGGCGGAGGCGCGTCCCCATACGTTTTTGGACATGACCGATGCACTCATTTTTTTTATCTCGAAACCTTCGTATGGATCGCTATTCGATATGCACAGAAACGTTTTAGAATCGCCGTCACCAATATAATATTTATATTTTGTGCCATAGAGCTCTTCAGACCGTTGCAACATTTCGATAGCTGCGTCGACTTCCATTTTTCCGGAGGAGCCGCTATGGTTCGCCTGGCACTCATCGTCATGGGTAGCTTTCCATTCCCAGTACTCAGCGGTGTTTTATTTTTTTCCCAATGCTCGCAAGCTTTGCAGTATTTCGATTTAACCATAACGTCAATCACTTTTTTAGTGTACCAGCCGATTAGCGATGTTATACCGAAAAGCGAGCTGAAACCGCGCTTTCGCCACGATCCGTCGCCTGAAACGATAATTCCGTCCGCCACCCCATTTTCCAACGAAATTCTCTGCTCCTCAAGTGCAGCCTTTTTTTGGCTCATTGCGCTCACCGCTTTAGTGGCAATCAAAATCGAATTTATGATTCGATCGTAAGAAGACTGAAATATGGGGCGCGGTAGGTCCATGAATGCACAAAATTTCATCAGGTCATTCAAACCGACGCCAAGAAGACGCATACTGAATACGATCCGACGATTTATTGCTTATGCATTGTCAATCATAGGACACGAATTGATTAACACTTTTTCACAATGGCCGCAATTGACCTCGATTTTGAACCCGAGTCCGCGCAAACTTTTTTCGGTGAATTCTATGTCACGATCACACACTTTACATTTCACTAACGTGGATATAATGTTCAATGCAGTGAAAAGTTGTACTATACGATAACTGAAATCGTTAGTAACACCGACCTCTAAATCGTCCGATGATTTTAACTTTTTCGCCGACGTGCTCACATGCTCTGCAGAACTGTTTTCGGAGCTATAACAGTTCGGAGGTTTTCGATTCGAAATTTTCGATCGACTCCTGGTCACATAGCTCCGTTTTGTTCCCTTTTTCCCCGTATACACTTTCTCATCCTCCATTTCAACTTGAAAATAATAATTTGGAGCGTTTGATATTCACAAACGAAACGATTCGGAGCGATTAGACACGAATAGCGTCGCTTCTATTCGCAAACTGACGCTATGACGCTATCCCTATACCTGCCATGGAATTTTTTCAATTATCGCCACCTAGTGCTATTTTTCGAAACTATATTTATAACAATAGTTAACCGGCTAACAATAGCCGGTTTTTGTGCAGGGAGCCAAAAGAACACCTGAGAAAGGCGGGAAGAATACCTGGCGACCCTAAGGCGCCCAGCTGCGCGGGACCCCGAGCATCGCGGACCGCTGCACCGCTCCACGAAATATTCAATATCTACGAAAATAATAATTTTTTCGACCTGGGTCCAACGGCATTTCAATCTTAAAAGTATTTTAGATTTTTTAAAATGGTTTTCAAAAAATCGATTTTTTGAAGCCGTCACAGTGGTGTTGTCCCTTAAGTCGTTGCTGTTGGTCAATCATTGGTTGCATTTTCTCGCCATTACCACGTTCGCACCATATCCAAATAGCCAAGGAGGGCTTCATTTTCCCTGCACACCCCTCGAGTCGACGCGCGTGGCACCGGCGTATGAAGGAGAGAGAGGCGGAGTTCAGCGGGACGAGTAATGGCGAGTGTCCCCAGCAATTATCGAGTTTGCGCCGGACATCGCAGAAAAGGCCCTAGAGAGTGTGGAACATTGACCCATGGAGAACGACGATCGAAGAACGAAAACAACTTATCGTTCCGACAGTAACTTCACGTGACGTTTAGTTTTCCCAGTACTTCCCTCGAGCTTCAATCATCGAGCAGCACGGCCATCTTGTGTAACGAGTTCATTGCGGCGTGGCAGTGATTTTTGGTGAGGTACTTCCTCCATTACTTTGCACGGGGAGTAATTTCGTTCTTCCTCGTCTAGCCGTGTGGCTGTTATTTTGGTTATTGCTATTGCGATTTAGTCCCGTTTGGGTTTTTCTGTTTTCAGGCCGTAGAACGAAATTGCTGTCCCATTATCGCCACGAATTATTTGTTCGCGTTTAATTTCGTACCTTGGTGAGGTCTATTAAATTCGCGTTTAATTATGGAAATTGGGAATTTTTTAACGGTTAGTCACGCATAATTTTTTAACGCATAATTATCGATTTCGGGAATTCCGTTATTTTTTTGGGTTATTTAGTTCAAGATTAGTATTCTTCGTACTTTGTTTAATATTTCAATTTATCGCGTTCGATACTCTGCTATCGTAAAGTCATCTGGTTATCTGGAGTTATCGTTTATCGCACCGCTACCTTATGGTACAACCCCGGTTGTTACCTACAAGATCCTTTGCGAAAGTCGGCTGTCTATTATTTCTTTAACTCGCTGTACCCCGTGGTTTCACCCGCGTTAAATTTGGATTATATATTCATACTATGACCCTCACTCCTTAGGGTCATAGCATGAAGTTATATGGCCTAGAGCCTTCCCGAGTAAACGAGCTATCTAATGCAAAAAACAATTTCAAACCGGACTAGTATTTCCTAAGTTAGCGCATTCAAACACACAAACTCTTCAGCTTTATTATAGTAGTACGTATTATCTTGGTTATCTGCGAGGTCTTTTAGATCTACTTGGTTATCTTGATTATCTCGAGGTCTTTCGATCCTCGCAGATACTCTTCCGGGAACCTCGTATTTCAGTTCTTGCTTGAGGGAATTGGCTTAACGTTCTCTCGGCTATCTATGGGATCGACTGAGAGGTGTCGAGCATCAGCACGAAGACCCCGTGTTCTCAGGTACCTTTGTGTGAGGTACGTGAGAAACTTTCTGGTTCGGCTCAACGGTTTCATAGCCATCTTGGGGTTATATGTGAGATTTAAAATCTCAGTTATCTGTGGCTATCTGGTGCGTTGAAGCAATAATTCGTAGTTCACTGAGGGTAGCAATGGGAAATGGCACCTTTACGTTGTGCAGTTTTCTATTTATATTCTAAGAGCGATGTTATTTTTAAGTTACTCTTAAGACTTTATACTCGTGGCAACTCTCGTGTATGGTTTTCATGCTTGTCCATACTAATTTCTGCGATGCTACTTCTAATTTAATAATAAGTCACTTCCTGACTCGTCTCCTACGCTTCCCGAAGTACATGCTATTATATATAACCACTGGTTTTCTTGTAACCCACATCTATTATGTCACAAGGTTTTTGATGTGTAACATCTTTCCGCTCGGTTTCCTGCAATCTGTGGCAGTCATTTCGTGAAAAGGGTCAGAAGTGCGTAACAGGAAGCCGGAGAAGCGCGCGCTATTTGGTTTGACCAATGAGCGCGCGCGGTGGTAGCGTTGGCCGTCCGAAGGTACCAATCCATTTTCCGAGAGGTTGGTAATGTCAGCCAACAGCGTGTACATGTGCGGCGAGAAAGAGAAAGGGAAATATAGAAGAACGCATGTTTGGGAAAGAGTCCGGCGACGCTCGTGGGCAGCACCTCCCGGGCACCGGGCTCTCTCTCATTCTCTTATGCTTCGCTTCTTCCCGCGCGCTTACCCAGCAACACGCGTCTCATTATTAGCTTCAACGAACAGCGTCTCAATTCACACGTACTTGCGTGAACTGTGTACCTGAACTCACCAGAGAAAAGGCCGCGGAGCTTTGCTCGACAATCTCTTGTGGTGCAACGCGATCATTGCGTTGTTAATTTAATAAATTTTGATTTATTATACAGAGTAATCGATGTAACATCGATTCCTTAGTATAATAAATTTAAAAAAGTTAAAAAGTTAAAAAAGCTATTAATAAAAGTGCCCGCAAATCAAGAACGCATGTTTGGGAAAGTGTCCGGCGACGCTCGTGGGCAGCACCTCCCGGGCACCAGGCTCTTTCTCATTCTCTTATGCTTCGCTTCTTCCCGCGCGCTTACCCAGCAACACTCGTCTCATTATTAGCTTCAACGAACAGCGTCTCAATTCACACGTACTTGCGTGAACTGTGTATCTGAACTCACCAGGGAAAAGGCCATGGAGCTTTGCTCGACAATCTCTTGTGGTGCAACGCGATCATTGCGTTGTTAATTTAATAAATTTTAATTTATTATACTGAGTAATCGATGTAACATCGATTCCTTAGTATAATAAATTTAAAAAAGTTAAAAAAGCTATTAATAAAAGTGCCCGCAAATTAAGGTTTTAGTGTGAAACGGTGTGAACGAGCATCTCACGGACAAGGGTTCTCGAAGTCGAGCGCGCGTGCGAGTTTCGGCTACGAGCAAGTTTCGTGTGTGAGTGCACGCGTCGTGCCGTGGTGCCGGCAGCATCGCTGTCTCTCTCTATCAAGGCATTCGCGGGTCGCATACGCGAGAAGTAAACAAACTATGAGCCGACTACGTCGCGGTTTTTTCTCAACAGTGCTCGGTACTATCTTATTTAAGTCTCGCATAGGAAATAATATTTCCGGATATAACAAAAAATGCTATTTTTCTTGCCTACGCGGATTATCCATCGCAACAGCGATATCGAGACTGTCAGGGTATGTAGTGCATACAATTGTTTTGAAAAACAAACACAAAAAAATGTTCGTCATAGATTTGGGATCGTAGGTTTGAAAAAATTCCGAATTCGGATTGACGAGTTATTAAAATTCAATGTATATATTTGCATATATTTGGATATTGAGAGAAAATTATGAAAAAAATCGATGTTTCTTAGTCGCAGTTTCTTAGTTTTTCTGTACATTTACGTAACTTTATTTTCTGTTTATAGCGCAACATTTTCGCTAACGACCCAGTAATTTGGGAGGAGTTACAATTGTTAACGGGGGTTACAAGCAACCGAGCTCACAGAGAAATAATCTAGAAAAATTGCAATGGTTCTGGTAGCGGGATTCGAACCTTGGACGCCTGCGTGGCAGTATAGAACCAAACCAACTATCCCACTGTTTGGATATTTACAAAACGTCTATTCACAGCAGTGCGTACAGCGTGTGCTACATTTCGGGTGATAGCATCACTTGCCCGTAGATTTTTAAACCGTATATACGTAATAAGTTGTACGGTGGAAAAGGATTGGGTGAAGGAGGGTTGGAAGGGAAAAGTGGTTCTATATAAAAAAAAAAAGTGAGCCGTCATGGGACGCCTGGTAGATGTTAAACATCCAACATCTTGAGAATACCGTGTGGGATATGTAGCGTGGGGAATTAAAAAAAACAACAAGAAAAGTAGCTTTTGATTTTCTTCGATAATTTTTATTTGCTTGCTTCATCTGTTACTTCGGTTATAGTAGCAGTCGTTGCTGCGTTTGATTCCATGAAATCAACAATCGGTCGATGATAGCTGAAGTATGAAACGAATGTTTTAGATGTCATGTTTTCAAGATATCTATAGAACACTGCATCTATAGTCGTGCCATACCTTGTAGTAGGCTCATTTCCGTGGTTGTTCATGATCAACTGGAATTCATTTTGGAGAAAATTTATGAGTGGCAATGATTCAGCTTTGGTAAATTTAACATTGAAATCGTCTACAAAAATTAATGGAAGTTGATGTAAATTTGCTCCTAATAGCATTGAACGAGCTGGACTGTATTTGAGTATTTTTTCGTGTGAGAATCGTATGATATTGTGAATTTTTTGGTTTGGGGAAATATATACAACGACCATGACCAATTCCCTTCCATCCTCCATAACAATTTGTGCCGCACATAAGTCGCCAATATCGTCTTGACCAAAACTAAGTCCCCTTACATTTCTCAACCTAACGATTTTGCAAGATGTAATAACATCGAATGAATCTCTATTCTAATAAATAGCTGCACCACCAGCTCTAACATTGTGGCGTTTGAAGTGAACAATACAATGAACGTTGGGGATGTCGACGTTTTCTTCATTACCAAGCCATGTTTCACTCAATAATAATAAATTACTGTTGTTAACGATCGAATCTTGTAGATCTGGGACATGCTTTTTGAGACTTTGACAACTCAACGCGAATAACGACAATCCCTTTCTTGATGTTATGAAATTTGATACTAATCCTTGGAGTGTCTCGAGTCTATTAAGCGATAATCTTTTAAATTCTTCTTGCAACGCTACAACTGATGGATCAATTCATCTACCGTGGTAGAATTTTAGATCAATATTACGTGTATATATGTATAAGCCTTCAATACTTGTTACTCGCGATAGGGCTACGTATAATAATTGTATAGAATGAGTTTTCTCATATTCATAAAAAATTCCGCTGTAAGTCCCCCCTTGAGACTTATGAATAGCACATCCAGGAGTGCGATTCTCTACTTGACGCAACGAAGCGACGCAACTCGACAGCCAATTGCAAGGAAGATTCCAGCGGAAAGGCGCGACTCTCATAGGCTATTTCGGTTTTGCATCAGACGCTATGATATTGCGTCTGGTACAGAATCGCCCTTCAAGTATCAATGGGAAATGAACTTCTCTACCGCACAGATATCTATTCTATACTATGTATAGTATAGACATCTGTGATCTACCTACAACTATCGGTCTCGTTAGCGAGCGATAGCCTATGAGAGTCGCGCCTTTTCGCTGGAATGTTCCTTGCAATTGCAAGGAAGATTCCAGCTGTTGCGCTGTTAATCACTGGAATAAATCTCGCGAAATATTATGTCCGAAATAATATTTATTCCAGTTATTGACAGTAGCGCTCATCTCAACGTAGCGAGCTCACGCATCAGTGGAACTCAACGACTTCGAATCAGTGCTATCTCGCGTTTGAATTTTCGCGCGAGTTCTGTGACGTCACGAGCCGCTGAGTTTCGTACTCAGTGACCCTCATCTCAACATTTTTCGGACTTTGCAAATGCAATTATTTTTTGCATTTTCTATCGGTTTTCGACTTCGCGAGTGCTCGAGTCGTGACTTTTCGAACGGTATGTTCACATTTTTGTGTTTATTCTCGAGCTTCGTAATTGCGACTTTTTCATTTTTCCTCGGTTTTGATTTCGCGAGTGCTCGACAATTAACGGCGGTACTGTTATTGATGCAGTTTTTCAACAATTTTTAAATACTTTGAAATCACAAGTATATGTCTCATATTTCAGTTATCATAAGTCTATTGTCTCCGCTCTCCCTCAAATTGAATAAAAATAACTGTCTTCAATAAAAAATTGCATTACTCCTAGTGTTCATAAAATAAAATATAATTTTCATTAAAAAGAATTACTCTTCGCTACGGAATATCATTTCCAATAATACCTGAGCCATTTTTTTCAGGATAAAATGTTAGTGTTGCTTATTACCAAGGTGAGCTGTCAGATGTTACACATCATATGCGACTACTGTAAGGGTCGCTTTTTTTTTTACATAGAACACTTTTTCTTCCAACCCTCCTTCACCCAATCCTTTTCCACCGTACAACTTATTACGTATATACGGTTTAAAAATCTACGGGCAAGTGATGCTATCACCCGACATGTAGCACACGCTGTACGCACTACTGTGAATAAACGTTTTTTAAAGATCCAAACAGTGGGATAGTTGGTTTGGTTCTATACTGCCACGCAGGCGTCCGAGGTTCGAATCCCGCTACCAGCACCATTGCAATTTTTATAGATGATTTCTCTGTGAGCTCGGTTGTTTGTAACCCCCGTTGAAAATTGTAACTCCTCCCAAAATACTGGGTCGTTAGCGAAAAGGTTGCGCTATAAACAGAAAATAAAGTTACGTAAATGTACAAGACAACTAAGAAACTGCGACTAAGGAACATCGATTTTTTCCATAATTTTCTCTCAATATCCAAATATATGCAAATATATACATTGAATTTTAATAACTCGTCAATCTGAATTCGGAATTTTTTCAAACCTACAATCCCAAATCTATGACGAACATTTTTTTGTGTTTGTTTTTCAAAACAATTGTATGCACTACGTACCCTGGCACTCTCGATATCGCTGATGCGATGGATAATCCGCGTAGGCAAGAAAGATAGCATTTTTTGTCATATCCGCAGAAAATCTCAATCTCAAATCCAACCTAGAGAGTCATCCTCCCAATCAAATGTCGCCATTTATTCATCCCTTTACCATTTTTTCATCCCTTCCTCCCCGCCCCTCTGCCGCAGCAATATTTTTCAACTAGGATTCTCTACCACACTGTATATCGTGTGATTCTTGTAGATCTCACAAATCTCATACCAGCGCGAGGTACTCTCGGTTCTTCGTTCCCTCTCTATCTCGGTCTCGCACTTTCTCTTCTGAGAGAAAACGATACGTTTGAATGATTCAAAGCTTTCACGTTTGCTTCGAGCTCTCGGCGTATGTAAAATCGTTGATGCTTTGAACTTGGGGCCAGTGCGATCTCTTTTCCCAACTTCCTCTATATATAACTCTTTTTCATTCATACAGCCTATTATCACGGCCAATACGCTAACCACTCCCAGCTATCTCGTAAATATTTCACACCGACGAGAAAGAGCGAGTGAGCAGACTGCGTGAAAGTAGAAACATAAAAAAAATGTAGAAAAAAACGAGGACATCGAATAAAGGGCGACCGAGGAACGACAGTGACGAAAAAAAAATCTTGTAGAAATGATGATAGAAGAGATATAAAAGAGGGTGGAAAAAAAGTTTCGTCAAGGGTGGAATAAGTTACTGGAGATAATCATGCAAAAACAAGCTGAAGTTTTCACTCTGTGTTAGAGCGACGCTTCGCTGATGCGCACTGATGTTACCACCGAGAGAGGGAATAAAGGCAAAAAGGCGTGGCGGAGAGTTTAAGGTGACGGTGAATTTGAATCAAGAGGGTTGCGAAAATTGAGAACGGTGGAGGGGCTAGGATGAGAGAACGGTTGGGAGATCGAGAAAACTACAAGCCGGAACGAAAGAAGTTTGCGCTGCCTGAGACAATTCGATCAAGCATTCGTGCCTCGAGTGTAAACTCACCTTTCTGGAACTTTCTCTCTCTCTCTCTCCCTCTCTCTACTTCTATATATGTTCATACATCTATTGTTACCAAACAAAAAGACGTAACCCGCAGGGTTTATCACATAAAATGATCCGGAGGTTACATCCTTTTGTTTGCTACTAATCGACGTTTTATTTCGCTTGATTGTAGAGAATTTGTAGCGGCTAGCCTATTGCAACTTCCGTTATCCTTGATTGAGAGAGAGAGAGAGAGAGAGAGAGAGAGAGAGAGAGAGAGAGAGAGAGAGAGAGAGAGAGAGAGAGAGAGAGAGAGAGAGAGAGAGAGAGAGATATTCCATATCCGTACAACGCAGTATAGAGAAGAAAAATGATGAGTCAAATTTGGAAAGATATTTCTTACGATATTTTTATCGGAAACAATAATTTTCTAAAGCCATATTCTTTTCCTATTTATATAGAATGTGGGATGAATACTCTTTTTCAGAAGGAAAAAAGCAGATGAATAACTTCCATATACATGTTTTTCTCATATTACAAAACCAAATGCAATCACATTTTTAATGACTGTTCACCATATATATGTTTTCCTGTTTTCATTAATTGTGTCTGAAAATCTCGTGAAGAGGAGACTTGGAAAAGGGAATCGCGCACACATTTATCCGTTGTTGAGAGGAAAGGAACACGCGATTTTCTCGTTGACCGAGAAAGGAGAGGACCTTTTTGCGTGTTGGCTTCTGATCGTGGCGTTTTGGAATTTGTACGAGAGAGCTCAATTATGTTCGCGAATACGGTAATGGCGCGTTTCGATGATCGCAGTTGTGGTACAAGTGAATTGACGAGGCGAATGATTGAGCCGAATGAAATGGCTAACGAGTTGAGCCAGTTTTCTTAATGAGCACTGATAAATGTAGTCCAAACTCTGATGAAACTTCTTTGTGATATTTAAAAGAAAGCAGGGGAAAAATGCAAATTGTTGATGATTGTATCGAGACCGTATTCTTTATTTTTCATTCTTTGCATTATTTAAATACTTTTATGTACTTTTCACAAGCAGGCAGAAACTACAAATATTGTAGCTTTCCGGTTATGGATACTTGTGTTATTGAACAAATGATAAACACTTTGCAAAAAGTCGACAAATCCCCTAAACACACCAAAAGTGGTGTATAAAACTTATATAAGTATATTTATGAAAGTGTATCAGTTTTACACACGCCCCCAAAAAATTGTGAAATAAATTGTTAATACCCGAAGCACGTATTGCCAAGTATATACAGTTGCCTAATTGAATACCTTTACTCTTTTAATCAACCAGTGATTATTTATGTTAGAAGTCGAAATTCAAAACTATCAGACATATTCGATTTATAATGTGTAGAAAAATTAAAACAATAAAAATTGAAAACATTTTTTTAATGTAGAAAAACTTTAAAAAATAAAAAGTATTTGACGAGTTCTGTATTTAGTGCACATCTAATTAAATTTTGTGTGTCCAGCTTTAGTTATATACTATAACACGCCATGTACTTTTTATTTTTCTTATTTTGTTTACATTAATAAATTGTTGACATTTCATTGTCTTCATCTATTTTAGATTTTACACATCGAATATGCTTTGATGAATTTGAATTTGAATGATTTAAAAAATAACAATGTTTAATTAAGCAACTGTATGTACTTATTGTTAGCGATACGTTTATTTTTAAGAAAATTCAAAATTTGATAAAATCTACACTGTTTCACCGATTATCGCGAAATTCAATACCAACCGTTCGTTAACAAGAGTATATGTATATATCAACAATTAGCCCGACACCTGACAAACTGCGGAAGCTAGAGCGCGCACAGGCATTATTCGATGATTTCAAAAAGCCATAAAATCTGAACCACATCATAAATTTCTATATAAATTGTAGTAAGTAAATCGGACGTGCCGTTTTACTTGTGTGCAAAACTGCAGCGCTGTAGCTCAAACCGTTCCCGAGTTATAGACCCTTGCATTTTACAGACCGGTCACACACACATACGTACGTCCAGACATTTTTTCTAACTCTGATTTTCTGACATGTTGGCACATTTGATATTGAAAACCCGAAAGAAATTGTTGCGTCGTCACAAAGGTTTGTCTATGAGGAAAAATCAAAAATGATGTAAACACATACATGGTATATATGTGCCCGTGCAGAAAAAAACTATGGGAAGCCAGTTTGGGGAAGAGTCTCGGGAAGACTCTTGCATAGGATCCAATCCCATACTCTTGTCATGAACTTGAATCTGGTTTTCCCAGCCTCCGAAACTCTTCGAGACTCTCATTGAGACGGAATTTTAATACTTTGGAGGAATCTCTCCGATACTTCTTTTGAGAAATTTTAATATCGGCAACGAATCTTTCCTCGATTGTCTCTCCGAGACTTTAATCGAGAAGATATTTAACATTTTTAGATAAATTTATTCGAAACAAATAAATCGATGAAACCACTGACATTTAATTAAATTTTTTATTTTTCGGAAACGGTTTGTGATTACTCTAACTTCCTCACATACGACGAAATGCCAAATCGACTAAGCCACTATACGACGACGATACGACAGAAGGATCACTACTACGTTGACGACGCGAACGACGATGATGATGATGACGAGGACGATGACTACGACGACTTCTTCTACGTCTGCTGCGATGACGATGACTCTCGACAAACCCCGTGAACCGTTGAGGAACATCAGTAATATAAATGTTTTTAATAATTGAATATCATTTGAAAGAAAGTGAAACAGATTATTCCGGTTTAGAAAATATTCTGAAACGAGAGGAGGAGCGAGAACGAGAGAGAGAGAGCGAGAAAGGGAATAAGAGAGACAGAAGTAAAAGAAGGGAAGGCATTTAACTTTTCTTATATCGGGGCTCGATATTTTTGGTGTTTGTATCCCATATAATTATTCGTATAATTTGTTCATCATACTATCAACCGTGATATTCAAAATCCATAAGGGTGCACGGCAACGAACAATGTTTCGGCAACATTTGAATTCATCCTCGGATATGAGGAATTTTGATATTGCAACGCATCTGTTTGCTCGAATAGCACATAAAACTGTCGACCGTCATATTAAACAAAGGGCATGGTAACGAGCAAGCAATGTGTTAAATAAGACGGTCGACAGTTTCGTGTGACATGCTGCTTGAACATCGTCCATTCGTTGTTATGCGACTGTATGAATTTTTAATATCACGGTTGATCGTATCATGACAAAATTGCACGGACTATTATATGGAATACAAACAAGAAAAATATCGAGCCTCGATATAAGAAAAGTTGAGTGCCCTCCCTTCCTTTATTCCTGCCTAGTGATGCCGCGAGACGAGACGAGACCGAGACAAGTCTTGTTCGGGACGAAACGAGACTTGGTCTCGTTCTCGTCTCGTGGTGACGTCATAATCTCGTCTCGTCTCGGCATTTCTCGTCGCCCGAGCAGAAATTTGTTCCGGCTGGCTTGATATAGAATCAGGCCCCGATCAGGAATCGATAAGGTTAGCCTAATCAGGTTAACCTCATCATATTCTGATACGGCGTGTATTATCAAGCTAGCCTTACATTACATATATCAGGGCCGAATCAGGTGCGGTTAAGGCATCCATGGCAAATCCTGATCAGGCTAACAGATGTCTGTCGTTCACAGATTTCGATTATCTCGAAAAATGGCCAAAGTACACCTACCTGAACCTTTGAATCGTCTATATATCTAACCCCCTTAAGGTGCAAACGAAAAGCTCGGTGGTACGAACGGGTACTAACAATGAGGAAACAGACGTCGTTTACAGATTTCGATTATCTCTAAAAATGGCTAAAGTACACCTACCTGAAACTTTGAACCGGCTATATATCTAATCCCCTTGAAGTACAAACGAAAAGCTCGGTGGTACAAACGGGCATTAATACCGAGGAAACATACGTCGTTTACAGATTTCGATTATCTCGAAAAATGGCCAAAGTATAGCTACCTGAAACTTTGAATCGGCTATATATTTATCCCCCTTAAGGTACAAACGAATAGCTCGGTGGTACAAACGGATACTAACACCGAGAAAACAGACGTCGTTTACAGATTTCGATTATCTCGAAAAATGGCCAAAGCTACCTTACAGCTACCTGGAACTTTGAATCGGCTATATATCTAACACCCTTAAGGTACAAACAAAAAGCTCGGTGGTACAAACGGGTACTAACTATGAGGGCACAGACGTCGTTTCCAGATTTCGATTATCCCGAAAAATGGCCAAAGTACAGCTACCTGAAACTTTGAATCGGCTATATATCTAATCCCCTTAAGGTACAAACAAATGTCTCTGCGGTACAATTGAGTACTAACGACAGACAAGCGGACGCCGTTTTTCAAATTTCGTCTATCCTGAAAATTGGCCGTCATATGGCATCCAGTGATATATCTCTTCAGGTGCAAACAAATACCTGCCAAATTTTTCATTTTGCCCCCTTAAGGTGTGCATGAGGAGTATTGATGATGCAAACGATGGAAGATACGAATCCTTTTCCCTGAATTAAGTTTATTTTTAAAGATCTCCAGGTAACCGCATTCACAAATTTAAAAAACTGTATTTTTTTACCCTTTAAAATTTAGAAAAAAAAAGTGGTACAAACGGGTACAAACGATTTTCTATAGAATCGCGTTACAAAAAAAGTTAAACTTCAACTCGGGTTCCAAGTATTTTTTAACCCCCCCTTACTTCTGAAGTCGGGTTCCAGGTTCACAGAGCTGTTGAGCTCTGTGAACCTGGAACCCGACTTACGAAAATCAATTTTTTTTAAATTGTATACGTTGTAACGAATTATTTACACCCGTCACGTGAGCGTCGAACGTGGCTTAATATACGATAACGGAAACCCCAAAAAAAATAAAGATTACGTTGGAGAGGTAACCAACTCTCTCAATGTCGGAAGTACCGACCAAACGGACGAGGGATAGGCGCCAGGCAACGGACGAAATTCGCTTGTCACCACCGCTCCCGTGAAGAGAACGGCTTATTTTATTTTTCTCCTCTCGCCGTTCAATACCCAATGAACACAGATACAACGTTCGGCAAAAGACTTCGGCTACTCAGATTTGACTTCCGAGAATGGTAGAGGGGCGGGACTTTTGGGCGAATAAGCAAAGTTCGATGACTCGGGAAAACTGGGCAAATTATTTATTGGATCCCGGAAACCACCCGCACCGTATGCGGCGGGGGCTGTACAAAGAGATCGGCGGTTGTACAAAAATCGTGTATTAAGGTAGCGCGACAACAATGCCAACGGCAACGAAAACGAACGGTTACTACGCACTCGGAAGATTTACAATAAAGAATGGAATCAGCGTTTTGCGATAATTTAATAAAATAACCAAACTTAAAATTAACAAACAAATAATCAAACGCAATCTACGCCAACAGTCGCTTAATCGCCGACCGCAACGCGCGCAATAAATTCGCAAACAATAACTAACCGAACGAAGCAAAATAAACAAAATAAATGACTAGAATTAAGGGAGTTAACCACAATATAAAAACAGAATAAAATAACCTGAGAATTCGCTTCGGGGAGAATTCGACGAAAAATAATGGATTTCCGGCAAGAACAATGTGTCGCGGAAACGTAGGCGAAAACTCAATATAAACGATTAAACTTAAATTCACGGCTAAACAATCAAACGGATTACCGGCTTAACGCACCAAAAGGGGCTGAAATAAACGGGGATTCGTGAACCTCGGGGTAATGGCCGAAGAGGGCGATGCAAATAATAATTGGGGGTGGACGGAAGCTGAGAAACGGAATTAAGGTAGCGGTCAAAGAAATACTGATATAATCCCTGGGGTTAACGATGACTGAAATACTAAATTGTCAAGGTAGCGGTCGAAGAAATAATGGAATAAGCAATGGGGTTAACGGTAGCCGAGATACAAAATCTGAGAGATAGCGGTCCGGGAAAAACTGAATAAATGGCTGGGGTTAACGGTAGCCGCGATACGAAATCTGAAAATGGCGGGTCAGGGAAATAACGAATTAAGGGCTGGGGTTAACGGTAGCCGCGATACGACATCTGAGAATAACGAGTCAGGGAAATACTAAATTAATAATCGGGGTTAACGGTAGCCGATACACGAGATCTGAAAGATAACGGTCCGGGAGATACTGAATTAATGGCCGGGGTAACGGTAGCCGAGATACGAGATCTGAAAGATAACGGTAAAGGGAATAATGAATTAATGGCCGGGGTTAACGGTAGCCGCGATACGAAATCTGAGAATGAAGGGTCAGGGAAATACTCAATTAATAATCGGGGTTAACGGTAGCCGAGACACGAGATCTGAAAGATAACGGTCCGGGAAATACTGAATTAATGGCCGGGGTTAACGGTAGCCGCGATACGAAATCTGAGAATGCAGGGTCAGGGAAAATAGTAAACTAATAATCGGGGTTAACGGTAGCCGAGACAATGAGATACTAACCGGGCAAGATAGCACAGGGTTCGAAGATAACGGGCAATCAGAAAACAAGGGCAGCGGTGCGATAAGCGGTAATTTTACCCAAATAGTCAAAACGTAAATTAACGGAACGCGAAACCCAATATAACGGTGATTCGTAACAAAATTGACAAAATAACACAAATTCGATTAATAAAATAAAGCCCGAAATGCGACACAAACGCGAATAAAGAGAGCAACGAAATTGAAACGTGAGAAATATAATCAGTGGCGATAATGGGCCAGTAACTTCGGTACGCGGTCCGAGGACCGCTCGTTTCCCACAAAACTAACGGGACTAGATCCCAATACTTAACAAAATGCTACAAAATTCCAAAATCACCAAAATTACCAGCCACACGGCTAACTGGGGAAACGCCGAAGTTATTAACCTTACAAAAGAAGAAGGAGGAAGTACCTCACCGAATATTCTCCGCTGCCACGTGAGGAACTCGTTCCGGAAGATAGCAAGATGTCGGAGGATCGTCGAAGCCGATGTCGAAAGATGTCGGGGAATCGTCGATGCCGACGGTGAAGGATGTCGAAAGATGACGAAACTCGTAGATGAAGAAAGGAGGTAGCGTTGATATAGAATGTGACACTCGAGAGAGCACTTGGGAGACGCGTCACGCGAGTAAGCAGTCCGAACGATAATTGATCATCGATGTGCGATCCTCGCTCTCTGTGGGTCGATGGTCCCCACTCTTGACCCTGGGTCAAGTCCTGCGCAAACTCGTACGCTTCCGGGGTCGCTCGTTAACGCTCGGGTTACTGGGTTACGCCGGCCTCTCCTACCAGAGCCGGCACCTCTCGCGTCGACTCGAGGGGTGCGCGGGGAGAGGGGTCCTTTTTGAAGAAACCTACGGAGAGCGAGAACGAGCGATGGCCGGGCTCCCCGGCGAATACCACGACAAAGACAGAGCGAGTCGGTGTCCGTCCGGCAGTTTTTTATGCCGTGTCTCGGTCGTCTTCCCCCAGGACCCGGTCTCCGACGAGGGTAAGGTCGGGATCCCGCCCGTGGATGGTGGTGGCCGCCAACTCTGTCCACGCTGATCCCAGTACCGGCACATTGCCACCTCACATACCCCCATCGGTCCCATAGGCCCTTTACGAACGGGGCGCCGGAGGATATCCGGTCCGCAACGGCCGAGACAACGGCAGGCTGGTCCAGCACGAGGCTGGGAAGCCGTACGGGAGGAGGGTGGCTCGGTAAATTTTGGCCGTTTCTCCGGCTCGCTCCCTGGCAACCATGACCACGGGTGCAGTTGTTCGGCACCCGCCTACCCCCTTAAGGACGAACTCCCGACTCCAGAAGTCCCTAAAATCCTAACCTCGGGAGATGATCGGTCTCCCGAGTACAAAAAAAAATAAAGTCAATGCCGAGATACAAGCCGGTCACCCGCCGGGAAACGCAGAGAGCCTGAAAAAGTTGTTAATAATGATAGGGAGAGAGAGCCCGAAAATAAGAGATCCATACGATAGCCGGCAGAGAGAGCCGTAAAACCAAAAAAAATAAAGAGACGAAATATTTATTGAATTTAACAACACTGAAATAATTTCTCGAATTTCAAACGAAGCAATTGCTTACAATATAATTTAAAGATTTTAATATTTACTTTAACGAGAGGCTCAGGGAGCCGAACGAGACGGGCTAGAAAAACAGACGCGACAATATAAACAGAAAAACTCTATCGTTCGCGCTCGAAGCGAGCGAACAATAGGCCATAAACTTAGGCCAGAGAGCCAAACAAAGTCGCTGGACGACAGTTAGCCACAGCGTTGCCAAATTGTCAACGCTGGAGGTAGCAGGAGATTTTAAGTTTTTACCGTCTCGGATGTGCGACAACGCGAGCGCGCGTCGTCCCAGGGTCGTAAATCCGACCCGGTGAACGCATATTCTCCGTACGGGTGACGAGACGCCAAATGTTTCGTCACAACGTTTGTACTCCGTATGTACTCGTTTGTACCACCTTTTTTTTCGTTTGTACCTTAAGGGGTTCAGAATTGAGGGGAGGTTAAAAAATACTCGGAACCCGAGTTGAAGTTTTAACATTTTTTGTAATGCGATTCTATAGAAAATCGTTTGTACCCGTTTGTACCACTTTTTTTTCTAAATCTTAAGGGGTTAAAAAATACAGTTTTTTTAATTTGCGAATGGGGTTACCTGGGGATCTTAAAAATAAACTTAATCCAGGGAAAAAGATTCGTATTTTCCATCATTTGCATAGCTTTTTTTAAATTTCCAACGACGCTAGTCTACTGCCTAACTCAAAAATTCAATTTTTGGCTCAATATTCAGCCATTTCCTTAGTTCCCAAGCTCTTTTTTCTATTTCTCTAACGGGGTTTCCTTACCCTCATTCCTGTCACTATTATAAAAACCTTCTATTTTTTCTGCTTTCTTCTATCTCTCGATGCCAGGCATGTCCTGGGATCCGTCCCGGTGCAATAGGATGTTTTCTCCCCGTTTGTATTTAACTGGATCATGTTTTTTCAACTCCGACGGCCCGCCAACAATGGAGATATTGCTTACTCCGCTTGTGTCGTAATCTTTCGCTGTCTACATAATCATCGCAACGCTATCTCCCCGTCCTCTCTCTTTTTTGGATGGTTTCTACCCCTACGATTTTATTACCCCATATCCTTTCTCGGCTCTATTTGTATTCTTCTCCTCGCTGGCTCGCAGTCCCATTAGCTTCCTCTCTCTCTCTCTGTGTCTCTCTCTTTCTGTTCAATTTTCCGAAGCCTTGTTTTCTCTCTTTCTCTTTCATCACTGTGATGTATATTATCTGTTAATTCTTTGCTTTCTTTCTTCCACACCTCGAAGTCTCTCTCCCTCTACCACTGCAGTTTTGTAATTTCATCCCGCGAGTCCTCTATTATCTTATCGTCAGTCAGCGTTCTGTACTGGCGGTCGCACTCTTTTGATCCTTTAATTTTCGTTATTCCATTTCTGGATTTATTTATCTCATTCATCCACCGCCTGTAGGATCGAGAGGCCTTCATGTCTTCGGCCCTCAATTCTACAGATGCATTACTGCCCGGTGCGTGGCACGAATGCAAGACTGCCCGGAGCTTGTCACGAAAGCAAGACTGCCCGGAGCGTGGCACGATTTCGAGACTGCCCGGAGCGTGGTACGATTTCGAGACTGCCCGACGCGCGGCACCAACGCAAGACTACACGGTCCGTGTCACAAATGCAATACTGCCCGGCAAGTGGCAAGAATGCAATACTGCCCGGGAGAGTCCCTCGAGGCCCAGCGGGCCTCGAGGGACGTTCACGGCCCGACGCCACTGCACTGCTAATGTTACTACTAATGTCATGGTGGTCATTATCGCATCATAGTGATATTAAGGAAAGATATCTATTTACTAATGTAAGTTCGAATTCCGTATGTTAACATAATGAAAATACGAATACACATACCTTAAAATTGATGTATGATGAGCAGGTAACCACCATGACATTAGCAGTAATATTATAACCAACTGATACACGTGTGGCAAAGCCTTGTTAAAATAGTGTATTTTGGTTAAAAATAAAACATTGTACACTATGTCGAATCGAATGAAACTCATCCATCAGTCTTCGTTTAAAAAGTTAACGCCCGTTGCTGCAATCCTTATGTATCCATCCACATATATTGATATGTAATAATTCTTTGAATGATCATAGAAAACATTCAATGTCGGTACAAATGTTGCCAATATCCACAAAAGGTCGCAAATTAAGAAACATAACAATTTTAGAAAAAGGGGATTGTAAATAATTACGAAACGAACGTGTAAAATATGAACATTTGTATGAATCGCAACTCATACTTACCTGACATGTTTCCTCGTACGTTTCTTGGTAACTCGTCACGTCGATCATCTCAATTGATTAAATTGAAACCACATGACTTTTCACAT
The DNA here is from genome assembly GCA_958009045.1 of Oxytorus armatus. Lineage (NCBI taxonomy): Eukaryota > Metazoa > Arthropoda > Insecta > Hymenoptera > Ichneumonidae > Oxytorus > Oxytorus armatus. Next base: position 12,263,805 of record OY253748.1, on the reverse strand, counting down.
TTCTAAATGTCATTTGTTGAGATTGGATAACAATTTACTTTATATGTGTATAAAAAAAACAATGGTATTGGGAAACACTTTGAAAATGGTATATCCAAAATGAAGAACTGAAACTTCATATTTCAGGAAAGCACGCACAGATTTAACTGTATTGGTAATTTTTTTCCTATTAATTGTCCATCAAATGGGTGTTTTGGTTTTGTACTATCTAAAGGTATTTTAAAGGTTTAGAGGTAACTATCTGTGTAGGGAAATAAATTGGCAACAGTTTGTTTCTGTTCATATTCTATACTTTTTATTCAATATTCTGATTGTGAGGTCTACGGGGCTCCCAGTCGTTCTCATCGCGCGCGAACGTTGCGTCGGAGCGGTGCAGTGGCGTCGGGCCGTGAACGTCCCTCGAGGCCCGCTGGGCCTCGCGGGACTCTCCCGGGCAGTATTGCATTCTTGCCACTTGCCGGGCAGTATTGCATTCTTGCCACTTGCAGGGCAGTATTGCATTCTTGCCACTTGCCGGGCAGTATTGCATTCTTGCCACTTGCCGGGCAGTATTGCATTTGTGACACGGACCGGGCAGTCTTGCGTTGGTGCCGCGCGTCGGGCAGTTTCGAAATCGTGCCACGCTCCGGACAGTCTCGAAATCGTGCCGCGCTCCGGGCAGTCTTGCTTTCGTGACAAGCTCTGGGCAGTCTTGAATTCGTGCCACGCTACGGGCAGCATTGCATCTGTAGAGTTGAGGGCCGAAGACATGAAGGCCTCTCGTAGGATCTCGCCTCTGCCCACCATACCACTTCTTTCACTTCGTCAATTATTATTACCATTATTTGGTCCCAATTATTTTCTCCTTACTACTTGACTTCCTGATTCTCTTCACTGGCGCTTCCCTCATATTCATCCTCATCGGTTATTTCCTCCTTTATCACTATGTCGTCGTTGCCCTGGGTTTTCTCCCCTTTATTGTCATTATTATCCTTTGCTTCGTTTTCTAAAAATATTTGCGAATCATCCGCCTCTCGCTGTGTCTCTACTGTTCTCTTCCTCAATGGTTATTTTTTTTTCTTTGTTCCAACGTATACCCGTTCGGGTTTTTACGTATGACCCTTTCTAATTCCATTTTTTCCCCTATCACTCCCTACCCGCGCTTCGCTAAGCTAACCTAACTTCTATTGCGCCCGCAGACGCCTTAGTTACACTCAATCGTATTTGCCATGGATAGAAGGAAGCTGCGGAAAACCGGTGTCAATACAGACGCCTTTATTTCTGACAGAGTTCCAGTTGTATTTACTACATCAGAAACTTAATAAAACTGCCTCCCGCTCAACAGTCGGCGCGTCAGCCAGTGCATGGCTAAGTGATCATCGATCTAAGCAGTGGCGGCGGCCAACGCTGCTCAAATGGGGTGATCGCCAGAGCGGCACACCGACCGCGCATCCACTTTTGTTGATATTGGTTATTAATTATTTTATAATAAACAAAATAATTGCACACTATTATGAGTCCCAATATATTGTAGTTTAGACACCGATTTCTATAAATTTGAGAAATTTTGTTTTATTTTTAATTACTCCAAATAATTCTCAACACTTTTATGGCATATTGTATCGATGAATTTCTAGTAAATAAATGCTGTTTACTTATCGAAAATTTGTCCGATCAATCTGAAGGCATTTCGACAAATGCAGAAAATGTATTTTATTTTTACATTATACGAAAAAAAAAAGTAATGCCGTAAATCTGAAAAGCTTTTATGCTCATGTATAAAAGTATTCAATTTGGTATATAAAGAATTCTTGTTTTTCAATATTTGTTTTATCTCGAACTCAAGTGCATATCCTCTTATTATTTTTTAAATTCGAATCTAAATTTTTTATATATGATCCAAAATATCTACATTAATCATTCGTTCAGCATTTTTGATATAAGTTTTTTTCGGAAAGTTGAAAACTATTGTGGAGTCTCATCTTAATGTAATCATTTCCTAAAGACAAGGGCCTGCAACTTTTGCCATCAGGGTTGTTGCAAATCAACAAAATCGTGCATTTCTGCGCTTGTCTCGTATAAAACCGAAATAAATCGTTTATTCAGCTAAAGATGCGTGTACATCCTGTAGCATAGGCTGTGCTAGTGCTTGCGGTAATCTGGAATTTTACTGCACACATATACCGTCGGGGGAGCGAGCCGAAGAGAAAAGAGAGGAAACTGAGCTATACTGCTCAGGTAAATTGAAAAACCAATCTTAACGTCACGAACACCCGCATACTGGGCTAAGCCGAAGTTCGCTTCTGTTATGTCGCAGCGTTGATCTGTATCCATCGGAGCTTTATATATATATACGTTTGTACATAACAAGGTAAAACGTAGATGCTTTGTGCATATAACGGTATAACATAGTTGCTGAGCGGGCTGGCCCATAAATTGTCGCCTCGAAAATATCTAATAACGAATGCCTCTCTCGGTTCGTATTTTATCGAGGTACGTGCACGAAGAAGTAAACGTTTGAGCGAGAAAGTGAAATGAAAAAGAAGCACGTAATACCTGTCAGTCAAAACAAGAGTGAAAGAATAAAAAAAACACACAGAAAGACCTTTCAAATATATATCCCGTCTGCATAGGTCTCTCGCCAACAAGACTATCAAACGATGTACATAATGCTAAATATATTTGTATCTAGTACGAACTTATATCAGAGAAATTTATGTTACATGTACTTGTAGAATATTGATATTCTTAATGTAAAATTATTTTTTGTCTAATTAGGATGATACTCTACGTCGTCGTAGGGCAAATTTTTCAATTAATGGTGAAACAAATATTGTCTTATTCAAATACCTAAATTTCCTTGAATAAAATAAAATATGTCTATTTTTCTTAGTAATGTAATATTTTTGGGTATTTCCATTATTTTTGTGTAGGTAAAGTTGTCGAATGGAGTCCGAAAATATTTTTTCAAACAATTATTTGTATAATATTGAAAATTGAAATTGTCATTTTTTATTCGTTACAAATTACAATAAATTTAAAATATTATTTAATAATCCCGTTGACAAATACGTTGTAAAATTTGCGCAGTAAGGACATGTCTCCTGGAAAATGATCAATTTTGGGGATTGGTTATGTTTCGATATTTTCGGTCAGACTTAAACTCATCATTCACCATAGCACTTCATGATCTGCTTTCAAACGCTTCAGGCAAGCACTCAAATCTATTTTCCCGCGTAATGATGAAAAAACTGTCATCGCTCCGTCAGTGACCCTCTCGAACTGTAAATTCAAGTGTGTATGCGTGTGTGCGTGAGTGTGTGCATGCTATAAACGAGATAATTGGATAAATTTCGGGGTAGTTCTTTAGCGATACTAATTAATTGATCGCAATTATCACTGTAGTGAGTGAGTGCGTGAAGGAGCGAGAAAGAGAAAGAGAGAGAGAGAGAGAGAGAGGGCCAAACAAATTGATACAGTAATAGTAAATAGTAGTTGCAACAATATACATGTTTGGGAATGAGTCCGTTGCGCTCGAGGGCAGCACCTCTCGGGCGCTCAGCGTTCTCTTATTCTCTCGCCATTCGCACCAACCACGCTTGCGCGTACGGTAACCAGGGTTGCCAGATACTCTGAGAGCACAGTCGCCAAAATCCCCGTACCAAGTCGCCCAATGTCGCCACAATCTCGCCGCCAAGTCGCCCAATGTCGCCGCTGGGGGACGGTGACCAATCGTGGATCGTTCAATGAAAAGGCGCGAATTGAGAAACGATATAAAATATTAATTTTATAAAAAAAAACATAGGAACGATTCAGTATCGTATAACGTATAGTAATAATTTTCTATTATATATTATGTTTGTATTATTATATTATAATATTTGCTAAAGTAAAGCTTGGGATGAATGTCCTATTGTTCGCAATATTCTTTCGCCCTCACGCGTCCTTTTCGCCGAACAGCGTCATCGTCTCGACTAGCTCATCCGCAGAGTCTTTTTTCGCTGAAGTTCCTTGGATATGATCTATGGCCGAAACCTTAAGATCGTACATTTTAGATGTGAACGTTTCATACATCATCGGCGATGGTACAAAAGATTTGCAGCACGTATTGGTCGTATGAAAGTGCGACCGAATCCTCAATATCGCATCGAGCAATTCGAAACTCAATTTATTACGAGGTTTCGTCTTCGTAGCATTCATAATCGAAAAAACCCGTTCGACCACAGCATTGCTGAGCGGCAATGATAGTATTTTTAAAGCAAAACGAGCTAGTTCTTTGAATGGCTGAGCGCCACCAAAGGTTTTATGGACGTAAACGTTCGCCCAGAAGGTTGACGAGCTGCCCATAACTTCATCCGTTAAAACTTCCGCCCACTCAATGAACGGAATCTTCCGGAGTTGATTCTCAACCGTGGAAACATCCGAGGAACTGTCAAGTAGGATCAAAGGCAAGTCCGTAAGATCAACTTTTCGTGCAGTTGTCAATATGTTTTTTGGGGATAGTTTCAACGACGATTTTAGTATCGACATGTTACTAGGGAGACGTTTTAGTAGTTCGGCGAGCAGGACGATCAAATATTCACGACATCTGCGTTTGACCTCGTGTAAGCCGCGGCGACCGCGTGCGGTCGTGGTCCGACCGCAGATTGTACGCGGCAACCGTATTTTTGAATTCTGTGCCAAGATCTACCATATCAGCCGGCTGCAAAGACAAGTCATTTTGAAGAGCCTCTTCGACGTACTTAAACCGTTTCTGCGCTTTATCCATAAATACTGGCTTGATAATACGAGTCGCAATGGACAAGACGAGCGAAGACAGCGTTTCGTAAAGGATTGTGATTTCTTCCCGAGTGCTTTGGAACAAGACGTTCGCCTGGTTGATATCATGGAGGATAGATTTAAGAAAAATTAAATACAAGTGATTTGCCGGATCTTTGTACATGCTAGATAGCGTCCTTGCAGTGTAACATTTCTCTTATCCGTTGCCTATCGTCTCGAAGTGCGTCTTCAGCTCTAGCCATTGGTATAGGATTCGTTTTACAGCACCTTCCCACGCTAGCCATCGAGTCAGCGATAATTGAACGAGATTAAGAAATGACTTATCATTGTCATTTATCAAATGGTATAAATCAGCGTAATGCGCTCGTCGCAGTGCACTGTGAGCGAACCAATTCCTGCTTTCTCGTACCAAGAACTCGAGCGAAGGCGGCAGAGTTTCAGATGCCTTTGAGCTACATAAGTGCAAAGAATGGCATACGCATCGAACGATCTGAAGGTTCAGTAACGGCACGCGTTCCTTCAGAAGCGTGTATAGCGAATGATTTTTGCCACACAAATTACTCGCTCCATCCGTCCCTATACCGATCAAGTTCTTAATGGGTATGCTGATCTTCGTCAAGAATCCTGTGAGGCACTCGTACAATGCGACAGCAGTGGTCTCGACGATCTGTATAATCCCCAAAAATTCAGTTACAATGTCGGTCTTGCTTACGCTAAAATATCGTATGCAGACCGCCATGTATTTTTGAGTCGAAATATCCGTCGATTCATCAATGATTAGAGAATACGACTCCTCGCCGACATCGTTCACCAGATCGACCAACAGAGCCGGAGAGATGACGTTGGCTATTAATTTGGAACATTTAGTTCGATGAATCCGCAACGACTCGAACATAGATTTTTTACCAAGATCGCGGAGTAACTCGTTCAGATGGTCAATTCTGAGTACCGCACTATGTGTTGCAACGTATACGGTAAGCTTCATGTCGATACTTTTATTTTCATCCGATACAACGGCGATACGACATGACTCGAGCGTTTTCTGCGGCACAAGCTTCGAGGCATTATCGCGATGAATCTTTGTCCTGCTGTGCTTCTCCAAGTCATACTTTTGAGCACGTAATGCGGTATTGCAAATTTTGCAGTACGCCTCTTGATTAAAATTATTGCCTTCGCCATTCTTTTGTAACCACCCTATAGATAATGAAAGCAAAAAGCAATATAAAATCCGGCGAATTCTGTTAAGGGTTAATTGAGTGGCTAAACCGGTAATATTATAACACTTTGGACGGGCAGTAGTGGACATGTGGTTCAATCAATTATATAACAAAATTATCGAAAGAACAAAAGATAAGAAAGATATATATTAACATTGTCTACCCATTAAATACATTGTATACTGTATCTGCTCACGTTTCACGCATACCTTTAAACAAAGACAAATCTTCCCAACTTCTGTTATATTTCTTTTCGTATTTGCCAAACTTTCCCATGCTTCTGGCCTCGATGTTTCAATAATCGCAGTCTAGTAGCTTATTGAGAGTTTGTACTTGAAGATTTAAGCACCAAAAGGACATGTACCAGAAAATATGTTCAACGTCTCACGTAGTGTTATACGGCTTTTGTATGTACTACAGATGCTAAACTATACTATAGTATAGACAACTGTGTGTATACTACTGTGAACCTGAAATATTTTGGCAGAGAAACGAAGGAATAAAGAGTCGAAAATCTACTTGGCGGCGCGGCAAACTACGTAATTAACATCTCTGCCGTCAGAGGCGACAGGTGTTTCCGTGCGAAGTGATAAGCATGCCGCGTGATTTAAAATCCTCTAACAACACTTTCAACATTCTGCAGAACGCGTGCGGCATTCTTAATTCTTAACTACTAAAACTCGAATAACCAGATAGTTTAATGGAAAAAGGGCTGTGAATCCCAAGTAGCCCAATATCGCCGATGGAAAAGTCAGATCGCCCAATTGGGCGACAGGCGACTGACCTTCCATTTCTTGTCGCCGATTTGCCGTCGAAATCGCCCAAATGGCGAAAAGTCGCCCAATCTGGCAACCCTGCCGGCAACAGGCGGTTCACCGGCAGTCTCCGTTCAGCATCGTGTAAACTCAGGCGCGTCTCACGCGAACTATCCATCATTCTCACCGTGTCTGAACTTTCTCTCATTAATTCACTCACCGTGCCTGAACTCAGCACTCTCTACAATCGTCTATACCGAACAGTGTCTACTCTCATTGCGTGTTACAAACCTCATGTCGGTACAAAAGTCATGGGGGCATTCTGTGCTATCCGATCATGGTGCATTGCGTCTATTGCAGTGTCGGAAATAGCGGCCTCGTCACTCAACCCATAAAGTACGCGCTTGCACGTACTTGGGATAACCTACAGTGTTCTACGCATCATCAACTCAAAGACACTCATGAACGTGCTATAACTCAATTCAACTCAGTATCACTCATTGAGTCACCACCATCTTTACTATCTCAAAGACAATTATTAAACTCAGTGCACTTTACTGAACATTCTATCTTTATATCATTGTTAATTGATCTTTTCCCGTAAATAAACCGTGCTATATTCTTTGTTAAAACAACGGCTTCGTTCTTTATGCTTGTCGATCTCTTCACCTGTGAACCGGTGAACTCTGGGTTTTCCATCTCAAAACAATACACAAAAGAAAAGGCATTCGCACGAATAGAATTTAGATTTTAAATATGAAGTACTTTTCCTCCTCTGTTTTAAGCTTTTGCAGTTTGCTTTTTAGTTGTCCTGTTAGATTGTTATATATCGGACAACAATAGTCTATAATAGGAAACGCTAGTGACTCGACTAGAGATATCATCTGTGAAGACAGATCATTGTTGTTATATTTTAATCTACGAAGAGTGAAGTTGATTCTGCTTGATATGGAATTAATGTGTTCCTGCCAAGGTATACTTGCTAACATTGTGACGTCCGAATTTCGATGTTGTTTGACATAAAGAAGTGTGGTACCATTTGGAATAATCAGAGTTAATTTGCTATAGTTGCATTCAAAGTAGTCCGTTCGTACTTTGAATGAGCAGCTAGGACTTATGGAGATTGAGTTTAAGGGACAACACCACTGTGACGGCTTCAAAAAATCGATTTTTTGAAAACCATTTTAAAAAATCTAAAATACTTTTAAGATTGAAATTCCGTTGGACCCAGGTCGAAAAAATTATTATTTTCGTAGATATTGAATATTTTGTGGAGCGGTGCAGCGGTCCGCGACGCTCGGGGTCCCGCGCAGCTGGGCGCCTTAGGGTCGCCAGGTATTTTTCCCGCCTTTCTCAGGTATTCTTTTGGCTCCCTTCACAAAAACCGGCTATTGTTAGCCGGTTAACTATTGTTATAAATATAGTTTCGAAAAATAGCACTAGGTGGCGATAATTGAAATATTCCATGGCAGGTATAGGGATAGCGTCATAGCGTCAGTTTGCGAATAGAAGCGACGCTATTCGTGTCTAATCGCTCCGAATCGTTTCGTTTGTGAATATCAAACGCTCCAAATTATTATTTTCAAGTTGAAATGGAGGATAAGAAAGTGTATACGGGGAAAAAGGGAACAAAACGGAGCTATGTGACGAGGAGTCGATCGAAAATTTCGAATCGAAAACCTCCGATCCGTCATAGCTCCGAAAACAGTTCTGCAGAGCATGTGAGCACGTCGGCGAAAAAGTTAAAATCATCGAACGATTTAGAGGTCGGTGTTACTAACGATTTCAGTTATCGTATAGTACAACTTTTCACTGCATTGAACATTATATCCACGTTAGTGAAATGTAAAGTGTGTGATCGTGACATAAAATTCACCGGAAAAAGTTTGCGCGGACTCGGGTTCAAAATCGAGGTCGATTGCGGCCATTGTGAAAAAGTGTTAATCAATTCGTGTCCTATGATTGACAATGCATACGAAATAAATCGTCTAATCGTATTCAGTATGCGTCTTCTTGGCGTCGGTTTGAATGGCCTGATGAAATTTTGTGCATTCATGGACTTACCGCGCCCCATATTTCAGTCTTTTTACGATCGAATCATGAATTCGATTTTGATTGACACTAAAGCGGTGAGCGCAATGAGCCAAAAAAAGGCTGCACTTGAGGAGCAGAGAATTTCGTTGGAAAATGGGGTGGCGGACGGAATTATCGTTTCAGGCGACGGATCGTGGCGAAAGCGCGGTTTCAGCTCGCTTTTCGGTATAACATCGCTAATCGGCTGGTACACTAAAAAAGTGATTGACGTTATGGTTAAATCGAAATACTGCAAAGCTTGCGAGCATTGGGAAAAAAAAGAAAACACCGCGGAGTACTGGGAATGGAAAGCTACCCATGACGATGAGTGCCAGGCGAACCATAGCGGCTCCTCCGGAAAAACGGAAGTCGACGCAGCTATCGAAATGTTTCAACGGTCTGAAGAGCTCTATGGCACAAAATATAAATATTATATTGGTGACAGCGATTCTAAAACGTTTCTGGGCATATCGAATAACGATCTATACGACGGTTTCGAGATAAAAAAAAAGAGTGCATCGATCATGTCCAAAAACGTACGGGGACGCGCCTCCGCGAAATCGTGAAAAAAAAAAGGATTGACTGGCAGAGGAAAGCTTACTGGAAAATTGATTGACGAGTTGAGCACATATTACGGCTTGGCTATTCGGAGGAACAGCGATGATGTTGACAAAATGAGGAAGGCAATTTGGGCAACTATCAAACATAAAATGTCCACAGACAGTGAGCCACAACATGACGATTGCCCGGAAGAAGCCGAGTCGTGGTGTTCGTGGCAGCGCGCGGTCGCAAATGGTGATATTTCTAAATATCTCCATAAACCGCCTCTGCCTCAGGAAATATTGGAGGCAATTCAGCCAATCTTCGAAAATTTGAGCAGGGACGATTTGCTGCAGCGTTGTTTGGGCGGCTATACGCAAAAGAATAACGAACGTTACAATAAATCATTTTGGGCAATAGCCCCCAAGTGCCAGTCCGGAAGCAAAAGAATCATTGATATTGCAACTGATATCGCGGTATTAGTGTTCAATGATGGGCTGAGAAGTCTCAAGAAAGTACTGGAGACGTTGCGGATAACCATCGGCCCAAATTGTTTCAACTTTTGCGTTGAGACCGACGCAGCGCGGATCCAGCTCGCGGAGCGCTCGCTCACAGACGCTGCAAAAGAAGCGAGAAAAGCCTTAACAAGTTCGAGGAAAGAATCAGGAGACAACGATTTGCTTCTTGAAGGCCTGCTGTATGGTGCCGGCATCGCTGATTGAAGGTAAATAATTTTTTTTTCAATTTATAACATAAATTAACAAACCTAAAACTTTGAACGCGTTTTCAAAACGCGGTCTCAAAACCACTTTTTTGAGTGCGGCATGCAGCAGAACTCGAGCAATTTTTATCCGATCGACTTCAAATTTTTACTGTATCAATAAAGGTAGATTATCTAGAGAAGTACATAGGATTTTTTCGGATATCTCAATAATTATAAAAGTTATAGCCGATTTTCGACGAGAAATTTTGCCCAAAAATCATTCTTTAATTTCAAAGGCGTGCCTATTTTTTTTAAAACAATATTTTTCCAAATCCCTATGTACTTCTCTTCAAAATATCATATTATTAACGAAAACACTCGGTATTTTTTTTCAGATCAACGTTGAAGAGAGTTCTGCTGCGTGCTGCGAACCACTGCGGAGATAACAGCACCTGACGCGAGAGCTTCCCCAGCGCCAGCATGCGGCGTGAAAAATGTGAAAAAAATGTTTTTTGATACATTAATAAACAAAGAACAAAACCCAACAAAATTTTTCGAATACCGCTTTTTTTCCCACAAAAAAAAATTCTTGAAAAATGTGAAAAAAACAGGGGGTCACAGTGGTGTTGGCCCTTAAGTTCATTCTCTTTGGCATAGTTTACGCATCATATATAATATTTGCAATTCTAATAACAAACTCAGATGGTGCACAACTTACATCTATTTGAGTATCATCAGGAAAGATCATATGTTGAGAAGACTTTAAATTTACACCAGTGTCATTGATAAATAAAGATGGATTCCTGCACCACACCAGTGTAGTAGTCAACCACCGTGAGGTTTGCGCGTGCAACCGCTACAGCCTGTGCCCTGCCCATTAGATAACAGAAAATCCATCTTTCTATATTATATAAATATATCGCCGCTGTCGCCGTGTACAAAAATCGACGGGGTTGGTGGGAGTTAGCTTCACCGCACGGGAAATGATCTTGCCCGTATGGCGAAGCTGATCCTTCTCCCTTTACGGGAATGGGAAGAGGTCAATTTCACCATACGGGGGAGGGGCCGCCCCGTATGGTGAAGCTATCCCGCGCCTCCAGGGAGCGCAAATGCAGGGGTATATTTGCGGCAATTTTCGGCCATTCGGAGCTGTGAGTAGGTAGCAAATGCGGGGGCCCCTTATATTATGGATGCGATATAAACTGCGGATCACACTTATATAAAGATGTTATAAAAGTCGCGAGGGCGCCTAGCGCCCGGGAGGTAAGGCAGCTGGTAGGTTTGTTTTGGGTAATAAAACAAAGTTACCCAGATGTCATATGGGTGGATACAGAAATACTCGGTGGTGATTGGAAAAATTTATTTTTCTACCTAGGCACCATTTAAAATTATTCTACAATATTTTTTATAGTTACGCCTACCTTCATGAATTTAACGTACAAGAAAACGGGTTGATAAGAAAAAAAAAAATTACTCCACTTTCGGAGAAAGTTATTTTTTGATCTTCCTTGAGCGCTCTCGAAATATTTTTTATCTAGCTAGATCCTTAGCGAGGATTTTTTTTTCATAAGAAGAAATAAACTTTCGAGTCACATTAAAATGTAGACCACAATAAATGGTCACCCTAATATATCATCCGTGTGTATACCAAGACATATTCTTGTAGGTCGATGTATAGTTCCCCTATACATAATGGTAATATTTTTCGTTAAAAAGTAGCATCGATAGCACCAAATTCTCAGTTAGAGTTTTATTTGCAAATTATTCGTTCCATAATAAACTATTGTAGAGAAAAGGATGTTATTTTTCTGAGGTGGGTAAATAAGGGATGTGCAAGGTATTACGAAAAGAACAAAAATTACATTTATTGATTAATATGGGTGAAAATCAAAACCGTGGACACAACGTCGTGATAATACTTTCATCATGCCACTAGTGATGCCACCGAGACCAGACTGTTCTTGTTTCGACACGTGGCGAGACGAGAGCAAGTCTCGTCTCGTCCCTACCAAGTTTCGTCTCGCTCTCGTCTCAGCCCAACCAAGTCTCGTCTCGTCTCGTGTCGCGACAGCACTACATGCCACAGCGGCGGACCAAGACTGCTTTTGCACTCCGCTCGACGCACTTCTCCCCTCTCTCCCCATGCACAAAATGATATAGTCTTGTGAGTCTAATACAGTCGCGCCCGCTTAACTCGAAGACCGATCGCTCGAGTATAGCAAAAATCTCTACACTCACAAGGAAAGTAACAGAGGTGTCCCCCTCTGATTTTGTCGAAACTCATGTATGTTATAGAGCATTAAAAACTAAGCGACACGTATTTTTTTTTATCGGCGGAAATCGGTTTCAAGGAGTCAAACCACCCCCTAAAGTTGCACAGGTCAAGGAGCGATTATGCAGTTTCACATACAAGTAGTGCATCGATGTTGATGAAACAAAAATTTAAATGTTTCTTATGCGAAGGAATGAAGAACCCACCAGATAATGAAAAATATATATATACTTTAAGGAGTCGAAACACCCTTGAACATCTACTGCTTGTACCCTACATCGAAAACTTGCGTATCGATAGTAATGAAAATTATGTTGTTTTATAGCGGAAAATAAATTGAAGTTGACGTATTTTTGTATTTGTGCAACAAAACAGTTTTAAGGGAGCAAGCTACCCCTATTTGATTTGTTAGTTGTCTCCTTGTCAATTTAAATGTGTTTGCCGATAAGAACTCCTCTCATTGAACTAAAATTAATGCTTCACCGTTATTTTTTGTTATTTTAAGGGATTGAAACATCCTTGAACATCTACTTCTTGCCCCCTACATTGAAAACTTGCGAATCGACTGGAATGAAAATTATGCTGTTTTATAGCCGAAATAAAATTAAAGTTCACATATATTTGCATTTGTGCAACAAAACAGTTTTAAAGGGGTAGCTTCAATTGGTATCCTGGTCATTCCAAATGTGTTTGCCGATATGAACTCTTCTCATTCAACAAAAATGAATGATTCACCGTTTATTTTTCAATTAGCACAAATACTTAAGGCGGTGGATCACTTTTTCTAGCCCCGTAGATCCGTAAGTTTATCTGAACACGAAAATCGTACCATCATTAAATTTCTTGGCAGTGGGTCGGAAAATGTTGAATATCTATTAAAAAGGGCCTGATCCGACCGCTTAAGTATTCGTTTTAATTGAAAAAAAATGCTGAATAATTAATTTCAGCTTAATAAGAAGTTCGCATCGGCAAACACATTTGGAACGACAAGGAGACAACTGGAATGTGAAAACTCAAATAGGGGTAGTATACCCCTTAAAACTGTTTTCTTGCACAAATACAAAAATACGTGAATTTTAATTTTATTTCCGCTATAAAATAGCATACTTTCCATTCCAATCCATTCGCAAGTGTTCAATGTAGGGTGCAAGAAGTAGATGTTCAAGGGTGTTTCAGCCCCTTGAAATAAAAAAAACGGTGAATCATTAATTTAAGCTTGATGAGAAGAAATTGTACTGGCAAACACTGTTTTGTGCAACAAAAACTGTTTTGTTGCACAAAGACAAAAATATGTGGACTTTAATTTTATTTCCGCTATAAAACAGCATAATTTTGATTCCAATCGATTCGCAAGTTTTCGGTGTAGGGTGCAAGAAGTAGATGTTCAAGGGTGATTCAACCCCTTGAAATTTTTTTTTTCATTATCTGGTGGTCTCTTCATTCCATCGCATAAGAAACATTTTAATTTTTGTTACATCAAAATAGATGCTCTGCTTGTATGTGAAACTGCAAAATCGCCCCCTGACCTGTGCAACTTTAGGGGGCGGTTTCACTCCTTGAAACCGTTTTTCAGCCGATAAAAAAAAATACGTGTCGCTTAGTTTTTAATGCTCTATAAAATCCATGAGTTTCAACAAAATCAGAGGGGGACAACTCGGGTACTTTCCATGTTAGTAGATTCGTCAGCGGTCGCGCAATAAGGCAATATCCCGGCACAAATTTACCAAAGTAGCTAGTCAATCCCGAAAAAAGATTGGATCTCTCGCACAGTTGTCGGCTTCGGAAATTGCATAACAGCTTCGATCTGTTGTTCACTCGAGCGGACACGCCCATTCTCCATTACATGTCCCAAAAACTCGATTTTCGTTTGTATGAAAAGACATTTTTTCCAGTTTACGACAAGACCGGGTTCACTCGCAGCACTCAACACAGGCTTCAGCTTTTCTAGCCCGCTCTCGTTATCATTCGATGGTACATTCAGGTCGTTCATATATGTCATGTGACGTTGTGTCACAATTTCCCCAGTGCGCTCCCCGAAGTCTCCCCACAGCACCGCAATTTAGCACGTAAGTCTAATCATAAGAAAACGGTATGATTTTGTCGCAACCCCTTAAGTTTTTCAAAATAATAACTCGCGCGTGCGCCCCTGGTTCCCCCTTTTCTTTTCCTTCTCTTTTTTTCCCTGTAGTATCTATCCCCTGTCGCTCCTCTCCCTGATCCCTTATTCCCTTTTTTCATCGCCGTGCGCGGCCCGCGTGCAAATAACTCACAAAAATCGAGAACCGCCACGAAAGACTCATCCAAATCCATCAAACAACCTGAACGATGGACCCACGAGTGCCCGCGACCGCCGAGACGACCCTCCCAGTCATCAGTCTCGCATAGTAAAGCCCGAAGAGCGTTGTCAAAGGGCTCGAGGCCATCCGTAATCCTTCGTGTTATCAGCACGAATGTAATTGTGAGAGACACATCGGCGGGCCGGCCCACAGGCATGTACAGCATTGTTACGTACGGCAAATGACCAGCGGGCGACATCTCGCGTACGCCGACCCTCACTACCCCCCACCCTGATCCCTACTTACCGTCTCCCGATCCACCGTGTCGCTCACACGGACGCTCCTCGTTGCCATAGTGCTGCCATCCTACGAGAACCGTGACCCACTGCCCTGATTCCAAACCTCCCCTTCCCGCCCCTGGCCTTTGCCCCCCGATCGATATCCCAATCGATAATGATCCCGGAAGGTGCTGCGCCACGCGTGATTAATTCCGAAGCTCGTAGCGAGAAATCACGCCACTTACGACGGGCCAATGAGAAAAGCCGCTTTCGCGAGGATGAAAAACCACGAGGCAAGGACCTCACTTCGCGGCGAACATAGGACCGGCGTGGTCTAATTCTAGAATAGTTTGTAGCGTAGTTGATAAGGAAAAAGAGTAACGAGTATAAACCCAAAACTCGTACCCAAAATTGTAAAGACGTGTGTGTTATTGTGCGGAGTGAATGAGGCGAGCTTTTATTATGAGGAGAAGTAAGGTGAATAGTGCGAAAAGGAATAGAACGAGTAAGTGCCTTCGGTCTTTGCGATTCAGCAGGACTTCCGCGAGCTTGCAGTTCATTTTCAATTTTTCCGAAGCCGTAAGTACCGTTCTATTGAGTTTGCCTCCCCCCTCTTCGACGACGGTGCAGTGCTGTGAGGATATATTATTTCCCTTGCGAAAATTGCGTCCATTAGTGCTTTCTTCCCCCCCCCCCTTTCCGTTCCTCGAGTGTCGCATTGCGGATTTCCCCCCACGCGTTAGCATCTGGCCCCCCGCTAGTCCCCTCACTCGGAGGAGATCATTGCTGAGTCCCTTCCCCCTTGTAATTTTTCCGAAAAGGATCTCAAGTCCGCAACGCGTCACTGCGCCCTCTCCATCTGTATCGCGGCGAGTCACGTGATCAATCCCCCTTTTTCGTGTATTCCCGGCGTGAGCGAAGGTACAGAGTAAGAGGCCATAGCGGTCGGCGAACCTTCACCCTGAGCTACCCTCGAGATTTGTATTCCCCCCGTGTAGTCAAAGGCAGCTATGCCAAAAGAATAGCTGGCGCCCAAAATTCGGTTGCGAATTATTATTATTGGTTTTTGCGATTTATTGTCAACTCTCCCATTGCGATTTCTTTTTTTTTGCGAATTGTTTAGTTTTAGTTTTATTGCGACTCTCTTCTTTTGCGAATCATTACTATCTGTTTCTGCGATTCAGTACTATTGTTTTTTTGCGAGTCAGTATCAATTCCCCCTTGCGATTTCCCCTGTTCTTTTGCGAAATTACTATTATTAGTCTGCGAGCCAATATCAATTCCCTATTGTGATTTCTCTTTCCTTTTGCGAATTATTATTATTAGTTCTGCGAGTTAATACCAATCCCCATTGCGATTTTTCTTTTCTTTTGCGAATTATTGTTATTAGTTTTGCGAGTCAGTATCAGTTTCCCCATTGCGATTTTCCCTTCCTTTTTTTACGAATTGTTATTATTATTTTTGCGAGTCAGTATTAACCCCCTATATTGCGAAATTCCTTTTTAACGAGTACCCCTTTTGGGAATTATCTAGTTTTAGTTCTTGTGCAAGCGATATAGTTAGCTTTAGTTTGCTTTGCGAGTCGTTCAGTTTTAGTTGTTGCGAATCAGTCGTCCATTTTGCGACGTATCGACTGTTTTTTTTTGCTTTGGTTATTCTGTTTTTTTTTGCGACTTCGCTCCGAGAGCCCGATTCTCCTACTGAAAATAAACACGCATTTAATATAACTTTTTCCGCCCCGTGTCTTATTCTCCCTCCCCGAATCGTGCTTCTCCTAATTTGCGGTGATAGTCAATACATCTTCGCGAATAAGGTCTATGAATGTCTCGTTAAGGTCTATGAATGTCGTATACTACTGACTTAATTCGTCTACTGGCACGTGGAAAAATCCGTTCTTTAAATCAAGTTTACTAAACATCCTCGCGTCTTGCAATCTGTCTAACTGGTATTCGATCAAAGGTAATTGATACCTATCCTTAGTAATCTTCCGATTAAGGAGTCGATAGTCTACACACAATCTTTCCGATTCGTCTTTATTCGCTATTAACACAACTGGACTCGCATAATCGGAAACGGAATTTCGAACAATGTCATCATCGGCTACTCATTGATTTGAATATCGACTTCATCTCACTCACGTGGGGCAAGTCGTCTCGGTCGCTGATACACCGTTTTATCGTCTTTTAGTGTGAGTGTCATTTTTTACTCCTACGTCGCAAGACTTTATCGGTTTGTAATCGTCAACTATATTTTGTATAGCTTGTCGGTATCGCATCATTTTGGATGTTAGACGGTACTACCGTATTTTCATCGTAATATTCAACCGCGTTTACTCGAAATATTTCCGACCGATCGTCGTCGTACGCGTAATGGATTCTCGGTGGAAGGGCTAATCGTAACTTTACTGCGCTTTATGGTCAAATCTATACCGTGTAAAAAGTCTCGACCAATTAACAATGTGTAGCCCAGCAAATCATCAGATATTACACGAATAAGCATCTGATAAGAATTGCCGTCGATCGTCATACTGGCCCCGAATTCTCCAAGCGTTCTGTTTTGTTCTTTACTCACACCTTGAAACGGCGTCGACCTGCTCTGAAAACGTGGTGACCCCAACTTTACGTGAATCGTCCACGCGCGTAATTCTGAGATCGCTCTCGTTGTCAAGCAATACTTCGACTTTGACGCCATCTACCAAGACTACTTTATCGTATTTGTTTAACCTCGGATTAGTTACCGCACAAGTATTCTTCGGTTCTTCTTTTTTCGCCGCGTCTTTGTTCTATGGGCATACCGAGGAAATATGACTGTACTGACCGTACCCGAAACATTTCGTACCCTGATCCTTCGTTGGACATTTAATGTGTAGATCGCCCGTCTGGTGACGGACCAACCTGTGCTACTTCGCCCTTACGGGCACACGCAACGGCCTTCCATCCACAGTCCAGCAGTTAACCAACCAGGGGGGCGGGTAATGAAAAAATCCTTTGACTTTCGCTGGCGAAAAGCGAAGAGAGCGAATTTGGTTGCGCGGGGACCCGTCCGACCTCGCCTCGGGAGCGGACTCCCGGTGCAACATCGTAACGTATCCCCGCACGCTCACGGGGAACCTCGGGACGGCCTGGTCTTGTGTCCGACTCGGACACAAGCCCAGCTTGTTTCGTGGATAGAGGAGGGTGTTTAGGAGGGTGTTGAGTGAGGTGTATAATTGCTCTATCGTCCCTATTCCACCTGCTATGTTCGCGTTTACTGGAGTGGTCGGATGAGCCGTCAAGTTATGCGGGTCCTTCCAGTCGTCACCGGGTAGGTCCGGCAGGTCCGGTAGGTCCGGTAGGTCCGGGTAGGTCCGGTAGGTTCCTCTAACCGTCCATCTGGTCTTGACATAGGACACCAATTGACATAGGACACCAATTGGTGGGCCGCCACTGGCAATCCGCGCTCCCCGATGAATTCCCGCAGAGTAACTCTGTGCGGTTCGAAAATTGGGCAATCGAGAAGAAAGTGTCTGGCCGTATACGGTAGACCGCACACACACCCCTCCCCGGCGACGAGCCCCAGGGACGCGAGGCGCGCCCGGAAGCCGCCGTCTCCGGGAAGGACCTGCGTGCTGTAATGATCCGTTCGGAGCCAGCCCGCAACCATCCGAACTCGAACGTTGTTAAAGAAAACGAAGGCGGTGCGGCCCTTGTCGGAAGACATTCAATCAGCCTGCCACGTATTAATTGCTTCAGCCGAAATACGCCTAGTTGCATACTTATCGTTGCTACGAATTAGTACGTTGTTGATCCTGGTGTCCCACCCTACTCTAATATCGTAGCAAGCCCTGGATTGTGATAATAGAAATTTTACTTTGAGGGCGCCGGTAATGACACACAGCGCCGCAAAAGAGGCCGTCCTGTAGGCCGAAGCGACTGCGATGAGTGCGAGCCTTTGCACGGCCCTAAGGATTCTGAGATCCCATTGGTTACATATATCTAATCAACCGGCGGCGGTATAGGCCATCGTCGACGCGAAGACCCACCTATAGATTGTGGCGAGAGCTTTGTAGCGCAAGCCCCAACCTGCTCCTGAAATCTTGCCGAGTTTAGCTAATAGCTTCTCTGACTTGCTCTTCAGATAGAAGCAATGGGTTCTAATACCCATGCCCTTGTCAAAGTGAACACCGAGATACCTGGCGCTATTTTTGAAAGCTATCCTCGAGTTACCTATACGTATTACCGAGTATCTATTGGCCATGTCCGGCTTTCTGGCGGCTCTACGGACTCGATCGGTTTCCTACCCGTCTACCTACTGCTGCCCTACGTATCCAATTGCTCTTAAGGAGGATTGTTTGTGTCTTTTGCTCGGAAAGCTCGGGTTTGGCTGCACTACACTATTCTACAAACCTATCTACAACCCGTTAAGCACGGACTTCTATTTGTCTACGTGAGCTTCCCTGAACCATGACCAAGCGGTCGTCAGCGTAAGCTATAAAGTTGTTTGGAACGAGATCCTCGAGGAGCCTGAGGAGTCCATCAAACATGAGGTTACAGCAGGCGGAACCCAGGACGGAACCTTGGGAGCAACCTCTTTATCGCCCCATGCGATTCTAACCTTTCTATCCAGGAATAAGTTCTGGAATACCCTGAAGATGTTCCTAGAGCACTCCCTACTCCGGAGACTATCTAGGACAAGGACACGTTGTCAAAAGCACCGGAGATGTCGAAGAGCAGCGCGACGGCGTACAACTCCTGGGAGTCGGCCACCTTTCTGCGCAGCTCTACGATCGCGTCCTCCATCGACTTGTCCGGGACGAATCCGAACTGTCGAGCGGAAATCTTTCGCGGCGTCATTGCCGATCGTGCAAAGCGTCCTTTGAAGAGTTTCTCGAAGAGCTTCCCTACAACTGAGAGGAGACAGATCGGCCTATACGACTTCGGCTCCTTCTCGTCCTTATCCTCATCCTTCATGAGAATTCTGAGGAAGCACTCGTTCCAGGCAGAGGAAAAGATGGCCCACTGAAGGCAACCGTTAAACAAACGAGCTAGCTGGGCAGGGATGACGGCGAAGGCTGACTTCAGCACCGCGACCTCCACGAGATCAGATCTCGGTGCCTTCCCGTTTGTGAGGGATCTTACCGCGATTGCGGTCTCCGCCTCCGCGAAAAGAGGATCGTCGCCTTCTCTGATTTCCGTCTGCTGGAGAGTGTCGTCCTCGACCCTATCATCTGGAACGTGCGTTTTCAGGAAGTAGCTGGCGGTTTGTCTCATGTCCATCGTGAAGCCGTCGGTACGCCGGATCGTGCTGAGCACTTTCTCAACTTGGAGTTTATCCGCCTGTTGCTTGTAGACGAAGCTCCAGGCCTCTTCGTTCCCGAAGCATCTCCAGCTTGCAAACCTTGGCCTTTTCACCTCTCTCCTATATTCCCGCAAAGAAGTGCGGTATTCCAGCCGGAGTTCTTGTCGTCGGGGTTCGGCCTACTCTCTCTTGTACGCGTCTCTCTTGCGGTAAACCTCTTTCTTCCTATTGGTCAATTCTGCTGTCCACCACTGATTGGACTTCCTAAAGTACATCTTCCTGGGCATGAACTCGGAATAGGCTTCCGTAAGAACGTCCGTGAGTACACTAGCTATCGACTCAACTTCCACCGAACACGTCAACGGGAGTCCCTCCAACCTTGCAACTGACAGGTCAGTGAAGGTTTGCGTGAACCGATCCCAGTCGGCGCGGTTGATGTTGAACCGGCTGCTCTGGGGGCGCTCTTCAGTTCGTGTGGTTTTTGGGAGTCTCAGCACGACGTCGAGAGCGTTGTGATCGCTTGTGGTCCAGTCCTCCCGCACCATCTACTTCCTGATGAATCGGTTCATGGACAGCGACGCCAGGGTAACGTCGATATATGACGATCCCCTGGTCGTCCAGTACGTGGGGGGCTGACCCGCGTCCTTTATAACCTGAAGATCGAACTCGCGGATAAGACCCTCTAGTCTTGCTCTGCGCCTACCCATTACCTGTGGTCCGAGGAAGGACGATCTAGCTTTGACATCAAGAGGTACCAAAATTCTCGGCGACCGAACCACCATGGCGAGATGCCTTAGGTGCCCCTCGATCTCGTCGCTGCAAAAGAAATAATGGGACACGACGTATAAGGAGACGCCGGGTGCCTGCACTTCTGCAAAAAACACAGTGCGTCGTGCTGAGCTGCGAGATGAACATAACCTAGAACGAGGGATTGCACACGGCCACCGCCGCCCACGGGTGCTGTGAGTGGACGTCTACCACCCTCATTCCAGTCCCTAGTCCGTAGAAGGTGTGGCTTTTATCCTGCCGCCGGACGTATGGTTTCTGCAATAACAAGACGTCAAGGCGTTTTTCGTCAACGAGCGTACACACCTCGCCTGTTACGACAGCTGAACGTCTCATGTTCAGCTGCATGACCCTGCAGTTAAAGAACCGCATACCGCCCGGTGCGGCAACTACTGCTAGGGTGGGGGGTTAATTATCGCTTCTATCGGCTGGTTTACTTGAATTTTGCACTGCTCCCGTACGACACGGACGGCCCCTGAACCACGAAGCTGACCGACGCAGCACCCTGGGATTCTCAGGTGCGAATTTCTGGCCTGGCAAGGAGGCGCGCAGTCCTCCTCAACGTCGTTGTAGTTGTTTTAATTTTTCACTTTTGTTCCCACGAGTAGGGTCGGAAATAAAAGACACAGGGTGTTGCAGCGTCGCTTGCCCCACCCGGACGAATTGGGTACGGTTTTAGGGGTCGTCGGCTGCCCTAGCTGCACGTTAGTGACCATTGCCACGTAGAACCAGCGTGGTCTGGGGTTTTTGACTTAGGTCCTCATTTAGTGAGGCCGGTGTTCCTTGGTTGTGGACATTTAGTACTGATATGATCGCGATTGCCACAATTGAAAGAGCATTTAATTTTATCTCCTTTTTTCTCACTCGGTCCGTCCTTTTCGCCTTTCGCGTTTCTCTCAGCTGTCTCATTTTTTCAATTCGCGGTCGAAGCTTTGTCGTCCTTGCGCTTACCATCGCTGGTCTTCTCATCTTGCTGCGTACGTGCGTTCGCTGTATTGCCTCTATCGCGCAGCGATACATCTTCGAATACCCGCAACAAAGATTGCGATGACTAAAATCCCTGTAGACGAGCTACATCACGCAGTTGGATATCTGGAATACCGTCAATAATATAGCTTAACACTTCATCGTCGTTCATAGTGAAACCGTTGGCGAAAATCATCTGGTCATGTACGTAGTCATGAAAGGCCTCGGTATAATTCCAAACACGTTCTTCGATGTTAATTTTATTTGGGTGGTGATGAAACATCTTTTTCAGATCACGGCGGAGATCGTCCGGGGGTAATGCGATATACTCCGGCCTGGAATGGAACCTTTCCATCGCCTCGTCCTTCATTCGAGTTCCAATCAATATTTTCGTCGTATCGTCATCGAGCCTGTACGCTTGTTTCAAGAACTTGACTTGGCGCTCGTACGTCTCAGCATCCCCTTTGTAAATGTTGAAGAGATCGGCTTGCGCTCTGATGTTTACTCTCGGCGAGATAGGCGGCGCCGTTCCGTCCATGCGTCGTTCGTTCGCGAGCCCAGCTCCAGCGTCCGCGTTGTCGGCATTTATCCTTTGTCTCCCGATAATACCAAGCCGCGCCCCGATGTGTTGGGTTCTACGAAGTTCTTCGATTTCACGACGTACCAAGGCCAACTCACTCTCCGATACTTCTTTCTCACATCTGACTAATTTGACTTCGCGCTCATGGGACACCATCGGTCTTTCGTTATCACCACCGTCGCCACTGCCATCGTTACTCACGGTTGCAAGGTACTCGGCAACCCATTGTTCCATCGGATTTGTCTCTATGAATCTAGTTATTAACTCAGATTTTGTTCCCGCCGTACTGAGGTCTCTCGTCACTAATATTTCTTTCGGCTCCGATACAGCTAGCTTATGCACATCACTGTCTGCAACACTCATTGTTTATCACGCGGTATAGTACAGTATACTCAGGGTACGTCGTATTCCTCGTCTTACACGCGTGGATGTTAACGTGCGATTTCGTCTTACCGCTCGGCGTCTTCCTTCTGCGCATTTTTTCGTCTTTGCTACGTTTCGTTTTTTCACTGCACTCGATGTGCTTCTCGTCTTCGTCGAACTTCGTCCTTTCGTTGCACTCGCGAACTCTTTCTCGATTTATGGGAGACGAACCCCCGAGTTTGTAGAGACAAGGATGTTATTTTTCTGCGGTGGGTAAATAAGAGATGTGCAACCCAAGCGGAAATTTGATCCTGCTTAAGGGGGGGGTAGGGTTTTAAAGGCGAAAAAAAAGCATATTTTTATGATTTTTTTGCGGCGACATGAGTAATATAATTTTATTAAATAGAATTACATATTATTGTACGACTATTGAAGTATCTCAGAAAAAATTTTCGATGAAAAATATTGATAAATAAGCCGGTGACGTTGAACCTCCAGAGGCGCCTTGAAAAAATGTGGTTTTGCGGTGAACATTATAACTCGTTACCGGATCATCCGAAACAAAAAAATTGATATGCATTTTAAAGGTGATGTATTTCTCGAGGTAATCAGGAAGAGTTTTTTTTTTTTTTTATTTCTATTTTTTGCAGCACTTGGAAGTGAAAAACGCAATTTTAGCTAAAAAAATCGCGCTTAAATTGTTATTAAAAAATTGATAAAATTGAAAAAAAAAACTTCTCCTGATTACCTGTTGATTTATGTGAAGAAGTTATGTTTAAATTTTCAAAAGGATCGGTTCAGTAGATGTTGAGTTCTAATGTTCACAAACTTCAAAAATGACGTTTTCGGGAAAATCGATTTAAAGTTTTTTATACGTGAACCCGTATCACGTAATCGTAATCGTTTGATACGCTGTAACTCCGTTAGTTTTACTCCGATTGACTTAAAATTTATACACAATATTCTCGACATATTGTTCATTCAGAAAAAAAATTAAAAAAAAAATGCAAAAAAATTATTTTAAACCCTACCCCCCCCCCCCCCCCCCCCTTAAATCCAACCCATGTCAGGCTGCCCTATCAGCCTGGCACGGCCCTGATCAGGATCCGTATCAGGCCCACATCCGGCATGTAATGCAGTCGCAGATCCAGACCTGATCCGGCCGTAATCCGGCCGTGATCCGGCCATGATCCGGCACCGATCTGGCACTGAACTCCAATTTTCAAATTTCAAATAAATAAAATCTATTTATCTTCTGAGAATTAAGTTATTGGCCATGGTATGTTGTTAGCTGACCCATATAATGATCATTAATAAAAAAAAAACGGCCCCACCGGGGTTCGAACCTGCAACCCCTCTCCTAGCCTCTATTCTCAGATTGGACCGAAAAATATTGAAAAAAAATGTTACAGTACTAACAGTCATTTTTTAATGTCGTTGAAGTTACGAACGTCCTTGCAAAAAAAATGTATATTTTTAAATTGACGGCACTTACTCGTCGTACGTACGGGAGTATATATTTGCACTAAAAACATATGATTTAGCCTGCTCATAGGTTTGAACGCCGATAAAATGAGACTCTGAGTCGGTTTTGTTGAAAAAAAAATCTTCCGTCCCATTCGAAAGTTGTGTCCTCTTTGATAGTGAATCGTGGTGACTTTTACGACTCTCTAGTAAGTGAAAAAAAATATAAACCGGAATATATAAGAAAGGAAACTTGAGGAGCGGTGGTCAGAGAGACCCCATTCTAGACCAACTCTGGTAAAAAATCTTTTTTCACATACTAAAGGGTCGTAAAAGTCATCACTATTCATTATCAAAGAGGACATGACATTCGAAATGGACGAAAGATTTTTTACCTGAGTTGGTCTAGAATGGGGTCGCTCTGACCACCGCTCCTCAAGTTTCCTTTCCGATATATTTCGGTTTATATCTTTTTTCACATACTAGAGAGTCGTAAAAGTCATCACGATTCACTATCAAAGAGGACACGACCTTCGAATGGGATGAAAGATTTTTTTTTTCATCAAAACCGACTCAGAGTCTCATTTTATCGGTGTTCAAGCCTATTAGCAGTCTAAATCATGTGTTTTTTGTTTAAATATATACTCCCGCACGTACGACGAGTAAGTGCCGTCAATTTGAAAAAATTTTTTTTTTTTTGCAAGAACATTCGTAACTTTAACGATATATTTTTTAGACGTTTTTTGTTGTTCAAACGATAATTGCGGTCGTTTAAAATGAATTTGCCAACCGGGAGTTGTGCTATTTAACCTACCTATCTGTCTACCTACCGACCTAACGAACTAACGCTGTAACCACTACTCCAGAGCTCGGAATAAAGTGCACAGTTCGGCCCCGGCAGGAAGGCTACGCCTCCGTTACCCCCTCTGCCACATAACGCGCGGCGGCTACAGCGGCCAGCGCGTCATCTCAGGAGCGTTCCCATAAAAAAAATACATGGCACCCGCGACAAATTATCATTCCAATATTATATTAATTAATCATTAAAAATATAATTATTTGCCACAATTTTGTATTAATATCGCATAATTATTAAACGATTTTAACAATATTTTTCCACATCACCCGTGAGGTACTATTGCAGATGCGATTCTTTTAGAGTGGTTTCCCCAGGAGGCCTATTCCATTGAAAATTAATGCAATGATGAAATCTGGCTCAGTAGGAAAAACGATGAAAGTATAGCAATCAATTTTCCGACAAATATTAATTAGATCGTCTGAGTTTTTTTGTAGAAGATTCCATTCGGGATGGTACATCCACAAAAATTTTTGCAGAACTTGCTCGCATTAAGACGGTCAGTGGCGCATCGTTCATGGACGAACGTTTATCTGTTTTCGTCAATTTCATTTTTGAGAACGAGCATTCGCATAAATATGTGGGGCCAAACATGGAGAAAATTCGAAGACTGAAATCCCTAAGACTGAATAACGTGACGAATCAAAAATTTTGAAGACGTCAATCCCATTTTCTGGCCGTGCTTTTAACGAAATATCACTTTGCAAATCGCACAATTCTGCTAGAAGTTGTTGGCTTTGTTCCTCGATTTGCACAGTGACAGGATTTTCAAAGCGTATCAAATCTTTTCGCAGCGTTTCAAAATCACTAAAACGCGTATCAAATTGACTTATCAAAGAATCAATTATATTTGAAAATTGTAAAAAATTACAACCTGCGCCATTATCGCAATCATGTTCGTCAAAGATAATTTGACAATAAGGGAAAAAATAAAGAATGTTATTTTCTAAATGATTTTTAAAGAGTACTAACTTTCTGCGGAAAGAATCGATGTGACTAATTACCTGTAAGATGGTTTGGTCGGTTTTTTGCAGCTTCAAATTTAAAATATTTAAATGATTCGTCACATCAGTGACTAGAGCAAGTTCGCAAAGCGAATCTAAATCTTGCAAAAAAACTTTTACTTCGTCAGATTTGCCAGGAAATGTTTCTTGCAAAAAAAGTAATACCTCCTTCCTTATTGCAGAAAACTTTTCAAGACATTGTCCTGCACTGAGCCAGCGTATTGTGAAGTTTGCTGGCTCAGTGCAGGACAATGTCTTGAAAAGGTTTTTCCAATAAGAAAGGAGGTATTACTTTTTTTGCAAGAAACATTTCCTGACAAATTTGACGAATTAAAATTTTGTTTGCAAGATTTAGATTCGCTTGGCGAACTTGCTCTAGTGACTGATGTGACGAATCATTTAAATATTTTAAATTTGAAGCTGCAATAAACCGACCAAACCATCTCACAGGTAATTAGTCACATCGATTCTTTCCGCAGAGAGTTAGGACTTTTTAAAAATCATTTAGAAAATAAAATTCTTCATTTTTTCCCTTGTTGTCAAATTATCTTTGAAGAACATGATTGCGATAATGGCGCAGGTTGTAATTTTATACAATTTTCAAATATAATTGATTCTTTGATAAGTCAATTTGATACGCGTTTTAGTGATTTTGAAACGCTGCGAAAAGATTTGATACGCTTTGAAAATCCTCTTACTGTGCAAATCGAGGAACAAAGCCTACAACTTCTAGCAAAATTGTGCGATTTGGAAAGTGATATTTCGTTAAAAGCACGGCCAGAAAAAGGGATTGACTTCTTCAAAATTTAAGATTTGTCACGTTATTCACGTCTTACGGATTTCAGCCTTCGAATTTTCTCCATGTTTGGGTGCACATATTTATGCGAATGCTCGTTCTCAAAAATGAAATTGACGAAAACAGATAAACGTTCGTCCATTAACGATACGTCATTGACCTCCTTAATGCGAGCAATTTCTTCAAAAATTTCTGTGGATGTACCGTCCCTAATGGAATCTTCTACAAAAAAACTCAGACGATCTAATTAATATTTGTCGGAAAATTGGTTGCTATACTTTCTTCGTTTTTTCCTACTGAGCCAGATTTCATCATTGCATTAATTTTCAGTGGAATAGGCCTCCTGGGGAAACCACTCTAAAAAAAGCGCATCTGCAATAGTACCTCACGGGTGATGTGGACAAATATTGTTAAAATCATTTAATAATTATGCGATATTAATACAAAATTGTCGTAAATAATTATATTTTTAATGATTAATTAATATAATATTACGGAACGATAAAATATTGGAATGTTAATTTGTCGCGGGTGCCATGTATTTTTTTGATCGGAACGCTCCTGAGATGACGCGCTCGCCGCTGTAGCCGCCGCGCGTTACGTGGTAGAGGGGATAACGGAGGCGTAGCCTTCCTGCCGGGGCCGAGCTGTGCACTTTATTCCGAGCTCTGCACTACTCTATCGAGCACTTGTTAATTATTTTTAGGAATATCCTATATGTAGTCCAACCACCATAAATGAAGATGGTGAATTATATTAAAAATTGTCTTCATAGTAGATATAATTTTAAGGTGGTGTAGGTTCTCGATTGAAAAATCGATGTAGTAATGATAATAATGAGATTAATAATAAATAAAAAAATAATAATAATAATATGAATACTATATTATAATTTCCTTTCATTATTAGTATTTCCAGCGTATATTTTTGTCGGATGTTTGGAAGGCTCAAAAAAAGTGCTTCCCGTTCGGTAGTGGGTAGACAGGCCAGTAAACAGCTAAGCGGTCACTGATACTGGTATGGGTGACCGCTTACTTAACATAGCAGACCGCCGAAGCCGCGAACCGATCGCGCGTCCACGGCTGTCAATCTTATGATTATTGTTTATCCAAGTTACAGATTCCACCCGCCCAGCTGGTGGGTATGTGGGACTCCTGAAGCCTACCCACCAAACCGCCGTCTCCTTTTCGTTCTCCCCCAACCAAGAACTATGTTAATATTACTTCCGGTTGGGGGAACCGTCTGCGTACGTCTGCTCGTTCCGTTTATCCGTTGTCTCTCGCGTCAGTTCGTCTGCTCTGTCATGTGAGGTAGCCGTCTGCGTTTTTTCGTCTGGGAATCATCTCTGTGTAGGTGGCAACTAGTTGCCACTCTGTTCTGTGCACTTTGTTCTGTGGAGCATCACCTCGACAATATTGTCTGGGGTAATGGTACCAACGTCCGTTTCCAGTCTCCGTCTCAGTGTTGTCCAGCGGTCGCATTCAAAGAACGTGTGTTCCGCGTCGTCCCATTCGTGTCCGCAATATTTGCGCAATATTTGCTGTTCATGTTGTGTAGGTACCGTCTAAAGTAGCCGTGTCCTGTCAGAAACTGCGTGACGTAGAAGTTTACGTCCCCAAACTTCCTCTCAAGCCACGGTTTCAGATCTTTTATCAGTCGTCTCGTCCAGTTGCCTGTAGTTCCTCCTGTCCAGCGTTGTTGCCATGTCTATATCGTCGTTTGTCTTTCTGTGGTTGCCGCGTCCTGCCGTCTCGTGTCCGCGCTTCTCCTGCTATCACCAGAACAGCCTGCGCAGAGACAGTCCGGTAGGAGCAAGCGATCCTCAGCGCGCTTTGTCTTTGTACTGCCGTCATCGCATGACAGTACTTTTTGGTTTTCAGGGAGTCCGCCCAGATCTCTGCGTCGTAGAGCAGTATCGAGTGTGCCGTCGACATTAATAGTCTCCGTTTCCCCGTCTCGGTCCGTTCGTATTTGCCATCAGGCTGCTTAAGGATGCTATCCTTTCGGCCGCCTTCCGAGCAGTCTTTTGTATGTGAGGCCAGAAGGTCATCTTTGTATCCAAGGTCACCCTCAGGTACTTGACGTGCAGTCTGGTCTCGATCTCGTCTGTTCAGACCTTCATCGGTAGTGTCGTCTGTATGTGTTTCCTTGTGAGGAAAAGCAGTTCTGTCTTCTCGGTCGCGAGTTGTAGTCCGTGGTCGGTCATCCAGTGTCCGATCCGTCCAGTTTATGATTATGGTTATTATTGTTATTATTATTATCATTAATATTATCTAAAACTCAATCGAATAATATCTAAAGACGCATTATTCGAAATAATACGGCACAGAGATTTCCCAAATGAGTATCCTCCGTCTATCCTATTAAATCGTCGAAAGATACTGACAATGAACTTGTGTTAACACAAGTTCATTGTCAACACCTGAGGCTGCGCTGATAATTTATGCCGTATCAAAATATCATCCGCTCCTGATCTGGGCGTGATACGGTTGGCGTGCTCAGGATTTGCCACGGACGCCTTAGCCGCACCTGATTCGGTCCTGATATATGTAATGTAAGGCTAGCCTGATAATTCACGCAGTATCAAACTATGAACCGGCCCTGATATGGGGGTCATCCGGTTAGCTGATCAGGATTTGCCACGGATGCCTTTGCCGAACCTGATTCGGCCCTGACATATGTAATGTAAGGCTAGCCTGATAACCCACGCCGTATCAGAATATGATCCACCCCTGATCTGGGCGTGATCCGGTTAGCCTGAACAGGCTAACCTTATCGATTCCTTAATGGGGCCTGATCCTATATCAGGCCAGCTGGAACAAATTTCTGCTCGGGAAGGTATTACGAAAAGAATTAAAATTATATTTATTGATGTACAGTGTCGGACCAAGGCTGCTTTTGCTCTGCGCTCGAGGCACTTCTCCCCTCTCACTCTCGACGCACAAAATGATATGGTTTTAGTCTAATATAGTCGCATCCGATTAGCTCGAAGATCGATCGCTCGTGTATAGCAAAAATCTCTACGCTATATACTGGAGATATAGAAAGAACGTATATATTTCAAATGGTAAAATTCACCTTCCTTGCTTGTTTTATAGGCGCGATAAAACCTTGAAATTTTACAGAGTTATGTCTATAATTATTTGTAGTCGATTTGGGGGGGCAGCGAAAAAAATCGCCTAGTGTGGGATTAGTTGATGGTTGAGCCATACGAAATCCTTGGGGGAGCGGGGGGCGACGACGTCGAAAATGGAGGGGTGCACCACACGGGGGTTGGCGCACGAAGCGCGTAGGGGGACGGGTCCCCTTAATGAATATATAAATATATTGTATATGTTATATATGCATATTAATAAGTGTGTGTTTATCGAATTAAGAGCGTTAAGCAGCATATGATAAACGAGGTATAATTGCAATGGGGCATTACGCCAAGATCAATGACGAGAATGAATTTAATTACCTTGCGTCTTACTGCTAGGCAATAATATACACGAATCTCACTAAACGTTGACTTAAACTGCCGTATACGTCAACTGCAGTATAGTAATGTGTACAAGGTCCTATGTAATACGGTGACGAGATACAACCACTTTGTCTTCCATCCCTCCCCTAAAACAGTACAGAAATATACGGATAAAGCTACCGGCAACTCTCACACCAGCACAAAGTACGGCCACGTTAAACGTCCGACTTTAATAATGAAATGGTGTAAATAAATGTGGAGGTAGAAGGGTAGTTTCAACCCCTTCAACTCGGGGGGGAAAAAAGAAGAATAAACCGTGCAGCGTAGAGAGAAAAAATAATTCTTGATGCGATGACCGAGTCTGCATGCAGTATAACACGCACTGTGTAAACAGGAAACAATTTTATCTCCCGAAAGGGAAGTTTTTAAATGTTTTGGGCGTTTGTTTCTCTATTTTTCGTTTCATGCTGAGTCTCGGCACGGTCCGCTTTTTACTGCCGATTGCTCTGTGTTCGCACTTTGTATCCATTATTCCGAACACAGGTGTTATTATTGTTACTATGAGTTTTATAAACGCGTTAACTACGCGTGATGGTCAATTAAGATGTAATTGCGGCACTTCCCGGATTAAAAATTAAATTCGAAGTGTCGAGTATAATTAATTGCAATTTTACTTTTGGAAAATTATCAATATAAAGTAGCTCGATATACGCGTAAACGCTAGTAATAGATATTCAAATAAGTTGAAACGGAATTTATGAAGATTGCGGGGTCGAGAGTATTCCAAGATTTGTACGAGTAAGTACTTGAACGAAGACTTGTGATTATTTTTTTTGTTGAATGAGAACTAACTATTTATGTGAAAATCAGGAATTATGGAAGGGATTGAAAGCGAGGGGCAGAGGTAACACGCAACGCTTCGCGCCTCGCCGTAGCAGATACTAATCAACGAGCGTATGATATTAGCGTTCGGTCTGATTGACCGATCAGTCTTATGACGGTTAACGTGGTTATAATGAAAATGGTATTGGCGACTGAAATAAATGAAACCCGGACAGAAAAATGAGCTCACACATCCTGTGGTCCAATTTTTTGTGAGTCATTTCCTTTGACATTAGAATTTTAT
Source organism: Oxytorus armatus (assembly GCA_958009045.1). NCBI lineage: Eukaryota > Metazoa > Arthropoda > Insecta > Hymenoptera > Ichneumonidae > Oxytorus > Oxytorus armatus. The sequence continues at coordinate 12,232,252 of OY253748.1, read as the reverse complement.
TCAATGATCAAGAAAAGTTAAATAACATTAAATTAAATTATATTGTGGAAAAAATGTTACGAAGTCACAAATATATTTTCCCATTTCTTTTCGTAACTTTGTTAGTGCAGAACGTTGTCGATTCTCGGTTGTCCGAGCAATTTCGCTCTTCTTGCGGAGTCTGTCAAGCGAGTAGCCGGTTTGAGGTTACACGAAAAAAGACTGAAATAAAACACACGAAAAATCAGCTCAGAAGAGCAGAAGAAAACTAGAGGGAGCGTCGAGGAAAACAGGAAAACCGCGTGAAAAACATGTTGCCCCTTCCGTTGTCCGTACATATATTGCGAGAAAGTTGCCTGAGGATACTCGCCACATTCATAATGAGAATAATAGAAGAGAAATGTGAAACAAACACTTTGTTGGAACGGCCGACGCGGTGGGTAAAAAGCAACGCTCGCAGAAAGAGGCCAACAAAGAAGGAAACAAATATTCGTTCCGTTTCCAAAGTGAGAGAGGTCGCCGTGGATTTTCTACGCGGTCCCGATGAGAAATCTATGTAGAAGGTTTTAACGCGAAAACAATTATACAGGCGAATATAGCAAGCGGGTTTATTTATACACTCGTTTCGCAATATGTATATTTTTTGTTTGTTTCTATTTATTATTGTCCGGAGGGATTCGGAAATCCGGTCATGACGTTGCTGGCGATGCTGTTCGTTCTCGAGGTGGAATTGCTACTAGGAGCACATAGTGAAGTATAGAATGACAATAAATCAATTGACATAACACTACAATATACGTCCCGCATAAATAAAACAGCGTGTATATGAATTAAGAGTTCGTTTTTTTCCATACGCTATGTTTTATTGTGAGAAACAATTGATAGCTGACATATGTACTCTCTACTTTAGGAATCGCTCTTTTACTTTTCCTTTTTTCCCTTATCGAATTGATATAATTTGAACCGTGGCAACAAAGTAATAAATGGTACAAACATGTATACGGTTTTTGGTGTTTCGCTTCCAACTCGTTATTAATGATGAATAAGCTTTGTAAAAACATACGCGAGCTCGTGCAATTAGAATTCTGGCTACTTATATCTATGTTGCAGGTATTTATTTGCAAATGAAACAGTTTCAAACGATTCGACCAAACGTGAATCACATATATTTGAATGAAAAAAAGTACATATGTATAAATACTTGAGGGAATGAAAAGGATGTATAGAATCCAGAAAAAAACGATTTTATCGTCAGACAATCTATATACTGTGACGGCAGATTTTCGCTACCGTCACAAAGTATACCGAATTCTTGTCTACTTTAGATACGACATGCGTGGGCAGCGTCTTTTCGCGTCATGAGTCGCTCTTGACCGAACGCCAACAGAGCCTCGAGTTAGCGTATCGCATATTCTCGAATTCTCTTTGTATTATTTTCTCCAAATTCACGGGCAAACTTCACCGCCGCCGACGAGAGCGTCGGCTTTCCAATTACGAGACCGTTCACCTTTATTGTCGCCAATGAGGGAAGCGACGTCTGCGTACTATCATGCTTGGAATGACCGTTGCCGCCTTATTGGAAGACTTATTGTTGAGAGAGAAAGCGACAAAATCGTGATCAGAGGAAATTCCAAGGCCTCCTACTATCTCCGCCCACGATGCAATATTTTGCATTCTGTCATGGACTACTTGTACGTTGCAGGATGTTTACGAACGGCTACATCAGCCGAAATCAGAAATTCGAACAGACGCACAATGGCCCAAAGTCCCAGTTACCGTCATAATCGAGAGTTGGGGATGATAGCGGTAACGAGAACGAACGCGCGACGCATCTCGGGGATTCTGGCTTGCGTTGTAAACGAGGAGAGACGTGGTTCTGTGCCGTGACAAATTATACCGTTCCACAAGAAAGCGACGCTAACGAATATATCAAAGTTCGAGCCGTGTCGAAAGCCTCGGACTCGTTCTGTAGAAAAGTAACCGGTTTCGCGAAATTTTGATTCAGAGATTTGGAGAAAATACGCGTTGAATCGTTGTTGGAGAAATTGTAGCAATATTATCGCGACGGTACGTTCACGCCCGGCACCATAGGAGTCTTTGTTCGCGAGTCATACGTTTCGCGTTCTCATTGAATTATTTGCTTATTAGAATTGCCGGGAGGAATTCACGTATCATTCTGGTCGAGCGGGTTCGTAGGTTAATTTCGTATCAAAATTTCACTTTGGTTGCTCGGCCATCGAATAATTTCGTGTATTGTCAATTGATGATTTTCCTCGATATTGGAAAATTGAGTATCGCTCGTGTGAACACGTGCCTGCGAAAATCATTATCGTTCTCCTCCATATTGGCCTCGAATTTTGTCCGGTTTCCTATTTTGCAAAGAGTTGCCGAGCGTGGTAACGTAAAGTCATTATTAAATAAAAGAGTAAATTCAGTATTAGCAAATAAGCTAGAAATAAATTGTTACGGTGTGAGATAGTGAGTAAGAGTTTTGCCCTGTATCGAGGCGTGAACCAACGGTGCTTGTTAAATAGTGTGGTAAGGATTGTGCAAGTATTTTTTTCCTGGAACTGTGTATAAAATTTGTATCTATCGTTCCCGGTCACCTTCTCTGCACGGCTCAGGAATTCAGAGATAATAAACAGTATTCGTTCCAGGAGACAGGCGTTAAACTTTCTCGCGTTACATGTTTCCCTTTGAACCCTGCCCCTCTACCATCAAATAAGGCTGCAGCATAGCCAGGCGGATCTCATGGATTTTGTGTCGGGAAAAATAAATTTCGTCGTGAGAGCTTCTCTTTCATGGCTGGTGCCTAACCGCACTGGATCCGTTGAGTATTTTGTGCACGATAAACCATCGCCGGGAAATCGTGTTACGATATATATAATGGAATATTTTGCGAAACGTGTCGCGGAAATTTCTGGACATTGGAGAAAAAGAAATAAGCTCACAATTTGGCAGCAAACGAACTCGTTAAGCTTTATCGTATTTGTAATTATCCTACAGATGTTGTTGCAAGCTCGAGTGTGTCGACGAAAGCTAACTGGTGTCGGGAGATACTATCTCCTCTGTAAACATTCTACTTATACTTCAACATCGCAGTTTCTGCTACTTCATAGATCAATTTGTGGAATCACCTGGGAAGGTCTCTTCGTCGGCCACCTCATCAGGCTTATTGCATCATATCCCTTTGACAATGATATCGCTGCATTATATTTTCATCTTATAGTATAGGCTACACCTTACTGTCGACTTCTTTTGCTCTATTTTGTTGGGAGAACGACTGGGCGGTTGGGCTAGTTGCTACCATCATTTTTATTGACGATATAAATTACTCCTATCACTATGATTGACGTCATATATCCATTTCATGTACGTACCTTACTGCAAATGTATAAGGGAGTTTCTAACTCTGAGTATTTCGACTATTTTTGCTTAAGTGGTCAAACGATGCATTCTCCCTCTTTTTTCTCTAGGAATTATATAGTTCCTCAAAAGTTTATTAAGATCTTACTAACTGTAAGATCCTAGGTATTTTGAAATTCTAAACTATTCAAGTACAATGAATTATTAGTCTGATCGAAATTACCGAGTTAAAGTAGTAGAGAGCTCAAGATTTGTTCAATTATACATTGTGTGAAATTTCCTCATATACCAATGTTTTTGACCGCCGTCTTCACATCCTGCGATGGATTTTTCATTGTGTGAATACCTATTTTATGTATATGGTGAGCTCGCGCAGCTGTTCTACGAACTGCAACGATTCTAGCAGCGGGTTTCGAGAGCGTTAGTAAGCTCGTTTTCCCCTCAAACAATCTGGTGAGGATCAATCGAGAGAGTAAATGAAGCTTCCAAGCTGCACCCGAGTGAAAGAGATATATTTATAAAGCTTGTTGACGTGTTGGCGTGAGACTTGCAAGCACGACACTCATGTGCAAGCGATGTAAAAAATGTATGTACGGGGCAAATGGTGACCTAAACTGCAACCTTACCGAGAACGCGAGCGAAAACTCGAGACTAAAAACGGTTTGCGAGCTTTTGACGAAAAAAAAACAAAAACAAATGACATATAATAAATACACGGTTGTCACCTAATCTCTGGGTTGCGTTTTTTTACTTTATACTTTAATAACTTATTCTTTTTTGTTCATGCCTGGAAGAGATTTTCTCTTCTCCGCTTCATTCCCCAAAGTCCTGAGCGCCGGGCGTGCATATATGCCTCAGATCTTAGATCTTATTATGATTAGGAAATAAATAAAAAAATATGAAGTAGAAACATGATCAGCATCCGATCTACTTGTTTTCAGTATAAGAACTAAAATATCGAAGTTGTCAGACAATCCTACAATATTAGCAATCGGAATGTTTACTACGTAATATTGCCACCGAAGTATGCTAACCATTAGATCAGAGTGAAGACAGAACGATCGGGTTGTATTGCAGTACAGTTAAGGGGGGGGGGGGGGGGGTTTAAAGGCGAAAAAAAACATATTTGTATGATTTTTTTGCGGCGACATGGGTAATATTATTTTATTCAATAGAATTACATATTATTGTACAACTATTGAAGTATCTCAGAAAAAATGTTCAATGAAAAATATTGATAAATAAGCCGGTGACGTTGAATCTCCCGAGGCGCCTTGAAAAAAGGTGGTTTTGCGGTGAACATTATAACTCGTTACCGGTTCATCTGAAACAAAAAAATTGATATGCATTTTAAAGGTGATGTATTTCTCGAGGTAATCAGGAAGAGTTTTTTTTTTTTTTTTTTCTATTTTTTGCAGCACTTGGAAGTGAAAAACGCAATTTTAGCTAAAAAAATCGCGCTTAATTTGTTATTAAAATATAGAAAAAAAAAAAAAACTCCTGATTATCTGTTGATTTATGTGAAGAAGTAATGTTCAAATTTTCAAAAGGATCGGTTCAGTAGATTTTGAGTTCTAATGTTTACAAACTTCAAAAATGACGTTTTCGGGAAGATCGATTTAAAGTTTTTTAGTAAAGTAAAGAGCAGGTATAAAAATCAGGTATCACGGCCGGTCGTTTGAAACGCTGTAACTCCGTTAGTTTTACACCGATTGACTTAAAATGTATACACAATATTCTCGACATATTGTTCATTCAGAAAAAAAATTTAAAAAAATGCAAAAAAAATAATTTAAACCCCCCCCCCCTTAACCACGGTAAAAAAAAGTTATTGGATTTACTCTCATACCGATACTAAGAATTAGCCAATAAAGAAATGACGGTTACAAAAACCAATCGACATCGATAGCGCCGGAGAGTCGGCTGAGAGTTAACATAACCATAAACATAAACAATGATTTCTTGGGAAGAAAGAACTAAGCCTTCTTTCTTCATGTGACGAATATGCTTTTGGTCTCTGTGACCAGCCTTTAGTCTTCTGAAGTATTCCGGAGAGTTGAGACAGATCTTCCTCGCGTGTCAAGAATAAAATTCAAGTTAAAATATAATTCACTGCGTTATACATTATTTATCTACCCATTCCCAATAGGTTATGGGCCCAGACACATTGTGCATTAACTGTGTATTTTAAAGAATTAAGTGAACTTATTGTAAGTGAGATTTTGAGTGTTATAGTGTTGAAATTGAGTGACAATGGATAAGTCAAAGGACAGGAGAAATATAACGCCATTCAATGGCAGTAAATACAATGCATGGAAACATCGAATCAGGAATTTATTATTTGAACTAGATGTGCTTAAAGTGATTGACGAACAACCTCCTGATCCAGTGACCAGAAAGTGGAAGAAAGCTGAACGAGTTGCTAAATGTGTTATTGTTGAATATTTAGCTGATGTTTGCCTCAAGTATGATACACCTACAAGCACTGCAAAATCTATTCTGAAGAGTTTAGATAATATTTATGAGAGAAAAAGTGCTGCGACCGAAGTATCAGTTCGCAATCGCCTGAGCAGATTAAAAATGAAAAATGAAAACGAAGATACCAGTGCCAAAGTATTACAAGTCGGAACAGAAGCTCCCCGAGCTAATCAAAATTATCAATCAAAAGGACAACGCGGTAATTACAGAGAAAAATCAACAACACCGTGCAGATCGAAACAGAACGATCCATACAATTCAAACGGTACAATCGGAGGCAGCAAATAATACATCCGGATTTGCTTTTATGACTGGCGAGTATGAGGAGTATGCTGGTGACAAATTAATGTTCCTGTTGGACTCAGGAGCGTCAGATCATCTGGTCAACACAGACACCATCTTCTCAGAAGTGATTGAGCTACACCCACCAATGAAAATTTCTGTAGCGAAAAGTGGCGAATTTATCAATGCAACGAAGAAAGGGAAAATCAACGTCACGAGTAATCTGGGAGTTCGCGTGGCTCTTGAAGATGTTCTCTATTCCCCAGAGGTGCCATACAATTTGCTGTCAGTAAGAAAAATGCAACGGGCAGGGATGACAATCATCTTCAATCAAACAGGAGTACAGATAAGCAAAGACGGTAAAATGGTAATGTACGGTAAACCATTAAATAATTTAGTGTCTGTTGAATTCGAAATTACAAAAGGCGTAAATTCTCATGTATACAATATTAATGGGAATAATTACGATTTATGGCATCGAAGATTAGGTCATATTGGTAAAACAAAATTTCAAGAGCTGAAGAATAAACAAATGGTCGAGGATGTGACTCATCTCGAAAAAGTAATACCAAATGACGATTTATGCGAGGCCTGTATCAATGGTAAACAAGTGCGGTTACCGTTTGAAAAAGCGAAAGATAAAAGTCACATAAAAAGACCATTGTTTATTATTCACACAGACGTGTGCGGTCCGATCAGTCCCTCAACAATAAATAACAAAAATTATTACGTATCTTTCATTGATGAATTTACGCACTATACTGTAACATATTTAATTGCGCATAAATCGGATGTGTTCTCGGTTTTTAAAGACTATCTGGCAAAGAGCGAGGCCCATTTCAATTCGAAGATCGTAAATTTGTATTGTGATAACGGTCGAGAATATTTATCGAATGAAATGAAACAGTATTGCGTACAGAAAGGGATCAGCTATCATTTGACGGTTCCACATACGCCTCAGCTAAACGGAGTCGCGGAACGCATGAATCGAACGATCACCGAAAGAGCACGTGCGATGGTAAACGGTGCAAAATTAGAAAAATCGTTCTGGGGTGAAGCAGTATTAACTGCTACGTATTTAATCAATTTAACATCGACGAAAGCTCTCAAAATTGACAAAACTCCATTTGAATTGTGGCACGGTAAAAAGCCCAAAATAAAATATTTGAAAATTTTTGGCTCAACAGTCTATGTACATAATAAAACCAGGAAACGAAAATTCGATGAAAAATCCTGGAAAGGTATTTTAGTTGGATTTGAACCAAACGGATACAAAGTTTGGGATGTTGAGACGGAGAAATGCGTAACTGTAAGAGACGTTATTGTTGATGAAATAAATTACCTGAAATCTCGGCCAGTTATGAAAGAAAGAAACTCAGAAGCCACTCACGAAACCGAAGCATCGATCATAAAGTCAAAATTAACAGAAATTGTGAGTAAATCTGATATTGATAAATCAGATGAATTCAAACTGAGTAAATCTGATATTAATAAATCAGATGGATTCAAACTGAGTAAATCTGATATTTATAAATCAGATGGATTCGAAAGGAGTAAATCTGATAGTAAAGGGAAATCAGATACACTGAAGCCGATAGATATGGAAGTAATGAAAAACTCTGAGTTGAGTAAATCTGTACGTGAAACAGATAAATCTGTAGTAAAAGAAACAGATGGTAAACAAGAGAAAAGGAGGAGTGAAAGAATTAAACATTTTTCTCCTATTTCATACAACGAAACTGAGTCATCCAATGATTACCTTTTGTGTGCTCAGTCAGTTGTTTGTAAAATACCCACGTCATTAGAGGAGATAAAAACAAGAGATGATAGAGCTAAATGGGAGCGTGCGATTGAAAACGAAATAAATTCATTGAAAACAAACAAAACTTGGACATTAGTAACAAAACCAAGTGGTAAAAATATTGTGGACTGTAAATGGGTATTCGCGCTTACAAATTATGAATTTGGAAATCCTACGAAATACAAGGCTCGTTTAGTTGCTCGTGGTTTCAGTCAAAAATATTTAGTAGACTACGATGAAACTTTTGCGCCGGTCGCGAGGATTACAAGTTTTAGATTCATTGTTGCTTTCGCAAATCAACATGATTTATTGATTCACCATATGGATGTTAGAACAGCATTCTTGAATGGTGTATTGAAAGAAGAAATTTATATGAGAGTCCCAGACGGTATCAAATGTAATCAAAATGAAGTTTGCAAATTAAACAAAGCTCTGTATGGTTTAAAACAGGCAGCAAGGTGTTGGTTTGAGATGTTTGAGATAGCACTTTTGGAAAAAGGGTTTCAAAATTCCTCAGGCGATCGGTGTATTTATATCCTAGATAAAGGAAGTGTTTCGCAGAACATTTATGTGGTATTGTATGTGGATGACCTTGTGATTACAACGGGTAATATTGAAACAATGCAAAGATTCAAAAATTATTTGATGAACAGATTTCGTATGAAAGATTTAAATGAGATTAAATTATTTTTGGGAATCAAAATTGAGAGAACTAATGGAAAATTAACATTAGATCAAAGTGCATACATAAAAACAGTTTTAGACAAATTTAATATGCGCGATTGTAAACCTATCGATACACCCCTTCAAATGAAATTGGATTATGAAGCTTTAAATTCAGATGAACATTATGATGCTCCTTGCAGAAGTTTGCTAGGATGTTTGATATACATTATGATATGTACTAGACCGGATTTGAGCAGCGCGGTAAACATTTTGAGTCGATATGCGAATAATAATAATAAAGAACTTTGGCAAAATTTGAAACGAGTTTTAAAATATCTCAAAGGGTCCGCTGATATTAAACTAACTTATGTTAAAATTAAATTTGTCGATCTCTTAAGCGGATATGTTGATTCTGATTGGGGTGGAAGTAAAGGTACAGATCGAAAAAGTACGACCGGTTATTTGTTTAAATTATATGAACGATGCACGATCTGTTGGAATACAAAGAAACAAGCATCGGTAGCCAGCTCATCTACACAGGCTGAGTACATGGCGTTGTATGAAGCAGTAAAAGAGGCATTGTGGTTAAAATCATTGGCCATCAGCATTAATATAAAAATTTCAGATCCTATTATAATATATGAAGATAACACCAGTTGTATGTGTATTGCAAATAATCCAAGCAGTCACAAACGATCGAAACACATCGATATCAAGTATCATTCTTCAAAAGAACAAATCGAGAAAAATGTAATAAAATTGAAATTTATTCCCACAGGAAACCAATTAGCGGATGCACTGACAAAGCCATTGCCAGCTGTAAAATTCTTGGAGTTCAAAAGCGGATTTGGCCTGGAATAACTCGACTGCTATATATATGTATATATATATAAATATATACATTAAGATGATTATTTGAAAATACTGTTTGTGAAATGGTTGGATTGGGTTTTTCTGGGTTTCCCCAATCACTCGCAACTAATGTTGGACCATTTTAATTAGCCCCAGACACGTAGAGAAAATGCGAGGAAGGTTTGTCATTAGTTTAGTAATAAGATGAAATGTCAATATATATAGATAAATTCAAATTTAAGATTGATACACAGTTAATGCAGGTTTAAGGAGAATAGAGTCGATTAATTTTCGAGGTGGTGTATTGGATTTACTATCATACCGATACTAAGAATTAGCCAATAAAGAAATGACGGTTACAAAAACCAATCGACATCGATAGCGCCGGAGAGTCGGCTGAGAGTTAACATAACCATAAACATTAACAATGATTTCTTGGGAAGAAAGAACTAAGCCTTCTTTCTTCATGTGACGAATATGCTTTTGGTCTTTGTGACCAGCCTTTAGTCTTCTGAAGTATTCCGGAGAGTTGAGACAGATCTTCCTCGCGTGTCAAGAATAAAATTCAAGTTAAAATATAATTTACTGCGTTATACATTATTTATCTACCCATTCCCAATAAAAGTAAAAGAGGAAATTGGATCTCATAGTACAGGTAGCATATAACCTGACTCCCTGGATAAAGGAAAATCGACATAGTGCAGGAGATGGAAAGAAGAAAGGTTGCCGCGAGACTCCGAGGCGAAATAACAAGAAAAGCTCGTTCCATTCTTCGGAACACCATCAATCACGTCAACATGGTGCTGAAAAATCTTCTTTGCGAGCGGCTCTAGCTTACATCGGTCTGAAGAATCCCGCGATCGAACGAACTAAGCAGGAAAACCTGTTCAGAGCCTTCAAGACACCTAGAAACACAGTATGTCCGCACAATTGCCTAAAATGGATTCTCGTCTCGCTTCTGTACCAATTGGACAGTCAGAACAATGGAAAAAATGATCTCCGGCGATTTGTATATAATATTCTCTCTATTTCGTCTACGAGAGAAGCATAGCGATACGCACTTATGGTTGGGCTCTTGTCTTCGTACGCGTCGACTCGTCTCAAACACGACAAGGCACATCATCGTCTCGTGTGGAATCGTATATTCACTCTCGTTTCCCTCGGCCCCTCTGCACATAAAATCCTTGACAAATAATAAATCTGTCATAGGAATAATAAATCTGTAGGTGTCGCTACACGAATCTCGTGTTACCAATAGGAGGGTGAAAGAAAACCAACAAAACGTAGTGGGATTATTATATACGATAAGAAGATGGCGTTGCGTGATGTGAGCATTAGCAAGGCCTTCAGACATGAGTATTCAGACACGCGTGTTCCAGTTCTAATTTGAGATCGGGTACGGGCGATAACTACATAGTTTTGCCGAATGGTTACGGTTTTAAGATTAAAGTTATGAAATGTACAGCGCGTAGATTCCTACGACACAATTGGATATGCTAATGTAAATTCGTCTTGTACTTGTAGACAAGTACATTTATAAGAGTATAGTCCAGTCAAATTTTATTTGTAAATTCCATTAAAAAAGCATAGATGGATAATGGGCACAATCGATGGGGATCACCTTCCAGTACAATCTATTGATTTGTTGTGAATCAAGTGCAAACAGTGTTGCGACAACAATTGAAAAACTAAAAATCAATATCCGTAATCGAGCCGCGCCGTCGTTTTTCGCTCATGCTGCGAAAACCGTGATAGATACGGTAAAAATCCTCTGGACCAATTTTACAGAGGAGAAAGTTTGCAATAAAAAAGTCACTGACCCCATTATTCTCAGACAGTTTCTGTGTGATAAGCGTCTGAAAATTAACGCCCGAAAACGCGTCATGTGGCTGTGCCCTCGTATTTCAATTTAGTTGCCAAAATCGGTTTCAAGTATGAAAAATGCACAAAAAGATATCTAAAACATAAATTTTCTGTACCTTAAATGGCCTAGAATATTATTTTTACTTACCCTTCCAAAAAGGTGGGAAATAAATTGATAATATCCAAAGCACATATTGCCAAGAACATACAGTTAGTTGCCTAATAAAACATCGTGACTTTTTTGATCATATAGTGATAGATTAGGAGTCGAAAAAGACGAAAATAAAAAGTACTTGGCGGGTTCGTTTTGTCACTGTAAATCTGATTAAATTCTTCGTGTCCAGTTTTAGTTGCATTCTATAAAATCATCCGAGTATATGGTACGAGTAAAGATAGCAGGAAATCGGCTGTTGGGGAATTTGTCGACCTCTTGCAAACTGTTTTCATTTGAACAACAAAACAGTTATATAGCGTGCGATGACATCATCGTTTCGAGTTATTTGAAATCGAATGTTGACAAATAATCACGAAGCGCTTGTGCCTTCATGGTGAACAAATTAAACGCGAAATCATTATGATTTTTGTCCCGATTGAAATACAGGAAAAATATTTATACACAGATATAATGTTTTCCAAAAAGCTACATTCATTACATGCTAGAAAAATGAATTTTCGGAGTGCAGAAGAAGCGTTAACCAATAAAGAGACTTGTGTCGAGTATAGCGTTTCCCGTCTGATGAGCATGTCGGTATATTTCCCCGAGCAGAAATTTGTTCCGGCTGGCCTGATATAGGATCAGGCCCCGTTCAGAAATCGATAAGGTTAGCCTGATCAGGCTAACCGGATCACGCCCAGATCAGGGGCGGATCATATTCTGATACGGCGTGGGTTATCAGGCTAGCCTCACATTACATATATCAGGGCCGGATCAGATGCGGCTAAAGCATCCGTGGCAAATCCTGATCAGGCTAACCGGATCACCCCCACATCAGGGCCGAATAATATTCTGATACTGCGTGAATTATCAGGCTAGCCTTACATTACATATATGAGGGCCGGATCAGGTGCGGCTAAGGCATCCGTGGCAAATCCTGATCAGGCTAACCGGATCACCCCCACATCAGGGCCGGATCATATTCTGATACTGCGTGAATTATCAGACTAGCCTTACATTACATATATGAGGACCGGATCAGGTGCGGCTAAGGCGTCCGTGGCAAATCCTGATCACGCTAACCGTATCACGCCCAGATCAGGGGCGAATGATATTCTGATACGGCATGAATTATCAGCGCAGCCTCAGGTGTTGAAAATGAACTTGTGTTAACACAAGTTCATTGTCGACACAAGATGAAATTTTGCATCAAAATGAGTATCTTTCGACGATTTAATAGGATAGACGGAGGATACTCATTTGGGAAATCTCTGTGTTGTATTATTTCGAATAATGCTTCTTGAGACATTATTCGATTGACATTTAAATAATTTTAATAATAATGATAATAATAATAATAATAATAATAATTACAATAATCATAAGATTGACAGCAGTGAACGCGCGGTCGGTTCGCGGTTTCGGTGGTCTGGTATGTTAAGTCAGTACTGGGATGGGTGACCGCTTAGCCGTTTACTGGCTTGTCTACCCACTACTGAACGGGAAGCACTTTTTCTGAGTTTTTCAAACAACCGACAAAAATATACGCTGGAAATACTAATAATGAAAGGAAATTATAATATAGCATTTATATTATTATTATTATTATTAATATCGTTATTATCACGACCTTAAAATTAAATCTTCTACGAAGACAATTTTTAATATTATTCACTATCTTAATTTCTGGTGGTTGGACTACATATAAGATATTCCTAGAAATAATTCACAAGCGCTCGATAGAGTAGTGGTTACAGCGTTAGTTAGTTAGGTCGGTAGGTAGACAGATAGGTAGGTTTAAATAGCACAACTCCCGATTGGAAAATTAATTTTAAACGACCGCAATTATCGTTTAAACAACAAAAAACGTCTAAAAAATGACTGTTAGTACAGTAACATTTTTTTTCAATATTTTTTGGTCGAATTTGAGAATGGAGTCTAGTGAAAGAGGTTGCAGGTTCGAACCACGGTGGAGACCTTTTTTTTTTTCTTAAATATTATTATATGCGCCAGCTAACAACATACGATGGCCAAAAACCTAATTCTCAGAAGATAAATACATTTTATTCATTTGGAATTTGATAACTGGAATTCAGTGCCAGATCGAGGCCAGATCGGTGCCGGATCGCTGCCGGATCACGGCCGCATTTCGGCCGGATTACGGCCGGATCAGGCCTGGATCCGCAACTCCGTTACATGCCGGATTTGGGCCTGATACGGATTCTGATCAGGGCCGAGCCAGGCTGATAGGGCAGCCTGACATGGGCCGGATTTAAGCCGGACCAAATTTCCGCTCGGGTGCATGGTCTTGAGGGGGTGTTAAAAGTCAACAAAACCTAAATAAATTTCCAAGGCATTTTTCTCGGACATGGCTTATGCGAATGAAAATAAAAAATAGTAGGGTCGTCTGCGTAATGATTGATAGAGGCAGAGAGCTGTAAGGTTATACAGTTATTCACTGGTAAAGAATAATATTCATTAGATCAGTTCAATATTCGGAATGTACATTTATTCATATATCAGAACGAAAGAACATAAAAAAGCATGATTTCTCCAAGGATTATCAACTCGTATGGATTGTTACCTATCATGAGTACTTTCTTATAATTTATTAACTTTATTTTCATCTTTGACTGCGTTTTCGGAATGTGCGTCTAGCAAATTAAAGCTATATAAATCTAAATTACAACAAAATAATCCCGCTACAATACCGCACTTTTCACGCATATTCTTTCATACTGAGTCGTTGTTCTTTTACTTTTGTAATGCCTTTCAATTATTCGATTTAAAGTTCATAAATGCATCATGACGAGGTAAATAATATGGTACTTATCTTGATTTAGGATGCAAAATAATCCCTCGCTAGCTCTTTCCTTGCTCCAGGATGGAAAAGTGTAACTCGATTGTAGAGAAACTTGGAACTTGATGCCAAACGTGGGAGGCCAATCCACTTTCAGCGATGTTTACGGCTGCTTTGATGTATCCATGTTTTGGGTTTTTGTATACCCATTTATTTTCTGTACGTGTCAGCCTATCTTGATATCGGTGGAAACGCCGGCAGTACGATCCTTGAAATGTCATTCAAACTCTAACCGTTATTACTCTATTCTGTCTGGCAATCACTTTCATTTATGTCCGTCACTGTGTCATATTAGAATCAACAATTACTATTAGCATTTGTTCCGCTCTTCCGCCAAAATAAACAAAACTTGTGTCCATTTACTATTGAATTTCTGGAGCAAAAAATTAATGTCATCTGTCTTTAACAGATATTGAATGAATAAAATAAACCATCAAGTAAACCTCACATTTCAAATTTGAAATTAAAACGAATAATAATAATATTAAAAGAAATATAAACAAATAATGTATAAAACACATGAACCTTGCGGTGCGGCTAATATAAAGAAGTTTTCCAAGCGGTCACTAGATGGGCAGCGTTGCGAGCTGCTCGTGACTGCGAACGCGGTCTTGCGGACTATAAGAAGTTCGCTCAGATTGATACCGAGTAACACAGTACCGACTTTGGAGTTGAAATGATATACGAGTACACCCGCAGAAGCTATGTAATGAAACGGTATTTTCGAAATGTACTGCGTCAATGTCAGCAACGGTAGAACAATAGAATAATCAAGAAACGCCGATTTTGGTCTGTGAACGCTCTCTAGGCGTTCACAATCGACACTCTCTCCCCGATCGTCGTCCGAGTAACAAGCTCTCCGTATTATTATATCCGATGTACACGATTTCTATTATCCTCCCAACACTATCTTTCTTGGCTTTCGCTACGCGGTCGCTCCCGTGAATTTTGTGCCAAACGACGTATCAGGATTCATCATCATCCGTATCATCTATAAGTCAATCCAGCGCTGGATTCCGAGGACGCTCGTTACGATTACGCAGATGATAAGTACAAGATCTTTAAATTGAAATTTTTATGTCATAGCATCACGTACAAGGTGCGTGGCTCGTTTGTTGGACGTTGAATCAGTATATATCTTTGTATTTTCTCATCCCCACGACAGACGTGTATCTGTGTGTACAGAATTCGGTACACTATACACTCCGATAAAGGAGAACGAGAGAGATAAAATATTCGTTGTATGTACGTGTATGTGTATGTGTGTAGGATATCATCCGCGTATAGCTACAATGACAGAACGATACCTGTGACCGATTCGCGTTCTAAATGTATTTCCTATGATATATTTGTCTCTCTACATCACTAAATTGACTACCACGAAATATACCGCGTTGTGCATATTATTTTACCTTTTTTGTCTATTTCTTTATCGCGCTCCCTCCTTCTACTATAGCCCATAACATTATCTTTGTTATAATGCCTTATGTCGCCAACATTCATATCCCCGCGATCATTTGCATGATATTTATTGTTACCTTCTTTATTTATCTCAGGCAATCCGTTTCGCTCACGGTACATATATTATTTGAATATTATTAATCCAAATTAGATTCCTCCATTTTTCTCGTATTAGTAACCTCACAAAGTCTCTCATAAATAGAAAAAATACTACAGATAAGTACATTTTTTTTTATTCATTAATTCGTTCACCGAATTGCGAGTACTTATTTTTTAAATATTTTATTTTTTTGCCGAATACATGGGGAGGGATGTACCACTGTCAAAAGTTATACTATAGAAATACTAGTATTGCACATCAAACAATCATCACCAATTTCATGACCTTGTAAAATCATGTAAGGATCTCATCAGATCCCATACAATTTGTTAAGAATCCTGTAGGAACCCGACTGGATACAGTTAGAAATCCAGTCGGGAGACTCGAAATCCAGTCGGATAAATGAATATATAACATCTCAAGAATAAGTGTCTAAACTTCAAGTCGATCGGAGCAAAATGAACGGAGTTATGAGCATTTGAGCGTCCGTTGCTCTACACCGGTTTTCTATACCTGCCCGGTAGTTGCCGAGGCGGAATTCCCTGAAGCGCCTTTGCGCTTCCACGAAAAAATAAATTTAGGCATTCTAATAATAATAATTTTTTCGTAGAAGGGTCTTCATAGGTATGGAAAATTACCTTGTATATATTCGAGACATAGTATACAGATCATTTCAGAAGTGTACGCCGTGCCAAGCAGTTGTATGACGCTAAAATTTCGTCTCAGTTTTCATTCATGTTCGCTGTTTTTTCGTGCATTTTGTGCCGTTGATTGTTGCTGTGACTTTATATTTATTATTAGTAAAATGCCAAAAAAAATTAGCAAAGAAGATCGGAAGAAACGTAATAACATTTTGTGCCGACCGAAAAAAATAATACCTCCAAATAAACGTACGAATGACGAAGTGGAAGCGAATAGTGGAAGCGATAATTACCTCTATGACAGTGGACGAAGATCTTTAAAAACATTATAGAATCATAGATTTTTTTTTTTTCTTCAACCATTTCAACTTTAGTAAAGTGCGTAAAGGGTCATGGAAAAGTTTCATTTCAATCATACAAAAAAGAAGGTCTTGGATTCAATGTCAAAGTTGCATGTGAAAATTGTAAACAGTCTTGCTATGTTCCGTCTAGTGACAGAATAGATTCTGGTGTATCCGATGTGAAGTATCGATTTGCTTTTGTAATGCGAGTGTTGGGATGTAATAAGTTTTGCGTCCTAATGGATTTGGCTAGTAAGTTTATATCGAAACCATGCTACAATTCATATGTGCATAAAATGTGTGAAAATATAAAAAATATTGCGAGCACGTGTTTGCTTCGGCTGTAAAAGAAGAGAATGAATCAAGATGTGAAGCAAACAATTAAAAAGATACATCAGAATTGACCATATCAGGCGACGGAACGTGGAAAAAAAGGATTCTCTTCGTTATTTGGCGTTGCTTCTCTGATTCGATATTATACTGGAAAAGTAATCGATATTCTTGTACAAAGTTCTTACTGCCACGATTGCAAAACTTGGCAGAGTAAATTAGACACTGCAAAGTATGAAGAGCATTTGAATAGCGGAAAATGCAAAGCCACTGGACCATCTGGAAACATGGAAGGAGCAGCAGTTATAGAGATGTTTCAACGTTCGTTAAAAAATCTTGGAGTGAAATTTCGCAACTATATTGGAGACGGTGAGTCGAAAACTTACAGTGACGTTGTAAATGATAAACCCTATGGTGAGGATTTTGTCATAAACAAAGAAGAATGTACATAATATGTTTTATTTTGCAAAAGCGAATGGGAACTCGTCTGCGTGGAATAGTAAAAACAAATGTAGTAGATACAGAAACCAAGACTGGAAAAATAGTAAAAAAAAAAAACCTTTCTGGCAAAGGCAAGCTTACTGCTAAAATGTTTGACAAACTAACTGTATACTATGGTCTAGCTATTCGACGCAATCACGATGCTGTAGAGAAAATGAGAAATGCCATTTGGGCTACTTATTACTACTATACCTCAACAGACGAGAATTCGCAGCACAAGAAATGTCCGAGCGACAAAGCCTCATGGTGTGAATGGCAGAAAGCTGCAGCTGCAAATGCCCTGCAGTCATTTAAACATAGCTACACTGCACTTCCCACTGATGTTTTGAAAGCCATAAAATCGATTTGTGAGGATTTAAGCAAGGACGCACTTTTGCAGCGATGTCTTGGAGGATTTACTCAAACCAACAATGAGAGTCTCAACCAGCTTATTTGGAAAATGTCTCCAAAATAAAATGATTGGTACCTCAACCATTGTGGAAATTGCAGCTCATGTAGCAGCATGTACATTTAATGAAGGCTGTTTTGCTTTGTTGACCTTCATGCAAGATATGCAGATCGGTATAGGGTCGAGTTCTCATGAATGGGCGCGCACAGTTGGTGATTTGCAAATTAGCAAAGCGGAGGAACAAACATCGTACGACACTTAAAAACGAAGAATTTTACGTAGACAAGTACAAAAACATCCTTTAGACATTCTAGATGAAAGCTCTGTACTTTATGGCCCTGGCATCGACGACTCTGGGTGAGTATAAAAGGATTATCGAGTTTTATTTTGGATTTTTTAGTGTGCGAAACTTTAAAGCGTTTTTCTGAAACTTGTCATTTTGGAAGTCGTTGTACGCCGTAACTCAAAATCTAATGCACCAATTCTTTTGAAATTTTGTACACTATTTCTACACATAAATCACCATCTAACGATGCCGAGTTTTTTAAATTATTTTTTATTTTACAATAACAAATTTGCCGATTTTTTAAGCGAAATTCGCGTTTTTGTCTTCCAAGTACTACAAAAAATGAAAAAACCGTTAAAGAAAAATCCCGACAGCGTTACCTCGGGTACCGTCTCACCTAATAAACGCATTTTGATTTTTTTGTTTCAGATGATCCAGTGACGAGTTATAGCGAACACCGCAAAACAACTTTTTTCGAGACTCCTGCGGAGATTTGCTGCCAACGGCTTATTTATCAATATTCTGTAATAAAAATTTAGGAAAATATAGTTAAGATGTTGTCTTATTATATGGAAAGTAAATAAATAAACCAGCATTACCTGTATCGTCTAAAGAAATTCTTGAAAATATGCTTTTTTTCACCGAATTAATCTTATCCTCCCTTAATGAATGTGTTGATGAATAAATATGGGAGTGTCTAGAATTATAGAGTAATAATATACGCTATGTGAGAAACTAGGCAAGATTGTCGTAAATTCGTATTCAATGAAAAATAATAATTTCCATAAATTCCTATGGACTTTTGCCTTTCGTCTTTTCACACGATAGAACTTCGTGCTCGTGATACCTTATGTGATTCAAGTAAACATCCCGGTCGCGATTATACTCTTTCTCCATTTGTTTTATTATTTTTTTAATATGCTATTCATCAGTTCGTATCAAAATCTAATTCGCTTCGTTAAATAAAAATAAATATTATTTCACTATATAAAAGAAAAATAATCATTACAAAGTGGAGTATTTATGATTTTATTTTATGAATCAATTTTTACCCCTTCATTTTTGTACCTCGGTCTCTATCTGGACTCTCGCAAAAGTATCGAAAATATCTGGTATTTTTTTGAAATTGTCGGATATACAGACAAGAAAAACAAGACGACGAGGAAGAAAAAGTGTAAGAAGAGAACGACGACGATTGCCTATACCCCGAGCGTTGTAGTGTACGCAGAGAGTTCGAGAAATAATATATCGACGAGAGAACGTCCGCCGGAGAAGATCCCCGATCTACCTCCCGCCGTCCACAAGTTCCGCGATTTATCTTGAAACTTTGAGACATCATCGAACGGGAAGAGCAAGTAGAGTCTAGATGAAGTACTGGCGGGGAGCCGATTTAAGATTGAACACGTTTGGAGATCGGAGAAGGGAAGATCATAACGAAGGGAAAGAACAATTTTTAGTCGGAAATGCACGGAAACTGGTGAACTAAGGTCCCAAGACTCAAAGAGTACGAATATATACCTATACGGATACATATATATATATATCTATATTATATAAATATATCGGAGTGCATTAGCGGTCATTTTCGGACAAGGGGTTGGCGCGCGAAGCGCGCAGGGGGTCAAAGCCCCCATAGTATATATATATATATCCATTCGTACATATGGAACATTTCGTACCAAGCGGGGCTGCATCTGGATTACGTCAGCGATTTCCTTCGATTCTTAGTTCTGGAAGTCAATATTCATAGTCACAAAAAAGGTTGAAATTAGAGCCGGCTGGGTATTGCATTTTTATAAATAAAGATTATGATGAATAGCAAGAAATGATTGAAATCCATTAATCTTCTCCGATCTCTGCCCAACATTTAGAGAGAGATTTCTTAAAAATAATTTTTAGTACATGTTTTGTGGTCGCAAACAGATCACGATAAAACGACAGATATATAGGGATAAATATCTGACAAAAGATATGACTCGATAGTGTAGGCCAAGTTCAAAATCGATGCCACGACCAAGATAGTTACAGAGAGAGAATAACAATGAAGGACAACCAAACAAGATGTGTGTGATACGAGAAGTAACGATGGAGATTGTGCGAGCGAATCAATGATCTTTCGATAGCCCAATATTTGCGCTGCTTTTGAAGTTATGTTCGTTTAGGATCGTGCGATCTGAAGTATGCATATGAACGAACCACGACAGCGACAGCCAATCCTAATGGAGAGTTAGCCTGCTTTAGAAGTAAATCACATTTCGAGATATTTTGTAACATTTCTTTTTCTAGGGGGCATTGTACTGCCCGTATCACCTTTGAGTATGCATAATCACTCTCGTCCACTTCTTGGCGTCCTGTATATAATTCCCGCAATATTCGAATTATATTATAACGAATCATTACAGGGTAAACAGGCCCAATTATGCAACGCCGCCAGACTTGTTACATGGCAAGTGACACACAACTGTAAACTCGCTTCTACTGCAAGTCCTTTAATGGTGGCTCGTTTGAAAAATGCCATTCAGCCGGAACACCAAAATCGTCGTCATGGAAATACAACTACGCGAAATTTTAAAAATGTTTATATTGTTACGGAGTCTCGCCAGATACATAAAAAATTCGCAATAGATGTCCCAAATACTAAAAACCGATTGTCATTTTAATCAAATTAATAAACCACGAGGAGGTCTCATGAAAAATAAACCAAAAAAATCACATACATTCGTAGTAGGTACGTACCGTCTGGTAATTACAAATTTACAGGACTCTTCCTGTAAATTTGTAATTATCAGACGGTATACTAATGATATATAGGTATATTTTTAGACAAAAAATATACCTATGGTGTTCGTCATATACATATTATACTGGGGGACGTCGATTTCTAGTCTATTGAATTTGGAGAAAATCGCTTAAGATTTTCACTATATAGACAAATTTTTATTTTTTCTAATAGGACCCGTTAATGTTCAAACTTAAATACATAATGAGGTAGCATTATAAAAGCCTCCATATTTTTGTTTCATTTGCGCAACCAGAAAAATGTTAATTGGACAGTCGATTGATCTGTACTAAACCGTCATAATGTGCAATTCCCCATGGATAATAATTAATTAGTCTCCCAATCGAGTATTCCACGAGCACAAAGCGTGAGAAATATTGGTTAGCCGATAGTTGAGTTTAATTTTTAACGATAGAGTCTTTTGTTTTTCCGTAATATGCCATATCAATTATGATTCAAATTATGAACGGTACCCCCATCGTCGTATACCCAATCGATAATAGTGAATGGTAGTGTAAAATGTGGCGTATAATCATGTGCGAACTTAAAATATATATTTTCACACATACACATAAAACACATGCAGGTAATACGTATTGTAAACTCGGTCATGCGTTAACTCTGCACAACAGAATAAATTATCGAACAATTTCGTAATTCGGAATAACAATATTCAACGAACATGCCTAGCGACCAGTTTTATTAGTCATTGAAAACGCACAGCGTCAAAATATCTGATGCAGTATTGATATCTTGAGCGTAGAGGGGTTGAGAGAGAGAGAGAGAGAGAGAGAGAGACAGGAGAGAGAGACAGAGATACTCTCCCTTCTCCTCTTCCCACATCTCGTTTTCGCCATACTTCCATACCGATCAGAAATGTTGCCCTTCCTCCCATTATTCATGCTTCCCGATATATATGAAGCAATTACCAACGCTATTGCAATATTCGCAAATGCTAATTAAATCGTGACCGCTGACGATCGCGAGTTTTCCGTAAATTCAAACCGTATTATCCGTGGCGCCGTCGAATGGATATTCACCGAAACGGACGTGCATACGAGTCACGAAATTATTCGTATTGATCTTCAAGAGGGAAAAAACTCACAATGTCATCGACTGCTACGGACGGTAGGTATGGAGAGACCGACTGAATTTTGTTTTTCTAACAATTAATATTGTTGTTCAACGAAAAAATGTTTGCAGCTTTTTGCCGCGCAGAGTGAAATACATCGCTTTCCACACGATTTCTCCTTTGACGATTTCCACAGTCTGGTCTACAGTTCATGAACGAGGGATGGACGGAATGGGATTTGTACAAAGCTCCGAATCATAAATCAGACATTCATAGATGGACGAATAATTAGGAGAGCAAACATGAACGAATTTAAGGGATAACACCACTGTGACCCCCTGTTTTTTTTCACATTTTTCAAGAATTTTTTTTGTGGGAAAAAAAAGAGATATTCGAAAAATGTGGGTTTTGTTCCTTGTTTATTAATGTATCAAAAAACATTTTTTTCACATTTTTCACGCCGCATGGTGGCGCTGGGGAAGTTCTCACGTCAGGTGCTGTCATCTCCGCAGTGGTTCGCGGCACGCAGCAGAACTCTCTTCAACATCGATCTGAAAAAAAATACCGAGTGTTTTCGTTAATAATATGATATTTTGAAGAGAAGTACATAGGATTTTTTCGATATCTCAATAATTATAAAAGTTATAGCCTATTTTCGACGAGAAATTTTGCTCAAAAATCATTCTTTAATTTCAAAAGCGTGTCTATTTTTTTTTAAACAATATTTTTCCAAATCCCTATGTACTTCTCTTCAAAATATCATATTATTAACGAAAACACTCGGTATTTTTTTCAGATCGACGATGAAGAGAATTCTGCTGCGTGCCGTGAACCACTGCGGAGATGACAGCACCTGACGCGAGAGCTTCCCCAGCGCCACCATGCGGCGTGAGAAATGTGAAAAAAATGTTTTTTGATACATTAATAAACAAGGAACAAAACCCAACAAATTTTTCGAATATCTCTTTTTTTTCCCACAAAAAAAAATTCTTGAAAAATGTGAAAAAAAACAGGGGGTCACAGTGGTGTTATCCCTTAATGGGGAGCGGTACATGAAACTATGTTATTTTTAAACATCATGAAAAGATAGTGTCATACAATATTATGCAGTTGTAGTCTGTCAGTAGTTTTGTAAAGCACGATTGGGTTTGCCGTAGATCAAATTAACGATTTTCAGGCTGGATAATAAAAACAGCGTGTAAAAAATATAAACGTAGAAGAATTTTGTTCCAACAACAATTGGATTTTTATTCTCGCAAAACAAAACATTGCAAAATTCTGTGCAATCGTCTATTGAGATAATTTTCTACCCTCGCCGTTATTTTTAACCCGAAATAAAAAAATTCAGTCACCGCATGAATATTTTGCATAGATTAACCATTTAAAAAAATTCTGAACAAAAATGTCCAGCCAGGCGAGTACGGAGATTAATTGTTTCGATGTGTATATCAACGGACCTCTCCAGCGATACTTCGATTGAATATTCTATTTGATATTCGCTCCCTCTCTCTCTCTCTATCTCTCCCTTCTCTCGCTCTGCTGTAATATTTCGAATAAACTTTGTCCCTCGACCACAAAAACGGCCTCGTGAATTTTGCCACCATTTTATTTTTATTATTTTTTACCTCCGACCCCGACGTATTTCGAGAAACCGTTCACGCGTCGATTTTGTAGTTTTCATTTTCATCGCTGCCGGGCGCTGCTGTTTGAAAGGTTGGACAAAAAAAAGATTGTGAATTCAATGTCCGTACAAAAAGCATACGAATTTTAGATCGCGGGTTGGTTTTTTTCGCATTTCCTTCTATCTCGACGAAGTCGACTATGTTGCATTTGGGGTTCCATTGGTAAATACTAGAGTTGAAAGCCAGAGGAGGGGAGTAAACACGACGCGATAGTGGAATGGTCTCATAGCTCTTGTTATGCAAGGGAGAGTAAGAAGGGAAAACGTGAGGTTTTGCAGTAGATTTCGTCGCAACACACATTAATTCAGCAGAACTATGTGTGTACGTTCGGCAAATTCGCCCCCTGCGAGCACTTCTCTGTACAATTTCGAGAGCCATCCATGTGCATCATCACAGCCATTATAGCTGTACTGATATCATGTATGTATAGAGCAATCCACTGAATTTGGGCCTAAACAATATTTTGAAACTCTTTAATTAAAGAGTTTCAAAATATTGTTTCGGCCCAAACTAAAATATATTGTTTCGTGAAGTTATCGTTCACGAACTCGTGAACGATAACTTCACGAAAGAAATTAATAAAGTAGTATTTCCAATTCAAGTCAGCTTGTCTTATTCTACTTTTTTAATCCAGCATTCCCATATCAAGCTAATTTACAGAAATTATTTACATTTCCTTGCCCAGAAATCCTCCAAATTCATGCGGGATATCCTGTATATTATGCAGGGTGATTCAGAATGAATAGCAAACTTGCAATTTTCAGATTCCGGGTGTCATTCTAAGCATAACTAGCTGGCGACTTTTTTTTTTTCGACATAGTTTTTAAATGAGAAGCAATATAAATGTGAGTTTCTCCGCCAATTCGAGGATGGGAATTCTCCATGATGAAAGACGTTTCAGTGCCGTAGAATCAAGGTAGTGAACCGAGGGGCCGCAGTCTGCGACCAAACCAAATAATTGTTGCGCAAGGTCTTACACTTTGGTCTGGATTCCAAACATTTGCTCGAAGCCTCCGCTAATTTCTGGTTCGATGTATTATATTTCTCGTCGTCTCAGTGTCTTTATGACTGACGTGATGGGTGTCTTTCTCAATGTATTGCTGGATGTCTTTTTCGGTATCTCTATCGATAGCTCGGTGGATGTCTTTCTCAGTGTCATTCTGAATGTCTTGGCTCATGCTCTTCTCGGTGTTTTGATCCTCTATTTTGGTCCTAAGAAGAGGCGATACCATGCATTGAGAGGCTATAACATGCATTGAGAGGCTATGACATGCATTCAAATATACTCGAAAGGTTTTTAAATCCCGACTTATTCTGAAATTAATGATGATGTACTAAAAGTAGTCTCCTCAGAATTCTCTCGAATTCGAACCGAAATTGACCGAGTGAATAAGAGAAACTGCCAAAAGTGTTGACCAGTCAGAGAAGTTTTGAGCCCCAGTAGAGAAGCATTATCACTGTAAGGACGAAAAAATCGTTATTGAGTTGGACTAATATTATTTTGTGCAATTGTCATCATTAGATGAGTATTAACTCATGACGCCCATTGTAAATGTGACCGAACGGACTCATCGTATTTAGTCCATGTATGGGGGGGGGGGGAGGAAAAATTGGTCCCTAAGTGACGAATGTGAATATCGCTCACGAGACACTAATTTAAGTAACTTTCTTTGCTTTCGAGATCTCGCTAATTTCTAACGGGCTCGGACCTAAAATAAGAATCGAAGTACTGTCCGTCCGACGACGATTTCCTCCATCTATCTCCATCTCGCAAGTTTTATTTATTTACCATAATATCCATTGTAGCATTTCATATATTAGCGGAATAATAATTTCAATTCCTCGGATGTTACAAAAAAATATCAAGATAATATCTGAGGGGGATATGCGTTTCGAGAAAACGTTGCGATAAGTTTTTAAAAAGCTATGCATGTGTCATGTTATAATGATAATGCTTGCGTGTGAAATAGGTTTGACCAAATTTATCTAATATGAAAGTAAATTTCGTCAGAACTGATGTAAATTGTTCAAATATTTTATAGCCATTGGTATCGCTAATACGCATTTAAATTATCTTTTGATGACCAATATTTTGTTTTGTGTATTTGCCTATTAACCCCATATTAATGACTATCGTGATGTTGTTTTTATTGGCAGTCGTGGTAATTTATTTCCGTTACTGTGTAATACTAGAATCGATCATCGTCATTTGGAAATGGCGATGGTCGTTTCTAGTATTACACAGGAACGAAAATAAATTACCACCGAATTAATATTTATTATGCCTAATAAATATAAAATTCACTTATCCTGTACGTTCAGAGGAAGCCATTAAATTGATTCTCTTTTATTAAATTCATTCTTTTTTATTATATATATCGAACCGTACCATTTTAGACCACATCAACGGCATATTTTTTTCGATGAAAGCATAAAAAACTATTTGGAAACCACGTCTGGAACGCCACGGTTTTTCATCGCAAAAGAGTGAAAAAACACAAGGCCACCTTATAGATGTCACTGTCTATCACTCTATATTATATAATCATCTTGCCGCGACCGTGTACAAAATTCGTGGAGTAAGCTTTACCGTAGGGTAAGTGACCTTGCCCGCATGGTGAAGGAGACCCGCCTCCCTTTATGGTAAAAGTGACAGGGATCGCCCCGTACGGTGAAGCTGAGCCCCTCCCCAGTGCAGGGAATCGAGGGTGATGCGAGGAGCCATATCCGAATGAGTAACCCTCATATATATCCTGACAGTTATATGAGCTCTAAAAGCCATAGCATGACCTACATATCTTTATAGCGTACCTAAATGTATATAGATAGATGTCATAGACTAATCAGGGTAAAAATGCAGATAGAGAGATCATTATGAATTTGGAAAAAAGTAGCTCAATTTACAGGAAGACCGTTTATTCGACGTCACGAATATGACGTATGTACACTGACGCTCGTGTGACGTTTCTATATATAATCGCACGCACGTTTTAACGATCTAACGAATAGCTCGAGAAACCAAACGATAGCAACGGGCTATTTTTTTAAAGCTGGTTATCGAGAATTTATCGAAGTCTACCAAGCATCGTCCTCGGATCACATTTTTTTTCTTTCACAACATTCTATCTCGCAAACATTGCATATTGTCACCCCAACGAGAGACACATGACGGATGCTGACTCGTCAGGACACGAATTCAGCCTTTTTTAAATGTTCCATTGTCACATCTGTGAGTGCTGCCTCGATGCTAGTTATATTCTGCAGAGCGTCTCGATTTTCAATAGCATTCAATTAGAGAGATCAGATTTGCAACCTTTAGTAAGGGGCTGGCACATTACGTGCTGGAGGATCAAGAATATCCAAACATGTAAGCCAGTCGAATTCACGTGTTTTATTTTTTCTTTCTATTTTGTGCACCAAACGTTAATTTTCCAATCACTTTGAGTACGAACGAATATGGAGTATTATGCACTTCGTATTTTCTCGACTTTTCAACTTGTGTGAGTTAGACGTTTGTAATTGTGTTCGTACATAGATCCATTGAACAATAGAATTATTGTACACACTATTCCACTTCCATATTTCGAAAGACTGTACGATGTACTCTGTCCATCCATTCAATATTTTTTGTGAATCGTTTTCACATTTTCGAAGGCTCTTTTCACTGTAGCGTGTAGACCTAATTGACTCACTTTTCTATCGTATATGATATAAATAAATTGAATAATATTTTCATTCGCTCGAATATCAGAGATATCCTAAGCCCTTCTCCATGAAACTGGTTGCTGAATCACGAGTACGAGTACTTTCGATCACAGACGTCACAAAAGATCTATGAACTTTACAGTCAAGAGACATTGTTGTTTTTTATTTCCCGGATCTTTCTTCTCAGCATTGTCATCCCGTATTTACATTCGATCTATTCTTTTATCTTATCTCCGCGCAATGATGGCAGCCGCAACCGGTTATGAAACCTTGAATTTTACACTTTGAAACGATCAGCTATTGATAAAGCTAATCATATACATATGAATAGATGTTTCGCCCTCCTGTGACCCTCGCACGCCAATCTCTCGGGTAAGTGTGTCCTCCTCTTCCGTGTGTCATACACCAACCCCTTGAATTTGAATGCATTTTGACTTAATATGTATTAAGTTAGTACACTATATGTCCATACGATTTTTAAGTAAATAATACGGCGCCCAAATCTAAATTAATAAGCGTCTTTCAACCTAAATTTGAACCCCTTACCATTATCCTCTTCTGCATGCTTAAGGGAAGGTTCCCGTCCAAAGAACCTAAAAATACCTCAATTTTATTTTCAATACAAAATAAATTATTCTGCGAAAATTTTGTTGTGGGTTTTATTTATATAAAAAGAAGTATTGTACTGAGTTTTTTCACAATAAAATAATTAAAAATGGCGGCTCCAGCTCCCGCCAAAGGAGGCGCGAAGTGATGCGCGCGGTACCTTCTACAGCTTCACCAAGTGGTCTGGAATCAAAAAACCAAAAAGATTCTTGAAATAGATGAAATTTGTGGGGCCCTATCGGTTTCCGATTTTGAAAAAAGCCGTTTAAAACAAAATGGCCGCCAATAGCGGCCATAATGGCAAGCATGAAAAAATGAGTTTTTTTTTAAACGGCCGCCATTTAGTTTTAAAGGGCTTTTTTAAAACCCGGAAACCGATAGGGCCCCGCAAATTTTATCTATTTCAAAAATCTTTTTGGTGTTTTGATTTCAGATCACTTGGTGAGGCTGTAGAAGGTACCGCGCACATCACTTCGCGCCTTCTTTGGCGGGAGCTGGAGCCGCCATTTTAAATTATTATATTGTGAAAAAAATCAGTACAATACTTCTTGTATATACAAATAAAACCCACAACAAAATTTTCGCAGAATAATTTATTTTGTATTGAAAAAAAATTGAGGTATTTTTGGGGTCTTTAGACGGGAACCTTCCCTTAAGGGAAACCCAGATGCGCGAAGTGGAAATTTCAGGATCGTTTCAACCCTTTCGAGTCTAATTTTACACCCCCCAATATTCTCTGTCGAGTTTGCTGCAACACTAAACGTGGACTATAAATAACAATTTCAAAAAGGTACAAATTGACGTCAATATTTGCAATATTGAGTGGAAAAAAGCACGAAAAGGGATGCGGGGTTTGAGGGGGGCAATGCCCGCCCCCCAACAGCGACCTCATTTATAAGATGTGGTGTGCTGTTGAAATATATCTGTACCCATTGCATTAACTCGTCCACTCACTTTCTGCGAGCGAACAAACTGCTCTTTCCATTGGATATCGCACAAACGATAACAAACTCTTAATAACGTCGCGTGCTGTATATTATCGTAAATAAATTCAAGAAAATGCATTTATCGATTATTCTTGAAATTCAAAGCCGCCAACTGTAATGTTTTTGAACTAACAATCTGGAGTTCACCTAATGTTATAATATGGCAGTGATCGCAGCTGGTATAGGGCAAAAATATGCAAACATTATACCGAGTGTCAGTGTTGCTGCTTTCGCGTGTAGTTTCTTTACCATTCGTTGTTCCCGATCCAATGAGATATACAGTTCTCGTGGGAATTCATCTCTTTTCATTGACGTAAAGCTGAACCGTCAGGGCGAAGGTTTGCCTGCGTGCGAGCACAAGCTATTCTACCCTTCAGACCCCATCGCAGAGACCAGAGTTATGTGCCGCGTGCATACCATAAATTTAATATGCAGACTGAAAGGCTATATCAGAATTGCACTAGGAACGATGCAGGCAAAATTATATTCGTCCCCGGTACACGTTTATTCCCTCCCTCAGTTACCTAGCTTTTGCAAATCACCTTTCTCTCCCTACCATAGCAACACAACAGATGTACTTTGTGGTGGTCGTCTGATCACCATTCGTTCGAGTACACGATAGTCTCGTTGGGTGTCCGGGCTATCGATTTTCCGATGCCTTTAATTCTCAAACTTAGGCTTTAATATGCAGATGTGTGTATTGCGTGCATTCTACATGCATTTTCAGTTTACATGATACATAGCGACTATTTTAGCAAATACGCTCCACTCTAAGCTCGGTTTTACAATACACTTTTGGTGTAGATCCTGTACGAGCCCGGCCTCCGGCCCGGCCCGGCCCGGCCTCCGAGCCCGGTCCTGGTCCGGCTCGTATTAATAAAATAAGACCAAACCGAATGTGTAACAAGTCTATTTATGCACTGAATTATGCCGTGAAGATTTCTGAGACAGAATAAGTGATTGCAATACATCGATGTAGCGTTAGTATTTAATTGAAACATTGAAACGGTGAGAACATCCGCCATTGAATTCGCTACCTGACTTAATATACGATGACATAATTTTCCATTTGAATTTCTATGCTAATCTATTTGTTTATCTTTATCGTTTCAGGTGAGCAAAGATATGAGTGGATCACACATTCCGATGCCTCGTCAACATAACTACTGCGAACGCTTTATTTTTTACTGATTTAATTTATGTAACGTCGGTGATTACGAGTGAGCAGTGCGAAAAAAACGATATAGGATTCTCTAAGATGATTAAAAAGTCGAACTTGTTTGGGGATTTGTCTACAAAAATGTTTTGGTACACTGGATTCGCGGTAATTTGGCATTTTCAGAACCGCCAAAACAAACCTAATTCGGTCGACTGGAAGCGACGAAATCTTTATCGCGCGATGAAATGCGCCCAGTGCCATAAATCTTCGATTACCATGTACGTATGAGTATGTGCGTAGGCTGCCGCGTTCATAATTGCGATCCCTACGCTAGCCGCACCGGCAATGGAAAATTTCTGGCAAGCAATGGACGTTCAACATGCTTGCCTAAAAAAAAAACTGACCCAGAGGGTAACTTTAAGGCCCAAATACTATGATCTACGGATGTCTGGTGTTTGCTCGCGTACTACATATCCGGATACTTTAACCGCTCTAACCACCAACCTACGCGGCTTAAGCAGAATCTCAGATAGAATCAGTACCATCAGCCGCAGTATGTATATAGCATTAGAACTGTTCCCTACCATCTACACACATCAGTAGATTAATACCGTGCAATATACGCAATGCGTTTGTTTAATGTCAATTTAATTGATTTCGGAGCAAATACCCTTAGTCATGCGTATGTTGGCGAGCAGTTAGCGGATACGAATTTGCCGCGAAATTCGAACCTCCCCATTCCCAGCAGATCCTCCAAGTGAACCACCTAACCCCCGTCTACCCATCGATATTATCTCGTAAAAGTCTAGTGCGAAATCGACGATATGGCAATATCCGTTATTACACAATAGATGTAGTTAGGTTCCAAGATATAATTGTAGTACGTCGCAGAGATGAGAAACGCATGGTGGCAGATAAAAATAACGTAGAGCCGCATCACAATTTGCTCGTTACTATGATCGATAGTAGATCTAGTATGTGGTCAATAGAACCAACGGGATATAATACGAGTATATTAGCTGCACAATGATAATGACAATGATGATAATCCACTGGAGAAAGCGCAAACTGAAGTATATGATTATACCTATATTCCACGATGGAATACAAAATCAAGTGTCCACCCGCAAAATACGTACGCTCGAACTATTAACAGTCGATTAATAAACAAAATAAGTATTGTTTTCGTTACATGCGATGTTTGATGATCGCTATTAAAGTACTCAGACATTCGTGAACGGCAAAATTCAGTGTGCGATGTTAAACCAGCATGGAACATGTGGACGATCTATTATGACGACCAAATAATCTAATTTTGCAAGTGAATAATTTGGCATCATTGCGGATGGATATTATATCCTGATGTACATAATATAGACATATATATACATATATAAGTGTATATATGTGTGTATACTGCTGTACAGCCGTACATTATATATATAATGTATTTTCGTGCTGCATTTAGAATTCGCTTCGGTGTTTCAGTTCAAATATGATTCTTCTCACCCCGTTGCTTTCTAGGATAACTACCGGGGTTGTTCATCCCTATCGGATTAATGCATCCGCATAATTGTCCATTCCCCATCATACAGAATGTAAATATACATACGGTTCCGGGGTACATTCCTATCCAGAAACAAAAAACCGAAGCAGATTCATTAAAAATTATTTGCCCAATCAATCGCGTTAATTCACCTTCTAATTTCCTGTGCCTATCTAAGCAAACTTTTCATTTATTCACAGTTGGTGTTCTTTTCGTTTTGCAACAAACCTTTTAAGTTGGTCAATGAACAATGCGGAGCTACTTTAATTAAAAATCTCGAATCAGAATGAAGATTTTTTTAACCATCTATAATGGCACTAACTAGCCGAAAAATTACGGTTGAATTATCTCTTTACGCTTAGCTGTTGTTGTAAGAAAATTCGCATGGGACAGATGTAAAAAAATACCTTTACTACTCGAATAAATGGACGGAGCATTGAATGGCGCCCATGTTTGAAAGAACGTGGGATTTTCCGCGCTAAGCGACTTGAGGTACGGGGATTTACCGCGGGAAAAATGGCGAAACAATAAATTTGGATCGGGCTGTAGCAGAAAAGTCTTCATTCAGATCGCTACTGGGCAAGACAGTTTTAAAATAGGTCGACCATACAGGTAATGCTCTCCATTTAAATGGACCGTTATTGTTTTCGATGTGACTGTGTCAGAGTGAATGCTTTGTCGTACTCAAACATATAGCGCCTTGTATCGTCAAATCAATGTCGCGACGCAAAGATTAGCGAGAAACGACATTACTGTGGATCAGGAATGTGCTGGGTGATTCTATTATCCAAATTATGATAACACAACACCGAAAAGAGGTTGGGGAAGTTGCAAGAGATTCTGCGTCGAGAATCCCAACAGACGAAAGTTCCGGCAAGCGCCTTTGAAGAATCCTTCAGCAGGAACCAGACATATTTCACACCCTTCTTACCCTAATACGAAAGATCATACGAAATAATGTATATGGTATGGGCTGTCATTTCTCTCTCCCTCTCTCTCTCTCTCTCTTTCGTTTGGTAGCTCTTTATATTTTTGACGTTAGGTATTGTCGTTATATTTCATATAAATATTTATTTTATTTGTTTTCACTCTGCCATTTCTCTCATGGCAATTGAATCGAGGCTCCAAAAGAAGTTCCCGTTACATGGCAAAGTACGTATCTGAAAAAAGAACTTAAATATAAATTCATCAATTAAACTTTTTTCCACCTACCACGAATGTTTGCCAGAAACGCTAACGTCCGAATTTACGCAGCAAATTCGGCATCAACAAGCGTAGATTACCACGTAAAACATAACCGCGGAGAGGTGCGATGGTCAAACACGTCGACCGAACTATCGCGAGCCCTTTAATGCGTGATAACCCCAAGCTGTAGCGAACAGTCAGAAGTACCGCAAACTGTCGCGTAAATACACGGAAGGTACGAGCAATGCATAATGCGTAATAATTTGCTATACGACTTATAATACGGTTCGTCGGTTTTCGTTATGTGTCACGTGAAAAATTCTACAACTGTCTGTATCTTTGAAGTTGTCAATGGTGTCGTGATCATTTCCATAAGCAAAATAAAATAAGTTTTTGGGGCATTAAAGGGCAGGCATCAAATCTAACAAACATTTTATAAGTGTCCATCGATGTTTTGAAATCAAAATTCAATCGTTACGCTTGTATAAACAATTTTAAATATTCGCTAATGATTCGTTGCATCAGTGGGGAGAGAGCCAAATTCTAGTTTCAAAAACACCTCCAGTGAGCACTTCGTGACTAAATCCTTAACAATAATATGCAGAATACATTCGCATTAAATGGCTACGTATTACATATTATTACAACATGGAATAACAGAATACTCGCATATACAACATGACCAGGCACGGTAAAAGGGAGGTGAGACTTGGGTAGCTATGTTTGCTATACGGTAAGCGCTTATACCTACAACCCCTTCAACGCCTCAAGATGGAGGGTAAACCATAAACTTGAGCACGAATTTCTGGAGCGTTTTCCTGGTACACGCTCGGCACATTGCGCCTCGTACGCTTTGCGTAGAATGAACAATACCTAACCGCATGTACTGAAACTAGTTTAATCAGACTTGCTCCTCCATCTTGTGCTTCGACGTAAGAAACAATTACCACGGGACCAGAAACGCTCGATCTACGTTAATTATTGTTGAGAAGGGTAAATTTCCAGTAACTTTTGGCTGTCCCAGGTAGGCGGTAATGATAAAGATAGCAATAATAATAATTACAATTATTGTTATCATTATTACAACTGCAATGCAACTGCTGCCAATTATCGTTGTGGTCGTCGTGACCGTTGTCCTTAATTCATCCGAGATCTCACTCTTGGCCAAATATTAAGGAGTCACCCGACGAACATCGAATGGGAGTTTTTGGGGATTTTCGTTTCGTAGCTTCCATCGCTATACCGATTTCGCGCCCCCTGCCGTCTCTAAGTTACAAATTATTCAACGAGGGTCCGTGTACCTTCGCTCTTCGCCATCTCTCTTCACTCCACGTTCTCGTTTGAGTTTGCGAACTTCACTGAAATGGCTGAAAGACATTGTTTATTATCCTTGGAAAACTTTAACTCACCATAGTCACATCATGAGACATTTTACAATGGGTGAATGTTAACATTGGAAACTGACTTCTGTTATATCCCCTCCGAACTCTTCAGAGGATACGGGAATGTGAACACTGTTCTGATTTCTGCTATCGGATCACTACAATTAAACACTTTACCCAGGGAGGGAAGTCTCGCCTATTCTATATATTTAAGGAGATGAAGAGGTTTAGCGATTAATGATCGTGCGGTTGTCAATCAATGCTCGATACGATAGCGAGAGATTTTATGATTTTATACTCGTATATAAATGTTGTTTATTACAAGAGTACAGGTTGATATTGACCAATCCGCTCAGTTTAGATACGTGTTTGATTATGGATATAGTCTTTGGTCACTTTTATATTTCAACGTAGGAAACTGGATTTAGCGATCCCTGAAGTATCCCTTAGGAGTCTTTGAAGCCTTGTACACTCCTCAGAGATTCGATGAAGTTGGAGACTGAGCGAATACAGTAGATATGATAGAAAGTGATGACTTGATTCCGTGAGGCCGTGAGTTCGAACTGCCTATCCCGTGATCGAATGTCGTCCTTTTATACCAGATTTTATTGTCTCCATTTAAAGAGATATTTTTGGGATCGGTAGCTTCGATCGGAGTGATGTCATCTTCGTATGAATTTAATGTGCTTTGGTGGAAAGTGTCCTCGGCCTTATACTAATACAGGAGCCTCCATCATCATTTATTGGTTTGCAGCGATTCAGCGATCGCTGTTGTCCTTGCCGAAAATAACTGCTGTCCTTTATTGCTTTCTGACCAATCTTATTGAGAGTTGAATAATCGTCTCCCGGGGGACTGCTTATCGATTAACAATGGTTCATAAATTACCATTGTACGTTTCTGTGCTGTAGTGGTTACGTACCGCTTTCGATGTAAGATTTCTGTCATATTTTATGCATATATTGAATACTTCCCGTTGTAACACTTCCCGTTTGAACCGGGCTCATTCGCATTTGCCTCTCTATATGCTATCTTAAAAATACCACATTAGTTGCGTAAAGGCGTACCAGCAAGGAGTTGTGTTGATGCGAGCATATATTCGTTATACGGTTGTAACTTTTAAAAGCGAGCGGACGACTCTTCCAATAATTAAATTATGCTTTGAACATCTGGTGTTTTGAGATGTGAATTCCAGAGTTTGCCGATTCAAGGGTGACGAGCTCGACAAGCATACGAAACGAAGTCAATGATTAATAACAATAAAAAAAGCGGTTTATTTACGGAAAACGGATCGTTAACAATGGTAGAAAAATACGTAATATTAATGCGCTGAGTCTCTAAGTATCTTGAGTGGTTGATGCATAGAACACAGAGTTTATGAATCGATGAATACTGAGGTGGCTATTACCGACACCGCAATAGTCGCGATGCACCACGATCGGATAGCTAAGAAAGCCCCCGTGGCGTTTTACCGTAATCAATTCTGTAACCCGAGATGAGTGTAGACACTGTACGGTAACTAATGATTGCTGAATATGAATAATGAATTATAAAGTTCAGACACGGTGAAGTAGAATGAGTTCGCGAGGAACGCGTCAGAGTTCATACGAGGCTGTACGGAGACTGCCGGTGAACCGCCTGTTACTGGGCGCGCAAGCGTGGTTGGTGTGAATGGCGGGAGAATGAGAGAACGCAGAGCGCCCGACAGGTGCCGCCCTCGGGCGCAACGGACTCATTCCCAAACATTCTCCCCGCCATTAGCACGTTGTTGCTGATTGTTCTCCGAGTGCGCCCCTGGGAGCACCGGCAGTTTGGTGATTGGCCTGGTGAGTGTCGAGGTAGATGTTTTCAGGGTGACCATCCGGATCACCCCGTCTTGTCCTGGACGCAGCTGCAGCACCCGCGCCAACGGCCACTTTGCCGGTGGTAACCGTTCGTTGGTGTTGAACACCAACGAGCCAACTTTGATTTCATTCTGAGGGTGGTGCCATATTGAGTGCGAGAGCTGCTGTTGTAAGTAATGAGAGCTCCACTCTATCCAGAACCGCTGTACTTGGTGTAGAATGAGACGCCACCTCAATCTTGGCAAGAGTGATGAGTGCGGAACGGACGGCTCTGGAAGAGTGGTGAGTGGTTGTCTGACGAGGAAGTGAGCCGGTGTGAGAGGAGCGACGTCCTCTGGATCGTCGCTGAGTGCCTCCAATGGCCGTGAGTTCAGAATGGTCTCGATCTGAGTCAACAGTGATGAGTACTCCTCAAACGTGAGCACCATCTCCCCGAGTGCTCTCCTCAGGTGATGCTTCACTGACTTCACCGCTGCTTCCCATTCCCCTCCTATGTGCGGTGCCGCTAGTGGATTGAGATGCCAGCTGGCCTTGTCGTTGAGGAAAAGGTGAGCGATTTGTGAGTGCTCATGTGTCCCTTGTGTGAACCCACAAAGTTCGTACCGCAATCAGAATGGATGCTGCGCGCGATGCCTCTTCGAGCTGTGAGTCGTCGATAGGCTGCGATAAACCCATCGCTTCAGTAGTCACTGACGAGTTCAAGATGATGTGCCGAGGTTGTGAGACACACGAATACGCAGATCCATCTCTTTTGAGTTTTGGCTCCTCGCTCTTTCCATGTTCTGAGTGAGATGGGACCGGCATGGTCGACGCCAGTGTAATGAAATGGTCGCAATGGTGTGACTCGTGAGAGAGGTAGTTGGCCCATTAGTTGGTGAACACGAATCCCCCTCTGACGAGCACACACCACGCATCTCAAAATGTGAGTTTTCACTAGCGCCCTTCCGCCGATCACCCAGTATTGAGTTCTGAGTTGAGTTCCTCCGTGAATCGCCGCGAGGTGCTTGATGAATGATGAGTTCTGAGAGTAGTGAGTGACGAGGCAGAATGATGGGATGCTTGCCCTCGTAGCTGACTTCTGAGTTCTCCAATCTTCCTCCGATTCGGAGTACTCTCTTATAGTTGATGAACGCTGTCAATGCCTGTTGAACCCATGCGAGGCTGGCAATTTCACCTGAGAGCGCTAACACTTGAGTTCGTCCGCAAAGTATGCGGCTTGAGTTTCCGTCACCCAAAACTCCCGTGCTGCTTCCGTTTCCCCGGGCGTGATGGAACTGCCCCGTGCTCGATCGGCTTTGCTGCGGCTCCTGGCGATGAAACGGAAACAAAGTGCGGTGACGTTGATGAGTGTTGAGAATGAGAAGAACTTCTCTATGACTTCCCAACGGTACCCAATCCGTTGGGTTGTGAGAGCGATTCCCAGGACGTGCCTCTATGGCGCCTGAGGTGTTTTGGATTGATGACTGAGCGGGCCATTCGCTCTTTGATTGAGTGGTCCATGGTGGTCCCGTCCACCGAAGTGAGTGACGTTTAAGCTGACCGGCTGTGACTCGCCGAGAGGCACAGTCGGCTGGGTACGAGGTCTCTAGGACATAACCCCAATATGCACCAGGGGTCAGTTCCTGAATAGCTGACACACGATTGCTCACGTACGTTTTCCAACGTGAGGGGTGAGTTCTGATCCATGAGAGCGTGACCTGTGAGTCCGTCCTCAAGTGAGTGTGCACAGTTGAGTCTGAGGGTCGCCTGAACGTATTTGGTGAGTTTTACTAGTATGAGTGCGGCTCAGAACTCGAGACACGGGATTTTGAGCCTCTTAAGTGGTGCAACTCGTGTTCACGAGCACACCAATGACGTCGTGATGAGTTGAGTGGACGGTGCGGTGGTAACAAGGTAGACTACCGCTCCCATGGCTTGTTGAGATGCATTCTAGAACCCGTGAAGTTCCACGATGGATTCAGCGTGCGTGCCGAACCACTGAGGTATGGTGAGTGCGGTTAACCGAGTGAGGTCCTCTCTGAGCGACCTCCAATGAGTCGCGAGTTGGTCAGGGTCCCATCCCAGTTTGTGCAGCCACAACTCTTGAATCAGAATCTTCGAAAGAATTGTGACTGCACCACGCGCAGCTTTATTGATGCCCGCTCCGGCCGCAACACCCCACGATGCGAAAGAAAATACCCCGGAGCGCCACGAGAGAGTGCTGATGGAGCTTTCCTCATGTGCTGAAGCGATTCATACTCCAGCATGAATTCGTTGTATAACTGCTGATACGTGGTGTTCCGTGCCAGTTTGGTGAGTGTTCGTGACAAACACTTTCTCGCGATTGAGTG
Source organism: Oxytorus armatus (assembly GCA_958009045.1). NCBI lineage: Eukaryota > Metazoa > Arthropoda > Insecta > Hymenoptera > Ichneumonidae > Oxytorus > Oxytorus armatus. The sequence continues at coordinate 12,193,629 of OY253748.1, read as the reverse complement.
CGACTCCCCCAGCACTCCGGCATCCACCTTGAGTGGAAGGCGGACGACATACCTTCCTATCGCATCTCGAGAGTGCGTCGATGCGAAGTGGTTCTCACTGGCTTGCTCCTCTGCAGTCAAACCTCCTGAATGAGATGATGGTAGCTGGTACCTCTTGCAGCCAGAACTAAGGCAACAAGTCCTGGCGAACCGCCTCCGCATCGTCAACGTGAGTCGATATCTGGTACGCCTGATATCCTCGTGAGTTCGATGAGTGTACCGGGCCCAAGACTAACCAGCCAAAGATGGAGAGTTGAGCTATCGGCATCGTTACTTCGCCCCTCTTGATGTTGGATCTAATAACTTGCCCATAGGCCTCCGCTCCGATAACGATGTCGATGCTCCATAAGAGGCGATACTCCGGATCGGCTAACTTGAGTCCTCGGATATGGGACCACCCCCCCAGTGGCACATCGAATGAAGGCAGGTTGGCAGTGACTGTGCTTAGCACGTGCGCTTCAAGGCGCACCGATTTCTTAAAGAACAACGATCGTAACGTAATATTGACCCTGCTTTGAGTGCTGGAAACCCTGCCTCCACCGATTCCGATGATCTTGAGTGCTGATTGCGAGGGCCGTAGATCCATCTCCTCTACTAGCCCTCCCCCCACAAAAGTGAGCTCCGACCCGGAGTCGACCAGCACCCGCACTAGTCGAGTCGTAGATGGCGTGATGAGTTGCGCCATCGCTGTTGCTAGCAGCGTGCCACCGTGAGATGCGTTATGACATACCCTCGAGTTCGGTGAGTTCTTACACATGTGAGTGCTTGAGAACTTGTTGAGTGCTTTCCCTGGTGAGTTTCGAACAGAGTCGATGACTACCCCTCGTCCTCATTGTGAGTTGACCGGAGCCGCTTTTGCTTGCTCAGATGAGTTCGGCGCTGCGAATTCGCGCTCACCGGCCGTTGGAGCATCGTGTGATGATGCCCTTGACAGGCCCGTCATCGAGCTGTTGATCGGCAACTCCTCGCAGAATGCCGACCACAGCAGTTGGAACAGATTCTCTTACGATCCACGAGCGTCGTTGACGTTGAGTTGGCGGAACGCATCAGATATCACAATGAAGTGAGCTCCGCCGCACGAGTCGCGCACAAAGTTTGCCATCGCCGATGCTCCTGAGTGTTTCGACGGCTTCGTCTCCTCTTGAGTGCATCTCCCCGGTTTTTAGTGCTGAGTGCCAGAAGATGACGCCTGGTGCACTGACTTGGGACGACTGCGAGTGGAGTCCTGAGGTGCTGCGTCCAGCACCTTCAAAGCTCGTATTTTGACCGTCACAAACTCATTTAACTTATCGAGTTCGGGGTATTCGCTAGTAGCACCTACCAAGAACTCCCACGCCTCTCTCGTGTTCTTGTCCAGATGCCGTGAGAACTGGTGCACGAGTATGCACCCAAGGAGATCAGGCATCTCCAACGCCGGGAGAGTTCGCCTTACTCCTGAGATTGTGGCCTGGAACTGCGTGAGTGCCTGAACCGTTCGAGGGACAGCTGACGTAATCCCGAACAGCTTATCGAGCTGATGTTGAATTAGGATGCGCTTGCTGCCGAACGTCTCGTTGAGGATGTTCCATCCCGTTGCCAAAGGTTCCCCCTTGATGGGCAACTCGGCCAGTAATTTCGCAGTCTCCGACGACACTCGTCTGAAGATAATGATATCGTTCCACGTTGGTCAGCCGTATGTTTACTGTATTGAATTCTGTAACCCGAGATGAGTGTAGAGACTGTACGGTAACTAATGATTGCTGAGTATGAATGATGAATTATAGAGATCAGACACCGTGAAGTAGAATGAGTTCGCGAGTAACGCGTCAGAGTTCATACGAGGTTGTACGGAGACTGCCGGTGAACCGCCTGTTGCCGGACGCGCAAGCGTGGTTGGTGCGAATGGCGAGAGAATCAGAGAACGCCGAGCGCCCGAGAGGTGTTGCCCTCGGGCGCAACGGACTCATTCCCAAACATCTGGGTTCTAGAAATTTTTTTGTTCAATCTTGTTTTACAAAAATTACCGGAGCCCCACAACAGCACCAAGGATATTTTTGCATTTCTACATGCATGGGTAAAGAAAAGAATCGTAAGTCGTGACTTACTCATCTCATTCATTATTGGTGTGAAGTCCTTGTCGTAAATTTGCTGGTGTAAAATTCGGAATAAAATAGTAAAGAAAAGAGGACGCGAGGGTAGTGCTACAAAGGATCACCACGAGATGGCGGTCCGTGCCATGGACCAAAATTTAAGATTTAAGATTTGGGGTAAGATTTTCAGATATAGAACATAGGAGGTGAGCACATGCGTGTTCTGTATTCTCATAGTTTTGTGTCTTAGGCACAGTTCCTTAATCGCGGTTTGGTGGGATTTATCACACCCTCCGGGCACTTCGAAAACGCGACATGTATTTTCTCTGAAATTAGACAATCATTCGGGACGAAATGAGCTCAGCCAGTATCGTATGCTGGCAATAGGTTTCGATCGTGCCGATAGGATAAACTGAATTCGATTTTTAGATAGGATAAACTGAATTTCAACTCCTAAACCGTGATTGTGGAACACGGCCTTATACGACGCCGTTTATTACCAGTGGCCAGGCTGGTCGCACGGCAGTATACCAGCGGTGTTCCAAGCAAAATGAGAAAGTGAAATATATATATTGCTTTGCGAAAAGGCTACAGTTTGACAGATATTGTTCAGGTTTACTTCTCGGTACTTTTTATATTACAGATATTAAAAATTATGTGCGCAGATTCCTAATCGACAGCTGGATTCATTGATGTAAATACAGCGATGAACTATATTTGTATGAAATGCCAGCGATAAAGAATATACCTGTATGTGGTCATAACCACAATGTTACGTCAAATCGGTTTTGCTTACACAATTTTTCGAGTTTAATATTGGTAGAGTATTATCAGTATATTCCTCACAGTAAACCGCTTAGGATCATTCATGCTGTAATAATATTTTTTCAGTGCACTTGCGACGAGATTGATATGCGACGTGAACATATTCTATTTATGAATGCTTTGTTTTTATATGAATCGAATGACTGCGGAAGGTATGAAAGGTAGTAGTGTATTGTCTGCGGATCGAAAACAATCTTGTATCACAACTTTTCACGTTTTTTTAATCGTTTTATTTATTTTTCAAATTTCAGGTAAACTATCAGAAGACATTGATATTCTTTTGTGAATTACTGTACCAAAACTACATTTCATATGTAGAAGACACACACTAAATTTCGCTGTGATCCGCAGTCGCTTCAAGAAGCTATTGTGTTTTCAATCAATACAGACAGACAGACGGTCACATGGGAATGCATTTTTTGCATTCTAGGACATGTAGAACATGTAATTCAGCCATAATGTGAAAGTCGGCTTTTCTTTGGATTACAATACTTTCTTATTTTAGATACTTTGTATGTGATGAGGAAGCAAAAACTATGAATGATTTGATTGTTCGTCAAAGGTATTATCATGGCCGAGATTTTTCTTCCACGGTAATGCATCTCAAATTACCGTCACTATGTTATCCGGAGAAATGCGAACGCTGAGCTAAAGATTGTTCATGGTGATTAATGTACGAAACGGCACGTATTGCCGTTTCTTGCGGAGCTTAAAAAAATCTCGGTTCCTCGTTTGACCTACAGAGAATAGCTCGGAAACTGAAGGGAGCTTACGAGCGTTATTACGTGGCTCGCAACTAGACCACGTATGACCGCATATACCTATGCACAATAAAAGAATAAGAAATAATTCAACGCAGCTACCGCGTTTTACGTGGTCGGGATTTGCAAGCAGACATTCTATGGCCTTTTTAGCAAGGCAATTGTGCATGTGAGTCATGTATTGAATTTCAACCTCCCTTTGTTCTGATTCTATGACTACTGATCATCTGTATGGATTAATCGAACGAAACTAAAATCAGAGACATACACACGAAAGCGCCGAACTTTCCGATAATCGAATATAAACCGGGTATCATGTTTAAATTGTCGAATTACGCCGATTCGCTAAATCCGGTGACTTGATGTTGTTATCCTGTATGCCCAATCGTATATATTCGTATTTGGCAAACTGATGATTTCATCAAACATGCCTATATATATTCAAAATACAATGGATAATTCCCCATGTGAATGATCGCATTTAACCTTCAGTGTACATACAGCTAATTCTCGTGCAATTTTTTCCTCTATTTCATTTTCTCCATCACTTCGCTTATCTCTCTTGCTTTTTGTCATGCCCCTCATGTCGAGTCTCAAGCTCTCTTCATTCTCAACGGCGCTGAGAGGTTTTACAATTAAATCGTACGTACCCGCTGTGGCGAAAACAATATTCATCACCGTCAGAGCGAGATAAAAGTAAAGGAAAATCCGGTTGGCAGCGGAAGCTCTCCATCGATCGAGGAAGGGCGTGGGTTAAAGACATAGAATCAGTGGGGGTAGGGAATAGCAGAAACGACGTCATTATTTCAGTCTAAAGGTTACGAGCGTTAATTAAAACCCGTGAGTGCGCGGTGTTATCCCACCACTCTGACGGTATGAATTTCTGTCTCGATAAATAAAGTGGTCGCACTGGATGGAAGAGGGGAGAGTGCGACGCAGAACATAATGGACAAAAAAGAATATTTCCAACCCTCGTTGTACGCGTTCATATTTTTCTCCAACGTTGGTTTCTTAAATTTCCGCAATGTTATTTTCGGCGTTGAAATGTACATCCTTCTGATTGAGTAGTTGTCATTCTGTCGTTAATCCGATTTTGTTGAAGCTCATGGATGTTATAGAGCATTAAAATCTAAACGACGCAATATTTTTTTTGTCGGCTCATTTAAAAATGTTTATCCTTTTTGCCGTATAACCGCTTGTTCTTCTAGATAACCGATTTTTCTAAATATGATACGATGTAATTTCTCGAATTTCGAGAGCAATTACGAGAAGCTTTGAAGCGCATATCTTCATGGCCTATGTCTTTTGGAGCTTGAATAGTCCATTTTTATATGTCAATATCATACAATAAATACATGTATTTATTGTATTATACATGATATTGATATACAAATAACACCCGCCTCTATAGCAGTTTTCATATTTGTCAATACACATTCGGAAATTCGTGCTATATTTATGAGTGCCGCTTTTGTTGAACTGATGTGCCCAGCGCCTGAATTGTCGTACAGATTGAAATTGTTTTTATTATTGCTTAACGGTTTTAACGCTACAATTTTTTTTACCAGATCTCCAGTATCATACCGGTTTTCACTTATAGTCATAACTTAATGCACCTTGGCAGTGGTCCGGAAATCTTTGAATATCTATTAAAAAAACGACTAGAAAGGGTGGCCCACTACCGTAAGTATTCGTACTAATTAAAAGAAAACCGTGAATCGTTAATTGAGCTTGATGAGAAGAATTCGTATTGGGAAACACATTTGGGACGACAAGGAGACCACTGGAATGTAAAAACTCAATTAGGCGTAGCTCGCCCCTTAAAACGGTTTTCTTGCACAAATACAGAGGTTTTTTTTATATTTGGTGGGCTCGGCATTCCTTTGCATAAGAAACATTTTCATTTTCGTTTCATCAAAACCGATGCATTGGTTGTAGATGAAACTGCAAAATCGCTCCTTGTCATGTGCAACTTGAGGGGGTGGTTTTATCCCTTAAAAGCGTTTTCCACCGATAAAAAAATGGTGGCGCTTAGTTTTTAATGCTCTATAATATCCATGAGTTTCAACAGAATCGGAGGGGGTACCTCGAGCACTTCCCTTGTCAGTAAAATTGTTAAAGTAGAAGAAGAAGATGAAGAGTACGAGATAGAGGTGACCCGAATTCACACATACGTATACCCCACCATACCCCACATAGTATATCCCACCATATAACAAAGAACCTATGCAAGCTGAGAAGGATCTCTGTTGCTGCCACTGGCAGCTCTCTGGAATGCACTTCATCGCACTTTGTATTCCGTTAGAAGGATTCACGAATCATACCTATGTCGCCAGCTTCGCCGCTTTTCGATTTTCACGGTGTCTTACCATCCCACAAAAATGTGTACCTCTCGATGTCGTAATAGACGTCATCTCCCTCCGGGCTGAATCTCGACATTCGAATGGAGTATAGTATATATGCTTTTTCTTCGAGCAATCCCCAATTCTACCGACAACTTACAACACGCCATACCATTGAGAGCGTCGAGGCACGAAAGTGGAGAGTTTCGCCCCGCTACCCGAGGAATTCTAGAATTAAAAGTTACTTGAAATGAAAACGCCTACGGCGGAATTTTTCGGTACAACGACCTTCCAGACCACACACTGCCATTTTTATACACTTTCCCCTTATCACTTCCCTCTCCATTCCCGAAACCTCGCACAAAACGCCTATGACTATTAAGAATTTAAACGGTCACAGGCCTTAAATACTCCGACATGGAATTCAACCTCTCGCTCTGTCGCCTGTGTATATTTGAATACCCTCGCACCATTATTCCGGATTATAAAACGCCCCTTACCAATACCTGCCACTCTCTACGTCCATGAATGCTTCATTTGTTTCGAACAACTTCACCTCTGTTTTCCCTTTTCCCCCAGTTTTTGGACTTCGATGCGGTAGAAGAAGATTAACACGCGCAGCGCAGTGACAATCCCAACTGGTTCTTTGGAATTCCGATGAAGACACAAAAGAATGAAGTCGGGAAAAAAATCGCGGCGATGTCGCGTCGTTAACGTTGTTGCAGGATTTATCGTTGTCGTTACTGTTGAAACGACAATGACAAAGAGAGAAAACTTAATTACGTAACGCAAGGCTAGCTTCGTTTTTAGATTAAAATTATCCTGACGCGATAGGAAGACCTGGACGAGGCATTTGGGGGAATCAGAATCATCCTCATGATAATAGGTTTGCCGGGAATTGCCGCGCAGATTTATAACTCTAGCGTCAAACCGACAAGAAAATCGATCATCCGTCATTGTTCGAAAAGTACACTACAGCACCGGAGAATCGCCATCGTAGAAACAAAGTTATCGAGACGAGATATAGTTAGTGCCACGACTGCCGAGGACGAAACTGCTCAGTTACGATATTCCATGTACGGCGTGTCCCTTTAAAGTGATCCGAAAGCACTTTGCGGTTGAGTATATAGGACCAAAGACAGGGAATATATACATTCATCCCCCATGTAGTAATATGATTGACACCTGTGTGCCTGAATATATGTACTACTCACTGTATGAAATAAATATATGATCGAGGGGTGGTTTCGCCTTTTGCGCCAATAGGTGCAATAGATCAATATAGATTGAATGATTTACTTATTGTTTCGTTAATACCAAATTCGGGAACAATATGTAATCAAGATCATAGCAAACCTCATGTATGTACATGACGGTGCTCGAGTCGCCAAAATCTTCGAAAAATAAAAATTCCCTTTATTTTGGTGCCATTACGTTGAGATTAATGACCCATGAACTATGTTGTCTAGGAATAAATGAGGAGTATTTTGTTTACTGGTAGAGTTGAATAACTTCCCTATTGCTCTTGTACCTGTAATTTCAATCAACTAGTCCAATTTTTTACATTTCTGAATTTCGTGCGGGTAATCCCCAACAAACTGCTGGAAGAATTTATCTCTATGAAGTACCATTCTTTTCCTAACGGAGGATTCTTTAGGTTGTATGATTGATTTAATGCATCTGCAACGTTCGGCAGCGGTGATCATAAACAAATTTCGGTTCAACATCATGGTCTTTGCTTGCTGCCAAGCAAGAGTTTACTGTTCATGCACGAATGGTTAGTTAAACCTGATGGAGTTACACCTAAAGCCGCTAGAAGTCTAGTGAATAATGATATTTCCCATTTGTTCGAGAATGTTCGAAATGAACTCAATGGTACCAAAATTGATAGAAGCAAAAAAGTAGGTTTTACAGGCCTAATGAAGTGATATGCATCTGTGACTCCGGGGTAGAGTTCGGTAATAGAAAATACTAGCTGGTTGTATAGCTAGGGCGTACTCCCGTTGCTCAAGAGCTTCTGCCGAAAAAGAACCGGTAGAACTGTCGTTTCGCTCAACTTCATGGTGTAATTTGGAAAAGGAATTTATGGTTCAACGTTTGGAAATTGTACTGATATTGTCGCGACGGTACGTTACCGCGCAACGTCATTAGAGTCTCTTTGTTCGAAAATGAAAACTTTCGCGTGATTTCGTTCAACTATTTATCTTGTACAATTTATCTTGATCGTGGGATCTGAAGTATGGGCATGACCAAACTCCGAGCACGACATCAACGGTCAATGATTATGACGAGTTAGCTGGCTTCAGACAAAAAAGGCATTTCGAGATATTTCCTGACATGTCTGTTTTATAGGGAGGATTTTTGTTGGGATTAACAACAGATTTATCTTTTGTTATTTCGCGTCAATGCATTTATAATTTCCAAATTTAAGAGATATTAAGTGGGTCGAGTTAGCTATTATAATTTAACTGAAGTTCAATGTTAGATATGTTTCCCTGTACTCTACTTATAAATTTGATTAATAATCTATCAATTGAGATATCGTATGACAATGTTCTGACACTATCCCAAAGCCAATCCGTTCAGCCGGTTCCCGCTTACATCAAAATTAATCTTTTCCATTCTTCGTGATTCAGAACAAACTGCTGAAAGGATTGTGCTCTATGTCGTCTCATTGTCTTTGTTACATCATTCTACACCGGGTGAACGCAGCACATTATTATTACAATTTCCGGTAAATCATGGCTACCGACCAGTTTAGAAATTATCATTAAGTTCATTGTGTTTAGATAAATGTATGTAGCTCTTAAAATTATGAATTCAATACAAATGTGCCGTGTTCACCTGGTGTGGGATTATGTTCAGAAAAAAATGAACAATAACGTTTTTATTGTATTTTTAATTGAAAAAAATAATTTTGCTCCCAACCACGTTTTGGCTAGCGCAACAACGTAACCATGAAGGGATAGCAAGTACTATTTGCTCCCTAGTAAATTAAACTACGGCCATCTTGTTTTCGCTCCGTAGGATTGTAGCACATAATTTTACTGACATACCATGCTCTTTTTGCTAGCGAATAGCAAATGTCTTTTGCTCCAGTACTGTCTCAAACTCTGACACGCCATTCATGTTACTGCAGGAAGTGGATTTACTATCGCCATATTGACATACAAAATGTATTACAGTAGTATGGGGTATGTTGTTTTAACATAATTGTTCCTCTCCATGTTGGATTATGTTTAGTGTAATCGAAAAATGACAAAATGGAGCGAAATAACGAATTACTTATATTTAATGATAGGAATTTTTGAGTCCAGTTTTTGATGATGTTTCGAATACTTGAGTATTTAAAATAGACTGAAGATATTTCCTTCCCTGCACTATACATGCAAACAAAAAAAAAAGGTCTAGGGAAAGCTCCGATTCCCTTTCTTGTGTCTTCGGTTTGCATGAGTTCGCACTGTCTGCTGGTGTATCTCACAAGCTACCCTGAATAAGTAATCATACTCCGCCGCACCTAAACTGCCGTTGCTTCAGCAGAGGCAGTCTCACCCAGAGCATACATAAGCTGAGTGAAGCAGAGATTTTATGGGCTAAATTTTAAGCCACGAACCGCACCCACGTGAAATACTATGTTCGAAATCATACGAAATTTTCCTCCGGAACTTCGTCACTTATATTGTTAATACGTTAATTCTCGAGTTTGTAGATCGCTTTTGCTTCAACCATAGTTTTGAGCATACGGCATTAACATTCAGCCAATCTGAATGCTTCGTGGCCTGTGTCAAATTTTACAAGCTCCCGTTCATCAACGTATTACCGCTTCATCCCCGTAGTTAAATGTCGATATTATATAATCGAACAGCACACACTTAAAGTTTCTCATATATTAAGTTATGGGGTTGTAATGAGTTGGCAACTTTTCTGAAATTTTTACGGATATTGAAAAGTTTTGTCGAAACGGGGAATGCTGATTATGGAGTTACTATGGTTAAAACTAACGTAAATATAAACCGGTTTTAAGGATTCCAAATTCCCTATAGTCTCTGCAGAATTTATCGGAATGCACTGATATGGTTCATGTGTCTAATACTTTGTCGCTTATATTGAAAGTTTAAAATGTATTGAAAGGTTTCTCATTGCTACTAAAGTCTGAAGTAGAATTAAAATTGAGCCAACGTGCGAGGTGAGAAACTTCAGTGAACTGCTAGAGTTTGTAGAACTCCGAACAAAAGCCGAAAGACTATAATAGAACGAAATGGGAATTTGTGGGAGATTCCGCACTTTTTGTCTAAAAAGCCTCCAGCCATCTTTTCACTTTCCACAACTGCAGCATAGAAACTTAATCCACCGAATGAAGAAAAAAGAGAACGGAGAGTGTGAAAGACTTGCTTGGTATAAGATGGCAAAATAAAATTACCATGAACGGCTTTTCAACCATTATCTCTTTGAGGAAGACGGTAATGACGAGGAGTTGGCAAAGGCAAGACATTCACAAAGGACGAGCGAAATATGAAACGAGGTGCAGGAAAAAAGAGCACTAATATGCAAAAAGCCTCATCACTCGGAAACCAACTTACACACGGATACATGCTACATGGAATCTATTACAGATGCGTGAAATTCGTAGTTACACGCCCCTGGAAAAACTTTAATCCAAGCAGCATACATTCAACACCCTTTGACAATGACTAACAGATGCGCTGACGTTGCAACGTATATGGGTCTTTGAATACCCGGTGCTAGAACATTTAACGTGTGTATGAACAGTGTGAGTGGAAACTTTGCGATCCTGTGTGTGCAGAAGAGAAAACACCTCCAGCCGAACTCTCGTTGTGTGTTTAGCGCTAGAAGCCGATTCTGAATAGCTCATCCACTCTTTCTCAAGCTGGGGAAATCATCGAAATATTAGGATTTGAAAGAATGGTATTCGCAGGGTTTGGGGAAACTATTAGTGCGCGGTTTTGCTTTTTTTTTATCGCACATGAATATTCTAGGTGTACCGTCAGAACAGGATGTAGAATAGGCTGAGCCTTTAAAAAAGTTTCATGTCACACAATAAGACACCTTGATTTATATGCAGAAATATGCCAAAGGCATAAGCCTTTGGCTATTTCTGTTATGTACCTTGTAGGCCGGCGTTTCGATTTCTAATTTGATTATTATTCATTTCTCTCCTCTGGTTTCTTTGACAACTCTTTCGGTACACGCGCATGTATACATACATACACATTAGTGTGACCTTATCCAAGTGAGAACGGAGAAAACAAAGAAAAGCGCGAAAAATAACTTGACAAAAACAAATTTCCAGCGGAATCGCGAGAGATTTGTTCCTTCCCAAAAACCTCGTTCCAGTATGGTCGAGTGCATGAACGACGATCCTCGATCAAATAAATTTAATTACTCGATGTTGTCTAGGCTCCACTGGGCTCTGGCTTGCTCGCTCTGGCATTTGGCAACAAGCTTCCAAATCTTTTAGATAAACGATGACTTAAGTATTCGAGAGAAATTAAATCCAATGCGCCCGTCCAACCTTCGTTCTTCTCACGCAAAAGCCTCCGGTTTGTCAATGGTCTTACTCCAGAATATCTCGTATTTTCCCATGCACGAGTTTCTGATCAGCGTGTGCGGACTGTAATTGGTGCAGTATGTATTCCATCAAATCACAGTTCGAGACTGACTTGAGTATACTTCTAAATGCTTAATACGTATTTACCACAAATGCGTAATTGACCTTAATTATACCTCAAAATTATTGGAGGAATGAGAATTTCGTGGGAATCTCATATTTCAGAGAAATGCGGAACATTTTTCCTGTAAGTTTGCCACGGCTGTACACTAGATACTCAGGAATAAGAGAGACACGAAAGGATTTGAAGCCAGATGCTTTTTTTCCACGGTGTCTGACTGAAGTATGCCGAATAGTATGACACGGTGTCCCGTCAAATGAAACTCGAGGCTCTCTTCGCCATTAGGGTTTCCACGTAGATTTGCTTTAGCGAAGATTGAGCAAGAGAGAAAGCCATAAGTATTGCCGCCAGGTATTATTTGTTTATCAAAAATGCCAACATCGCTACTATTGCCTGAATCCCTGGAAGTTCTTTAACTCAAACTGAAAGAGCGAAAACACTCACACGAATCTTTCGCTGAACGCCTACTCGTACATCGGACCAAAGTGAAAACCACACATAAGAGATACGGGATGTGGTCGCTCTGGTGCTGGTTCTTTATTATGCTTAAACGTATATACTCAACTCTCTGTCCACTAACTCCCATATTCGCGTTGCTCGGCTCTTTCTATTTCGTTTTTACCTAGCAGAAAGAGAGTAAAGAAACTGCGAATAGGTGGAAGTTAACCGAGTAAAAGGGTCGCGTCAACTAAGAGCTCTCTCTTCCACGAATAGGATTTCTATACGAACATTTTTTATTTAGTTTTACGAACGGGGTTCAAGGAAATGCGCAATCTTAAAAATATATGGTCAAGTAGCGTGAAATGCTCTAGTGATGCATTCCGACATCAGCCGCCTGGATACAAATTTTCAAAAACTTGTTGTAGGGTTCATGAAAATTCCACCGGCGCTAGGAAGTGTAAGTTATTTTCAAATTCCATCAGGTTTCAATGTCCGTGTAAAATACCATCACTACTGTTCAATGGGGTACACGCTGCATGTCCATTCCTACCGAAAATCCGGAATATTGGTCCCTTTGGGCAGTCATCGTAATTAACCATCCATCCGCGGTGGCGGGGCTCTTTTCATCTTCCTTTTCGGCGAGCAGTGAAAGAGGAATACGACCAATGTGGTTAGTAATGTAACGATAGATTAGCATTCTCGGTTCGGGACATGGAGAGAAGGCCAACCAAGCGTGGTGTAACTGCTGACGGATTTGCCACACGTAATTTGCCAAACAACGAGTGACTTTCAGTAGTACCAGAGTGCGACTGAGCGAATGAATGAGCATTACATGTACTCTATATACGAGGGGGGACCCAAAAAAAACGGGAATTTCGTCATAATTTCTTTATTTTTTAATATTTTTACACCAAATTTTGATCACATTCAAAGTATTTTCCTTTGACCACAACGCACATCTGCAAACGATCCGTCCAATGTTTAAAACATTTTTTAAATTCACGTATCGGGATGTTCTTTAGGCCTTCCAGCGATTTTTGTTTTACCTCCACCACAGTGGCAAAACGCTTTCCTCTCATGTCCCTTTTGAGTCTGGGGAACAAAAAAAAATCACAGGGGGCTAGATCCGGTGAGTAGGGGGGGTGGACAATTGGTGTCATGCAGTTTTTGGTCAAAAACTGCTTTACGGAGAGAGCGGCGTGGGCCGGCGCGTTGTCATGATAGAGGAACCAGTCACTCGTGCGCCAAAGATCTGCCCTTTTCTTCCGGATACTCTCCCTCAATCTTTTCAAAACCTCCGAGTTGAACTTCTGGTTGACAGTTTGACCCGGGGCAACGAACTCAGCGTGCACAACACCTCTGCAATCGAAGAAATAAATGAGCATTGTCTTGATGTTTGACTTCACTTGGGGAGCTTTTTTCGGACGAGGAGAGCGAGGTGTCTTTCACTGGCTTGATTGCTGCTTTGTTTCGGGGTCGTATCCATAGCACCACGATTCATCACCTTGGAAAAAAGTTCAGGGTTCTCTTCGAGCTGATTTTGAAGTTCAAAACATGCCTGAAGTCGACGCTCCCTTTGCTCATCTGTAAGAAGGCGAGGGACAAATTTGGCTGCAACTCTGCTCATGTGCAAATCTTTGGATAAAATCCTCTGAATTGAACTCCATGATATCCCAGACGTCTCACAGAGTTGATCAATGGTTCGGCGACGGTCTTCATCAATGAGAGCATTGATTTTGTCGACGTTTTCGTCACTTCTTGACGTTGAGGGGCGTCCTGAACGGGGTTGGTCTTCAATTGACATTTCTCCATTTTTACAACGTGAAAACCACTCGTAGACTCTGGTTTTACTTAGGGCAGCATCTCCATAAGCAGTCTTAAGCATTACAGTAGTTTCCGCGGGCGATTTCCCCAACAGGAAACAAAATTTCACAGCTGCGCGTTGCTTTCGACAATCGGCCATCACGTTTTCACCGAAATGGAAAAAGTTGTTTCACTACAAAAATTCCTACGGGCGAACCGATGCACTCACGGCGACAGAACTTCGCACACTAACTCAGAAGACGTGTCCCCAACGGACACCTGGTCGAGCAATGGGTTCCCCCACTCTCCCTCTCCGCCGCAGCGCAATTCCCGTTTTTTTGGGTCCCCCCTCGTATATATATACTAGCTGACCCGGTGAACTTCGTAACACCTAAAATTTATTTGATTGTAACTCTTCATAAGCGATTATCAATCCTAATCAACCTTCCAACTCCAATTCGTTGAGATCGATAACATTGAATGAAACTCGTTTGTAATTCAAATAAATTCAATGTCTTTTATTTACATGAAAGATAAATGCAGTTAACATTCAATGCAAAGCTTTCTGGTAAACTACGTTTTTCCTTTTGTTTTCCGGCGCGTAAATAAATAAAGATGATGGCTTTTCGACACGCGAACACGCGATATACAGTTGTCCATGCACGAAACACGGAAACTCCAAGTTAATTCCGCAAACTTCCATCGACTGGCCTTGTGATTTGTTGATGGTCATCGCGAAGGCTAGACGTACGGGGAATTGCAGCCGTTTAAAATCGAATGGCAAGTCCGTTGGAATCATCGGGATGCGCGGAATCAAAACATCCTCTTCTTTGTACTTTCCCTTGATAATCGTCGCCTCGATGACATTGTTCATCAGTTTTTTTACGCCAGTCTCGTTCCATTACATAGTCAAGGTTGATTGATGTGACGCAACATGAAGATGACTGAGCCTACTTTCAATTGCAAATTGTGTGGTGGTAATCCAGGCAATTCCAGCGAATTCAAAAATTCTGTGGGATAGTTGACTACCTGATCCTGGTTGACAACTGTGTCAACTGATTTGAAGGAAAACAACTGTCCCGGAATGAAATTTTGAATAGTCGCATTGAGATCATTGACATCTTTGTTTTTCGAACAATATTTTCAATATTGTTCTCCTCGAGTCTCGTTAAAACACATTTGGATGAATTCAAATGTCACATGATGCGCAGCTGAATTCATGAATTCATTCAAATGAATACAGCTGCGCGATGCGTGTGTCAAACGATAGGTAGTGGAAATAGGTAGTGGCAATTACCATACAAAATTACCAATTTGGATTTTTTCGATTTTTCAGTTGTTGCTTTGAGTTTTTCCTAATTTTCTTTTTTCCTAAACTACCCCGGTATTAAGGCGAACAAAACAAACAAAAATTATCCAAATCGGTCGAGCCATTTTCCAGTTTTTGCAAGATTAACGCACGACGATTGATCTATCTCTCTATATTATATAAATATATCGCCGCCGCCGCCGCCGCCATGTACAAGAGTTGAGGAGAGCGAACGGGATCGAGCGGCGGCGGTCGGGCGGGGGGGGGGGCACGAAACGCGCAGGGCGGCAGAGCCCCCCTATATATATATATCTCTCTATATTATATAAATATATCGGCGCCGCCGCGGCCGTGTACAAGAGTTGAGGGGGGAGTCCGGGCGAGATGGAACTGCGGGGGGGAGGGGTAGGCCGTGGCGAGCTGAAACGGGGGGGGGGGGTGGCGGGCAAAGCGCGCAGGGGGGCTGAGCCCCCCTAGTATATATATATTAAAGAAGAAGATAGATAGATAGAAGATAGATAGAAAATATACTATACTAGGGGAGCTTTGCCACCCTGCGAGCTCCGCGCGCCGACCCCCCCGCCTGCGCTCGATCCCGCCGCCTCTTCCTTCCCCTCCCCGCCTCGCCGCACTCTTGTACACGTCGGCGGTGATATATTTATATAATATAAAGAGACTAGGGGTGGGGGGGGCTTCGCCCCCAGCGTATTTCACGCGGCAACCCCCCAGCAAGTCCCCTCACCTGGCCACCCGCCCCCGCACGGTCCCTTCGCCCAGATTACTCGACCCCGCTACCTCGCGCCAACATGTGTACATGGCGGCGGCGGCGCCAGTTTACTCGTATTCATATAATTTAGAGAGATATGAATACCAGTTTCGCATCGTGAATCCGAAGAGTACACACGTGCGCGTTCAAATTTCCAACCATAGTTGACCAAATTGTTGTTCATGGTGCAGCCATATATCCCTCTTCATTTCTTTTTGTCTTTCTATTTTTCGCATTCTTCTATAGTTCCCTCGTTTACTTTTCAATTCAAATTAAGTTTCTTCATAAAGTCGACGCTTCTCTTGCGGTGATGTGATGACGTCTAAAGACTCCAGCACGAGTGGCAAAGACAAATTCCATACAAATTAAGCGTGCACCCAACGAAATGTTTACTCCACATGTTTACTCTTCACAATCCTGTTCAATTTGCTTCTGCTCGTACGCAATCCCTGTCTCACCATAGGGCCACATCGTATTGTAATTTTGTTTTGAGGTATTAAAAGTTTGTTAAGAAGCAATAGACGAGCGTTCAAGAATAAGCTAATATGGAAGTTCCTGTATTTGAGGAACAAATGAGAATTTGAGGAAGTAAATGAGATAAATATGAGCAACGAGATATCGCTGACTCGGAGAATGTTTCATGAGAGTAATATTATTAAAATATTCATATTAAGTAATCAATCATTCATATTAACCAACAATCACCATCATTGTCAACCTTGTCATGCTCCATTTAATCATTTCGTTACGAAAGAATATTTCTGTACACAGTAATAATTCTCTTCTATAATTAGTATGAGTATAACCCCTGAATCGTAAAATCTTCCACGTCGATATGAGCATCAGTACGAAAGAAATAAGTCGAGGATAAAAACTCCGAAGCTTTGAAATCTTGTTTGATGTGTAGAAAGTGTGATCGTATGAATTATCCGATAGTTACTGTGTTGTCTCTTGACTTAAGCATCCCATTGCGATGCAATTTTACTCTATTATACTAGAAGGGCTTTGCACGCTGCGCGCTTCGCGTGCAAACTCCCAGAGAGCGCCCTCACCTGACCCCCGCCCCCGCTGGATCCCCTCGCGAAGCTCTCGCCAACTCTTGTATACGGCGTTGACGACAGCGACGACGACGGTGATATATTTATATAATATAGATATATATATATATATATATATATATATACATCAATTAACCGTCTATTAAGCCGAGAACATCGGAATAGAAGTAAAGGTCTTCATGGTACGCCGACGTTTCATTTACGCTCTGGCATCAAGAAAATCTCGATGGGCCAATTAATAAACTTTCCCTCCCGGAGAAAAAAATCCCCTCCTACGAGGAATTATTTTTCTCAACGTTGGCTACCTCACGGAGGAATTTTGAGCATTCTATAAAATTTCAAGGATGTAATTTGCAAGTTTCACGTTCCAGATTTTTCATAGCATGTATTGTCAGTTCCAGTTTTTTCGAACGATTTAAAATTTCATGAAATTGGAACCGGATTACCAAGTCTTGCTATGTTCATTCGATTTATGTCAAATTTAGTATCGACCATTCTTTAGTGATACTCTATATATAAAAATGTTAGTCCAGTATCTCAACATATACCGAAGTTCTAGCGACCACAGGCATTTTTCAAAAATAAATTCAAAATTTCACAAAAACCTGGACCTTTTGGCCATGACTGGCCAAATTAACCGCTTTTTAATGAAATTCGATTTACAAGTCGACAAAAAGAACCTTTGATGTACTTCGCAAATGAAGGATTGATGTACTGAGATACTTCGGTCTAAATTTCAGTTGGTAGGATTACACATGTATAACGTACTGATATATTCAGATATGGAAATGGGTCAAGCACTATTTATTAATTATAATTTAATTATTCAATGTCTTCGCGTTGGGAATGCTCGTTGTGGGCTCGGGCGATAATTATCCATCGACAAATTGAACGTCAAACTGTGTGACTGTGTAGCAAGTGGGAAACGACGGTCGAAAGGTAGGAGAGCGAGAGTGATATATAACTCGAGCAATAAAGGTCGTTCCGCAACCTCCCTGAACTCTGAATCTCCCCAATAACCACCAGCAGCGACCATCGTGTTGGAAGTCATCCGTGATTACTCTCATCTTCTTGTTAGACTTTTTTTTATTGATCATAGAGATAAAAAAAACTCTCCGTATTTCGAACGAGCATCGGGAATCCGAATTATTTTTATGTCAACATGTGCAGAAATGAGAAAAGACACTTGGTAACACGTGTGAGCAAACACTCTTCTTATTTTTCCCAAGAAGAAAAAAGATATATATGGAATAAGGTCGTAAGCGAGGGAGATTGCGAAACTCCGAAGTTCTCGCTACGACGTGTTTGAGGCGAAGGATCGAATGGATCGCAAAGGGTATGAATACACTCTTCTATTCGAAGGATGCACGTGTACAATTATCTCTTTCGTAACAAACTCTTTGGCTTGATTAAATCACTTTATGCTTCCAGTTTAGATCTTCTTCTCCCCAAAACGAGCGATAATGTGCACGCAGCCCTCATTGGAGACCCTCTCAACTCAACTAACTTTTGGTGTCTCCATGCTGCTTTTTTTGGCCATACTCCCGAAATAGCAATATAGGGGACAAAAATAACGGAATTCGGATGTAACACTCGCACTCACAAGATCCCCGGTGAGAATAAATGACTGTCAGTGGTTATGGTGTGTCATGATTGTAATATTATATTTCCACGAAATATTGGTAGCAGACGATGTCTCCCGGCAGTTTTATCCCGAAATTAACCTATTCACGTAGCGTATGTAAACGTTTTGACTTACAGAAAATATGTGATATCAACTCGGTATCGCAAAATGAACTATGCGGAGTTGCACGTTAAATGAAATATTATGCATATATGTCAATATATGATTATGTCTATGATTCAATAATTTTTTCTAGTATGCAATATATCTTTGTTAAGATACAGCAAATGAATGTGGCGATAAAATTGAAATTTGGATGCATACCCAAAATGTTGGTTTCATCCCCAGTCACAACTACAGCGAATATCCCTCATTTTGTCCACTGAACCGTCTGACCTAATATCGTTATACCTGCTGTTTGTTTGTAAAAGATGAAAAAGTTAAGTTTTTTTCCAATTTATCGTGATCGCTGTAGATCACAGCTATTTATGTAGACAATAATAACCATGGACACTCACGACACCGGGAGCCATGATTTGGTTCCCCTAGGAAATAATGAAATGCTTTCATAGTTATATGTAATTAGTGATGCCGCGAGACGAAACAAGACGAGACTTGGTAAGGCGAGACGAGACGAGACTCGATCTCGGTCTCGTCTCGTGGTGACGTCATAATCTCGTCTCGTCTCGACCAATTCTCGTCTCGTCTTGACATTTCTTGAACTTCCCGAGACCCCTCGTATCCGCACGTGAGTCTGTATGTGTTGACTGTGTGCATGTGACTGTGGGCATGGCTGTATGCGTGTGACTGTGTGCGAGTGACTGTGTGCATGTGACTCTGCGTATGGCTTTGTGGGAGTAACTGTGTGCGCGTTACTGTGTATTCCACTGTGTGCGCGTTACTGTGTGTTCCACTGTGCGCGCGTGACTGTGTGTGGGTAACTCTGTGCGTGCGAGTGTGGGACTGTGTGCGTGTCACTTTGTGCGGGTGACTGTGTGCGTGTCACTGTGTGCGGGTGACTGTGAGCGTGTGGCTGTACGTGTGACTGTGTGAGCGACTGTGTGTGTGTGTGTGACTGTGTACGTGCAAGCATGTGTGATTGTGTGAGTGACTGTGTGTGCGACTGGGTGAGTGACTGTGTACGTGTAAGCATGTGTGACTGTGTGTGCGACTGGGTGAGTGACTGTGTACGTGTAAGCATGTGTGACTGTGTGTGTGCGACTCGGTGAGTGATTGCGTGCGTGTGACTATATGAGGAAATGTGTGCGTGTGACTATGCACGTACGATTGTGTGTGTGTGTGATTGCGGGACTGACTGTGTGTATAAGCGTGTGTGTGTGTGACTGTGGGAGTGACTGTGTGCGAAGAGTGTGTGTGTGTTTGACGGTGTGAGTGACTGTATGTGTCTATGCGTGAATCGGCTAACAAAGCGCGTTCTTAGTTCAGGAGGTATTCCTCCTATCAACAAGGAAGCAGAAGCGCCCTTGGCGCATCGTGGTACTTTGTGAAACTATAATCCACAGCCTTCTTTTTCTTCTCCATAATCCACAGCCTTCTCGTCAATTGTTTCCATCCAATGCCACGCATAACTGAGGCGCCGTTTTCTTTTCACTTCAGTACGAAGAATATTAGAAAAAACGAACGTGTACGAGCACAATTGTCTACAAAAAAACAATTATAAGCTCAGGTATATTGTGACAGAGATATTGATAAAGAGTAGAGAGAGGAACAGGGAAAGCCCACGGTCTCGAAACAAGTTTTGGAGTAAGAAAACGATATAAAGTGTAAGTATCCAAAGTCTTTTTGTGAGATTCTCGTGGTCAAACTCAAATTTTCGGATCGATTTTTTGTTTGATTGTGCATCGGTCATTTGCCGTTTGGTTGTATTCGTTCCCGATTAACTGAGCGTATGTATATGCACGAGTTGTCGGGCAACTAGTTATGACAATTTTCGTTTATATTATCACACAGATCGTCATCGATTGCGTTGTCGCTACTACATGTTCCAATGGAGCGTTCAAGCGTAACATCAACCGCTGGTGGAAAGAAAAAAAACGGGAGAGGCAGATTATTATATCCGATGACTCCGACAACAGCGGATGTGACGATGTTACAATCGAAGGTGCTGCGAGAGATATCACCACAAAAGACACGTTAACGTCTAATTTACCATCGACTTCGAACACGTATATCACACATCGTCCAGCTCTACATAAATACGGAGTTTATTTTTAAAAATCTGGCATTGGCGTCGATAAGTACGGCTCGTGCTTATTATGCTTAAACAAAGGCGTTGCTCGCCAAATTAAAATGAAAGATTCCAACACCTCGGGACTCATAAGGCACTTAAAAAGTTTTCATCCCGATGATGTAATAGTGCAGGATGTTATCGACACTGAAACCAAGCAGTCCTCAAGCGCACTGCCCCTGACGAAAGCATTCGATGAAAGAGTGGTTGAGTGGCTCGCTATTAAATATCTACCGTTTTCATTCTTTGACGATGATGCGACGCAGAATTTCTTTCGGTAACATTTACTCTAATAAAGAGTTCATACACCGAGTAAACAATGAAGGAATTAAGAAACAGTAAAATAACAAAAAACAAATCAGCTGCAAGTTGAAACTTGAAAATTGCTTCCTCGAAATTCCACACAACTCTCAAAGGTCAAATCCCCGTCTATGAGGAGCCGTCTTCCTTAATTTTGGCTTCCTCATGGAGGAAGCCTCGACCTTCGAATATTGTCTGAAATTTCAAGAAAACCATTTGTTCGGAGCCGTTTTATTAAATCTCGCTAAATTCAATACTAATCATCATATAATAAAACAGCTCAGATTTTTGGAAAAATTCAAAATTTTATAAAATTCGAACTGTTTCATCGACTATCGTCAAATTCAATAACGACCTTTCTTTAATGACAGTCTATTTATATAGAAAAATATTGGTCTGATATCTCAAAAATTACAGGACTAGAGCGCGCCGAGAAATTTTCCGAAAATTTTCTACTGCTGCAAAATCTGAGCCGATTCATAAATTTCTATAAAACTGTACTTTTTACACACGCACACACACCCATAGTGCTGGTCATGTTTTTAAATATTTTTACAACGTTTTGGCTCATTTTGAACACATTCACATTGAACAATCGAAAAAAAATGTTCCCGTTCCCAAAGCTTCTTCTGTGAGGAAGCAAAATACAAAAAAAAAGCAACAGCATCAAAACAAAATAAAACAATAGTAAGAAAAACGATTCGGAAACCAAAAACAACAGCACAACAAAAACAATAAAAAACAACAAAGAACCGTATAAAATCAAATTAATTAAACTTCTAATAATTTCTATATATTCACTTCATTCGATTGCGCAGGTTCCTGAACGCAAATGTAACTCTTCCGAAGCAAACCAGGATGCGGGAAATGGTTGTTGATCATTTCAATGTCATGAGATCTTCAGAATTCAAAACGCTGCGGCAAGTGTCCTCAAAATTCTCGTTAACGATCGATGGCTGGACTTCGATCGCCAATCGATCGTATTATGGCATAACTATGCATTTTATCGATGACGAATGGACACTTCAGTCTCTACCGCTCGATTTCATCCCATCGAACGGAAGACATACCGACAAAGATATTGTCAATCTCGTTCTCGACGTTTTGGAGCAATTCGAAGTGAAATCAAAGATCCAAGGCATCACGATGGATAATGCTGCTTCGAATTCCACGTTTATGGCAGAGTTGTCCGATCTGTTTTTACTTGAAGATATTACATTTGACTCGTTCAATTGCCATTTTCGCTATTTCGCGCATATTCTAAACTCGGGCGTACAGGACACTTTGCGTGCCCTGTGGCCAACAACCAGCGACATTGGATCATCAAATGATGATGACTCCGATGAGGAGAATTTGTGCGTGTAATTGGAACGGTCCGATAAAAAAAACGTACTGACTAAAATAAGAGGGCTCTTTTTAAAAATCAAGAGTTCCGAGCAATGGGCCAATAAGTTGGAAAGGTTTTGCAAGGGTCTCGGTATAAAAAAATTGTTCACACGGTGGAATTCGACGTACCGTGTGTTGAGAACGGCAATAAGCTTAAAAGCAGCTCTTAACGCTCTCGTCCAGGCCCATGAAGATCTTCGTGATTTCATACTTGAGCCAGAAGAATGGGAGGTTTTGAGCACAGTCTGCTCATATTTGAAGTAGTGATGCCGCGAAACGAGACGAGACGAGACTTAGTTGAGGCGAGACGAGTCGAGACGAGACTCGGTCTCGGTCTCGTGTCGTGGTGACGTCATAATCTCGTCTCGTCTCGACCAATTCTCGTCTCATCTTGACATTTCTTGAACTTCCCAAGACCCCTCGTATCCGCGCGCGTGTGTGTGTGTGTGTGTGTGTGAATGTGTGCATGTAACTGTGTACGCGTCACTGTGTGCGGGTGACTGTGAGTAACTGTGTGCGTGTTACTGTGTGCGGGTGACTGCGTGAGTAACTGTGTGCGGGTGACTGTGTGCGTGTCACTGTGTTCGGGTGAATGTGTGCCCGTCACTGTGTGCGGGTGACTGAGCGTGTGATTGTATGTGCGATTGTGTGAGCGACTGTGTGCGTGTGGCTGTATACGTGTAAGCATGTGTGACTGCGTGAGTGACTCTGTGCGTAAGAGTATATGTGACGGTGTGAGTGAACGAAACTCCGTTCCGGAGGTGAGGGAATACAAAAACGAATAATAAGCGATGGAACCACGTGATCGCGATAAAAGTGAAATAACGAATTGATTTTTTTTTTTTGGTTAATTTCGAAAATCTCGACCAGATTCTCGTTTCGGTTCAATAAAAGAATGAAAAAAACACTCACGAGCAATGGAATAGTGATGAAATTAATTTCCCTTTTTTTTCAAGAGTCTCGGAAGTCTCGACGAGAGTCTCGAAAATCTCGGCGAGAGTCTCGTCTCGTGAGTGGTACTGCCGAGACGAGAAAAATCTCGTGAACATATGAACACATTAAAAAATATTTTCAAAGAGCAGTACTGCACTGCATACAGTGTTCCCCAGTCACCGATTTCACGGATGATCTCGCCATCGCAGGACGACGATGATAAATCTTTCGATTTATTCGCGCTGTATGAGTGTACATCTCAAATACTGCATGAAGCAAACTGTGATGATTGGAGGAATGGATTCGACAGATATACGAAAGAGAAACGAGCTGATAAAAATGAGGATATCCAGGAGTGGTGGAAGAGAAATTCGACGAAATTCCCGAAATTGGCTAAAATGGCTCGCGACTTTTTAAGCATTCCAGCCACCAGTGTTCCTGCTGAAAGGCTATTTTCTAAGGCGGAATTGATCATCCGAAAACATCGAAATCGATTAAACAATCAATCAGCGAGGAGCCTTCTTTGACTCAATGGTTGGATGGCGTGCACCCTACAATTAGAGATTCAAAAGAACTTAATATAAAAATACGAGTGACGGGCGATCGTGATATCGCGGTAGAATTGATTTGATCTTTTTGTTTTTTAATAAAAGTAGCGAGCGGTGAAGTCACCTGGTCGTGATACAATAGCCGTGGAAGCGATTTGAGTTTTTTTGTTTTTTGAAATCCTCGGAAATCTCGTCGAAATTCTCGTTTCGTCTCGAGATACGGCGAGGCGGAAAAAATGAAAAAACTAATAATGAGCGATGGAACCACGTGATCGCGATAAAAGTGAAATAACGCATTCATTTTTTGTTGTTGTTTATTTCGAAAATCTCGACCAGATTCTCGGTTTGGTTCAATAAAAGAATGAAAAAAAACACTAACGAGCAATGGAATAGTGGTGAAATTAATTTCCCTTCTTTTTTTCAACTGTCTCGAAAGTCTCGACGAGAGTCTCGAAAATCTCGGCGAGGGTCTCGTCTCGGCAGCATTACTATATGTAATGCAGTTGTCAAAGGGAGAAAGAGAGTGAGTGCTAACGTGCTCGCACATAAAACAACGTTAGCAGCTTTCTGGCATACAGATGAGCCGGTCGGACACCAACACATAATTGCGATCGGTTGATGCTCAAATGTTGCAACTCGACCGTGTGTGTGACCGCAAAATGCTGTTTCAACGTTGTTTCATGTGCGAGTACCCTTACACGTGGCGGTTATTCCGTCCGCTTTCCTTATGCTGATGCCAACGTGTCAGTCGAAGTTTATCTACTATCAAGTATAACGTACAGTATATGAATTGTACGTTGACACTGTACGTTGACAGTGTCAACGTATAACAGTAATCGTACATTAACCTTGGTTACCGAGAACCATGTTACACTGACGAGAAATAACAAGAAAAGTCAATTCCTGTGAAGGGGAATATTAAGAAAAAAATCGAAACTGAAGTAAAGAAATCGGGGTCTACATGGTGTTTTAAAGAAATCTCAAAGGCGAAACTCAACAGATGCCAGCTTTAATCCTTTGTCACTATAGTAGAAAAAAAATTTCATCAGGACTTCGATGACACTTTCTATTGTCCGGGATAGTTTAAAATGCTATCAACTGAAATGTATACGCAACGTTTCTTCCTGATGAAAAAAGTTTTGTTTTTATGAAAAATAATTCCAAGTTTTCAATGCCAATGTGTTGAAAACGTACCTAAACATCGGAAAATCACATTTAGAAAATATGTTCATGTGTCTGTGTGTGTGTGTGTGTGTGTGTGTGTGTGTATGTGAAACGAGATTGCACAATTAAATTTGCTATATCTCGAGAACGATTTCACTGATTTGATGCAAACTTTGCGTGGATTTTGAACATCGATGTCTCTTTCTGTGCTACAGTTTTCGTTAAAATTACGTGCTTGTTCAGCATTTGACATGGTGTCGAATTTTTTGCGAAATGTCTACGATAGCTCTACCTTTCGTAAATTTTCGGCTATTGAGTAAAAACACTCTACATAAATGAGTTAAAGGACAAGAATGTTTGGTGTAAATTGTTGCGAGTATCGCTTGAAGGAATCAGATACTATACAATATTGAATTGTTCAAGTAATGTTTCGGATTGATGTACCATCCACAAATTTTGAGGGCTTAGGTTAATTTTTTCAATCTCCAATAGAGTATCATCAAAGAATGATAGTTGCTGAATTTGGCGTGAATCGGTGAAAGAGTTAAGGTTATATAGAATTTTGAATTTTTTGCAATTTTCATATTTTTATACAAAATGTTATGTTGGTGTTACTCTCTTAAATTTACAGCTATAGAGATGGTACTTACCATTAAAATTGTTTAAGGGCTAATCATGTTGAGTATTGAATGTGAAATTAATTGATGCAGACCTTCAAGATGAAAAAAAAATATGTACATTTATCAAAATTAGTGAGGTTTCTCTAACTTCAGTAAATTTTTCACAATGATAAGTCAGTAGACACACATGGGTCTGTGGTGTCCAGTCCGTTTCTAGAAATCGATAGGTCCCAACGGTTAGTCTAGATTTCGGGTTCTTACCCCCACGTAAAAAATTGTACTTGGACATACGCTCTCTTTCTATAGATCTCAAAGAACTCGCCAGAATTTTTTCAGATTTTTTAAACGAGTCCAAGTATGGTAAAAAATGGTAGCACACCGTAGTGCCCATGTGTATCTAGGGAGGTGCGCAAATTGTAGTGTGTATACCGAGGGTTAAAAAAAAATTAAATTTTGCAGCTCGAAGTACCTTATAATTGTTCAGATCGAATTCTGTAAAAAAAACGATTCGATTTAGGAACTTGCACATTATTTTGGTCTCACTCACAAAGCTTCGTTTATGAGAAAGCCAAATTGAAGAACTAATTTGCTTATAGAGGGCAATTTATGAGCGAGTTAAAATAATGAGGGAGCACTGTGCAAGTTTCAAATTTGCATCTTTTTTGGAAATCAATTAAGGCTGTTTCAATGTTAAATACTTTTCTGTGTAGACTACTTGTAAATATGATTACTCATTTATCATTTGGGGTATTCAATGGCAAATTTTTCAGATTGTCCGAACCCCAAATAGGTCATCTGGTTCCCATTGCCTCCAGAATTAATTTTTTCCAATCTAATAAACTGCTCCGCGGATTAGGCTACCGGTACCTACCGGTTTACAAATTGTCAACACATGTCTGGTGTTTAGATCAATGCGGCTCCTATAATTTTGACTTTATTAGAAACACCGAGATCACCCGGTGTGGAATTAGAGAGTATTGTGGAGTATTGAGAAACATGTAAAAATAAAGTTGATGGGAATGGTTCACAAAGTATCTGACTGATAGAAAACGATGATTGCTGCTGATTGTGTATTCCTATATAGGAAACAATATTTTGGAAGATTAATTACACAAAAAACACTATTCTTTGAAATATTTGTCACGATTTAATTTATTGGCACTTTTCTATACGAGGGTCGTTCAACAAGTACTTAGCCTACAAAAGAAAAACGAAAATTTTTGAGAAGTGGCGATTTATTTTTCAACATAGTCTCCTTTTAGGTCTATACACTTGGCCCAGCGATGCTCCAACTTTTTTAACCCGTCCAAAAAATAATTTTTGTTGAGGTCGGCAAAATAGTCCTCCGTGGCGGCGATGACCTCCTCATTCGACTCAAATCTATTCCCAGCGAGTGACTTTTTTAGGTTTGGAAACAAATAAAAGTCACAAGGGGCCAAATCTAGTAAATAAGGTGGATGGGGCAGCAATTCGTAGCGCAGTTCAACCAATTTGGCCATGGCGACGGCGGAGGTGTGAGCCGGCGCGTTATCGTGGTGGAACAGCACTTTTTTCTTAGCCAAATGGAGCCATTTTTTCTTCAATTCGGCGTCGAATCGGCCCAATAGGTCGGCATAGTAGAGCCCCGTGATAGTTTTACCCTTCTGCAGGTAATTGATGTGGATTACACCTTGTGAGTCCCAGAAAATGGTGTAATTACCGGCCGAAACAACAGTCTTCGCCTTCTTCGGAGCACGTTCGCCGGGTAAAGTCCATTGTTTTGACTGTTCCTTGGTCTCTGGTGTGTACCAGTGAACGCATGTTTCGTCGACAGTCACGAAACGACGTAAGAACTCCGCCGGATTGCGCTTAAACAGCTTCAAACCTTGCTCTGAAGTGGTCTCACGGTTGCGCTTGTTGTCCGGCGTAAGCAAACGCGGCACCCATCGCGCTGACAGCTTCCTCATGCCCAGTTCTTCGTGTAGAATATTATGCACCGTTCCTTCTGCGATGCCTACAGTCTCAGCAATCTCGCGAATCTTTAATCTGCGGTCTGTCAACACGAGATCGTGGATCTATTTTACGTTTTCCTCCGTAGAAGCCGTTTTCGGGGCACCTGGGCGTGGTTCATCAAAAACCGACGTGCGGCCACGAGCAAACTCGTTAAGGGATAACACCACTGTGACCCCCTGTTTTTTTTCACATTTTTCAAGACTTTTTTTTTGTGGGAAAAAAAAGAGATATTTGAAAAATTTTTTTGCGTTTTGTTCCTTGTTTATTAATGTATAAAAAACATTTTTTCACGCCGCATGGTGGCGCTGAGGAAGCTCTCGCGTCAGGTGCTCTCATCTCCGCGGCACGCAGCAGAACTCTCTTCAACGTCGATCTGAAGAAAAATACCGAGTGTTTTCGTTAATAATATGATATTTTGAAGAGAAGTACATAGGGATTTGGAAAAATATTGATTTAAAAAAAATAGGCATGCCTTTGAAATTAAAGTTAATTTCAAAGGCGTGCCTATTTTTTTTAAAACAATATGTTTCCAAATCCCTATGTATTTCTCTTCAAAATATCATATTATTAACGAAAACACTCGGTATTTTTTAAAAAAAAATACCGAGTGTTTTCGTTAATTTCTCCTGCGTGCCGCGGAGATGACAGCACCTGACGCGAGAGCTTCCCCAGCGCCACGATGCGGCGTGAAAAATGTGAAAAAAATGTTTTTTGATACATTAATAAACAAGGAACAAAACCCAAAAAATTTTTTCGAATATCTCTTTTTTTCCCCACAAAAAAAAATTCTTGAAAAATGTGAAAAAAAACAGGGGGTCACAGTGGTGTTATCCCTTCAACCAATTCTTCACGGTCGCCATCGACGGAGAAGAGTCACCTTAGACAGCATCCAAGCGATCTTTGATTTCGCTGCGCGTTTTCCCTTCCAAAAACAAGAATCGAATCACCGAACGGTACTGCTCTTTTTCCATTTTTGTAAAACTGACTGACACGCTCGCTTCCAAAGGCTATCAGAGCAGAACTAATAAAATGAATGAAACTTTCACAGTAGGCTACTAAAATTATGTACTGCGCGATGGTAACACTGATCTGTAATAGCAGCACCTTCGGGCGGTGAGGCTAAGTACTTGTTGAACGACCCTCGTATATATACAGAAAATATATTTTTACGCAAATATTACTAATTAAACGCATAATTTACACGACTGTCACTCCATACTGTCAGTTTTATAACAGATTGATACAATAAATTAAAAATGCACCGGCACTGCAATTCCTACATGATTAATAAGAATGAATTTTATTTGGAAAAATAGTCAAAACCAATCTAAAATGGACACTGTTGTAAAATTATAGTATAAAGTAACAAAGTAAACAAATACGTTTGTGTAATCGACGTCAACTGCATACCAAAATATTATTTTGGCCGGAATTTGATTTTTCCTACTATTGGCTCGTGAAACCTGCGCAACTCTTTGTTTACCGAAAGTGTCGGCAAAAACTTTGTTCGTTTGGACAGGTTACATTTTTTAATTTGCCGAAAAATAAAAATCTAATCGAAAATCCCAAATGGGTGAATGGTCGAAACGTTTCTATGATAATCCGAACAAATATTCACATCCCAAAAGTTCTAAGAGAAGCATTCTTTTGAATAAAATACATATTTACAAAATCGAACTCCGATTGCAATTTTTTATATACCGATCGGAATATTTTTTTCGTGACCGGAACAGCACTTCGACCAATCTTTCTTTTAGGATTATCCATATGATTTTTTTAAAATAAAAAAACATACATAGTTTTTACAACTTTTAAACGCGAAACCTCTCTTTGAAGGATAGTCCCTAATAAATTTAACAAGAATCGGTTTCAACAATTCATACTCCATGATATTAAAAATCTTGAATTTGCAAAGTTTTGAGTTTGATTGATAGTTTTATAATTTGTTTACTTTCTTCTTTACGGCTAAGCCATTTTTCGAAATTTCAATGTACAGCTTGTTAAGTTCGTGCGCAAGGTCTCAGAGGAGGAAAAAATATATTTCAAAAATCAGTGTTTGTCCAATTTCAGCTGACTAGAATCCATAAAAATAAAAAATGTCCACACTTTTTCTCCATAATGAAAAAAGCTTTTACAGTTCTTTTAAAATTCACGAACAGCACACTGCATAGCTCACCACTCTATTGAAAAAACATCCCTGCTGTTACGACGAATACATTTGGCAAATTTACACGTAAATGTATATGAGTCGTTCCACCAATTCTTACCTAGTCTTTCGGCACTAAATTTTCATTTCCTTTAGAATTTTGACATGTGATTGTCCGTAATAAGAAATCATTGTGTGGCAAATTTTAGCATCGTTTTAACTCGATGTAGAAACGGAAGATCGATACTAAGATCACGGTGAACAATACAACGGTTTCGCGATCCACACGACAGACGTACTCACGAGAGCAATGGTTGATTTTCCAAAGACAAGATAAATTATAAAATTAGCAAACGTCTGAAAATCCAATTAAAAAAACTAACATAAACTAACCTAAGAACGCTCATCCGTGAACAATGAAAATTCAATGCCTCTCGGTCATTTTACAAAATAAATATGTGGACGAGATCACGTGGAAGATTTTATTCGCGAACAAAGACTCTAATGACGTTACGCGTTAGTACCGTCGCGACAATATCGTAACAATGTTCCAACAGTAGTTCCCGAATTTTATTCCCAAATTAAAGCATGACATTGAGCGAAACAACTGTCCTCCCGGTTATTTCTCTGCAGAAAGGTCCCGGGCTTTCTCCAGGCTCGAGCTCTGATTCTATTCGATAGCGTCGCTTGTCTTGAACAACAGGAGTCCCGACCACGGCACGGAACCACGTCTCTTTTCGTTCAACACGTGAAAAATCTCGCTCGATCGTCTTCGTACGAGTGCTGATTGTGGCGATCTCGTTGATGACGAAGCGAGTTTCTCGATGAAGCGGCTGACATTAATTACGGGAACGACATGGCGTGGGAGAAGATTTTCAAATTGGCGCCGCTCTGACTCTCCCTCGCTCTCGATATTGAGACTGAGAGCAACGATGATGTCGATGGTGAGCGTGAATGTACACGCAGGGGCTATCCCAAGATGGTGCGTGAGCGTGAGCTTGATGGTTTTTATGAACGATCTGGCCGTGTTGTCGTTTGTCCTCCTCGAGAACACGCCGTTCGCTTCACGAATTTGGAAAGAAATTATACTGTATTGCATTCTCTGTTTTTATATGTTTGATGAAGAAGTTTCGTTCGTGATAAAATTAATGCAAGCGACTGCTGATCTGTATATTCGCTGGACTCTACGCCCGAAGTTTCAAACCAGGAAATGGAGAAATTCTTCTTGTTTCATCTGAGGATAACTCGGGTGGTTCTACCGTGAATTTCGCCCAAGATATAATTTTATTCGTACTCGGAGATTGCGCAGAAATCGTGAAAGCGTGTGGGAGAAGAATAGAAACCCGAAGTAGGAATAGGAGAAATTGAGAAGCACCGCGTGGAAGTTGGCCACTCGAGGTTTGAGAAAAGTTATTGGCTTTCGAGAGTAGAGAGAGCAACTCGTAAAAAGTTAAATCTCGGCTATTCCAACCGAGTAGTTTCCTATTTTTTACGTTTTCATCATATACGAAGTATGTAAAAAAAAAAATATTGTAATTAAAATAACTCCACTTTCACATTACAGGCTAAATACATGTTCTACATGTCCTAGAGTACAAGAAATGCATGTTCCCATTTCCGTATGTTTCCCTGTACCGTCGGAAAATACAATAACATTATGAAGAGACAATCGATCGCAGCGAAATATCTGACTTTCACAAATAAATCGAAGTTTAGGTATCATATTTCACAACAGGATATCACACCCCTATTGATACTTTAAATAAAATGTGATAAATAAAGAATGGTAAGAAATGGTGAAATGAAAAACATTTTTCATCAATGGTGCTCGTACATAAATATCAAGAAATATGATGAAACATAACATTTGTTTCACCCACAGACTTACAAGCAAGTATTACAGTTGTGCGTTCGTTATCTCATGTAGTCAACCGAATGAGATGAAGACAAGCCATCGGTTGTAAATAAAATATGCACTGAGTCAATATAAATCTTCTTGCAGGGCAACTTAATAACTATTAATATCACAAAGTGAAAGATCCTTAACAGTTTTCGATTAAGAATATATTGTTAAAGTCCCTCCCAATATTATACTCGGAATATTATGTGAGCAGCACGGACCTCACGTTGAAGTACAATGAGGTTATAAACACAGATAGACTTATGGCTGGAATAGGATTCATGGAAAAATGGTGCAACATCGTATATATGTACATCAGGGTATCCATCTGTGGCCTAGCAATTTACGCATCATAACTTTCGATAACTTTAACATGAAAAGTACGGAAAATCAAAAAATTCCTGTCAAACTGTTACAATAGTCATTCAAAAACTTGTAATAACATCGTTCTTAATTTGGTTCAGTCATTTCACATCAATTTTACGCCAATAACAAGTATGATGAGAAAGTTATGAGTTGCGATTACGCCAGTAGGAACTGTTTCGTGTCCAATTTTTTCATTTGTGCAAAGAATCATGGAATAATAAAAGAAACATTTCCTTAGGATTACACTTTTCATTGTGAACTGCGAAATAATAGTATTGCCGGGGATCACTAATAGGAAAATCCTGTCAAGTATTCTTCTTTAAAAATATGCAAAATAGCAACATGCACATTGCTTCCTTGTTGTTTCATCTCGGTTACAAATTTCCCTGTATGAGCAAGTTATTTTATCAATTTTACCTTCCTCATACAGGAAGCTTTATGAACAAGATAAAATAATGAGGGAGCAATGTGCAAGTTTCTAATTTGCATCTTTTTTTTAATGAATTCCATTCAAGCAATTGTAAGGTACCACGGCGTTCAAAGTTTCACGATTCTTTATCATCATTCCGCGAAATTTACTAAAATTAGAGCAATTTACTGATTTTGCAAAATATACAAAGGTCTAAACATTCAATTTTTTTTACAATCTTAAAGCACTTTGCCAATTTATTTCATACTCAATATCGAACGTGGTTATCTACAAACCTATTTTTATGGCAAGAACCATCTCTATAGTTGAAAATTTAAGAAAGTTAATCAAACACACAAGTTCTTGTAATCAAACAAGATGAAAGAAAATAAAAATGTTATCATATATTAACCCTCTTACCGGTTCATGCAAAATTTAATACCGATCATCTTTTAGTGATGTTACATACGTGAGAAAAAAATTAACGTAAAATCTCAAAACTTTTGGGAAATAAATCACACATAAAAATGTTTCGGAAAATTCAAAATGGTGTAAAATATCGAATCCTCAAAGAATTCCAACGAAAATTATAACAAATAAGGAAAATTCAATGTGCCAAATCTGTGTAAAGTTTGCAAGATATTTTTCCTCCTCGTTTTGTTTCGTTATAGGCTTTGTGACGGCGCAAAAAATTGTTTTCGGTTTCCAATGTCAATGTATGCGAAAACATATACTGTCATTAACGGACGGTTGGTATTAAATTTGCCGATAATCAGTGAAACGGCTTGAATTTTATGAAATTTTGAATTTTCCGAAAAACGCTTGCGGCCGCTGTAACTTCGCAAATTTTGAAATATCGAACTAACTTTTTTTATGTACATAGAGCATTTGAGAACACTGGACACTAAATTTGGGGAAAATCAGTTCAAAGGTTCGGGTTTTATAAACCTTTGAATTTTTTCAAAAATCGTTCCTGACAGTTTTAGCTTCCGCTAATTCTGACATAACGGACTAAAATTCTTGATATGAATAGAATATTATTTAATTGTTATTATTGCGAGAATCAACTACGGATGTGGGCCAAGAATATTAACCAAGTATTGTTACAGAGCGAGAATCGATGGAACCAGTTCATAGATTTGTTCAGATATTATTAAATTTTCAATTTTTCCAAAAATCTGTGGTTGCTTTAACTTTTAAAGATTTTGAGAGATCGCGTTAAAACTCTGAAGATGAATAAATTGTTATTAAATGGTGATCAGTATTGAAGTTAGCGAGATTTGATGACAATCTTTCGAAATTTCCGGCATTGACGATTTCCGGCACGCACGGAAATAAGCTGCAGGTTGAAACTTGCAAATTGCTTGAAATGAGGCGTTTCTCATATCACAGATGTATATTGCAGCGAAAAGAGGAGGGTCAATGATGAAGAGAGTAACCAACCAAGATAAATTCATGTGGTTAACCTCCACCCTAGTAACCGCACATTCAGCCTAAGGTGAAATGTGCAGATTTTCAACGCAATCTTTCTTGCGAATATATTATATCGCGAAATTTCTAATTTTCTCTGTATTCGCACTACGAACGTGGTCTGAGAAGTTTCCGACCTCAACCTGAACATGGCAGTACTTGTCAACAAAAGCTAGGGAATGAGTTTTCGCACCCTTTGATAGGTATTAACCAGAATTTCATCCATTTTGGACGCGAAGTTGTTGTTTGACAATCGCTTGAGTGAGACGATGCGAGGGTTATTGTGAAAATGGAAAAAATCGAGTATCGAGCTGTCATTAAATAATTGGTTTTGAAACGCAATACGCCTACGCAAATCAAAGACGAGTTGGAGACTGTGTACGGGGACTCTTCACCATCATTTACCACCCTAAAATTTCGGGCAGCTGAATTTAAACGTGGCGGTACCAGCTTTGGAGACGATAAACTGTCAGGACGTTCAAAAACTGCAACCACTGACAATAACATCGCTCAAGTTCACCAAATGGTGCTAGACAACCATTGAATTAAAGTTAAAGCGATAGCAGAGGCTATGATTATCTCTAAAGAACGTTTTTATCACATATTGAATCAAGCTTTAGGCATGAGAAAGCTGCCCGCGCGCTGGGTACCGCATTTGCTTACTTTCGACCAAAAACGTGTTCGAATGAACATTTCCAACGCTCTGTTGGCGCAGTTTAAGCGCAATAAATCAGAGTTTTGACGCCGATTAATTACTGTAGACGAAACTTGGATACACCATCATAATCTAGAAATAAAAGAGTCAAAATAGTGGATTACGAAGGGGGAACCGGCTCCAAAAAAGGCAAAAGCTGTTCCTTCGGCTGGGGAATTGATGGCGACGGTTTTTTGGGACAGTTATAGAGTTATCGATTATATCCAAGAAGCAACAACCGTTGCAGGAGCATACTACGCATCGTTACTTGACAAGCTGGAGTCAGAAAATGCGGAAAAACAGCCACATTTGCAGAAAAAAAATGTTGTTTTAGCAAGACAATGCGCCGTCTCACACATCAGCGGTTGCCATGGCGAAAATCCACGAATTACGATTTAAACTGCTTGACCACCCTCCTTACTCACCAGATCTAGCCCCAAATGACTTTTTTTGTTCAATAAGTTGAAAGTTGCACTAGAAGGACAGAGATTTTCGTTGGATGAGGAGGCCATCACCTTTGTAAACAACTATTTGGACGGGTTAGAGAGATGGGAGCATCGCTGTGAGAAGTGTATGGACTTACAAAGAGACTATATAGAAAAATAAAAATAAATAAATAAAAAAATGTCTTGTTTCTATGTTAGGTCGGAAACTTTTCAGTCGTATTTTCAAGGTATGACAAACATTTTCAACTTTCGAGGCTTCATCGTTGTCACTGACGCAAAATAAGTTGAGCTGCGAGTACAAATATTGACAGGTCTCGTCAAGTTTTTCGGTATTTTTGAAAAATTTACTAACATTTTTTTTTTGTTATTGTGTGTTCCAACATATACCCTTTCGGGCTTCCACGTATGGCCCTTCCCGATTCCATTTTTTCCATTTCCGCCCCTCTAACTCCCTACCCACACTTCGCTAATCTAACCTAACTTCCATTGCGTCCGCAGACGTCTTAGCTACACTGTATCGCATTTGCCATGGACACAGGTAAACTGCGGAAAACCTGTGTCGATACACACGGCTTTTTCTTTTGACTGAGTTTCAGTTGTATTACCATCAGAAACTCAGAAAAATTGCCCCCCACTACCGAGTGGGGGGCAATTTTTCTGAGTTTCTGGTAGTCAGCGTGCAAGCCAGTGCACAGCTAAGCGGTCACTCATCCCAGCACTGACCGCGACCAATACTGGTTAACATGAGAGATCGCCGTAGCCACGCACCGACCGCGTGTCCATTGCTGTCGGTAAAAAATTTACTAATTACTGAATATATTTGTCGTTTGGCTCTATATTCCAAACTCTGGGTGACTTGTGAAGCAGATGAAAGTTGTCAAAATCTCGTTGACACGTATACGTCATTTTTTTCGAGCCATTTGGTAATTCAGCTTGAGGGAAATAGCTCGTACAATGTCGAAAATATTGCCTCGGTGTTGCTCTTGAATTGTATTTTACAAAATATACGACTTGTCGACAGGAGTGGAGCGATTTTATCGGGGAATTCCCGATTATTCGAAGCTCGATCGAGCATTTCTCGGCACACGTAAGCGCAGTGCACCCAACACACACACACACACACACACACGCGCGCGCGCGCGCACGCGTGCGTAGACAGTACATGTATATCGTACAAACATCTGGCAGTAATATATGTACATGTGTGTAGCAATACGAGCTAAGACGAGCAAGAAGAGAAAACGAAGGCTGATGTTCCTTCCGCTTCGATCGCACAAATCATGAACGGCAAACTCGGGGAGAAACGGTTCGATATATATTGCCTAACTAGGAGGTCGTAGATTCCAGAAACATTCACAGGTATTCATGGCGATATGTATAGAAAAGGGAAGATGCTCTCTACGCTACATAGGTCTCGGGGCCGCGGATCGCTACATCTAGGGGGGTTGGTGTAAAAGTGGAAACGAGAATGAGAGAAGAAGGGGTTTGGTATTGATATGGTTGCCGTTTTCTGTGCTGAATTTCGAGTTCGGGAATTGTCGGGTGCTTAACAACTTAACGGTTCACCGGAACGTAAGTTTGTTCGAGCGAGGTAAACAAAGAGTATGGATTACTTGCAGTTTTGGGCGAACTCTTATTCTTCTTCTGCTCCTTCATATCTTTTTCCTGTTTTTTTTCTCCCAACTGGTACAATCAATAGGGAGCCCGTTACTCTTGTCCATAATGCACTAAATTACAGGAGTTATTTTTTTTAAATTAGGTTCAGTATTACGTACTGAATGTAAATTAACAGGATCCTTACAAATTAAGCGAACGGAAGTGCCGCCATTTTAAGGAAAACCGTATCGGCCAATATCTCCGTTACCGTGCACTTTAGGCCAAAAATGGTAATAACCTTTCTTGTAGATAATTGAATTTCCTATCTTTTTTTCTATATAATTTTGTTTATATCACTTACCGTTTACGACTTATACGACTGTTAAAATTTATTTATTCACTTTTTGACCTGTATCTCTCCTAATAATTGTTTAAATAATAAAATGCTAACAGCTTATCACTTAAATCCATACATTTTCCACAACTTTTATTAAGGGTGAACACCACTGCGACCCCCTGTTTTTTTGCACATTTTTCAAGAATTTTTTTTTGTGGGAAAAAAAAGAGATATTCGAAAAAAATTTTTGGGTTTTGTTCCTTGTTCATTAATGTATCAAAAAACATTTTTTTCACATTTTTCACGCCGCATGGTGGCGCTGGGGAAGCTCTCGCGTCAGGTGCTGTCATCTCCGCGGCACGCAGCAGAACTCTCTTCAACGTCGATCTGAAAAAAAATACCGAGTGTTTTCGTTAATAATATGATATTTTGAAGAGAAGTACATAGGGATTTGGAAAAATATGGTTTAAAAAAAATAGGCACGCCTTTGAAATTAAAGGTAATTTCAAAGGCGTGCCTATTTTTTTTAAACAATATTTTTCCAAATCCCTATGTACTTCTCTTCAAAATATCATATCATTGTTCTGTGCTTGCTCGAACTAGCTTCGACGTATTTCGCAATACGTTTATCCGTTCTTTCAAAATATTACCTTCGGTGCAATGTCCAAAGTTCGTTGTACCTCATGCTATTCGGGGTACAACGCTTCGATGTCGAGAGATTCGTAGAATTTTCATTTCTACTCGGTGATTTTATATTAAAAACGAATTTTATATGGATCAACAACTCGTGCGAACCGAGAGAGGAATGTTTGCAAAACCACGCTCATATCGCACAAAAAAGCTCTCTGGCCGTTCCCCCAGGACATCAGATATATGTCGGATATGCAATGCGTTAAACGTACTTCGGACGGTGTGCGTGGTCCGAAAAGATAGCGGAAAAGGGGTTAGTAGTGGCAAAGGGTGGGTGGAGAGGAGAAGAAGGACAGTTATGGGACAGGAGCATTAATAAATTAACGTTCTTGCGTTGGTTGTAAATTAAACTGGATGAGATTTGGTGTGCGACCGTGCGATACCACGCATACATTCTACGAGACTGATGCGTTTCTGGCACCGCACCGAAGAATACATCATGCCTATAGCAATTTTTACCATGCAAACCTCAACGACATTTATATAAGCGGCATTCCATTACATTGCGACTTGGACGACGGTCCAGGTAGGTCCAGCAGTTCTCGTCCTCTGGAAATTCGTCAACCATTTTTAGTACTCCAATTTCAAAAGGCAAACCATTATTTTCCGGAATTTTTTATGCCAAACATTATTTAATAATGATCCTTTAAAACAAATTTGGGAGGAAACAAAGAGTCAGAGGTAATCAATTGAACAATCTAAACAAATCCTCAAGAGCACTGTTTGAAATACAATATATGAAATATTTCAAGCTACAGTCTCGTTTTTACACTACTCGAACTGTTGGGGGGCTGTAAGGGAAAAACCTGTTATTGATAACTTAATCCCAAGCGTTGTAAGATGCCAGTTAACATATTCGCCAGTATCTCGGTAAGTCATAATAATATATACAAATTATTAGAAAAGCAAAGGCACAGGCGAAATATCATACAATAACAAATCGTGTTCTACGCGTGACATAAACTTCAAACTTGGCACTCAAAGTCTGCTGAAATAGTCCATAAAACTTCAACGGCATTAAAGTTTTTTACAATTTCATTATAAAAAGAACATTGTATTATTATACTACAATTTCGACATTTTCGAAAATGGTTTCTTGAAATTTTATTATAAAAATAATATTTTACTTTCACAAGAAAATGTTGAAACACTTTCATGCCGATGACTTTCTCAAGTCTGCTCAAAGTCCGCGGATAGTCGACGGAAAGTCAACGGCACGAAAGGCCGGAATCTCAAGTTTCAAAATTAACGAACATTCAACTATAGAAAGGCTCATCTGAAAAATGTCTTTAAATCACTAACGAAAAAATGAGACCGCGAAAGCAATGAAATAGATTTATATCGAAAAAAAAATATGACGACGAGCAAAACTGCGGGGGACGAAATATGGAATCGACTAAAATGTCGAACACCTCGCAAGTCGAGTATATTCGAGTGTAGTCGAATTTCAGATTTACAGATATTGAGAATGTATAGAATTTTAAACTCAATAAAGCGAAAGACTAAAAACTCAAAAGGTCAAAATAGCGAAAAATCAAAAAGTAGCGCGGTCAAAATAACGAACGCCTATGGAACGTTAGAAACACATTTCCTATTTCTTTCGCTATCGAGTGGAGCTAGTAGATGGCGCGTACTTTAATGTTCACTATTTTGATATTCTCTATTTTTATGTTCCCTATTTTTATGTTCGCTATTTTAATAATCGACATTTCGATCCATCGATTATTTGTTATGTGTTCAAGTTTTACACATTCGAAATTTGTATGCTTAGCATATGTCGTTGTGGTATATTGGGTGTTATAAATATTAACTACTCACTATTTTTTATTTCGGACATATCAACTGTCTACATCGTTTAAATCTATTTTTTGTACTTTCAAAGTACGGAGACTATCAGAACACATATTCTCGAATAAAGGAGCTTTCGAATTATTAACCTTTCTTCATAAGAGTGATTCGAGTTCGTCATCTGTCGAAAAACTAAATTTCCTCGTATTCTGTATTGCTAATTTTCTAATTTCAAACTATCTACCATTCCAATGATTGGTCGTTTCGATATTTGACCCCTACCCTAAGCCGAGACCAAAATAACGGGAAAAACGTGCATATAAGAATTTTTAGACGTACGGCAGAGGAACAGAGGGCGGCTGGAGGGGTATAGAACAGGTTTTCTGGGTGGAGAAGAAATAGCAAAGAATTAATAAAATTATGCTCCTCATTTGCAGGACTCTACGCTATTATTGCAACACCTCATACAACATTAGTCCTATGTATAAGTAATACCATCGATACTTTTTCTTGTTCAGCAGTCATTCAGTAAGGAGTCATTCTTGTTTCGTGTCATCATTTACCCAGCGCGAGGAACCGAAAATTGTACGAACGTTAAATGACATATATGCCTCATCCACCCTGCGTTTCCCCGTCCTCCGAATGTTCTCGTGGCACGAGGGCGGCGGCGATCTTTCTTCTTGCATTTTTCAACGAAATGTAAGGTACTCTTACATACCCTGTGATTGCTCCGAAGCATGCGTGCGCGTGTGTGTGAGCGTTTATTTGCGAGTGTATATGGGACACGTAGTAGATAAGGCTACACAACGGCCGCATCGCATTTCAATCTCTGCAACTGTTTCACCGAATGTTCTACCTCTCACAAATTTTCCTCGTTTCCTCAATTTAAACCCCAGCATTTTCCCCCACTCCGGCCTAACGTTCCATTCGAATGGAAAAAGGGAATAGATTTATATATACGTACGTATGTATATAATTCAGGTTTTTATAAATATGCCGGAGATTGTGTATGTGCGTGTGCGTTAATCCGACCGTTGATTCTTTTTGAGTTTCGCTCGTATTTCAAAGTGGTGTGACTACAACGGGCACTAGAACCCGAACATATAATAAAATATAATATAGTATAATATAATATATGCCATTACACTGTGCAACTCACGGATATAAAGAGTTTCTTCCAGTAATGAATGTTCGAACTTTTATGAATAAAAGTATTTCGTCAAATTAAAGAGAGAGAGAGAGATAAAAAAAAAGCTGCAAGTTGAAACTTGCAAATTACTTTCTCGAAATTTCCCACAATGCTCAAAGACGCCTCTATGAAGAACTGTATATAACTTTCTCAATTTTGGCTTCCTCGTAGAAGAAGCATTTCGCATTTTGTGAAATTCCGAGAAAACAATTTGCAACTGTCAACATACAGCTTTTTTCCCTACGTGTATCGTCAATTTTGAGACGTTTTGGCACATTTTTAACACTTTGACATTGAAAAATCGAAAAAAACATTTTTGCACCGCTACAAAGCTTCCTCTATAAGAAAGCAAAATAGTGAACTTGCATTTTTCCATTGCCTGAAAGCCACCTGCAAATTCGTATTACACGAATTTTTTTTTTCAAATTTCTATAACTCAGCCGCATTTTATGCTATCATATTGTTCTTGGTTTCGATTTACTCAGAATAAAACAACCTGAAAAAGTGCCTTTTGCGGCAAAAGTGTAAATTGTACTGGTGAGTTGGTACGGGTCACTGAAGTTGATTTTTACCAAAATTCTCGTTTTTTTGCTGTTATCTTTGAAACAATTAACTTCACGAAAAAAATATGAATAAAAAATTTGTTGGAAATTTAATTTCCTACAAAAAAGGTCCTGTCGACCCAATTGCTTAGATTAATATTTCTTGAGATATTGAACTTTAACTTATGAGTAGTATAAAATTTATAAAATATGAAATATTGGATAATAAAAAAATTACAAAAAATAAAGTTCAATATCTTAAGAAATATCAATCTAAGCAATTGAGTTGATAGGATCTTTTTTGTAGAAAATTAAATTTCCAACAAAGTTTTCATTTACATTTTTTTCGTAAAGTTAATTGTTTTGGAGATAACAGTAAAACAACGAGAATTTTGGGTAAAAATCAACTTCAGTGACCCGTCCCAACTCACCAGTACAATTTACACTTTCCCCGCAAAAGGCACTTTTTTAGATTATTTTATTCTGAGTAAATCGAAACCAAGAACAATATGATAGCAGAAAATGCGGCTGAGTTATAGAAATTTGAAAAAAAAATTCGATTTACGTGTATTTTAGATGGAAAATCTTTTCAGGCTTTGGGAGAGTACTTAGAATTAATATTAACGGGTAATATCCACCAAATGCTCAAAAAAACAAGGCTTTTTTCATGATTTTTTTTAAAGGACATTTGAGATGTAAGGTATATAAATAATATATCATTGGATTAAGCAACTCTTGGAGAATAGAAAAAAAATTTTTATTGTTATTTTTTTTACAAAATGGCGGCTGTGCAGCGATTGCCGTGAACTGCTTTTTTAAAAAGTTCTTCCGCGGCGAGCTGTAGAAGTCGTGCCCAACTCCACCTATAACAAAAAACAATTTTTTTCATTATCTACATGAGTGTCGCTAGTGAAGTACACATGATTATATTTTTAGAATTTTTTTTCGCAAAATGGCGACGGTTTGAAAAAAAAAAAAAATTTCGACAAAAAAAATCGACTTTAATTGTTTATAACTTTTTTTGTTGTTAATCAATCGCTAAAATCGTGTGTACTTCACTAGATAATCTAATGAAGAAGCTACAGTTAAAATTTCAAGTCAATCGGATGTAAACTTTTTCAGTTCTACTGCTCGCCGATTTTGAAAACATGGTTTTGAGAAAAACGCGTTTAAAGTTTCAAAATGCTATAAATCTTAAGAATCGCAATAATATAGTCCTTCATAATTTTTTTACCTTCAGTCAGCTATCCCTGCGCCGTAAAGTTGTCCTTCCCGGGCCTTATTTTCCTCTTCTTCCTTTTTTTTGTCTGATGTAAGGCTGCGCCTAGCCTCTTTCGCGATATCGGACATACGATGCTCAGCGACTTTGACGCGATTCGCGTCCGATCCCACGCAAAACTCGGGTGTTGGTTACTAATTTTACTCCGGGTTGTTCTGGTACTTCTTGTTGTACTGCCTTTGTGGCCACTGTACACCTTGTCACTCATAATTAAGTACTTTTGGATATAATTCACAGTTAAAAAGTATAGCAATACTCAAACTAAGAACGTACACAACGAGAACGGCTGATCGACTAATCAAAGGGAAATTGTGAGTGAACGCGTGCTGTACAGACGCTGTAACGGTCGAAATTTGATGCAGCGACCTCTATACTTCAAATTCAAAACACGATATCGATCATAGGTAACTTCTACTAATTTACAAAGCCGCGAAATTTAAAAAAAACGAGCATCGCTAAAATAAGCGAAAAATGTGATTTTGGAGCATAAAAGTTGTTCGGTAAAAATTGATTTAAACGAATTTTGAGTTTAGATCAGTACTTGGGCGTTGTAGATTTTGATTCTAGGATAGTTTTAGCATGATTTAAGCCAATAATTAAAAAAATGACAAAAAAAAAAAAATTGGTGGATATTACCCCTTAAGGTCTGTAACTTTCAGGGAATTTCTTTTTCGACATATCTAACAAAATTTCGGGTGGGGACTGAAAAAAAAATGGCCCTAATATATATACTAGGGGGGCTCTGCACTCTGCCCTGTACGGGGCAGCCCTGCTCCCGTACGGTGAAGCTGACCCCCTCCCATTTTACAGAGAGGGAAATATCTCAGCCTCAGCATACGGGCGAGATCATTTTCCGTACGGTGATGCTGATCCCTCGATTCTTTTATACGGCGGGGGCGGCGACAGCGGAAAAATGACGTAAG
Source organism: Oxytorus armatus (assembly GCA_958009045.1). Classification (NCBI taxonomy): domain Eukaryota; kingdom Metazoa; phylum Arthropoda; class Insecta; order Hymenoptera; family Ichneumonidae; genus Oxytorus; species Oxytorus armatus. The sequence continues at coordinate 12,149,936 of OY253748.1, read as the reverse complement.
TGATGCATCGATATCGCTCTATATTACATAAATATATCGCCGCCCCCACCGCCGTCTTGTACCAGAATTTATGAGAGTGAGCGGGGTCGATTAGGTTGGGTGAGGGGATCGAGTGTGTGCGGGAGCGGGGTCGAGTGACCGCGTGAGGCGGCTCTCTGGGGGGTTAGTGCGCGAAGCGCGTAGGGGGGCGAAGCCGTCTTAGTATATTTATACTTTTGTAATTTCCCGCGGTGGTCACTAAGTTTTGACACCCCGATCCAAATCGCACAACGTGTGTGGCGCGCAGTACATTTGGCAAACCCGCAAGATCCCGCGATTGAAGTGTCGGAGACAATGCGTGTCTCGCCCTCTTTCGCTCTGGGGACTTGTACTCATCAACATGTGCTTAATTCTTCACGACTTCGATCAGGCTTGATCGTCCAAGGGATCCATTCACCATGAAATACAGAGGAATATATGAAGAACGTAATATTCTCCTCGAACTGGCCATTCGATGGAAACATCATAAATATCATAACTAGTTCGCCATGCAGATTAAAAAAATGACTGGAACCCAGGTGGAGTGCGCACGTTATTAGCCCATACTCTATTTCATATGTGGGGTTGATCGGAATTTGTTGAATGGAGGGGGGGGGGGTAGTGGGACCATGGTCACGTGTTATGCAAAAAGTAATGATTAATGTAAAGAAGTGTTCTTAATTAGTGTAATGAACTTTATTTTTTTGCAACAGCGGTGAAAATTGGTGAGTAGTATTTTTCAATTTGGATAACGAAAATCATTAGCTCTCAACCGTTTACCAGAATCAATCAATTCTCGAGCGCTAATAACGAGATTCAGCTCTAATTTCAATTTCAATTCGATTGTGTCGATCGACTGATTGTAGGTATGTGCATGCATGTAACGACGAATAATTCGAATATTGCTTTTCGGTACAGATTGAGTACGTCCATTGCAATATTACGTTCTGTCTGACATTCGTGATAGAAATTAACAATTGCCTATTCAATTTAACATTCAGCATTAGGCAATTAATTTGCAACAAAAGAATGAAGTTTTTAAATTGGTTTTTTTATTCTACGTATAATGTCTATTTGATCATTTGTTGTTGTTATTTATATTATGCTTTATTCTTTTGAATTATTCAAGGCTCGAAGCTTTACGTATGCTCAAAAGTTACTTTAACTCCTACATCGCAACGAGAGCTTTTTTTTTTGTGATCAGCCTCAACAACGGTACGTCTAGGATTCTGGGTATGTCTCTCTTTGGCATCAATATTTTATCATTTAAGTTGACTCATCGTGAGAGAAGTATTCCTGTCATGTTTCAATGAATTTCTCTGTTTGGAGACAATAATGACCGTTACCTGTAACATTTCTTGATGAAGAATCTAATAACAAAAAAGAACATGAAAAATGGTGATGATAATTATTGAATTTAAACGATTTCTATAAATTTGCGTTGTGGAAAAGTTGTATCGAATTTATGATATTAATTAAACACAATTATTCCAAAATTACGAGCGAACATTTCTTTCCCATCGATCGAACATATGATATATAGCTCTATCAACATTTCTCTGTTATTTCACGATAATCTCGCTCTTTTTTATTTTCTGTTATGTCAATATATCTGAAGGCCTCGACCGAAAGGTAAACTTGCTTTCATAAATCACAAATTACGAATCACCTATGCACATTCGAAATACAAACGAAATATCAATATTCAAAGGGCGAGGTTCATTTATCATATAAGTTCAGCGAGCTTCCGGGAAGATATACACAGTCATTCAGAATAACTAGCAAACCCGGAATTTTCAGATTTTAAGCGTTATTCAAAGCATAACTGCTTTGCCATTTTTTTAATGTACATAGTTTTTAAATGAAAAGCATTAGAATTAACAATTTCGCGGTTAATGCGAGACCGGACTTCGCCGTGATGGAAGACGGCTCAGTGCCGTAGAATCAAGGTAAAATCCCGCTGGCCAGAGTCACCCGTAAATAGCGCTTCAACAAATTTAAAATAGCCTTTCGCCCCTCGATCTGGATTGCAAACATTTTCTCGATGTCTTCCCTAATTTCCGGTTCAATGTATCTCTCTTTGTCTTTGCTTTTCTCAGCGTCTTGTTGTATGTCTTTTTGAGTGTCTTTATTAATGTCTCGATGGATGTCTTTCTCAATTTATTTGTTGCATGTCTTTCTCGTTGTTTCGGTGAATGTCTTTCTCAGGGTCAACACACCGAGAAGGGCACCGGTAAGGGCTCCGTGTTATTCCAAGGCATTGAGAATAACACGGAGAAAGACATCGAGAATAAGTCGGGAATTAGCAACATATGTATAACAAGGCATTGAGAAAAAATGATATGCCACTCGGAGGACAGAGCATAGGATGTCTCATACAGTTTACGAATCCCTGTACGTATATTAATCAACATCACAACTAGAGGTACTTCGGGTCAGAGATTTTGCAGTACTCATCTGTCTTTCGCTGTCGTAGTATCTTACGACGATGCGGCGTAATGACTCCCCTTTCGTCAGGTGCTTGTAGAGTTGGTTGTTTGACGATCCCGATACCGCGATAAATTCCTGATACCCCGTGTTACGTCCTGCGCCTGTTCGACATCATCATTTTCGTTTGTATTGTTGTTTATTTAACGAACTTACCGCAATAATCGTGGAACAGGAATGGGTGGCTCCGCTGGTTTAGACAGAAATGTGCCCATCAGGGATTGGACCGTACGAGTGTGGATCGGTGATTTGTGAAGATGATGATGATTGATTATTTATTTATTTGGCATTATTATGATTGCTTTTAAATTCTGATTTTATAATTTTAATAGGCGCGTAACTGCGATATGGGCGTATCAGGTCATATGGAATGAAACTCGTATCGAACCAGATTTTCTTTTTTAACAGATAACAAAATATTTATTCAAACCCTTTTGATTGGTTCAGAGATTTAGGTTTTACAACTTCACAATTTTGATTCGGTTTCACAATTTTAGTCGAACAGTCTTCGTTTCTCACTTTACAAATTTCGGATTCGCGCTTTACCATTTTGATTTTTCTCGGTTTACGAATTTCACGGTTGGGCTTTAACAATTTGAGTTTCACACTTTGTCGTTTTGATTTCGCAGTTTTACAATTTTATAATTTCAACTTTGCATTTATCAAATAGTGCGAAGGTAATTTTGATAGCACGATTTTATACTGGGTTGTATTCAAAGTGTTCATGATTTATTTTATAATTTTTGGTTTGATAGTTCGTTTCGTAGGGGTTGTTTGATCTCACGACGCGCTCGAGGCGCACACTTCGCACTGAGCTATCGCGAGTCGCAACTATACGTTCGCGGTACCGATTAATTGATCGTTTGACGGCAACGTAACATCGCGATAATATTTGTACCAGTGCTATACCGCCTGTTTTAAGGGACAACACCACTGTGACCCCCTGTTTTTTTCACATTTTTCAAGAATTTTTTTTGTGAGAAAAAAAAGAGATATTCGAAAAAATTTTTGGGTTTTGTTCCTTGTTTATTAATGTATTAAAAAACATTTTTTTCACATTTTTCACGCCGCATGGTGGCGCTGGGGAAGCTCTCGCGTCAGGTGCTGTCATCTCCGCAGTGGTTTGCGGCACGCAGCAGAACTCTCTTCAACGTCGATCGGAAAAAAAATACCAAGTGTTTTCGTTAATAATATGATATTTTGAAGAGAAGTACATAGGGATTTGGAAAAATATTGTTTTAAAAAAAATAGGCACGCCTTTGAAATTAAAGAATGATTTTTGGGCAAAATTTCTCGTCGAAAATAGGCTATAACTTTTATAATTATTGGGATATCGAACAAATTCTATGTACTTCTCTAGATAATCTACCTTTATTGATACAGTAAAAATTTGAAGTCGATCGGATAAAAATTGCTCGAGTTCTGCTGAATGCCGCACTCAAAAAAGTGGTTTTGAGAAAAACGCGTTCAAGGTTTTAGGTTTGTTAATTTATGTTATAAATTGGAAAAAAAATCATTTACCTTCAATCAGCGATGCCGGCACCATATAGCTGGCCTTCAAGAAGCAAATCGTTGTCTCCTGATTCTTTCCTCGAACTTGTTAAGGCTTTTCTCGCGTCCTTTGCAGCGTCTGTGAGCGAGCGCTCCGCGAGCTGGATCCGCGCTGCGTCGGTCTCAACGCAAAAGTTGAAACAATTTGGGCCGATGATTATCCGCAACGTCTCCAGTACTTTCATGAGACTTCTGAGGCCATCATTGAACACTAATACCGCGATATCAGTTGCAATATCAATGATTCTTTTGCTTCCGGACTGGCACTTGGGGGCTATTGCCCAAACTGATTTATTGTAACTTTCGTTATTGTTTTGCGTATAGCCGCCCGAACAACGCTGCGGCAAATGGTCCCTGCTCAAATTTTTGAAGATTGGCTGAATTGCCTCCAATATATCCTGAGGAAGAAGCGGTTTATGGCGATATTTAGAAATATCACCATTTGCGACCGCGCGCTGCCACGAACACCACGACTCGGCTCCTTCCGGGCAATCGTCATGTTGTGGCTCACTGTCTGTGGACATTTTATGTTTGATAGTTGCCCAAATTGCCTTCCTCATTTTGTCAACATCATCGCTGTTCCTCCGAATAGCCAAGCCGTAATATGTGCTCAACTCGTCAATCAATTTTCCGGTGAGCTTTCCTCTGCCAGACAATCCTTTTTTTTTCACGATTTCGCGGAGGTGCGTCCCCATACGTTTTTGGACATGATCGATGCACTCTTTTTTTTTTATCTCGAAACCGTCGTATGGATCGCTATTCGATTGCCCAGAAACGTTTTAGAATCGCCGTCACCAATATAATATTTATATTTTGTGCCATAGAGCTCTTCAGACCGTTGAAACATTTCGATAGCTGCGTCGACTTCCATTTTTCCGGAGGAGCCGCTATGGTTCGCCGGGCACTCATCGTCATGGGTAGCTTTCCATTCCCAGTACTCCGCGGTGTTTTCTTTTTTTTCCCAATGCTCGCAAGCTTTGCAGTATTTCGATTTGACCATAACGTCAATCACTTTTTTAGTGTACCAGCCGATTAGCGATGTTATACCGAAAAGCGAGCTGAAACCGCGCTTTAGCCACGATCCGTCGCCTGAAACGATAATTCCGTCCGCCACCCCATTTTCTAACGAAATTCTCTGATCCTCAAGTGCAGCCTTTTTTGGCTCATTGCGCTCACCGCTTTAGTGGCAATCAAAATCGAATTTATGATTCGATCGTAAAAAGACTGAAATATGGGGCGCGGTAGGTCCATGAATGCACAAAATTTCATCAGGCCATTCAAACCGACGCCAAGAAGACGCATACTGAATACGATCCGACGATTTATTTCGTATGCATTATCAATCATAGGACACGAATTGATTAACACTTTTTCACAAAGGCCGCGATCGACCTCGATTTTGATTCCGAGTCCGCGCAAACTTTTTTCGGTGAATGTTATGTCACGTTCACACACTTTACATTTCACTAACGTGGATATAATGTTCAATGCAGTGAAAAGTTGTACTATACGATAACTGAAATCGTTAGTAACACCAAACTCTAAATCGTCCGATGATTTTAACTTTTTCGCCGACGTGCTCACATGCTCTGCAGAACTGTTTTCGGAGCTATAACGGTTCGGAGGTTTTCGATTCGAAATTTTCGATCGACTCCTCGTCACATAGCTCCGTTTTGTTCCCTTTTTCCCCGTATACACTTTCTTATCCTCCATTTCAATTTGAAAATAATAATTTGGAGCGTTTGATATTCACAAACGAAACGATTCGGAGCGATTAGACACGAATAGCGTCGCTTCTATTCGCAAACTGACGCTATGACGCTATCCCTATACCCGCCATGGAATTTTTTCAATTATCGTCACCTAGTGCTATTTTTCGAAACTATATTTATAACAATAGTTACCAGGCTAACAATAGCCGGTTTTTGTGAAGGGAGCCAAAAGAATACCTGAGAAAGGTGGGAAGAATACCTGGCGACCCTAAGGCGCCCAGCTGCGCGGGACCCCGAGCGTCGCGGACCGCTGCACCGCTCCACAAAATATTCAATATCTATGAAAATAATATTTTTTTCGACCTGGGTCCAACGGCATTTCAATCTTAAAAGTATTTTAGATCTTTGAAAATGGTTTACAAAAAATCGATTTTTTGAAGCCGTTACAGTGGTGTTGTCCCTTAATTCAGGTTACCGAGTCCCTTTATAGTGGGGAACTACAATAATTTGTATCGGTTATGCGACCGCCGGCTCTACATTGGTTGTCGATCGCCCCTTTTCGGTGCACGTTAAAGATAATCATTTCGGTTTCTCGGTTTTATTTCACAGACGCTAATTGGCAAATTATCGCTAATTGTCAAATTATCGCTTCGAATGCAAATTTATAACTTTCGCGAAACGTGGAGATACCACCGTACTGGTTTTAACGTGGTCGAACGTACTAGTCGAGCGACGAAGTGAGACTCCTGACTACATTTCGAGCTCGACCGTCGTGCGTGAGCTCCGGAGAATAACTATAACACTGTAACACTGATTTGTCGAATGAGTAACGCGCATTTATAACGGATTAATTTGCGTTGCATACGACAGTGTTTTCTTCAGTTCGGAAATTCGGATTTTAAGATTTTATATTTCGAGGTTTTTCCCTCTTCCTTGCTTTAGTGCAAAGCTCGGAATAAGCTGCACACTTCGGCCCCGGCAGGAAGACTACGCCTCCGTTACCCCCTCTACCACATAACGCGCGGCGGCTACAGCGGCGAGCGCGTCATCTCAGGAGCGTTCCGATCAAAAAAATACATGGCACCCGCGACAAATTGTCATTCAAATATTTTAACGTTCCGTAATATTATATTAATTAATCATTAAAAATATAATTATTTACCACAATTTTTTATTAATATCGCATAATTATTAAATGATTTCAACAATAGTTTTCCACATTAACCGTGAGGTACTATTGCAGATGCGCTTTTTTTAGAGTGGTTTCCCCAGGAGGCTTATTCCACTGAGAATTAATGCAATGATGAAATCTGGCTCAGTAGGAAAAAACGAAGAAAGTATAGCAACCAATTTTCCGACAAATATTAATTACATCGTCTGAGTTTTTTTGTAGAAGACTCCATTAGGGACGGTACATCCACAGAAATTTTTGAAGAACTTGCTCGCTTTAAGGAGGTCAATTACGCATCGTTCATGGACGAACGTTTACCTGTTTTCGTTAATTTCATTTTTGAGAACGAGCATTCGCATAAATATGTGGACCCAAACATGGAGAAAATTCGAAGACTGAAATCCCTAAGACGTGGATAACACGACGTATCTTAAATTTTGAAGAACGCAATCCCTTTTTCTGGCCGTGCTTTTAACGAAATATCTCTTTGCAAATCGCACAATTCTGCCAGAAGTTGCAGGCTCTGTTCCTCGCTTTGCACAGTAAGAGGATTTTCAAAGAGTATCAAACCTTTTCACAACGTTTCAAAATCTCTAAAACGCGTATCAAATTGACTTTATCAAAGAATCAATTATTTTTGAAAATCGTATAAAATTACAATCTGCGCCATTATCGCAATCATGTACTTCAAAGATAATTTGACAACAAGGGAAAAAATGAAGAATGTTATTTTCTAAATGATTTTTAAAAAGTACTAACTTTCAGCGGAAAGAATCGATGTGACTAATTACCTATGAGATGGTTTGGTCGGTTTTTCGCAGCTTCAAATTTAACATATTTAAATGATTCGTGACGAATCATCAGTGACTAGAGCAAGTTCGCAAAGAGAATCTAAATCTTGCAAAAAAAATTTTAATTCGTGAAATTTGTCAGGAAATGTTTCTTGCAAAAAAAGTAATACCTCCTTTCTTATTGCAAAAAACTTTTCAAGACATTGTCCTGCATTGAGCCAGCATATTGTGAAGTTCGCGCGTTTGGAGTCAACCAATCACAGCCGACCATTTTCATATATCCGACCGCGTCTCTACGCTCAAAAACGCCAATCTTCATTGAACTTTGATGTCAAAAAACAGCCGGCGGGTGCGGCAGACAAATGAATACGTGGTTGTCATAATTCTCGGCCGTGTAGTGCGGGTCAATTGAGTTTTTTAATCATTTTGAATCAAGCTGCTCTAGTCCCGAGATCTCGATTGCGTTTATGAATTCAGACATGAGTCTTCCTCGCGAGAGATTTTTTAAGCATACGCCTGTTGCGTATCTCCCGTGGTCGATCGACGCGTCATCTATCGGTCCACAGAAGGCATAACGAAGGTGGTCAGCTGGCGCAAAAATACGACATGTAAACATAAGTATAGAGAAAATGAAACGTTTATTATTACTATTCAACAAAATGACCTTCCTTATAATTTATTGCGGCTTTCAAAATGTTAAGACCAATTTGTTTCGTACAAACACTATCTCCAAAGGTATTGTATTTGTATGAATATACGCGTTGAATGAGAACGAGGTTATTGATAAATAAATTTTGCTAACGTATAAAACGCAATATATTTCATACGAAAAATGCTAAATAAAATTTTCATGTTACATTAACTGTTATTTATGAAAAAGACCACGTTTTCTATGTCTATTTCCCTTAATATATTAGGAATAAAATTATTCCGAAGTAATCATACACGAAAATTTGAACTGGGCATCCAAAGTTTTTCATCTGTAGTTCTATGAAACAATTATATATTCACATAATAAAAATTTGATTGAAATAATTCTGTACCTTATTTATATATTAAATAATCATACATTAACTTACGTTCTCTTAACGGCTTGGATCCATCGTTTCTTTCTTTCTATTTCATAACTTTTTGATGGAAAACAATAGAACTTTAACTCCGGATTTTTAGCTTCAGTATTGAAGCAATTGACAAAGCTGAAATTTCTATTTGAACGAATAATTTCGCTGCTATTCGAAGCTATAATGAACGTTTCGTCAGCTGGTTCACCCATGTGTTGCCAGATCTTACCGATAGAGCGACGCTGCAGGTGATTCGCAACACGCGTATGGGGAAGTACGGCAATTTTCCCTGACTTGAAAATTTTCCCCATATTTGCGAATGTATGGGAATTTTTCCATACTTCCCCATAATTTAAAACTCTCACGAGGAAGACTCGTGTCTGAATTCATGAATGCGATCGAGATCTCGGGACTAAAGCAGCTTGATTCCAAATGGTTGAAAAATTCAATTGACCCGCATTACACGGCCGATAATTATGACAGCCGCGTATTCATTTATGTGCCGCTCGCTTCGAGCAACCACACCCGCCGCATGTTTTCTGATGACATCAAAGTCCAATGAATGTAGGCGTGTTTTCGAGCGTCGAGACGTGGTCAGAACCATGAACATGCTCGACAGTGATTAGTCGACTTCAAACGCTTAGAACTACTCGCAGTAACTACTCATCGTACGACACTTTGCCGCGTACGGTTTTACTCGGGTGATCATCCCGCGTTTCGTAATACCAACCAAACGCGACAGTCGAGTTCCACCCTGCATATCATACCGTTTTCTGAATTCACACACACACATGATCAGTCGCGAATACAATGACGACTCTGTATAGAGAGTAGATATATGATTACGGCGATTACAATGCGTGGGAATCACCCTCGTTGTATACATAGGTATAGTATAAGAGATAGATTATAATTTAAGATTGGCCTTGGTGATTCAAGGGCGACTGGGTCGGAGAGCTTAGCTTATTCACGCACGTCTGAGGCTATAAGCACGCGAAGTGATAAATAGGGGACACTTCAGAATGAATTTTGGATTTATCGCGTAAATTAAATTATCGACAAAGAAATTTTTATTCTTGAACGCTAATTTGAAAATTGAAGAGGGGGCGATAAGAGGCCAGCACGCCACATGTCTATTCTGAAAAAAAATTAACAATTTTTTTTCCATCCCAAGACCACCTCTACTAAATTCTCGATAGTAAAATATTGGATTTGTTCTTCCAAAGAATCTATAACGAATACCCCAACAAGCATCCAACAACTCTCATAATGTCTTTATCGAGACCCAATGTAACGCTCGAAATTGACTGCTTGGGCAGTGCTATTGGATAGTTAATTACGTAAACCCATGACAGTTTTCGACGACTTTCTCCTGGATACTCAGGTCCGTCGATTGCTTCCCTCCCCCGGTTACGTTGACCACGGAATTGACGTTTTAGATAATCAGGATATCGGGATTAACTCTCATCGCAGTTCTTATACATATGACGACTCTTTGTGTTGAGCTGGTACCGTTCTGGTTCGTTAGTCACTTTCTGGATGCCTTCAATAAAACAATGGTAAATAGATAGGTCAGGCAGTAAGTGACCAATGGTCATTGTGTATAATCAGGCATTATCGAATATCAGATACTGATGAATGTATGGTGGACAGAAAATGAAATACGTATGTAGGTTTGTAGATAGATACAAGAAAGAAAAGAGAGAGACGATGAGAGCGAGAGTGAGAGAGGGTGGATGAGAAAGTATGCACATAACCTTGCCGGCGAGAGCCATAAATGTACGCGGTAGCCGAAGCATGATGGGCCATTGTTTGAATAGTCATTTGTTCGTAATGGTCGGTTTCCCGGTCTCCCGTGTGCAAGATATGATGTGAATATATGCGGGCTCACTGCTCGTTCTTCTCTTTTGTTCTCCTGCATTTCCAAATACGTCTATTGCCAGCGAGGAAATAAAAGGCCGTTGCCCCCATTACTTTCGGTGTTAAATCACATGCCATCAGCTTTTCTCATAACTAATCATTAATATATAGAGACATAGCATAACAGTTGCTCTACCAACTAAAGTCAACTCTTCTCGCGCCTCTTAAAACCGTTACCGTAATATAAAAATGTACACTATATAATTCATGCGCCATTGGGGAAAAATGGTATGCGCCGAACGTTTTTGTTTTGTATTCAGCCATACAGTATTCGGAGATTGGGACCCGGAAAATGGCGGGTATACGTGCCGTATCATACACATATGGTGACCAAAGGTACTGTTGTACGATCGGAGTTGAGTCATTCATATGCGGGCTTTTATCAAGCTTTCAGAGCATTCTGATTCGTTCTACCACCTCAAAAAAATGTTGGTCTGAAAAGTTTCCGACCTGAACATGAAGATGGCAGCACTTGTAAACAGAAGCTAAAGGATGTGTTTGCGCATCCTTTTACAGGTACTAACCAGAATTTCACCCATTTTGGACGCGGAGTTGTTGTTTGACAATCGCTTGAGTGAGTCGATGCGAGTGGTTTTTGTGAAAATGGAAAAAATCCAGTATCGCGTTGTCATTAAATATTTGGTTTTGAAAGGCAATGCGCACACGCAAATCAAAGACGAGTTGGATACTGTGCTGTACTCTGCGCCATCATTTACCACTGTGAAATTGTGGGCAGCTGAATTTAAACGTGCCCGTACCAGTTTTGGAGACGATGAATGATCGGAACGTCCAAAAACTGCAACCGCTGACGATAATATCGCTCAAGTTCACCAAATGGTGCTAGACAACCGTCGAATTAAAGTTAGAGAGATAGCAGAAGCTATGAATATGTCCAAACAACGTGTTTGTCACATATTGAATCAAGCTATAGGCACGAGAAAGCTGTCCGCGCCCTGAGTGCCGCGTTTGCTCACTTTGGACCAAAAGCGTGTTGAAATGAACATTTCCAACGTTCTGTTGACGCAGTTTAGGCTCAATCAATTAGAGTTTTGGCGCCGATTAATTACTGTCGATAAAACTTGGATACAATATTATACTCCAGAAACAAAAATATAGTCAAAACAGTGAACTACGAAGGGGAAATCGGCTCCCAAAAAAGCAAAAGTTGTTCCTTCAGCTGAGAAAGTGATGGCGACTGTTTTTTGGGATAGTTATGGAGTTATCTTAATCGATTATCTTCAAAAACAAACAACCATTACAGGAGCATCGATACTACGCATCGTTAGTTGACAAGTTGAAGGCAGAAATTACGGAAAAACGGCCACATTTGCAGAAAAAAAATGTTGTTTCACCAAGACAATGCGCCGTATTACATCTCGGCGGTTGCTATGGGGAAAATCGACGAATTACCATTTAACATCCTTGACCACCCTCCTTACTTGTCAGAACAAGCCCCAAACGACTTCTTTTTGTTCTCTAAAAGTTGCGCTCGGGGGACAGAAATTTCCATCGAGTGAGGGGGCCATCACCTTTGTAAACAACTATTTTGCGGAAAAAGACGCTGAGGACTATTTGGACGGGTTAAAGAGGTGGAAGCATCGCTGGGAGAACTGTATAAACTTACAAGGAGACTATGTATAAAAATAAAAATAAATTTGAAGATAAAATGTCTTGTTTCTGTCAGATCGGAAACTTTTCAGACCACCCTCGTATACAGCAATGTGTTGAGGTCTATCGGAGACGTTAATAAATGAAATTGATATTATGATAACTAATCATCCTGAATGGATTAATATGGAGATATTGCAGTTCTCTATAGTCACCGATATGTTATAAATGTTAGGGTTTTAAATGTCTTTATTTGTGTCAGGATTGAAATATGGTCGGGTTTACGGGATAATAAATAAATACACGGCGGTGTTCTCTGGTAAATAATGCGTGTATTCTTGACAATGGTCGGAGACGAACTACTCTCCTTTCTCTCTTTTCGTTATTCCCCAATTCGGGTATGTCAGTGTTTGTGTATTGGTCAGGTGACCTATATCGTCGCTACATATACCTATACTAATGTAAATTTGAAATTATAGATACTACAATCGGCCCGCCTGACCTCTGTTCGTCCTCGAACAGCCCGTTTAAATATATCAGTCAAATAATTCTAAAATAGTCGTTACTTTCATTCCATACATAACAAAAATCACATATAACATGACATATGTGTCCAACAAGACTTAATCTAATTCCTTATGACTACTCGCACGCCAGGGGCGAAGATTTGCCGGTTCCCAAACGCCACTATACAGTTTTTGTGTGGCCTGGAACCCCTTTATATCGGATACTATATATCGGTCATTACGTAACTCTCGAACGATGTCGTAGGGTCCTTTGAACTGAGGTATTAGTTTTCGGGAAATTCCCGGTGTACTTTCAAAGTTTCGGAGCATTACGTAATCACCGACTCGAAACTTATGAGCTTCCTTTCGTCGCTTATCAAAATATTTCTTACTATACTCTTGCGATTTCTCGATTTTCGCCTCTGCCTTCTCTCTATTGGCGGAAAGGTCTCGGTCATTCTTTTCGGCATTTTGTTTGAGAAATTCTCCTACTAAATCTATACTTTTCCCTCTTTGTGCCACACCGAATAAGAGCATACTCGGCGTCTCACCAGTCGTTTTATTTACGGTATCGTTTATAGCGTATTCGGCATCCTCGAGAACATGGTACCAATGTTTTCGTGCCGTGTTATCTACCATTTTCGCAAGCATGGGAGTGAGGACGCGATTGACTCGCTCAACTTGACCATTTTCTTGGGGTGATCCCGTAGCAATCTTGACATGACTAATTTTACGTTCGTTCGTAAACTCTGAGAAATCGTTTGACGTGAATGCGCTCCCACGATCCGATACGATGACCTTCGGTTGACTATAATTCGCGAAATATTGCCGAAGACAGTTTATCGATTCCTTACTGTTAGTCGTCTTTGTCGCGTATAGTTTCACAAACTTTGTGAAAGCGTCGACTACTAAAAACACATAACGTTTCTTTGAATGTTCTTTATCGACCGGACCATAATGATCCACGTGTATGGTCGAGAATGGGGTATTTCCTTTAGGGAAATTGTGTAAAAACCCTTCGACTTTACCTACGGAGGGCGAGAACGAAATGCACTTCAAGCAATTTCTGATGTGAGATTCCACCTTTTCTTTACGCTTAGGGAACCAATAGCTTTTCTGGATCACTCCACGCGTCTTTTCTATACCCAAATGGCCTATCTCGTCATGGTATTGGTGGATCACGCTACTTTCCATGCTTTGCGGCACATAAAATAATAGTGCACCGCTCCTCTTCCGGTAAACCAAACCGTTACGCATCTCAAATGAACTATCTTCGCTCTTCTCGAGCCTGGTACGCAACTCTTTTATTGTCGGATCTTGGTTTTGAGCTAAAGACAAGTTCAGTTCGAAACGATTATCCTCGACGACTAATATTCCTGTTGCGCGGCTCAGGGCATAGACATGAGCCATCCGAGTGCTCTATGTTCGACTTCGTAATCGTAGCTCTGTAGCTCAAGTGCCCACCGAGCTATCCGCGGGTTTATATCTTTTTTATTGAGTGTAAGGGTAAGCGAATTACAATCAGTGACGATTTTGAATTTTATCTCTTGCAAATAGATCCGGAAACGTTTGAGTGCATATATTATTGCTAATGTCTCGAGCTCGAAACTGTGATACTTCGATTCGGTACTCGTTGTACGCTTCGAAAAATAAAACACAGGATGAAACTTTGCGTCAGCCTTCCTCTGCACTAAAACCGCCCCGAAACCCAAACTACTCGCATCGCAATGGAGTTGAGTCTCATCTCGTGGATTGTAAATTGCCAATGTTGGCGCGGCAATCAGTTTTTCCTTAAGCAATTCAAAACTCTTGATCTCTATTTCGCCAAACTTGAATATTACGTTTTTTCGGAGTAAATCGTAAAACGGTTTCGCTACAGTCGAAAAGCCTTCAATAAATTTCCGAAAATATCCACATAACCCCAGGAATCGTTGTATATCATGAACGTTTCTTGGAATAGGAAATCCATTGACCGCGTGTATCCCTGCTTCAGTTGGTTTTATACCGTCTCGTGTAACAATATACCCCAAAAATTCGATCTCCGTAAAAACAAACTTGCACTTACTCATCTGAAGTTCGAGCTTGTTATTGACGAGCAAAGCGAAAACGCGTTCTAAGACTTGAAAATGCCTCTCCAACGACTCCGTCGCAACGAGGAAATCATCAAGATACACCACGACATCGCCGGACTTAATGAGCTTGTCCAATACTTCGTTTACGAATTTTTTAAATTTCAACGGCGCCGTTTTTAAACCGAAAGGCATTTTGACATACTCATATTGTCCTAAAGGCGTGACAAAGGAAGTGTATTTGATCGAGTCTCTCTCCAGGGCGACGTGGTGGAAACCATCCTTCAAATCGAGCAAGCTAAAGAACCTTTTGCCGTTCAGCACGTCTAGCTGATCCTCGATTAACGGGAGGGGGTAATTGTCACTAACGGTGTGCTTGTTAAGAACTCGAAAATTAACGCACATCCGAGTGCTTCCATTTTTCTTTTTTACGAGAACGATCGGCGATGCATATTCCGACTCGCTCGGTCGAATAGCCCTTTTCTTCAATAGACCGTCGATAATTGTCCCTACTTGATCTTTTTCGAAATAAGAGAATCTACGCGGCGAGAAATGAAACGGTTGGTGATCGCGTAGTACTAACTTTAATTCTGCTTTGACCTTTGGTTCGACCGGACGTTCGGGTTCGACATACTTGTTCCGAAATAATTCTTTTGGCTTTAAACACTCGTTTGCTGGGATCTCCGTGTTTATTATCATCGAATCAACAACATCTACCGTTGACTCGTGAACGTCGATGCTCATAATCTCGCTCGACTCGATCGCATGATCTGACTTTCGTTTTAAACCTAGGTCAAACAATGCTAATACGTCTCTGCCCAAAAGGACAGAGGTCTTCATCGTGCTATCCGGTACGACCAATAAACATATTTTTTCTTTGATGATGGAATCGAACAATATATCAACATCGACCGTTCCGCGTACGATCAAAGTGCTGTTGTTGATCCCCTAAAACCTATCACGGGTCCCTTCCGACTGTTTCAACGCGCCAATATTTACGTATCGTTCTTTAATTAAGCTTACGGCGCTACCTGTGTCAAACAACGTATTTAGTTTACATTTATAAGAATCGTTGTATACGTGTACATTATACTCAATATATCGGTAGAATTCGTCGACTATTTCTGTTTGATCAATTGGAACACGGTTTCCAAGTATCACTTTATCGTGGTAATACTGGTTGAAAGTCTCATCACTTTTCCAGACTCGTGATTCAAATTTTTTCCTCAACGCCAATTTATGAGGACGATGATCGAACATACTTTTCATTTCCGCTAAGAGATCATCCAGGTTCATATTGATCAGTTCTGGTTTCGAATAAAACCAGTCGAGTGCTTTTCCCTTCAATTTAGAGCATGCGGGGAGTCGGGCTATTTTGTCCTCTAACTCGTAAGTGTTTGACAGAGCACGCACTTGTCGCTCCCATCTCCAAAAAGCGTCGTCTTCACTGCAAAAATCGCTGAGCAGATCACTAATTTTGTTTACGCTGGTGTTGATTCTCGTAATCGGTACCGCCTCCGGAACCTGCTGTACCACAAGAGGATGCTGTGACGGTGTACCGTGATGAACATTCGCGTTCCTTTCCAACATTTCGTTTTCCCGCCGATATATCTCGAGCTCTCGTTGCATAATGTCTCTCTCTCTCTCCGTAGAAGCTCAAGTTCTCGCGCCATTTCTGGTGAGCGAGTCGTGCTCGACGGTGATACATTCGGCATAGTTTGGTTTGTTTCGCACAAACCCACGGTCCCGGCTATCTCCGAAGACTCATGACCCGTATTGCCCACTCTTCTCTCGACATTCAGCTCGCCATCATTTTCCGTGACGTCTATTGTCTTCATCCATTCCCCACTAGGGTCCACTTCATTTAATCGACTTATCAAGTCCGCCTTCGATCCATGTGTTGGAAGTGACAAACAGCGCAGTTTTACCTTCAAAACCGCAACTCTGAACTCGTTTGGATTCATTGTCCTTTTCCTTTTTATATTTTGTAACACTTTGTAAAATATAAAATCTCACACAGAGAAATATCTCGCACACAGAGATATAATACGGTTGTCACCCAGACAAAAATCTCACATAGAGATATATTAAGGCATCGCACAGATCACCTTTCACACAGAGAAATATCTCGCACACAGAGATATAATACGGTTGTCACACAGACAAAAATCTCACCCAGAGATATATTAAGGCATCGCACAGATCACCTTCCACACAGAGAAATATCTCGCACACAGAGATATAACAATTCTTCGTCAAATGTCGTAAACACACTCGCCGTTCAATTTCAAATTACACCCGTCTCCTTGTGTGCAGTCTAACCCGAACCAATATTAATAATTCCTCGCGAAATCGAGCAAACTATTAAGCAGCGCGGTACGATAATACGAACTGTCGATCGCGTACGCAGATTTCGGATATCGTCCAAAAACTTGTACACAATCGTTCTGACCTTGAAGCGGTTTGATCGTGTGAGACGCGAACTTATACTTCGTCGCGTACTAAAGGTACATAAATTGAACGTGTATACGAATTCGAAGAATAACGGCCTTATGCCTGTCTTCTGCAAAACACGGTTGCGCACAACGCCTATTCAGTCAATTAAACACTATTAAATGATCTGATGCACCGTTTTCGCTAAAATCAGTAGTAACGTATTCACTACCCGATTTCACACTTTTTCGATCACGTTTAAGATCAAACTAATGAGCCGTTCCGATTACTTCGTAATTACTTGTGACGTCACCCGTTATGACCGTACCAATAGTTCTTTCGATAACTTTTTCCGTTCTGATCCCACTTCTGATAACTGTTAGGGTTTTAAATGTCTTTATTTGTGTCAGGATTGAAATATGGTCGGGTTTACGGCATAATAAATAAATACACGGCGGTGTTCTCTGGTAAATAATGCGTGTATTCTTGACAATGGTCGGTGACGAACTACTCTCCTTTCTCTCTTCTCGTTATTCCCCAATTCGGGTATGTCAGTGTTTGTGTATTGGTCAGGTGACCTATATCGTCGCTACATATACCTATACTAATGTAAATTTGAAATTATAGATACTACATAAACGTACTTATTAGAAAAGTCCGAGCTTATTTTTTCCCCAGGAAAGTATATATATTACTTACTTATTTACTTTCGAAAATAACTAATGACTTCCCGTTTAAAATAACGATTTTTCGAACATGTTCAATTATCACCTTTCGGACTGGCTTAAATCAGCGATCGGAGGATTTTTATTAAAATTGACTCTGCATAAAATATACCACCGATAGCCGCAAACATTACACATTATCGGTTCTTTCGTTTCGGTATTTATCGAAGTGAATACGATAATATATAAATTGGTATCGTTTTGCGAGGCCGAATAGTCACGCCAAGATGATACTCCTCTATTTTATCGTGTTTCAGTCTGTCTATTCACGTTTTGCAGTTTCTCAAGCTGGCACATATAGAGACCCGTACTCGGTATTTGCATACGATAGATATTAGATATGAAAATTCTCTCGTATATTATATCAGTTCTATCGGCTTTTGGTGGATAAGTCAAGAGTACCCGGGCCACTTTGGTTAATCGATTGAATGTACGATCGGTACTATACATATAATATGCGGTTCTCATACGGATATTAACCAGCCATGCCAACTCGTATATACAGTACATTTATATATAGCAATTCACGGTCTGATTCAATTCCTTTGAGTCTGATCATGTCACTGTCTTCGGAAATAGCTTCTTGATATCGTAAAGGTTTTATAATAAATCAGCATTCTAATTATCATAAATTCTAAAATTTACATTTCTTCAACCAACAGTTACATTGAACGCATGAAGACGAAAATTTGACTTGACAAAATCGCGATGTCTTTATATGTGCTTATCTGTTTGGTCGTTGTAGAAATCGTGCAAATTAAATGTCACTGAAAAATTCCCAACTAGAGAGTTATGTATAGAGAGGGTTCACCAGTGAATGACGCTATTTGGACGAAAAGTGTTTATACTTAACAGAATGTGTATACGAAAATTTAAAACGGGAAAAGTCTTTTATAACTCCTCATAACTGCCGTAGGCAAAATGCTTATATACGAGGCGTGTTTATTAAGTAAGTACCGTTTTAAATAAAAATAAAACAAGTAGACTTTTCTTAACAATTTAATTTTTACAAAAAAGCCTGTAATTTAATCTACTTTTCTAAATAGATCTCACCAATATTAAGGCAGTTATCGCAGGGTACAACCAGCTTTTGAATACCATCTTCGTAGATTAAACGAAGCCGCCTGATTAAACAACCACTGCAACACGGTCATTTTGACATCGTCATCGTCGTTGAGGTGCTGACCACCCAGATACCTCTTCAAATGCAGGAACACGTGGTAGTCACTGCGCGCTAGATCGAGGCTGCACGGAAGGTGATTAAGTTGTTCCCAGCCAAATGATCCGATCAGCTCTTGAGTTCGATTGGTTGTGTGTGGACGGGCATTGTCATGAAACAAAAATATCCCCTTACTCAGCATGCCGCGCCTTTTGTATTGGATTGCACGGGACAGTTTTTTTAAGGTCTCACAATACGTTGTAAAATTTTTTGTGTCATCATGAGGCAAAAAATCCACGAGCAAGATCCCCTTCCTGTCCCAAAAAACAGTACACATGATTTTCCTGGCTGAAACTGCTTGCTTGAACTTCACTTTCTTGGGTGATGTTGAATGCCGCCATTCCATGGATTGCTGCTTTGATGTGACAATTTGGCTTAAGGGACAACACCACTGTGACCCCCTGTTTTTTTTCACATTTTTCACGCCGCATGGTGGCGCTGGGGAAGCTCTCGCGCCGAGTGCTGTCATCTCCGCAGTGGTTCGCGGCACGCATCAGAACTCTCTTCAACGACGATCTGAAAAAAAAAGACCGAGTGTTTTCGTTAATAATATGATATTTTGAAGAGAAGTACATAGGATTTTTTCGATATCTCAATAATTATAAAAGTTATAGCCTATTTTCGACGAGAAATTTTGCTCAAAAATCATTCTTTAATTTCAAAGGCGTGCCTATTTTTTTAAAACAATATTTTCCCGAATCCCTATGTACTTCTCTTCAAAATATCATATTATTAACGAAAACACTCGGTTTTTTTTTTCAGATCGATGTTGAAGAGAGTTCTGCTGCGCGCCGCGAACCACTGCGGAGATGACACCACCTGACGCGAGAGCTTCCCCAGCGCCACTATGCGGCGTGAAAAATGTGAAAAAAATGTTTTTTGATACATTATCAAACAAGGAACAAAACCCAAAAAAATTTTTCGAATATCTCTTTTTTTTCCCACAAAAAAAGATTCTTGAAGAATGTGAAAAAAAACAGGGGGTCACAGTGGTGTTGTCCCTTAAAAACTCGTCACCTTCCTCGCTGTACCGCTCTAGGAAAGTCGAAGAACTGGCTAAACGTTTGCTTTTGTGCTCCTCAGTCAGCATTTTCGGTACCCAGCGTAAGCATAACTTTCGATAATTTAATCGTTCTGTCACAATTTCATAAATCACACTTCTTGACACGTCAGGAAAGTTATCAGATAACGACGAAATCGTAAAACGTCTGTTCTCTCTCACTTTTTCATCAACTTTTTGCATCAAAGCGTCAATAATGCCCGAAGGTCGTCCACTTCGTCCCTCACCATGAACATTCGTACAGCCATCTTTAAAGGCTCTCACCCACTTCCGTACCATCCCATCGCTCATAATGCTTTCTCCATACATTTCACTGAACTGACGATAAATTTCAGCCGCTTTCACGCCTTTAGCACTAAGAAAACGAATCACAGTGCGTATTTCACAGTCGGTGGGATTCTCAATCGGAATTGCAAATACTCAGAAACAAATGTAATCACGGTGGAATGATTCTGTAATGGCGTCTGTGGCTCGACAACAGATGGCGGTACACAGCGCGCATGCGCCAAATGCCGGCCGCAGCGATACGGTAGCGGAATTTTATAACGGTACTCACTTAAAAAACACGAACATTGATTGGCGATGAAACAGCTTTCCGATAGAAGAGCGGGAAGAAAGGAGATACGGTATAGGGAGGGATGAGTATCCTTCTCGATGGCATACATCGTGGCTGTACGGTAATTAGGTCAGATGCTATGTCAGTTAAATAGAGATTTACTGCGCCGCCAGTCTCTTTAAATATATATATAGTTAGAGAGACTAGCGTTGCGGTATATATATCTCTCTATATTATATAAATAATATAATATTTATCCCCATCGCGGCCCATCGCTGCCGACGCCACCGCCGTGTACAAGAGTTGGCGAGAGCGAGCGGGGTCGGGTCGACTGGGCGAGTAGGCTGGGTGAGAGGATCGAGCGGGGGCGGTGTGGCTGGGAGAGAGGATTGTCCGGGGGCGGGTGACGGGTAAGGGGGCACTCTGGGGGATCGGCGCGCGAAGCCCCCGTAGTATATCTCTCTATATTATATAAATATATCGCCGCCGCCGCCGTGTACAAGAGTTGAGGCCGTCATTTCCTTCACCGTACCCCCCCCCCCCCCCCCCTCAAGAGAGGGCGGACGCTGAATGGAACGGCCCGCGGGGGTGGAAGGGGGGCGGAGCCCCCCTAGTAATATGTATATCAAGAGACGCGGCAGCGTCTTGACGCCAAGTATAAAAAAGAAGTTTTTAAACTGTGCCGATGTCTCTATACAGTAAGGTGGCCTAAAAACCGTTATATTCAAACTCTAAATCGACTTCACGCGCAAACGCGTCAAGTTATAACAAATCTGACGACATTTTTGCGATGTAATGTTATTTTTTTCTTTCGAATGCATTTAGATTTATTCAGACCCATCCACGCATTGTTGAGATATCGTAATATTGCCATGATTTTTCACGCAACTTTTCTCATCTCAAGTTCTTCTCCAGTGCTTTCGACAAAGGGACATATGTGCCTAGTACAGCATATGGCTTATACGCCCTTTCATACAAATTACATAAAAACGATATATATATCACCTATGTTAGATGCGAGCTCGTGGTTCTCTTCACTACGATGCTGCGCGGTCTCGTTGCCCGTACGTGCTCTACGTCATCAGTCGACTTGGTGCCGGCGGCCGGGCCGTCGCAGTATGCGAGAGATAGAGAGAGAGAGAGAGAAAGTGCAGGTGTCGTTGTCAGCTGGAGTGCGATTCTGCACTTTTCTACCGACAACTATCGGTGTCGTTAGCGAGCGACAGCCAATTGCAAGGAAGGTTCTAGCGGAAAGACGCGACTCTGATAGGCTATTTCGGTTCTGCGTTAGATGCTATGCTGATGCGCCTGGTACAGAATCGCAACCCTGGTAAGGGGTTATCCCTGGTTATCTTTGTTTTCGCGTGTGCGTTAGTTGATTTTTTAGTAAAAAAAACGTTCCGTGTTACATCTGGAATGAAGTCGATAACGGGCATAAAACTTGTAATTGCGTAGACGATATAAACGACTCTCTGCCAGCGTTGATTTTGTGTAGTCAACGAGTACGTGTCAGCTGTCAGGTGAGAAAATTATGCATTTAATAAAAAATATAAATACTCAATTAACGAGGTTGGGAATAAAATAACTTTATTCGGTGTATCCTGACGAATAATGGAAATACATTATTCTTTGCATGGTTAATTCAGTTCATCGGAGCTGTTTGAACTTTCGGATAAGTTGAAAATGGAATAATGTTTGCATTCATGAAGTGTAAATTATTACTGCGCAAAGATAAGGTACTGCGTAAATGAGTATAACTTCTATGCATGAATTTCATCTAAAAAAATTCCTACACTCAGACCCGAAAGAATTTTCTTCAAAAGATAATACGATTTTGCACAGCTATTTCAGTTCATTCGGGCAGATTGAACTTCAGGATAAGTTCAAAATGGAATAATGTTTGCATGTAGGAACTGTAAATTATTACTGCATAAAGATAAGGTACTGCGTAAATGAGTGTAACTTTTGTGTATGAATTTCAATTGAAAAATTCCTACACTCAGACCCGAAAGAATTTTCTTAAAAAGATAATGCGATTTTGCAAAGCTAATTCAGTTCATCGGGGCCGTTTGAGCTTTAAGATAAGTTGAAAATGGAATAATGTTTGCATCTATAAACTGTAAATTATTACTACGTAAAGATAAGGTACTGCGTAAATGAGTGTAACTTCTGTGCCTGAATTTCAATTTAAAAATTCCCACACTCAAACCCGAAAGAATTTTATTTAAGGGGCAAATAGGGTTAGACGGTTCAAAAAATCGATTTTTTTTATTTCATAAATTGTTAGTAAGACTATTGAAAAATATGTTCCCAAAATTTTAAATGAAAATTCCGACTCGTTCTATTGTTATAAGCCATTAAAGTGAATAGCTCTCCTTCAGGCGCCGAGCGCGCCACGTGTATAACCGAGCGGTCACTCAGGTACCCATTTACTTACTACCTGGCATGTATTTGGGGGGTCACAGATACTACGTAAAATGCCAGCAAATGTCCTTTTATGTATTTTCACAATAGAAAACTCAGGTAGAAATTTCTAGACGCATTGTAACTTGGCATCTGTTGAAAACGAAGCGTTGGTTTTCATCAGTTTTGTACAGACTTTTGAGCAGTGAACATCAAGTTTATAAGCAAAATGTCTACGTATCCGAAAAAAGATCATAGTATACCTTCTCGTACTAGTAGACCGCGTAAAAGATCTTTTCACGGGAATCAATTTTCTAACAGTGAATCAAGTAAATGTGATAAAAATGACGAAAGCATTAGTGCAAAAATTTTCAAGTGCTACGAGGGAAGATGTAATTGTTAATCCTTTACATTGTTATCGAATTATTGAATTTTTCACCGTATTTACAGCCTTATCGGATATGTTAATTTGTCGAAATTGTCGTCAGGACGTAAGGTTTACAGAACGTGGAATACGTGGCCTCGATTTCAAGCTTGTTGTCAATTGCCAATAGTTCCAGACAAATTCAATCAGATCCTTACATAAATACTGGATTCGAGATAAACCGTAGAATTGTGTTTATCATGCGACTCTTGGGTATTGGCCGAGAAGGATTAAATTTATTTTGTAATTATGTGGACATTGGTTTAGGTCTATCTGAAGATACATACAACTCAATATACAAACACATCCACGCCGCTGCAAAAAAAGTCTTTGAATATTGCTGTCGAAAAGCTGTGGCAGAAGAAAAAATTGAAAATGAAAAGCATGAAAGACCTGCTCAGAATTTTTAAGTATCTGGTGATAGGATTTGGAAAAAACGAGGGTTTAAATCATTATACGGTGTAACAACTCTCATAGTATATTACAGTGGAAAAGTGATCGAAATTGACGTA
This sequence comes from Oxytorus armatus, assembly GCA_958009045.1. NCBI lineage: Eukaryota > Metazoa > Arthropoda > Insecta > Hymenoptera > Ichneumonidae > Oxytorus > Oxytorus armatus. The sequence continues at coordinate 12,125,710 of OY253748.1, read as the reverse complement.
CGGAGTAGTTACTGCCATGCATGTGCAGTGTGGCAAAAGAAGCAAAAAAATTCACCAGAGTATTTAGCTTGGGAAAAAGAACTTGGTGAAGAAACGTGCCCAAAAACGCATGAAGATTCTGCAGGAAGTATGGAAGTGGAATCAATTAAAACCATGTTTTCAAGATCTGAAGAATTATATGGAGTGAAATATGGTAATTACATCGGTGATAGCGATTCCAAAACGTTCGCGGGAATTCTTAAATTAAATCCTTATGGTGATGAACTGACTGATATCAAAAGCGAATGCATAGGTCACGTGCAAAAAAGAATGGGAACTCGATTTCGAGCGGTTAGAAAAGAAAAAATTAGGTGGAAAAGGAAAATTGACGGAGGCTTTGGTGAAAAAATTGAGTACTTATTACGGTTTGGTGATTAGATGAAATGTTAATAGCGTAGAAAACATGAAGAACGCAATAATGGCAACATATAATCACATGATATCGACAGATGAAAATCCAAAGCATGACGACTGTCCAGCTGGTTCGGATAGCTGGTGTAAGTGGAAACAAGCTGATTCTCTCGGAACGACCCCTGAAGCACATCCAACTCCATTACATCCTGATGTTTAAAATGAAATTTGACCGATATTCGAAGACTTATCACGAGATGACTTATTAGAGAGGTGCTTAGGCGGCCACACCCAAAACGCAAATGAAAACTTCAATTCAACAGTTTGGCGTTTAGTCCCGAAGCACCTACATTGTGGGTTGAAAGTGATTGAGGTCGCATCATACCTGCCTGCTTGCTTATTCAATGAAGGAAGTTCAAGTATTTTATTAGTGATGAACGAGCTAAATATGATAGTAGGTAATCACAGCTACAATTTTGCATATCAAATGGGCGAACGCCGACAAAACGTCGGGACGCGTAAGCCGACAAAATCGACGCAGCGCTTTGGGGACCAGAGAAGCTCGAAAAGCCCGAAAAGACGAGCTACGAGCTCAAAATGAGGAATTTTAAAAAGAAGAGGGATTGCTTTATGGTGCTGGAATAGCAGATTAACATGTAATTTAAACAAATTTATCACTGCCTTCACTTTGTTTTTCTTGGTACTATTTTTTCAAACGCGTTTTTCTGAAAACGACTTTTTTGAACTTGCGTACACACTAGTTTGAAAAGTTTTGAACCAATCGTTTTGAAAATTGGCAGTTACTTTCTTCATAGTATTGCGCTCTATATGAACCTAAAATCGGAATACTATCATTATTTGAAATAATTTTTTTTTTGCAAATGAAGTTGTAAAAAATGGCAAAAAATCATGCTTTTTTGTTTTAACCCCTGTAAAAGATTAAATTTTCTATTTTTTTGATAGCATTTAGGTTCATATAGAAGAGAGACATATAACAAAAGTAAGCTCCAACCTCGATTGATTTCAGATGAAAATTGCGGCTTCCAGAATGTACGCAAAATGCTGAGTCTGATTGTGACCTGCAATATGGGGTTGCTAATATCTTCGGTATTTTTCAAGGAAATCCTTCAAAAATTGTATAGTATATACTTAAATATTTGTATAAAATATTCTCAATGTTTCAATAAATTATATTCATTTATTATACTAAAAAAAAATTCATGAAAATCATTAAGAAAACGCTGTCCTAACCATATTTACCCCCTTAAAAGATAATGAGATTTTGCAAAGCTAATTCAGTTCATCGGGGCAGTTTGAGCTTTAAGATAAGTTGAAAATGGAATAATGTTTGCATTCATGAACTGTAAATTATTACTGCGTAAAGATAAGGTACTGTGTAAATGAGTATAACTTCTGCGCATTAATTTCAATTGAAAAATTCCTACACTCAGGCCTAATTTCATTATATCAATGGTAGATATGATCCCTATTAAAAACTTGAAAAGTTAAAAATGTTCGCCAAGTAATCAAAAAATGTGTCCAGTCTATAAACAAAAAACTTACGACTTTAAAAATTGCTTTCTAATATCTAATGAAAAGTGAAAAGGAAAAAATAGGTATACAACATCCACACGCATCGTTTTATCAGAGATATTTGAAAGTGGTTTTTAATTTCACTTTGGATTATATGTTTTCTATTTTGATAAAATGTTGATTCAATGCTGAACTTCTATCAGGTCTTTCAAAAAAAAAGTGAAATCTCCATTAAAAACTTAAAAAGTTAAAAATGGACGCCAAGTAATCAGAAAATGTGTCCAATATAGAGGCAAAAAACTTACGACTTCAAAAATCGTTTTCTAATATCTAATAAAAAGTGAAAAGAAATCATTTCATAAATTAGCCAAGTAAACTACTACTCCTTCCGCCAATCAACCTGCCCCCTTTTGTACGGTATTCCACAAAAGTCTACTGAAAATTCTGTACAAAAACTTGGCGTGCATGGTTAAGAACAATAAGCTCGGCGAAGGGGCTCCCGCCTCGTTGTACCCACAGTAGATTGAACCGGATCTAACGCGTGTCATTTGTGTGAACATCAATCGAAACCACCTCGTGTCCAGCTCCTACGAGTACGAGAGAAATACCGTCGTAAGTGATCTCGGTACACTAAGGGAGAGCGTGAAATTGCGTAGCTGGGTCATTTGACCTTTCATGGCGGTTGAACGCAATGGGAGTCGGATCGGCGCGGCGGTATCATCGAAGTTGGGTACGAAAGGATTGAATGGCGTTGTACATGGAAGGTTGGCATAGACTCAATACTCTTTTCGAGACGTTTTATGGTTCATTCTGAATACTTTAAAACATTTTTCACTCTATTCATATTATGGTGTAATAGCGTTATACATAATGATACCGAACAAAAATATTGCGACCACTGCGTTTTATTTTTGTAATGACAAAATTTGATTATTCGTTCATTCCGATTGCTTGGGCTAACATTATACAAGAGAAAGTTATTAAATCGTTATTATCTGCTTGAAAACATCCGAATAGTTGAATAGTTGAATTGGAAATATTCAACTCTGCTCTTAGGTATTCGCCATTATCTCGTTCTCCCATAATAAATCTATTCATAGATATGGCAAAGTGAATAATCGGTTATTGTGATCAAATTTGTATGTCTTTGGTGATATTACGATTTCCAAGGCGTTAAATTTTGGTTATATGTTCCAATGTAACATAAACTGAACGTTTACATCACCGTATTCAAGAAAAAATATGTTGGAACATTAAATAAATTGATTTCTCACTAAACGAGTATGTTGTTTGTCCGGAAAGAACACCGGGCCGCCCGTCACGCCTGGATCTTCCCGGGGTTATTTGTCTTGACCATGCACGTCAAGTTATTGTGCAGCAGTAGACTTTTGTGGCATACCGTACAAAAGGGGGTAGGTTGATTGGCGGAAGGAGTACTAGTTTACTTGGCTAATTTATGAAATTATTTCTTTTCACTTTTTATCTGATATTAGAAAACGATTTTTGAAGTCGTAAGTTTTTTGTTTCTAGATTGGACACATTTTCTGATTACTTGGCGTCCATTTTTAACTTTTTCAGTTTTTAATGGAAATACTTATATACACATGTAGGTAATGTTAGATTCTAGCTTGTCATTCCGCAGTAGAGCAGTGTCTCATTGAAAGCCCAGATGGGATTCCAATGCCCCCTTCGTGCAATACATACCTAACACGCAAACCAATATTACACGAAATTATACTATTTTTGGGTGTTATTCAATAACATTATGTTTTCCCCAAAACTGTAGTCGATTTTGCGTACAAAAAGTGATATAACAGTAGAATCTACGACCCTTAGTTTCGAGGTAGGGATTTCCAAATATACAATTGATGAAATTCCTAAAATCTGTATTTCAAAATTGAGTTGTTGTAGGTACCTTTGTTATAGAATTTATGTTATAAATATTTGATATAATATTTGACTGAAGATTCTAAAAAAAAATACTGTGACACCAATCAATAATGTTACAAATACTATCCGATGAAAAATAATTGTTAGCAATAACGTTTCGGTGATATCACTTTGTGGAAAATAACAATTTTTTTCTCGATTATAGCACATTTCATCTAAAATAGTATATCAATAGGACCTACACCTTATATATTCTAAGATACGAATTTTTTAAATTGAAACAATCGTATGTTTAAAAAGAAATACGTCGAAAACTAACCATCGCAGATGCTATTGCTATATAACCTTTTTTTCCACAAAACTGAGTTTTCTTTCTGAAATTTGTATCACGTAGTTAATAAACTATTCTGAAAAATCAGGGGTTACAAAAAAAATGTTAACATGATTTTCGCTTGAATTCATTATGCATATTGGCGGGGGCGGGTGGGCAGATTAGGGGGCTCTCTGGGGGGTTGGCGCGCGAAGCGCGCAGTAAGCACAGCCCCTTAGTTTATATATATATTTATCCTTGGCATCGGGACGTCCCGCCTCTCTTGATATAAATAAAAACTACCCGCCAACGGTATCACGATACTGATTCAACTGGAGTTCTTGCTAAGAGCGTTTCCCTGTTACTTTATTGAGCAGAACTAATTGCAGGCATTCTATGAATATTCTTTTGTCTCGATACTTGTGGCTCGGCGGTCAGGCTATCGGATGCAATTCGGCCTTCGGTAAATGTTAGTATTCATCGGGTAATTAATGTGTGGCCGACCGCGAATTAACAATACAGCGCGGGACAGGAGGGAGAGAAAATGTGGGTGAGAAAGGTAAGTGAGAGGTGGAGGGATTGAGGGCCAAACCAGATAGAAGAATAAAAAAAGAAATGAGTATAAATGAGAAAGTCGTAGTTTCGACACATTCGCACACACGCAAACACGACGTGCCAATATCGATCGAAGCTCCAATATTCTAAAAGGAGAATCAGCGCATGACGATACATCATTCTGCCTCTTTCTCTTTCTCTCTCTCTCTCTCTCTCTCTCACGCTGATAGCATTCTCATCGTTTATCTCTCATATTCAATCTCGCCCTCCATCACATCTCAACTGCCTCCTCATCTATATCGCTATACCCCCTTGATTCTATCGATTCTACACATATATATAACAACGGGATGCGCGGCAACTATATCTGATATAGAAGATCACGTCTTCGCTGCACTCTTTCGTGTCAGCAATCAATTTTATCGCAATAGTTGATACGATTGTAATTCTAATACCATATATATATATATATATATATATATATATATATTAGGGTGGCCCTTAATATGGGTAAAAAAAATTGATTGCGCCGCCCTTCAAAGCGGTTCCGAATACTAAAAAAAAACCTACGCGAAGCCCCAGCTATGTCCGTTAAGAGGAAGACGTGGCTGTAAGCATGAACTTAAACTAAAATGTCTGATACTGATTCGCAAAAAACTAATGCTAAATAATTCGCAAAACGGGGGACAAGAATCCGCAAAATAGTAACGGAAAGGATTCCCAAAAATACTCGCAAATAAGGGGGATGGTTCGCAAAAAAGAAACACAAAAGATTTACAAAAATAACTCGCAAATAAGGAATGGTTCGTGAAGTAATTCTTAAAATAATGGGGGCGGGGGGGTAGATACCCGCTAAATAATATAACGCAAAGGGATTCACAAAACAATTCTCAAAATAAGGGGGGGTAATTACTCGCAAATAATATAACGCAAAGGGAATTCGCAAAACAATTCTCAAAATAAGGGGGAGGGTAACGAGTCGCCGACAACAATAATAATCTCGGAAATAAATTCTCAATCGACTTTTGGGCGCCAACTATTCTTATGGCATAGCTGCCTTTTACTGCACGGGGGGAATACAAATCTCGTGGATAGCTCAGGGTGAGGGTTCGCCGACCGCTATGGCCTCTTACACTGTACCTTCGCTCACGCCGGGAATACAAGAAAAAGGGGAAGTGCTAACGTGACTCGCCGCGATACAGGTGGAGAGGGCGGGTGGTGGGGGGAGCAGTGACGCGTTGCGGACGTGATACCCTTCTCGGAAAAGTTACAAGGGGGAAGGGACTCAATCAACGGTCTCCACCGAATGAGGGGACTAGCGGGGGGTCAGATGCTGACGCGTGGGGGAAAATCCGCAATGCGACACCAGTGGAAAGGTAAGGGGCGGGGGGGAGTACTAACGCACGCAATTTTCGCGAGGGAAATATTATATCCTCACAGCACTGCACCGTCGTCGAAGAAGGGGGAGGCAAACTCAATAAAACGGTACTCACGGCTTCGAAAAAATCGGAAATGAACAGCAAGTCTGCGGAAGTCCCGTTGAATCGTAAGGACGGAGGGCACTTACTCGTTCTATTCCTTTCGCACTGTACTCGCTTATCCAGACTCACTCCTCACATTACCAATTCCTCTTTTCACACACTTCCTTTACAATTTTGGGCACGAGTCCTTTTTTTACTCGCTCACGCTTTTCCTTATATACTACGCTACAAACTATACTAGTACTCGACTACGCTGGTCCTATGCTCGCCGCGACGTGAGGTCCTTGCCTCGTGGTTTTTCCTTCCCGAGAAAGCGGCGTTTCTCATTGGTCTGTCGTAAATGGCGTGATTTCTCGCTATGAGCTTCCGTATTAATCACGCGCGGCGCAGCACCTTCTGGGATCATTATCGATTGGGTTTTCGGTCGGAAGCAAAGGCTATTGGTCAGGGGGGGGGGGGGGGGTCACATCAGGGCAGTGAGTCGCGGTTCTCGTAGGATGACAGCACTATGGTAACGAGGAGCGTCCGCGCGAGCGACACGGCGGATCGGGAGACGGTAAGTAGGGATCAGGATGGGGGGCAATGACGGTCAGCGTACGCAAGATGTCGCCGGCTGGTCATTTGCCGTGCGTAACGATACTGATATGCCTGTGGGCCGGCCCGCCGATATGACTGTCACCATTATATTTGCTGGAGATAATTACAAAGGATTGCGGATGGCCTCGAGCCCCCTTGACAACGCTCTTTGGGCTTTGCTATGCCAGACTGATGACTGGGAGAGTCGTCTCGGCGGTCGCGGGCACTCGTGGGTCCATCTTTCAGGTTGTTTAATCGATTTGAATGAGTCTTTCATTCAAATACTAATAGCTCGCAAAAGGGAGAAAATCGCAATGGGGAAGTTGTTGGAAAATCGCAAACGCAAATAATAATAAGTCGCAAAAACAAGAATCGCAAAAAAAAGGGGGGATTGATAATGAATCGCAAAATCAAATAGTAATAGCTCACAAAAGGGAGAAAATCTCAATGGGGAAGTTGTTAAAAAAAATCGCAATGGGGAAGTTGTTGGAAAATCGCAAACGCAAATAATAATAAGTCGCAAAAACAAGAATCGCAAAAAAGGGGGGGGATTGATAATGAATCGCAAAATCAAATAGTAGTAGTTCACAGGGAAAAAAAAGAAACCGAATAGAACAGTCGCCGCGGCGGGTTGACGATAATCCTTAAAAAAGGATTAAGGAAAAGGAAAAAGGGTTTGTGCTTTGCGTATGACCGAGGCGCGGCTCCGCCCTATCGGTATGGGCCGGCACGATGCTTTGCTACAGGGGAAATGAACGAAGGCAAAAAAAAAGGAAAGAGGGGCGAGGGAGATGAGCGGGAAGATTCGAACGGCGTTATGAAAATTGGGGGGAAGAAGGGGGTGGCTCACGGTGCGGCGAGCGTCCAACGGGAAGGGGAAGCTATGGGTCAAAAACAATAGAAAATGAGAGTAAACGAATGATAATAATAATAAAAAAATTTAAGGGGGCGCGACAAATACCCGTCCGGATCTCCCTATACGTCCGGTGACCGCATACGTCGCCTCCTTATCACTAGTCTTATGCTACGTATGCGTACGCTGTGGGGAGACTTCGTAGGACGCACCGGGGAAATTTGGGACGCAACGTCACGATATATACATTGATTAACAATCATAGATTTAAGCAAAAATGCAAATGGAGAAACGAAATTTGAATGAAAATGACGAAAGTGGAAAATAATGAAAAATGTATGTACTAGACGCACTCGATTTTATTAAAAAAGCATGCGCAGTAATTCTTGAAAAGGTTATTCTCTAGGAGTATTGTTAATTTCAACGAATGCATCAATATCACAGGTAATCGTATGACAAATTTATAAAACAAAAGGATAGTAGAAGTTATTTGAGACAACAAGTTTTTAATCGAACAGTGACCATTTCAATCCTGCATCACTCATGATTGAATGAATTGTTATTCCATTTCACTTTTTGATCCAAAGGAATACTATTTTTATTTCGTTTACTTGCCGAGATTCATTTTTCCACGGAAGTGATTGATACAAATCTAATTTTAGCATTATCACGTTTTCATTACTTTATATCATTAAATATCACAAATAAAAAAATAGGATAATTTTGTTCACTGCATAAAGATGGCATATTTTTATTCGCAGATTCGACGAATTAATTGATACGTAAATGCGTATATTAGAGCATTTCTGGCTAGTATTGAACGAAAAAATTATTTGTTCAGTGTGCCCCGCCCGCAACGAATAAACTATCGACTTGTTTCATCGGACAATGTACTCAACGGTCGCGGTATCATTGTTTTGATACGTTGCCGAAAATAATTAGTTGTGATCGACAGGTTACAATTTTTTCCGTATTCCCAATTCAGGACGTGGAATTTTCCGGAATTATGTGGGATAGAAATAATACGGCACATTTACAATTGTGTCCAAAATTTTGATGTTATGGAATAGATGCCGCGACTCATGTACAATTGTTTCATGGTAGAGGTGTAATTTTGTATGCGGGGAACTTTAATGTTAGTAGAGTTGTTATTGGGTCGTGAAGTTCCATTTAGAGTTGTAAATATGCCGAAAATACGCGGTCATACGGAGGGATTGGTCTATAGTAAGCCGATCAGTGGGTGGACAAATATACTACCGAATGGACACTGGCTCACTAGTGAAAGGATATTTATTTGAAGTACAGGGTGGTCAGTAAAGATTTCATAATCATGATAACTATTAGCTAATAAATAATCGTTACTCGTCTAAACCGGTCTTACATTCAAGGTCAGACTTATGAAATGTGTTAATTTCTACTTGGCCATGACGTTCGTTTTGGAGTTTGCTGTTTTGCTCCCTCATAGAGAAGCTTTGTTTTCGTAAAACAATAAAAATCGTGTTTTTAATCTCAATCTGTTTAACGAGTTCCGAAACATAAAAAAATCATATTTGGAAAAAATTTCCGGATGTATGAATGTACGTGTGTACGTTTACGATAGGGGTGACAAATTGAAACCGCTGTAACTTCGAATTGGATTGGGCTTTCGGGCTGAGACTTGGCACGTAAGTTAATCGGTATTGGCCCTTGCCTCACTATTTTGTGACAATCGACAAATCATGTTTGGTTTGATAAGATTTATAAAATTTTCAAAAAAGTGGCATAAGATACCTCACGCAATTTTTGCGATAATCCAGTTTGCTATTAAATTTAGAGAAAATCAATCAAGGCGTTCCAAAGTTATAGTATTTTTAATTTTTCGAAAAATTGCTTCAGCCGTTTATTAAGACTCTTAACTCGTATAATGTTTGGGCTATAGAGCGAAAACTGCGTACAACGATTGGGTATTGTTAAAGGATATTTTGTGCCAAATTTTATCAAAATCGATTCAGACGTTTTGAATTTATGAAAGTTGACAGGAACCTCTTGTACGCATGATGCGGTGTCACCGATAACCGAATTGTTCCAGCGTATAGGAGCGAGGAAACATTTCTTTTTCATCATTCCCATTTTTTAAAATTATTTTTATCAGCTCACCTGCTATGTCCTACTGTGAAAATCATTTTGATTTCACGTAATATTTCATCGCGCGAAACAAGGAACGCGCGGACAATCAACTCTAGCAGGACAATCGACTCATTAGCGTGACTTTATAGTCGATTGAGACACCCGTTAAAATTTGTTGTCAGCGAATTCCCTTCGTGAGGCTTTATTTTATATCTAATCTGCAAACTTTTGAAGAAGGAACCAAAAATATATAATATACTCTATTGTGATCAGCCGATAATCAATTAATCAAGCAAGCTGTCGAGGTACGGCGACATCGAGTGGTTAATCCGCACGAAACGAGATAAAAAGGTATGTTGAAGGATATGGTGAGTGTATGTGGTAGGAAGATCTACGAGAAGCAGTCTAGAAATGCAGGCATAGCTGTTGTTACCTATGAGAGGTCTTGGTCGTTCAGCCAGGTGGATTTATCACTCGGTCGATGACGTTGCCAGACTCCCTCGAGTCTAGCGCATGGCAGCGTAAACCCTCTGCATGGTAGTTATGAACATACGAGGTCTGTTCAAAAAGTATCGCGAATTTTGAATTTCCGCGGGGTACGTATGTTCGATTTTCGATTTTTTTGTATCGCTAGGTTGGTACTAATGTCCCTCACTTATGATGAAAAAATCGGCCATTTTGAATGTTTAGTTAATTGTTGACAGCTGTTTTGGTTAGACGTGTTTTGGCTTGTCTTCGATTTTTACCTATTCCAAAAAAGCAGCTTCCATTGCGATGATTGAGCTTTGGTTTCCACGTCATAACCATAAACCCATGATTCTTCTCGGACCTCTGAGAACATTTTGTATCACCGATAAACGTTGCTTTGGTCCAAGGTAGCTTAACCATATGCCACAGTCAACATTCGGATTGCGTCCGCGCACTTAATTTTGTTTTTCACACAAAATTCGATACAGATTCTTTGATCCATTTTTTGGAATAGGCAAAAATCGAAGACAAGCCAAAACACGTTTAACCAAAACAGCTGTCAACAATTAACTAAACATTCAAAATGGCCGATTTTTTCAGCATAAGTGAGGGACATGAGTACCAACCTAACGCCAAAAAAAAATCGAAAATCGAATATACGTAGCCCGCGGAAATTAAAAATTCGCGATACTTTTTGAATAGACCTCGTACATACTTGAGTCTTCCGTATCCCGGCACTCTACCTCATCGAATAATTATTCGTGACGCGCCATGATCTCGCGGTTACGAGTGGGATCTCGAGCAGTTAACGCTGTTGTTTATAATTTATAATCGACGATGAAGCATTATTCGACTTTTTTCGAACGTTTTTCACAGGCATTGTGCACTTTGAAAGCTCATTTAAGGGGCCTACATAAACTTGGAGCGGAAAAAACACGTTGATTTTAAATATGCTTTTCTGATGAGATTATTGGGATGACGCGGTCGGGATTTTACACACAATTAATATAACGTCTTGCCAAGTTTGAGTTTTTTTTAATGAAAAATATTGATACACAATGAATTTATCATTATTCAAACTATGTGCCACCGTCGCTGTATGGCCAATCAGTGTAGGTGATTCTGGTAACTAGGGTAATCTGAAATGAAATATACGAAAATACACAATTAGTATAATAATAAAACTTCCGTATGACCGAATACGATTTTGAAATTTTAGAATTACGAAAATGGCAAGCTGTAGCTAAAAAAAGTTCGATTATCGACCAAAAAAAAGAACTTTAATAATTTGTTACTAACAAATGGATAAACATATTAAAAAATCATCTGGTCATTCGATAGAAAATGTTATAAATTTTGGTCTGTCCGAATTTGAAGTGAATCGAACAAATGAATTTTGAAGTACGACTTTCATCATTTCATAAAACATAGTTTCAATAAGAAACGCAAAAGCACAAAAGTAATAGAATTCGCATTTTCCGTACAAATTTAGAGGTCTGTTCGATATCTTTGTCGTTTGTTTATGGTTTTAAATATGAGGAAAATGGATATGGAAGTTATTTTTTTCTACAAGGGTTTGCTTCTTAGTATAAGCAAATCAATAGTTTAAATGACAATTGTGACGAATTACGACGGTTTAGAGAAAAACAGTTCCGAACAAAATATGCTTCTTTATGAATTTACTACAAAAAGGGCTTATTTATTTTTTTGCCAACTCTGTTAGTTACGAAGTTATGAACGACGACAGTTTTAATGAGAGGGAGATGGAACAACCGGTGACAAATGATAAGATAAGCTTTCGTTGTTTATATCCCCATTACTAATATAGTTAGCAAAGAAAGGGATAAGACCTTTTTTATTGTAACTTGATAAAGGAAACTGTTCTATTTAAAGAAATTTCTAAAATGTATTAAGAAGGTGCCTTGGTGTATTGAATACTAGTTTACAAAAAAATAATTAAAAAATTGTACCTCCATCTGGGTTTCCTACACTATATAGTCAGAGCTCGGAATAAGCTGCACAGTTCGGCCCCGGCAGGAAGGCTACGCCTCCGTTATCCCCTCTACCGCCTAACGCGAGGGGGCTACAACGGCGAGCGCGTCATCTCAGGAGCGTTCCGATAAAAAAAAAACATGGCACCCGCGACAAATTGTCATTCAAATATTTTATCGTTCCGTAATATTATATTAATTAATTATTAAAAACATAATTATTTACCACAATTTTTTATTAATATCGCATAGTTATTAAATGATTTCAACAATAGTTTTCCACATCACCCGTGAGGTACTATTGCAGATGCGCTTTTTTTAGAGTGGTTTCCGCAGGAGGCCTATTCCACTGAAAATTAATGCAATGATGAAATCTGGCTCAGTAGGAAAAAACGAAGAAAGTATAGCAACCAATTTTCCGACAAATATTAATTAGATCGTCTGAGTTTTTTTGTAGAAGACTCCATTAGGGACGGTACATCCACAGAAATTTTTGAAGAACTTGCTCGCATTAAGGAGGTCAATGACGCATCGTTCATGGACGAACCTTTATCTGTTTTCGTCAATTTCATTTTTGAGAACGAGCATTCGCATAAATATGTGGACCCAAACATGGAGAAAATTCGAAGACTGAAATCCCTAAGACGTGGATAACACGACGTATCTTAAATTTTGAAGAACGCAATCCCTTTTTCTGGCCGTGCTTTTAACGAAATATCTCTTTGCAAATCGCACAATTCTGCCTGAAGTTGCAGGCTCTGTTCCTCGCTTTGCACAGTAAGAGGATTTTCAAAGAGTATCAAACCTTTTCGCAACGTTTCAAAATCACTAAAACGCGTATCAAATTGACTTTATCAAAGAAACAATTATTTTTGAAAATGCCATTTTTGAACCTGCGCCATTATCGCAATCATGTTCTTCAAAGATAATTTGACAACAAGGGAAAAAATGAAGAATGTTCTTTTCTAAATGATTTTTAAAAAGTACTAACTTTCTGCGGAAAGAATCGATGTGACTAATTACCTATGAGATGGTTTGGTCGGTGTTTGCAGCTTGAAATTTAACATATTTAAATGATTCGTCACATCAGTGACTAGAGCAAGTTCGCAAAGAGAATCTAAATCTTGCAAAAAAAATTTTAATTCGTCAAATTTGTCAGGAAATGTTTCTTACAAAAAAAGTAATACCTCCTTTCTTATTGCAAAAAACTTTTCAAGACATTGTCCTGCACTGAGTCAGCGAACTTCACAATACGGTGGCTCAGTGCAGGACAATGTCTTGAAAAGTTTTTTGCAATAAGAAAGGAGGTATTACTTTTTAGTCACATCGATTCTTTCCGCAGAAAGTTAGTACTTTTTAAAAATCATTTAGAACATAACATTCTTCATTCTTTCCGTTGTTGTCAAATTATCTTTGAAGAACATGATTGCGATAATGGCGCAGGTTGTAATTTTATACAATTTTCAAATATAATTGATTCTATGATAAGTCAATTTGATACGCGTTTTAGTGATTTTGAAACGCTGCGAAAAGATTTAATACTCTTTGAAAATCCTCTCACTGTGCAAATCGAGGAACAGAGCCTGCAATTTCTGGCAGAATTGTGCGATTTGCAAAGAGATATTTCGTTAAAAGCACGGCCAGAAAAAGGGATTGCTTTATTCAAAATTTTAGATACGTCGCATTATCCACGCCTTAGGGATTTCAGTCTTCGAATTTTCTCCATGTTTGGGTCCACATATTTATGCGAATGCTCGTTCTCAAAAATGAAATTGACGAAAACAGATAAACGTTCGTCCATGAACGATGCGTCATTGACCTCCTTAATGCGAGCAAGTTCTTCAAAAATGTCTGTGGGTGTACCGTCCCTAATAGAATCTTCTAGAAAAACTCAGACGATTTAATTAATACTTATCGGAAAATTGGTTGTTATACTTTCTTCGTTTTTTCCTACTGAGCCAGATTTCATCATTGCATTAATTTTCAGTGGAATAGGCCTCCTGCGGAAACCACTCTAAAAAAAGCGCATCTGCAATAGTATCTCACGGGTGATGTGGAAAACTATTGTTGAAATCATTTAGTAATTATGCGACATTAATAAAAAATTGTGGTAAATAATTATATTTTTTATGATTAATTAATATAATATTACGGAACGATAAAGTATTTGAATGACAATTTGTCGCGGGTGCCATGTATTTTTTTTATCGGAACGCTCCTGAGATGACGCGCTCGCCGCTGTAGCCGCCGCGCGTTACGTGGTAGAGGGAGTAACGGAGGCGTAGCCTATCTGCCGGGGCCGAACTGTGCAGCTTATTCCGAGCTCTCCATATAGTAATCCTTCCGTAGTAACAGCAATATCTTCAGCTTTTTTTTGGGCTGCCGTGTATGTGTATGCTTCCAGTGTATGCTTATTAGTGTATGCTTCCGTGTATGCTTATCAGCCGTCTCTATAACAACTGAAAAGCATCGCTATGGCGGCATCGGTATTGTGGCATTTTGCATAGGCATTGGGTTCAACCGTCAATCATGTCACTTGCATCATTAGCAGAACGCTTTGGTAACCATCATTGAATATACTCTCAGCCACGTTGGTTGCGATTTCAATTATAACAATACCTTTGTTGTTTCCTTTGGGTGCAAAGCTCGAAGCATTTACGTTGAGACTTTCGTTGTTATTTCGTGCGAAGCCACTTGCAAAGCGTTTAAACAAGTCATCTTGGGAGAGATCTCCATAAACAGGTTTGATGGCATCGACTACCTAAGGCAGTGCATGCACTGCCTTAGTGCATGCACTGCCTTAGTGACACATTCGCATTTGCGTTTTGCCAGGAACTCCAGGACTCTGCTCCAAGAGGCCAGTAATGAAGCTGTACTTTTTTATCGGTGGACGTTGTGGGGTAGAATTGCGCCCAAATCGATGTTATCATTTTTTTCCGAACGTATCTGAACACCGTCTAATGGCAAGGGACCGCATCATTGGATTCAATACCGTTTGGTGTAAACGTTAGGTATATCGTCAGGTATAATTCGAAGAAGGCTATCCTCTTAGGAAGGCTATCCTCGAGGAGGCTAGCCTCCTCGAAGGAGGCTAGCCTCTTATAATTTTATCTGTAACTGAAATCTGCCGCACTTAGCCTACAAAATACTCCGTTACTCCTTCCAGCAGTTTGTTCTGGATTACACGTCGTATTTTTGGGTAAGAGGTTTCGAGAAATGGGTTTTAAAGTTTTTATACCGGATAATTTATTCGCATGCTGCATACACCTTCCTTGGTTATGTTTACACCTGAAACAAATAATGTTTTAGAAACTTGTCTGCAATTGAATTTAAATTAGAGTCTAGATTATTCTGTGTATTACATTTTTTTAATAAAATCATATATGAACTCTAATATAAGCAGGTCACAACAAAATAGAAAAAATGAAACTGGTCACATATACTTGTGGCATCACAAACATATGATTAACGAGCGTTTATAGTGTAATGGTCCAGTATTATATACAGCTCAGATGAGAGAAACATATAAGTAGGTGGCCGTAGTGCTTAGCGCACTTGGTTAACTTGGATGGCAATAAGGCCATCTCGGGTTCGGATCTTGGATGGCAACCCGAAATATATTTTCCTTTTTTCCACCGTCAACATCAATATCCTCTTCCTCGTCATTATCCACCCGACGGTCGCAATAGGTTGATAACTCAAAAATAAATAAAAAATGAAAATGGCGAAAATGTACTTTTGTATGAATAATAATATGATATTCGACAAGAACTAAAATTGTTCGTGTCGACACCCAGTTTTTCAAAAAATAGAAACAAAACAACAATAAACTAGCTGTGCGTTGAAGTGAATGTGACCCGTTGGGGCCGCAGTAAGAACTTCCCGATTTATCTACAATACTTCGCATAGGGATTCAATAGGCATCGTTATTTGATATATTTTATTAACAATGATTTTTCCAGCGCAATAAATATACACAATGAGAAGATCAGCAGATTACATCATTACGGTTCATGTTTTTTGACGATGCTGATCACTAATATGATTAGCATTTTACGCTATCCGGCGCTTTCCATTTGTTCATGACAATTTGTTGTTTACAACGAAATTTACAAAAACTGTTCGGGTAGAGAAAATATTTTCGAATTAAAAATGTGTCTTTTTTCATAAGAACATTTTTTCCTTCAAAACTTTTTTTTCTGTCTTCAACCATTTTTGCACAATCGTAGTTTAAACAATTAATCTGTTATAAGCAAATAGACGCCATATCATTTAGTAAAAACGGTTATCGTACTTGTGATAAGCGACCTCGAAAAGATAAATTCCAATAGTAAAAACTGCTGAATAACAAAATAATTTCCATAATCAGAAAAAAATTTCAAGAGTTTCCTGATGAAATAAAAACCACTGGACCGATCTTATCCAAAATCTAATTAGTTACACGAAAACGCTTCGATCGCGCCATTAATTATTGAGAAATAATGAACCAAATTGTTGGTTACATACATTTTCACACACATACAGGCATGCTACGAAAACAGTCGAAAAACATTGTAAAGACCTTGAGACGTGGAGATTTGGTCAGAATTGATTTTCAATTTTCCGGGCGATTGCAATAACTTCTGTAAGGGACACACAGGACGGTAAATGAAATAAAGTTTTCGACTCCGGTGTTAGTTGTAATAAAGGTCGACATATATTTCTGTCTCTCCTTCTTGATACGTAAACATACGTACGACAGCCTATAAAATATGCCTTGATGTTTACTTTTGGTGGTACCCTTTTGCCAGATACTGCGATATCGTGATCGTTGTCAGGGTGGGCTCTCATCTCGATTGTGCTCTTAGCATTTCAATTTCGCGGCGGGTTACGTCCAATTCTTTTCGGAGCAGTGTGTTTGCCCTGCGAGGCAGGTTCATCTCGCATTTCGCGATGGCCACGCTTTCTAAAGCATTGGCATTCTCTCGACGATTTTGTTCATTCTGTCGGTCGTTTTCGTGATCATCTTCGGCTCTCAGCCAATTTCCGTCCGGGTTCGTAGTTTGCAACCGAAGAATTAGCCCGTTTTTTGGTACCACGCACGGATGAGCCGAGGCGCTGGAGGATCGCCCTCAATTCAACGACAGTAAAATCCGTCGGCTCCTTTATTGTGTCACTCACTCGATATTCAAAATGTCAATAAAACTGTCTCTCACATACACAACACATATAATTTCCGCTATATTCTATTAACTGTCCTAAGAATATACGTTAGCCGTGCACGCTCTCGGGTTCGACCTTGAACTCGAGCGACCCTTCGTAAACAAGCCCTCCAGATTCAATTGACTATTCGGATTCACACGGGTGATAACCGAGATTTTGTACGATTTCTTTCATCAACGACGAATGACGCTTCAAGCACCTGACAACGTTTATACCGACTCTTTGGAGCTTCGCGATTTGCACACTCTTAGCGAGTGGCACGTAAATCGATCCGGAAGTACGTACACAGCCTCATCTCGATTTCGATCAAGGACACGTCACTTCCGATTGAAAAATCTCCACGTTGGAATAATGGCGTCCTTCTCGTTGATATTTCGTGATGTAACAGTCCCCTTACCACCGTTTTCCCATTGACTTTGCTGAACGAGCCAAAGTCCAATTTGATTCAGTTAGAACTTCTTACTAACTCCGGTATCAAAATCGTGGTCGCAACCAACCTACCGCGTATTCTATACTAATACCGGGTTTGGTCGCGAAGTTAAAACCGCACGTTTCCCACATACGCTGGTCCCACGACTATTCAACCGCGTGTTCTCAAAACACCGACAATCGTGATTTTATAAATTCCGGTTTCACGATTATTCAACTGCGTGTTCTCCAAAGACCGGCAATCGTGATTTTAATGTCTTCCAGGAATATCCGAACACCCGTTCATTTCGCACTTAGCACGTTTTGCGATCGGGATAATGTACACAAAAAAAACGGGTCCGTCGACTGTTCGTTTTCGGTCGTACGTACAATTAGCGTGATCCTTTACACGCGCTCGTTCGACGGGTTCTAGAGCAGGAACTCCATGTTTGAAATATCCGAAAGATCCAACGCGGGTTCACTGTTTTATACATTGCGATAGGATTGCCACTGACTTGAGCTCGACCCCACACTTAGAATTGTAAGGGACACATAAGACGGTAAATGAAATAAAGTTTTCGACTCAGGTGTTAATTGTAATAAAAGTGAATATATAGTTCTGTCTCTCATTCTTGATACGTAAACATACGTACGACACGCTCGGAAGTCTCGGTCGAACTACTCTTTCTTTCAAATTATCGTCGTCGCTCATCTATACTATTTCCGCTCAACTCGCGCGTCTCGTCTACATGTCTCTCCTTAGTATTATTTCTCCTAAATTATAACGGACCTCACACTTCCTCTATCGGGAAGTTAATAATATAACAAAATATCGTACACGAGAAGTAAAATGAAAGAATCCTAAATACGATTCTAAAAGCTGATGCAAGTGATCGTATTTGCAACTCTCGCGCCTACGTATAGCTGAAAAAATCAAGGGTATATCTATGTTCTCTGCTCTCTCGCAGCGCGACGTATAATCCGTGGCGACCTGGCAGATCAAACTATATCGGCGTATGGTAAAGCAGCCCAAAACATGTGAGTGTGTGATCGCTCAGTGAACTACGTAACATTTTTATCACTTACTTTTCCTGTAATGCTATGTATTCGTAATAAACCACGGGGGCTTTGCCCCCTCCGCGCTGCCCGCGCCAACCGGCCAGAGAGCCGACGCACCTGGCCACCCGCCCCGCACGATCCCCCCACCGAGCCACCCCGCCCCCACTCGAACTTCTCACTCACAAGGAAAGTACCCGAGCTGTCCCCCTCCGATTTTGTTGAAACTCATGGATGTTATAGAGCATTCAAAACTAAGCGACACGTATTTTTCTTTATCGGCGAAAAAACGGTTTCAAGGGGTGAAACCATCCCCTAAAGTTGCACTCTCAATTTAATAATATATATTTAATATACATTTAATATTATATAAATACCGTGTAATGGTAATAATAAAAAATACTTCTATAGTGATACGTCAAAAAGTGAGAAAAATTATATAAAAAAAGGATGTGTTAGTGAATGACGTATAATACAATCCCCCTTAATTATGCTTCTCGTACATGCGTAAGTTTATCTGAACACAAAAATCGTACCACCATTAAATTTCTTGCCAGTGGATAGGAAACTTGTGAATATCTATTGAAAAAGGGGCTAGAAAGGGTGGTCCGTCCCCTTAAGTATTCGTGCTAATTGAAACAAAAACGGTAATATATTAATGTTAGCTTAATGAGAAGAGTTCACATCGGCAAACACATTTGGAATGACATGGAGACAACTGGAATGTAAAAACTCAAATCGGGGTAGTTTATCTCCTTAAAACTATTTTCTTGCACAAATACAAAAATACGTGAACTTTAATTTTATTACCCCTTGAAACCGTTTTTCCGCCGATAAAAGAAAAACGTGTCGCTTAGTTTTTAATGCTCTGTAAGATCCATGAGTTTCAACAAAAGCGGAGGGAGACACCCCGGGTACTTACCTTGTCACGCACTCCACCCCGCTCGATCCCCTCACCCAGCCTACTCGACGTCGCTCGCTCTCGCCAACTATTGTACACCTCTGACCTCCTCAACTCTTCTACACGGCGGCGGCGGCGGCGATATATTTATATTATATAGAGAGATATATGTGGAGATATACATACATATCTCATGCATGTATTAACATCCTCTTTTTTAATTTCTATACTCGATGTAAGAAAAAAAAACTTTTTGTTTGTTTTTCAAATCATCAAAATTAATTTATTTTTAGGAGTTGCATATTTTTTCCCGCTTTATAACTGACGCTATAGATGTTTCGGGGAGTGTACAGTGAGAAACGGATGTAAAAGGAAATTATTTGTTTCG
This sequence comes from Oxytorus armatus, assembly GCA_958009045.1. NCBI lineage: Eukaryota > Metazoa > Arthropoda > Insecta > Hymenoptera > Ichneumonidae > Oxytorus > Oxytorus armatus. The sequence goes on along the minus strand of OY253748.1, from coordinate 12,105,602 downwards.
CGATTCGGCCCCCTTAAAGTCAATTGCATCTCGAACCGGTATTAAAAGCTTGTATTTATACTTTATCCTTTAAAAATTAAATTGTATTCAATGACACGCTTTGGAGGTTAATCATAATGACGCTTTATAGGACGTAAAACGTATGAATTGTAAGTCATATGACAATTGGCCTGTAGGGGAAATGTGAAAAGAAACCGAAGCATGGTTTGGCGTACTTTCTTGATGTTTTTTTTCTGGTTATGTATATATAAAAGGCTCGGCTCCACGATAGAAATAACTCCTTTCAAGATCTGCGACAAATCTGAATATTTCATTTTGCGTGGAGAAATGTTTCAGAAAATATGTGCAAAGCGCGTAATAGCAAAAGTAACAAAGTGCATGGGCGCAGTATATGGGAGATCGTGAAGTATTTTCGAGCAGTCCTTTATATTCCGGGAATTCGTTTCATATCTAATAGAAAGGATATATCGTTTATGTAAAGAACGCTGCAAGGAAATCGTGGAAAATCAATTCTATGCATAACGAGGCTTTTTCCAGAGATCTTCTTTGAAACTCCCTCATGCTCTTCCGAACGGAAGAGAATCGCAACGAAAAAAACTACATTGTTTGCTGTATATCCTCTCAACTCATCCGAGATCTCACCCTTCAGCGCTTTCGTTACGAAAGCGTGATATAATTCGTGCATAAGGTAATTAATTAGCAATTGGACGAGATGCCAATTAACGATATCTCAACGATATTTTTTGGGGAATAACGAACCAATGGATAAAGCATGGCGCGCATTAAAACTCTTCGCAATGTCAGTAAATGTAATAGTTCAAAACGGTCAATAACGTTAATATCGAATAATATCAATGTCGGATAATTAATTGATAATCAAAGTGATATAATAGCAATCACAAATTATATTACAAAGTTAGAAAAAAGATTGGAGAGGATAAAATATTGGCGAACAAAATATGCGATGACGAGTGACTTTTCGATAAAACCTTCTTTTGCTTCCTCATAGAGCGACCAATGTTTTTATTTTTTTTAAATCCTATTCTCAATGTATTTGTTTTAAAAATGTACCACACATCCGAAAATCACAGTTAGAAAAAATTTCCGGATAGATGGGTGTGTGTATATTCGCGCGTAGGTCCGTATATGATAGACCTGGGCAGAAATATGTTCCGACTAGAGTGACACATATCAGACTTTCCCTTTCAGCCGAATCTGGTTCAGATAAGGATACGGATCAAGTGAAAATCCGACTCTATTATTTGATCTGCAATAATATTAGTGTTCCCATAGCCATAGATCTTTTCAGATTTTTACGGCCCTTCCCATTTGTTCCCAGTTCCGTGATCTATAGAGGTAAAGGTTTTTAAAATAAAAATGCTCATTTATTTAGCTTCTGCGGATGTAAATCCCGCAGTCGGTACTCGGTATCGATCTTAGCGAGCCGCCCGATTCTTATGGCCCGCGAGTTCACAATTGTAGGCGCGAAAAACTCACGGCGCTCGTCACCCAGGAGCGGATTGAGAAATTTCTTTATACTAGCTGGACCGCAAAGTTCAAATGTTTTTAGAGCCAGAAATATATGTATACAACATTAAGGGTGTCGGCAACAAAAATATAGGTATAAGACTTCAAAGAAGTCGGATCTCGGCCCAGGATAGCCATAGAACTTCAAAGAACTCGGATCTCGGCACAGGATAACTATAGAACTTTAAGGGGTCAGGCCACTCTAGAGGCCGAAAAAATAGGTTTTTTTGGGAAACCATAACCCCCCTAACCCTAGCGGGGCTAGGGGGGTTATGGTTTGAGGCCATTAGCAAATTATGTTTCACTCAATATTTGTATTGGCCCTTCCATTCAAAATCTTCCAATCACATTTTTTCATAGATTTTCATGACTATATTGTGACGGGACAGACCCGGGCCCCCCCGTCCCAAAAAAAAAATCCGCCGAGGAGGTGTTCTGACTGGGCGCCGCGCGGCCGACGACGCTGGCATCGCACCACGCGTCGTCTGCTGCGATATGGCGAGCTGTCAGACACCTACTCGACCATTCTGCGCTCCTGTTACCCACGACAGGCGTGCGGGGCAACCCCTAACCCGTTTGATGATGCTGACCCTTCCGAAAATGCACCGCCTCTGGGTGGGGGAAAGTGGGTGCAAGAGGGGGCGCACTAAACTGCCCTATTTACAGTAAAATAATCAGGTTGAGTTTGATTGATTATTCTAAAATACATCCCCATGAAATAATCTTCCCGATGCCAGACCGAAATTCCGGTGGGAACACCTCGAAAGACCCACAAAACCTCCCCCGTGAATGCGAGTGAGACCGTCTTATGCGCGCGCGTGAATGCGAGTGAGACCATCTCATGCAAGCTTCCTAATATAAGGGCATACATGAACCATGATTCTACTGTGGATTATTTATTTATTTGCAAAACGTTTTTAATAACTTTCAATATTTGTATGTATCATCTTACATTGTAGCTTGCTTCAAGTGTAAGGAGTTATTTTGAATATATTGAAAAATTCTCTCTAGCCTGGAAAAATACCCACTGCCAGATCATTTTATACCTGGAAAGACCCAGAGACAGGATGGAACACATGTATATATCTATATATACATTTGTACCCAAATGTATATACAGATATATACATGCCCCCCCCTTATATATAAAAATTTACATAAATTAAAAAGACCTAGTAAAAAATTTATTTGAAAATAGATTTTCAAAGAATTTCGGTCGGGCATCAGGAAGATTACTTTGTGCGGATATATTTTAGAATAATCAACCAAACCCAACCTGATTATTTTACTGTAAATAGTCCAGTTTTGTGCGGCACTTCAGTACCTTCTTGCACCCAGTTTTCACCCTCCCACCGGTCTGGCGATTTTTTCATTTACTTGAGATATTCTCAACTTTGATATTCCAAAGTGCCGGACTGATTATAATAATGTAATTTTATTATTTCTGATTCACCCTTTAAAAATCTAGACGCGCAAAAGCCACCCCTGAACGGTTGCCAAACCTCCGATTGTCTTATTGTTCCACTACAAGGGACAGATTATGAAACGTCTAGCCCTATTGTCGAAACGAACGAAACGGTCGTGTAACGAAATCGGTCGTTAGCTCTTGGAATATCAGACTCGTGCGTGCGACGGCGATAGTCGTTTCATTGTTCGCTATATGTCTCTCTGTCTTGCAGCGCCATGGGCGCGATTACCGTGTCTTTCCCGCTGTTGACGCCGTCTCCTAGGTAAGGAACGGATAGAGAAAGCATGCGTCTAAGAAACCGACGATAGCGCCGCCACTCGGAATACCGGCACACTAAATTTTGGGTAATACAGGCAAAAGTCGGTATTTTTTTGAGCAAAAACGGAAAAACCTTCGTTTTCGATAATTTCTGCATGGAACAAGATGAAACAAAGTGCAGAATATGTGTTTTTATATTGCCCAGTGGCTAAAGTGAGGATGTAACAATCCGTTGAGTCTAACAGTGAAAAAATCAGTAATTTCTCCCATGGTAACTGAAACTGTAGAGTTTTTTTCAAAATTTTGAAATGCCCGAGGTTTAGCCACTGTATGCCACCGTTCAGACTTTGTGCCCAAAATTTCAACGCGATTGGTCGAACCGTATTGGAGAACGAGTCTTTCGCGTTTTTGAGCCGTTCGAGGAGACTGATACATCCCGTTAACGTACCCGCAGAGTACGTTGAATCTCCCGTTGTATCGGTAAGTGGATCCACTCGATATACATCAAGTAAATTCATTTTCGTTCTCACCAATTTTTGCCAGGATATTACGATATTCCAGGGATACTCCGATCACGCTTTTGGCTCATACACAACGAGGAAATTATGATTTCCGACGTCAAGAAAATTTGCAGAACAATTTTTTATATTTTCTGTAGAATGAGATATTTGAGTCGCGTGATATTGATGCACAAAGAAAATAGGTTCCCGCTTCACCCAAGCTTTATAAATAATGATGCGACAGTCAATACTGATATAAAATAAAACAAACAAAAGTCGCATTACTTCAAAAATAATCAGTAATAATCGTATCACCAAAATCATATGTAATGGTTTTTCTACAATTCTTCATTTTCCAATTGAATCTGGCTGTATCAATTCGTGTTATACCGAAATTGACCGAATGTTGATCAACCTGCGCGGGAAAAAAAGTATGGGAACATCGTCTCGGACAGAGTCTCAGCAAAAGTCTTAGAAAGAGTCTGGGAAAGAGTCTTGAATAGGATACGGTCTCATACTCTTGTCATGAATTTGAAACTGGATTTCCCAGACTCTCCGAAACTCTTCGAGACTCTCATTGATACGGCATTTTTATATTTTCGAGCAATCTCTCTGATATTTCATTTGAGACATCAATATCGACCACGGATCTAATCACGTTTAATCGAGAAAGGATTTAACATTTTCGGGGAAATTTATTCTACGGAAATAAATCAATGAAACCATTGAAAATTCATGAAATTTGTTACTTTTCGGAAACTGTCTGTGATTACTTTATAGCTTTCCCAACTACGATGAAATGGCAATTCGACTATGCCGATTACGCCGCTACGACGACGATACGACAAATCAACCACTACTACGTTGACGACGCGAACGACGATGACGATGACTATGACAACTACTATGACCATTACGATGACGATGTCTCTGGCCGAACCTCGTGATCTGTTCTGGGAAGTTAATAATATAAATATTATTAAAAATGAAATATTACTTCAATGGCGGTAAAGCAGATTATTTCGGTTTAGAAAATATTCTGACGCGAGAGAACGAGTAAAAACGAGAGCGAAAAAGAGTGGGGGGCAGCGAGAAGTAAAGGAAGGGAGCAAACTTCACTTCTCTTGTATCGAGGCACGATAATATTGATACTTGTATTCCATATTATCCGTACATTTATTTAAGGAAACTATTGTTACGTCCCAACCTTTAATTCGTTCACTCAAGTTCGGTTCATTTTTATTTTCATTCATTACGAACCTGGTTTACTGGTGAGTGTAACGGCCCTTTGACCGGTAACGTGCTGATTGAGGTTAAATGTCGTTGCTCTCTTGTTTGGATGGGAAAGCGCCCGTCCGGGATGAGAGCGTTAGCGAGGGCAAGATCACTCGATAATTGCACTATTATAGTAGGATGCTGATTTAAGGGACAACACCACTGTGACCCCCTGTTTTTTTTCACATTTTTCAAGAATTTATTTTGTGGGAAAAAAAAGAGACATTCGAAACATTTTTTTGGGTTTTGTTCCTTGTTTATTAATGTATCAAAAAACATTTTTTTCACATTTTTCACGCCGCATGGTGGCGCTGGGGAAGCTCTCGCGTCAGGTGCTGTCATCTCCGCAGTGGTTCGCGGCACGCAGCAGAACTCTCTTCAACGTGGATCTGAAAAAAAATACCGAGTGTTTTCGTTGATAATATGATATTTTGAAGAGAAGTACATAGGATTTTTTCGATATCTCAATAATTATAAAAGTTATAGCCTATTTTCGACGAGAAATTTTGCTCAAAAATTATTCTTTAATTTCAAAGGCGTGCCTATTTTTTTTAAAACAATATTTTTCCAAATCCATATGTACTTCTCTTCAAAATATCATATTATTAACGAAAACACTCGGTATTTTTTTTCAGATCGACGTTGAAGAGAGTTCTGCTGCGTGCCGCGAACCACTGCAGAGATGACAGCACCTGACGCGAGAGCTTCCCCAGCGCCACCATGCGGCGTGAAAAATGTGAAAAAAATGTTTTTTGATACATTAATAAACAAGGGACAAAACCCAAAAAAATTTTTCGATTATCTCTTTTTTTTCCCACAAAAAAAAATTCTTGAAAAATGTGAAAAAAAACAGGGGGTCACGGTGGTGTTGTCCCTTAAGAAAAGAAGGAAGTTGTTGCCATTTGGGCGTAGCGGATTGTTTCAAATAATGAACCCGCTCAACCATGGCAAGTGCATGGTTTGCAACTTGATAGTTTTAATTTGGTACTTATACAATTACGATTCGTAGATTTGCAAGGTTTATAATTCGGACTTTACACTACAATCTCGTAGCTCGCGGATTTTATAAGTTTGACTTCGCACTTGCCAAACGGTGCGAAGTTAATTTTGATTATTCGATTCGAAAGAAGAACGTCCCAGGAATCTTACGATAAATTTTTGAATTTTTGGTACGATAATTCGTCGCGTAGTCATTGTTTTGATTTTGCGACACGTTGGTCACGCACGCTTTACACTAGTTGCAATTATACGTTCGCGATACTGATTCGTTGATTCTTTAACGTTACCGGGCACTGCCGCTAGGAGCAGTGTCTAAGAAGGAACTGTCGGAAGATCTGCTCTAGACTGCCGCTAAGATCAGCCTTGGTGAAGCACGATCTCCGAAAAGCAATGATCACTGTCCGCTTTTTGTCGATGGTTACCGAGTCTCCCTGCAGAGGACGACTTCGGTGTTTTGTAACGGCCTTGATATCGCTCGTTCTATGTCGGCTGTCTTTTTGATCCACGTCAGTTTCGGTTGGTTTTTATTTCACTAACGCCACTCGGCGAATTATCAGTGGGTACCCAGCAGCTGGCGACGTAACTGCTAGGACGTTAACTTTAAATTTTAATTTTATACTTCTAGCAAAAATAGAATTTCAACGTGGTCGACCATCGTGGCCAGGTCCGAAAAAGGGGCTAACTGTAACACTTGTATTTTTAACGTGGTCGACCATACCGGTCGATCCACGGAGGGTCCGATTTAAAAATTCGAGCTCGACCATCATGTCGGAGCTCTCGAGGAAAGACTAAAGAAAATGTTCTCTTCTCGCGTCTTAAGTAGACCCGAGTCGAGATTACTACGCGCAATTATCTCACGGTGAATTTGGCCGCAGCGCATCCCAAAGGCGCGAGACGTCCGTCGGCCACCGTGTGATCCACGCCGTCAGCACAACGCTGAACAGCGTGACTCACAGTAGCCGTCGGTCACACGCTTTAAAGTGCGCGACTATCGAAATTCATCATGAGAAACTCGATTCGAGTCATACACGAGTCATCATACTCGGTTCGAGTATTTCCGTTTGGGGTCACCTCTGAAAGTGTTCTCTTATTACATGGATTATTAATAATTAATTTAGATTGCAAAACAATATGACCAGCGGGGTTTACCAATGTTTCCAAACCCCGGACGTAACACTATCAACCGTGATATTAAAAATCCATCAAATCGCAAGACAACGAATGAGCGATATTAATATGAATCATAAAAAGTATCAGAGAGATTCCTCGAAAATATTAAAGTGCCGTCTCAATGAGAGTATCGAAGTGTTTGGGAGAGTCTAGGAGAGCCAGTTTCAAGTTTAAGACAAGAATATGGAATCGGATCCTTTTCAAGATTCTTTCCGAGAATCTTTCCGAGACTCTTCCGAGACTGGTTTCCCATACTTTTGTATTGTGCGCGGGAATCAACGTAGTAAACTGTTTTATATCCTGATCGCGTCGCTGATTAAACATGTCGTAAATCCAATTCAGTTTCTGGAGGATAATATAAAGGATCGTCTATCAAACTGTTTGATTCAATTTGTGATGAAAGTAGGTAGCGGATAAGGATGTGAACGTCAGCAACTTTTCTTCGTCGTCGCTGTCTTCTCATATCTCTCTCGGCTGATTGAATGAATTAAGAAAAGTCACGGGAGAGCGTTAACTCAGAGACAGCGATGTTGAAGTTTGTCGTTTCGGGAGGGAGGACTATCCTGCAAGTGACGAGTCAAAATTGAAATCTCGTTTCTGCGCCTTTTCATCCCCATCATTATTTTCTGTCTCTCTTATTACGCTGTTCTCTTTATCCCTTATCCGATAGCGAGGCATTAATACGCGCGAGAAGCAGAAAGAAGAGCACCGTAAGCACTCCCCGGTACACCAACTGACTTACGCCCTGTTCGCTCCAAAATACAAGCAAAGAAGAGTAGTAGTAATAAGCCGCTTGCGCCTGGGAAGAACCCAAGAAAAAAGCTCAGAGATTCTGGTATGAATAATTGTATTTGCGAAGAATTTGCACCGAGTATGCTTAGACGATGAAAAAAAAAAACAAAAATTTGGGTCAGTGTTATAATAAGTTTGCTTATTATATCCTCGAGATTCTAAGGTGGGTTCTAAGATCTCAAGCAGCATGACAGTAAGTTTTTCCCTGTGTACAGGACGAAAATCGATCTTGTTTTTGTTCTTCCCCCGGCGCTGTTGACAGCAGAGAAAGGATATTCCAGCTTTTATTTGAGTCAGGGGAACTTAACGTAGAAATCTGAAACTTTATTGTGATTAAGTGGAGTACTGAAATATAATTCTTTGGGAATTCCCCGCTTAGTTTATTTAGAGAACCAGTGTCTGTATCAAATATTTTCTGAGTCATAAAACTTATACGAGTTACCGTGTAATTTCCGCATAAAACTGTCGGAAGAGATTGGATTGTGGCAATATTGCTTGGACACATTGTTATCAACATGATTCATAGGTATACGCATCGACAGCCATCTACCCTCAAACGAGATCATGTGAGACTGAGCGTACTATCCGACTCGAATTGCTTCCAGCCCTTCCCTCTCTCCTTGTCCGTTTTTTTTTCAAAAAGTCCTCTCTGCCAAAAAAATAGATCTTAAGCTGAAGAAAGAAAAAGATATTTGCAAGTTTTTTCCAGAGCTAGTAGTCTTGATGAATTTTCGAAATTTGTAAACCATACATACTGCGTCTTGGTATTTCATGCTGCAGGTGCTATTGTTGTGCGGTACGTTTTACGTCAACGATATAGCACGTATGTATACAAAATATGTCCAATGATCATAACGGTGTTGTTACTATTGGTCTGGAATAACCACTCCTCCATCCTCCTATCGATTGCAAACCTTTTGAACCATGCGCTTGTTCAAATCGTAGCGTGTATATGGCGCAACAGGACCAGAGCCAAAATATTGGGAATTGCCAGTAGTTGTAATTCAGAAATATCATTACTTGTCGCGTACCTCGCAGCGGCTCAATTACTCTATCGTTCTTTCTCTCTATCGCCAAACTTGATATGATATTATATTATTAAAATACCTAGATATACATGATAGATAAACTCTTCAGCTATAGCAGAGTTTGCACTCTGCTAATGCCGCCTTCTCCTCTATTGCTACTCCATATTATCTCCTCGTATTACCAAGCTTTTCGTTATACTGTCATGTTCTGCCGCGCTTAATGCTAATAATCCATTTTCACTACGGTGAAAACCGAAAATGCGCATACGCACAATATATTGCGACCAACTCAAAAATTCCGCAAAATACTGCGCAGAGACATTTTTAGAAAATTAAAATAGAAATATACTCCATCGTATATTTCTATTGAAATTGTAGTGAATAAAGTTAACGTACTAGCTTTACTACCGTGTGAAATTGCAGCGCTGAAACTTAAACCGATCCCGAGATATAGACATGTAAATTTTGCTCGCCTGTACACACAAAGAAACACACACATATACATCCAGAGATTTTTTATAAATGCGAATTTCCTACGTTTTGACACATTTTTAATACGTTCACATTGAAAACTCGAAAAAAATATGTGGCCATCCCGAAGCTTCCTCTATGAGGAACGAAAATGTGCCAAAACGTTTGAAAATAACATTTAGAAAAAATGTCTGGCCGTGTGTGCGTGTATTTATGCAACGGCCGTGCAAAATTCAAACGTTTATATCTTGGGAATGGTCACATCTCACAAAAGCTCAAAAGAGAAAAAAAAAGATTACGAGTCAAATAGGGAGTTGTCTTCTTTTCGGAAAAGTGTATTTTCCCGCAACATATTATTTGAAAACCGCATCCAAAGACTCCAGAAAAAACCCAACCGTTTGTATAGAAAACACCAATTTTTATTTTGTAATAATTAAAATACGATTTGGGATTGCTGAGATCCGCGAAGTTAAATAAACTCCTTCAGCATCTTTTCGATGAATAAATGTTCATGAATATATGTAGGGTTCTTGCAACCTCTTTCGTACAGAGTCTAAATATAGAAAACCTATAGGAATTTCTCAGAAAATGTGTGTTCTTGGGAATGATGCTGAGATTGACTTCTCCAAAAATTTCAAATATACTCAGTCACGAACCGGGATATGTTAAAAAAATATTGACATTCAAGTATCGAAAATAAAATAGAAAACAACGCCGTGTGTATGTAACCGTGCGGGCAAGCACACGAGGTTTAAAGAAAAAAGTTGAATGGATTCGTTATGAAAGATGGAAGAGAGTGGAACAAAGAGACAGATGCCTAAGAAGTTTCGAGCGGCGTATTTATCGGTTTTCGGAGACCATTTTGGAACAAGCATCTTTTTTTGTTACTCGTTCTGTTCGTTCGTCCCTTTCTCCGTATATCCGTGATTTTTTTCGCCTCGTTCCTTCGGCTTGGTTGTCGCAACAATGTGGCATGAAATGAGATGGATCGAAACCACGTATATGTATATGTTTGCTGTTCGATACTGGAATAATGACGAAAGAACTACAAAATGACGCGTGTCAAGCAAACATTGTTATGCGTGGCTTCGCTCTCCTTCTAGCAATCGCCGTTGTGCATAGAGCGAGAGCACAAACAGGTATATACATATAGATACATATATCCGAAGATCGATAAGAATGCCTGGAAAAATACGGTCGACCTTAGCATGACTCTCCGTGGATTGTGTTAAAGTGCCGTCGACAATAAAAGTGTCGAAAATTGACCCTACCATTTTTTTTCACTCTTCCTCTTTCATATATTTTTTCCGTTCAACTGAGTTTATCTGCAGTTTATCTGGAACTTTAAATCCCCGAAGTCGACCCATGTCCATAAAGAGCTGGCCAGTGGGGGGACACAGGGGGAGCCTGTTATCCCTACGTGGAGCGTCCCCAGGTGGCGGATAGGGGAAGGCTCTCTAGATATAGAGTGTAGGAGGCAATTAAAATACCTCCCGCGGACGAAACAGGCACGGGGAGTATCACCCCGACAACAAATCAAGTATGGGAAGTCCAATAAAGGAATTACCATTTACGGCGCAGGGGCACGGAACCCCAGTACCCATAAGCCTATCCGAGATGCCATAACGGAAGCAGTCGTCTTCTTTCAACAGATACAGGACTACCGCGAAGCTCTAGGAAAGCTCAGGGCGACACAACGAAAGGATCTCGAACGTGCATACTTAGAAGCATAAACCGAAGCGAAAGCTGCGATGGCACCTAGGGTGCAAAATACAGACCGAAAAGCTACCGAATGCAAGGACGTACCTAGTCAAGTTGACGCGGAGCATGAAGGTTCTGGACTGCACTACGTGACGAGTCAAATGAAGTCAGAGGTACAGAGAGAGAGAGAGGGGAGAATATCAAGGAAGAGGCAGCGGTGCAACTGCAGTGGTGGCAACCCAAGCTGCACACAGCAGGCACGGTATTGTAGTGGACAGTCGCCTGACAAGGACTGTAACGAATTATTTACACCCGTCACGTGAGCGTCGAACGTGGCTTGATATACGAGAACGAAGACCCCAAAAAAAATAAAGATTACGTTGGAGAGGTAACCAACTCTCTCAATGTCGGAAGTACCGACCAAACGGACGAGGGATAGGCGCCAGGTAACGAACGAAACTCGCTCGTTACCACCGCTCCCGTAAAGAGAACGGCTTATTTTATTTTTCTCCTCTCGCCGTTCAATACCCAATGAACACAGATAAAACGTTCGGCAAAAGACTTCGGCTACTCAGATTTGACTTCCGAGAATGGTAGAGGGGCGGGATTTTTGGGCGAGTAAGAAATTCGATGACTCGGGAAAACTGGGCAAATTATTTATTGGATCCCGGAAACCACCCGCACTGTATGCGGCGGGGGCTGTACAAAGAGATCGGCGGTTGTACAAAAATCGTGTATTAAGGTAGCGCGACAACAATGCCAAAGGCAACGAAACGAACGGTTACTACGCACTCGGAAGGTTTACAATAAACAAGAATGGGACCAGCGTTTTGCGATAATTTAATAAAATAACCAAACTTAAAATTAGCAAACAAATAGTTAAACGCAATCTACGCCAACAGTCGCTTAAGCGTCGACCGCAACGCGCAATAAATTCGCAAACAATATTCAACAGACGAAGCAACAATAAACAAGATAAATGACTAGAATCAAGGGAGTTAGCCGCAATATAAAACAGAATGATACAACCTGAGAATTCGTTTCGGGGAGTATTCGACGCAATTAACAGTTTTCCGGCAAGAACAATGTGTCGCGGAAACGTAGGCGAAAACTCAATATAAACGATTAAACTTAAATTTACGGCTAAACAATTAAACGGATTACCGGCTTAACGCACCAAAAGGGCTGAAATAAACGGGGATTCGTGAATCTCGGGGTAATGGCCAAAGAGGGCGATGCAAATAATAACTGGGGTTGACGGAAGCTGAGATACGGAATTAAGGTAGCGGTCAAAGAAATACTGAGATAATCCCTGGGGTTAACGATGACTAAAATACTAAATTGTCAAGGTAGCGGTCGAAGAAATAATGGAATAAGCAATGGGGTTAACGGTAGCCGAGATACAAAATCTGAGGGAGAGCGGTCCGGGAAAAACTGAATAAATGGCTGGAGTTAACAGTAGCCGCGATACGAAATCTGAAAATGGCGGGTTAGGAAAATACTGAATTAATAATCGGGGTTAACGGTAGCCGAGACACGAGATCTGAAAGATAACGGTCCGGGAAATACTGAATTAATGGCCGGGGTTAACGGTAGCGGAAGTACAGGATTTTAAAGATAGCGGTCAAGGGAAAAATCGATTAGCGATGGCGGTAATACAAGATTTTAAAGATAGCGGTTGAGGGGAAAATCAATAATCAATGCTGGGGTTAACGGGCTGGAATACTAGATTCTAAAGATAGCGGTCAAGGGAAAAATCAATAATTAATGCTGGGGTAACCGGCTGGAATACTAGATTTTAAAGATAGCGGTCAAGGGAAAAATCAATAATTAATGCTGGGGTTAACGGGCTGGAATACTAGATTTTAAAGATAGCGGTCAAGGGAAAAATCAATAATTAATGCTGGGGTTAACGGGCTGGAATACTAGATTTTAAAGATAGCGGTGAAGGGAAAAATCAATAATTAATGCTGGGGTTAACGGGCTGGAATACTAGATTTTAAAGATAGCGGTCAAGGGAAAAATCAATAATTAATGCTGGGGTTAACGGGCTGGAATACTAGATTTTAAAGATAGCGGTCAAGGGAAAAATCAATAATTAATGCTGGGGTTAACGGGCTGGAATACTAGATTTTAAAGATAGCGGTGAAGGGAAAAATCAATAATTAATGCTGGGGTTAACGGGCTGGAATACTAGATTTTAAAGATAGCGGTCAAGGGAAAAATCAATAATTAATGCTGGGGTTAACGGGCTGGAATACTAGATTTTAAAGATAGCGGTCAAGGGAAAAATCGATAATTAATGCTGGGGTTAACGGGCTGGAATACTAGATTTCAAAGATAGTGGTCAAGGGAAAAATCGGTAATCAATGCTGGGGTTAACGAGGGCGGAAATACAAGATTTTAAAGATAGCGATCAAGGGGAATCAATAATTATTTGCTGGGGGTTAATACTAGATTTTACAGATAGCGGACAAAGGGGAAAGATCGATAATCAATGCTGGGGTAACGATGGCGGAAATACAAGTTTCTAAAGATAGCGATCGGGGAAAACAATAATTATTTGCTGGGGTTAAGAATGGCTTAAATACGTGATTTTACAGATAGCGGTCGGGGAAATGGATAATTAATTGCTGGCGTGAATAATGGCTTAAATACTTGATTTTCCAGATAGCGGTCGGGGAAATTGATAATTAATTGCTGGCGTTAATAATGGCTTAAATACTTGATTTTACAGATAGCGGTCGGGGAAATTGATAATTAATTGCTGGGGTTTATAATGACTGAAATATGTGATTTTACAGATAGCGGTTGGAGAAATACGGAAATAATCACTGGGGCCTACGATGACTGAGATACGGGATCTCAAAATTAACGGGTCAGAAACGAATTGAAATATTAAACGGGCAAAGATAGCACAGGGTTCGAAGATAACGGGCGAATGGAGAACTGGGGTAGCGGTGCGATAAGCGGTATTTTTAACCAAATAATCAGAACATGAAATTAGTCCGAAAGAGAACGCAAAACTTGATATAACGGGGAAATTCGTAACAAACTTGAACACGATAACACAGCCTCAATTAATACAATAAATCCCGAAATGATACAAACGCGAATGAAGAAAGCAATGAAAGTGAAACGCAAGAAATTTAACAGGTGGCGATAATGGGCCAGTAACTTCGTTACGCGGTCCGAGGACCGCTCGTTTCCCACAAAAAGACTCTAACGGGACTAAATCCCAATAATTAACAAAATGACCAAAATTCCAAAAATCCACAAAACCAATAGCCACACGGCTAACTGGGGAAACGACGAAGTTACTAGCCTTACAAAAGAAGAAGGAGGAAGTACCTCACCGAATATTCTCCGCCGCCACGTGAGGAACTCGTTCCGGAAGATAGCAAGATCTCGGAGGATCGTCGAAGCCGATGTCGAAAGATGTCGGGGAGTCGTCGATGCCGATGTTGAAGGATGTCGAAAGATGACGAAATTCGAAGATGAAGAAAGGAGGTAACGTTGAACAGAATGCGATACTCGAGAGAGCACTTGGAAAGACGCGTCACGCGAGTAAGCAGTCCGAACGGTAATTGATCATCGATGTGCGATCCTCGCTCTCTGTGGGTCGATGGTCCCCACGCGCGGGGAGAGGGGTCCTTTTTGAAGAAACCTACGGAGAGAGAGAACGAGCGATGGCCGGGCTTCCGGCGAATACCACGACAAAGACAGAGCGAGTCGGTGTCCGTCCGGCAGTTTTTTATGCCGTGTCTCGGTCGTCTTCCCCCAGGACCCGGTCTCCGACGAGGGTAAGGTCGGGATCCCGCCCGTGGATGGTGGTGGCCGCCAACTCTGTCCACGCGGATCCCAGTACCGGCACATTGCCACCTCACATACCCCCATCGGTCCCATAGGCCCTTTACGAACGGGGCGCCGGAGGATATCCGGTCCGCAACGGCCGAGACAACGGCAGGCTGGTCCAGCACGAGGCTGGGAAGCCGTACGGGAGGAGGGTGGCTCGGTAAATCTTGGCCGTTTCTCCAGCTCGCTCCCTGGCAACCATGACCACGGGTGCAGATGTTAGGCAACCCGCCTGCTCCTTAAGGACGAACTCCCGACTCTAACAGTCCCTAAAATCCTAACCTCGGGAGATGATCAGTCTCCCGAGTACAAAAAAATAAAGTCAATGCCGAGATAAACGCCGGTCACCCGCCGGAAAACGCAGAGAGCCTGAAAAAGTTGTTGGTAATAATAAGGGGAGAGAGCCCGAAAATAAAAGATCCATACGATAGACGGCAGAGAGAGCCGTAAAACCAAAAAAATAAAGCGACGAAAATATTTATAGAATTTAGCCACACTGAATTAATTTCTCGAATTTCAAACGAAGCAATTACTTACAATATAATTTAATGATTTGCATATTTACTTTAACGAAAGGCTCAGAGAGCTGGACGGGACGGGCTAGAAAAACAGACACGATAATATAAACAGAAAAACTCTATCGTTCGCGCTCGAAGCGAGCGAACAATAGGCCATAAACTTAGAGAGCCAAACAAAGTCGCTGGACGACAGTTAGCCACAGCGTTGCCAAATTGTCAACGCTGGAGGTAGCCGGAGATTTTAAGTTTTTACCGTCTCGGATGTGCGACAGCGCGAGCGCGCGTCGTCCCAGGGTCGTAAATCCGACCCGCTGAACGCATACACTCCGTACGGATGACGAGACGCCAAATGTTTCGTCACAGGACACTCCCAAATATTCTCACGCCAGACCGAAGGAAACGTGAAGCACAATCAACCCCGGAGGAGGATAAACGAGGACGCAAGCGACGAGGTCCGAGAAATGGTATCGGATCTGGAATCCAGGTACGCCTCAGACCGTGACACATCGGCTCAAGCAAGGGGAACCGAAGTCCATTTCGGAATCGGAAAATCCGACGGGTCATGAGTGGAGCACAGTTGAGTGCTGGAAAGGAAGAAGAGAAGAAACGCGGATGGACAGCGGACATGCCAGAGAACGGAGAGCTCGAGGAAGATTATCCGAAGCATTAATGGTAACAGTTGAGCGTCAGCACTCTTACGCTGACGTCTTGCGCGATCTTAAGAAGAAGGTAGATACAGCCAATCACGTCATGCAGATCTCGGAAATAAGAAGAATGCGCGGAGGTCAACTCCTTGTGGAGATCATCAAAGGCGGTGGCAAGGCTGAGTCGCTTAGAGAAGTCGTAGTCGGAGCATTCGAAGGTAAGACGTCAGTTAGAACTATGACACAGAGCGTGATCCTCGAAATCCTTGACTTGGATGAGGCTATAGATGAGGAGGAGTTAAGGGAGGAAATAAAGGAAGCTACTGACGACACTGACTCGCAACTGATTAAAATCAGTTCGATCAGAACAGTTTTTCGGAAAACGAAAAAGGCCGTGGCTACGATGCCTGCGGTGACTGCAGATAAGCTACTCAAGGTGGGGCGAATTAAAGTAGGCTGAGTAAGGTGCCGGGTCAGGGAGAAAATTCAGGTTACCCGATGCTTTCGCTGTCTAGACTTCGGTCACGTTGCGACAAATTGCAAAGGAGAGGATCGATCAAAGATATGTCGACTCTGTGGATCGGTGGAACATCTTGCCAGGGAGTGCGAAAATCCCCCTCGATGCGTCATCTGCGCAGAGTGGAGCAAACAGGGTGGAACGCAGCACATACTTGGCAGGGCCAAATGCGTCTCCCTTCAGAAAGAGCTAAGCAAGGCACGGAAATGATCCGATACCTGCTGGTCAACCTTGGACATGGCCGCCAGGCACAAGACTTACTTACGCAAGCGGCCGCCGAGAAAAAAAGCTGATATACTTCTTGTAAGTCAGCAGTACCCAAAGCCGGATATAGGGTGTTGGTACCAGGATAATACAGAGAGGGCAGCCATAGCAGCGCTGAACCGAGAAATCACCATCGGGGCAGTCTGCGAAACAGCAGACAATTTTGTATGGGCTGACGTCGAAGGAATAAGAGTGTACAGCTGCTACTTCTCACCAAACGCATGGTACGATAACTTTGTCATCCAACTAGAACTTGGACAACTTGGAAGACAGCTTGAGAACAGCTATCGGAGAAGTTCTAATAACAGGAGACTTTAATAGCAAGTCGTCAGAATGGGGCTCTGGTCGCATGGTTAGGCGAGGCGGGGCACTGTCAGAGATGATAGCGAGAATGAATCTTGTAGTTCTGAACGAAGGAAATGCATTCACGTTCAGGCGTGGGAACATCGGCTCAGTGATCGACGTGACACTTGCGTCGGAAGGAATCGCGGGTAGAACATCAGAATGGAAGCTGCTGGAAGACCTTACCCTCAGCGATCATCAGTACATTGAATGTGTCACAAAGGTGGGACAACGGAATACCAGACCGTACTCCTACCGCGAAGGCAAGGGGATGGTTGTTGTGAAAGCTGGATCGAGAGAAGCTCACAGGATTCCTCGAAACAGAAAAGCAGCGAGTAGACCTGATGCACGTCGCAACGACCGGTCGCCTAAATGCACTAGTAAACTTGGTCACGAAGACTATGACAGCTACGTGCAATGCAGCTTTGCCAAAACGCAAGTCGGCCCCACTGGGTCGGAAATCGCTCCAATGGTGGACTATGGAGATAGCTGATCTGGGAACGAAGTGTCTGGCTGCACCCAGGAAAATGCAGCGAGCCCACAACACGCAAGCAGACTTGATTTTGACATACAAGCAGGCGCGAAAGGAATCACGAAACGCTATTAAGTGCAGTAAGCGACGATGATGGAAGGAGGTATATAAATCGATAGACAATGATCCCTGGGGTCCCTAAGATAGTAATGAAAAAGCTTGGCGACAGGCAACAGATTCCTGGACTGACATGCCCGACACGTCTGAGGATGATAGTGGAAACACTCTTCCCAACACAAGAGGGAAGGTCGAAAATACAAGCAACACAGCATCAAGAATTTGTTGCACCTTTTAGCCTAGAGAAACTGCAGATAGCGGCAAAGTGTCTCCAACCTGGAAAGGACGGATTACATTCCGAATTAAATTGTTGGGGCGATAATAGAATCGTGGCCAGAGCTACTGTTGGACCCCTTCAACATGTCCCTGAGGAAAGGGATCTTCCACGCAAGGTGGAAAAGGCGCGATCGTATTACTACAACAGGCGACAAACCATTAGAGGAGCCATCATCTTATCGACCGATAAGCCTCATCGATACGACTGGAAACCTGCCTGAGCGACTCCTGCTGCGACGGCTGGAGAAGCATATCACCGAGAACGGGGGGCTGTCACCGAGACAATACGGCTTTCAAAAAGGACGGTCCACAGTGGACGCCATGGCATGACTGACTGAAATAGCAGCAAAGGTTAAAAGGGACAAGTTGCAGAGCAAGGGCTACTGCGCACTGATTACCTTGGACATCCGGAACGCGTTTAACACGGCCAGATGGGATAAAGTTATAAATGCGATAAAAGACAGGAAAATACCGACACACCTGTTACAAATTATGGACGGCTACTTCAGCAACAGAACGCTTATGTACGAGACGGACGAAGGACGGGTGGAGTACGAAGTAATGGCAGGAGTCCCGCAAGGGTCAGTTCTCGGGCCGTTTCTTTAGAATTTAATGTATGACGATCTTTTGAAGCTGAGGCTACCGGATCAATCGGAAATGATTGGTTTCGCCGATGATGTCGGCCTGGCTGTAACTGCGACAACGACAAGCGTGCTTGAAGTCGTGACAAACGAGAGGCTCCGTTGGGCCAGCGAGTGGCTTCGAGAAAGCGGACTGGAACTGGCTGTTCACAAGACGGAAGCAGTGCTTGTCACCGACAGGCCCAAGTTTGTACCGCCGACGATAATACTGGATGGGCAAAGCAAACCCTGAGCGAATTCTCTCAGGTATTTGGGAGTGCAGGTAGACAATGGACTACGTTTTACAAAGCATGTCAACATAGTGGCCGAGACAACAGCGTTTGCTGCTGCAGCGCTAGCTAAAATTATGCCGAATGTCGATGGACCCTCGGAAATGAAAAAAAAGACTACTAAACAGCGTTGTCAACTCCAAGATTTTGTACGGAGCGGAGATTTGATTTAAGGCTACAGAGAAAGTAGCGGCGAGACAGAGACTAGCTGCTGTTCAGCGACGCAGCGCTATACGCACTATCTCCGCGTGTAGAACACTTCTTGGAAAGCGCGGCATTGGTGCTTGCTAGGACGCCACCGATATACCTTCTGGCGCGCGAAAGAGCCGAAGTATATCAGGAGACTCACCAAAACGGTGCGATACCCGTAACAGATGCCGTAAGGCCCCCAGCAAAGGAGAGTGCACACCGAAGGCTTCTCTTGCGATGGCAGGAGTGCTGGGACACGAACGACAAAGGGAGGTGGACGCATAAGCTGATCCCCAATATAAGTGTTTGGTATGAGAGGTCCCACGGGTAGTTGAACTATGAACTGACGCAATCGCTAACAGGGCAAGGTTGCTTCAATGAATACTTGGCAAGATTCAAGAAGAGAGATAGCGCAGCATGCAGCCATTGTGGCCATGTCATCGACAATGCGAGACATGCGATATTTGAATGTTCGGCAATAGACGAGGAACGGCATAGCTTGGAAATAGCACTTGGAAATCAAACAATTAACGAAGAGAACCTGATTCCGCTCATGCTCGGCAGCGAGAAAGAGTGGACAGCTGTGTCGTTCTTTATTAAGAAGACGATGCAGATGATTAGGGGAAATGGAAAATGAACACCGTGCCCAGGCTGAGAGCCAAGCAATTCTTGAGTAAAATAGAGGGTAGCAGAAAATTGCCGCAGAGGAGTCCCGAATAGTACAAAACACATCACGTCGAAGTAATGCGAAAGCGGTACCAATGTGTTGTGTGGAGAGGAAGGAGGGGTTTTAATCGGTACAAATCCGACACTAGCCGAACACCAGGGTGTCTTATGAAGATTTTCTCTCCTTCCGAGAAAAAAAAAGTGGGTGGGGTGTCGTAAACATCGAAAAGAATCAACAAGGAGACGAGATAAAGAGGCATTGATGTTCCATTCCTTCCAACTCTGGTAATATATTCGGTGGCTGAAAGATCTTTTTTTTTTGTAAAAACGAGACGGACGTATTCGATTTCTCTTTTCATTGGTTCCTTGTGGGGAAAACGACGAATGAAAATATTTTTTTACAATAACAGAATTATTTGCGTTTACATTTTTTTGTTAATCTAATTAGGGCGGGAAATCGTTTCGTTGAATAACTATACAGAACAATTTTTTCAAATAATTGAATAATTATTGTGGAAAAATATAAACAGCGACTTTTACCCAATTATTCGAACAAATTGAGTGTTTATATTGTTATTGTGTTATAACGTATACTCTTGAGGGTTTTTACGTATGGTCTTCGCAATGTCCCTCCTATCACTCCCTACCCGCAGTATGCTAAGCTAACCTGACCTCCGTAGCATCCGCAGCTGCTTTTTAGCTACACTGTATCGCATTCGTCGTGGACACGGGGAAAGTGCAGAAAACCCGAGCCGATACAGACAGCTTTTTATTTTTGACTGAGTTTCAGTTGTTTTACCATTAGAAACTGAGAAAAACTACCACCCGCTCATTGTCAGTAGTTGGCGTCGAAGCAAGTGTACGGTTAAGCGGTCACCCATCCCAGTATTGACTGCGGTGAATACTGCTTAACATGGGAGATCGCCGAAGCCGCACACCGACTATGTGTCCACTGCTGTCGGTCAAATTTAGTGTTTATAATAAAATATACAATATATAAATACTTCTCTTGAATACTTATTCATGATGATTTTATTAGAAAAATTATTCTGAATCGCTTTTCGTCTAATGAGTTCTCGTTGTAATTTTGAGAATGCTTTGCACTTTGTCCAATTAAGGGGCTTGAATCATCAAAAAAACTATTGTTTTTTATAAGATGTTTTTGTTGCCCTAATGCATCTATTGATTGCAGCTATAAAGCGGAACACAAATTAAAAGTGACAGTAAAAATATATTTCGATACTTTGAAAAAAAGGCTAGAAATACGTATACAAATTAAAAAAGAAGGGAATGCAAGTAAATACACATATAATATACTAGGGGGGCTCTGCCCCCCTGCGCGATTCGCGCGCCAACCCCCCCTCGGGCCATTCCATTCAGCGTAGCCCCCCCCCCCCCTCCGGGCCATTCCATTCGGCGCACCCCCCACCCCCCGGCCATTCCATTCGGTTGGGGGCGTACTATTGTAGCTTGCACAATAATCCAAAACTCAAATAATAAATTGCATCGCTACTAGAAATATTATAAATTGGGTTATATAAATAAATTAGGGTTAACGTACAAACGCAATTCGCAAGAATGCAATTTATGGTTTTGGGAATAATACCCAAATACAACTCGTGATAATTCATCTAATAGCTGGGGGAGTAATAATTCAAATACAATTCGGAACAATTCGAATGATAGCTCGTGGAAAAATGATTCAAATACAATTCGCAATAGTTCAAATCACTAGCCCCACTTACCAGTTACTAATCACTTACTTATAGTTCAGCTCGGGGCATAATAATTCAAATACAATTCACGATAATTCGAATGATAGCTCGGGGAATAATAAATCTTATACGATTCGTAGTAGTTCACATAGTAGCTCGGAGATCAACAATTCCAATACATTTCGCAACAATTCAATAATAACTTTGTTTTTGGGAGCCAGATATTTTTCAGATATATGAAAAATATCTGGTTCTTGAACTATTCCTTCCTTCGATACTAAAAGGCAACAATCCAAAAGAGGACGTCAAAAAAAAAAAAATTATCCGGCTGATTCGAGAAGAGTTAATTTAAATATTCAAGTTGCCGAAAATTTCAACGGGCGGTGTCGCATGGCGAGATTCTGGGTCTCACGGAAAAAAGGGGGAAATTCTCACGAGCCATGAGCTCCTCAGAGTGAGGAAAGCGAGGGGCACGCGAAGACAAGAAAGAAGACAATTTCGAACTTTTCTTCGTTTAATAAAAACAAAACGGGGCCCCACAGCACTTTCTGCACTCAAACCTTTTGAATAATGAAATTTGAACACGCACGGGAATGCAATCGCAAAAAAAAGGAATCTCACTGAACCAAAGGAATCCCTCTGAACCTTCAAACCTTTCAAGCCTTCGAGAGAAAGAGATAGAGTGAGGTGCACTCTATCTCTCACTCTCTCTCTCTTTTTCTCTGTTTCTTATCCACGTCTCCGGCAAGGACTTCCCTTCGGTATAATCCTTTTTCAAAACGTTTCCTTGTCACAACCCGTCTTTTTCACAATTCTTTCTTTCCGTCGTGACTTGATACGATCTTCTTTGTTTATTCGCTATACTACTTTTACAATACTATTCTGCCCGTCTATTCGCTAACTATGCTCGCCATGAAGTAATGCTCTCGGCCTCGTGGCTCTTTCTTTCCGAAATTACGAACGCTGATTGATTACGCGCCTATGGCGTGATTTTTCGCTATGAGGTTCGATACTAATTATGCACTAACGCAGCGCATTACAGGGTAAATATGGCTTATAATATCGGCCAGGAGCGTTAGATATGTCAGGAGTGAGGAGGAGATGGATGGGACTAGGGCAGTGGGTCAACGCTCTCGCAGAATGGCAGCACCGTTACGTTAGGATGAACCTGCGTGAGTGTAGATTGGGGGCTTAGACGTCGGCGGGGGTCATGGTACTGAGTGGTGAAAACAACTATTTGCGAGATGGCGCTAGCTCGCGGTCTGGTATAGAGGATTTTCTAAGAACCAGGTTTACTAAAGCGGCAAAAACTCACGAGGATGTACTCGTTGTAAAAGATAACAAAAATATATATGTATTAACAAATAAATATTCATTGCTTTCCGTACTCTTAGTCTGACTTCTCGTGGAATACTGTATGTGCCGAAGGAAGAGCTACGACTCTTCTGCAGGGGAAATGCGCTGATTGGTAAGCGATAAAGACGAGAAAATGACAGGACTCGGAGAGTCGCGTTGAAAACGCTACGTGAAGTCAACCGCAGCCACACTACCCCCTCCAAACAACCAAATTATAGTATGAGCTCGCTTATTTGCGTGAGAATAAACATAGATTTTAACAGATTGCGTTAAAGCTCTGAAGATAAATAAAATATCATTACATGGTGACTAGTGTTGGGAATGTTATCTGGATTTCCATAAAAAGAAAGATATTTATTCGGACACGACTCGATACATTCTCAAAGGATACAATAGAATAATCGAGAATGATAAATAAACAAACGTTTCTAGGCAAATCACCTAGAAACCGCAGCTCACTCAAGACAAAAACAACAGAACACCATAATATGTGCTCTGCGCACTTCGCACCTCGGCTCCAACAACTAGTATTGGATTTAGCGAGATTTTATGAAACGATTCCGACGTGATTCGTATTCGTCATTCGACAAAAATTCGAATTTTTTGATATATCCGGCTTTGACAATACAGGCAGTGAAAAAAACTGGAAGTTGAAATTTGCAAATTGCTTCCTCGAAATAACACACAATGGTTGAAGGTCAGAGCTCCTCCTATGAGGAAGCCAAAATTGAGATAGTAGTTCCTCATAGAGGGGGCTTAAACCTTTGAGCGTTCTGCGAAATTTCGTGGAAGCAATTTGCAAGTGTCAACTTGCGGCATTTCTTTAATATCTCTTTGATTTCATGGCTCATTCTCACCCCGATTTATTGATGAGAATGGATTCGTCATTATATGTCTACCAATATATCGTCCAATTATTATGTTTAATGAGCTCCAATCACATCGTCCGTATGTGGCAAATGTTAGGCAGCAAAGCTCCGTTCCTCTTTATACGTCGATAACGAGCTCGTCAATAATTTTCAATCATCACAACTATAGATATCCGTGCGTCTATGAAGAGCTATAGTGTTCTTTGTATTCGCGTAATAAACTGTGTTTCGTAAGAGAAGTTTACGGAAATCACCGAACACACCGATATCAAGTCTCACTGGATTTCTGTTAAGCGAGAAAAAAATAATTCATGAGCTTGTTAATAATTTTCAACGATCACAACTATAGATATCCGTGCGTCTATAAAGAGCGATAGCGTCCTTTATGTTCACGTATACATTGTGGTTCGTAAGAGAAGGGTACGGAAATTACCGAACACATCGATGTCCAATCTCGGTTGGGTTTCTGCTAAGCGAGAAAAAAAAAATTAATGAGCGTCCTCGCGGTAGAGGAAAATGTGTGATGTTCGATCGCTGAAGCAGGGTCTGGACGTGGCGGCCGGTCGACTACACTTCTGCTGCAACCATTATTTATCGCATCTCCCAATTTTGTAAATGGACTGTATGCGAAGGATGAGACATTTATCGGAATCTGGACGACGAAAGTTGGCGGGTCCGATGTTAATAACGTAAACATTATGAATAAGAAAAACCATAAAAATATATTCCGGTGATACTATAGTAGTCGTAATCAGAATTGATTATTGGATTCGTGGTCAAACACGGTAATTCTACAAAAAATGTAATGTTAATAAATTCGAAAGAGATTGAAGGTAAAAATTTATTTGTTGACGATATTAGAGATTTCCAAGAACGATTGAAAATTGTGCTAAAAAAATGACACTTTGTTGGACTAAATCAATGACAGAAAAGACTGATAATAAGATTATTTATATCCCTTTTCATCCATATCAATATAAAGGATAATCTGAGATTAAAATTAGCCCCTAACCCCAACAAACCGTGAATTTTCATGCATTTTATTTCAATATCTGTAAGACGAAATCTTTGCTAGATTTCGATTACATAATTTAAATTAATACTGAGTTAGATATAGCTCTATATACGTAATGACGCGTATCATTTTAGCTCGCTCACTCGAGGAAGCACCGTGCAAGTCTCTAATTTACGTGTTTTCATTTTAACGAATTCAATTGAAATATTTCTAAGGTACGACGGATTGCAAAGTTTCAGGATTTTTTATTAACATTCTGCAAAATCTATTAAAGTTAGAACAATTCGCTGATTTTGTAAAACATACCAAAGTCCAAAGACTCAATTTTTTTTACATTCTCGAAGCACTTTACCAATATATTGCAAACGCAATATCGAACGTGGTTATCCACAGACCTATTGTTATGGCAAGTACCACCTTTATGGTTGAAAACTGAAGAAAGTTAAACGAATATACAACTTCTTATAAAATATGAAAATTTTTAAAAATGTTTAAGTCAATAAGTCCCCCCCCCCCCCCCCCCCGCCCCTCACGAATAGATGGAAAATTTAATACCAATCATCCTGTAGCGGTAATGCTACATTCATGAGAGAAAAACTAACTCAAGATCTGAGAACTTTTTAAAATTAAATCAAGCTCAAAAGTTTTCCGAAAAATTCATAATTTTACTAAATCTGAACCACTCAAGCAATTTTTGTCAGATTCAATACCAAATATCCTAGTCTGCTAACACTTTTATGTAAAAAGTTATTCCTCGATAGATGAAACTGTATGAAGGTAGAGCGATCACAAACATATTTCGAATATTTCAAAATGGCGTAAAATCTCGGATCCTCAAGGAATTCCAACAAAAATTGTATCAAATAACGGAGGTTAGATGTCCTAAATCGTTGTAAAGTTTGCAAGACATCGGGCAATTCGTTCTCAAAATATATCAAGTTGAGTTTTTTAACCTTATCACACACAGCACACGATTCACACGCACATTTTTTTCTAAATATGATTTTCGGATGTTTTAGCATATGTTAAGCATACTGAGATTAGAAACTCGATTTATTTTCACGGAATCAAAGTTCGTCTATGAGGAAGTAAAAAATGTGCGCATGGATATATGTGCGTATTGGTGTGAGGATATACTCGTATATGCGTGTAACGAAGTTGAAGAAATCGAAGTTCTATAACCCTGAGCTGGCTTAACCGGTCAAGTAAGAATTTTGCAAACAAGTGGGACTGCCGGCCCCCTTTGACTGACATGATTTTCGTGGTGTATGAACTATTTGCGAGAAGACACTTGTTCTGGTATGTCGTGGATTATCAGGCTAGCCTTACATTAGACATATCAGGACTCGGTCAGGTGCTGCTAACGTATACGTGGTCAAATGATTGTCGATCTGATAAGAATGTCCTGATATTATTCTCATCTGGGATGGAGGCAAAGCTGATAAGGTATGATAATATTAATAATAACAATAAAGATGAGATTGACGCTCATGGACGCGCGGTAGGTGCGCGACTTTGGCGATTAAGTAGTATTGGCCGTGGTCAATACCGGGATGGGCGATCGCTTAGTCGTCTACTTCATGCACACTCACTACTGAGTGGGAGGCAGTTTTTCAGAGTTTCTGAAACAACTGAAACTCAGTAAAATATAGCCGCCAGCACGGGCCCGGTTTACGCACTTTCCTTGTGCCCTCGTGCAAATGAACCTGCAGACAACACTCTGGGGGGTTTTAAGGAGTGGAATGGAAAATGGAATATAACGAATTGGGAACAACGGGGTACATGGGTAAAAGCCTGAACAGATATACAATGGAAACACTCAAAATGAAACAAAATCAGAATAAGGTATTTATTTGTTTATGTAAAGCATCTTTACGCGCGTTGGGAGTAAATCGGTCGATAGGGAATGTCGATGGCACGTCGTGGTGACGCTCCCCTCCACTCATCTCTGCGCACGGGCTGATTGCGCATGCAGAGGGGCGATTCTGAACCAGATGCAATATCATAGCGCCTGGCGCTAGCGAGCAACAGCCAATTGCAAGGGAGATTCCAGCGGAAAGGCGCGACTCTCACAGGCTATCGCTCGCTAACGACACCGTGTCTACGGTCGTTGCAACAAGAAATCATTTCCCATTGATACCTGGAAGTGCTATGACTATCCATAAGTCTCAAGGGGGATTTACAGCGAGATTGTTTATGAAAATAACAAAACTCATTCTATACAATTATTATATGTAGCCCTATCGCGAGTAACAAGTATTGAAGGCTTATACATATTGAAACGTTTCACGTTCCTGGGACGGTCGGGAGGACCGTTCAGATGATTTTAATTATCTCTTTCATAAATTTGTGGAACTAAATTAATTAATAATCTTGTCCCTCGTAAGATATTCTGAGGATAGAGTTCGGTCTTGGACTCGAAGGAAAACTGAAGGTACGAGGAGGCGACGTGATGAGGATTCTTGTGATAGCAATAATTTTATTGAATTAGAAAGATGCCTCAGATCCGGAAGAATTCATCCTCACATATTTTAATGCGTGTCACGAGTCAACCTTTCATCATCGGCACTCAAAAAGAGCGATGTTAAGGTTGATTTAAAAACTGCAGTGTCTCGTGAAGCGATAACCAGTAGGCACAAAATATCTCGTAATGCAATTTTCAAATTATAACTTTTTTTAAAAGAATTGAATTTACGTTTGGGAAAGGTTCAATTAATAGGCTTTATTTATTTGATTAAATTTGCTGGAAGAGCTTTATTAGTTTCATTAGATGTTGGAAAGAGTAAATTTTGTAAGGAAAACGTCCGTCGTGTGGTTGTCGTGAATTTACTAATTTTGTTTGAGGTTTTGAAGATTTAGATGATCATTCTTTAGTTTGATCAAGATCGAAGTTTCGTACGGGTGATTAATTCGTGCTCTCTTTGCTGGAAGCTCGCAGCGTCGCGTTGCAGTAACGCTCGGTGCGGCCACTCAGGGAAGGCCCTACCTATGGGTATTTTTAGGTGGCTGAAAATTATACCGCCTATGGTATAGGCGCAATGAAAGGGGTCTTACCACAGTCGGTTCCCTACTGGGTAGCTGAAAGCTTCATTTAAGATCATCGATTCACAGTTAAACGCAGAGCTGTCTCGAAGAGGCAACACTACGATACGAGAAATTATAGCAAGCTCTCTTTTAACAGAATTGTTATATGAGAGAATAGAATAGTCTTGAAGAGGATATTCTATTTTTCAAGATAATTACTTGCCACGATGTCCGCGTAGTGCGAGGGATATTTGAATTCGTCGATGAAGCTACACTTGAACTCGTTTACAGTAAATATTACTCGTCTCGAAGTGAAACGAGCACGAAGTGACTCTAATTACAAATGCTTGGAGAGCTGTTCGTTTTGAGAAAACAAACAAAACGTAAGTTCAGGAATTACTCGGAGAGTAATTCGTCGAAGATTATGACCAGCACGATATGGTGTTCAGAACTGATAGATGGTCGTAACTTGCAGTGCCGTTGAAGAGACGGGATTGCTCGATGTTAGAAATAATGCTCTCGTGTAACAGAAACGTTGTATGAGAGGATAGAATGGTTCGAAAGGAACTATTCTATTTACGAAAAATAATTACTTGACTCGATGTCTATCCAAGTGCGATGAAACGTAAGAATCATCGATGAAGCTTCGTTGAGAATCGATTAGGGTAATTACAACACGTTTCAAAGTGAAACGAGCGAAAACAAAACAATTAATAAATGCTAGAAGAGCGTTGTTCATTTTGTGAAAACGAACGAAAAATTGAGATTAAAATAATTACTTTAACGTATAATTTAACGCGGAGAATGACCAGCAAGACGCGTATTAAGGGAGAACACCACTGTGACCCCCTGTTTTTTTTCACATTTTTCAAGAATTTTTTTTTGTGGGAAAAAAAAGAGATATTCGAAAAAATTTTTTGGGTTTTGTTCCTTGTTTATTAATGTATCAAAAAACATTTTTCTCACATTTTTCACGCCGCATGGTGGCGCTGGGAAAGCTCTCGCGTCAGGTGCTGTCATCTCCGCGGCACGCAGCAGAACTCTCTTCAATGTCGATCTGAAAAAAAATATCGAGTGTTTTCGTTAATAATATGATATTTTGAAGAGAAGTACATAGGTATTTGGAAAAATATTGTTTTAAAAAAAATAGGCACGCCTTTGAAATTGAAGTTAATGTCAAAGGCGTGCCTATTTTTTTTTAAACAATATGTTTCCAAATCCTTATGTACTTCTCTTCAAAATATCATACCTTAACACGCCTTTAAAATTAAAGTTAATTTCAAAGGCGTGCCTATTTTTTTTAAAACAATATTTTTCCAAATCCCTATGTACTTCTCTTCAAAATATCATATTATTAACGAAAACACTCGGTATTTTTTTTCAGATCGACGTTGAAGAGAGTTCTGCTGCGTGCCGCGGAGATGACAGCACCTAACGCGAGAGCTTCCCCAGCGCCACTATGCGGCGTGAAAAATGTGAAAAAAATGTTTTTTGACACATTGATAAACACGGAACAAAACCCAAAAAAAATTTTCGAATATCTCTTTTTTTTCCCACAAAAAAAAATTCTTGAAAAATGTGAAAAAAAACAGGGGCTCACAGTGGTGTTCTCCCTTAAACTGATAATCGGTGCTGTAAAAGCCCTACTTTTATAGCAACAGCCTCTACAACGCCCGCACGTGTTTCCTGAATTCTAATTGGTTTCGGGGTGTCAAGTGGGGTATAACGTGCGATTTCCTGCTCGTTATGGAGTAGGGAATTCTTGGTATTGAAAATTATGGATTTATGGAATTTATTTATTTGTCGCGTCTCGTCGTCGAAAATTTTACATTGTCCATTGCCTCATGGGGCAAAATGGACTATAAGTCTGTCTGTGGTATTAGGAGCGTAGAATCGTCGAGTAGGTGTCTGACAGCTCGCCGTGTCGCAGGAGACGACGCGTGGTGCGACGCCAGCATCGCCGGCCGCACGGCGCCCGGTCAGAACACCTCCTCGGCAGATTTTTTTTGGAGACAGGGGGCTCCGGGTCCGTCCCGTCACAATATATACACGTAATAATGATCTGAAATTCTAACACGGTAGACGAATTGATCCATGAGTTGTAGAATTGCATGAAGAATTTAAAAGATTATCGCTTAATAGACTCGAGGCACTCCAAGGAATTCTATCAAATTTCATAACATCAAGAAAGGGATTGTCGTTATTCACGCTAAATTGTAAAAGTCTCAGAAAGCATGACCCAGATCTACAAGATTCGATCGTAAAAAATAGTAGTTTCTTATTATTGAGTGAAATATGGCTTGGTAATAAAGAAAACGTCGACATCCCCAACTTTGATTGTATTGTTCATTTCAAACGCAATAATGTTAGAGCTGGTGGTGCACCTATTTATCAGAATAGAGATTCATTTGATGTTGTTACATCTCGCATAATCGTTAGGTTGAGAAATGTAACGGGACTTGGTTTTGGTCAAGACGATATTGGCAATTTATGTGCGGCACAAATTGTTATGGAGGATGGAAGGGAATTGGTCATGGTCATTGTATATATTTGCCCAAACCAAAAAATTTTTTGGCTTGTAGAAATCCAAACCAAAAAATCGTATGATATTGTGAATTCACAATATCATACAATTTTTACACGAAGAACTACTCAAATATAGTCGGTTCAATGCTATTAGGAGCAAATTTACATCAACTTCCATTAATTTTAGCAGGGCATTTCAATGTTAATTTTGCCAAAGCTGAATCATTGCCACTCATAATTTTTCTCAAAAATGAATTTCAATTGATCACGAACAACCACGCAAATGAGCCTACTACAAGGTATGGCACGCGTATAGCTGCAGTGTTCTGTAGATATCTTGAAAACATGACATCTAAAACATTCGTTTCATACTTCAGCTATCATCGAGCGATTGTTAGTTTCATCGAATCAAACGCAGCAACGACTGCTACTATAACCGAAGTAACAGATGAAGTAACCAAATCAAAATTTTAGAAGAAAATCAAAAGCTACTTTTCTTGTTATTTTTTTTAATTCTCCACGCCACATATCTCACACGGTATTTTCAAGATGTTGGATGTTTCACATTTACCAGGCGTCCCATGACGGTTCCATTTTTTTATTCGTGTATCCCAACGTATACTCTTGTAGGTTTTTACGTAGGATCCTTCCCCATTTTTCTCTCCGATCACTCCCTACTCATACTATGGTAAGCTAATCCAACTTCCGTAGTATCCGCAGCTCCGTTTTAGCTACGCTGTATTAAATTCGCCGTGGACACGGGGACACTGCGGAAAACAGATGAAGTAACAGTTGAAGTAACCAAATAAAAATTTTAGAAGAAAATCAAAAGCTAATTTTCTTGTTATTTTTTTCAAATTCTCGTCGCCACATATCTCACACGGTATTCTCAAGATGTTGAATGTTTCATAACTACCAGGCGTCCCATGACGGTTCCATTTTTTTATTCGTGTATCCCAACGTATACTCTTGTAGGTTTTTACGTAGGATCCTTCCCCATTTTTCTCTCCAATCACTCCCTACTTATACTATGGTAAGCTAATCCAACTTCCGTAGGATCCGCAGCCCCGTTTTAGCTACGCTGTATCAAATTCGCCGTGGACACGGGGACACTGCGGAAAACCCGTACCGAGTTTCAACTGTATTACCATCAACCCAGAAAAAACTGCTTGCCGCTCAGGTACTGGTTGCGGACAATACTGCTTATCAAAGGAGATCTCCGAAACCGCACACCGACCATGCGCCCACTTCTGTTGGTTGATAAGGTATTTATATTGTTGTTGTTGTTGCATTGATTTTTCGATCGAGAACGTCCGCCGCCTTAAAATTAAACCTGCTACAAAGGTTATTTTTAATACAATTTACCATCTTTATTTCTTGTCGTCGTAATGTATATGGGATATTCGTAAAAGTAATTCACAAGTGCTCGACACGGCAATACTTTTCTTAGAGTGTTAGTTTGTTAGCTCGGTGGTAGGCAGATAGGTAGGTTATGAAACAACGGTCCGGTTGGAAGATTAATTTTCAGCGACCGCATTTATTGTTAAAATAACAAAAAATGTCTAAAAAATGACTGTTACTTTTGGATCCAATGTGCGAATGACGGGTAGTAGGAGAAGTTGTAGGTTTGAACCCCTGTATCAGCGCTTTTCTTTGTTAACAATTATTATATGGCTCAGCTAAAAATATACCATGGCCAATACCCTAATTTCCGGAAGCTAAATAGATTTCATTGCTTTGAAATTTGAAAATTGAAATTCAGTGCCAGATCGATGCCGGATCAGTGCCAGATCATGTCCGAATCCGCAATTCTGTTACATGCCGGATATGAACCTGTTTCGGATCTTGATCAAGGCCAGATTACGCTGACGAGCGAATCTGGCATGGGCCGGATTTTAGCTGGAACAAATTGCTGTTCGGGTTTGTTCAGATCTTACACGATTTCGAATTTGTTCAAAATTATATGTTAACAGCATCAGTCGTGCAATTTTTCCGGCTACCATGCTAACCTTTGTACATAAATAGACAATCATTACATATTGTTCCTTATCGAATTTGGAAATAAAGGCATCTAAATTTATGAAACTTTGAATTTTCCGCAAATTCGATAAAGGTGTTTGTTAAGAGTCAGGCTCGGGCGATTTTTGGACTATCGGGTCAAAACTTCGTACATCAATAAGGTCCCATGGAAGCATCTTTGGTATTGAACTGAGAGAAAATTGATACAAGCGTTTATTTATGGCATTTTCAATTTTTCGTATAATTCGATTAAACTCAAGCACATCTCAAACTATTAACTTAAGGGAGACAAAAATTATGCTATCTTATAATTGAAACTTACATATAGCGTCGTTACTTTTTTTGTGCATATACACAAACCTTCCTCTATGAGGAAGCCAAACATGAAAAATTATTGAGGAAAATTTTGTATATGCTAGGAAATAATGAAGAAGCAATATGCTAAACTCGGTTCGATTTGATTTTTTTTATTATTTCTCTTATACGAACCAAAATCTTTTCGATAATTCACCATCGGAAACGATTCCTGTGTCTGTGCTGCGCTGAAGCTTCACAATTTAACGCGATGCGTTAAACTCTCGTGAATGAATTCATTTTTAATCCGTTATTACCAAGCTCTTCTCCAATACCGCAAGCTTATATATAATACCGCAAAAAAACTGAAATGGAATTTTTTCAACGTGGTAACGTAACTTTTATGAACGTGAATATAAAATATATGTACGAGAAACCGAGCCGTATCGTAGGTATCTTCTTTTCAGATTCAAACGATCTTTTTTCTACTGCATGTACGGCGTCATTTATTTAGTTTGATGAAGGAAAAATGTGGATGGTGTACAGTCTACTTTGCACGAAAAAAAGGTATCAGAACGAAAGATCTTTTTAGCCGTCTTAAATATCTGCACTTGCAGTGATGTTTGTTTATTTCAACGGGGACTCACGGTGTTCTATACCCAATCTAAATGTTACTGTTGTGGCTTTCGCTCATAAGAAAATTTTCCGTAATTATTGATCTCACATGGATAAATGCAAGGAGAAACACCAATATTTTATATATGTTAGGTTCGGTCTATATGAGATCTAGATTGTATGTGGAGCACGTGTAATTAAAAATACTTGCGTCATTACTGATTATTTACCTAGAGTGCTTCAATTTACAGATTTCTGTGTCAATCTCCAGAGTTCATATTTGTCATATTTCATGCCAGGCTTACGCAGAAAAGTTCGTAACGTACATGATATGTTATTCCAACCCCGATTATTCATCTCAACTTCGATGAATGATGGATCTCTCTATTTTATATAAATATTTTGCTGCCGCTGCTGTTGAGAGTCATAGCAACCGTCAGCAACGGACATCATGCCAACGGTCGCCATAGCAATCTGGAATAATGTAAGAAATTCTAGCTAATAACATCCGAGTCACTATAACGACTTGGATTTGATAACTCTCGCTTTGAATCCGAAATTTTTTATTAGTCGATGATTTATTGAACTTAATTACATCGAATCACGCCTATGTTCAATTTATTTACCGAATAGAAAAATTATTCTTACGTAAAAATGGTACACTTATAATTGCGCAGAATTATATGTTTTTTCGACATCCCCTGCTCTCTGTCTCAAGCTTTATTACGATTTTTATTCCCTCCATCGAAAAATCAATCAATCCAAATATCGATTTACTATTACAAGATAATAAAAAAAAACTATTGCAAGATTAAGATTGATCGATATGTAGACGAAGTACGACACCCTTTTCGTACCTCCAGATGTCGTTTGATTACAGTATTACCAATGGTTCCTACATGATCTTTGTCGTATCTCTCTTTTCACGGTCCGAATAGGTCTCATGAGATTTCCGATTTTCAATGTGTAATAATAGTCTTCTTCTAATCAAAACACTTATTATTATTATTTCAAAAATTATCTATCAATCTTTAATAAATGAGAGGATCAAGAAATTTCGTTTTTTACAAAGGTTATCCTTAATACTAAAATCGCACGCAATACGTCATCAAAGGACTATTTTAACTGTTTTATTTATTTTTTCTTATCTTTCGTGTGGTGGTCGTTCAACGTCCGCTTTCGTTGACCCAATCGATAATACGAGGAGCTTTGGTCGAAGGCGTCAAATATACAAGTAACGCTATAGGCTTCTCGATGGATATCCAAATACATATATCCGTAAGTCGCTCTGCGATGCGAATGATAGGCGCAGTCGATCTCTCTCTAAAACACACTATTTCACTCGTCAAATTATCGCTCATGCTCCAAACCACAAATATAACTTCTTACCTCTCTCGGAATACACTTTACGTGAGTAGGAACGCTGATAGCTCTATGACAATTATACTGATTACGGGCATTCCCCGCACACACACTATTTCAATTCACTACTTGACCGTCTTCGAGTTCGATCACCGAGAGAGTGCGAGACGCAGTACGCGGATCTAATCGTTCGTATCCCACAATAATGATAATATATTAAATTTGCCGTTATACTCGAACGGACCTTCGTTTGGGGGAACATCACTATAGCGATCTATCTAAATATAGCTCATTTCTCCGCTCGCTGTAGTGCCATTCTTACAAATGTTGTCGTTTTATATCATAAATAATATCCCGTTCAATAATATTCTCATTATCATTTCGCCAGGGGGCGATATTGAAGGAAAGACGTAATTTCAAAGAATAAAGGGTGCCCATAACTGCGAAAACGTTCAAGCTTAACACGCTTGTTTCTATTTCTACGTGTGTATGTAGAAGTGTGTGAAAATGTCGTGGCCAAAACAACGATGCACATGGTGTCGTCTCGTTGAATGAAGGGATGAAAATGTACTGGAGTGTGTTGCTCGAGGATGAGTTTTAAATGTTGGGGGTTAGCTTATCGTTGGCGAGGTGCTTTGCTCTTCGCTTTTCTTGCCACATCGAACGAAATTCCCAACGACTACGAGGATGTGAAATGTCTGTATATGTAGCGGGAGATAAAGAGAAATCTTTCTTGCATGTGTATTACCGCCAAAACACGTAAGTAGTTCGTGTATGTACTTCTTGATATTCTTGGAGATAGCAGGAACACAAGCAGCACCGGGAAAGTAACACGGAATATACGTGTGTTCCCTCCCATTTTCATGTTGAATATGTGTCTCTTTTCTCTCTTTCCCTTTCTCTCTGTCGTTGGATCGCAAATCTCACATGACTCAGCTCTCTAGCTACCCTCGTGAATCTTTCTATACATTGGATTCCTCTGCGGCATATCCAACCCTTCATCTCTCACCCCTACCAGCCCTCTGGACAGTCGATCAACAAGAAACAAAAGCTGCCCCTCTGTCTGGCCCTCTCTCTGTCACGTAGACCAGCGTGGAGATAAAATGGAAATGGAGTGCATGCAAACGCTACTATATAACACATAAAAACGGTGTATAGTCAGAGCAAGATAGAGTGAGAGGGAGTGAGAAAGCAAAACTATAACTGCCCTCCGGCATCGCGATATCACATTCGCGTGCCAGTTATCCAAACTGCCCGACAAGGGTCTCGTTCTATTCATGTATTCTGTGAGAAAATTTATGTATATATAGTTCATTCGTGAATGAGAAATCAGAAATGTACCGCAATAGTTTTACATACAGTATACTGTTATTGCGGTACTGCGTACGTTATTACGTAAATAGGTAAATGCGCAGATATAATTTTATAGTGAATATTTCAGATTATGTGGAAAAAGTACTCTTCTACGATTCCAATTACCTGCGTTTTGTGAAGTTTGAAAGATTTTGAAAATTATTTATCATATTCTCCAAACAATTTTCTACAATATATTCTACGTCAATAGAAACATACACGCAATTCGAACTCCACAGTTTAATATTCATTTCCAGGTAAACGGTTGTTTCTGAATTTCGATATCTCTCTGCTAACTTATACCGGTTATAAAGTTTTCAAGAATTCGTTCTTACTGTTACATCCTGACCTCCAACTCGTCTCATCTCGGTCAAGAAGAACACATTCATCGTTTACACGTTTTCAAGAGGAGCCGATAATGGTAGGACTTGTCCCGTTTCGAACCTAGCCCTGCGCAAGATGGTTCGGGGATGGGCGGAGAGTGCAAACAAAGAATATGTAGACAAATAAAAATGTGGTGGCACGATTACTATTCCAAAAAATTATACTAAGTGAACAAAATTTGTATTCATTTAAAACATGACATTTTAAGTATTTGGTGTTATTGAAACAAATTAGGATTTAAAATTTGTCAATAGTTATGATAAAAGAAATGACAAATTCGTAATAAACAAGAAAATAACAGACATCAGATACTTACAGGAAAGACCAAAGTGCAGTGATCCATTTGAGAATCGGAGAATACAAATTTGATCCATATATACTTATGCGAACGAACTCCGATAAAACTATGTGACAAGTGAAACAGCCAGTGCACCATCCAACAGCTGATTATGGGTTGAACTAAATCATTTTTTTCATTTATTCTCACATAATTATACACTTTGTCTCCTACTTCTCCCCTTAAGCTCGACGAATCTGGACCAGCACTAGTCGATTCGCTTATTTCTACTACTTCTTCCCCTTCCTCCGTCCTGATTTTTTTTTCGATGCAAATTCGTAAACGTCAATAATACAAACATACGTGTTATTATTTTGTTTTGGGCAAAGTAAACTTTCCGAAGTGCTTCGCTCAACCGTGGAATCAAACAAAAGTTTTACTCCTATTTCATCTGTATGATTTTTATGATTTAAGATGACCTCATTCCGGTACATCCAGTCCTTTCCGAGAATAATCGTTGACGATAAGCTTGGAATGATCGCAAACGGATACTCATATCTCCTTTTTTCGATTTATATTTCGCGCAACACTTGATATTTTATTGTCGTTTTCTTTTTACCTATTGTCATTGTCACGAAAAGATTCGATGCTGGCAATAAACTCAACACTTTTAGCGCGGTCACTTCTTTACAGAAATCCGCAGAAATTGCTGTTATTTGGCTCCCCGAATATAACATCATTATTCGAGGCTGGCCTAAAATTATTGCATTTAAGGCCTTATATACGTCGAGAATTTTCAAAAAATCGATTTTTTTTGTTTACAGATTATTATTCCTTATAGTCTTAGGCGTATTTCTGTGTAAGCTGATTGTAAAAATTCCCCATAGTTCAAAAGTTATTGTAGATAATGTGACTGCCCGACAAAAGGACAAAGGTCTGACGCGCGCCTACCTGAGTTGAGTAGAAGCCAGAACAATTCGTCGATTAGAAAAAAATGAACAACAACAATTTTTTACTGACAAGGAAGGCGTACAATATGAAGCTGGAATGGGAGATTAGACGTAAGTTAACTAAATAAATTTAAAAAATTCATAAAGTTCTTGCTCCAGCCGCGCGCGACTTCGAGCGAAACGCGCTTGAAACTTTAAACGCGTTTTTCTCAAAACTACTTTTTCTGACACGGTCGGCATGATAACTCGTACGGTTTTTAATATTTTTTGATGATTTTTTTTTTTTTATATTCGGAATTGTTTTTTCTATAGTCTGTCGAGCCGGATTTTTAAAATTATAATTAGAAAATTTTATAAAAACAATTAAAGTGTGACTTTTTTGACACAAACTTAACATTTTTTTTTAAATTACCGTAAATTGTTTAATTTTTCGAATTTAAAAAATCCGGCTCGACAGACTATAACTACTACCTTATTTTACAAGAATTTCTTTACATTTTGCAGATCCGTCAACATTTGAGGAAGAAATACTGCCGACAGTGGAGCAACTTTTTTTTTACAGTGCTTCAAAAAATGTGACTTTTCATGTTGTAATTTTTGATAAAAAAAATTGAAATAAATTTTTTTACAAACTTAACACAGTAATAAACAACGTGTAAGAATTTTTTTATCAATTTCTATTTCTATCCCTCCTAAAAACAGTTTTTCTTTTGGTACGTTTTCGGTACCGCTGGACGTATGTAAGTCCTTAACTGAAGACATTTCGCGAGTGAATTTGCAGAAATCTCATTATCATCAGCATCCTCTTTTTATGATTTTAATTTGACAGGTCATCCACGAAATCAAAATTTTGTCGACGGGGCGACCGACCACTATCCAACGCGCGCCCTCTTCTAGTTTAAGTCATTATTCGTCGTCGCACATTGGTAATTCGTATTACCGATACTCTCGTTGTTTATCGTTATATGATGTTCATATTGGGGGAGCGTCCCGAGCAGAAATTTGGTCCGGCTTAAATCCGGCCCATGTCAGGCTGCCCTATCAGCCTGGCACGGCCCTGATCAGGATCCGTATCAGGCCCACATCCGGCATGTAACGGAGTTGCGAATCCAGGCCTGATCCGGCCGTGATCCGGCACCGATCCGGCACCGATCTGGCTTCGATCTGGCACTGAATTCCAATTTTCAAATTTCAAATGAATAAAATCTATTTATCTTCTGAGAATTAGGTTATTGGCCATCGTATGTTGCTAGCTGGCCCATATAATAATCTTTAACAAAAAAAAAACGGCCTCCACCGGGGTTCGAACCTGCAACCTCTCTCACTAGCTTCCATTCTCAAATTGGACTGAAAAATATTGAAAGAAGAATGTTTCCGTACTAACAGTCATTTTTAGACGTTTTTGGTGTATAAACGATAATTGCGGTCGTTTAATATTAATTTTCCAATCGGGAGTTGTGCTATTTAAACCTACCTATCTGTCTACCTACTGATCTAACGAACTAACGCTGTAACCATTACTCTACCGAGCACTTGCGAATTACTTCTAGGAATATCTTATATGTAGTCCAACCACCAGAAATGAAGATGGTGAATTATATAAAAAATTGTCTTCGTAGTAGATTTAATTTTAAGGTGGTGTAGGTACTCGATTGAAAAATCGATGTAGTAATGATAATAATGATATTAATAATAATAATAATAATAATAATAATAATAATAATATAAATACTATATTATAATTTCCTGTCATTATTCGTGTTTCCAGCGTATATTTTTGTCGGTTATTTGAAAAACTCAGAAAAAGTGCTTCCCGTTCACTAGTGGGTAGACAAGCCAGTGAAGGGCTAAGCGTCACCCATCCCAGTACTGACTACAGTAGTATTCGCCGCACTCAGTACTGGGATGGGTGACCGCTTACTTAACATAGCAGACCGCCGAAGCCGCGAACCGACCGCGCGTACACTGCTGTCAATCTTATGATTATTGTTATTTTTTTTTTTTTTTTTTTTTTTTTACAAGGAGTTGCGGAATCCTAGTTACGGATTCCACCAGTCGACCTGGTGGATATGTGGGACTCCCGATTGGCCTACCCACTAAACCGCCCTCTCCTTTCCGTCCGCCCCCGACCAGGAACTATGTTAATATTACTTCTGGTCGGGGGGTCTGTCTGTGTTCGTCTCATAGTGTTGTGTGTGTCAGTACTGTTTCTCTCTCTTCGGTCGCGTCTAGTCTGTCAGGTTAGGCAGCCGTCCGCGTTTTTCCGTCTCAGTATAGTCTCTATGTATGTGGCAACGAGTTGCCAGTGCTCGTTTCCGTGGAGCATCACCCCGACGATGTTGTCAGGGGTAATGTTTCCAACAGTCGATGTCAGTTCCTGTCTCAGTCTTGTCCAGCGGTCGCATCCGAAAATCGTGTGTTCCGCGTCGTCCCGTTCGTGTCCGCAGTATGTACAGTCCGGTGTTCGCACTCTGTTCATTTTGTGCAGGTACCTTCTAAAGTAACCGTGTCCCGTCAGGAATTGGGTGACGTAAAAGTTCACGTCCCCGAAATCCCGACTGAGCCACGGCTTCAGGTCCTTTATTAGTCGTCTCGTCCAGTTTCCAGTCGTTTCTTCTGTCCATCGTTGTTGCCACGTCTGTAGCGTTCTGTCTCTTTCTGTCGTTTCCGCGTCCCGTCGTCTCGTGTCCTCGCTCTTACCGTAGATCCTCCTACGCTCGAAGGCAAGAAGGTCTATGGGAATCACGCCCGCTACCACCAGAACAGCCTGTGCAGAGACAGTCCGGTAGGAGCAAGCGATCCTCAGCGCGCTCCGTCTTTGTACCGCCGTCATCGCGTGGCAGTACTTTTTTGTCTTCAGGGAGTCCGCCCAGATCTCTGCGCCGTAGAGCAGTATCGAGTGGGCCGTCGACATTAATAGTCTCCGTTTCCCCGGTCTCGGTCCGTTCGTATTTGCCATCAGGCGGCTTAGGGATGCTATCCTTTCGGCCGCCTTCCGAGTAGTCCTTTGTATGTGAGGCCAGAAGGTCATCTTTGTATCTAAGGTCACCCCCAGGTACTTGACGACCCCTCTGGTCTCGATCTCGTCTGTTCCGACCTTCATCGGTAATGTCGTCTGTATGCGTTTTCTTGTGAGGAAAAGCAGTTCTGTCTTCTCGGTCGCGAGTTGCAGTCCGTGGTCGGTCATCCAATGTCCGATCCGTCTCATCGTCTGATTCAATTTGTACTGCGCCAGATCTGGAGAGCGCTCGACGATCACCGCCGCCACGTCGTCAGCATATGCGACGAGGAGTACGCCGAGCGGAAGCTCCAGTCTAAGCAGGCTGTCGTACAGTCCGTTCCAGAAGTCCGGCCCAAGTATGGATCCTTGGGCTACCCCCGCGGTGATTTGTCTCGTTACCTGCCCCTCTGTTGTCTCGTATGTGATTCGTCGATGTCGCAGG
This sequence comes from Oxytorus armatus, assembly GCA_958009045.1. Classification (NCBI taxonomy): domain Eukaryota; kingdom Metazoa; phylum Arthropoda; class Insecta; order Hymenoptera; family Ichneumonidae; genus Oxytorus; species Oxytorus armatus. The sequence continues at coordinate 12,064,441 of OY253748.1, read as the reverse complement.
TAGTCTTCCACCACCCGGAACAGGTACGGCGGAATCCTGTAGTCGTTTCTAAACGCCCCCAGAATGTCAACCCACCTGGCCGAGTTGAAAGCATTTCTGACGTCCAGTGTCGCCAGCAGCACGATAGGCCGCGCTGCGTGGCAGTGTCTGTCCGTGGCTCGGAAGGAGTCGACCACCCTCTGGATTGCTCCGATGGTCGATCGACCCCTCCTAAAGCCGAACTGCAGGTCCGAGAGGCCTCCACCGCTTTGTATTGCGTCTGTAAGTCTTGGTTTAAGTAGTCGTTCGTACAGTTTCCCTGTCGTGTCCAGTAAGCTCAACGGCCGGTAGGCCGACGGCGAGTCGGGTTCGCCCTTCCCCTTCGGGATGAGGACCAGCCTCGCCGTCTTCCAGCGATCGCTGAATGTCCCTGTCGTCAAACACGTGTTGTACAGGTCGAGAAGTATCTCCGGCCTCTGGGTAGCCATCAACCGGATAATCTCTCCCGGTACCCCGTCAGGTCCCGGCGCTTTACCCGCCTTCACCGCGTTGGCTGCTCTGGTGAGCTCCTCCGCTGTGAAGACGGGGACCGCCGGAGTCTCGTTGTCGTTCGTTTCGTCCGTGCGTATCGGGTGTGTCGGGAACAGTCCGTCGACGATCCGTCGTGTGGCTTCCGCGTCTTTGAGGTCAGGCGGGGCCTGGGCCCCCAGTTTACCGGTCACAATCTTGTACCCGGTTCCCCACGGGTCCCGGTCCACCTCCTCGCAAAGCTTCTTCCAGCAACGCGTCTTGCTGTCTCTAATAGCGTTCGTCAGTCTTTTACGCTCCGTCTTGTATGCCTCTTGCAGGGGTTCCCTTTCGGGTCTCCCGCCGGCCCTGGTAACCCGTCTTCGGCTCGCTAGGCACTTCTTTCGCAGCTCGGCTATCTCGTCCGTCCACCAGTACTGTGATTGTCTGTTTTGTCTATATTGTCGTTTCGGCATTGTGCTGTTGCACAGCCGCTCCGTCAGCTTAGCCGTCTCGTCTGCCAGTCTTTCCGCCTTTCGCCGACCAGTCAGCTCCGGGGGAACGTTCGTGATCGGAGCCGGCGCTGCCGCCAGTTCCTCCGCGAACTTTTGTGCGTCGAGTTTGTTCGTGTTCCACCGCGGGGGTTGTCGAATCCTCGTCCGTATCGTCGTAGTGTGCACCGCCACTTCAAAGACAATGTACTGGTGGTCGCTGGCCGTGAAGTCCTCGACCACCCGCCACTCCCTGATCAGCGGCACCAGTCGTTCTGACGTTATCGTTACGTCCGGTATAGAGTCCCCGTATCCTGGTCGTCTGTAAGTTGGTACATTTCCCGTATTTGCCACTACTAGGTCTAGCCTTGCGGCCATCTCCAGCAGTAGACGTCCTCGTTTGTTCGTTTCTGTCATGCCCCACTCGATCGCCCTCGCGTTGAAGTCCCCCGCGACCACGACGTTTCCGGGCAGGTCCCTTATTCCGTCCTCGAGGAACGCTACCCTTCTCTCGAACTCCGCCACGACGCAGTTTGGGGTCAGGTAGACGCTGACATATGTGACGGCGCCCACCCTGGCCCAGACGTAATCGTCTCCTACGCCCCTGTCGGTTATCCGGGAGCGGGCCGCGCCCCTCACCCAGATAGCAACTGTCTTCGTTTCGTTTGTTATCCATGTTTGCGTCGGTCGTATCCTGTACGGTTCGCACAGTATCAGGATGTTAGCGTCGTGTTCGTCTGCTATCTGGGGCAGTAACATGTCCGCTGTCCTGCTCCGATTCAGGTTTCCCTGAATTATTCTGTCCGTTGTCTGTCTTGCCTCTTGCGCTCCTCCAGCGCAGCCCGGAACTCGGTACACCTCCCGGATCCGGCGAGGTGCCCGACGTCTCCGTGTCCCGCCTTGATGCACAAGGGGCAAGCCGGTCTATTTTTACAGTCAGTCGCGTAATGTCCCGTTTCACCGCATTTCCTGCAGCATTTTGTCCGGTCTTCGTTCTCGCAGTTCGTCTTTGTGTGTCCGTAGCCTAGGCATTTGTAACATTTCGTCACTGTCAATCGTTTTCGGAGGCGGCATCGCACCCATCCGATCCCGATGCGGCCGCGGCCGAGCAGCACCCTGGCTTCGTGCGACTCCAGGTCGCACACCGCCATGTACTGCTCGGCCCGGTTTGGGCCGAAGATGTGGACGCCGAAGTCTGCGTCTCGTCCTGTCTCGCGTCTCAGTGACTGTATCACATCGTCTTTTGTCGTGGTGCAGTCCAGGTCCAGGATCTCCAGTTGGATCCCGGGGGTCGTGGTCTTGACGCTACCTGCGTCCCCGACCGCTTCCTGGAGCGCACGTTGAAAGTCTTCGCGTCCTTCCGTATTGGCTTGAATCTTTAATAGACACAGTCCAGTCTTGGTCTTTCTTAAAGTCATCACCTGCACGTGACTCCTCGTCGGATCCACCGTCGTCCGTATTTTCCGTACGATGTCGGAGTACGTGCTGTCTTTCCCAGGCTTGACAAGTACAGCCGTCCCCCGTTGTTTGGGTGCCGGCTTGCGCTTCCCGTCCTGGGCGTTCGCGTCCGTCGCGTTCGTTTTGGTTTTCCGTTCCGTCGGGTTTTTCCTTTTCTTCGTAGCTGTCTGCCAGCCTTCGGCCGCTTCCCCTCTCGGAGGTCGCTTCTGGGAAGACTCCGGGGGGGTCGCGGTCGCCGACCGTTTTCGTTTCGTCCGTGGCGTCTCCCGTTCTTTCGTTTCCGTTTCCGTGTCTGTCAGTTCGTAGTCCGTGACGTGTCTTCTTGGGGCTGCCCTCGTGTGCTTATGCAGCGCCACGTCGGCTGCCTCAAGGATCGTCTTGATGCCGTTTTTGACCGTCATGTTCATATTCTTTTGAACAGCGGCTGCCTCTGCCATTTTTGTCGCCGTCTCCTGTATGAGCGTCAGTAGCTCCGTTATGTCCGGGTCATTTCGTGTCGTTTTGTTCGCCAGTTCTGTCTGAGGATGTGTGTCGCTGTCGACTGCGGAGGTATAACTAGCTCCGCTGCCTGCACTCGACACACTGGCCGTCCTTCCCCTAACGAGGAAGGGCGCCAGGTTCAGTGTTGTCTTGTCCGTTTTGTTTCTCGTGTCCGTTCTCCTCGTCGCCGTCCTCGTCGTCAGGTCCTTGCACATTCTGCGGCCCTCAGAATCCTTGCCGCTGCCCTGGGCCACCGGAGCTTTCATCCGATCGGAGCCCGGGGTGGATTGCCCCTGTGTTGGGGTTACCACCTGAGGTATGTCCTCGTTTTTCTTGTGCATGTCATATTGTTGTGTTCCTGTCTGCTAAGGGTCTCTCGGGGGCGCGACTCCCCGTGCCGTGCCGGAACGCAGCACGGCCCCTGAGATCCCCGTCCCTCTGTGTGTGGTGTCCCCCTATGTATAGTGTGCGTGAGTGTGAGTGCCCGTGCCAGTAACGAACAGCCGATACATTCATCCATCGTCGGGAGAGCCCGTTTATAGGGATCCCGGTCATTCGCTTTTCGGTGAGCCCCGTTTATAGGAGTCCCCCGAGCGTTCGCTTTGTCAGGAAGACCCGTTTATAGGGTCCCTGTCCATTCGCCGCGCCGGTGTGTTACTCGGGCATGTCTGTTTAGGTGTTTGTGTTTGTGTGTGTGTGTGTGTGGCATGGTTTTGGTCCACCCCGAAGCGTCTCGGTACCGTCCATATCTGGACGGCGTCCCCCTATCCGCCACCTGGGGAGGCGCCCGATGCGGGACCAGCAATCCGACACGGGTATGATTATTGTTATTATTGTCATTATTGTTATTATTATTATTATTAATATTATTTAAAAATGTCAATCCAATAATGTCTCAAGAAGCATTATTCGAAATAATACGACACAGAGATTTCCCACATGAGTATCCTCCGTCTATCCTATTAAATCGTCGAAAGATACTCATTTTGATGCAAAATTTCATCTTGTGCTGACAATGAACTTGTGTTAACACAAGTTCATTCTAACACCTCAGGCTGCACTGATAATTCATGCCGTATCAGAATACCATCCGCCCCTGATCTGGGCGTGATACGGTTAGCGTGATCAGGATTTGCCACGGACGCCTTAGCCGCACCTGATCCGGTCCTGATATATGTAATGTTAGGCTAGTCTGACAATTCACGCAGTATCAGAATATGATCCGGCCCTAATGTGAGGGTCATCTGGTTAACCTGATCAGGATTTGCCACGGATGCCTTAGCCGCACCTGATTCGGCCCTGATATATGTAATGTAAGGCTAGCCTGATAATCTACGCCGTATCAGAGTATGATCCGCCCCTGATCTGGGCGTGATCCGACTAGCCTGATCAGGATTTGCCACGGATGCCTTAGCCGCACCTGATCCGTCCTTGATATATGTAATGTAAGGCTAGCCTGATAACCCACGCCGTATCAGAATATGATCCGCCCCTGATCTGGGCGTGATTCGGTTAGTGTGATCAGGCTAACCTTTTCGATTCCTGAACGGGGCCTGATCCTATATCAGGCCAGCCGGAACAAATTTCTGCTCGGGGTGTATCAGGTAATTGGAAGTCTCTCAAATCATGCCGACTATATCCTCGATAGTTTGCATTGGGGTAGTTATAGCGCGGCACATTGTAATGTCTATTTGGCCTAAATTCGATTCGTCCCGAGTCACGATAATAATCTCGATAATCTCAATTGTCTACCTCCATCCATCTCACTACTCGACCTTGTGTACGTGAATTTCCGTTCTGAAAAGGCTTGGTGTCGCGAATCTTTTCTCGTTTCCTCCTAATAGCGTCAAGATTCGCGAAAGTTTGACCCATCGCGTCACCATGTTTATAATTCATTGGCAACCTCAAATTAAAAGAACCAAAATGGATATCTCATAAGAAATAACATCGAAATGTGGTACTGAATCATACCTAGAAAATGATAATGATATTTTGATTGACGATAAGTTTGTTTACGTGGACTTTTACTCACGCTAAGTTGAGATATTCAGGTTGCGTAAATTGTCAAATGCGCACGTATAGTAACGTGACGAATGAAAAGATGGTGTTTACCCGAGATTTTAAGAATCCCGGCAGCGCTGCTGCAGAGTTATAGCTCGCGTAAACGTAACCTCTTACATATGTTTCACAGTGTAGTCGGCCCTTAATATCTCCACTTAGCGTAAGCAAAAGTCCGCGGAAAATTCGCATCTGGCTGCTGGGAATCGTGGCAAGAAGCGTGAGACTCGCGGGGGTTTTCAACGCTCAATATATCCTGTAATTATTAATATTTTTTTTATGAATACCAATGATTTCCATCGACAAAAATCTAATAAATAACTTAAAATTAAGGAAAAGTGCGTATGTTCATTCAATTGTTCATAATCGCCATTTCAATTTTCGCCTATTTTCAACCGTTAAAGCCTTTCTACTTCCCTTAAAATCAGAAATATTCATATACCGTATGGATCTGGTGAAAGTAGACATCTCGTAAGCGCATGCGCGCAAAGTTCGAAATCTGCATAATAGCTTATTATACTGCAGGTGTAATCTAAGGGCCAGCCGTGCGATACTTTCAGTGACAATGTTTTGTTTTGTAATGCGGATACGAAAATGAACTGTGCACTCCGCCGTTCAATCGGCGGACGTTTAATTTTGATCTCTGTGCTATCGATAATGGCATGGCAATTCTTGTAGGTTTTTTTTTAAACTATTCAGTATTATCAACGGAATAACTTTTCTGTTAGGCCGTACAAAATACAATTCCTATAGGATTCCTAAACTTAATATTAAAAAAAAAAGAAAACGACCCTTACAGTGGTCGCATATGATGTGTAACATCTGACATCTCACCTTGGTAATAAGAAACACTAACACAGGCGACACTTGTTACACTCGACTGTACAAGCGTCGTCAGATCGAACGTACTGCCCAAACTGACGACACTTGTTACTGACGACACTTGTTACAGATGACACTTGTACTGACGACACTTGTTACCATCCCACATTATATCCCGAAAAAAATGATTCAGGTATTATTTGAAATGATTTTTCGTAACGAAGAATAATTCTTTTTAATGAAAATTGTATTTTATTTAATTAAGGGAGGAAATAGGGTTAGGACAGCGTTTTCTCAATGATTTTCATAAATTTTTTTATAGTATAAAAAATAAATATAATTTATTGAAACTTTGAGAATATTTTATACATATATTTGAGTATATACTATAAAATTTTTGAAGAATTTCCTTGAAAAACACCGAAGATATTAGCGGCCCCATATTGCAGGTCACAATCAGACTCAGCATTTTGCGTACATTCTGGAAGCCGCAATTTTCATCTTAAATCAAACGAGGTTGGAATTTACTTTTATTATATGTCTCTTCTTCTATATGAACCTAAATGCTATCAAAAAAATAGAAAATTGAATTTTTTACAGGGGTCAAAACAAAAAGCATGATTTTTTGCCATTTTTTACAACTTTATTTGCAAAAAAAAAATTATTTTAAATAATGATAATATTCCGATTTTAGGTTCATATAGAGCGCAATACTATGAAGAAAGTTACTGCCCATTTTCAAAACGATTGGTTCAAAACTTTTCAAACTAGCGTGTACGCAAGTTAAAAAAAAGTCGTTTTCAGAAAAACGAGTTTGAAAAAACGCAAAATGCTGAGTCTGATTGTGACCTGCAATATGGGGTCGCTAATATCTTCGGTGTTTTTCAAGGAAATTCTTCAAAAATTTTATAGTATATACTTAAATATATGTATAAAATATTCTCAAAGTTTCAATAAATTATATTAATTTTTTATACTATAAACAAATTCATGAAAATCATTGAGAAAACGCTGTCCTAACCCTATTTACCCCCTTAATGGCTTATAACAATAGAACGAGTCGGAATTTTCATTTAAAATTTTGGGAACATATTTTTCAATAGTTTAAATAACAATTTATGAAATAAAAAAAAATCGATTTTTTGAACCGTCTAACCCTATTTCCTCCTTTAACGCTAGGAGTAAGGCAATTTTTTATTGGAGACAGTTATTTTTGTTCAATTTGGGGGAGAGCAGAGACATTTCAATGAAGTATAACATGCAGTCGCTGTTGATGTAGACGAAGTAGGAGAAAATGGCAACGATGGCAATCGTAAAGTTGCATGACTGACAACCAGATTTGGTAAAGCAGTAATTGGGTCGGGCGTTGATGTCTGTAAAAGAATTAAGTTCGCTGCGCGTACCCGAGAATCCCTGCTACGCTGAGTCGAATTATGCGTATTTTTTTTGGGTCTACCTTTCCAGTTTTTCATTTTTCCTCACGTTTTTTCTGCCGGTAATCTCGCATATATTCTGCTCTGGATTTACCCATCTCTGCAACTCGCGAAATCATTAGAGTTAAATCAGAATTATAAATATTTAAGAAATTATTAATATCAAAGACATTATCCGTGTAATTAATTAGTTTGTTTTTTTTTAATCAAAATAAAAAATATCAATTGAGCAGCGATAGAAATCAACCTCAAAATTAAAAAAAACTAAATATTTAAATATTCATTCGAATAATCATTCATTATTACTCACTTGCATTTTTATCCATGATCTGCACTTTCTTCAGACACATTATCAATAGTAAATACATTTATTAATATAGTTTACACATATAAATTAGTTTATATAACAGCACACTTTATACACAACACTGTATGTTAAGCGCACATCTGATGCGTTCTCCTCTATTTCCTTCTTTCTTTCTTGTCACACACGCACACGCTGTTGGCTAACAGTACCGACCTCTCGGAAAATGGGTTGGTACCATCTGACGGCCAACGCTACCACCGCGCGCGCTCATTGGTCAAATCAAATAGCGCGCGCTTCTCGGGCTTCCTGTTACACACTTCCGTCCCTTTTCACGAAATCACTGCCACAGATTGCAGGAAACCGAGCAGAAAGATATTACACATCGAAAACGTTCGAGAAACCGTACTTGTGTCAAAATATCGATTACATATGAAAAGGTTGCAGTTATTAGCATTTGCCAAAAAATCCAGTTGCGTGTCTTGCTGCTGATATAAAACTATTGTAGTTTCCTCGGATACATCCTCCACAGAAATGCAGGATTGTCTCTTTTGAGTTTGCTCAAACCTATATAAGAAAAAAAATTAAATCCTCCTGTTTAATGAACTATCTATCTGTCTCCGGCCTAAAATGTTTGCACTGAAAATTAGTTGACAGATAAAACTTTTTCCAGGAAGAATCCGTGATTTACCTCACAACAGTAGTTTTTCCTGTAGATTTACTATTTCGATATATCGCAGGAAAAATCGTTCGAACAAAACTGGGATGCAATGGATTCCCTTGTGGTCATATAATGATAGCTACATATACATGTTTGGTTGCTCGGCTGTCAGGGTGATCGGCCTAGACTTGCAGCAATTAATTCACATTAACGAATGTTATTAAACACATTAATGTAATAATAGACCCTGCCCTCTCAACTTCTCCTCCGATCAACAGTTATGTGGTCGCTCTATAGCTTCTTGTATGCAGCGGACGAGATAACATAAAACTCTGGTCCTGTAGAATTCAGGTCAGTATTTTTCCAATTAACAACGCAACATGTCATACCAGTTTTTTTCGAGCCGTAATTCCGAATTATATTTTGTCGGGTTATGCCACTGACGAAGCTGGTTATCACTATCTTAAATAAGAGTCTCTGCCACATTGAATGCGATCCACTACAGTGGAGTCTCGTGTAGGATGATCTCAGATAAGTTGACGGTTCTGCGTCAGTTGACTCAACATCGTCATAGTAGAGGATCCGCATTCAAAACGACCTTCACCCATCGCGTTACCGGATGAAAGTTTTTTATATCAAATTTAGTATGTTAGAACATATATCGCAGAGTTGGTTGCCTACAAAATCCTGTCAAAACTATGATTAATTAACAATTCAAATATGAGTTTTTATTCAACATTGCAGTCGTGAGTCTAACGAATAAATTTAATACCAACTGAAAGTATGAAGCCTATAGAATATGCAAACGTTGGATTGTCTATTTTTTTCCTGACGTAACTACTGGGTTGTCAGGTATAAATAGGTAAGTCGATACTAACTGTTTTCAACTATTTATTTACTGAATAAATATTATATAAAAATAAGCGCTGTTTCATTGCAAACACGATGATATATAGTTGTCTGCAAAAAATCTGGTTTCAATGACGGTTGTCGAGTTTTGAAAAGTGAAATTTTGATGCGAATGGAAATTTACGACAAAGAGGTCTGAGCAAATATCCTGTGCGATAGAAGAGGACGCATTGTAGCTGCGCGCGGCGCGTCCGCCGGATTATAAAAGAGTGCGCATGCTTTCTGTTCATGCAATTAAGAAGGATAGTAATACACTAGTATAGAAAACGGTGAGCATTATTTCACTTTTCAAAACTCGACAACCGTCATTCAAACCAGATTTGTTGCAGCAACCATATATCATCGTGTTTGCAATGAAACAGCGCTTATTTTGATATAAGATTTATTTAGTAAATAAATGGTTGAAAACTGTTAGTATCGACTTACCTGTTTATACCTGACAACCCAGTAGTTACATCAGGAAAAAAATAGACAACCCAACGTTTGCATATTCTATAGGCTTCATACTTTCGGTTAGTATTAAATTTATTTGTTAAACTCATGGGTGAATAAAAACTCAGATTTGAATTGATAATTAAACATAGTCTTGCCAGGATTTTGTTAGGCAACCGTCTCGCGATATATTTTTCTAACATACTAAATTTAATATAAAATACTTTCATCCGGTAACGCGATGGGTGAAGGTCGACCCTAATTCGGATCTTAGACTATCACCTAAGTTTTAACCTCCCCACCGACAGGTTTCCCTCAACATGCGTTAGTTACTTCGCCGAGCGCCCGCCATTTAATTGACACGCAAGGTCCTTGATTTTTACGATATGTGTGGTCATATCATCAGCAACATCTTTACCGAGAGAATACCATTTTTGCTGTAGAGTGTGCTTTGACGTCTTGCTTTTATTCTTGTTTACCTCGTGTAATTTTCCCCAATCTCCTGTGCGGACCGGCAGTTGATTATGTGGAGTAGACATTATGGACTTACCATCGGAATAATAGTTTTCTGAGCTAAGCTGTCACGTTACTCTCTCTCTCTCCTCGAGCTTTTTTTCTGGTGCAGGGCCACAGCTTCAGCATTGGCGCCCGGTATCAACGTGGGTTTCTCAAATACCTCAATAGGAGAGGCCTTCATGTCTTCGGCCCTGAACTCTACAGATGCAATACTGCCCGGTCCGTGGCACGAAATTAATACTGCCCGGAGCGTCTCAAGAAATTAATACTGCCCGGCAAGTGGCAAGAAATTAATACTGCCCGGGAGAGCCTCTTGAGGCCCGCTGGGCCTCGAGGGACGTTCACGGCCCGACGCCACTGCGCCACTCCGACGCAACGTTCGCGCGCGATGAGAATACACTATTTTAACAAGCTTTGCCACACGTGCATCAGTTGGTTATAATATTACTGCTAATGCCTTGCCTTGTTAAAATAGTGTATTTTGGTTAAAAATAAAACATTGTACACTATGTCGAATCGAATGAAACTCATTCATCAGTCTTCGTTATAAAAGTAAACGCCCGTTGCTGCGAGCCTTATGTATCTATCCACATATATTGATATGTAATAATTCTTTGAATGATCATAGAAAACATTCAATGTCGATATAAATGTTGCCAATATCCTCAAAAGGTCGCAAATTAAGAAACATACTAATTTTAGAAAAAGGGGATTGTAAACAATTACGGAACGAACGTGTAAAATATGAACATTTGTATGAATCGCAACTCATACTTACCGACTTTCTGTCGATCCATCTGACTATATGTTCACCTGACTCGTTTCCTCGTACGTTTCTTGGTAACTCGTCACGTCGATCATCTCAATTAATTAAATTGAAACCACATGACTTTTCACATTTCTAAGTGTCATTTGTTAAGATTGGATAACAATTTACTTTATATTTGTATAAAAAAAACAATGGTATTGGGAAACACTTTAAAAATGGTATATTCAAAATGAAGAACTGAAATTTCACATTTCAGGAAAGCACGCACAGATTTAACTGTATTGGTCATTTTTTTCCTGTTAATTGTCCATCAAATGGGTGTTTTGCAATGGTAAATATTATTCATAAATAATTCATCAACTTCATAAGCAGATTACATTACGAAGCTGAAAAGGGTAAGTGTCCCGCTCGCTGCCAAATGTTTTTATTAAATTTAATCAATTCTAGGAATTACACGATTTTTTCGAAAGTTATGAATTATGAGCATTTAACGAATTAAACCACACATGGCACAGAACATTGTTTTACCGGGCTCCCAGTCGTTCTCATCGCGCGCGAACGTTGCGTCGGAGTGGTGCAGTGGCGTCGGGCCGTGAACGTCCCTCGAGGCCCAGCGGGCAGTATTAATTTCTTGCCACTTGCCGGGCAGTATTAATTTCTTGCCACGCTCCGGGCAGTCTTCATTTCGTGACAAGCTCCGGGCAGTATTAATTTCCCGCCACGGACCGGGCAGTATTGCATCTGTAGAGTTGAGGGCCGAAGACATGAAGGCCTCTCCCTCAGTAGTAACCTCGTATACCTCACTCGTTAGGATGAGAACACGCACTGAAAACTTCAATATTCTCCAGTCTTTAATCCCTGTAAAATGTTTCAATCCTCGATTAGTCATTGTTGTCCATCTTGGTCCTTTTGCATTGTTGTACGCAGCCGGCTAATCTTACGACTCAGTCGCACGAGACAATTCTGGAAAAAAACTTTTGAGACACAAAAATACCACCCAAATCGGGCACCTACACCCATAACCTGTTGGAGTTGAGGGTTTTACTGGTGAATTTGATGTTTTGACGATATCGGCGCATAAGTACTATATATGTTTTACCATTAGACGTGGATGTGAGCGTTATCTGCAGCGGAGGAGCGTGTGGAAAATGCAACTAGCAAGTAAAACTTAAGGCACCAGACGATGGTAAACATTTTTTTTCTTTTTTTTTTCATTTTCTGAAAGATGCATTGTTAAGAATGCTCTCACCGAATTTTGTAAAGAAATTCGTAAAATTGACGGAGATACAGCGTTTTATGTGAAACAGTTCCAAGCGCACGACCGCGCAGGCGAATGCCAAAGGAGCTTTCAACGATTATACACATACTCCTGCATTGCCTGCAAATGTCATTGAGGCAATAAAACCGATAGACGTGAACCTTAGTAAAGACGACCTTCTTGAACGATGTTTAGGCGGGTTTTACCAGAATAACAACGAGTGTTGGAACTCTGTTATATGGAAATATGCGCCAAAGACGTCGTGGAGCGGCAGACCCACTGTTGAAATTGCCGCTAATATTGCTTCAATACTTTTCAACAATGGTCATATTGGCCTCATTATTCAGTATTCAAGATATTGAAAATAATAATTGGTGAAGCACTCTACCAATATTGTCTAAACATTGATGAGAAGCGGATATGCGACGCCGAGCACGAAGCCGAAAAAAACACGCATGAGGGTCGTCTGCGTGCAAAACACGGAAAAAATGACGAGTCTCTGGATGCTGAGGAGCTGTGCTATGCTAGAAGCTGGTCCAGGAATAGCTGACTGATGGTGAGAAACAAAAAAAAATACAGATATAAAATTTAGATTGTATGTCGAATTATCCTTCAGCAAAACTTTGAACGCTGTGCACGCCTTTGTAATGAGCACACAAGAAAATGTTTTTAAAGTTTTAATTACTGTCGGTTTGACGAAATAATCTTAAGACGAAGTCACTCGTGTGCGAAGAAGGTTCGGATCGCTTGGGAAAATGATTCAGTCCGAGTCACGTGATAATTTGCGTAAAATAAGCACTCAATTTATTTATTATGCACAACAAAATAGTTAATGCTTCGTATGCTAGACAGCGTGAGGTAAAGCCAAAACTTCGTGTCGAGTCGATTACAGTCGCGAAGACAATGCCCGAGCTGGGTGCTCGTGCGTGTGAACTCGTCACTGAACGGAATTCCGTGCGTCAAGCCAATCTTTTCGGTTGACTCTCGCACCTGAGACCGTGTGTACGTTGACGCTTTGCGTGGCTTTTGTACCACCGTTATCGTGACACGCGGTAGCGCTGTTAGGCGTGAACAAACGCGTTTTTCTCGAAACTACGTTTTTCAACCTGGTTGACAACGTATTTAAAAAACTATTCATCCGATTTGCATATACCAAGTCTTAAAATGTTCGGAAATCCAGTCTCTATGGCACCACGTAGAGATTTTTTTTATAAACGGTCCCCTTCTATTTTTTTTTTTTTTTCATAAACGATGGAAATTTTCTGTGAAAATGGGAAATAAAATTCTCTGGTCCGCCAATTTTTTTTTCGATACCGAAATTCCCCTATGTGATGCTATAATCATATATGTCTAGTTTTCAGATAAACCGTATGACTTCATTGCTGTCAACCACCAAGCAGCAACTTCACCGGAGTGTCCTTTTGGAAGCGGCGTACACCGCAAACTATTCTTAAGATTCGAATAAAAAAATTTGTGTAGTGTCTTCTATATGTATATATTGAATATTAGTATCAATAAAAAAAAACCATTTATTGTTTGCTCGGAAAATATATAAAAAATACACCCTCGTACCGCGCGCGCACCGTGGTCTGGTGCCTTAAGAGAACGTGGACTAGATAAGAACGGACGATAATGTTCTTTTGCGCCAGTGGCGACCGAATTGTTGACCAAACTAAGCTTTAGGCTATATTTTCAATAATATCTAGAAAACTATGAATCGCAACTGTTATTAGTATAAAACTTCATCTGGGATGAAGTTTCGGAAAAAAATACTGGACAAAGAAAGAAAACATTGATTTGCATTATGTTAATTTTATAATCATTCCCTCCGATACCCACTCTAGAAAAATCAGTTCATAGAAATAAAAAGACGTGTACTTTTGAGAAAAAAAATAAAATTTGATGTTCGGTCTGGGCAAGACAGAAGTGCACAACTTTTTCTTTATTCAACAAGATTTTAAGGGGTAAAAACCACCTCAATATAAAAACTAATCTATTTTTCGGATAATTTGGATCTTTTTACATGGGTAAGCATTTGTGTATTTTTTTATTCACGTAGTCGGTAGGTCATAGAAATAATGAAAAAAGAAAATCTTGTAAATCATGAATATATGAGAAAATTTATTTCTCGAAAACCAGGGTACTTCTGTGGCTGCATTTTTCAACAGCATTTCCTCAGACTGTTTGTAGTGAGATATGATAATGCCAGAATTTTGCAGATATAATAATAGCAACCAAAATTTTGGTCTCGGACGGTTGGGTGAAGAATGGTGCATATATTCTTGCAGCATCATTTTTTGCTCGAAAGACTTACAAATTACTCATATCAATGTGCCGGTTAGTACACAATGTATTTTTCATTTGTTATAATTAATTGCCGGATTGCATCGCGCCAGGAGTTGCTTCGAGTTGATGATGGCGGGGAAAGTGTTGAACCCTTTTTGGTTGCTGGCCTTTAATTAAACTTTAGTTTCTGCTTGGCCGTAATCAGGAAATAATCAAGTCTTTTGTGGTCCGAAGGGATTCTGTTGCGGCTCGGCAGAATGGCAATAATGACTTGTTTCTATATATATGTATATACATATTGTTACACCGCTCCGGGCGAACAAATAGTTTGTAATAAATGATTTTATTCTTCAACTTAATATTAGAATATTACAAGTATTTTCTTTACTTCTGACCAAGGGAGATGTGTTGTGTACAGATATCGTGAATAATAATGACTGACTGACTATGCTTATTAGGGGGTCTTATATACTTTCTTAATTCGTCATTTCGATGTTTCAAGAACGTCTTAATACTTTTTTAGTTCGTCATTTCGATGTTTCTGGAGGTTTGCTGACGTGGATAGTTCAGTCTACTACTAGGTATCGGTTTACACTGTTACAATATATATATATATATATATATATATTAGGGGGGCTTTGCCCCCTGCGCGCTTCGCGCTAACCCCCCGTGTCAGTGTAGCGAAGAAAGTAGGGGGGGGGGCCAAGAGCTGCAGGGGTACATAAGCGGTTATTTTCTATTCGGTCAGCTTCACCAAACGGGTTCGAGTTGCCCTGTTTGGTGAAGCTGACTGTTTCCCCTTGTCATAAATAGAAATCGGTCAGCTTCACCAAACGGCAAGGTCTTTCCCGTTTGGTGAAGCTGACCCTGCCGAAAATGACCGCAAATGCAGGGGTGCATTAGCGGTCATTTTCGATCCGGTCTGGATCGAAAATGATCCAGATGCAGCGCCCTGCATAGTAGGAGCGAAAAGTAGAACTGGAAGATCTGGCAAGCTTTTGCCCGCTTTACCGACTTATTTAGTCGTATAGTAGCGCCATCAAGCGTCATTACTAGCATCTACATATATCTTTGTACAGCTAAATGAGAATTTGGAATTAATAACCTTTTTCGTTGGTACCAATTTACTTTCGATCATTCGTCGTGATCAGTTGCATTTTCTGGCGGGTGTCGAAAGTTTATAGAAAGAGCAAAATCTGTGATTCTCGATTTGTGATTTGTTGTTCTGTTGTTTTGGTGAAAAGTGGTTATTATTTGTGAAGAGGTGATCTTGCAATATATCGTTCGATATTGTGAGCGTTGATTTTGTGTAGTCAACGAGTACGTGTCAGCTGTTAGGTGAGAAAATTATACATTTAATAAATAATATAAATACTAAATTGACGAGGTTGGGAATGAAATAACTTTAGTCGGTGTAACCTGACGAATAAGAATAACACATTATTTTTTGCATAACCAATTCAATTCATCGGGGCAGTTTGAACCTTACGATAAGATGAAAATAGAATAATGTTTCCATGTATGAACTGCAAATTATTATTGCGTAGAGATAAGGTACTGCGTAAATGAGTATAACTTCTGCGCATGAATTTGAATTGAAAAATTCCTACACTCAGACCCGAAAGAATTTTCTTAAAAAGATAATCAGTGTTTGCATAGCCAATTCAGTTCATCGGGGCAGTTGAAACTTTACAATAAGATGAAAATAGAATAATGTTTCCATGTATGAACTGTAAATTATTATTGCGTAGAGATAAGGTACTGCATAAATAAGTATAACTTCTGCACATATATTTCCATTTAAAAATTCCTAGACTCAGGTACAGTTTCATTATATCAATGGTGGATATGATACAGCGATTCAGAATTTGTTATCGCAGAAAAATGTGCAACGATACCATAATGCATCAATGCTAAATTTTTCATCACAGCGATGGTGCATATGATACAGGGATTAAAGATTTTTAATGTAAAGATTTTTACATTCATAGTTCATAACAGGAAAGGAGTTGAATTAATTACAGTTGTGGAAATCGATATATCACAATATAAATGTTTATTATTAAAAATGTTGATTCAATACTGGACTTCTATCAGGTCTTTCAAAAAAAAGTGAAATCTCCATTGAAATGTGTCCAATCTAGAAACAAAAAACTTACGACTTTAAAAATCGTTTTCTAATATATAATAAAAAGTGAAAAGAAATCATTTCATAAATTAGCCGAATAAACTACTACTCCTTCCACCAATCAACTTGCCCCCTTTTGTGCGGTATACCACAGAAGTCTACTGGCGATTGGTTCCGATCGTCGGACTTTTGGTTTCTCGGGTTGTGTCGAGTCTGGGCCTGAATTCCGTACTCGTCTACCGATAACTATCGGCGTCGTTAGCGAGCGATAGCCTATGGGAGTCGCAATTTTCCGCTGGAATCTTCCTTGCAATTGGTTGTCGCTCGCTAACGACACCGATAGTTGTCGGTAGACGAGTACGGAATCCAGGCCCTGGTCGGGTCGTCGATGATGAGTTTAACGGGTTAGTGCTCCGCGTGATTTGAGATTATACTCGCAGCTGTCGTCGTTTTGTTAAAATATAATCAAATTTAAACAAATTGTTAAATATTTCGTTATTTATAATTATTGTAATTTCCTCGAGGTGTGTGCGTGTCGTGAAAATGACTTGGCGCGATCTTCTAACCGTCGTCGCATGTCTCGATGCAATTATTTCCTTCAAAAATCTTCCATTTGAAAATTCCCAAATATTTTCTCCAATAAGTTACAATTCAGTAATTTTTCAGTTCCTTTTTAAACATAATGCTCTTTGATATTTCAGCTATTGGTATTTATGTTCGGCTTGTTAATGTTCTATCATCAGGGTCACGAAGTTGCCCAAAGGCTTCAAGCTGTACATGACGGATTGGAATTGAAAATACAAAAGGTAAAATATACCAAATAAACATTGTAAAAATCTTGTTCATAGAGTCGTTAACATTTTTGTGAATATCCCAATTAACGAATGTCGAGCCAGTAAATCAGTATTTATTTATGAAGCGATTTACATTGATAGTTTTAATTTGAACATCAATTCAGGTGAAATTGTAGTATCGTAACATTGACCACGTGGCTAAGATAGGGAATCTTGTTTAAACAGAAAAATTGGATTTATATTCAGACTTACACTCTGCAAGGGACATCGGTCAAGCCCCAAGAGACTATTCTTGACGAAAATGGCTTTTCATTCGTTTCTACATGATATTGGACATCAAATTTTATAATAGAAGTGACTTTTGATCCAATTAACATACATAAATGTAAATATATATTTGTACATACACATATATAAGTGATTTGCAAATAAATTATTGGAAAAACTTTTTTCCGTTTCTCGAAATATCTGTCTTTGATCTACCATACCGACCGACTTTTTATTTTCATGCCAACTCTTCATTCGAATTTTCCACCCCCTGGGCAGAGTCCCCTAGTATATATATTAGGGCGATTTTTTTTCGACTTTTTTTTTTCTCAGTCCCCACCTGAAATTTTGTTGGATATGTCGAAAAACAAATTCCCTGAAAGTTACAGCCCTTAATATTAATTCTACGGTAATATAAACCGTAAAAATTGTATACTACTCATAAGTTAAAGTTCAATATCTCAAGAAATATTAATCTAAGCAATTGGGTCGATAGTACCTTTTTTGTAGGAAATTAAATTTCGAACAAATTTTTCATTTATATTTCTTTCGTAAAGTTAATTGTTTTGAAGATAACAGCAAAAAAACGAGAATTTTGAGTAAAAATCAACTTCAGTGACCCGTACCAATTAACCAGTACAATTTACACTTTTGCCGCAATAGGCACTTTTCTAGATTGTTTTATTCTGAGTAAATCAAAACCAAGAACAATATGATAGCATAAAAAGCGGCTGAGTTATAGAATTTTGAAAAAAAAAACTTCGATTTACGTGTATTTTAGATGGAAAATATTTTCACGCTAAGCGAAAGTACTTAGAATTAATATTAAGGGCTGTAACTTTCAGGGAATTTGTTTCTCGACATATCCAATAAAATTTCAAGTGGGCACTGAGAAAGAAAAATAGTCGAAAAAAAAATCGCCCTAATATATCTTTTCTTTCTATATTATATAAATATATCGCCGCCGCCGCCGCCGTGTACAAGAGTTGAGGAGAGTGAGCGGGATCGAGTGGGCTGGGTGAGGGGACCGAGCGGCAGCGGGGGTGGCTGGGGGGGGGGGGGGGGAGTTGGCACGCGAAGCGCGCAGGGGGGCAGAGTCCCCCTAGTATATATATATATATATATATTGTTACGTCCGGGGTTTCCAGACCACTGGGAAACCCCACTGGTCATTTTCATCTTTCAAATAAACTAATTATAAATAATATATGAAATAAAGAAATACCCTCCGAGGTGTTTCCATAACGAAATACTCGAACCGCCCTATCAGCGTGTGAGCTGATAGGCGGCGAGGCTCTCACGATGGACCTCTTGCTGACCGCGCGCTTCAGGGCGTGCGACCGGCGGCTGTCCGGAGTCACGCTGTCCAGCGTTTCGCTGACAGCGTGGATCTCACGGTAGCCGACGGACGCCTCGCACCTTGGAGATGCGCGGCGGCTAAGTCCGTCGTGAGACAATAGGGGCGTAGTAATCTAAAACATGGACTATATAAGACGTCCCATTAATGCTGTAAGTAGTGGTCTTCAGTCTCGTTCTAGAGCTGGTCCACGATGGTCAAGCTCGAAATGTAATCGCGAGTCGTACTCCGTGGTCGATCAGTATGATCGACCACGTTAACATAAAATTGCTCCTAGCGACGGTGCCCGGTGACGTTAAGGAATCGACGAATCAGTATCGCGAACGCATAATTGCGACTAGTGTAAAGCACGCGCGACCAACGTGTCGCAAAATTAAAACAGCGCCTACGCGACGAATTATCGAACGACTAAACTGAAAATTATAAAATAAATCAACGGCTCCTCCAGGACATTCTTCTACCGAAATGTGTAATCAGAATTACCTTCGCACTACGAAGTTGAAATCATTATTTCCTTTTTTTTTTTACAATGGAATTTGTAACGCTACGATTATCGTAAAGGTGCGGAATTGTAATCGTTGAAACGCAAATGTGAATTATAAAATTGTTAACGAAAATGAAACCAAATGTGAACCAAATTGTGAAATTTTTATTGAGAAATTTTAAAATGATCGAAATTTGAATCTCCGTAATAACGAAAAGTCTTCCAATAAAATAAATGCTTGTTATCTGTTAAAAAGTAAACATGGTTCGACGAATTTATTATCAAAACCCGCTACGCCCTAACGCTCATTTCCTTGCATTTTAATAATTTTCATAATAATTTGTAACAACGATCGCCCTCGCTGTGCCTCGATCCCTGACCGGCACATTCCGGTCTAAATAAGAGGCAACCCCATATTCAACCGGGACTCGTTACGCTCTCTCCTTCTCGACATATCGGGACGTAACAATATATATATATATATCTCTCTATATTATATAAATATTTCGCCGCCGCCGCCGCCGCCGTGTACAAGAGTTGAGGGGATCGAGCGGGGGCGTGGGCGGGGGAGGCGCGGGCGGCGGGGGTGGGGGGGGGCGGCGCGCGAGGCGCGCAGGGGGGCAGAGCCACCCTAGTATATATATATTCTTATAATCGCGCGAAATGAAATAGGTATATGTGGGATCAGTGAATTGGTGTTGGTGTGTGGTGCGTGAAAGAATCGAGTGAAAAAGGAAGTGTTGTGGAAGAGTGAGACGGCGCTGTGTCGCCAACGATTTAGAATAAGTTAGCCACAGACTAAACATTAGAGACGATAACGTTGCGTAGAATGCCGAATGAAAGAGAGTGTTGTTTAGGGGCATAGTCGATAGAGGTGTGAGACAAAGAGTATTTGCGTGTGCCACGAATGCTCTCCAGGTTTGTTTGCGATTGTGTTTTAGTTTTGGTTTTCGGAGAAGTCATCGGAAGAGTGCGTGAGACCCGTGTGACGAATTGTGAGGTCTCAGTGGAGAATAAAGACAGTATTGAGAGAATGAGAGTATGCCTGAATGACGAACGTAGGTTTAAAGTAGTCCTAATTCGACGGTCGTGAAGTAAAGACGTAGAGCAACTTAGCTCTTTTTACTATGTACCAATTTGGTTTTATTTTTTAAATATAATAACTTTTATCCCGTTAAGTACATACTTCCGTCCACATGATTACGATCCTACATATATGTAACAGTTCGGTTGGGACGGATATATTAATTACACAAACTGATCCCAACTGCGGATCTCTCGACACGGCCGTACGAGTTGACGTCGCAGTCTAAACTCTCGTTGTTATTTTCGTTGTCAAGACAAAAGTCATCCCATGAATCAGTTGTTATACTGAAGATGTATCCTTGCTCATGTATCTAAAAGTCATATTCTGATATCTCTCTATATTATATAAATATATCGCCGCCACCGCCGCTGCCGTGTACAGGAGTTGAGGCGGTCATTCCCTTCACCGTCCCCCCCCCCCCAAACCCAAGAGGGGGTGGGGGCAGTACGCTCAATGGAATGGCCCAAGGGGTGGGGAGAGGGGTTGGCGTGCAGGGGGGCAGAGCCCCCCTAGTTCATAATATATATCTCTCTATATTATATAAATATTTCGCCGTCGCCGCCGCCGCCATGTACAAGAGTTGAGGAGAGCGAGCGGAATCGAGTAGGCTGGGTGAGGGGATCGAGCGGGGGCGGGGGAGGCGTGGGTGGCGGCGTGGGTGGCGGTGGGGGGGGGGTTGGCGCGCGAAGCGCGCAGGGGGGCAGAGCCCCCCTAGTATATATATATATCTATATTATATAAATATATCGCCGCCCGAATGGCCCGAGGGGCGGGGAGGGGGGTTGGCGCGCGAAGCGCGCAGGGGAGCAGGGCCCCCCTAGTATATATATATATATATATATATATATATATATATAAGAGAAATAAGATGTCTATTAATTACCACTTATATATATATACTAGGGGGGCTCTGCCCCCCTGCGCGCTTCGCGCGCCAACCCCCCCTCGGGCCATTCCATTCGGCGTACCCCCCCCCCCCCCAACCCCCTCGGGCTAACCCATTCACCGTAACCCCCCCCCCGGTACGGTGAAGGGAATGACCTCCTGAACTCTTGTACACGGCGGCGGCGGCGGCGGCGGCGGCGACGGCGGCGAAATATTTATATAATATAGAGAGATATATACTAGAGGGGCTTCGCCCCCCTGCGCGCCAACCCCCCGTCCGAAAATAACCGCTAATGCACCCCCTGCATTTTTGGTCATTTTCGGTCATTTTCGGTCATCTGTGGTCATTTTTGGTCATTTTTTGGCCATTTTGTCATGTTTGGTTATTTTTGGTCATTGTTGGTCAT
This sequence comes from Oxytorus armatus, assembly GCA_958009045.1. NCBI lineage: Eukaryota > Metazoa > Arthropoda > Insecta > Hymenoptera > Ichneumonidae > Oxytorus > Oxytorus armatus. The sequence continues at coordinate 12,042,669 of OY253748.1, read as the reverse complement.
TTTTGGCCATTTTTGGTCATTTTTGGTCATTTTGGTCATGTTTGGTCATTTTTGTCGTTTTTGGTCATTTTTGGTCATTTTCGGTCATTTTCGGTCATTTTCGGTCCTGAACTCTTGTACACGGCGGCGGCGACGGCGGCGGCGGCGGCGGCGAAATATTTATATAATATAGAGATATAGGAATAAGCCAATTCTTATAACGGTTTGCGGGAATATTCATTGTTAGAGCCTATTCGCATGTCAAAAATTAGTTTGTTTTCGAGTAAAAATCGAAAAAAAAGTTGCGAGCATGGGGCTTTACGAGCTCCCGAAGGCGTAGTTTGCATATACACTGCGACGGAAATTTTTCCTAGACGTCACCTTCGGCCCCTCGCCTCTGCGCGCACGTCCAACGTGCCGGCGGGCGCCAGTTAATTTTTGTTTCACCGGTATTAACAACCGGTATAAACTGGAAATCGAGGGGGACCGGACTGGATAACGCGAACGATTTTTGTTTCACCGGAAGGACCGGAGGAACCGATATCACCCGGTGAGGTTGAGGGGGACTAGGCTCAACCTCCACCACGGACAAAACCAAAACGCAAAACGGGACGAAACGAGACAAAAAGGGACGCACGAGCGGAGGCGGGAGGTTGCGGAAAATGCACGGCCGCTCAGGCTGCGGGTTATGGTAGAGAGGGTCGGGGTGGGATGCCGGTAAAGGGGGTAATTAACGGCATCAAAATACGCGAGAACGATCACTAAACTCGGAAAACGCGACCCACAACACTGTATTTTTTTTTTTTAGGTGCGAGAACTAGACTAAAAATGCCCCAGGAATGTCCAGCGAGATAGATAACTCTACGCGGCACGAGAACGAGAGAGACGGAGGCGAAAAGCCTATATCGCGCACAAGCGGGAGCGAGACACGTATATCGCGAGAGAGCACTACCGATGCGAAGCGGCTATACTGCGTACGAGCGAGAGCGAGACACGCATATCGCGAGGGAGCGCGAACGATGCGAAGAGCCTATACCGCGTACGAACGAGAACGAGAAACCGATGTAACTACCGAAATATCAACACGGGAGCGCGAGCTTGTACGACCGTCCTCGTCGACGTCCCGCACAAGACTCTTTGTCTTACTCATTTATTTTCGATAGCTCGAACTCTTTCGAATTCCTTAATCGATAGCTGCTGCCCTCTTAACCCTTCTCCCTAAACGTTAAAGCCTTACATACGTCGAGAATTTTCAAAAAATCGATTTTTTTCTGTTTACAGATTATTATTCCTTATAGTCTTAGGCGTATTTCTGTGTAAGCTGATTGTAAAAATTCCCCATAGTTCAAAAGTTATTGTAGATTATGTGACTGCCCGACAAAAGGACAAAGGTCTGACGCGCGCCTTCCTGAGTTGAGATGTTTGAGGCAGTCGTCGATTAGAAAAAAATAAACAACAACAATTTTTTACTGACATGGAAGGCGTACAATATGAAGCTGGAATGGGAGATTAGACGTAAGTTAACTAAATAAATTTAAAAAATTCATAAAGTTCTTGCTCCAGCCGCGCGCGACTTCGAGCGAAACGCGCTTGAAACTTTAAACGCGTTTTTCTCAAAACTACTTTTTCTGACACGGTCGGCATGATAACTCGTACGGTTTTTAATATTTTTTGATGATTTTTTTTTTTAAATATTCGGAATTGTTTTTTCTATAGTCTGTCGAGCCGGATTTTTTAAATTATAATTAGAACATTTTATAAAAACAATTAAAGTGTGACTTTTTTGACACAAACTTAACATTTTTTTTTAAATTACCGTAAATTGTTTAATTTTTCGAATTAAAAAAATCCGGCTCGACAGACTATAACTACTACCTTATTTTACAAGAATTTCTTTACATTTTGCAGATCCGTCAACATTTGAGGAAGAAATACTGCCGACCGTGGAGCAACTTTTTTTTTACAGTGCTTAAAAAAATGTGATTTTTCATGTTGTAATTTTTGAAAAAAAAATTGAAATAAATTTGTTTACAAACTTAACACAGTAATAAACAATGTGTAAGAATTTTTTTATCAATTTCTATTTCTATCCCTCCTAAAAACAGTTTTTCTTTTGGTACGTTTTCGGTACCGCTGGACGTATGTAAGGCCTTAACGAGAGCGATTGGGAAAACAACCCCGGTATCTTTTCCTTTGGAGATCCTCCACGATCGCATCCCCTGGAGCACCACGCGAACACAGGGCCCTACTCAACAAAAATCGGCGCAGAGGGGTCCCAGCCCTTGCCCGTAACGTAAACACCACCGCCCGTTCTCCAGCGTGACGCTCCTTCTATGTCGGGGCGCCGGTATCACCGGACCTCCGCTAATTCGTGGAGGAATCTCGTCGGGCGCTCTCCTCTGTCGGGCAACTCATTATTTCGAGACATTCTCCCCGCGACAGGTTCGAGCGCACCGCCCTTCAACTAATTTCCTTACCTTATCCTCCTTTCTTCAAAACCTAGACGTAACGCGAGAACAAAACTTATAACCGAGAGCGAGTTAATAAGTCAGCAAACAGGGGGCGTTACTGTCCGATAGCTAAGTTTCCTTTGTGACCGTGAATTCAAAAAAATCACGTCACAACACATAAGCTTTTCCGCTGTAAAAGTATTTTTTTTTCTTTTTCCTACTTCTCGACTATTTTCCCCTCTATTGGGGAGTCCTCAAAATCTACGTTGAGGAGTAGTGCTAGGGATATCGTACGATGCGATGGTAGAAATCGAACAGCATCTCACTTTATGCATTTAAACGCGTTAAGGATGGTGTATATGTATGTAGTATAGAGCGGGAACAGAAGTAAGGTCATAAAGCAATAAAAGCATCTACAATGAAAATCTTTGCCCACAGAGCTGTGGGCGTGGTTGGCATCCTCGGTATGAAATGATACGTCAAATTTTCTGGATCGTATTTTCCTTATAAATCTTTTACACCACCTTTTATACGTGTAGGAGAGTGACAGCTTTGCTAGGGCAAGGAAACAAAAGCGGCTAGAAGACACTTGCCAGATCTTTCATCGAAATTTTAGCTTCCTAGTTAGAGGAAGCTTTAAGCATTGCCTGAAATTTTGAGGAAGCAACTTGCAAGTTATAACTTGCAGCTTTTTTCCCTCCATGTATTGTAAATCCTAAATTTATCGAATAAATCGAAATTGTATAAAATCGCAGCTGTTTCATAGATTCTTGGAAAGTCGACCCAATCATCGTTCAATAACATTTTATCTATATAGAAAATTTGACTCCGAAATCTAAAACGTTCGACACAAATTGTACGAAGCAGGATCGCAATAAACACGATTTCTCTGAAAAATGAAAACATACGTTTTTCGTCTTTTAACCTCATTTTTGCGGAATTTATTGCCACCTATTGATGTATTTGTTAGTTTTAGTTAGAACTTAACCAGACAAAGGCTCATCCTGAGTGCAAAATCGAGGCCGAAGATGGTGCTTGATCCACTGTCTACTCACGACAATCATATGACTAAGTACAAGACGATGTGAGGAATGAACACGCGCGAATATCTGAAGCTATAAAATGAGAATAACAAATGTAGTTTAAAAATGCGATGCGATTGCATCGGCAAACTTGTCAACATTTGTAAAGAAATACTACTTAAAGAACATGGAAATATTGACAGATTTTCATCATTGAAATATTTCTTCAGCGTAGTTCGTGGATGCACATCCATGTGTATTACAGATTTTAAAAATTGTCTAAAGATCTATTACAGATTTTACCTCGCGTAAAATTAGCCTATATCTCTATAATATACAAATATATCGTTGCCGCCGCTGCCGTCGTGTACAAGAGTTGTGGAGGTTATTCCTAAAAACAAACGGGGTGGTCGTTTGAGTTTGGCAACAAGGGCGATAAGGGGGGGCGGCGCGCGAAGCGCACAGGGGGGCACAGCCGCCCTAGTATACATATATTGAAACGTTTCACCATTTCTGGACGGTCCGAGTGACCGTTCCGATTATTTCTTTGATATTTAATGAAAATTGTGAAGTCGTAAAATGTAGTAAAATGATTTGATGAATCTATCTTGTCGGAAGTCAAGGATTCGGTCATGGACTCCAGAGGAAACTGGAGGTTCGAGGAGGCGATTTCAAGAGAATTTTAATTTATTTTCAATTTAGAGAATGCCTCAGATTTGGTGTTATTCGATCATCGCATGTTTACTGCGTGTCACCAGTCGACCTTTCATCATAGGCGCTCTGTGAGAGCGAAAGTATAGGTCGATACAATAACTATTGTGTCTCGGGAAGCGATGATCAGCAGGCACAAACAAGATTATTCATGCTATTAAATTTATAGCTTTTCTTTATCGGATCTGAGTTTAAATTTACGGAAGGTTACATTAATCGGGAATTTATTTGTTCAATTTAACTTCTTGAAGAGAATGGTTAGTGAGATTAGAGTTTTGAAGGTGTAACTTTTCGTGAGGAAAACGTCTGTTAGGTGACTGTCGTGAATTTATGAATTGTTTAATATTTCTTTTACTTGATGAGAATTCCTTTTAGTAGAGCCAGATTGAGGTTTCCCTCGGGTATCTAATACGTGCTTTCTTTACTGGAAGCTCGCAGCCTCGTGTTGCAATAACGTTCGGTGCGGCCACTCAGGGAAGGCCCTACCTATGGGTGTTTTCGGGTTTCTGTGACTATCACCTTCTGTGGCTCGGTCGTCCAGGCGTAATGCAAGGAGGTCTCACCACAGTCGGCTCACTATCAGGTAGCTGAAAGTTTTATTCAAAAATGTTGAATTAAATTAATAGAATAGTCTAGGAGAGGCTATTCTATTACAAATGATAATTACTTGATTCGATGTCTAACGATGTGCGGCGAAACGTGAAAATCGTCGATGAAACGTCGCAGAGAATCGATTACGGTAATTACGGCAAGTTTCGAAGTGAAACGAGCAAACAACAAAATAATTAAAAAATGCTGGGAGAGCTTGGCTCGTTTTCCAAAAACAAACAAAAACGTTGACTTCAAATTATTTCTTCGATGAATAATTTGACGGAGATAATGACCAACACGATGGGGTGTTCTGAACTGATGATCTTGCTTGTAAAAGCCCCGCTTTTATAGCCAAAGCTAGTACAACCGCTGCACTCGTTTCCCGAATTCCGATTGGCTTTGGGTTCGTGAGTGGGGCATAACGTGCGATTCCCTGTTCTTTTGAGAGTAGGGAATTCCGAGAATTAAAAATTATAACTTTATTGAATTTACTGCCCGGTCTCGTCACGTCGTTGTTGATTTGATATAGTCCATTCCCTGATGGGACAAAATGGATCGCAAGTCAGTCGCGGTAAAGCTGACCGTTTTGCCTGTACCATAAAGCAAAAACGGTCAGCTTCACCGAACAGACAAAGTTATTCCTGTACGGTGAAGCTGACCTTTTCCACTTTTGTGCACGGCGGCGAAGGCGATATATTTATATGTATAATATAGAAATATCACAGTCTGCGCCTCACAGCTAACCTTCTCAGGGTTCTCGCACATGAAACAACGTTGCCATTTTGCTGTCACACACTCGAGCCGGAGACGTGCCTGCCGAGCACCAACGCGTAGCGCTAGCTAATCACGGCGATGTGTGGTATTTGACCGACTCGACCGTGTGCCAACAAACTGCTACATCGGTCATGTGCGAGCACCATCGGCAACGCCGCAGGGGCAACCTACGAAACACCGCACGAAGAAGAAACGTAAGGGACGTAAGTGTTCCGTATACCGCATATATATATATATATATGTGTGTGTAACATGTGCCTCGTCGAGCTCGTGTTTTCGTCATCCCTAGGACCCCGTGCGTGGTCCCTCTTGCCCCCGCCAGGCCCGTCGGCGATCGTATTTGAGCTTGCGCCATGAACGCCGGCAGTCATAGTACTAGTGTAATACAGAGAGAGAGAGAGAGCGAGAAAGACTCAGATAGGGCACGTGTAGCTGTATCAGCTGGTGATTTTTGTTTTGTTAGAAAGAGTACGTTCATTGATTTTTTAATTGAATATCCGTGTTGGATTTGAAAGTGCCGATGTGCAGAATAGTTGTAATTGTGTAGTCAACTAGAGAAAATTGAAATGTTTCAATAAAAAATACATTTTAAATCGTTAATGAGCATGATAAATGTAATTGTGTAGTTAACCGCTCCAACGTAAAGCAAGGAGCAAGTAATCTTCATTGCCCGAAAGTTTCACGCTTGTCGAACCGCCCGTCGATGCATATCGACGGAGAACCGTATCGAAATATAAGGTATTTGTTTAAATAATAATTATTATTATTTACTTTGACTGTTCTAACATAGAACGAGAAACGGGCAATCTTTATTGCTCGAAAGTTTGACGCATGTCGAGCCACCCGTCGATGCATGCCGACGGAGATCCGTAGCATAATATAACTTATTTATTTAATTTATTATTATTATTTACTTTGACCGCTCTCACGTAGAGCGAGAAACGAGCAATCTCATTGCCCGAAAGTTTGACGCTTGTCGAACCACCCGTCGATGCATATCGACGGAGATCCTTAGCATAATATAACTTGTTTGTTTAATTAATTATTATTATTATTCACTTTGACCGTTCTCATATAGAGCGAGAAACGAGCGATCTTCATTGCTCGAAAGTTTGACGCTTGTCGAACCACCCGTCGATGCATGCCGACGGAGATCCGTAGTATATTATAACTGATTTGTTTAAATAATAATAATTATTATTTACTTTGACCGTTCTAACATAGAGCGAGAAACGGGCAATCTTTATTGCTCGAAAGTTTGACGCTTGTCAAACCACCCGTCGATGCATGTCGACGGAGATCCTTAGCATAACTTATTTGTTTAAATAATTATTATTATTATTTACTTTGACCGTTCTAACATAGAGCGAGAAACGAGCAATCTTCATTGCTCGAAAGTTTGACGCTTGTCGAACCACCCGTCGATGCATATCGACGGAGATCCGTAGCATAATATAACTTATTTGTTTAATGAATTATTATTATTATTTACTTTAACCGTTCTCATATAGAGCGAGAAACGAGCGATCTTCATTGCTCGAAAGTTTGACGCTTGTCGAACCACCCGTCCATGCATGCCGACGGAGATCCCTAGTATAATATAACTGATTTGTTTAAATAATTATTATTATTATTTAATTTGACCGTTCTAACATAGAGCGAGAAACGGGCAATCTTTATTGCTCGAAAGTTTGACGCTTGTCAAACCACCCGTCGATGCATGTCGACGGAGATCCTTAGCATAACTTATTTGTTTAAATAATAATTATTATTATCTACTTTGACCGTTCTAACATAGAGCGAGAAACGAGCAATCTTCATTGCTCGAAAGTTTGACGCTTGTCGAACCACCCGTCGATGCACATCGACAGAGATCCGTAGCATAATATAACTTATTTATTTAATACACAGCCATATGTAGAATAAGTTATGTGCAATCACAGCAACCGTCTGCTATTCGGCTTCGATGCTCCGTCACGCGAAGCATCGAAACCTCATAGAAGACGCGCGCTGTGCCATCTAGCGGTAGTTAGCAGCGGCTCGCAGTGAAATACTACGAGCCCTGCACTACCGCGACGAGGAGGGCCGCGTCGAAATTTTCTTGTGACTGATACATCCCGTTAAGAGCATATGTAAGGCGATGAGACCATTGACATCGGGTTAACACTCACGGCACATGTACAAAATATGTGAGTTAACTGTGCCTGAACCGGTTTACTATGTATTTTGGTATTGTTACTTTTAATTCACCACTGTTACGCCAAAAATGGAGTTTTTGGAAACTATTACTTCTTTGACGAACGTTACGTTGAATGTGGGTGATTGTCAGACCCTCTAGTCAAGGAGAAAAATTCTCCCTTTACTACTCCTGAAATCCATCTCGAACGTAACTAGCCATTCTCGAGTCTAACCTTTCGCAAAGTTATTCGGGATAGGCCTCTCGGAATACTACTCGTTTGGTTTGTTTAGGGTATTATTTATTTTGGTTTGAATAGAAGTTTTATTACTTGGATGACGATTTTGTCCGAAAAACACGTGGGTCAGTGATGCGTAGGGGACTGTGAATTCGGTGATAATACTAATTTTGAGCAAAATATAAAAAATTTACATTAAATAAAATTATCTAAGTTTTTTTCTTTTGCAAGAACGTTCGTAACTTTAACGACATGAAATTCACCCATGTCTGTATAGTCTTTTTTCTCCAGTGCCTTCCACATTTGATTGTAAATTTTGCAGTATTGCTTGTGACGTGAACCCGTGTTTGGTATTGGCACGAGAATCATCGAGGAGCCATTTGGCATAAAAGGCGCTCCAAAGCGACATTTCCTTGTTTCTGAATTTCGGTTCTGTTTATCGCAAGTGAATGTATGCTTGTGATTTTGAAGTTTTACATAACATGAAGAATTGGTTCCATCAACGGAGACCAATTTATTAATTAATGCTTCGAGGATTAGTCTGCCATGGCCTAGTGCGTCCGATGGTGCATGATTAAGCCAGAGAAGAATATGCGCGAGTGGACTGCCTCTGGACCGCCTGAGCAAAAGATCACGAGGCAAACAGTTGACCATTGTATTAATTGATACCGGGACATTTATGACTTGCCCGAAAATTCCGTATTGCCCCTGGCCCTGCCTAGCCTTCTGATTTGCGAAAACGGCAGCCGTGGTAAAATTAAACGCTCAGCAATCAAATCAAGCTCCGGAAAATTATTAAGACACGAAGGGTTTACCGTTTGATTTCAAAAGAGTTGATATTTTATCCGTCTTCAAAGAGGCATTACATGTGCAGCATACACGAGCTGCGTAAAAAAACAGTTCCAGAAATTCTGCCAGAAGAATGTCTTTGCAAGACAGTGAAGGAAATTTGAGGTCCCTTCTATATCACAATCGGTCGCATATGCAGCAAGTAGCACCGAATTCATTATCCAAAAAGTTCTTTTAATTGTACATGCGCTGCTTTGCGTTTATGATAATCCGGATAGAGTACTGGAGGACTCTTCAATAGCTGTTGCTCCTCGCGAGTTGTCGAAATAAACGTTCCTTGTTGTCTTCTTCTAGCAGGGTTTCCCAGTGCCCGCGTTGCCAGTCGTTTATTTCCTACTTTTGCGGACGTATGTACGATTGCAGACATCGTAGTCTGACGATCTATGCCAGGTGGCATAAAAAGATCGGTGACAGTTTCGACTTCTTTGTCGGTTGCTTGACGGGCAGTCTCAGCTGCTTTTTTGGGAGCTTTTCAGGCTTGCAATTTTCTACCCGTTCAGCACTTGCTGTTCGTTATTCATCCCCTGCTGCAGTATCAGCATGGCTTGTTCGGCCATCTTACGTTCTCGATATCGTTGCGTCCGGTTGGCTGCTGCTTCTCATTTTATACCCTGCGGCTCCTGCGAGCTTTGCGCGCCAACCCCCGCGCGCCAACCCCCGCTTCACGTGGCCCTCGCCCCCGCTCGATTCCCTCGCCCAGCCAAATCGCCCCTACGGGAGCCCCTCAAACAGCCACCCCACCACCCCTCGATACCGTTATCCAGCCATCTCGCCCCGCTCAAACCCCTCACCCAGCCTGTCCCTCCCCGCTCGAACCCCTCGCCGCGTCTACTCGACCCCGCTCGCTCTCGCCAACGCTTGTACACGGCGGCGGGGACTGCGGCGATATATATTTATATTATATAAAGAGCCCCCTGACCTAAACTTTTGTAGACCGCTGACCTCAATTTTAGACACCCCTGGCCTCAATTTTAGATATCACTGACCTCCTCAACTTGTGTACACAAGGGCTATTAGGGGGGACCTCGCCCTCCTGTGCGCTTTGCGCGCCAACCGCCCAGAGTGCGTCCTAACCTGAACTTTTGTACGCCCTTGACCTCAATCTTGGACATCCTGACTTTGATATTGGGCAGCCCTGATCTCGATCTTGGACACCCTTGGGCTCGATCTTGGACACCGCTGACTTCGAGTTTGAACACCCTGACCTCCTCAACTCCTGTACACAGCGGCGGCGGCGATATTTTTATATAATATAGAGAGACATGTAATTTAAAACGACTAAACATACATATATATATATATATATATATATATATATATATACTAGGGGGGCTCTGCCCCCCTGCGCGCTTCGCCGCCCCCCCCGCCCCCTCCAGCGCCTCCCCCGCCGCTGCTCGATCCCCTCACCAAGCCTACTCGATCCCGCTCGCTCTCCTCAACTCTTGTACACGGCGGCGGCGACGGCGGCGGCGGCGGCGGCGGCGGCGAAATATTTATATAATGTAGAGAGATATATATATCCATATCTCTCCATATTATATACACATTTTGCCGACGCCGCCGTGTACAAGAGTTGCCGAGAGCGAGCGGGGTCGAGCAGCGGCGGACACCAGGTGAAGGGGCCCACGGGGCTTGGCGCGCGAAGCGCGCAGGCGGGCTTCGCCCTCCTAGTATACTATATTTTAGTTACCATAAGCTAATTTCTTTTTTTTGTTTTCGTTTGAGAATGTGAGAAAAATGACACGTCAAAATGTATTAATATGTATGGAACAACATCAAATGAATAAAATACATGAATGAACGTTGGCGTGGTTATTTGTAATTGAATATATGTAAGAGTATTGCATGATAAAGTAAGACGTTTCGTTCCGAATGCATGTGGTGACAAATTTTTTTTGTGGTTGGTACAATTCTAATCTACTTTGTTAGTGTACCGGTTAGATGCATTGACATAATAATATTATAATAATATTTAATAAATGGCACTTACCTAGTTAATCGAATATATATTTTCATTGAAAACCACTACAGTAAATTGTTGAACTGACCGCACAATTGATTCACATGCACGACACACTGCGGGCGCAATGGAAGTTAGGTTAGTCAAGCGAAGTGCGGCTAGGGAATGATAGGGGGTCGAATTGGGAAGGATTATACGTAAGAACCCGAAAGGGTATACGTTGCAACAAAGAAAAAAAACTCAATAATTAAAAACTATACGACCGAATAAATTATTTGGTGGATTAATATCAATTACCACGTTAATCAATTGAATAATTTCGTTTGTGTTGACAAACAAAATTATTCAATCCTGCTCCTATTTAAAAGTTTTTTTCACTACTGTCTTATCAATAGAAATAATATGATTTTTTTCTTAGTTAGCTTGGTATACTCTGCAATTATTTAACTCTTACAAATTGAAAAAGTCCAAATTGCTCATAATTCGTCATTATTAATGAAGCTTCTTCTATGAAGAATTGTTATGAGGAATTTTTTATGATGAAAACAAACCCAAAGAAACTCTTTTAGGTTTCTACGACCCATTTTTTTAGCTTATCCTTCACTTTGTGTCATCCTGGAGAACGCCGAAGAGTGTTGTCTGTAGCCACTGTTTCCTAATGCCGTACTGTATTGCATTTGAACAGAGTCACATGGGAACTCAGACAAACTGCCTCCCGTTGAAAAGTCGATGCGTCAGCCAGTCTACAGCTAAGCGCTCAACCCATCCCGATACTGTGCGCGCATAATGTTGCTCAATATGCCAATGATCGCCAAAGCCACGTATCGAACGCGCATTCACGGCTATCGGTTTGATGACAATATATTTTTGCTCAATTTTATTCTTTTTTCTTTTTTTTTCTTTTTTTTCTATTCTATTCTAAATGTAACTACGTTTATTTAATTCAGGACGTCGAGTCAGCTAATTTTAGCCAATTTTTAATGTTGGATATGTGTCTCGGTAATCTACTTATAAATTTGATTGATAATCTATCAATCGCAGTATCAAAGGACAAATGTTTCACGTAGTCCGAAACCCAATCCGTTCAGCCGGTTGCCACCGACATCAGAATTGATTTTTTCCATTCTTCGCGTGGAACAAGTTGCGATCGTTTGCGCCCGTTTTCTGCGGCGCGGTTTAAACTTGGTTTGATTTTTTTTACATAATTTTAACACAGGGTAACTCGACGTCAGCCGGAGTTTAACACCAATTAACGTCGTAGAAAACGGACGGTAGCCGAATGAAGAGAACTGGCGCGCATACATACTGAGTCTTCGATTCCCCGGAGTGTCTACATACTTTGACCAATCGGCGTCTTTCAGCATTTGGCAAGTGAGTCGCAAAAGTCGATAAAACTGTCAATGAATATTCACATTATATAATTCATTACGGAATAGGGCTCTGAGAAAAATGAATCGTAGTTTTTGTTACCGACTGACAATGAGTCTGTTCCACTTCGCACTTCTAACTCCGCATTGGCGTTAGTCAATTTCTCGAGCAGAAATTTGTTCCGGCTGGCCTGATATAGGATCAGGCCCCGTTCAGGAATAAGGTTAGCCTGATCAGGCTAACCGGATCACGCCCAGATCAGGGGCGGATCATATTCTGATACGGCGTGGGTTATCACGCTAGCCTTACATTACATATATCAGGGCCGAATCAGGTGCGGCTAAGGCATCCGTGGCAAATCCTGATCAGGTTAACCGGATGACCCCTACATCAGGGCCGGGTCATATTCTGATACTGCGTGAATTATCAGGCTAGCCTTACATTACATATACGAGTATCAGGACCGAATCAGGTGCGGCTAAGGCGTCCGTGGCAAATCCTGATCGCGCTAACCGTATCACGCCCAGATCAGGGGCGGATGGTATTCTGATACGGCATAAATTATCAGTGCAGCCTGAGGTGTTGAGAATGAACTTGTGTTAACACAAGTTCATTATCAACACAAGATGAAATTTTGCATTGGAATGAGTATCTTTCGACGATTCAATAGGATAGACGGAGGATACTCATTTGATAAATCTCTGTGTCGTATTATTTCGAATAATGTTTCTTGAGACGTCAATTTGACTAAAGTTTTGGAAAAAAATATGGGATATAAAAAGACAGGAAAAAGAACTGCACCCTTAATTCAATTGTCGCCCCATGGCCATCCCACTGTATAAAATTCAGTTTTTGAAGAAAAATATACAAACTTTGAGTACAAAAAAGAACCATCATATTTCCATAAGAGGAATTTTCAAACGAGCCACTTTTGTAAAAAAATAAGTTTTAAGCGGTAACAACTACCTCCACAGCTTGGCTACCATTTTTTTTTTATTCGGAGTTTTTCACATGGGAAATCATACCTACATATATTTTTTAAGGGAGAACACCACTGTGACCCCCTGTTTTTTTTCACATTTTTCAAGAATTTTTTTTTGTGGAAAAAAAAAGAGATATTCGAAAAATTTTGTTGGGTTTTGTTCCTTGTTTATTAATATATGAAAAAACATTTTTTTCACATTTTTCACGCCGCATGGTGGCGCTGGGGAAGCTCTCGCGTCAGGTGTTGTCATCTCCGCGGCACGCAGCAGAACTCTCTTCAACGTCGATCTGAAAAAAAATACCGAGTGTTTTCGTGAATAATATGATATTTTGAAGAGAAGTACATAGGGATTTGGAAAAATATTGTTTTAAAAAAAGTAGGCACGCCTTTGAAATTAACTTTAATTCCAAAAGCGTGCCTATTTTTTTTAAAACAATATTTTTCCAAATCCCTATGTACTTCTCTTCAAAATATCATATTATTAACGAAAACACTCGGGATTTTTTTTCAGATCGACGTTGAAGAGAGTTCTGCTGCGTGCCGCGGAGATGAAAGCACCTGACGCGAGAGCTTCCCCAGCACCACCATGCGGCGTGAAAAATGTGAAAAAAATGTTTTTTCATACATTAATAAACAAGGCACAAAACCCAACAAAATTTTTCGAATATCTCTTTTTTTTTCCACAAAAAAAAATTCTTGAAAAATGTGGAAAAAAACAGGGGGTCACAGTGGTGTTCTCCCTTAACGGACCGAAAGAATTGAAAAATAATAAAGGAAAGTATTTTTTGCTATACATGGAAATAATTTTTTTTTAATTCTCTCGAGTACCAACGCACCTGAAGCACTGTAATTTACTACAGCATCACTTCTGGTTGTCCACAATCACATGTGAAAATGGCAGACGAAATAAACACTTGGTGCCGGAAGACTAGGTGAGAATTGATGGAATGGGCCATATAGATAAAATATCATTAAGGGCGGGGTAAGCGTTTTCACTTTCGAAAAATCGATTTTTTTTGTCTTATCTTATTGTTTAACATTTCAAGAATATGTCCTTAAAATTTTAAACCGATCTAAGCAATATTCTTGAAGTTATTGTCTTATTAATCTCCTGGCCTTTAACGCTATTCCTCTAACAGCCGCGGGCGGTCGGGCTAGCAGTGCAGCTGTCGAACAGGTATACAGTTTATTCATTGCTATTGTGTATATAGTATATAGTGTATACTATACACTACAATATTTTAAAAGAAGAAACGAGCTGGAATCGATGATTCTGTGTAAGTTGGGAAAACTAATTTTTTTCTTCACTGTTTTACTTCATAAACTTTAGACGCGTTTTTCTCAAAACTACTATTTTAAAGTCCGTGTTCACTGCCATTTAAAAACCACTTGACCGATTCATTTCAAACTTTGTACACATTTTCTACATATAAAATACCTCCCCCCAACGTTTAGTTAAATTTTTTTTTTTACATTAAGGGTGTTTCCCACCCACATAATGGCGGAATTTTTCGTGGAAAATAACAATTCACACTTTAGATGGCCGCCAAAAATTTTTAAATGAAAAAACTAATTATCAGAGAACGTTGGGGGGAAGATTTGATTGTAATTTGACTAAATTTTCACTTTTTTTCATTTTCCGATAATTTCCGGCCGAGTTATAGTGAACACCGCAAATTGTTTTTTTTCCAAGACGTTCTGGGGGAAGCTCTGTTACGGGCTTATGCTTCAATATTTCTGCATGAAAAAATTACACAACATTGTCAAAAGTATGCTCAATAATGTACAAAAGGTTCGAATAAAATTGCTCAATCCATATTTAAAAAAAAAAAACGCAAAAAAGTGTTTTTTTTACGCTGAAACCCTTACCCCTCCCTTAATGTATGATTGGGGTCGCAAGAATCGATGAAAAGGTTGCGATTTTATAAAAATGGAAATTACTCGAAAAATGTAGGATTTACAATACATGTGTCTTTAAATTTTCTCACAAATGCATCTTTACCTAGTTTGTTATATTTTTCATGTCAAATGGAAAACCGAAACGCCTTCGTGTGTTGACCATCAGGATTCGCGGGTCTAACCGCCGTACGAAAATTCCATACTGCCAATATCAACTACAAACTCTCGGGATTTCTCAATTTGAGATATACATATATATTCACGCAGACGTGACCTGCATTAAAAACCTCTTACATTCTCGTTTGCAAAGCGTTCGTGCTCGGAACATTATACTACAGAAAGGGATATCATTTCAAGCATTCTGGCCATACGGAATTGCTAGATGGCTTCCCATAGTTTCATTCTCTCTGTGCAAATATTGTGTACATTCTTATACGTTAGTATATACTTTTGATTTTATTATAAGGGATGAATCGAAAGCCAGTGCAAACTCTCGTATTAATCCCTAGAGATTCAATTCGAAATATACAGTATTACACGTTCGTGTATTTTTTTGTTTTTTTTTTAATCCAATATCTCTCACTTTACGTGCATGATATGAAAAATGTACGTTGACAAAGAGTTCCTGTTCGTTTTGGTACGAATCATTCCTTACGTAACATCATATACAAAGATAGTAAGTTTGCTTCTTCATGGACGATCATGGAGCATCTTCGTTGTAGTGACTACAGTTTTCTTTGATGTCTCGTCATCGTTGGCTTACTGCATTAATCTATATTTTGTCTCACTGCCGGAAAATTTTTCATTGAAATACGACGGTCTTACATTGCTGAATACAATTTCTTTCGTAATTTATCGACGGAAAAATAATAGTTGTTAATCTTTGATATGGTAATTTCAAAAATTAGTTATGTCTTTTGACTCGAAGTACTAGGGAAGTATTCGAGGTGTGCCCTACCGATTTTGGTGGAGCTCATGGATGGTATAGATCACGAAAAACTAAGCGACGCCATATTGTTTATCGGTGGAAAAATGGTTGTAAGGGGGAAACGGTTTTCTTAAATTAGTATGAATACTTAAGGGGGTGGAGCACCCTTTCTAGTCTCTTTTTTAACAAACATTCAAAAATATCCTAACTACTGCTAAGAAATTTAATGATGGTACGAACTTCATGTTCAAATAAACTTCTGCATCTACGAAATGCATAATTAAGAGGTTATACAATACCTCATTCACTAACACTTCCTTTTTTTATAAAATTTCCCTTGGTTTTCCACACGTTGTTGCAGGAGCAGATTGTCAATTACAGTAGTATTGCTATTGACTGACCAGAAAAATATATTTTTGATTGTGCCTTCGGATCATTATCTATAATTGAGGAATTCGCAAGTTATGTACTATTTTGTTTTACCACCTAAATCGTTTACTATCACTTTGCCGTTCGGTGACACCACGTGGATGTTACGGGCAATGCTTATCAGTAATTGCCGTGGCAGGCGAACCAGATAACGCGATACTGGAATACTGATTAGATTTTGAGAATATTGGTTAAAAACAAAGTCATTGAGGTATAATGAAGTATTTTTAGCACCGATAAAAACATTATCACTTATTGTTAGTTCGTGATATCTCTTGTTTTTCGTAAAAGCTGTCTTTGAAAGGCGCCATCAATTCGTACTTTTGCATATACGCTTATAATTGGACTCAAGCTCTACACCTCGTTCTCCGTGCAACATTTTCTATTTTTTTGTGCAACTAATAATCATACACAATGGAAGTGAATTCGATTAACGTTATTAGATTTATGCTGACTACATTTGAAGTTATGAACATAGCTGAAACTTCGGTGAACAATGTGGAAATGGAGCTGAAAGGACATTTTGAAAAAAATTTAGTGGGCTGCATGCAAGACCATGAAGTTGAAATGGTAAACGAAGATACACTCGATTTCGAAGAACATTTTGAGGAACCGAAGCGAAAACTGTTAAGGATACTTTATGGGAAACAGATATTGCCGAAGATTTTGATAGGAGTTGCAGTGACGAGGAATTAAGTTAAGACTATAAACAACAAGCGATGGAATACTGGAGGTCTGGTAAAAAAAGATTATAGCGTTGACACTGTTAAGCAAAAACACAAACAGGTTACATATGTACGATAATTGAGACGCTAGGCACATCAGTTCAACAATGGTAGTACTTATAAAGAAAAACTAGCACGAATTTGCGAGTATGTATTGAAAAATGTGGAAACCGCTATAGAGGCCGGTGTTATTATACATGATATTGACATACAAAAGTAGGCCATTCAAGCTCAAAAAGAGATAGACCACGAAAATATGCGCTTCCTAGCCTTTCGTAACGGCTCTCGAAATTCGGGAAATTACATCGTATCATGTCCACAAAAATTACTACATTTGTATCGCGGAAAACTACCAAAGTAGAAGCGGTTATCCGATAATAAGGAGAACATTTCATACATGAGGTTAAACCTTATATCTCAAAATATGAAGTAGACAAAATATATAATTCAGATCAAAGTGATTTCCAACTGAAAATTCATTTGGGATGACCTTTATCAAATGAAGGGTCAAAGAAAGTCAAATGGGTAGTACAATCACTCTCTTCAAGAACTCATAGTTACATGATCTAGCCTGAAATAAATGCTGATGGAAAATTATTTTCCCCACTTTTGACCGTTTTAAAGGAAGCCAAATTTGAATTCAGATCGATAGTGAAAAAAGAATTTTTTAGGCCGGAAAACATCGTAATGACAGCTTCGAAATCTGGGCAACTAACTTCAAGTATGAATACATTTTTTGTGAATCTTATTTTGATATCGATTACATTACGTCAAGAGTCTTGATTACTATATCATGTATAGATTTTTCTTATAATTATATATATGTATGTTTCATGTCAACAGACCATTTCAAAACATGGTTGGAAAAAGTATTCTTTCCAAATGTCGGTAATAATAAGCGTATTATTGATAGATTCCTGGAGTGGACACTGTCCACAAATGGTCCGTGAAACAACACCTTATGACAAAAATATCATCCCAATGATTAGTTCTTCTACCGTATCTAGTACCCTGTAAACTTGGTATTCTCGCTACATGTACGGTGAGGGTGAAACAAATGTACGAGAACATTATGTCTACGTATGTTGAAGAGGTACAAACAGAAAAAGGTAAATTTCCCTTACGTATACATACACCGACAGGTTCCTTACAATATACGAGACGGTTGGAGGCTTGGGTGGTCATTTCCCGTTACGGTTATCGCACTACTTCTGCTTTCTTCCTTCATCGCCGGCTTGCTTTTCATTCTGGAATGTATACTTCAGCGATGATGGCGCATTCATATAACCGCGACATGTTTGTTTTTCTACTCCTCACTGTTTTGCATATACAATATATATGGGTTACACATATACTACACCTGATGACCTCTCTCCAAGCGTGGCTCGGTTTATTTCCGTGCCATATGAGTCTACCGGCTCGACGAACCTATATACAGACATACAGACACTTATTGTAGTTGTAACAATACATGTAGCGAAGTACGGAGGCCGGATATCCACTGAATACAATGTGATCATTCATTGGTCTAGTAGAAGGGCAAAAAAGGAAAAAAATGTGGTTGACTTAGTCAACAGGAGAGTCAGTCACGAAATAATATTAACTCGGTAACTGGGCTATATGACAAATGACAACGACCATACTCGTACATCAGCGGCGGCGACCGATCTTACGAATCAATCTTTATCGTCGTCGTGGACCTTTGATCATACTTTAATTTTTCTCAACACCCTGTCGTCTTGATAACCGTCCTAGGTGTACATAGAAGCCTGGCAACTTGATAATTTGGAAATCATGTTCCTATAATGATAGTAGATGAAGTAAAAATTTAATCTCACCAAAAACGGTTCGACTGATTCCCGTTGATGTTTACATGATAGGTTAAAGGCAGTTTGGCAGAAAGCTGAGTAACCAGTGATAATACAAAGTTTCCAATACAGGTTGTATATTCCCAGCTTCAAACGACGTTTAAAAATATCGTCTGCGATTTTCAATATAGGAAACTGGCTACGGATATAACCCGGAAATTCGGTAAGATCGCAATGGCTAATGTCTAGCTCCACGAGAACGCGATCAATTTTCTCCATCCCTTCTCTCGCGAAAAACTTTTCCAATAATTAACGACGGATAGAGGACGTAGGGCATTAGAGAGCAAAGAATGGGCAGAGCTGGAAGACAGAAAGAGAGAGAGAAGTTTACTCGACAATTGAATTTCTGTCTCTCGCTTTCTCTCTGTACCCCGACGGTCCCTCGCCAACGTTTTCCAATTGGACAAACCGCCTCCCTCCTTAATTCACTGAGAAGCCATCCAGTGGAGAAATGTTTTTATCCGTCTGAACCCCGTTATAGTCAGAGGTCGAGAAGAGGCGGACCACCATCTCTCTAGTGTGATTTCCAATTAGGCCAGTGAATTGTTGAGTCCGGAAAAGATGCCTCGAAGTGAAGTAAAATGATTCCTGCAACTTCTTCACTGTAGTGCAAACAAAATCGTGAGCGATCCACCTAACAGCATTTAACTGAAGCTCCATTTATCACGCGAGCACACCTGTAGCCACTAACGGTGCGAATCGACGAGAAATTCAGGGCAATGTTTATTCAAGATTAGCGTGTAATAGAGGGATCGTGTCAGATCTGGGCTAACGTGTGTTAGTCATACATTCACTGCACAAGAGCAATGAGCAACGAGGGTCACACGAACACGCACACTCCAGTTCATCAAGGGAGCAGATGTACACGGTATGAAAGCGAAGGTAATGAGGGTCACACTAACGTGCACACAGCGTCTTTCGCCGATGTTAACACAGGGCATTAATATCACGCGTGCACCTTACGCGTGGTGCAAGAAGATTGCAAGGGGTTGCAGAGAAAGTGGCGTATATCCCCTGTATAAGCATGGGAGATAAGTCTTCACCATAGTCCCCGTCTAAATATTATTTCATCGCGTAGTAACTGTTAAAAAAACAATTCTGAGACTTGCATCGTCTTAATAATTCGGCGAATAATTTGTGCGCAAAATATGCGTTATATGATCACAGCGGTGGTAGGTAACTCGAGAGGGCGTTGAAAGACGCGGTGGGTTCAAAGATCATTGCGACGCATAGCAACTATTGAAAAATAATCCGGAGAATTATTAGTCCTATACGTACAATCAAAAGATGTGTGTCAGTCGATCTGACAAAGATGAGAGATATTGACCCCTATAAATTCATCAACAAACAGACTGACACTAAACTGTCGATCAACAAAGCTAAGCAGAGCAATATAAACGGTAAAGAATAATTGTAAAAAACTTTGTGAAACTTCAAGCGCTTTCCCCAAGACCCGAAAAGAATCACCATCCTAATATTCAGTGGCGTTTGGCAGAATAATGACATCTTGAATGTGAACGTCGTGCTAGCCTGCAAATATCCCGTAGCATGGAATGATAAGGCTTTGACGGAATGACAAGGATTGACGAAATCAAGTTTTTGAAGAAATCAAGAAGATTTTGAGCATGAGTCGGGTTGGTCCATACTTGATATTATAAATTTTGTGGTGTAACAACAGGTACGTGCCGGTACGTGAATTACGCTCATCGACATATATTCCGGTGTCGATAGATATATGTAGCAAAAAGCTGTCGTGGACTACAGAATAATGACCGTTACTGTTTTCTGCGGTGTATTGTTGCCGCTCTTCATCCAGATATATTTCGTCATCCACATCACACATGCTTGTATATTCATACTTCAGCTAGTGTTGCGGTATGAGGGACTCCATTTTCCTCTGCGATTGAAACAAGATGTTCCGACAGCCGAGAAACTGACTTGTCTAACAATT
The DNA here is from genome assembly GCA_958009045.1 of Oxytorus armatus. Lineage (NCBI taxonomy): Eukaryota > Metazoa > Arthropoda > Insecta > Hymenoptera > Ichneumonidae > Oxytorus > Oxytorus armatus. The sequence continues at coordinate 12,021,766 of OY253748.1, read as the reverse complement.
AATATGTACGATCTTGAGCGCAACTGATCCGACTTAGAAACAAAGTACTCGAGGTGTCTCCTTCCGATTTTGTTGAAACTCATGGATGTTATAGAGTTAAAAACAAAGCAAGGAAAATGTTATAAGGAAAGGATGTGTTAGTGCACAAGGTAAAGTATGTCCTCTTAATTTTGCCTTCGTAGATGCGGAAGTTCAGCTGAACACGAATTTCGTACCATCATTACATTTATTGACGGTTATTTGAAATTTTTTAAATATCTATTAAAAAAGGGGCTGAAAGGGTGGTCCGCTCCCCTAAGTATTCGTGCTAATTAAAAAAAAAGGTATCGTTAATTTTATCTTGTCTCCTCAAAACTGTTTTCTTGCACAAATACAAAGATACGTTAACTTTAATTTTATTTCCTCTGTCAAACAGTATAATTTTCATTCCAATTCATTCGCAAGTTTTTAAAATGAGGTGCAATAGATAGATGTTCAAGGGTGTTTCAACCCTTCAAATATTTTTTTTTTTCATTATCTAGTGGTTTCTTCATTGCTTCGCATAAGAAACATTTTCATCCGTATTCCTTGACCTATGCAACTTTAGGGCCACCCCCTAAAGATACACAGGTCAAGGGGCGATTTTGCACGGTTCAGGGGTGAAACTACTTTTAACCCCTTAAAAACATTTTTCCGCCGATAAAAAATGGTGTCGCTTAATTTGTAATGCACTGTAACATCCATGAGTTCCAACAAAATCGGAGGGGGACACCTGGGGTACTTTCCTTGTTAGGTAAATGGTCGAAATGATATAGTACCCATTTATCTAAGTCATAAGAAATCGGATAAACTAACAAGTCATCTTTTCATGCTAGAACCAGTTTTTGCTGAAAAAAACGAAACCCAGAGACATTTTTCCAGGATTCTAAATTTGACGCATGTGGTAACCTCATAAATTTCCCTATATATGATCATCATACTTGGCTCTGTAATCGATGTTTAAATCATTTTACAACTGAAACGTTGGTAAAAACATGGTGTTGATTGTATAAGTACAAACAGCTAACAAGTGATTTTCCCGCGCGAAGAGGAAAGTTTCAAACACAAAAAAATGCGCTATTCATCATTTATGCTGAACCCGAGTGCCTCTTATTATTAGAGCCCGTCAAGTCTGACCAAGCAAACGCAATGATCTATCAATGTTAACTGGTGGAATTTTGCTTACTAAATATTTTTTTAAGTAATAACGAATGGACTTCATTCCTCTAATTTTCATTCAATTCGCCTTCTTGAGCCGCGTGAACTTGGGAACTCTACCGTCAAAGACTACTTAACTTATCTGAGAATTCGAAGCTCTGCCATGCTCTTAACTCAAGAGGCTCGGAATCTTTCATTCGGGATCTATGGCTATAATGCTAGGGGCGGGCAGTATGAACGGTAAGCCGCGGTCACGAGCTCATCATAAACTGCAACATTATTATTCTCAGATACCTTGTACTACTTGGATTCATGCCTCTAGCTACTTTTTATCGTTTGAGCTTAGCCACTATCACTCGAACAAAGAGAACGCTCTAGGAAATTGGTACGCGCATGGAAACAGGATGTGTCGTATTAACCGATATCGGTCACCCCGTTAACCCCTCGTAGAGGACATACGCCTTCTGAAAGACCTAGCGCGGTTGTAATTATATCAGAACCATCAAGAGCATCTCTTCGTGGTGCCTAGGATAATGTACACCTACTAGGTGTTGTACAACCTATGCATGGAACATTAATCCGCTACCCCTCCCTCCCCTTTGCGGCGGATCACCATCTACTGGGTAACAGTATATGGTGATCCGCTGGTGTTAATACCTGTATCGTCGTGACCACGCGTAGCGAACGTCGTTCACTGTACCACCGTCTCTTCCCGAAACAGTGGGGCGCCCTGTTTACGTTCGGTGAATCATGCATACGATCGATCCACTCTGGATTGGTATCTTGGAACAGCGATTTATCGAGATCGATGACCCGTTCCGTGATAGGTTGATCTAGTCGCGTTTTCCAGTATCCTCTCTGGATTTCTAGGAGGTGTTCTAGCACCAGTCATCCTCCTGAGCTGGAGCTCAAGCCCGACGGCTAAACCCAACATCGCAAATGCATGCAAACTCATATACACAAACGTGATCAGGCTATGTGACATCGAACAGGGCGCGAGATGGGCCTATAATATCGGTGCGGTCGTAAGTGTAATAGTTCACCCTGGAAGAGGCAGATTACGTGTTCAGGAGAGGATGTCACGGTCCGAATGAGTAAAGTAAGCCAATGAAGATCCACCGCAGGTTCGTGAGAGGGAATGAAGGGTTTCTTGCAAAGAGAGGGAAATGATAGTAGCCGCGTCAATAAGGTTCTCGTAGCAATATCTGGCATGAATTAATAATAATAGGACTTATCATTCTGATTCATAAATATGTAGACATATCTATAGCGGAATACTGGATTCCTAAAAGGTACAATTCTGAGGATTCAGATTATACGATCAGGATTTTCTATTTTTTATTTATTTTTCCTTTCACTAAAGGAAAAATAAATAAATATGTTTATGTAGTTCATTTGTAATAATTATACCTATAGATGAACAGTATATCGCGTATGTATTTAAGTACTTTTTAAATTTTTATCTATTATTTCAGAAAAAAATGGTTAAAATTATCAACATAATATATTTTCTATCACTTGTACATTTCTGCCCGATTAATAACTCGAGTTATAGATGTGTTAGGGAGTGTGCAATGAGAAACTGATGTAAAATATAGTTTTTGATGTGAAACATCTTTACGCGCGTTGGGAATAAATCGGTCGATAGGGAATGTCGATGGCACGTTGTGGTGACGCTCCCCTCCACTCATCTCTGCGCACGGGTCGATTGCGCATGCAGAGGGGCGATTCTGAACCAGATGATCATAGCGCCTGGCGCTAGCGAGCAACAGCCAATTGCAAGGAAGATTCCAGCGGAAAGGCGCGATTCTCACAGGCTATCGTTCGCTAACGACACCGCGTCTACGGTCGTTGCAAGAAGAAATCATTTCCCATTGATACCTGGAAGTGCTATGACTATCCATAAGTCTCAAGGGGGGACTTATGGTGAGATTGTTTATGAATATAACAAGACTCATTCTATACAATTATTATATGTAGCCCGAGTAACAAGTATTATACATATTGAAACGTTTCACGTTCTTGGGACGGTCGGAAGGACCGTTCAGATGATTTTAATTATCTCTTTCATAAATTTGTTGAACTAAATTAATTATGAAGTCTTGTCTCTCGTAAGTTATTCTGAGGATAGTGTTCGGTCTTGGACTCGAACGAACGCTGAAGGCACGAGGAGGCGACGTGATGAGAATTCTTGTGATAAGAATAATTTTATTGAATTAGGAAGATGCCTCAGATCCGGAGGAATTCGTCATCACATATTTTAATGCGAGTCACGAGTCAACCTTTCATCATCGGCACTCAAAAAGAGCGATGTTATAGGTTGATTAAAAACTACTGTGTCTCGTGAAGCGATGACCAGTAGGCACAAAATATCTCGCAATGCTATTTTGAAATTATAGCTTTTATTAAAAGGAATTGAATTTACGTTTGGGAAAGGTTCAGTTAATAGGCTTTATTTATTAGATTAAATTTGCTGGAAGAGCCTTATTGATTTCATTAGATGTTGGAAGGAGTAAATTTTGTAAGGAAATCGTCCGTCGTGTGGTTGTCGTAAATTTACTAATTTTGTTTGAGGTTTTGAAGATTTAGATGAATTTTCCTTAGTTCGATCGAGATCGAAGTTTCCCTCGGGTGATTAATTCGTCCTCTCTTCGCTGGAAGCTCGCAGCGTCGCGATGCAGTAACGCTTGGTGCGGCCACTCAGGGAAGGCCCTACCTATAGGTGTTTTTGTGTGACTGAGAATTACACCTCCTGTGGTTCGAACATCCAGGCGCAATGCAAGGGGTCTTACCACAGTCGGTTCCCTACTGGGTAGCTGAAAGTTTTATTTAAGATCGTCGATTCAAAGTTAAACGCAGAGCTGCCTAGCAGGGGCAACACTGCGATACGAGAAATTATAGCAAGCTCTCTTTGAACAGAATTGTTGTATGAGAGAATAGAATAGTCTTGAAGAGGATATTCTATTTTTCAAGATAATTACTTGACACGATGTCCGCGTAGTGCGAAGCATATGTAAATTCGTCGATGAAGCTACACTTGAACTCGTTTACAATAATTATTACTCGTCTCGGAGTGAAACGAGCATGAAGTGACTCTAATTACAAATGCTTGAAGAGCTGTTCGTTTTGAGAAAACGAACAAAACGTAAGTTAAGGAATTACTCGGAGAGTAATTCGTCGAAGATTATGACCAGCACGATATGGTGTTCAGAACTGATAGATGGTCGTAAATTGTAGTGCAGTCGGAAAGAGACGGGACTGCTCGATTTTAGAAATAATGCTCTCGTGTAACAGAAACGTTGTATGAGAGGATAGAATGGTCCGGAAGGAACTATTCGATTTACGAAAAATAATTACTTGACTCGATGTCTGTCGAATTGCGATGAAACATAAGAATCATCGATGAAGGTTCGTTGAGAATCGATTAGGGTAACTACAACACGTTTCAAAGTGAAACGAGCGAAAAACAAAATAATTAATAAATGCTAGAAGAGCGTTGTTCGTTTTGTGAAAACGAACGGAGAACTGCGATTAAAATAATTACTTTAACGTGTAACGCGGAGAATGACCAACAAGACGTTGCGTATTAAACTGATAATCGGTGCTGTAAAAGCCTTACTATTATAGCAAAAGCCTTAACAACGTCCGCACCTGTTTCCCGAATTCTGATTGGTTTCGGGGTGTCAAGTGGGGTATAACGTGCGATTCCCTGCTCGTTATGGAGTAGGGAATTCTTGGTATTGGAAATTATAGATTTATTGGATTTATTTATTTGTCGCGTCTCGTCGTCGTAGATTTTATATTGTCCATTGCCTCATGGGGCAAAATGGATTAAAAGTCTGTCTGTGGTATTAGGAGCGTAGAATCGTCGAGTAAGTGTCTGACAGCTCGCCGTGTCGCAACAGACGACGCGTGATGCGATTTTTTTGGAGACGGGGGCGCCCCGGGTCCGTCTCGTCACAATATATACACGTAATAATGATCTAAAATTCTAACACGGTAGACGAATTGATCTATCAGTTGTAGAGTGGCATGAAGAATTTTGAAGATTATCGCTTAATAGATACGAGGCACTCCAAGGATTACTATCAAATTTCATAACATCAAGAAAGAGATTGTCGTTATTCATGCTAAGTTGTAAAAGTCTCAGAAAGCATGTCCCAGATCTACAAGATTCGATCGTAAAAAATAGTAATTTCTTATTATTGACTGAAACATGGCTTGGTAATGAAGAAAACGTCGACATCCCCAACTTTGATTGTATTGTTCACTTCAAACGCAATAATTTTAGAGCTGGTGGTGCACCTATTTATCAGAATAGAGATTCATTTGATGTTATTATATCTCGTATAATCGTTAGGTTGAGAAATGTAACGGAACTTGGTTTTGGTCAAGACGATATTGGCGATTTATGTGCGGCACAAATTGTTATGGAGGATGGAAGGGAATTGGTCATAGTCATTGTATATATTTCTCCAAACCAAAAAAATTCACAATATCACACAATTTTTACACGAAGAACTACTCAAATATAGTTCAGCCGGTTCAATGCTATTAGGAGCAAATTTACATCAACTTCCATTCATTTTAGCAGGGGATTTCAATGTTAATTTTGCCAAAGCTGAATTATTACCACTTATAAATTTGCTCCAAAATGAATTTCAGTTGATCATGAACAACCACGCAAATGAGCCTACTACAAGGTATGGCACGCTTATAGATGCAGTGTTCTGTAGATATCTTGAAAACATGACATCTAAAACATTCGTTTCATACTTCAGCTATCATCGAGCGATTGTTAGTTTCATCGAATCAAACGCAGCAACGACTGCTACTATAACCGAAGTAACAGATGCAGTAACCAAATAAAAATTTTAGAATAAAATCAAAAGCTACTTTTCTTGTTATTTTTTTTTAGTTCTCCACGCCACATATCTCACACGGTATTTTCAAGATGTTGGATGTTTAACATCTACCAGGCATCCCATGACGGTTCCATTTTTTTTATGTATTAAAGTTTTTATATATAAGGGGGGGCATGTATATATCTGAATATAAATTTGGGTACAAATGTATATCTCTCTGTATTATATAATTATTTCGCCGCCGCCGTGTACAAGAGTTGAGGCGGTCATTCTCTTCAGCGTACCGTCCGCCCTACCGGCGGGGGGGGTACGCCAACTGGAATGGCCCGGGGGGGGGGGGGGGGGGTACGTCAACTGGAATAGCCCGATGGGCGGGGGGGGGGGGTACGCTGAATGAAATGGCTTGAGGGGGGTTGGCGCGCGAAGCGCGCAGGGGCGCGAAGCCCCCCTACTATAGACATATACATGTATTCCATCCTGTCTCAGGGTCATTCCAGGTATAAAATGAACTGACAGTGGGTATTTTTCCAGGCTAGAGAGAATTTTTCAATATATTCAAGGTAATTCATTATACTTGAAGCAAGCTACAATGTAAAATGATACATACAAATATTGAAAGTTATTAAAAACGTTTTGCAAGTGAATAAATAATCCACAGTAACAATCATGTTTCAAGTATGCCCTTATGTTAGGAAGCTTACAGGAGATGGTCTCACTTGCACTCACGTACGCGCATAAGACGGTCTCACTTGTATTCACGGGGGAGGTTTTGTGGGTCTGTCGGGGTCTTTTCACCAGAATTTCGGTCTGGCATCGGGAAGATTATTTCGTGGGGATGTATTTTAGAATAATCAATCACACCCAACCTGATTATTTTACTGTAAATAGTGCTGTTTAGTGCGCCACTTCAGTCCCCTCTTGCACCTACTTTCCATCCACCCATCCATCGGTCTGGCGGTGGATGGGTAGGTGGACAGTGGCCCCTCGGCATACGGCGCTCAGAGGATTGCCATACTGTAAAAAATGCTTTACCGTACGGGAATGACCTTGTCCGTTTGGTGAAGCTGATCCCTAGCTGACTCGTGGTGTTTATATATATGTTATACTAGGACGGCACCGCCCCCCTGCGCGCCGCCCCCCCCCCCCCCCGTTCCGTCTTGCCCGGCCTACCCCGCCCCACGACTAAAGTACACGGCGGCGGCGCGGCGGCAAAATACTTATATAATATAGAGAGATATACACCAGGGTTCAGTTGGGCTTTCTAACCTTAACTCGGGCTCTCTCTCTCTCTCTCTCTCTCTATATATGTATACTAGGGAGGCTTCACACCCACGAGCGTTCCGCGCCCCTCGTGGCCACCGCCATACCAAACTCAAAGCCAAACGAACCTCCCACCCGGAGGCGGTGCATATTCGGCGCGGTCAGCTTCATCAAACGGGTAGAGGGTTGCCCCCACGGGAAAGCTGACCGTTTTCCCTGTTCCATAAAGCGAAAACAGTCAGCTTCACCGAACGGGCAAGGTTATTCCTGTACGGTGAAGCTGACCTTTGCAACTCTTGTGCACGGCGGCAAAGGCGGTATATCTATTTAATATAGAAATATCACAGTCCGCGCCTCACAGCTAAACTTCTCAGGGTTCTCGCACATGAAACAACGTTGGCATTTTGCTGTCACACAATCGAGATGGAGACGTGCCTGCCGAGCACCAATGCGTAGCGCCAGCTAATCACGGCGATGTATGGTATTCGACCGACTCGACCGTGTGCCAGCAAACTGCTACGTCGGTCAGGTGCGAGCAACATCGGCAACGCCGCATGGGCAACCAACGAAACACCGCACGAAGAAGAAACGTAAGGGGGGTGTTCCGTACCGCATAGCTTAAATGCCCCTTTGTATGAAGCCGATATATATATATATATATCTCTACTGAAACGTTACACTCATGTGACACGATCCTAATGATCGTGTCAGAACATTTAATGAAATCTTAATTGCGTATTTCCAATTAAATGGTGTAACTTTTTGGTAAAAAGTTATTTCTTTTTACTAATGAAATCTAAGGAAGAGTTCGTGTCGTGGACTCGAAGGAAACTTGGAAAGAGGACGGTGCAGTGATGCAGAATATTTTAAATTAAAGTCAATTTTATTGAATTTATAAGATGCCTCAGATTTGGTTTAATTTGTCACCACATTTTATGCGTTCAGACACAACCTCTCATCATCGGCACTCAATAGAGCGATATTGAAGGTTGTTTGAAAATTACTGTGTCTCGTTAAGCGATGAACAGTAAGCAAATAAATTTCTCAATGCTATTTTCAAGATAGCTGACTTAAGGATTTGATTCTAATTTTGGAAAGGTTATTTTAGTGGGAATATTTTATTATACAAAATTGCTTGAAGAGCTCGTGAGTGATGTTAACAATTTGGATGGAATAAATTTCGTCAGGAATACGTCTGTTTTGTGTGTTGCGAATTTATTCTTTTTTTTTAGCGATCAAATTTTAATGAACTATTTATTGTTCGTAAATGGGAGAAAATGGAATTTTACATTCCTTGATTATTGAATTTGAAGTGAAGATCGCTCTATTAAATTATGTTGAATTTAATAGAATTTGTTTTATTGGAAAATGTTTAAATTGGTTGTTCTTTTTGTTTGTTTGATCTTTCAAACCAATGAATTTTGAAGATTTCCTAGATGTAGGAAATTATAATGATTCTATTTTGGAAAAGAAGTTAATTTGAGAATTCACCCCAGTGAAATCGAGATCACAGTCTCCTTTGGGTTTGCTAGACATGCACGCTTCCTCGGACTCTCGCAGTGTGACGTTGCGATAACGAAACACGCGGCGACTCGAGAAAGTTCCCTACCTATGGGTTTTCTGGATGATCTGAGACGTGCACCTTCCGTATTTCGAACATCCAAGCGCAATGCAAGGGGTCTAGATACGGATGGCTCCCTAGGAATGGCTGGAACTGAACTCATGAACCCAGTGAACACTGGTGAATGTTTTATTATCTTGAAGAGATAATGACACTTTTATTCGAAGTTAAATTGAAGATAATTAAACTCCCTAAACCAATACGTCGACGGGAGAATAGAATAGTCAGAATGGCTATTCTATTTTTCAAATGATAATTACTTGAAGTGAAGTTGGCGTAGTGCGAGGAATATTCAAATTCTCGACGAAGCTACACTTTAACTCACGTACAGCAATTACTTACTTGTTTCGAAGTGAAACAAGCACAGGATTGAAGCTAATTACTGATGCTGGAAGAGCAGACCGTTTTGCATAAAACGGACAAAACCGAAGAATGATTTACTCGAAGAGTAAATGGAATTGTAATGACCAGCACGATTTGGTGTTCAGGACTGATACGCTCTCCGGTAAAAGCACAACTTTTATAGACTGGAGAGTATGAACCCCACGCTCGTTACCGAAATTCCTATTGGTTCCGGAAATCGAGTGGGGCGAAATCGTGAGCTTCTCTGCCCAGTTTGGAGTAGGGAATTCCGGGTATAACAATTTGTTTAAATTTTGTGATTTTTTTTATTTTCGTCGCGTCTCGTCTTGTCGATATTATTTGTATCCCCTCTCAAATGGGGCAAAACGGACGCAAATCAGTTCGTGGTTTCGGGGTATGAAGAGGCGCGGAATGGTCTCTTCCGTGCCCGCCTGGCAATAGACGACCCGGAGCGCAATGCCCGCGTCGTCGATCGCGCGGTGCACGGAGTATACCTCCTTTTCGCTTCTCATGTTCGTGTGTAACGATGGCTCGAAAACCGTCCCGTTACACTATATTATATAAATATTTCGTCGCCGCTGCCGCCACCGTCGCCGTGTACAAGAGTTGTGGGCGGCGGGAGGGGGGCAGGCCGGGGTGAGATGGAACAGGGGGGGCTCTGTTCCATCTCAGCCCCTCTAGTATATATATATATACTAGAGGTACAGGTTATATATCTCTCTATATTATATAAATATTTCCCCGCCGCCGTGTACAAAGCGGGGGGCTTTGCCCCCTGCGCGCCAGCCCCCCCCCCCCGTTTTATCTCGCCCCGGGCTACCCCCCCGCAACTCTTGTACACGGCGGCGGGGAAATATTTATATAATATAGAGAGATATATAACCTGTACCTCGTCGAGCTGGTCTTTCTTGTCCCTAGGACCCCGTGTGCAGGCCTACCGGCCCGAAAGTTTGACGCTTGTCGAACCGCCCGTCGATGCATATCAACAGAAAACCGTATCGGAATATAAGGTATTTGTTTAAATAATAATAATAATTATTTACTTATTATATACCGTTCTAACATAGAGCGATAAACGAGCTATCTTCATTGCTCGAAAGTTTGACGCTTATCGATCCACCCGTCGATGCATATCGACGGAGATCCGTAGCATAATATAACTTATTTGTTTAATTAATTATTATTATTCACGTTGACCGTTCTAACATAGAGCGATAAACGAACAATATCCATTGCTCGAAAGTTTGACGCTTGTCCAACCACGCGTCGATGCATATGGACGGAGATCCGTAGCATAATATAACTTATTTGTTTAAATTATTATCATTATTATTTACCTTGACCGCTCTCACGTAGAGCGAGAAACGAGCAATCTTCATTGCTCGAAAGTTTAACGCTTGTCGAACCACCCGCCGATGCATGCCGACGAAGATCCATGGCATAATATAACTTATTTGTTTAATTAATTATTATTATTGACCATTGTAACGTAGAGCGAGAAACGAGCAATCCTCATTGCTCGAAAGTTTGACGCTTGTCTAACCACCTGTCGATGCATGCCGACAGAGATCCGTAGCATAATATAACTTATTTGTTTAAATAATAATTATTATTATTTACTTTGACTGCTCTAACATACAGCGAGAAATGAATTATTCTGCTGGTTGGTAGAAACAGCTGATACGAGCTGCATACGCTATGGTGTGCCCAAGTGCTACCGAGTAGTGGCGAGACCCACTCGCTTCATATGTGTATACACAGCCATATGTAGAATAATTTATGTTGAATCACAGCAAGCGTCTGCTTTGCGGCTTCGATGCTCCGTCCCGCGGAGCAACGAAACTTTATAGAAGACGCGCACTGTGACATCTAGCGGTAGTTAGCAGCGGCTTGTAGTGAAATACTACGAGCCCTGCACTACCGCGACGAGGAGGGCCGCGTCAGATTTTCTTGCGACTCATACATCCCGTTAAGGAGGATTATCAATTATTATTATTAAGAATTACAAGATCGCCCTCGCTGTGCTCCAATCCCTGATGGGCACATTCCCGTCTAAACTCAAGGAGCAACACATTTTACATCAACCAATTATCATCAACGTTCCGCTGATGATAATTGGTTGATTTGATCTGTGTTTAATGTATTTTATTCGAAATATACAGTTTTTTTTTATATCTCTTTGTAACTTCTTAAATTTATTATTTGAGTTTTCCCTCCCCGCGGGTGTGTTACGTTCTGCTCGTGCTGGCTCGGTGATCCCACCTGAGTTGTCACAGTCGGCCGCGCTGACTGGTGGCGCCTCTGAGTATGGACTGTTACGTCCACGGTCTTGTATACAGGTCTGGAAACTCCTCCGCCGTGAATGGTCCTCTTAACGAAGCTGTTCTCAATTTCTGTAGCAGTCACTAGAGGCGTTGCGATCAGATAATGCCGGTAGACGTAACCTGAAAACCCTTCGATACTGCTATGCCTGAATATTATGTTTATTTGGTGTACATCACAGTCTTTTAGTAATTATTATATTAAGAATGACGAACCGGTGTGTGGTGCCACATTGTAAAACCGGTGGGAGGAGGGGAGGGGGAGGATAGCGATGGGGTTGGCGCAGGGAGGGCCCTTTCTTGGCCAATCAGATGTGTGGACTTATACAAAACTACCCCCGCTCGCTGTTTTTTCTCAAAACATGCGAGAGAGAAAACGCTCCGAGGTCGCGTCGTGAAAACGGACAGCCAGGGCAGTATCTCTAGAAAACTCGCGCGGATCGCATCAACTCAAAACCTAGTGCTATTACGAACGAGGTATCTTTTATCTGTGTATCGAGTCATTTTTTTCGTTATTTATAAAAAAACGTTCTAAGTCTTTGTTTAAGTTGCTTTAGATAGTTTGTGTAATGCCATTTAAACATCCGTCTTATTTTTAATTAAGTCTTTCAATTTTGCGGCAAATTTCAAATAATAAAGTTTTGCTTAACGGACAATAGCAGTGTGTTATTGAGTTCGAACGACGTTCAAACTCACTTAAACCTTCCTCCAATTCCCGGGACTCAAGGTACGAATTTCTATTCGTTAAAGCGACGACGAATCGCGTCCAGCTTAAGTGCTCCAGAAGAGCCAATCATCGGATATCAACGAATTCACAACGTTGGGTTTTAACAGGAAGTTGCGGCTCTATGCGCGTTCGCCTTGATGCTCCGTGATTTTTGCCATGCGGTCGATCACGCTGGCGCTCGCCATGATGGCCGCCTGTCACCGGATATTTTGCGTCGTGCGTGACTTGTTTCTGTTCGTGTAGTATCGTAACGTCGTTGTGTGCTCAGCAACAACGTCGATTTCTTTTCTCGTCTTGGAGACCTCGGATAAATGTTGGACTTGGGTGGCCGGGGAATTAAATACGGGTAAGTAATTTTGTTCTTCTATATGTCGTTTGGGTAGTTGAGTTGAGCTTTTACTCCTTCGTCATTTCCCTTAGATTTTGTCGGTGCTTTCCCCTAGATCCTATCCGTGCTTTCTCCTCGGTCCATACGTTGTTCCCTTCCCTTGGATCCGTTAGTCGGTCCACTTTCCTTTGGATTCTTATTCCGTGTATTTCAATTGGTTCTTCTCTTTTCAGATTTCTGGGCTTTTGGTATTCCGCTCTGGATAGGTGGGCCTTTCCATCGTCGTCGTTGGATAGGTCGTTCTCGTCTGCTTCGTGGCGCACTCTATGCTTGCTCGGTGGCAAACCAGAGCACTATACTGAAGGACATTTGACGGCACGATGGAACGCGGGTTGTTTCAATATATACTAGGGGGGCTTCGCCCCGACCTACCCCCCGTTCCATTTCGTCCCGGCCTACCCCCCGTTCCATCGCGCCCCGGCCTACCCGCCGTTCCATCTCTAACATTGAGATATATATATATACTAGGGGGCCCCCTGCGCGCCGAGGGGTTTATTCCATTCAGCGTAACCCCCAGCGAAAAAATCGGCTTTTTTGTTTTTCGGAAAATCGCTATCTAGTGCTTATTATTCGGCTACCATTGCTATGAATTACTTTGGGTTTAAACAAAAGTAAGTAAGCTGGTAAGCAAACTGGTTCTTAGAAGAAAAAAAACAGTACCGTTGTGGGAATATAAGGAAACAAAAAAAATATGTAATGATTTATTTAATTTTTACATTTGTACAAGTTGTCTACCTCCAACCCTAATACACAAACGGCACATATTTTAGGACCAAAATATGAATAAACCCAAAGTTATTCATAGTAATGGTAGCAGAATAAAAAGTACTAGGTAGCGATTTTCCGAAAAATCGAAAAAGGCGATTTTTCTAGAAAACCATTAGACTTTTATTGAGGTCATATTTGTTTATTCTGATAGGTCCCGAGATATCAGACAATCTAACCCCCGTGTCACTCTGACGTGCCAGATTTGCTAGTATACAATACGAGCTTTCTTTACGGGCAGACTCCATTTTTTTGCTCATACGGTCGGCTGCTTGGGGCTTGGGAGTTTTCCTTTATCAAATGTTAGTCTTCCCATCACCATTTCATCTTAAGCCTGTATGATGTATTTGGTATAAAGTACCGTTTAAACTATTGCTTCGCTGAAATATTAATTAGGAAGATGAATATACTTCCCAAGGGAAAAATGAGATATATTTCATATTGCTAAAGTTGATGAACTTTTACTATTAATAATAAGAGCAGTAATGAAGTCAGAACAAGATTTATGAAAGCTCCGATAATAAATGAACGATATGATCGATCGATATTCAAATTAATGAGTGATTAAATAAGTGAAAGAATAGGTAAATAAATGGTAATGACGTTCGGATGACGAATATCTTTTTCACGACGCACTGATGACGGTTTTCTATCGTAATTAATAATTTTAATCATGATGCGTCTCGGCAATTCGTGAATAATTTCTTCGCCATCCTATGGGATTTTAATAACTTCCGGGAGTTAGTATATGGCAAAAATAAACTCCTTGTGTTAGTTTCAATGTATGTATATTCGAACGTGTTAATGAATTAATCCTCATCTGATTCACCAGTTTCTTCGATATTTTCGCGATATATATGAAATGAAGGGGCCAAAAGCACGGTGACTTAAAATTATCACAAATTGAATTTCCCCGAGGCCAAACGTCGACATATCGATGCATCTGCGGAATTGTCATATCCAATGAACGGATATACATAAATAAATTTAAAAAAAATGTATATCTGAAATTCACTTGGGAAATTGTTTTAAGGGGTTCAAGTTTCTTTTCAATAATGAAAATTGCGCAAGACACTTTTTCTAGTGAATACTAACATGTAAATACAATTCGTGAGATTTAAAAAGAAGTCACTTGACAACGATCGTATTACCAAATATTTCGGATCCCTCCGCGTTGAAAAGAATAAAACTCACTGTAACATTCAATCTCCCTCCGCTAAAAATTAAATGACCATCGTGAAGCATTTCATTATTTCGCTCAATTTCACGAACTACTATTACGAGTATGAAGCTCAAAAAAGGGAACGAGAATCAAATATAAAATGAAGAGTACGAGGGCCATTTGAAAAGTTTCCGGCCTCATCGACATAAAGTAATTGTAGAAAAAAATTTCTTTCGCCGTCCGATAGATGGCCTTGACATATGTAAACCGTAAAAATTTCAAGTCAATCTGACCATTACTTGTCTATGGCACTCTTCCAAAATTGTCAGCTGACATTGTCCGTCAGCAATGCGGAAAATTAACTATCGCGCAGTGATAAAATTCCATCACTTGAAAGGGAAAAAGACTCAGGAAATAAAAGATAAGTTAGACTCCGTATACGGTGAAGCCACCCCTTTATTTACAATGGTCAAACATTGGGTAGCCGAGTACAAACGTGGTCGTACGAGCATTTTAGACGAGGAACGTTCCGGGCACCTGAAATCGCTACAATTGACGAAATAGTCGATTTGATGCATCCAACTGTGATCGTAGATCGTCGATCGACTGTTAAAGATATTGCTGAGGCTCGTGGGATATCATCTGAACGGGTGGACAAGATTTTACATCAAGATTTAGATATGAGAAAATTATCCGCGCCCTGGGTACCGCGCTTGTTGATGATCGATCAAAAATGCATACGGACGGACATGTCGCACGAGTGTCTTAGCCTGTATCAAAAAAATCCAGCGGAATTTTTGCGGCGAATGATAACCGTCAATGAAACCTGGGTACACCACTATACGCCGGAGACCAAGCAACAGTCAATGCAGTGGATTGTGGTGGGGGAACGAACTCCGAAGAAAGCAAAAGTCGTTCTCTCTGCAGGAAAATGTGATGGCGACCGTTTTTCGGGATAGCTGTGGAATAATTCTTATCGATTACCTTGCAAAGGGTGAAACAATGAACGCATAGTACTCCGCTGCATTTCTGGATAAACTGAAGGCCACAATTAAGAAAAAACGTCCGCATTTGGCCAAGAAAAAATCTTTTTTCACCAGGATAATGCTCGGGTTTACGCGTGCATGGTCACAATGTGAAAATTGAACGCATTGAAGTTTAAGGCGGTAGTCTGGTCTAGAGCGAGATTTTTGACGTCATTTATAATGTGCAATAACGTTTAAACCGTTGAAGTTGTCTCGATGAAAATTTACACGTGCATTTATTGATCCTTAGAGAATACTTGTACATTTAAAAAAAAAATTATTTTAAATATTTTCATGTAGTTTTTTGCCTTGTTGCAACATGGTGCGCCGAAATCGGCGCCCACTCTGGACGATGTTGTATGCATCTAAAAAAAATATATATATATATTCTCAATCTGTATGAGTATTCTGTGATGTTTGTATTCTATGAATTGGTAATTAAAAAAAAATTTGACAAAATGGCGGCCTGTTGAACTTTCATTAATGATATTTCATTAATGAAAGTTTCATTTTCGGGTATTTGACGAGTTATAAAATGTCGGCAAAATTATTGTTCGACTCAATTCTGCTACCAGTCCTCAAAAACAGGCTACCTAAGGTACGTGCAAAATTTGAGCTCGATCGGTCCATTAGTTATCGAGATATCGTGGGCGCCGATTTGAAAAACATAGTTCTAAGATAAACGCGTTCAAAGTTTTGACACCGTCGCGCGCGCGCCGCGCTACCTGAGCGCGCGGCTTGCTTAGAATTTTTATTTCTCGTCTAATTTTTTAAATATCAATAAACGGTTTTCAGGAGCGTATGAAGAAAGGTCTAAGGAATAAGAAAATGAAAAAAAAAATCGATTTTTTGAAATTTCTTGACCAGACTACCGCTTTAAATTGCTTCCGCACCCACCCTATTCGCCAGATCTAGCTCTCAGCGACTTTTTCCTGTTTCGTAATTTGAAAACATTTTCGGGGGAAAAATATAAGTCAAATGCTGGTGTGGAAAACGCTGTAAGCCGGTATTTTTCAGGTTTAGACAATCAATTTTTCTCTGACAGTGTAAAAGGATGGGAGAAACGTTGGACCAAATGTATCGGGTTGCAGGGAGACTACGTCGAGAAATAATTTTTTTTTGCTTTGAAATATGTGTTTTTCTTAAAAAGGCCGGCAACTTTTGAAATAACCCTCGTAGTACGTAGGGAAACAGTTCTTTCGAAATGAAATTACATGACACACGGTAACAACCAGAATTCCAATTTTCCCCCAATAGGAGGGGTGTTCCGATTGACTCGGATGAAGCACGAGCAGACCGAGGATTAAGGGTAACAACGGTTTTCATGGATTTTCGGCATTTACGCCGTTGTCCGTTGAAGTGGACCGCGCCACTCATAGAAAGGCGCACATACTAAGGGAGAGAGAGAGAGAGTTTATCCTCTGAAATAAACTACAATTATCCTGGATAAAGAGAGAAAGGGAAAAGCGGCCCGAGTGAGAGTACGGTGCATGGACATTGAAAAAGGTAGAGTGAGAACAACGGTTGTCAAAGGCACTGGTATTTAAGGAGGTCTTTCATCTATCGTCGCTTCCATGCCAAATCATTTGAATGAATCCTAATTCTTATATTAGGGTCGAGTAGTGTTGGACTTTCCAACCAGATACTCTCACTCTAAACCATCCCCTGTAGCACCATCCCCATCCACTTTCTCGTTACCCGTACACCTCGTTCTCTTGCGTGCTTTTATTTGCACGTCGAAAAGTTGCCTCGCCAGCATGGGCAGCCCTTACTCATGCAAAACTTCGCTCTCTGATACTCGGAGAGTAAGCCAGAGCTGAAGATGCCGATTCTTCGAAGTTTGCGCGGGAGTGAAAGAGGGTACCATACCTGTAAAACCACTTAAGTTACACGTGCACGGTAGGTAGGGATTCTCGAGTCACACGACTTAATTGCTATTCCGCGAATGCTCAGGTAATTAAAAAATACGTCGAACGTACCATTTCGAGTTTTAGTTGAGTTAGAGAAGTTTAACACACTGACTATACTCGCATTACTTGTGTGTCACGAGTATGACATAAAACATAAAATATTTGTATACAGTCCCCGTCAGCGGCGGCGGTCCCCGCCGTTGTTTGGGTCAGTACCTGATGAAGAAAATCGTAGATGTAGATCCACCTGAAGCACGCTAGTCTCCGGGTCTCCTTGTTCAATTAGATAGAGAGAGAAAAAACAAGGAATATTACCACCCCAAATCGTTCCTCAGCTTCCCTTTATCGAATAAAGCATTGCCGATTTATACAGTCTTATACTGATTTTGGCAAGCACTGCAATTTCCTTTTCTATTCACAAATGCTTAGGAACATTATTTATAAGACACACCACTTCGCCAGCAAATATTGATTTTACACTCTTACCAGTTTTCGGTTCAATTCACTAACACTTCCAGTTACGTTCTTATATCGAACAAGTGCGTCCCAAGGAATAATCACCTTGTTATCTCGCGTGGATGAGCCTTACTCAAACATACAAAATGCATTATACATATACTGCAATACGTGTATTGCGTTACAAGTTGCGCGTATATAGATGCATTAGATGCTCAGCTGAATTTGCGGAGAATCATGGCAACTGCAAACTAGTGCACATCCTATGGGCTGTTGGTGCTTGACTGAGTGTGCAAGAGACTCCGTGAGCTCTCGTATATTCAGCTAGATGTCAGTACTTTGTCCGACAGAATGAATGGCCGACGGATATAGCACTCTGTCAGAAAGAGAGAGAGAGATCATGGACAGTGAAGCAGGGCTACAGGAGTACACCGGATGTTGGTGGTATAGATACTGGCTATGCCAGCAAATACTAGTAGAGTAGCAATAAAGGACAGTAACGTATGTGCCGAGAGGACCCATACAACTGAGTCTCTGCCTGCCTGTGTAGCCGAAACCCTGCCATTATATCCCCATCCATGTGTCTTGTTTCATGCGGTTGTACGTCATGCTGGAGTTTCTGTCTGCAAGTAGCGTCAACCAACTACGAGGTCCTCTCTTCGTTTTGTTTCAGTGTGCAAACTTTAACCGTGTGTAACAGACAGTGAACTTGTGACACATGTGGCCAATGGCACGTATGTACAAGAGAACAGAGCGCGGTGAGACACCAGGAACAACAACAGCATGTGGGGTGGGAGCGCTTGAATGTATAGTGGATGTGGGATTAGCAGGACTTCGGCCAGTATAAATTCTTGTGTGTATATATCTATAAGAGGAAAACATACATTTACAACTTACAACGGCAAGCAAAAACCAGGCAGTCAACGTGTCTACACACTAGAATATCTCAATAAAAATTATTTTTTCTTTCGAGTTTGAAGGATATTATTCAACATTTTAGTGTGACCCAGTCGAGTCAGCTGGAAGAGTATCTGAGGTACCCCTTTTCGAAAAGGTAAAAGGTACATTTTATGCAATATTGAATATCTCGGAGATCGTACGGCTTATAATGTTCTACGACGGACCATGTGGACGGAAACTGTATAAGCTGTCATATGAACCTATCATATGAAGTTTCGTCCATTGGATATAGAAATCATTATTTGTATCTAATCGCCAGAGTTAGATTTTTTTTATGTATTCATCAAATAGGGAATACCAAATCCCGACGCGCCACCGCTTAGAAAAATTGCTCGGCATGTTTCTTTAACCAGGCTCAATATTATGCTATGAATTATGATACATGAAGTGGAAGCTCGAAAGAAAATTTTTTTATTTTGTTGAGACAGTCTACTGCACACGTTGCATTATGCACTACTTGGAGTCTTCGTTCATTCATTCATTTCTATACTCCCTTAACCCGTTGTTTTGGTATGCTATAGAGCCGTTAGCATACGTTGACTAAGATCTCACATCGTAAATCGGCAGCGAATTACCTTCAGAATAAAAAAGAAGCTGAAAGCTCTCTTGCTGAGACTGAAGAAAGAAGGGTTAACGTCGTCGTTGGTTCTTGAACAGGCAGACAAGCATCAAAAGTCATGGATAAGAAGGATACACGGTCTTATTCATTTACTTTGAGGCGATTAGAGACTTCACAGAGAAAGGCGCAATTATGTTATACCAGAGAAGCTTTGTCTTGTTCCCCGTTCCGTGGTTAACGTCGTCTTCTTTATTTCAAAGTAGTGAATGGTTGATGCAAAGTTTGTATGCATACCCAGAGAAGAGGTAGGGTCTCAACGCAAAGTAATTTTAAAAAACTTCATTATACCGTTACAACAACGGTACTACGATGTGAATATGGATGGATATACACTTGGCAAGGGGGTTGCACTCCAATGGTTTGTCAAAAATGACCTCTCTGGTGCGAACCGTTTTAATATCAACAACCTGTTCAATCTTCATTTTTTCACCTCGAGCGAACAAAAGTATCGTCTCGCAATAAGGATTCTCGGCAATGCCGCAGATCTACTGAACATGTTCCAGCGTTATCTTTGAAATCCCAGTCAGATATACAAAATGACAGGCCTTGGGATATTTCAGTCACAAAATACCCCTCGCTTCTCGAGATTCCCAAACATACATCTCATTGAGATAAGTCGTGTAAAATGTGTGATGAGTTACCTCAAAAGAATCTTGCTTCGATACTGACTTGTTTATTCCCTGATCTCTGTGCTTCTCCACTTTTACAACTGAGCGAGAGGGACAGAGAGCGAGAGAGAGAGAGAGAGAGAGAGGTAGTGGGAAGGAAGGGTGTACGTTGCTACAATATCTGCTTAGTACGTTTTTTAGATCGCTAAATTACATTTTCACCCTATGTCCCCTATGGTACACCTCTATCGTTACCCTCCTTTTTACATAATTACTTAATTTTCTGTTGAAGAAATTTTGCGTTCGTTCATTTTTCATTTCATTTGGTGACTGGTTATATATCTCAAGGCCATTATATAACAGAGACTTTTCACAATTTTTTATCTTATCGTACCTCGCATAAAAACTATCCCTATTACTCGTATTATACTAATGCCTGTGTTTTCATTTTAATCTCTATATTTAATCTCTATATTTAGATAATTGGGTCTTATTTCATTCACTATGCCGCACACCATTATACTCACATTATGAAACAGTCACACATGGTTCACGATATAGTACACGATCAGGAAACACAATGCGTTGAACATATTACAGGTAGGTGTACATCATATCTTAGCACTGCTCGCATCGCCCTGTTTTGCGATGTTTGTGTACGAATTCACCCGACGTCACAATGCCCATGCGTATATTTGCGGAGATGTTTGTGAAGATATAGGGAAATAGAGAGGAACACACGTGAACACACACCCACACGCACAGATTAGATTTGATTTAATTTAGGTTTATTCCCGAACAGAAATTTGTTCCGGTTTAAATCTGGTCCGTGTCAGGCTGAAGCGGCCATCCTGACACGTATCAGGTTCACATTCGGCATGCAACGCAATTGCGGATCCGGCTATAGTCCGGAGCCAGACCCGGTCGTGATCTGGCACCAATTCGGGACCGAGCCGACATTAATCTGGCACTGAATTTCAACTTCCAAATTTCAAATCACTCAAATATATTTATCGTCCGGAAATTAGGTTATTGGCCATAGTATATTATTAGCTGCAACCACTCCTTCATTCTCACATTGGACCCAAAAGTATTGAAAAAAAAGTTTTTGTTCACATTGTCATTTTTCAGACGGTTTTTGTTGTTTCAACGATAATTTCAGTAATTCAAAATTTATTTTCCAACGAAGGAGATGGGTAGGTATTAACGCTTACCTATCTGTCTACCTAACCTAACGAACAAACCGAAAATCTTTTTGACACGTACGCCTTAGTAGCACCTGATCCGATGCTGATATATGTAATCTAAGGCTAGCCTGATAATCCACGACAAAATATAATCCATCCCTGGTCTGAACGTGATTCGGTTAGCTTGATCAGGCGAACCTTACCAGTATCGGAACGTAGTTTGATCCGATATCAGACTAGTCGAAATAAATGTTTGCTCGAGATATACCCTCGTTACAACTTTCGAGCAAACATGATATACATACAGAGATAATAACCAATATAATTATCTGAGAACGCACTATGAAATCACTGTTAAATAAGTGTAATACAAAATAAGATAAAGAAAAAGGAAAAGCCCAGTGAGCAGATGTATTAAGAGAAAGCCTTGAGTACTGAAATAAGACAGTAAGAAAAATATAACATGTAGTGGAATAAGGACAGTAATAACTGAATTAGTGTCTGATATCGCATTTTTCGGATGTCGATGATCTCGCCTAACAATAACTGTCCCATCCTGAACCCAAACATGTCGGTTAAAAGTTGATGGGACATTTCCTATAGAGGAAGCTTTATCGGCAGCCATCTGAGATGAAGTTTTACATTTTTCTAAAACTACTCGTATGCTCACAATTCCTTTCGAGATTTCCAATGCCTCAAGGGAAGCAAGAACCTGATTCCTCGCTAGATCCGAAGCATGAATCATACTGTTATGAATGTCAGAATATGACATTTAGATGACCACCAATACATCTTCAGTATAACAATTCATTAACGGACTGACTTTTATCTCCAGAATGAAAATAACAACGAGAGTTTAGACTCGGACGTCAAGTTGTACAGCCGTATATAGATTTGCGATGGAGATCATTTTGTGTAATTAATATATTCGCCGTCACCCAAAAGTTATGTATTTTTTTTAATTTCATTTCGCGCGATTCTCACAATACTGTTAAGAATTGCCGAAATTATGGTCGCAACGTTCCGAATGAGCATGATGAAAATTCGCCACCTTCATAGGTTTACAGAGCTGATTATTGCCCCTCTCGAAATTCTGTTGTTTCTTTTCGAGTACAGTGACCTTATCCAATAACTCGGAAATACTGATAAATTTCGTTGACATTCTTGAATTTAAAGTCGTCTTATTGATCCATAAAATGAGTGAGATTCCCGATAGCGAATCCCACAGTGAGTTTGTCAAGAATTTGCGACAGGATATTTGAATCACTAATGTTAAACATTTTCGCACGGAAAGTAGAAGAGACATAGCTAGTTCAGTATAGAGAGACACTGTATCAAAGCGACCTTATCGGTTGATATCAATGCCCAGAGTACCAAATGACGCAGACGCTAGATAACAGATCCTGAGGATAACGCTGTTGCGATTGACGGGAGCTTTCCTAACGTGAGCCGCACGCGCCGTAGATTGGAGACAATACGATGGAAGCGCTGAGATGCGTAGTTAACCAAACTGGAGAGAGCCTTGGCGGTGCGAGACGCATGTGCAATATGCAGTTTTCAACCGACTAACCCATATAGCACTAATTGATACTCGTATATTCACTATGCCCTAGCATTGCTATGCGGCAAATCTTACTACTATAATAAAGCTGGAGCGTTCCCACGTTGTATGTTTGTGCGAACGCGCTAATCTCAGGAAATATTTATCCGATTTGAAAAATTCTTTTTGCATTAGCTAGCCCATTTATTCAGGAAGGCTTCACGCCACACAACCTTATGCTATGACTCTAAGGAGCGGCGGCGATGCGTTGGATTAGGGGACGAAAATTTAACGCCGGTGAAACCGCGGGGCACAGTTCGTAGGTGATAAACATATTGTTTTACAATGGTCTTAAGTAAATAATTATAAAGAGATAGGTGGTTGAAAATACATTACAAGCTTATGAGATTGATACGTTTCACAAGCAGTATTTAGTAGAAATAATTTTCCTGGGAAAATAACATTCACGACGTTAACTATTATTAAGAATCGAGATGAAAGAATTATGTTCAAGACACGTAAAGTTGATAATAGGGTACATAAGTCATGTCTGATGAAAAATACTGTTTTTAGTGTTAAAGCAGAAATATATTGTTACGTCCGGGGTTTTCAAATCATTGGGATATCCCATTGGTCGCCTCATCTTTTAATTTTTGTTTATTTTTCCCACAAACTAAAAATTTCAAAATCGCTCGGATTTCCAGAATCCTCGGGTAAGCATAAAGATAGGCCCTTATGGCACAAAACGGTCAAGCGACCGGTTCACACGCTTGAAAATACTTTTTTGAAAACCTATCACCAACCTTTTGCGCCTATCAGAGGATGTAGTCTAGACGATGACTCAAAAGTCAGCGTTCTCAATATTGTACGCGTTCCCACGACAAAAGCTTGTGTCCGAGGGAGGATTCTGCTGACATCTTAGCCAAGCAAAATTTCCTGATAACGAAGATGTCGAGGGGTGTGGGAACAAATCGTCCCCCACGCGCTGGCATCTCCCACTTTATATGCAAAATTGAAATGCGCTTTTTGATGAGGACAAATTGTAAGTAAGTTAGTCTTTCTCTGGAGCTTGACCACGATGGTCCACCTCGAATATTAATTCGGTTTACTCCGTGGTCGATCAGTATGGTCGACCACGTTAAAAAAAAATGGGTTTGTTCGAGAGCTGGTCCACGATGGACAAGCTCGAAATGTAATCGCGAGTTTTACTCCGTGGTCGATCAGTATGGTCGACCGCGTTAAAACAAAAATTCAGTGTTAATTATTCTCCGAAGTTCAGATCAACAATCAAGTTCAAAATATAACCGGTATTATCACTCCATTGAAATCAAAACTGCGAAGTGCGAACATCAAAAATTTGTCAAAGCGCAAGCTCGAAACTCGTGAAACGTAATAACGGAAATATATAAGCGGTGACCGACACCCGAATTAGGACGGGCGGCGCTCATTGCCTTTCCGGAAACCGCGCTTCATGAAGACTGCTCCTAGCGACAGTCCAGAGCCAGGTTTTCCGAAGGGCCCCCCTTTTAAGACACTGCACTTAGCGACAGTGTTCAGGGGTGTTAAATAATCGAAAAGTGAATGTCGCTTGTGCGACGAACCATACATCGAAAATTTTGTAACTGATTGTGAACGGGCAACGAGGCAAAATTGTAAAAAACCTGTTTGACGAAAAATTGTGAAATAAATTGTGGACACTCCTGGGACATCCCTTCTTCGAATCCGAAATTTGTAAACTGTTCGACGAAAATGTTCCAATAAAATTGTAAACTTGGGAAACCGAATTAAAATTGCGAAACTGAATTAAATATGTGAAACCGAATAAAAATTGTGCAATCGAATTAAAATTGCGAAATTGTGAGAAATAAAACCACGAACCAATTAAAACTATTTGAATAAAAAGAATATTTGTCATTTGTTAAAATATTTGCCACGAGTTTTAAACATTTTTAAACTACCCGCTACGTCCAACACGCTTAACGTTTAACTTTTATAATTTCTTCATTTCAACGATCACCCTCGCTGCGCTCCAATCCCTGACGGGGCGCATTCCTGTCTAAACTCGCAGGAGTAACATTTTATATTCGAGCAATTAACATTCGCGACGTTCCACGGTCGAGGTGTCGACAAGGCAGGTTAGGCAAAAATTAATAAAATACAAACAACGAACGGAAAAATATCGAACTCCGAAAATCGGGACGTAACAATATAATAGCAGAAGTATGCATACTGTTACCGTTGCACCGCGTTTCACGTTTGAAACTACGAGGTCGTAAATCTCGATACTCTTACGCATAGAGACGATGAGCTCGTTGGTAACGCCGCACGCCAACTTATAATTTATAAATCGATTTTTTTTGTCTTATCTTATTGTTTAACATTTCAAGAATATGTCCTTAAAATTTTAAACCGATCTAAGCAATATTCTTGAAGTTATTGTCTTATTAATCTCCTGGCCTTTAACGTTATACCTCTAACAGATGCGGGCGGTCGGGCTAGCAGTGCAGCTGTCGAACAGGTATACATTTTATTCATTGCTATTGTGTATATAGTATATAGTGTATGCTATACACTACAATATTTTAAAAGAAGAAACGAGTTGGAATCGATGATTCTGTGTAAGTTGGAAAAAAAAAAAAATTTGCTTCACTTTTCTACTTCATAAACTTTAGACGCGTTTTTCTCAAAACTACTTTTTCAAAGTCCGTGTTCACTGCCATTTAAAAACTACTTGACCGATTCATTTCAAACTTTGTACACATTTCCTACATATAAAATACCTTCCCCCAACGTTTAGTAAATTTTTTTTTTTTTTACATTAAAGGCGGTTTTCCCACCCTAAAAATGGCGGAATTTTTCGTGGAAAATAACAGTTCGCACTTTAGATGGCCGCCAAAAATTTTTAAATGAAAAAAAAAATTATCTGAGAACGTTGGGGGGAAGATTTGATTATAATTTGACTAAATTTTCATGGTTTTTCATTTTCAGATAATTTTCGGCCGAGTTATAGTGAACACCGCAAATTGTTTTTTTTCCAAGACGTTCTGGGGGAAGCTCTGTTACGGGCTTATGCTTCAATATTTCTGCATAAAAAAATGACACAACATTGTCAAAAGTATGCTCAATAATGTACAAAAGGTTCGAATAAAATTGCTCAATCCATATTTGAGAAAAAAAATCGCAAAAAAGTGTTTTTTTTTTACGCTGAAACCCTTACCCCTCCCTTAAGTTATAAAAATATTCCTCACGCCTGAAGGGTCGCGAGTTAAGCGGTTCGAGAGTTTATTGGGGCCCTGTATTATTCGTCGGGTTGTAGCACTCGGGCCTTGTACTTTATGGAATAAGAGTTCCTTTGTATTACGAAGGTGGTAATCGAGAGGCCGAACGATCTAAAAACTTAATACTAAGCGCATATACTAGTTGATTACTTTATTAGCCTTCCGCGTGGTTGCCAGATACTGAAGAGTTCCAACGCGAACTCGCTCGAGACTTATTGACCCTTTTTACCATCCGTCTGGGAAGAGATAGTTGCTCTTACCTGACGAGTCGCCTTGAGTACCGAAATTGTAATTTTTCGAATGAAATATCTTTTTTAAGAATTATTGGATTACGCGAAGTAACACGCAACACATACGGTGTTCAATAAAATAAAGCTAAAGATGGTTTGGGTGCATGAATGAATCAAATATCGGAATATAAATAAGGTCTTCGCGTGTTCCTTGTACCTAAGATTTCGGTATTGAACGCCTTCCATTCGTATACGTCTGTCAATATCAGCTTCCATGAGAATTCGTAGGGTTGGGCCATATCCATTTTCATTGCGCGCATACACTTGACCTGAGCAAGACCAAACGTACCTCCACGATCCTCCAGCAACTTGCGTCTTGGTCTTTCGTTGTAACGTATACGTTGTAGATGGCAAAAACTCATTGAGGAGAATGTTACCAGCCTGATCAGTTCTGAAAACAGAAATAACAGTGAGATCCACTGTGGATCCCTTGATGCCGACGATGCAAGAGAACAGCTAGAATAAACCATGACACAGCCACGTACATATATGTTCGGGTCAGTATTTCGTCAAATACAACTCGATGTTCCGCCGTACAGTTGTCCTACATAATCGTGCATAATAATTATGACGTCATCAATCAGAACACCAGCGAGTGACATTAATGTCTACCAGAGAGAGCTCTGGTCTCCACAGTCCTGTGCCACAAACTCAATCCCTTCGCTTCTCCACTCCATACATACGAGTATGCATATATGATGGCAGATCACTGTGCTGTTGCAGAACGGCGATCGAGCGATGAACATGTAGCGCGTGTACTAGAAAACGGGATACAATTTCGCCGATTAAGATTTAGCGCCCGGTCAACTGGACGAAATATAACTAACTTGTAAAAATAATTACCGCTTCGTAGTTCATATCCCCTGACATTTTTCTTCGCATTCATTCCAGAGAGGGTTGCATTATTCGGTGGTTCGCAGGACCCGCTTACACCTTAATAAGCATTGGCTACCTGTTTTTTCCCATAATTATTTCAAGTATGTATTTTGGACATACTTTCTCGTTGAGCCAGATGAAACATCTTGTTCCAATCTCTTGACAGTGACCGATGCAAGTAGATTGGCCAAGTTCGAACGCTGAGCTAGGACGCGTAGGGATTAGCGAAACGCCGAGATCTCGATGATTTAAGGCACTTTACAAAGAGGAAGGGGTGTGTGGGTGTGCGAGACGAGGTGTTGCATGCTCTTCGGAAATTCTACGGCCTGACCTCACGTAGGGTTATACTACTCCGCTATATATAAATGTATATATACGACAATGGTTCATCGTAGGCTCATTGTATGGTTGAGCATGGTTTCACGCTGGTGACATTTGCGCGGGGTGCCCACGGCTAGTTCCTAATTCGTGTAAATGCATTCGCAATATATTCCCCAAAGAAACAACATCGCGCGTGTGAACAGGGTCGGACGGGTCATGCGCTACGACAGAGGCGCTATAACTACTTGGACATTGTGCGTCGCTCCATTATACAAATGGTATGTTACATATATCTCTATTTAGTATCAACCTGTATATATTTATTACTACATATATGTAGATCCACTTGCTTAATTTGAACTAATGTTCAATCTACTCAGATATGATGAGTATCTACTTAAATAATGCTGTGTTTAAGTAGAAACTTTCGGGTGAGTCGATGTATTTGACAGAAACTTTTTTCCGTCGGCTTCTAACAAGGCTCGTAGGTGCATAATCATTGGGGAGAGACGTCATTAGTAGACCACTGAAGGGAGAGGCGTCATTATTCGACCACTGAAGGGAAAGTAATTGATTATACTCGGTTAGAAACTTTCCCACACGTTTGGATCGAGGTCCATTCAGGAAACCAATGTCATCAACGGACCATTTTCATAAGAGGTATCATTCACGGAATGGTGCTGAATCTTGGGAAGTAGATGTTATGTCCTGTCGCAATCATTATGAAATGTATAATTTTCCTCACTTAACATTGGTGAGAATAATCGTTATTGAGGACTCGAAAAAGCGTTGAGAAAAGTTCGTATTATAGCAGTCAGATTGACCTTCAGTAGTACCGTCGATCGGGAAGTCCACCTTCAAAACCCGAAATTGCATTACCAAAAGATGTTAACAATTGCAGTCATCCTTCAATGACGTTTATCTATCTACAAAACTGCAACCGACAATCTTCGACACAAATTGTAACGATACAGAAAGGTCAACACAAATTGTACGAGTGAGAGTCTCAACAAATAAAGCTGCAATTTAAAACTTACCAGTTGCTTTCTCGAAATTTTATACAATGCACAAAGCCTCTTCTGTAGGTAATTATACTTTATCAATTCCGGTTTCTTCATGGAGAAAGCTTTCAGTATTGTGTGAAATTTTAAGGAAGCAACTGAATAATTCCAATTTGCAGCTTTATTCCTACATGTACTGTAAATCCCTAATTTTCCGAATGATTAGAAGGTTGATAAAATCACGATTGTCGGGACATTCGACTTCAATCATCCATCAATGACATTTTATCTCATACTAGCTGTACCGGGCCATGCATTGCTGTGGCTCAGTCTGGTTAAATGGAAAAAAAGACCTCTGACATCTATATAATAGGCATATAAAAATACGCGCGTATTCGAATGTAACGTTGTGTCAAAATTTCAAATTATTTATATAGATACAACATTTTCCCGCCTAATCTAAAAAGGTCAATACAAATTGCACGTTGTCCGTACTAAATCTCTTTGGATAAAATTTCCCTGGACAAAATTTTCATTAGCGTAGGTGGATGTGTGCGTCAGCTTGCTTGATTAGTGTGTTTGCGTACTTGTTACTTGGTGACATCATTATAAACGGTAGCTTAATTTTTGTTGTCTTCACCGACATATGCGGATGTGTGCGTGAGCTCACTCGACCAGCGTGTTTGCGTATTTAGTCCTTGGCGACATCATTACAAACGGTGGCGTAGGCTTTGTTGTCTGTCATCGACATATGCACATCCGGATGTGGGCGTGAGGTCACTCCACCAGCGTGTTTGCATATTTGTATCTTGGTAAAATCATTGCAAATGGTGGCTTACGTTTTGTTATCTATCATCGAGACATACGGATGAGTGCATGAGGACGCTTGACTACGGACTTTGCATATTTGTTTCTTAATCGAAATATTACAAACGGTGAAATACA
The DNA here is from genome assembly GCA_958009045.1 of Oxytorus armatus. Classification (NCBI taxonomy): domain Eukaryota; kingdom Metazoa; phylum Arthropoda; class Insecta; order Hymenoptera; family Ichneumonidae; genus Oxytorus; species Oxytorus armatus. The sequence continues at coordinate 11,992,102 of OY253748.1, read as the reverse complement.
CTGAGACGGCCCTGGTCTCCGCGACGACGTCACGCGTCCTTCGGTATGCTTACGAGCGTTGTCACACACGAGGAGCAGAGGGCGCCACCAACATCAACCCCTGGGACTAATCCCGCGATGGCCATGAGTAGGACCACCAACCCGCGGTCGTGGTCAACAGACCGTAAACCTGCAAACAAAAATCAACCAATTAAAACCAAGAAATATAAAGGAAATAAAAAATACCGCAATGCGACAAAGATCAGAAATAGAAAGGGTAAAGGAACGAGGAAGGGAAGGTACGCAATCCGGGTATAAAAAGGCCGGTTTTTGTCAGGACCGGCACTCTTGGATGCTCTCGAGTCCGAAAGGAATCTAAACTACTTGGTCTCCATGACTACTTGTTTTCTGTCGTAAGGAAAGTGGAGACTTTGGGAAGTAGAGGAATAGAGGAGGAAAAGCGTTATAAGAGGTCTGATAAAAGGGAGAAGGAAGACCAGCACCGTGAAACTCACATGACTACTGTCCTTTGTCGTAGGAAAGTGTGAGGGGATCGGCAAGGCTGGAATTCTGTCTAAAGTCAGGAGAAACGAATCGGATTAAGGCTACGGGAAAGGAGTGACAAGGTAAGACTCGGAAATTGAAAAATAAGTAAAAGTGAGACTCACCCCGGGTTAAATCGACGATATGAGTTGGCGAAGTGGACGACATAGTCCACGTGTCCAAGATATCGTTGAATCTATAAGAGAGAAATACAGAAAGTAGAAAAATAAAACTGTAAAATGACAATCAAGCATCAAAACAAAATATACAATTAGAGGTTACGAGAAAAATAAACAGAATTATAAAAATAAAAATTATAGAATAACAAGTAGAAATAACAATAAAAGAGAATTAATAAAAAAGAAAAACCCCCACAAGAAACTGTTAATATGACGAATAATAATAAAGAATCATATTAATAAAGATAAAGATAGAAAGGAGAAGGAGTGAGGAGAATAAAAGAAATTAATAAAGACACAAAACAAGAAAATCATAGGAAAAGAGATGAAACGTCACATGTACATATAAACGTGTACACCCATACACACACGGCTATACACACACACGTCACTGGATATAAAAAGCTCACCTGCCGATGTCCGAGGAGGTCAGGAGGACAGCAAATATCCAGGGAACGATAGACGAGTATCATGAACGGACGGAACACCACGGAGGACACAATTCACAATTAAAAACAATAAAAATACGATCGGACTAACACTAACAACACAACGAGGCTCGCACGTACGACGTCGGCGGTGAGTGTAGCTCAGCCTGACGGAGAGAGCGACAGAAGGCAGCACCAAACGGACAACTTATTCGAGTGCGAGAATTACCGACGGCAGCGAAAATTCAAATTATTTAGACGAATACAAACAGAATATACACATTTAATCATTATCAAGAGCATAAAAAAGCAACAAAATCTGTACGAAAATAAATTCTGGTCATTGAGCACCCTATTCTGGTTCAACGTCTTTATTTTTATCGAGTCCGAACCTTAATAAAAACAGTTAACGCACTGATACCGTTACAACACTTTAGTGAATTGCGTCAGTACTTGTGGATGTTTGCGCGATCTCTATTGCGTGTTGCTCGACAAACGATTACTAATCAGTCTCATCTTCTTATACGTGTCGTATACGTCGCACGAGAACTATTATGTCGAATGATTATAATTGATTATAATAATATAATCGAGTAGCTCAAATCGATATGTATTTATATGAGTTGTGTTTGTTACTTCATTGAAATTATACAGGTACCAGTTGATTTCCTTGTCGAGTATTCTGTGTATGGGTCCATATTGTTTGGGGGGAGATTTCGTCCGGGATAATTTTGTGCGTGGTATTTTGGCCGGGGGAATTTTGTCTGGGAGGATGTTGTAGGAGGGAATTTTGTCTGGGAAATTTAATCCTGGAACCGTTAGACCCTTAACAGACCGCCTATAGTGATTTTTCGAAAAATTCGAGATTCTATAACTTGGGAATGCTTCGATCGATTTTCTCCAAATTCAAGGGCAAACTGTATTTCATGATAGTCTATTCGTGTAAAAAGTTTCAGACCGGTAACTCTAAAATTGCATGAGTTATGCTCTGAAAAAGACATGCTTAAAAATATTGCTTTCACCTTAAAAAAGTCCTTGCAAAAAATTCGCTTCTACCTTAAGGGGTAGGCCACTCTGGAGGCCGAAAAAATAGGCTTTTTGGGGGATGTTTTTCAGAAAAACTACAAAATAAATCGAGATTACAAAATAGGGTGTTTATCATACATATCAGTGACTGTTACAATCATTTTTTTTAAGCGATTAATTTGAAAATGGCGGCTGTGCAACGTTTTTGCGATGACGTCTCTGTTTTCCAGGGTCGACAAACAGCTCCTGTAATTTTTGAATTATGATGAGCCAATGAATTGTTTTCAATAATATATAACAACAGCTATAGAAGTACGTAGGATTTTTTCGATATATCGATTTTTGGCCAAATGGCGCACTTCTAACGTGAAAAGTGAGAAATTGAGAACACATTTCGTAGCTGTTCGGGCCGATTTCCAAGTCCATTGCCTCCATTATGTGCAAAATTGAAGAAAACCCGCCATCGTACACGATGTCGAAATCGATGTCGGGGGCAATGCCCACACAGTCGAGTTGAAGCTTTCGTTACTGTTTTCTGTGTATCCGCCGATGCATCGAGTTAGAAGATTCTCACTAGTCAGTTCTTCATAGACTGGTTTGGTAGCTTCATAGACTTCAATTGGAGCTGGCAAGAGCTGGCATATGTTTCTACTCAGCCAAAGTATTTGTAGCTTCAGCCAGTTGCCATGGGCACCATGAATCCTCTCCAATAGGACATTTGTCGTGCTACGGTTTGGCATCAATAGATAATTTATGATCCAGTGTAGCCCAAGTACTGCTTCTCATGTTCTCAATTGAATCACTGTTTTTACGAATGGCCAATCCATAATAAATAGATAGCTCGTCTATAAGTTTTCCAGTCAATTTGCCCCTTCCACCGAGACCTTTTGTCTTCCTTTTCAAATTATGTAGTCGGGTGCCCACTCGCTTTTGCACATGATCTATACATTCTTTCTCGAGTACTGTGAAATCCTCATACGGCTTAGCATCTGTAATACCTTTAAAAGTCGCAGAATCATCGTCACCAATATAATGAGTGTATTTGACCTGGTGCAAAGTTTCAGAGCGTCGATACATCTCAACAACTGCATCGACTTCCATTTTTCCTACCGATCCATTGTGATTCACAGCGCATTCTTCTGCATGATTTTCTGCCCACTCCGCATATTCTTCGGTATCTTCTTTTTTAGCCCAATACTCACACAGCCTTACAGTATTTTGATTTCACTACACAATCAAAGATTTTTCCACAGTTATTACCAATAAGAGTCACTAACCCATGCAAAGACGTAAATCCACGTTCTCTCCACGAACCATCGCCTGATACTGCAGTTCCATTTTCTCCATTTTCAATACAAATGGTTTTCGTCTTCTTCCGCAGCTCTCATCAGACTGTTCTTGCAAACTAGATTGGTTGCAGTGGACATTCTTTTGACAACCTTATCGTAAAATGAGTGAAAGATAGGCCGAGGTAATTCCATGAATGCACAGAATTTCATTATTCCGTGCAAACTAACTCCAAGCAATCGCATGGCAATTATGATTCTACGGTTGATTTCATAGCTTTTGTAAACAAATGGACAACTCGGTAGCTCAGTCTTTCCACAATTCTCACAGGACACTACTAGTTTAAATCCCAAACCGCGCTTGCCACTTTCAGTAAATTTCACTTCCAATTGGCATACTTTACAAATGTCAACGTTCGAAATAGTCGAAAATGCTGCAATAAAGTTTATAATACGATAACCAAACGCTGGATTCACTTCGATATCATACAGATCTTCGGATTACTTAAGAATTTTGCCGATGTTCTGGCATTCAAGTCATCTGGTGCTTCTAACTCATGGCGAATGAATGGTCTTCTTCGAGATGGTTTTGGTCTCTTGCCGTTGCCAGATGCCGTTTTTCCTCCTGTCTTTCCACTGTACACCACTTTGTCACTCATTGTAAAAACAAATCAATAATTACACAGGGAAAAAGAAATGAAAGTTGACAGAAGTATCGAGAAAAACGAGTGTTTGTCGACTAGCGTCCTTCTCAAATGCTTGACTATTCGTGAGCTGACTATACGTGAGACGAAACTAGACAAAATAGAAGTCTAGACTTGTCTAGACTAGTCAGGTAACAAATGATTTCAATAAACGAGTGTTTGTCGACTAGCGTCCTTCTCAAATGCTTGACTATTCGTGAGATGACTATACGTGAGACGAAACTAGACAAAATAGAAGTCTAGACTTGTCTAGACTAGTCAGATAACAAATGATTTCAATAACATCTGCCATATACCTCTTCTAGTCCCTTAAAGTGCCATCCCCCTAGCGCTCACAAAAGGAGCTCGCTGCGGACCAGGCGGCCTTGTACTAAAATTCGAAAACCGAGTACTTAGAGGTTTTTCCCGGCCATAATCTTTTGGGACATCATGTTTAAGGTCTGAAGGCCATTTAAAAAAAAATTTTTAATCGATTTTTCAAAAATTCGAGAGTGGCCTAACTCTTTAAAGCGTTGTACGCAGTCAGAAGACCGAAAAAGGCGATTTTTCAAGAATTTTTCCTGGAGGAACCCATTTTGAGGGGACGAGCTACCCTGATTTGAGTTTTTGCATTCCAGTTATCTCTTCGTCATTCCAAATGGGTTTGCCGATACGAACTCTTCTCATTGAGCTAAAATTAATGTTTCACCATTTTTCTGTTATTTTAAGGGGTAGAAACACCCTTGAACATCTACGTTTTGCACCATACATCGAAGACTTGATAATCGATTGTAATGAAAATTATACTATTTTATAGCGGAAATAAAATTGAAGTTGACGTGTTTTTGTATTTGTGCGAGAAAAATTTATTAAGTGGGTAAACTACCCCTATTTGAGTTTTTACATTCCAGTTGTCTCCTTGTCATTGCAAATGTGTTTGTCGATAAGAACTCTCCTCATCAAGCTGAAATTAATGATTCACTGTTTTTTTTTTAAATAGTACGCATACATAAGGGGGCAGACCACCCTTTGTAACGCTTTTTCTTAATAGTTATTCAAAAGTTTCCGAACCACGGCCAAGAAATTTTATGATGGTACGATTTTCGTATTTAGATAAACTACGCATTTACGAGAAGAATAATTAAGAGGGATTATAATATACATCACTCGCTAACACATCCTTTTTTTTATATAATTTTCCTCACTTTTTCACATATCACTGTAGGAGTATTTTTTTATTATTAGCATAAACACGGTGTTCATATATTATTAAATGATATTACCCGTAATAAAGTGACAGGTTCTAATGGATGGACTAATTTCTCTGTATAGATTTTCAGTTAGGTGTTACTTTTACCTAAAATAGATGTGCTAGATTCTTTGAAACGGGAACCTTAATAGTATATTTCAAGTGAATCGGTTGATTCTTTCGAAGAGATCATATGTATATAAGCGCTTTTGACGTACACACTTTATTTACCTAGTAACTTTACTCTACACACGCCATTATCATCTTTTGTATACATGTTAATTATCTACTGTCCGTTATTATCAACTTTTAACCACAATCATGGTTCATAGACCGATCAAAAATGGTAGTCATCGAAAAAATGCTTCAAGCACAACGATTGCTGATAAGCATTGCCCGTGACATCCACGTAGTGTCACCGAACAGCAAAGTGTTAGTAACGAATTTAGGTGGTAAAACGTAATAGTACGGAAGTTGTAAATTCCGCAATTACGGATAATGATACGAAGGCCCAATCAAAAGTGTATTTTGATGGTCAGGCATATAGCTATACTACTAATATTGAAAATATGCTCCTGCAGCAACGTGTGAAAAAGCAAGGAAAATGTTAAAAAAAACGGATGCGTTAGTGTATGAAGTATACTATAATCCCTCTTAATTATGTTTCTCGTAAATGCGTAAGTTTATCTGAATACGAAAATCATACCATCATAAAATTTCTTGGCAGTGGTTCGGAAATTTTTGAATAACTATTAAAAAAGGGGTTACAAAGGGTGGTCTGCCCCCTTATTTATACGTATAATTTAAAAAAAAACGGTGAATCATTTATTTTAGCTTGATGAGGAGAGTTCTTATCGCAAACACATTTGCAATGACAAGGAGACAACTGGAATGTATAAACTCAAATAGGGGTAGCTTGCCTTCTTAAAACTGTTTTCTTGCACAAATAGAAAAAAACGTGGACTATAATTTTATTTCCGCTATGAAACAGTATAATTTCCATTCCAATCGGTTCGCAAGTTTTCAATGTAGGGTGCAAGACGTAGATGTTCAAGGGTGTTTCTACCCCTTAAAATAACAGAAAAATGGTGAAACATTAATTTTAGCTCAATGAGAAGAATTCGTATCGGCAAGCACATTTGGAATGACGAGGAGACACCTGGAATGTAAAAACTCAAATGGGGGTAGTTTACCCCCTTAAAAAAATGTTCTCGCACAAATACAAAAACACGTCAACTTCGATTTTATTTCCGCTATAAAACAGTATAATTTTCATTGCAATCGATTACCAAGTTTTCAATGTAGGGTGCAAGACGTAGATGTTCAAGGGTGTTTCTACCCCTTAAAATAACAAAAAAATGGTGAAACATTAATTTTAGCTTCATGAGAAGAGTTCGTATCGGCAAGCACATTTGGAATGACAAGGAGACACCTGGAATGTAAAAACTCAAATAGGGGTAGTTTACCCCCTTAAAAAAATGTTCTCGCACAAATACAAAAACACGTGAACTTCAATTTTATTTCCGCTACGCAATAGCATAATTTTCATTCCAATCGATTCGCAAGTTTTCAATGTAGGGGGCAAAAAGTGGATGTTCGAGGGTGTTTCGACCCCTGAAAATATATTTTTTTTTTCATTATCTGGTGGGTTCTTCATTTCTTTGAATAAGAAACATTTTAATCTTGGTTTCATCAAAATCGATGCACTGCTCCTATGTGAAACTGCAAAATCGCCTTTTGACATGTGTAACTTTAGGGGATGGTTTCACCCCTTGAAACCGTTTTTCCGCCGATAAAAAAAACTATATGTCGCTTAGTTTTCAATGCTCTATAATATACTTAAGTTTCAACAAAATCGGAGGGGGACACCTCGAGTACTTTCCTTGTCAGATTATTTCCGTCACTTATTTCTATTATTGAGAAGCTGTTCATTTCTATTTTTCTCAAGTTTCTCTATTCACGAGTGGTACCCTCACGTTTGTTTTACCGCACTTTTTCTCAAATATTTATCGCGTTAACAGATCGGACTTTTCCTAGACTCGTATACTCCAGGTCACAAACTTTAGCTAATTTACTCTTTTCTTTTCGCATCCAGACCGAGTCTAAGGTTTCCCGCTCCCCTCTCGCTTTCCGTACGTCTGGATCAGTGCGGCGAGAGCTTTGCAGTACTACCATCCTCTCTTTCTTTTCTCAAACCGCTTGCAACACTTTGTCCCTCCAGGCCTCTATTTCTCGAAATATCTGCTTTCCTAACGACTGAGCCAGTACGACAGTTACCCCAGTACTATAGTCGCCCTTCAGAATCCAGAGCACAAGTAACTTTTCTCGACAAAATCGGCCTTTTTATACCCATTTGGACCCTACCCTGTCACCTTGCTTTTATCCTTTCCTGCTTCAATCTTTTTGCCTCATTGCGGTATTTTATCGTGGCCCTCTGTGATTGGTTATCAATGTGATTTTTGTCACGTGTGTAAAATTGACTTTTTAGATTGGCTCTTTTGTAAATATCGATTCCGCGTATTGTATTGGTGTCATCTAGCGACTCTTCCCACACCCTGCTCCCGCATTGTTTTTAAAAAGACCTCGGAAGTGCGCTTAGGGCAATACAGTACGTTTCAAATTGTTTATGATTATGATGTGATGTGACGAAAAGTTGTGCCAAAGAGATAGAACCTGGTTGGCAGATGCTGACGTTCGACTACGTACGAACACTAAATTGTTTTTGCCGACCAATGTAGTTTTTCTTAAGTAATTTTATAGTCGACGTTGTCGTAATGACTTTCACATTTACAACACGTTTATTTGTGATCAAATCTAAGCATATACTGTGAAAACAGAAAAACTCTTTCGTGAATTTTTTATTTACTACCCAAAATATGGAAAATGACCATATTTTTATTAAATTCACATACTATAATGAAAGTTTCTTGAACTGCTCCAAAGTGCGCCGAACATTTCTTTGTAATAATACGAAAAAATTTATGAGAGAAAAAATCAGTGGTTCAGCGGTTGCTGAGGTCGGACGGCAAAAATCGTGTTTGTGCCCAAAAATCGCCATTTTTTAAAGGAATTTTATAGTTTGAGATGCATGAAAGTCTTGAAACTATGTGGGTCACACATTTATTTAAATCTGAATACCGCGATCAAGGAGACCAATATTGGTGGATTGGTTCCTCAGTTGTAAGAGGATACGGATATCTCACGAGACAGCTAAAATGGGGGGCAATGTTAACACTTAACGTACCAAGCAAGGATCAAATGACCCCTACCAAAATCTACTTTAAATTCGTCCATTCTTTGTAATGTTTTTAGCTCATCTGACTCGCTGTAAATCAGTTTGATTATTTTATTAGAAATCCGAAGTTATGTTAGGTATGATTACCTTTAATAATTAACAATTTTTTCATAACGATTAATCTTTATTTCATAAGGGGTCAAATGTCCCCGTATGTGCAGGTACGTTTAGTGTTAATATGCATTCTTCGTGATATTGAGAGTGAGGGACTGAAATAACATTACATGTGATAAATTTGTCAGGATTTTGTATAGGTCAACGCGTTTCCACGTGGGGTCGATCGAAAGGTTTCATATTATGGTTATTTGCCGTTATTCGAGCATAAGAGAGTAGGCAGTGTTTAGTGTGACGTGAAGTACGACGGGTAATGAGGGTCAGACAGTTGGTTTTGTTTTTAATTGTCGGGCGTCTATGGCTTAATATTGTACGAAATGTTAATCTAGTTCATATATTCTTCAATTTTCGTAATACTGATGATAATAATAACTATGGATCATGCAAGAAAATTCTGATACATCCGACGCGAGGTCGACTATTCAAATATCTGCTGAGCAAGTTCGAATATTGTCTTTATGCATCGGAAATCTGTTTGCATCCTATTTCCTCCTACCCATCCCCTTGTGTTATTCTCGTGACGAGAAAGAATGCACCACCAGCAAAGAGAGTGAGAGGTTGACCGATGTAGTAGAGGAGAACGGTCGGGTACGCTGCTCCGTGGTATAACCCCGAATAACAGGGAGGGATGATGATGCAGTAGAGCAACCCCCATGCGTTCCCGGAAGCGATAGCAGGACGGGAAACAAAAGGAGAATGAGGCGCTAAGGATATCCGAAAACAATACATTTTACTCTGACCGGCTAGCGCACTACCGCCAACATGAATGTCGCTTCGGTCTCTCTCTCTCTCTCTCTCTCTCTCTCTCTCTCTCTCTCTCTATCTCTATCTCTATCTCTATAGAAGTTGTGTTACTTTTTATCTATCTATCTCTATAAAAGTTGTGTTACTTTTTACCCGCAGACAGAGGCCATACAGGTAGCCAGCAGAAAATGAGTGTCACAGAACAGCAGTGACTTCGATACCTTATGTAGTTACTCGATTGAAATAAAAGTACACCATCGGTTGTAAATAACGTATCGGAGTCGAATCAAGTATGAATCTTGCCGCGGGTCTGCTCAAAAGATATGAACACAGCGTGAATGAAGTTAAGCGTTTTTCGGTGACGAAAATACTGATAATTCTCACTCAATATTAAGTTTGAAAAATTGTTTGAGCAGAGCACGACTTTCACGTTCAGAGACATTGTGGTGATAAACCCATACACATGTCTGTATCGCTTTCATTGCTGATATTTCATAAAACAATGCTTCGTCACCGTATTTACATCAGAATATCCACCTGTCGGGCGCGAAACTATGCACATGACTTTTGATAATTGTAATATAAAAAGTAACGAGAATTAAATAAGACCTGTCAAACTATTGCAGTAGCCATCCCCTAAAAGTATATCTTCTTTCTTCTTCTGCCCCATTTTGGTTGATGCACCGTCGGTATACTGCCGTGAGTGGCCCAGCTTGGCCACTCCACGGACCAAGACACAAAACTATTAGTATTCATAACAGGTTTTTCTATTTTACACTGACAATTACTATATGTCCATTTCTATTGATTTCGCATGAAAATTAAAAATAGAGATACACTCGGTGCACGACTAGTGCACATTAGTGCAACTAGTTGAAAACGCTATATGTGAATTTAGATCGTCGTGTCGGCATGGTAGAAAATGGAGTTGTTTCGAGTCGCTACCGCGACACTTAATTATAAAAAATTTGTTGCGCTTGATCTGAATTTGGAACTGAAACAGGCGTGTATTGACCTACCACATCTAAAAACCTTGCTGATGTTACGGAATCATGTTACGGAACGACATATCATAATCACCTATCGTAGCACTACGTGATGTCTTATATTTCGTGACCTAACGTTCAACATTTTTTGCGGAAGACATATGTTTCTACGAAATTAAATTCTTTTTACTATATTGTTCGTAATCTTACGCCAGTCATTTTACGGCAACAACTTCACGCGAATAATAAATTTGATGAGAAAGTCACGAGTTACGATTATATCAATAGCAACTGCTTCGTGTCCAATTTTTTTCAATTGTTTCACTTCTTCTTGTGCACTTTGATGATCAAATATAAATATGGGAAAGAACGAGCGAGAGATAGGTTCGCAATGCTTCGTAATGTATGAGTCAGCGTTACGAGCGGACGTGAAACTGTGTTAACCTGCATGAAATATCCTTGTTGACACATGCCGGAAAATCCGTACCACTGGAATATCTAATCCCCCAGTATCCCCAAAATATTCAACCTCTAACCCCCAGCCCATACCTCTTTCCTCTATAATCGGGAAATTTCTGGAAATTCGTTCGAACGGGCCCGAGATCTGCTTAGCCAGGCGCTTAACGCTTAAAGCGGGGATTTCCCGAACTGAAGTAGCGCGACGAGATTTGAACACCAAGGGGTTCGTACACATGGAGATCGTACAAAACGGCGATCGTACACATGGGAATCGTTCACCACGGGGATTGTACAGAAGGGAATCGTTCACGACGGAGATCGTACAGAAGGGAATCGCTCACGACGGGGATTGTACAGATGGGAATCGTTCACGGGAACTGATACACATGGGAATAAAACTTCAGGCAATTAAAACCCTCCCCGGTAGGACGGTTGCATCACAGGGAGGTGAGAAAGGCGGACAGAGAATGTTATATAGACTTTGAATTCACTTTGGTGTGGCCAAGTCGATTCAACTCCCGTCGAAATGTTCCAATCTCCTTCATAGTGTTGAGCTGAAAGAAAACAGAAAAAAAAGAGTGCCAAGGTACTCACGAAAATTGATGTGTAAACATGTGAGCTCGTATCAGTTCGGTTTGGGAAAATTGAGGTCGTGCACTGGCTTTGATCAAAATTTATTTTGTAATAAAACAATGCGACATTTGCGACATTAAATTATATCATTTTCTTATAGGAATATAAGTAATTAATTATGAGTATAACTAAATGAATGCACACCTTACGCTGTAAAGTCACATCGTATATACATTTTAAACAAACAATATTCCGCACCGAGTCATTCTTTGGGACTCGAAACAAAGATACACGATCTTTGTTACTTTTGGATGCGCTACTACCTACATGTATGAACTATACACTTTTTCGTCATTTTATTAAATTATTAAATTTTTAACTAATTTACACACTTTGCGTCGCGTCATCTGGCGCTCGAAGTCTTACACTTACTCATCTGACGCTCGAAATTCAGTTAGCCTCTACCATGTACCGATCTCACACACGCATTAACGCACTCGCAACAACGGGACCTACGGTGACGTCATCTGACGCTCGAGACTTACGCTTACTCGTCTGAGGCTCGACGTCTCAGTTAGCCCCTATCGTATATCGAGCGCTAAGATGGTTACACATAAAAAATAAACGTGGATTCTTCCACGTTTATTCTATTTTTTCTTTTTTGTTTATCCTTCTATAAGGTATTCTGAAAGATGTAGAACAAATGTGATCCCAAACGATAGGGCTGCACAGAGTCGCGTCATCTGCATCTCAAAATCGGTCCCAATTTAAACGTGAACATTTGCTACCTCATCATTTTCGTAGATTTATAAAACTCTCTTTATGAAGTAACCATCATTTTCTATTTCGGTTTACTCATGGAACCTCATGGAGCGTTCGCAAGATTTATTTAAATATCAAGGAGGTAATATGGAAGTTACAATGTGAACTTTTAAAAATATTATAAGATATTTGTAAAAACAAGGGTATTTAGCCAAAACAGTTCACAACCGTTACAGCAAATGCAGATATTTCCATATCTTTTGAAATCCCATAAACTTACATTTTTTTTGTATTACAAAATCGAAATGCTTTGTTTCCTCAAAGAGAAAACTTCCTAAACGGGAAATCAAAATTGCAAAATTCTCGGTGTTGCAGCGAGCTTTGCATTTTGTCTTAATGATTTCGCCGAAAGGATTGAGGAATTCGTCAGCGAAACGAAACATAGATAATCACAATCGACGAAGCGAATCCTCGCCATCAGGATTCTAGCGAGATACTTGCCTACTGTATACAAAGGTGTAACACGTTTCGCAATGAGTTCGCGTGTAAAACGCGTATTAGTAGGGTGATGGTTCGGAAAAATCACCGAGACTAAAAGTTAATTTACGACAGTTCATTGTCACGAGGACGACCCATTAGGACGTGTTTAAGGTCGTTATCCCGTGTGTAGGTTGCTTTTTTACGCTTCTTTGGGAATTACTTTTGACGATCTAAATAAAGATACAACTGCGAAACTTTTACCACGTATTTATTCACATTTTGACCACACTTTACAATGTTTTCAGCCTGAAATCGTCGCTCATTGCTGAGGTACACCGCAACTTAGCCACTCATTTTCAAAAAACGTTTCTTTCGATTATCACGATTGCGGGCGTTCTGCTTATCTGAAACAAAAAAATCAAACGGCATTTTAATCTATGAACTTTTAACTAGTCTTGGAACTAGGATTATCAAATAATATTGAAAAGTTAATTTTTAACAACTTGTTGAACTCTTATCGTCAATTTTGGTGTTTTTTTCACGCCTTCTTCAGCATGACAAAAAATGCCGCATCGAGTGTTCGATCGCGCGCTCCAAACGCCTTGCCTGTTCAGACCTGTAACTTCCGAACGGCTACGAATATCGGAAAATAACTTCGCCCACATATCCTACCCAATATTTAAATGCAATTTATACAAAAAAATCAATTTTTTGAACTTGTCACACGGGATGACGGCCTCAAATAATAAGCGGTAGAGGGTAGGACACTGGCGGGCATGGGGTTGTGAGAACTCCGAGAAGAAAAGAGATATGGAGAGAGAGAGAGAGAGAGAGAAGGTCATATTGACGATTATTCGCTGGCTCAGCTATTTCTTGTACATTATATTCCATGTTATCGTACATTTAATATGTGACTTATTTTCTATCGTAACATATACTCGTTTAACTTGAACTCCTTTGAACAACTCAATTTTTTAACAACCTTTTATTTCAGCTGGCAATACAATAATTGATGACCTCCATAGTACATACACTTTTTCACGCTTCCTCTTAAATTGTATTAGAATGTTGGCGTCAAGACGCTGCCGGCTTTCTTGATCTCCAGCTTATCATGTTTCTCTACCACTCATCGCTTCTACTATTTGCAACCTATTCTTCAATTCCTTCAGCACTAAATTATTCTCGGCATCAGTAACAGAAATACATACATTATAGGGCAATCTCTGTCTTACAGACATAAACTGCAACGCTTGCAAGATGCTTCCACCTTCGCATGCCGTCTGCATTACAATATAACCTTCATCCCTCTGTTTTGCGTGATGGTGAGTTTATTCAACTGTGGGTCTCTCATATCCACTAATAGCGTTGCACAATACACTCAAAATGAGGTGCTATTATCGTTTTATTTATGACCCTTCTGGTATATACCGTCATATACTATCCTACTCTTTCCAGAAAGTTAGTTTTCATACATATTTTCTTCACCATGTATTCGCAGTGATCTTGAAAAGATAGCTTATCCTCAATTAATGAATCCTGAATATCCTCAAACAATGAAATACTTAGGTATAATGCCTAAACATTTCATTACTCTCACTCTCTCTAATACTGTTCTATCCTGGCACTTCAGTATTATGTTCCCGCTCACTACTTTCGTTATATTTTAAAAAATCAAATTTCTTTCTGCGTTATTTTTCAATTTCTTTCTGCGTTATTTTTCAATTTATTTCTGTTCATCCACGCTCCCATCGTGCTAACATATTTATCTTTCTCTCCAGTTCCACAATATTTTTTCCAGTTACATATATTATATACCGTATTGTTCGTGAACATTTTAATTGATCCTTCATCCAGACACATATGGACGATATCATTTATATAGATATTAAACAGCAAGGGCTTTAGTATAGGCCCTTATGGTACTCCATATTCCGTAGTTATAATATTAGACCATTCATCCGGGTGGACACTTTTTAAAGGTTGTCCATATCGCTTTTTCATATTTTTGACGGAATCTATATTACGACGGATAGCTAAACCATAATATACCGTCAATTTGTCGATCATTTTCCCGGTTAGTTTGTTTCTGCCACCAAGTCCTTTTTGTTCACGCACTCACACAGTCTATGTCCCGTTCGCTTTTGGACATAACCGATGCTTTCCTTTTTCGTAACAGTGATACCGTCATAAGGAGAAGCGTTTAGAATACCGGAGAATGTTCTGCTGTCACCATCGCCGATATAATTGACGTACTTAACGCCGTACTTTTCTTCCGAACTTTGAAGATTTCGACGATACCGTCTACCTCCATTTTTCCAGAAGTGGGTTGCTGTGCACACGGATTCATGTTCTTCATAACACTGTATGCATTCGGCAGTATCGGTTTTCTCATGCCAAGGCTCGCACATCTTGCAAAATAAATTGTTCACGACAATATCCAGGACTTTTCCAGTATGGTAACCGATGATGGAAGAAGCGGCTCGTAGAACCTAATGTATAAACGTCTGTAGCTCCCTCAATTTCGAACGGATCGACCTGTAATTTTCAGAGAATATTCTTGATCGGTTATATTATAAGAATCCGTCGACAACGAAAAATCGATTTTTTTCAAAAAGTGCAACTAGATGCAAGCCCTTAAGTACGGTGGAAACCATTCTAATACCTTTCCTGTTATTTCCTATTTCATATAGGTGCGAACCTATGTAACGTGCCCACTATCGTATCAATAAACAACCCTGATTTCCGGTTTAATTCGAAGTTTTGACTTTGCTTTCTACTAGTTCTCAGAGCACTTACCAAGTCATTTACATCCTTTTTATTACATCCCTAAACTCACCATTCTTGTTAGTAATCTTTTTTGTAATGTTTATGTTAAAATCCCCTACTCTCAAATAATCTCGGTTTACTGTTATCTCCTCAGTGATATATGGAGGATATCACTGATAAATTCAGCATCTGGCACACTTGGTGAGTGGTACATACGAGGGGGGACCCAAAAAAACGGGAATTGCGCTGCGGCGGGGAGGGAGAGTGGGGGAACCCATTGCTCGACCAGGTGTTAGTTGGGGACACGTCTCCTGAGTTAGTGTGCGAAGTTCTGTCGCCGTGAGTGCATCGGTTCGCCTGTGGGTATTTTTGTAGTGAAACAACTTTTTCCATTTCGGCGAAAACGTGATGGCCGATTGTCGAGAGCAACGCGCGGCTGTGAAATTTTGTTTCCTGTTGGGGAAATCGGCCGCGGAAATTACTGTAATGCTTAAGACTGCTTATGGAGATGCTGCCCTAAGTAAAACCAGAGCCTACGAGTGGTTTTCACGTTTTAAAAATGGAGAAATGTCAATTGAAGACCAACCCCGTTCAGGATGCCCCTCAACGTCAAGAAGTGACGAAAACGTCGACAAAATCGATGCTCTCATTCATGAAGACCGTCGCCGAACCATTGATCAACTCTGTGAGATGTCTGGGATATCATGGAGTTCAATTCAAAGGATTTTATCCAAAGATTTGCACATGAGCAGAGTTGCAGCCAAATTTGTCACTCGCCGTCTCACAGACGAGCAAAGGGAGCGTCGACTTCAGGTATGTTTTGAACTTCAAAATCAGCTCGAAGAGGACCCTGAACTTTTTTCCAAGGTGATTACTGGTGATGAATCGTGCTGCTATGGATACGACGCCGAAACAAAGCAGCAATCAAGCCAGTGGACCAGAAGTTGTACTTGGAGGTTTTGAAAAGATTGAGGGAGAGTATCCGGAAGAAAAAGGCAGATCTTTGGCGCACAAGTGACTGGTGCCTCCATCACGACAACGCGCCGGCCTACGCCGCTCTCTCCGTAAAGCAGTTTTTGACCAAAAACTGCATGACACCATTTGTCCACCCCCCCTACTCACCGGATCTAGCCCCCTGTGATTTTTTTTGTTCCCCAGACAAAAGGGACATGAGAGGAAAGCGTTTTGCCACTGTGGAGGAGGTAAAACAAAAATCGCTGGAAGGCCTAAAGAGCAGCCAGATAAGTGAATTTAAAAAATGTTTTGAACATTGGAAGGGTCGTTTGCATAGGTGCGTTGTGGTCAAAGGAGAATACTTTGAAGGTGATCAAAATTTGGTGTAAAAATATTAAAAGATAAAGAAATTATGACGAAATTCCCGTTTTTTTTGGGTCCCCCCTCGTACACGACCATTATCACTCCTTCATGTATTTTATTGTTGGCCTCTATTGCAACACACCAGCGCAACTTAATTTTATTTTATCCACAGGAATCTACTTATGTATATTAAATACGAGGGTCGATCAATAAGGGTTAGGAATGAAGACGCAAGTTTTTCATAAACTTTTTTTTCTATTTTTCAACGTAATCTCCTTTTAGTACAATACACTTTTTTTCAACGTTTCTGCCATTTCTTTAATCCCTCAAAAAATACGATTTGTCAAACTCTACAAAATACACTACTGTCTCGACGATAACCTCCTCGCTTGAGCTGATTTTTTTTTCACCGCGCCACGTTTTCATGTTGGGGAATAAAAAGAAGTCACAGCCAAAAGGAACCAAGTCGGGCGAGTACGGTGGGTGCAGCAGCCATTCGTTCATACAATTTGGCCGCGACAATTTTGGATAAATGCTCTGGTGCGTTATCGTGGTTGAACAGCACTTTTTTCTTAGCCAAATCGGGCCGTATGTCCTTCAATTTTCTATCGACTCGGTCCAATAATTCACTGTAGTACTGCCTCGTGATTGTTTTTCATTTCTGCAAAACATCCATGAGGATTATTCCCTTGGAATCCCAAAAAATAGTGGCCATAACCTTTCCGGCCGATGGGACCATCTTTGCCTTCTTCGGAGCAGATTCACCCCGAAAACTCTATTTTTTTGACTGTCGCTTGATCTCTGGCGTATAATAATGCATCCAGGTTTCATCAATGGTGAGGACTCGACGCAAACACGACGCGAATTTCGCTTAAAGATGTCCAAACACTGCTTCGACACAGACAGCCTTATCCGCTTGTTGTCCACCGTAAACAATCGCAGCACCCAACGGGCCGACACCTTTCTCATTAGCTTATCGTGTAAAATATTAATTAGCATTCCGTAACACACTTTACACACTTTACACGCTTAAGGCCTCTGCTACTTCGCGCACTTTAGTTCGGCGATGAGCGAGGACCTTTTCAACGATTTTCTCGGTAACCACGTCTGCCGGGCGGCCGAGTCGCGCCTCACTGAAAACAGATGTACGACCACGTTTCAATTCGTTGGATGATGTTTTTTAAATACCTACAAGTATTCGTTAGATGATTTAAATTTATTTGGTTATTCGCAATTACGAGTACCTGATTAGGGTTTTATGATGGGATACCTAATCATAAAGCAATTATTCCATGTCATCATAATTGATCCTGCAAAATTCAGTCGCTTTTAACGAAGTGTTACGCTGCTAATTCGTCATATTCTATCTGTTTGTTCTTGCTGATAAAAGCACAAACAAGAGGGAAGGTATCGTTCAAATACGAGAGAAGTGCGTGTGTTCTGTAATTGCTTAAGTTGTTTTTATGAACCAATTTAAAAAGCTGCAGGTTACTTCCTCGGAATTGCACACAATGCCTCAAGTCACTTCTGTGAGGAACTATATATTTCTGAATTTTACTTCCTCGTGGAGGACGCATTAAGTATTATGTAAAGTTTCGAGGAAGCAACGTTCAAATTTAAACTTGCAGCTTTTTCTCCTGCATGTATTGTCAATGCTGGATATTTCGAAAAATTTGAATCTTCGTAGAATCGGAATAATTTCATCGAATCGCGCTAAATTGATTACTAATAATTATGTAAAAATAATCTATTTATCTTTAGAACTCTAACGCGATTTCTCCAATTCTATGAAAGTTTAAGCAACAAAAAATACATTGGAAAAATTTAAGAAAATCTCAACGGTTTCATCGATTCACGCCTTGCAACAATTCTTGGTTAATATTCTCGGCCTACATCCGTAGTTAATTCTTCACCGATCCAACCCCTATTCAATAATATTCTGTTCCTATAGAGAACTTTAGTCCGACACGTCAGAATTTGTGGAAGCTAGAGCTGTCAGCAACGATTATTGAAACATTCAAAATTTTATAAAACCCGAACCTTTCGACCGCTTTTCGCCAGATTTCGTATCAAACGGTCTTAGATAACACTGGTCTGCAAAAAAAATTTTTATTTTTCTCCTTCTTGTTTTCATGCATGAATTCATCATATTTTGTGCTCTAACCACGGAATCTGACATACAATTAAGTACCACACGTAGATTTCCAATATAATATTTATTTAATTAACAAACAATATTATTGAAATATCGATTATCATAACGAAATGAAAAAATATTACGGTCTAAGTTTTACAGTGAAAAATCCTAAATTATAGTCACAAAATGAATAAATATCGGTCAGTTATCTCATTATATGGTGAGAAAATTTGTTATTTTGTGGTTTTTTTCCTTTTCATCGTTTCTATTGGAGTTTCTCGGCGAATTGACCAACAGAAATCAGCAAGCATTGCTGCTGACCATTTCCCACTGTAGCGTTTTTCAATCTGCATTATATCCTGATGAAACCTTTCACCATGCTCATCTGATACGGCTCCAAGATTTTCAGGAAAGAAATCTAAATGAGAGTCCAAAAAATGAATCTTGAGTGACATATTGCATCCTAAGGCTTTATAAGCAGAAAGAAGCTCCCGAATGATCTGTCGGTAGTTCTCACTTTTTGTATTCCCAAGAAAATTATGACAAACTTCCACAAAAGCCAGCCAAGCTCTTTTTTCTGCTTCGCTCAACTTCGAATCAAAAGCTTCATCTTTCATTAGCTCACGTATCTGCGGACCTACAAAAATTCCTTCCTTCAATTTTGCGTCACTGATTCGAGGAAATTTTGTTTTTAGATATTGAAAACCTGCACCATCTTTATTCATAGCTTTCACAAAGTTTTTCATGAGTCCCAACTTTATGTGAAGTGGTGGCAGAAAAATTTTCTCACTTGGCACTAAAGGTTTCTGAGACACATTTTTAAGCCCAGGAGTTAAACTTTTTCTTAGTGGCCAAGTTTTTATTTTGTAATGTTTTTCTCTTGCGCGACTGTCCCACTCACAAAGAAAACAGCAAAACTTTGTGTATCCTCCTTGTAATCCAGTGAGTATAGCGACGACTTTTAAATCAGCACAAATATTCCATAAGTATTGAGAATATTCAATTTTTTCGAGTAATACCTCTAGGTTTGCATAATTTTCCTTCATGTTTGTAGCATGTGCAACGGGCACAGATGGGTATTTATTACCATTATGGAGTAGAACGGCTTTTAAGCTTATTTTTGAAGCATCAATAAAAAGTCTCCATTCACTAGAATCTTCTGGAAAACTCAGTTCTTGAAAAAGCCCTGCAGCATCATTACAATATACCAAATCATCTTCTTTGGAAAAGTAACTCGTAAAATCTTCTTGCCTCGTACGAAAATATGAAACTCTGGTACTTTTATCCAATAGATTCCACTGTTTTAATCTTGATCCAAGTAATTGCGCCTTAGATTTTGAAAGTCCCAAGTCTCTAACAAGATCATTTAAGTCACCTTGTTTAAGTAAATGAGGTTCTTTAGATGGACTGGAAGATCCAGACAAAGTGTATGAAGATGAAGATGTACCGGCAGAAAGAAAACTCGATTAAGATTGAAGACCAGAAATATTTTTATTTTCCACCTTCTCATTAATTGGTGGAATTGGAGGTAAAGTACCTTCACCACGAGGAATTGGTCTCTTTGCAGATGGGACGTTCGGGTATACAATCTTATTTTTATTTTTTTTCGAGAATCCTCGTGTTGATGTCATGCAGAAATAACAATCATTTTCATGATTCTGAGGCTCACTCCAAATCATTGGCATTGTAAACGGCATGGATTTGTGGCTTCCTTCAAGCCAACCTCTCAACGTTCTTGAGCAGCTATTGCAACATAATTTTGGCAACCAACTCTTATCTCGCTCATCGATAGAAAATCCAAAATATAGCTTATAAGCTGTTTTAACAAGATCAGTCATGACATTTCGCTGTGTTTTTAGTACGAATTCCCCACAAATGTAGCAAAAACAGTCGGTAGAATTTTTACAAGTTCGAGGCATTTTATAACCTAAAATTACATAAAATTTTATTCAAATAATTTTCAAACATCTATTTTATATTTATTGGCTCTGCTCATAAAAAAATACATAAACTACACATAAAATACTCAAAACCAATATACAGAACATGAACTTTATGCAAAACTTACCAAAATATTTGATACAAAATGTAAACAATTAAGAGACAAGTTTTCACTCAACTGTTGTGAAGTCACAGCGAATACTGCGCATGCGCGTATGTACTACCATAAAAATCACCTTCGGCACTTCCCTTCTTTCTCTTACAACTCGCTAAAACTTATTTTGTACATTCACTGTTTGTATATACACTGTTTGTAACATTGACGCGCAAAAAAATTTAAAAAAACCCAAATTTTTGAAATAAAAAAAAAATTCATATAAAAAAATCTAGACGTGATGGAAAAAATCGGCCAACGGGGATTGATTCAGAACATTTGAATCGTCATATTTATGACAAAATTTTTTAAAGGAGGATTTCATTGCAGACCAGTGTAATACTCTACTCATATATTATCGAAAAATTTACTCCGATATTTCCAAATTTGCAGAAGTAACAGCGACCACAAATGTTTTTCAGAATATTCAAAATTTCATAAAATCTGAAATGTTTCACCGATTATCACCAAATTCAATATTAACCATCTTTTAATGCCAGTATATTTATATTGAAAAAACTTGCCCACTATCTGAAAAATTGCGGAAGGAACAGCAAACGTAGATATTTTTTGATAAATTGAAGGAGTCACAAACTCTGAGCCACTTCATAAATTTTTATAATAATTATTGTAGCTCACACCGTTCCCGAGGGATCTAGGAAAAAATGGCCGTGGAAAAAATGGCCGGGAAAAAAAGGCCGAGGGAAAAATGGCCGTGGAAAAAATGGCCGCGGAAAAAATGGCCGGAGGAAAAAATGGCCGAAGGAAAAAATGGCCGATGGAATAAAAAACGTCAATGTTAAAATAACTGGTGTGTATGTGTGTGGCCGTGTTTGTTTGTTTGTGCGTGCGTGCGTGCGTGCGTGCGTGCGTGCGTGCGTGTGTGTGTGTTTTTGGTTTCGTTTCGTTTGCCCGTGTTTGTGTGCGTTTGTTAGGCTGTGCGTGCGTGCGTGTGTGTGTTTGGTTTGGTTTGGTTTAGTTTACCCGTGTTTGTGTGTGTTTGTTGGGCTGTGTGTGTGTGGCCGTGTTTGTGTGTGTTTGTTGGGCTGTGTATGCGTGTGTTGCTTTGGTTTGGCCGGGTTTGTGTGTGTTTGTTGGGCTGTGCGTGCGTGCGCGCGCGCTTGTGTGTGTGTGGCGGTGTTTGTGTGTGTTTGTTGGGCTGTGTGTGTGTTTGTGGGCTGTGTGTTTAGTTTGGTTTAGTTTGGTTTATTTTACCCAGTTATTTTAACATTGACGTTTTTTATTCCATCGGCCATTTTTGCCGCGGCCATTTTTCCCCTCGGCCTTTTTTTCCCGGCCATTTTTTCCGCGGCCATTTTTTCCACGGCTATTTTTTCCTAGATCCGTTCCCGAGGTATAGCCGCCGATATATATACACACACAAACACACACGTGTCTAGACATTTTTCTAAATGTGATTTTTCGATGTTTCGGTACATTTTCAACACATTGAAATTGAAAGCTCGAAAAAAAATGTTTGCACCATCCCAAAGCTTCGTCTATAACGAAGAAATAAATAGTATTGACCAACAACTTCGAATGCACTTGACAGTTCATACGCTGTTTACAATATGTCATTATTTCGCACTTTCTCTCGTTCTCCAATTGTCAATATTGATGATACTTTGTTATTAAAATTTTCTGCCGGTTATTAATTAATTGGTTATTCAACGTTTTCCCTTTTCATTATCGATAATTGTTAGTCTATAGATCTATTTATGCTTGGATAATAAAGGCAATCGCGTTGAGTACGTAACGAATGAATATATTATATATGAAGTGCTCACCAGTTTGATAAATGTTGACGTACATATTTGGTCTCTCTCAATGAATATAATTGAAAACATGATCGAAATCATGCATTATTATTCTGAGAATTAAAATGACGTTTATTATTCCTGCTGATTAATGAGGAGCTAATGAGAATACGGGAGACGATTTATTTTTTAAATCCATACTGTCCTCGTCCACCGAGTATCGATATTTTCGAACGTTACAATACAGAAAAATACGATATATTAGCTTATATATTTTTACCTATTAGCTTTGTGAAAATCTTACAAATAATCGAACGACAATTTGGCCCCTCTACTAATTCAATAATTTATCCACCGTAGGGGGGAAAAATTATTGGATTTGTACGAATAGTGTTATCGATATCGCTCCTCGGCATTCGCATCTATACCCTGCCGATTTCTCACGCGGCTGATGAATGGGATTATAATCTCTATTAAACAAACAAAAGTGGCAAAACTTTTGCTATGTTTGTTTATGCTTTGGCCTTGTGTCAGGACTCGGAATTATATAATTTGAAGTCTCTTTGTATTCAAATTTGACGATTTTCTGTAAGTCTACTAATGGCGTATTTACAACTTTTCAAATAAACCTAAATGGGTCATTTGAGCGTTATGGTCATTTGAAATTTCCATATATTGAGGTTTTTTTATGTCGCCAAAGCGCAATGTTTTTTTGTTTTTGTCTTTTCATGCGCCTAGAGTTGCTATTCGATTGACAGTTATCAGCTGGTTACTTATCACAACGAGTTTTTGTCGAAGGGGTTATAAAATAAAATGAGAAAACGCAAAAAATTAGAGATTGTCATGTGCATATAGTGAAACGTTACGGTATTTCCTGCACCCATATTTACAGATGGGCCTACACGCGTCAAAGTCTTGTGGTCACGATTGCGCGAAATACCTCGTGGAGATAAAATTCCCCTCGCGAACTCAATTTCTTCCATTTATATCGCGAGGCCAGAGTTCTTGTAATGGAATCGACGAGAGAATAAAGGAAAGTGAACAAGAGTACATTCTCGCATGAGAATATTCGATAATAATATACGAAAATAAATTATTTCTCTTTCTGCTAAAAGACTCGTCTTAAATCGCGGGTGTTAGCGAGTTTGATATTTAATATTAAAATGGTTTTTTTACGAGATCGATTCAGATAAGATTTAAGATAAGATATGACACTTCGTAGTCATTATAGAAGCGCAATATTCGACATTTGCATGACACTTATATTTTTAAAGGAAGTTTTATTATGAATTCTCTAAGATTAGGATCAGTAGAAGGAATTTCCGCTTCAATAACTTTATCGATTGCATTGGGGCTTGTTAATTTATTTTTTATAATCTAGCGTGAACAACTTTTGAAAAGAGATTGTGTAAACATATGTTAAAACATGTGTACACTTATGTTATGACATCAGACAAAAGAGTGCTTAATTTCGAGTACAATAAACTGACTGAAATATTTGGAATCTCAGTGCACGGTGTTTCTGCTGGAAATTTAGTTAATACTTTCTTCAACTCAGACCAACTAGGATTGCAGGTCATCGTTATAAACAAATCCTGTCTACTGATTGTTTGAATGACAGCCATAGCATATTGATAATTTTGTTGCATATTCCTGAGACTAATTGAGACCAAAATATGTTGATAGTAAAACAAAAAATATTGCCCTAACGCTCAGACTTCTCAAAATGATTTGAATTGTTCAAAACACCGCGTGCTACGTAATCAACTACACCCTGGTAACATTCAATACGTAATTTTTTTTGGTTGTATCTTACGAAATTGACTATATTGCTTTCTATAATAATATATGCTTGAATAATGTACTCTTGAGTTATTCGCTCACAAAACAAAATAGGATTGAATTTATCTTTAGGTGTGTAAGCCAAACGATATGAGTAATATCGAAGAGCAGTAAATCGTTTTATGCTATTTCGATTTCGTTCAAATGATGGAGGCCATCCTAAATCTTCAGCTGAAATGATTATTGGGTATGTCATAGGATCGACAAGAAGATAATTTATTTAAGTATGCATGATTATCGACACCTTTTGGAAGGTTTTTTGGATAAACGCATAAATTAAAAGAATGAGGAATTTCACCATTTTCCGAAACTATTAACGCTGCGCATTCTGTGGTTGTAGGTGAATTTTAACATCACGTGTTGTGACATACCGTATGAGTGCGTTAAGTTCGTCATTTACCTTCAGGCTGTATGCTTGATTCTTAAACGTACAGTTTACACACTTGGTTTTTCTCGCTATACACTCACTCGCTTCATGTCTTCATGTACACTCGTGGCACGTTTCTTCTCTTATGCAATTCTTAGCTATAAGTAGTCCCACCACTTAAAGCATCGGTTTAGGCTGTTGCGATTGACT
Source organism: Oxytorus armatus (assembly GCA_958009045.1). Lineage (NCBI taxonomy): Eukaryota > Metazoa > Arthropoda > Insecta > Hymenoptera > Ichneumonidae > Oxytorus > Oxytorus armatus. Next base: position 11,966,825 of record OY253748.1, on the reverse strand, counting down.
CGATATTTCCTCCATCCTATATTCAGCTTACCTTTGTTTTGTAGCTCTTGGTGTGTTCCTTCATCGACCTCTAATAGCACTGAACCTTCTCCCCGTGCCCTTTTCTTCCCCTCATGTTCCCTGCCATTGACAACTTTCTTCACGGTTTTCATCTATCGATTTCCTCCAACCCATTTTGCTTTTTTTGCATGCACCTCATCCTCTAACTACAGATCTCCTTCTTCCACATTGACGACCTTTATTTCCGGCTTCATTTGTGTTGATTCAGTATCTTTGAAGTTTTCACTCAATTTTCCCTGTACCTTCAGGTTCTCTATTGATGCTCCTCTTTTCCAACCCAAAATCACTGTTCCGTTATTAAATTTTTTAAATCTTGATACTATCACAGCCTACCCGCTCTTTTATCGTCTTTTTCGTAACGTAACTTTCCTACTGTACTTTGGGTTTGTCTCCTGCTATGACGATGTTTTTATCGGCGTGGGTACAACGATTTAGAATAGTGATGAAATCGTAAAAAGCTGACTCTTAGGCTTTCTGTACATGGAAGTAAAGAGCACGGACACACCATTCAGTTGAAATATATAGATAACTATAAATTCAGCAGTATTTGCAAATTGGTTTGATGATGAAGCAATGTCAGCTCCTCCCTTCCGTTCGTAATCATTTCTAATGATAAAATAATTCCTTAAATTAACTAGGTCATCGTGGATGTGTGAGTAGATCTTTATTTTTTTCAATGTGAGTTAATAATGAGATTGCGTTAAATTGCGCTATTTTAAGCTGTGACGCAATTGTACTAAAGGAAACTTGGCGGAGACACTGTTGGGGGGGGGAGGTAGGGTTTTAAAATTATTTTTTTTGCATTTTTTAAAATTTTTTTCTGAATGAACAATATGTCGAGAATATTGTGTATAAATTTTAAGTCAATCGGAGTAAAACTAACGGAGTTACAGCGTTTCAAACGACCAGCCGTGATACCTGATTTTCACGTATAAAAAACTTTAAATCGATTTTCCCGAAAACGTCATTTTTGAAGTTTGTGAACATTAGAACTCAAAATCTACTAAACCGATCCTTTTGAAAATGTAAACATTACTTCTTCACATAAATCAACAGGTAATCAGGAGTTTTTTTTTATTTTTTCAATTTTTTAATAACAAATTAAGCGCGATTTTTTGAGCTAAAATTGCGTTTTTCACTTCCAAGTGCGGCAAAAAATAGAAAAAAAAAAAAAAAAACTCTTCCTGATTACCTCGAGAAATACATCACCTTTAAAATGCATATCAATTTTTTTGTTTGAGATGATCCGGTAACGAGTTATAATGTTCACCGCAAAACCACTTTTTTCCAAGGCGCCTCTGGAGATTCAACGTCACCGGCTTATTTATCAATATTTTTCATTGAAAATTTTTTCTGAGATACTTCAATTGTTGTACAATAATATGTAATTCTATTTAATAGAATTATATTACTCATGTCGCCGCAAAAAAATCATAAATATATGCTTTTTTTTCGCCTTTAAAACCCTACCCTGCCGTTAATAAAGGCTCAGGTACATGAAATGAAACAAGCTTAGATAGATGGTCGATTATGCGAATAACAATGAGATGTTACCCGTTTTTTTTCCTAGCGAAAATAGTGGGATTTGTAGTTCATTCGTATCTATAATTTGCTCAATGCGCGTCTTAGTTCGTCGTAAAAAGATATGAATTTCGGACGGAGAAAGATCATTTTGGAAATATTGCCTTCGACGTTAATCACAAATACCTCGCTGATTTTCAAATCTTGTTTCTTGGCGATTATGCGAACAGTGAAAATATATGATATTCGACCAGATCAGCCCAAGGAAGTAAAGGCTTTATTGGCCATGTCAACTGGCAAAATGTTTAGTTTTGTGGGAAGACCCGCAAGAATTAACTCTTCGGACGGTATCTTCTCAGAGTTACATAATGGCATTTTAATCAAGGCAACATTTTGCAGAAACTGAGTGCAAATATTTTCGAGGTACGTTATTGTAGTTGATGTTGCAGCTACACTTTGAAAAGTTTCAGTAAATCCTTCAAAGTCGAATTTATATGACTTTGCTTTCCTTGTCTTTGCTTACCTTTGTTCTTTAGTTCGTACGCGCTGACTTCAGCAAAATAGGTGGCGATAAAAAATCCGCATATATTTTTCCTAAATGAATTGGGCAGCAGTTATTAGCGGTCTTATAGGCGACATAGCTTTTATAGCAGCCTTAATGAAAAGTTCGTTTACAGTAAAAACACGAAAGCGGATTATTAATAATCGCTTTTTTGCATCTGGAACAATTCGTCGACATACAGAGCGAATGCGACATTACCGGCAATGAAGAGTGGCGCGTCTTCGTGGTTCATATCCATGCACGACTAGTTGTAGGTCGCGACAGCAGGTAGGTTGATAATCGTTGGAATATGGTATAGATATAGATGAAATCGCTTACATGGCAGAGAAAGAGAGAAAGAGAGAGGGTCTCTACTCTATTAAATGAGGTAAAGAAAATATCTAGCTTTGTCATGGGGTTTTATTTACATGCACTCTGTCGTCATACTATCCTTTATTTATTTTCTCTATATTTTTTCGTGGGTGATAACGACGGGAATACGAAGTACCATAAGGGCCTATATTAAAGTGCAAATTTTTTATATTTATTCTTCGAGCACAGTGTAGGTGGAAATTCTAAAATAATTCAGCACTATCCGTGTGTAGGCACGGAATGTACGATGAAAATTTTAGAAATTGCTGTATATTTTCGGTCTACCTAGTAAACCTCCTGAATAAGTGCAGAGTGATTTTTCCTGAAGGGTTTCAAGAGCCTTAGGCATAAAGTGGAAGTGTCGTTTAACTATATGAAACTTTAGAGGGCTGTTAGCATACTGTCGTGGATCAGCGAGTGAAGAAGTACATCTAACGTTGGGTAACACCATACTGACACGACTCACTATGTACTTTGCTATCTCTGCCGCCGAAGTAATTTTGTCCTTACTCTCCCCCATCTATCTCTCTCCATCTCTTTACAGCCATACGCATAATGGTGAAAGCATGACAGGAGACATGATGTACAACATGATGTAATGTTCTTGGAGAGAACGTGGTTTCTCTGCTTCATTTCTCACATTCGGGTTTGGCCTTATTCGCGCTTTTGCCATGGTAAACGTGTCGCGCGTCTACCACCTCACCACATAAGGAAGTTTTATAGTTCAGGAAACGTTTCCAAGTCAAAGCTCTGCGGATGAATAATAATTTTCCTCGATGCCATTGGAAATCCTAGTCATACGACCAGGACGAGAAGAAGAGACGACCAGGCCGAGAAGAAGAGCAAAAGTCAAGTGATACAAAGGCATCGATGTAATGTTGAAAGAACAAAGTCAAGTGACCTTGGGGGAGAGGGCATCGGTCTATAACATTTCACTACATTTATATACTTCCTTGACGTTATCCATTCTGTTGCAGTTTTGAGAAACTTGAGATTTCTGACAGAGATCAGAAAATGCGTAATTCATCTTTTCAACTCTCACCTCTTCTTCTACACTTGTTCAACAATTGAAACTTTGTATTGATAGATTAAAAAGTTTTATACATTCGGATAGTTCCCGATGTCTTTGAGAATTAATTGCACCGACAAACGTGAAACTGCCCGCGCATAAAAAACGTATGAAAACAGTATTTAAAAAAATACGAAGTATAATTCATAAAACGAATGTTTAAAAAAATTCCAATCTGTTACCACCATATTTTGATCCCAAGTCCCAAATTTTACGCTCAAAACGTACCGTAATACGTTTATCCTAATTTTTTGAAGTATTAATTGAGCATGTGTCAGTCACGAAGGTCCAGTTCATAGGTTTAAGGATTTATATTCTTATATTTCCCACCCACGATGATCTGTGACTCGTATTTACGATCGTTTTGATATATATCATGTATGGATACAAAACAGTAAAGAGTCCGGATAACAAAGGCAATATCGCAGCGACACTTGCATATCGATTGGTGCATATTGACTCCTTTTTTCCATCATTCTTGTCTTCATATGCACAGATACTTTGGTCCGAGTAAAATCGAACGTAACATTTTTAGCTCAGATAATAATATCGAAGTTGATCGAGTGGTGGTTCATCGTATTCTCCATTTACCCCCATCTGCTTCCGCTTTTCTCATCCCGCGATGGTCGCTGTCCCATGGCGCGTATGTCGAATCAAACATTCAGTTCTCAGCAATTGACAATCGATTGAGGCGATCACCGAAGCCAGAAGAAAAGGAGGAGATGGAGCGGAAATCCACGGAATTGATAATGAGTAGTCGTTTTAGTCCTGTTTAGAAAAGTCGAATAATAACATTCGTATTGCTTGTTCCTCGATTCCGTAACTGCACACGTTTCGTCGTGACGGCTGAATTAAGGCCTTACATACGTCCAGCGGTACCGAAAACGTACCAAAAGAAAAACTGTTTTTAGGAGGGATAGAAATAGAAATTGATAAAAAAATTCTTACACATTGTTTATTACTGTGTTAAGTTTGTAAAAAAATTTATTTCAATTTTTTTTTTCAAAAATTACAACATGAAAAATCACATTTTTTGAAGCACTGTAAAAAAAAAGTTGCTCCACGGTCGGCAGTATTTCTTCCTCAAATGTTGACGGATCTGCAAAATGTAGAGAAATTCTTGTAAAATAAGGTAGTAGTTATAGTCTGTCGAGCCGGATTTTTGAAATTCAAAAAATTAAACAATTTACGGTAATTTAAAAAAAAATGTTAAGTTTGTGTCAAAAAAGTCACACTTTAATTGTTTTTATAAAATTTTCTAATTATAATTTAAAAAATCCGGCTCGACAGACTATAGAAAAAACAATTCCGAATATAAAAAAAAAAAAATCATCAAAAAATATTAAAAACCGTACGAGTTATCATGCCGACCGTGTCAGAAAAAGTAGTTTTGAGAAAAACGCGTTTAAAGTTTCAAGCGCGTTTCGCTCGAAGTCGCGCGCGGCTGGAGCAAGATCTTTATGAATTTTTTAAATGTATTTAGTTAACTTACGTCTAATCTCCCATTCCAGCTTCATATTGTACGCCTTCCTTGTCAGTAAAAAAATGTTGTTGTTTATTTTTTTCTAATCGACGACTGCCTCAAACAACTCAACTCAGGTAGGCGCGCGTCAGACCTTTGTCCTTTCGTCGGGCAGTCACATTATCTACAATAACTTTTGAACTATGGGAAATTTTTACAATCAGCTTACACAGAAATACGCCTAAGACTATAAGGAATAATAATCTGTAAACAAAAAAAAATCGATTTTTTGAAAATTCTCGACGTATGTAAGGCCTTAACCTCTTCTCCCATCTTCCCATCTCTCTCTCCCTCTCCCTCCCTCCCTCACGGTCCATCGGTGCCCTCTCGCGGTTGCAGACTAGTACCCAACGAATTTCATTTTACGAATACATTGGTAGACCCTCAAGGAAAATATATATCAAAATATTCTACGGATAACTTTTCATTCTTCAATGACGATGACTCCTATAAAAACGAATAAATTTAACTGTTGCTTGAGTTTTTTTTCAAGTATCCAGCTTCCAGTCGACTGCCAGTCTGGTCTTGGATGGATTCTTTCATTCGGGAAACCCCCAAAACTTCGGTTAATAAAAATGTAATCCTGCAGTGATTGTCGAACTTGAAGTGTTATTAAATCCCAAAATCGGGAACTTCAAAACTTATATCCACTTTCAAGATACAATGAAGTGTCGGATACTTGTTAACGATGTTTCCAAATCCTACCGAATTGATTGCCCTATTTGTAATTACCATTTTCCTTTTATTCAATTTTCGGACGGCCAATGCTTGGATCATTTCATCTTCTGGCTGGCAGCATCAGGTAGTCGTTTCTAAACTTGAAAAATAATCTGTGACCCGTCAGATTCGGTTTGTTAGTCAAACGGACGAGGAAATTTGGATTTTCCCCAATGTGTATTTTTGGTATATGTGTCTTTTCTACACGTGGAACACAATTTTGTGAACCAATTTCACCGAGAACAAATGATTCCCCTTCCACTAACTTTAAACAATGTTTTACATGTTAACGGAGGTTCATTGTAGTTCTGGAAATTGCAGTTTCAGTTTATTTTGATTAAAGACACTGATAGGAATAGCAAGAGCACTACTAGCCACTCTTGTGGCGGTGCGGTTGTTATGGTCGTCGGCACTTTATCTATCTGTCGTTCTCTTTCTCTGCCTCGCCTGTGGTCAAATAATTTGGCTTGGGCCAACGATTGCAAAAACTCTCGAGGAATCAGAACACCCAAGGGTTACCTTCCGTGCATGTCTCATATCGGGTAGGTTACACGATAAGGGAGAGAGTTTTGGAAAGGGTAACGGGTGGTATAGTGGGCTTATTTCGGTGTATATAAGAAAAGCAGCACTAGAGACAATGCACACTCTTAAAAAACTGGTTGACCACCAGCAAAGGATAGGAAATGCGGTGTCTCCCAATTTTATCTGGACCACTAGATGGGTGAGCGTAGCTAAGGTGGGGAAAGAGGTTATAACTGCTATGGAAATACTCCGGTGGTGCTTCTGTTCAAGGTGAACCGCATCATATGAGGGTAGAACGGAAGTAGGATCGAGATTATCTAATGTTGGATCGCATGGTCACGTACAGGGTCCAGATCTCGGTGCTCTAAAAATGATCGAACAGTCTGACTCGCAATAAGTGGATTGCTGAGAAGGCATAGACTGGTCTTTGAATCGAGAGAAACAAAAGTGACCTACACTCTTTATAACATACCAGGGGTGTTAGTTGAAGTTTGCCGGTTTTACCAGTAGATGTCGCTAGCAATATGTATACATTTCTATGATTTGGCATGTATGTCATTTTTTTCTATTGACATTAACCTACAAAAATACGCAAGTCACATTCCGCCAAAATAATAGCGTCATATTTGTTTACCTCAGTGAATATGTCGAGTTTCGTTCCAAGTAAATCGCATTTGCGGCATTCGTTGCTTTTCTTATTTCATCAAAAGAAAAAAGCAGCTGCCGCTCACCGGTTGCTGGTAGAAACTTATGGTGAACATGCTCCAGTGATTAGAACATGTGAGACATGGTTTCGTCAATTTAAAAGTGGAGATTTCGATTTGACAGACAATGAACATCCTGGTGCAGCGAAAAGTTCGAAGACGAGGAATTGCAGGCGTTATTGGATGTTGATCCAACCCAATCACAACAAAAATTGGCAGAAACACTTAATGTGACACGAGGAGCAATTTGCCAACGTTTAAAAGCCATGAGAAAGATCCAAAAGTATGGAAAATGGGTGCCACACCAGCTGAACGATAGACAAATGGAAAATCGAAAAACCGTTTGTGAAATGCTGCTTCAATGATTCGAAAGGAAATCTTTTCTGCATCGAATTGTCACGGGGGACGAAAAGTGGATTTATTTTGAGAACCCGAAGCGAAAAAAATCATGGCTTTCACCTGGTGAAGCCGGCCCATCGACTGCAAGGCCAAATCGCTTTGGCCGTAAGACAATGCTCTGTGTTTGGTGGCACCAGTGTGGTGTGGTATACTACGAGTTATTAAAACCTGGTGAAACGGTGAACAAGGATCGCTACCGACAACAAATGATCAATTTGAATTATGCGTTGATCGAAAAACGGCCGGAATGGGCCCGAAGACATGGCAAAGTTATCTTGCAACATGACAACGCGCCGTCTCATTCCGCTAAACTGGTGAAAGACACATTAAAAACACTTAATTGGGAAATATTATCACACCCGCCGTACTCTCCAGACCTCGCCCCGTCCGACTATCACCTTTTCGCATCGATGGGACACTCCCTTGCAGAGCAGTGCTTCGCTAATTTTGAAGAAGTCGAAAAATGGCGCGTCGAATGGTTTACCTCGAAAGAGAAAAAGTTTTTTTGGGATGGTATCCATAATTTGCCTGAGAGATGGGCGAAATGTGTAGAAACCAATGGTCAATACTTTGAATAAAAAAATTTTGAGATTCCTCTGAAAATTAAGTGTTTTTTTATCGAAAAAACCGGCAAATTTCAACTAACACCCCTGGTATATGCGGTTGTTATCGACTCCGTCACTTTTTTCCAAAACCAAAATTTTGATTGGTCTGGCATTCGCACATCTCATTACATGAAGTCTATGGAATTTTTGTGAAAAATTGCAGCCACGAAAGTCGACGGGCTTACGAGAACTAAATTATTTAATATTTCGATAATTTACAAGACTTTACACATTTCCTTTTTTATGTTATTTCTACGACTTACCGACGATCTGTAAAAAAATACAAAAATCCTTGCCGATGGAAAAAGGTCCAAATTGTCCGACGAAAATGTGAGTTTTCCTATGGGGGCAGTTTTCACCGACTTGAAATTTCGTTTAATGAAGAAAAAGTTTGGCAATTCCCAGAATGAAAACGGACGTTGATTTTTTATCGTAGAAATACTATTTTTTTTCTGTGCAAACTGTTTTTTCTAGCAAGGGGATCAAAGGGAATGATAATGAAATCGACATTTCCGAAAAGATTTTTCGGAAAATTTGGATCGTTTTAAATGGACAGTGATTTTTGTATTTTTTTTGGGACTTCGGTAAGTTGTAGAAAAAATGTAAAAAAAAAATTTGTTAATTCTGGTTAAATAAAAAATTTTTTATAATTTAGTTCTTGAAAGCCAGTTGACTATCGGGCCTGTAATTTTTCACAAAAAATCCTCACACTACATGCAATAAGATGAGAGAATGGCAAAGAAATCAAAATGTTGGTCCTGGAAAAAGATGACTGAATTGATAAAGTCTATCCATATAAAAAAGAGGGTTGCAGTCACTTTTGTTTCTCTCGTTTCAAAGAACAGTCTATGCCTCCTCAGCAGTTTACTCTTTGCCAGCCAGACTGTCAGATTGTTTTTAGAGCATTGAAATCCGGGCCCTGGCCATGTACTATGTCCCTCTATCCGTTAATTATCTTTTAATTGTGTATCTTGGCTAAACGCCCAGCTTCACTTCAAACATATATATATATATACGTGTATATATGAACATACGCGTGCGCGAGCGCAGGAGCGTGTGTTGTGTGTGCGTGTACGCGTAATTCGCGCAAGTATCGCTCTTTTGTTTGCTAGCTATCGATATATATCTTTTGTTCTCAAGTACCGTAGAGTCAACTAACCGCGACTTTACCTAACTCTATACAGGTACATGGTACATGCAGAATCGCGATACAGGAATAAAAATTAATATACATTATTCATGATGTACTTATATGAGAGTGTAGTTGTAGGGAGGACTATACCCGCACACCAGCGAACACAGCGAAGACTTTAATAAAATATTACTATCTGAAAATTGTCGCACGAAATTCGGCCATATCTGCAAGCCGTACAAATCGGATTGGTTGGATTCTCCTAGAATGATCTTTTGGTATAATCATTGGGATGATGTTTTTATCATGAGGTGTTATTTCACGAATCACTTATGGACCATGTCCACTTTAGGAATCGATCAATACTACGCTGTTATTACCGACATTCGGAAAGAATACTGTTTCCAGCCATGTTTTGGTATGCCATTGTAAGAGAGCTTACTCGTATGTGTCCACAATAGTGCCTATATTCAGTGATTCCGTGAACCTGGACATGAAATCCCCTGGCACCCTGCAAGACTTAGCGGCATGAGTGAGGTCCTTGAAGACGATGGGGACCTCGATATTGAGACCGAGTTGAACAACAGTGCATCTAGACTTGCAATTCCGCCCATCAACCTTAGTCGCAAGCCTGGCCCAAGCCACGAGACTATGTCATTGGATCTCTCCACCCCTCCGTTCCCCGGCAGAGATTAAAGCCGCGATTGAAGGCCTTGGATACCCGGTATGGAACATAGTAAACAAACGTCATAAGCAAATACAGGAGGCCCTACCACTATTCGTCATAGATCTAGAACCGAATTCAAACATCAAAGACATCTACAAGATAGATTAGCTATTGAACGCGAAAATTCAAACCAAACCAGCGAGAAAAACAATAACAATTGTCCAGTGACAAGGTGTCAGAGATATAGGCACACTAAAACCTACTGGCGCAGACACCATAGATGCGTTAAATGCAGGGCAACCATAACACGCTGATGTGCACCAAAACCAAAGAAAGTGCTGCAAAATGTGGACTATGCGCTGGAGACCACCCGGAAAACTACTAAGGCTGCAAAATCTATCAAGAAATCATATTATACTTGAAAAAGCTCAAATGGGAAGTCCCACCCCACCCGCCGTATTCACCAGACATTGCCCCTTTCGATTATCACTTGTTCCGTTCGATAGCACATGGCCTGCCTGAGCAGCACTTCCATTCTTATAAAGATGCCAAAAAATGAGTCGATTCTTGGATAGCCTCAAAAGACGTGTTATTTTTCCGACGTAGAATTCATATGCTGCCAGAAAGATGGGAAAAAGTAGCCACTACTTTTTCCCATCTTTCTGGCGAAACGTAACGGAAAAAAGGCAATCCGATAGAGTCCCCCGGAGAAATAAGCCACAAATGCAACCATAAACATGCTACCAGACATACGCGCCAACAACAATAACAACTCCGAAATATAATAATAACTATCCTCGAGAAATCCTGTAGCGAATTCAAAGCAGTATTAATGCAGCAAAATCAACTATTATATTAAACACAATGTTAAATCTACTGTCTATGGTACTAACCAAGTTCTCGGAAAAATGAATCAGTTTTAGAGATTAGCCTTTTGGAATGCCAACGGATTTGTGCAACGTCGCTAAGAATTAACTACGTTCATACACACAAACAGATTAAATATCGCATTCATTTCGGAAACATATATTATCGACAAGAGCAACTTCAAAATCTGCGGTTATAATATTTACTACACCAAAAATACTGCCAGCACTACACATGGATGGACTGCAATTATAATATTGTAAAAAACTCAATCAAGCATCGTGAGTTAATAGGATTCGATAAAAACTATTAGCAAGCTACAAGTATTGTAATTGAAGACTGGACGTACGGCCCTGTATCAGAGACATACTGCCCACTTAAACACGCGATTAACAAATACAAATTTATGGAATATTTTCGAACACTAAGTCCTCGATTCATAGCTGGTGGCGATTACAACGCAATACATTCACCCTGGAGGGCAAGACTCACTACCCCTAGAGGCAGAAAACCCCAAAAAGCTATGACAGAACAGCAAAACGATCAGTTGTCGATAGAAACAAAATCCCTGACGTGCTGGCCTGTTTTATAATTAAAGGCATAGCAAAAATTCACGAACACCTTGAATCCAGTCTAGATTTATCGTCCGATCACACTCCAGTGATATTAAGACTAAGCAGTGGTATTATTTACAAACAAACATCTCCGTTTCTACGGTTCGCGGATTAAATCTCCCCGAACAAAATCTCTCCGGACGAAATCAGCCCTGGACAAAATTCACCCGGATGAAGTCCTCCTGGACAAAATGCCCCTAGACGAAATCCTCGCTGGATAAAATCCCCCCTGGACAAAATCTCCCCCCAAACAATATTGAGCCATGCACAGAACACTACAAGAAATTTTCTCATATACTTACATAATATAGTTTTTACAGGTGTTATACTTATTATTATCTTATTATTGTTACCATATTATCATATTATTATTATTATTGTCGTTTTATCAATAATCGTGATTACTATTACACGCTTATCGTCATTACATTGCACAATTCAAGATAACATGGAGTGAGAGAGACCACAACGTTATATCGATAGAGTACATAACAACACATACTCTATATTTCGAACCAGAAGGCAGCCCGCCTTAAGACCTACAATGACAAATTATGCGCGACTCCACGAATGTACTCCTGAATACGACTTTCGTCGAAATCTTCAACAACGATTTTAATCCGGGCATCGACGTCGCGATACTTTCGTTTCCGCGGGACAGCACTCACACCACCGTTACCTTGCTCGTACGACACTTCAACGCACCCTGCTCACATCACGCACACATCTATATACTCCGATGAAACTCTTCAAAGCGTACCTCACCATTTATAATATTCCGATCAAGAAACAAATACGCGAACTCCCTACTCGAGTGACCTCACGCGCACATCCGCAGATGTTGATGAAATTCACCAAAGCGTATCTCACTGTTCATAATATTTCGATCGAAAAACAAATACACGAACCGGGCAGTCGAGCGAACCCACTCACACATGCACGTCCACGAATGGAAATAAATCAAGCACATCACACCGTGTACGACATTTCAACAAATTCTACATGCTAAAGAGATTCTGTTCGGGAAAATTAAAAACGGGGGGGATTTTACCGGGGAAATTTAGTCCGAGCGGGATTTTACCAGGGGAATTTAGTCCGGGGGGATTTTATCCGGGGGAATATAATCCGGGGGCGATTTCGTGTGGGGGATTTCGTCCGGGGAGATTTTGTCCAAGGATATTTAGGTCGGTCACCGTTTCTATATAATAAAAAGACGGATTGGACGACCTTCAGAGATAAACTGAACAGAGTTATAAACCTTAAAGTATCACTAAAAAACAAGGACGAAATATACGACACTACCGAATATATTATCAAAACAATACAAGATTCAGCTTGGGCGGCCATGCCCGAAATAAATCCAAAGGAAACAATTAATGACTGCCGAAAAGAAAATTAAAGAAAATGCTCCAAAACGAAGACTTAGAAGAGTACGGCGACTGTGTAAATACCCAATCGATCAAATTAATTTCAATAGAACAACTCGCGAACTACAAAACCTCACCAATGACTCCGACAGCAACATCGTGCAACAGAGTCTACTAAACCTAACTAATACAACCAGCACTGACTATTCTTTCTGGAAAGTAACCGAAAGGCTGAAAGCAGAAGTGCTTACCAAACACCTCGCCGAAGTATTGACACCCCTGCCAACTCAATTAGACAACGCTGAAATTTTACAGTATCTGTAATACCCTCTGCCTATGACTCTACATATGAAGCACTTCTTCCCAGAAGAAGTCGAACAAACAATAATAGAAGTAATAATTCCTAGAAAATCTCCCGGCTACGACCTAATGACCGGAAAAAGCCTTAAAGAACTACCCAGAAAAACCGTAGTATTCATAACCATACTATTCAATGCGATACTTCGCAAGTCTCATATTCCTAGCCAATGGAAAGCTGCACAAATCATCATGATCCCGAAACCAGGAAAACCACCAAATGAAGTCACATCCTATCGGCCTATAAGCCTCCTCCCAGTTATGTCGAAACTATTTGAAAAACTACTACTAACAATACTAAAGACCCCAATAAATGAGGAGAAACTTATCCCGGACAACCAAGTCGGCTTCAGAAATAATCACTCAACTCTTGAACAAACCAATAGAGTTTTTAACGTCGTCTCAAATGCAGCAGAAGGAAACAAATACTTCTCTGCAGTTTTCCTGGACATACAACAGGCATTCGATAAAGTCTGACACGATGGTCTACTCTATAAAATAAATGTAAAATTACCACATTACTTTCTGTTACTAAGACCCTACGTAAACACCAGACGATTTCAAGTTCGCCAAGGCCAAGACCTATAGGAGTTCTACTCCATCCAATCTGGAGTACCACAAGGTAGCGTTCTAGGGCCAGTTTTATATACACTCTACACCGCGGACCTATCCATAAGGAGGAATATCGCGGTGGCACCGTTCGCGGACGACACAGCCACATTCACAGCGGACGACACAGACACAAAATTAGTCCAGATTACCTTCGCACCGAGAAAAGTAAACTACCCTGGAGTTAAACTGCACGGACACTCGCTACCAAGTAGTAATGAAGTGAAGTACCTGGGAGTATACCTAGACACGAGACTAACGTGGTCTAAACATATCAAGATCAAAAGAAAGGAACTAGACCCAAAACTGCGCAAAATGTACTGGCTAATTGGCAGGAAATCGAGGCTATCCCTGCACAATAAACTGAACATCGACAAAATTATTCTAAAGCCCGTATGGGCATACGGAAAACAGCTATACGGAATTGCCAGCAATACCAACCTGGAAATCCTCCGAAGATTCCAATCCAAAACATTAAGAACCATCGTCAATGACCCTCAGTACGTCAACAATGCCACCATCTACAGACACCTCGAAATGAACACAGTAACGAAGAAAATTCAACGATACTGTGAAAGCTACGAAGAAAGACTACGGCCCCACCCCAACGAGCTGACCAGAACCATCCTGGATGGCAAATTAATAGCTGGGAGATTGAAGAAATTTAAGCCTCTAGACCCGCGAGAAAGATTCGGTTAAACATCAAAACAAGACGACAATATTGTGCAACCCACAGATAATAAGCATCAATGGATACTTACAATGAACCTTTTTTTGTTCTTGCTGTCCACGAAACTATTTATTGTTGTATGTATAACAGAATATAGTTGAACTATTAAAGTCAATACAAAAAATCTTTCGATATGCTCTGTTGACGTAAAGGTATTTTTGATTATAAGAAATATCTATACATGATATGATAATGAAGTGTCTTGACGTGCAACGAGTATAATCGATATTAAAATAACTTTCACAAAAGGCTTATTCACACCTGATGTGAGTTTCACATATCAGGTGTGGGAAACTAATGCATTTATTGCAAGCTGGATCGTGTAACTATGAGTTGTTGAAGAGACTGATTGTACTACACATTCGACTTTCTTTGATCCTTCTAAAGCTAAAGTTCGTCTCGAGTGAATTTCCAGTTGAAAATCACTTCGATCTGAATTATATACATTTTTTGCGCCATATTTTGAGATATAAGGTTTAACCTTATGCCCAAAATTGTCTCCTTTTTGTCGTATAACCGCTTCTTTTTTTTCTTCTTCTATAGTTTTCTGCAATACAAATTTAGTAATTTTCCTCGATGTGCCAAGAGCCAATTATGAGAAGCTTTGAAGAGTATATCTTCGCGGCCCATCTCTTTTTGAGCTTAAATAGCCTACTTTTGTACGTCTGTATCATGTATTATACCTGCTTTTATAGCGGTTTTCATAGTTTTCAGTGCATACTCGGAAATTCGTGCTAGTTTTTCTTTATAAGTGCCGCTTTTCTTGAACTGATGTGCCCAGCATCTCAATTGTCGTACAGATTTAACCTATTGTATGTTTGCTTAACGGTTTTTTCTACCAAATCTTCAGTGTTCCACCGCTTTTCGTTTATAGTCATAACTTAATTCATCGTCACTGGAACACTTATCCGAATCGTCTTCGGAAATATATCTGTTTCCAGATTTAACCTATTTGTATGTTTGCCTAACGGTTTTTTTTTACCAAATCTTCAGTGTTCCACCGCTTTTCGTTTATAGTCATAACTTAATTCATCGTCACTGGAACACTTATCCGAATCGTCTTCGGAAATATCTGTTTCCCATAAAGTATCTTCAACAGGCTTCGCCTCGGGCTCCTTATAATATTCTTGGAAATCGACTGTATCATGTGTTATCATTTGAATTCTATTGTCTTACATGGAATCGATAAAATTTTTTTTTAAATGTCCCTCTAGCTCCCTTTCCGCATTGTTCACTGGAGTTTCGCTATGTTCATAACTTCAAATGTAACCAGCAGGAGTTAATAACGTTAATTGGATTCACTTTCATCGTCTATGATTATCGGTTGCACAAAAAAAATTTTAACGCTGCTCAGAAAATGAAGTGTAGAGCTCGAGTCCAAACGTAAAAGCCAAAATTCGAATTCATGGCACCTTTTAAAGATAGCGTATTTAGAAAGCAAAACATATCACGCACTAACAATAAGTGATAATGGTTTCATCGGTGCAAAAATGCTTCATTATATCTTTATGACTTTGTTTTTCACCGATATTCGTAGAATCTAATGAGTACTCTAGTATCGTATTGTTTGGTTTGCCTGCCGTAGCAATTGTTGATAAACATTACACGTGACATCCACGTGGTGTCACCGAACGGAAAAATGTTTGTAATGAATTTGGATGGTAAAATAAAATAATACGCAAATAGTGAATTCCTCAATTACAGAAAATGATACGAAGCCACAATCAAAAATGTATTTTGATGATCAGGCGTATAGCTTTACTATTAATATTGAAAATATGCTTCTACAACGACATGTGAAACAGCAAGGAAAATGTTATAAACAACGATGTGTTAGTGAATGAGGTATACTATACCCTCTCAATTATATTTATCGTAGATGAGGAAGTTAATCTGACCAGGAAATTCGTGCCGTCATTAAACTTCTTGGAAGTGGTTCGGAAATTTTTGAATAGCTATTAAAAATAGATATTCAAAAGGAGCTAGAAAGGGTGGTCCGCCTCCTTACGTATTTGTTCTAATTTAAAAAAACAGTAAATCGTTAATTTTAGCTTGATGAGAAGAGTCTGTATCGGCAAACCCGTTTCGCTTGATGAGAAGAGTTCGTATCTGCAGATACGTCGAATCAGCTAATTTTACCAATTTTTAATGTTGCATATGTTTCTGCGATGCTCCATCGGTCCGGTATACATCAATTTACCGTTTATGGAGTTAACGATCTTTCTCAAGTCCTCCGTGTACTACTGGATACAGTCGATACCTGGCAACGATTTATACTCTGCAATGGTATCATTGTATATATGAGTAGTGGAACTAGTACGTGATTAAATGAGGCACATGTGTCTGGTAGAACAACGTATTCACATCCTCTGCAAGTTCAATCGGCTCCAAGAGACATCTAAGATCCACACATATCGCATGTAAATTTTAATCGCACGAGCCGAACATCGCCATCCTTAGCCTCTAACATCTCTCCTATCATCATACATTTCCGTTGGAATATGATTCGCAGAAACTTCACTCTGCGGATTTATGATATATTTCTTTCGATGAATAATTTTCAAAAGCGAGAGCTTTTTCATCGGGAAAAAGATGGGTATGCAATTAGGAACAGGGTCGTGGATACTTTTTTCTGGCACAAAGCTTTCCTTCCCTTTCCAACGTCCCTTCCTCTCAAGAAATAATGTCGCGTTGAAGGTATACGAAATGCGGACAATTAGTGGCGCACGTCCGAACTGGTAAATTCAATTACAGTGGTACCAGAACTATATGAGCTTTGATAAAATCACAATGATTTCTTCGATTCAGAGACACGGAGAGAAACTGGCGATAGTACCAACGCAATTTATGAACCCGGTTATAGGACGTAATACGAGAGTGAGGGTACTGAGAAAGCGCGTTACACATAGAAATGAAAAAGAGCTTTGCAAAGCTATCTACAATGCAGGCTTGTGCAATGTGATAATAAAAATTCCTAACTCCTTTTCTGTGTCCGGCGTCGATGTCTTTGTTGGTGCAAGATAGGGACGTTTCATTTTCCATTTTCACGGTGTTATAGGTATAATACAGAAACGATGGTATCTGTGGATATATGTTTATACCGGAGGCTTCCCTTTCTATTCGCGCATCCCCAGTTTTGTGATATTTATTACATCACTAACCGATGTACATCCTTTATACCCAACGGGCAACTGGGTGTATTGAATAAACAGAAATCGATAATGCGCTTTAGTTCTATAGTGCCTGTGTGAATCTCATATTATATTCACAGATGGTTAGCCTTTCGTTGCGTTGAAACAGGACTCGTCATTTATTTATTTCGTCAAAAATAGTTACTAACAATACCATTTATGACAGGCTCTCGTCTATTATAAAGGATAGCATTGGTCGTCCCAATAAAATAATGTAAACGTGAAATGGGTTAGTTCTGTCGGATTGTCAGATTTACAAAATTTAGAACCATTCTAGATGCTCGAAAGTATTTACAATTATTTGGGTTGCACAATTCATCATTTTTCGGAATCTATATAGTGAGATAAGACAGTATAAACTCGGTGTATCTTTCGCCATTCAATCGCACCAACCAAATATAGCTGGTTGATTCAAACGTTACAGACGAGAGAAAAGAGCTTGGATTGGCGGCCAGATTTCCGGGACAATGGAATTACCGTTTGGCCGGATATAACTTCCTCGTTGAGCATGTATAGCTACTGAACATACGTAATGAGCTTTGCATACGTGCGAGAGGGATGAGAGAGAGAAAGAGGCTGTGTCTGTGTATGGGCATGGGACGACCCCGCCGACCCAAAGCAGAAGAGAACTGAGATAAGCGGTTTGACATATTAGAGCGATCTTACCAGGGACTCCCGTAGCTATCCCCTGCTGGTAGCAACTCAGGAAAACTTTACATCGGTTAAACGAAGAATGAAATAGTGATAGAAATAAAGAGGAGAGCTTTGATTCCTATTCCCGTGGATGAACACAACACGAGTAAGTAGCTTTGATGGACTGGGAAAAGGATAAAAGTAAGAATAACCAGGGACAACTGTTGACGGTTAAATCTTTTGAAACAGTCCAGTAAACGTTCTTCGGACGACATACATCACAAAACCTTTTCCGCACTCTCACATACTCAGCAGCCTCTCGTCTCGACTTCAATGCACTGCTCTTATTTCTTAAACATTGAAGGAAGATCAAAGGCGCTAGCAACAGAAGAGATAGGAGCTCGATACATCCGTTGGTGGGATGGACAAAACGTCTGAGAAAGTTTGTTCAGGAGGATATGGTAAAGCGCTCTATGGTGTTCGCTCGACTTCCACTGTAAATTTAAGACTTTCTGCTTCTTTCCATTACTCTTCGAACCTTAGTTCCATCCGAGAGCCAACGGGACTACGGGGCTTACCTTTGACTTCATTGCGGAGAGGCGTGTATCATTCAAACAAGGAAATTATTGAAAAAGTGATTATGATGTAACAATTATTGATAGTTGTTCCATCGTAGCAGTTGAGTCTTCGCAACAATAGATTAGTTACATTCTTGTACAGTAATTTTGAATGATTTTTGATGAGCATGATGTCAAACTGAATGTTCAATTTGACTATTTTTAACAAGCGGTGTCAACCTGGCGTTAGCAAAATTGATATTAGTGTACAAATTAATGAGTACCACGAAATGAACATCAATTTTGGCAACAACAGTAGATGTAGACAGTCGGTTCTAAGGTCGGTTAAGAGATCGGCACCGATATTAACCGATACTTTATAACTCAGAAAAAAAACCACTTAGCCAGGACACCAACTTGTGGGGGGAGGGGGTGGATTTCGACGTTAATAATCTTGAAGTAAATGAGGGCGTAAATGTAAATGAATAATAATAAAATAACGAATTGCCGAGCGATTTTTGAAAATACTGTAAAAGAGCGGGGGCCACATCCATCGGTCATGCCATCGAAAGAGAGATGTGAGATAAGTATATCATAGCATATTATTCATTTTAAATTTCGTCTCATTATTGCTCGCCTCAACAGAATAACGGTGCCGCTTAGTTTTCAATGCTCTATAACACTCATGAGTTTCAACAAATCGGAGGGGGACACTTAGGGTACTTTTCTTGTAAGTCGAAACTCTGTTTTTCGTTTATTCTTTAATAGGTGTGTTTTAAACGAGCGCTACGTATCGTTAGTGTGATCTGCTCTTTCTTGTATTTCAATGAAGGCAACTCGTCGTCAACGATATCTGTTTTAGCTGGCACTAGGGGATTAAAAAAATGAATGAAACTGTTAGCCTATTTTAAGTTAAGACTGTTTTTTCGATTTCTTTTAAATAATCGATTTTTAAATGCTTTTGTGAAAAAACACATCATGGAAGGTTTAGTTATTTAAAAAAAAATCAGAAAAATACAAAAAATACGCATGTATTGGTAAAATACGTATGTTAAGAAATAAAAATGAATCGGGAATAAATCGCAATCAATCGCGTGGTTGCCAGTTGCACCAATGAACCATTTTCGTTTCACTTCGGTGATGGGTTAGGATTTGTTCGCGGTAACAAATCTAGTCATAAACTAAAGTCTAGTCATAAACTAAATACCACAACGAAGTTGGTAGACGCAAAAGTCAAGAGAATAACAGAGTCCTTAATGCGTACGTTTGAGCGAAGAAATGTCTTAATCGGACCAATTCAAGCCCACTTCGACAAGTAGAAAACCTACGATAATGAATCTTCGCGCGATATCAAAATCGAACTTTACACTTTTGAGCACGTCATATTTTTGTATTTGCGAAAATAATGCATAAAGTGTTTCGTAAAGATTCGAGGTACCTACTGACAACGTACCCAACATACAGAAAACTTAAGAAAAATTGAGGAAGAAAAAAATTCCACCAAATTCAGGTTTGCGTGATGAAAATTATAGGCCCTACGTCGTCCCAAAGTTTCTGCTTTGCATAATGCATATATCATCATAGCCATCAGCGGATGTGTTGCTTTGCCATATCGTCAATATTTTAATCATCATTTTATGGGTTTTCTGTTTTATACTACACGAAGTATTCTTTTAATCATGAATTGAAATTTAATATGGAAATGAAAAATAAATGAATCATAATTGAAATAAGTAATAACTAAACCAATGTTTATTCAATAAATTTATTTTAGCTCAAATACAACATCATTTGCGTGTGTTAACGAAAAATATGGAGACAGACATTTCAAACCAGGAGATTTCAGGGAAAAATAATATAATATATATGTTAAGGTACGATAAAAATACAGTATTCTTGTGGTAATTATGTCGAAGCGGAATATCGTGATATTTTTAGAGATCATCGTGGCAGTCAAGGTGCCCATTGTTAATGAATTCCTCCAATATCTGTTGTGCCCATTGCCCTTAACCGTCGTATTTCATGGTTCCTCTGCTGCAGTCGTGATCTGTTCGGCCTACCTTCAGTCAAATCCCATATCGCCCAAACCATTTCCCGCCGTCGTACCCGCTGCTGATAATTTCTGATACATCTTGTTCTCCGGTTTTTCAGCGATTTGCAGCTGCTCCTGCCACGCTTGGCGAGCGCGAATCTCTGCAACATCCTCTAATTCCGGTTCTCTAGCGTAACATAGTTAACCTGAGCGTCGTGGGCGTTCTGTAATGCGTCTACCAAGCGCTGGTGCTCTAGTTGCATCGCCATAGTAGGATCCGGTATACAGTCAGACCCAAGCGATTTTCTATGTCTTATAGTCACTTTATGCGCACGAGAAGAATGCAGATGTATGCTTAAATATAAATCCCGGATGTAATTCAGAGATCTTCCAAATTCCGACTGCCGATCTATCTCATCAGAGACGACCGAGTTTTCATGAACGATGTTACGAATCAGCTGCAAATAATTTCCCCATTATTGTTATTCATATTGCAGCAATTTTTTATTTTTCCGAAAGATGCGGATATTTTTCGATAACTCACGTATTCATACCCGGCAGTGTTGCCTCCTGGTTTCTATCGCGGATTAGTCTGCTCAGTTTCCCGAATTCGTTTGGAACGAGCACCGTAGGTAATGAAAAGGAAAGCTAAATGGCCAAGAACGAATGTTGCCCATCGGTGAGAAAGAGTAGGACGATCAGCTGATGGTTCAAAGAATTGAGGTATGGCTTGAACGAACTTTCCGGATCTGGGATCTAATAGTGCTGGTGATTGAATATCGCAGAGACTCGGCTTTTATAACCCGCGATTCGGGCAATGCCATGGAGAAAAAACCCATCGTCTTATTCTAATTCGTAAAAACTATATACTCGTATGCGATGTTTAACCGAGCATTAATGTTTTACGATGGCGCGTCATCATATTCATTGTTAACCGTAACTAAATACGAAAATATTATATTTATACTCGATAAGCAGTTTTCGACTCACAAGATTCCAATGGAGGCGAGCAAATTACCCCCATTAACGTTCATCTAACCGACCAATTGCGTTCCAGTGATAACGGTGATGCCTGAAACGTTGCGAGGTTGTAACGACTTTTCGGAACTATCAAGACTGATCACAAGCGACGATCTATCATTCAAAATCAATACAGATGGTTTTTTCATAGTTAATGCGAGTATTATTCTCCGCAAGAGCAATCGTTTTCAAACGATAATTTAAAAAATTGTTTACATCCGATAACGTTTGTGGGAGGTACCCGGTTCATTAAAATATCAAGGGACCTCCCGGCACGCCCTGATTAAAATAAACCTATTGACTTTCACTGATTGCCTTCAATCTATCTGTATGGGTCTCTCTGCGATGAGTACTTTGAAAAATCTTTTCCCATTAGGGAAGAGCTCTTCGTAATAGCCTGCCATATACGAGGGTCGTTCAACAAGTACTTAGCCTACAAAAGAAAAGCGAGAATTTTTGAGAAGTGGCGATTTATTTTTCAACATAGTCTCCTTTTAGGTCTATACACTTGGCCCAGCGATGCTCCAACTTTTTTAACTCGTCCAAAAAATAATTTTTGTTGAGGTCGGCAAAATAGTCCTCCGTGGCGGCGATGACCTCCTCATTCGACCCAAATCTATTCCCAGCGAGTGACTTTTTTAGGTTTGGAAACAAATAAAAGTCACAAGGGGCCAAATCTGGTGAATAAGGTGGATGGGGCAGCAATTCGTAGCGCAGTTCAACCAATTTGGCCTTGGCGACGGCGGAGGTGTGAGCCGGCGCGTTCGTGGTGGAACAGCACTTTTTTCTTCGCTAAATGGAGCCGTTTTTTCTCCAATTCGGCGTCGAATCGGCCCAATAAGTCGGCATAGTAGAGCCCCGTGATAGTTTTACCCTTCTGGAGGTAATCGATGTGGATCACACCTTGTGAGTCCCAGAAAACGGTGGCCATCACCTTACCGGCCGAAATAACAGTCTTCGCCTTCTTCGGAACACGTTCGCCGGGTAAAGCCCACTGTTTTGACTGTTCCTTGGTCTCTGGTGTGTACCAGTGAACCCATGTTTCGTCGACGGTCACTAAACGACGCAAGAACTCCGCCGGATTGCGCTTAAACACCTTCAAACATTGCTCTGAAGTGGTCTCATGGTTGCGCTTGTTGTCTGGCGTAAGCAAACGCGGCACCCATTGCGCTGACAGCTTCCTCATGCCCAGTTCTCCGTGTAGAATATTATGCACCGTTCCTTCTGCGATGCCTACAGTCTCAGCTATCTAGCGAATCTTTAATCTGCGGTCTGTCAACATGAGATCGTGGATCTTTTTTACGTTTTCCTCCGTAGAAGCCGTTTTCGGGGCACCTGGGCGTGGTTCATCAAAAACCGACGTGCGGCCACGAGCAAACTCGTTAAACCAATTCTTCACAGTCGCCATCGACGGAGAAGAGTCACCGTAGACAGCATCCAAGCGACCTTCGATTTCGCTGCGCGTTTTCCCTTCCAAAAACAAGAATCGAATCACCGAACGGTACTGCTCTTTTTCCATTTTTTTAAAACTGACTGACACGCTCGCTTCCAAAGGCTATCAAAACAGAACTAATAAAGGGAATTGAATGAAACTTTCACAGTAGGCTACTAAAAGTATGTACTGCACGATGGTAACACTGATCTGTAATAGCAGCGCCTTCGGGCGGTGAGGCTAAGTACTTGTTGAACGACCCTCGTATATCACCGTTCCTTTCATTTTGTTATCACCATTGCTTCATACGCCTTCACCCGATTGCGTCCGCAGTTGCTACCTCTGTATCGCGTTTGTACGAGGTATAAGGGTAACGGAAACCTCGGGAAAACCGACCGACACAGACGATTATATTTTATCTACTTCATTGATATTGACATGAGAAAACTCATTGGAAACACTAAAGTCTGAGATAAATAACTTCTCGCTGAGCGATACAATGCGCCAGCTAGCAATCACTGATTTAAGTAATGGACTCAAGCATTGCTGCTTGAGTTTTGACACCGCACGAAGCCCTGCACCACGCGTCCATCGCTTTCCGTAAGTGTTGAGTACTGATCATACAAAAATAGATGCGTACAGAAATAAAAGGTCTTGGAAGCACTTGTCCCATCTACCCTTGTTATACTTAAGCCCAAATCACAGGTATTGCCCATCCTTACTGTCTATTTTCTCGGCACGCACCAGGTGGCGCCCTCTAATACTTCTAAAGTTATGTTGTCATTATTCGCACGTTGCACGCATCGAGACCATCAATTTAACGTACTACAAACTATGATCTAGATCTAGTATTAGGAGTACAAATTAGTTCGGTCTGTTTTTTTGTGGTAAAAAATGCATTTATTTCAGAATAAACGAATGAACAGATTAATTAAAATATTATCCTTTACTGGCTACGAATTTTTCCCACCTCTCAGGCGATTTACGAATTCCATCTTGAAAAAATGTCTCGATATTTGAGCCGATTCAAGTTAGGAGCCAGTTTTCGATTTCTGCAAAAGAAGTGAACCGGTGTCTTGTCAAATCGTGCTGCATTCGTGGGAGCAACCAGTAATCAGAAGAAGCAATGTCCGGAGAGTATGGCGGGTGCGATAAAACATCCCACTTGAGCGTTTCCAAATATTTTTTTACGACTTTTGCGACGTCAGGCCGAGCGTTGTTATGCAGAAGAATAACTTTATCATGTCTTTGCTCGTGTTCCGGCCGTTTCTCGCGCAATGCACGGCTTGAACGAATCGATTGTAGCCTATACCAATCGCCCGTAATGGAATCGCCAGATTTTAGCAGCTCATAGTATACAACCCTTTGGGTCCCACCAGATACAAAGGATAACCATTGAACCATGAATATTCGGCTTTCGTGTTAATGTTGAGATCGAAGGCAACGATTGACCGCGTTTAGCGTAGTATTTTTTCTTCTTGGGGATATCGTAGAATATCCATTTCTCATCCGCAGTCACAATCCGATGTACAAAACCCTTTCTTTGTTGCCTTCGAATCAGTCGCTTCCAAGTGAAAAATCGCCTTTCAACGTCTCTCGGTTTCAGTTCATAAGGCACCCAATTTCCTTCCTTTTGTATCATTGCCATGCATTTCAATCGTACGGAAACTGCTTGTCGAGTCACTCCCAATGATTCTGCAAGCTCCTCTTTCATATAACTCGGATCTTCATCGAGTAATGCCTCCAATTCTTTGTCTTCGAATTTTTTTGGCTGTCCAGAGCGAGGCTTGTCTTCAACGCTGAAATCACCATATTTGAAACGTCGAAACCACTCCATACATGATTTATCAGTTGGAGCACTGTTGACATAAACTTCCATAAGCATTCGCTGCGCTTCAGCTGCACTTTTTTTCCAATTGAAGCAGAAAACTCCAATCTCCCGCAAATGCTGCTTAGATAACACACAATTTGACATACTCAACGCAGTAAAAAAACAAAGGTTTTTGTATGAAACTCAAAGCGATATAAACTGAATATTATTGACAGATGTCTAACCTCTCTGAAACCAGCGAAATCAGCTGGCACTATGAAATATTCAGAACAGCCAGCGCCATCTTTTCGAAACGGACCGAATTAATTTGTACTCCCAATATATAGTTATCACGGCTAAAAAGAAAAACAAAAAAACGAACCTTATGGTTCGTTTTTTTGTTTTTTTGTTTTTCTTTGAAGACCTGAAGACCCGATAATACTAACAGTAATAACATAACTTATATACTAATATTAATTTTCTTCATATATTTCTCTATCACGCAGAGCTTTGTATTCCACAGAGTGTAGAAATAAATCTCTTTTCTCTTTTTCTGCATCGAACCGGGGACATTGCCAGAAGACGTGATTCGGCGTCCCATTAGCTGGATTGCATAGGCATCTACCGTCGGTATTATATTGAATCCGGCTAAGCTAGATCCCAGAGAACTATGATTACATCTCAAGCGATTAATTGATATAATGAATTTCCCACTAAATTGAACCATGGATAGAAGCCGTGTTTATAAAATAGCTCGAAATACTTTACACCCTTTACACATTGGGAATCAACACACCACTCATGAAACTCGTTCTCAAACCTAGTTTTCCACATCGCCATGTAGTCAGATACAGGTACACTCAACTGAGTGTCGCGGCCCGTTGTGATCGCGGCTTTGGCCGTCTGATCTGCTAATTCATTTCCATCAATACCTTTGTGACCTGGGATCCCAAACAACTTGCCCTTCTTACCTCCACTGTCGAGTTTTTTGCAATAAATCCGTTAGATGTAATACAAGATATGATGTTCTCTGGAGTTTTGGCTGAGCCAAAACCGCTGCCAGAACACTTGCAGAATCAAGAAACATCGCAAATATTGATCCTTCCAGCGACGCACTTACCGACAAAATTTCCGCAATAGCCATAGCATCTGCTATAAAAATCGACGAGAAGCCGTTGGATCTAATGCCTTCTGATCAACGGCCCTGATTACTGAAAGACCTACGTGTCTGTGCTCCGACATCTTCGATCCGTCTGTATAGAAGAAAAATGCCCGCTTCCCTTTGAGAAGAATATCCGCAAAAATGTCGTTAAATTTTTCATCACAATCCGAAGCCTCCAGGATGGTTCGACCCACGTGAAAGGAGATATAAGGTGAAAATGTTATCGAGTCACAACAGTGACTATAACACAGCGGTTTGCTCTTAAATATACGAATATTACTGCAATTCCTAACATCCCAGTAAAACTAAATGAGCGGTATCCTGCCGGCTCTAATCATACAAGTTGGATTTTCCTCCAACTCGACGATTTCCATGAGGAGTGATGGTAATTTATGAGTAGACTCCGATAAGACTTTAGTCACTTAGTTCTTTTCTAAATACCTGAACCGTATGACCAAGGGATCCTCGCATGCTTCCGTTTAGATCACATTCGTCGGGACGGAGGTTTGATAACGTAAGGCTAACCAAAGAACTCTATATTGTATTCTATCAAGCTTGATGCTTGAACCTCTGACACACCACTGAAGACAAAACCCGCATATTCAATCCCGGATCTAATAAGAGCAATGTACAAACGTATTAATAGCATGAGATCGGCGCCCCACCATGTGTGTCTCAAACAACTTAGGGTCAGTAAAGGATTTTGACATTTTTGCTCAATATGCTTGATCTGGACGTAGGAATATGATGACTTCCCCGTGGATTTTCTCCTACTGACCAGTTATACTCCAAGGCGGATCTCTTGTCGACGAGCGCTGTCTATTGTAGATTCTGAGTTGAACGCTACATAGTGAAATGTTTTGCTACGTTCATTAAGAATGGACATATTGTAAGCTTCAATTATATCAACTTAGCAGAACCAACTTGACATTCGCGATTGTCCCACCATATAAGGGGGTGAGCATTAAAATCCCGTACGATGCGAAATCTACCTCTGACTGGAGAAAAGAAACTTGTCCATTCGCGTTTGCTTATGACAGGACAGTTAGGCGATCGGTAATATGAGACCACAATTAACTTTTCATTCCAAAGATCCAACTCCTCTGCACGCAGCTCTATTTTCCCATTACAATCCAAGACACCTCGAATCACTTCACCTCCTTTTTCGACTGCCCTTTCCACTCGTACAACATCGAATCCTTTCAAGTAAAAAGTATCGTTTGGTTTTAACCAAGTCTCTGATAAAAGGGAAATGTCTGCATTAGTTGAATTATGGTAAACTGAAGTTCTGGAAGTTTTTTCTCTAAAACTGAGCGCATTCCATTTCAAGGTATTTATTGTACTATCCATTGCCATAGGCGAGGTTAAGATCAATCGTTTCCAAATTCGACCCAAAAACATTCCAAAGTCGGGCGCAGACTTCAATGTATGAAACAACATCTTTAGAGGCTCCAGCATATCCGATGGAGCTCGCTCTCCATCGTTAACGAGTTCTTCGAATAGTTGAGACTGTTGAACCGATTTCTTTCGCATACCTTTGCTGCTCGGTGCTGCGATTTGACTCCAACATTCGCCCTGCAAGCCACTTAGAGGCTCTGCTTCTCTCGTGTACTGCCTATCTAATTGGTCTCGTAGGTCCTTTGCTCTGAAGCGGAGGAAAATTTAAGGCACTTTTAATAGGTGCCTTTGCTTGACATCCACGGATCTCATAGGCTCATCTCACGGCGGTTAAAGGTAGCTTGTCATGTACCATGGTTTTGTTAATCTCCTCAGCCTTACGGAAGACGGGACAATTACGGTTGAGGGTTCTGTGATTTCCTTAGCAGTAGATGCACTTCAGCTCGTTCTCGCATTTCACATCTTGTTCGACATTTACCCCCCCAATTCAAACAACGCTCTAGTTTCTTGCACCATTTCCTGATTTGTCCAATCGCACCACAACCGTAGCAAATCCTAACGGATTCCACAAAGGGAGCCACTTCAAGCGAGCTTGCCAAATGAATACATGTTCCGGGAGATTCCGGCCACTGAATTCGATACAAACTTCTTCTCCATACGCCCAGACCGAGAAACACTCGATGACCGTTTGCTGCTTGAACCGAAATGCACTGGTAGCGTTCAAGTCTCTATTTGCCTTATTTATAGGGGTCACAATTTCTTCCATAGATGCATTCTCTGGGATTCCTAAGATCTTTCCTTTTCCAGACCGAGCATAGCCCAGAATAAATGCTTCAACGTCCTACACGTTTAGAAACTTGTTGGAAATTGCTCGGTTTGCTTCCTCTCGACTGTTGAAAAACAGACTTTACTCGTTTTTACGATATGGCAGCATCCTGTCGTATTTATCGTTCGCCTTATCTAAGATCCTTAACACCATCAGGATTGCTATGGTTTATGCGTCATCTTTTCCATCTGCTCGTTTATGTATAGCGAAAGGCCCTTTTATTTTGCCTCCGAATTTTCGAACCGTCACTGTTACTCCTTTTATCTCCATATTCTCTCTACAAGACTCATGTGAGACTTACCTTCTTTCAAGAGCACCCAACTGTCATCCGATAGCGATGACGGGATCACAATTGTCGTTCGCATTCACGGTGTTATTCTTCGATTTCTTCTTTTTCCTGCTTTTCTTGACTGCCGCGTTGTCCGTCTCTTTTGTTTTCACAATTATGATCTTATCATTGATCTCCTCTGACGTAAATTCGGATTCGGTCACCTCGTCATGTGCACCTCATCATTTACAATTTTTCGACCGAAAAACAAATACGCGAACTCCCTACTTGAGCGACCTTACGCACACATCCACATATGTCGATAACACTCCCCAAAGCGTATCTCACCATTTATAATATTGCGATCGAAAAACAAATACACGACCTCCGCAGTCGAGCGAACTCACGCACACATCTACGGGCACGAATGAAAATAAATCAAGCACATCACACCGTGTGCGACACTTCGAGAAATTCCACATGCTAAGGCAATTTTGTCCGGGGCGATTTTACCCGGGGGAATTTAGTACAGGGGGAATTCGTGCGGGGGATTCGTTCGGGGATATTTAGGCAGGCCACGCCGCCCTACCTATTGTCAGAGTAAGGTACGCATATATACCGTCTATTTTTCTTAAAAAGTTTCATGGCGTGGACTTCTGGTTTATCGCACGACGCCGCGTGCGTGCATCTCTCTCAGCTAACCGTCATCACCGGGAAATGAATCTGCCCCCGGGCAGCTACTACAACGATCGTTCAGAAACTCCACAACATCACCGGAGCATATCACAGTCCCGACAGTCAAAATCCAAACAACACCTACTACAAAACGGTAGGTATACACGATAGTCGTGTCGGGAGTTTGACTACCAGGACGTCGACGTGCTCCCCACATCTCCCAATGTTCAATGTACACACGACCCGAATTACCCCCGACACCTGCTGGAACCACCCCGAGGACTAGCGATTTCACATTACCCCACTAGTCTCTGCATTCATCTTGAATTTGTCACAATGTGACAATAACCCCTTCTTTGAACCCAGTTTTTTTTTCGTAGATGCCTTTGATTTGTCGGCAAAAAGCAAATCTTGCAATATGTAGAATTGATGGGCGTAGTTCGTAAGATATATGCTGCACCCAAACCCAAAGAGACTTTAGAAAATTTGGATTACAGTTTTTGTTACCGTTAGACGGTGTTTCACATTGCCTTATGTCGTATATCTCCTAAATGGTGAACTTTTGCGGCAAAAGATAAGAAAAGGGCCAGACTGCGCCAAATGGAATTGTCCATGTAGGAAACCAGTTTTTACTATCCCCTGAGGAGTAAAGCTCGCAGCTAGTTTCAACGAACAACCCACAGATGTTATTATGAGTTCTTTCGAAGTTGTGCCGATCAATACGAAGAACGTCGAGCGTCATGTCGAGCTTTTCGCGCTTCAAGCAAGCGCGAAACGAGCGTGGTGCTAGCTTTTCATCTTGTAATCTTTATCAAATACTGACCTCCAAGCGACAGTAAAAAAATCGCTGTGCTCTCAACGGGCAAATATCGATTGGTGTTGCTCGATAACGGATTGTTTTTCGGAGTGAATAGAAAAAGAAGAAATATGGTGTCATGGAGGAAGAGGAGAATGGAGGAAGAGGTGAACATTTTAGCATTTGAAATCGTCGAATCTAACACTTTGATCAACAAATAACTTTTCAATCACGTTTTATCATCGGTATATCAAAATTGTTTTTAATCACTCAACATCAGAAAGCTGCTTGTTTTCTCGATTTCCGTTATTTATACAAACTACCACCATTTCATCCGATTATAACAGCAATTTTACCGTGTCACATTTATAATAACGTAATCTAGACGTTTACAAAATGACGCGTACGGTATACAAAATCGCAAGAAAGTCGTAAATTTCGAATTCGATTTGAAAATTTTAAGGTCATTGGGAATATTCTTGTATTTGGTAATTCATTTTTCACACAGCCGCTTCAATAAAAACTATATACGTTTTCAACAATACGCACGGAAATTATAAAGTCCTAAAAACAAATTTGATAACAGTGGACGCGCTAGTTAAGGGTGAACACCACTGTGACCTCCTGTTTTTTTTCACATTTTTCAAGAATTTTTTTTTGTGGGAAAAAAAAGAGATATTCGAAAAATGCGAACACCGTGGTGTTCACCCTTAAGAAGTATTGCCCGTGTACTGGAATGGGTGATCACTAGCCGTTCATTCGCTTGCGTGCCGACTACTGAGTGGAAAACAGTTTTTCTGTTTATGGTATAATACCACTCTAACTCAGTCAAATAATATCGGCTTATAACGGCCAGGTTTTCCGCAGTTTCCTTGTGACCTCATGCAAATCCGATACAGTAATGCATTAGGAAAGAGTTGTTCCGCACTACTCTCCGGGGGAGTCTCAAAGACCAGAAATGCGAACAAAGTCGACGGTATGTAAGAACCTGAAAAGTTGCCGATAGACAACGCTCACAATTAAAAAAAATTCCAATAATATCGTAAAAAAATAATACACAAACCTTACAATTAACCAAGCGCAATCCCGGTCCTCACCAATTACTATCACATCAGCCCTTTCGTGTCATTTTCAGACCCAGGAATATCTTCATTTCTGCCCATTTCGCGCAAACGTTTAGGAACGCAATCATATCGACACATATAATGCATTTTTGTATTCGTATACCTTCCTGGTGATTGAACAATAATTCGTATACGTGAAAATCGTTCGTCATTCCTTTCGCTCCCTTTGACGGGCGCGAAAGGAATGACGGACCGTTCTGTGAATTGAAAATTCACAGATGAATTGAACGGAAGAAAAAAAATTGCGTGCATTAAAAAAGATCTGCGATTAAAATGCATAAAATAAAAAAATAATTTATCCGAATATTTGATTACCAAACATTTCTTTTGAAATGATCCCGGGTTGGCGGCGCTGTGAGTTGGTTGCTGTGATAATCATCCCGAAGAAATTCACGGGATACAATAAACGAAACTCGGATAGAAAAGCCAATGAGCAGTGTATGTAATCTGCGACAAACCTCACGTCCAGTGATATACTGAAATCAATCATTCAACGCACACATTTGAGTGTGGGCAAAGGGTATCCGGAAAACGGCATTTTGAGGTTAGCTCTTCACGAGGCGAAGAAACTCCAAACACGATTGCTGGGTAAACAGTCAACGGCCGACAAAGTGCACCTCAAAAATAGACGAAAATGGCAGACAGGAAGATCACCGACACATTAGGGCATAATTTGCGAAACAAGAAAAATACTCTCACTCGGGACGAAAACTCAGACCACATCTAACCTCTCGATCACCCATACACGATGTTGGCACAAAACCAGGAATTGGGGAGGTGCTACATAGACTCGAAAAACTCACAGACGTCGTTATCGATTTAGAGAAACATAGGATCGAGGCAAAAAAGTCATTGGATCAAATAAATACGATACGCGACGAATACATAATGAGAGTGACTCGTTGCGATGTAAACATCGAAGTTTTCCACAAAAGAATTTTATATTTAGAGCGAAGGGAGGAGGCTCGCCACGGAGATTTAAGGAGAAATAATTTAATCATTCACGGTTTAGAGGTGAATCCTGTTAACATAGAAGGCGGTAGAGGCAAATTTTCCCAAAAGGAATCGAAGCTTGACGTAACAATAAACGTCATCATTTTACTCGGCGAAAACGAAAATACGAATCGTTTCTTAGTTAAACTGCCGAACACGAGAATTAAAAGGGAAATGCTGCGCAAAAAGGTACTGCGAGGATCGAAAATTTATAAAAATCATCATAAAACAATCCGTAAAAGAGAAAGTTGGTGAAAAATCCAGAAGATTGGTCAAGACAGAGAGCAAAAAGGACATAAAACGAAAATGGACTACAAGTCATTGCAGATAAACGACCAGAATTTTATCTGGGAAAGGGGAACAGCACTCTTACCAGCTTCGAATCGGCGATGCTCTGAATCTGCGATAGCGGGATCTTCAACTTAAATGCGTGCATGGCAGAAGTCCTAGAATGGCTATTCACGACCGGAAGAAGACCAGCAAAGAGATAGTATGAGTGGAGAGAAACGTCAAATTCTCGCGCCAAAAACGGCAATGACGAAACAAACTCGAGATCACAGCTCAACAAAAACTCACCAGAAGTTCATAAAATCGTTCAAAAATAAAATGTTTTCACCTCCTTCAACTGCATCATCGCCACAAAGCTCAATAACACCCCTCTCAAGATCAAGCAACGGGTTAAATCATTGAGACCCTACAAATGAACCGAGAGTGTTAGCATTCTCGTCTAGAACACTTTGAACTACGAAATGATTTAGAGTTGCCGAAGAAAGAACTCGATGCATATTTAGTAGACTGCACGACCATTGGATACAGCGATACGCGGCAATAAGACCCATTCAGTAAAGTGCCTAATTAGCAATGCACGAGAAATTTCAAGTAGTCACGAGCCCAGATACAAAAGATCATAAGGGGGGGTAGAGCTAGCGGTGGTCTGTATATGTATATGCGAATCAATTTAGATCTAGTTAGAGTTTCAATATTTTTAAACATAAGTGACGCGTGGATTGCGCTCAAGTGCAAAATTGAAAACCACAACCAAAGGGTTGATTCGACGTATCTACGCGATCAAATTTTATTTATTTTCCACAGGCTTTTAAATAATTTTCCGTATACAACAATTAAACACATTATAATGTGACGAATACCGAAGTGAGACGTTACCACAGGGGTATATAAGAGTTTGGGTACGACGCTGACTCGCAGAAAGTTTCGTTGTGACATTCGAAATAAAGAGAATATATAAACCCAAGGGCAACTCACTACTTGGAAGATGTACCGCTTCCTGTATTACTAGATACAATGTCAAATAAAAATATAAAGCGCTTATATTACTTTGGGACGGCCAGCTGCAAGCTCGGAGTCTTCGATTTCCGCGAGAAGTGTTTTCACCAAAACTAACGATTCAAGAAACGTTTCTAGAATTAAGATAAATGTAATAGTCCTCAAAACCACAGGTTCAATTGAGTACATGGGTCATTTAAGCTAAAAAGAAAAAGCCAAAGGTACTATAGTTTGAAGCGCAGATATTATAAAAGAAGGTATAAAATATTGCAAGTTATTTGCATCTTAGTGTAAGTACTAAAAAATTTGTAAAAGGAATATTCTCAAACAAATAAACTACTACTAACTAACGATTCTTTTGGAATGTTTTATTGGTGACTTTTCAGCATTATCATTGTTAAAACTGTTTTCTGTATTTACGATATCGTTGATTTAAAAAAAAAAGTATACATCCGAACATCCTATCATTCTTAAAACTATTTTCCGTATTCACGATATCGTTGATTAAAAAAAAAAGTATACATCCGAACATCCTTAATTTCGTAATTGATAAAATGAGTCTATAAAAAATATAAATTAACAATGATGAAAAAAATACTTATTTTTTTCATTATTTTGATAATCCTGAATGATATCTGAAACTCCGAATACTTCTGTATATACAGATATAGTAGTATAGATAAGTATTCGGCACTACTCGTGATATGATTCTCGATTGCCTCATTTGACTTTTTGTTACTCGTAGTCTCGTCTGTCTTCCTCTCGTTATAATAAAAAAAAATTCACACTCACCGATAAGACCTTGCGTCGCACAATTGCGATGAAAATAATAGTTACCTCGTCACGACTCTATTGTACAAAAC
This sequence comes from Oxytorus armatus, assembly GCA_958009045.1. Classification (NCBI taxonomy): domain Eukaryota; kingdom Metazoa; phylum Arthropoda; class Insecta; order Hymenoptera; family Ichneumonidae; genus Oxytorus; species Oxytorus armatus. The sequence goes on along the minus strand of OY253748.1, from coordinate 11,932,386 downwards.
GTAATACTTCATCTCATCTCTGTGGATTACAGATATAAGACTACGAGGCGAATCCTATCATTAACCGGAAGAGATTCGAAAAAGGGCGAGTCTGGTAGGAAATATCCTGAAATATTGCAAATGGACGAAAAAAGTAAACGGTTATAGTCGTTCCAGCTGTTTTACTGTACGTACAAGAATGTAATTGGCCATTCCGTCTTTGTGGATTACAGACACGAAACTACAAGTATTATCTCGTTATTAACCGCAAGGGTTGAAACGAATGGCGAGTCTGGCATAAAACGTAGTAAAGTTTTATAAAGGGACGATAAAAGTCAACGATAATATTAATTTCATCTCTTTTACTACAAGAATGTAAATGTCCATCTGGTTGCATTAGCTTACAGATAGCGAACTGTGAGTTTGTTTGCGAAAATTGTGCTCACGCTAAGTTCAAATATTCAGATCGCGTAAATTGCTAAACGCACACGTATAGCAGCATGGAGAATGAACAGGTGGCGTTTACGCCAGAATTTGATAACGCCCGTAGCGCTACAGCAGAATTATGCCCCGCGTCCTCGCGTAAACGTTATCTCTTACATATGTTTGACAGTTTACGGAGCCCCGACTATCTCCAATTAGCGTTAGCAAAAGTCCGACTAAACAAACTCAATAACTTTCAACCCGTTAACTCGAAGTGATGAAACTAATCGCTAATATAGCAGGAAAAACTTAAATATTATACCGGGACAACAAAAATGAACCGCGATATTTGTTTCATCCCTTTTACTATAAAATATGTTCACCTCATTTATAGCTCAGATTTAAGACTCGTTTGAGGGCTAGTTTGAAGCCCGACTGAACACGAGTTTAATACCAATTTAGAGATCGGTTTGAAGACTAGTTTGAGGTTCAGTCTGAAAATGAGTTCGAAGCCTAATATTAAAACTAGTTTGAGGATCAATTTAAATACTAGTTTGAATACTTCACTGAAGACGAGTGTAGAGAGAAAGAGATAGCAAGCGCGCCCGGCTGCCACGCGCGAGGCACATATCGCGAATAGCGTCGGCTGCTGTCGCGAGCGCGTCGCTCCGGACACCTACTTACCTTTCCTCCATCCCTGATAGCGCGGAGTGGCGGGCAGGCCATTTCCTGCGACGGGAATTATTAAAACAATCGAGTCACACACCAGAAAAACATTAACGCGAAAAATGACGATCACGATTGCCCAGACAGCGGACGATCCTAATCCATCTCGGTTATCTAACCGAAAGGATATCCCCACCTGTAATCGCGCAACCAATCAGCATATCGAAAACCAAAAAGCACGAGCACGCGCAAAGCTATAAAAGGCGAAACAATTTCAATCTCGCTCTCTTTTCTCAAACTCCGGGACACAACAACGTTGTCACAACGCCGACTTAAGCTTTTCGAACAAGCGACTTAGTTGTATTCACGACTTACACCGCTTCATCATCACTTCGTGAAATACGGGATACTTGTGTGGTTACGGGATACGTATGCGGACGATACGACTCCTCTCCGCGGAATTCACTAACGACCTAGTCGACAATTGAGCCTGTTTTACGGATGAATTGACCAGTAATTAGTCTTTCTCAACACTGGATTACGTGACAACTCTACTTTATTTATTCAAATAATACTTCTAGCCAGCCGTAGGAAGCCAACTTTGGGAAGACTGCATTCATCGCGACTGGTAGCTCGACCCAAAAGAGGAACACGTCTCAGCTTTCTCGAATACCCGTAGGTAGAGACCGTAGGTAGAGAACACCGAGAGGGCGCATGAGTGAGAGAACCGAGAAACTCGAAGAATCCTTTTTCGCGGATATCAGATTGAATACAAAAATTAAGAGAAGTTCAAAGCCAGTTTAAAGGCTATATTCTAGGTTAGTTTGAAGACCAGATTGAACACTCGTTGAAAGCCCATAGTTAAGACTTATTTCAAAACTTGTTAGCAGATCAATCAGAAAACTAGTTATAAACTAGTATGTTGACGCCAAGTCCGAAGAAGAGTTTAAGACCAACTTGCAGAGCATTTTGAAGACTAATTTGACGATTTGTTTCAAGGCCAGACTCAAAACTGGTCTAAAGACTGGCATTTAGGCGATGGCACGAAGTTGTCCAGAGTAACTTTTTTTGTCACGTAGTAATAAAAATTATGGCGTACAGTTTTGTTTTGTGCGTACTGTTTTTATCCCGTAATAACAAAGCCTATGGAACGACGGCCATTCATGAAGCATAAATCGTCTCTGGAGATCTGGATATCGCGGGCATTGACGTGGGTGCACGAGGTATTTCAGAGCTAGACTCAGCTCTGAACGCGTGGCCATCTATCCTGCAAAGCAGGTTACTACGTCATTAATCTCGAAAATGAGGCTTGCAATATGATTAGGGATGTGGAAGACTGGAGGTTGTAGATGACTTTGAATGATTCAGTTCATTCATTCTTTAAGGGGTTCAACTCGATCGAGAGCTCGCTAAGATACCCGAGCAGAAATTTATTCCGGCTGGCCTGATATAGGATCAGGCCCTGATCAGAAATCGATAAGGTTAGCTTGATCAGACTAACGTGATCACGCCGAGATCAGAGGCGAATCATATTCTGATACGGCGTGAATTATCAGGCTAGCCTTACATCACATATTTCTGTGCCGGATCAGGTGCTGCTAAGGCATCCGTGGCAAATCCTGATCAGGCTAACCGGATCACGACCAGATCAGCAACGGATCATATTCTGATACGGCGTGAATTATCAAGGTAGCCTCACATGTTGACAATGAACGTGTGTTAACACAAGTTGATTGTCAACACAAGATGATATTTTGCATTAAAATGAGTATCTTTCGACGATTTATTAGGATAGTCAGAGGATACTCATTTGGGAAATCTCTGTATCGTATTATTTCGAATAACGCTTCTTGAGACATTATTTGATCGACATTAAGATAATAATAATAATAACAATAATCATAAGATTGATAGCAGTGAACGCGCGGTCAGCTCGCGGCTTCGGCGGTCTCCTATGTTAAGTACTCGTGGTATTCGCCGCAGTCGGTACTGAAATGGGCGGCCGCTTAGCCGTTTACTGGCTTGTCTACCCATTACTGAACGCGAAGCACGTTTTCTGACTTTTTCAAACCAACGAACAATATACGCTCGAAATACTAATAATGAAAAAAATTATAATATGGTATTTATATTATTATTATTATCATTATTATTATTACTACATCGATCTTTCAATCGAGAACGTAAGCCACCTTCAAATTGAATCTACTACGTAGACAATTTTTAATATAATTTACCATTTTCATTTCTGGTGGTTGGACTGCGTATAGGATATTCGTAAAAGTAATTCACAAGTGCTCGATAGAGTAATGGTCAGAGCGTTAGTTAGTTCGTTAGGTAGACAGATAGGTAGGCTACGAACAATTCCCGGTTTGAAAAGTAATTTTAAACAACCGCAGGTTATCGTGTAAACTGTAAACAACAAAAAACTTCTAAAAAATGACTGTTAGAACAATAACATTTTTTCTCAGCATTTTTCGGGCCAATCTGAAAATGGAGGCTAGTGAGAGAAGTTGCAGGTTCGAACCCCGGTCGAGGTCGTTCTTTTTTTTTGTTGAAGATTATAATATAGGCCAGCTAACAATAACCATATCATGGCCTAATTCCCAGAAGATAAATAGATTGTATTCATTTGAAGTTTGAAAATTGGAATTCAGTGCCAGATCGGTGCCGGATCACGGCTGGATCAGGGCCGGATCCGCAATTCGATTACAGGCCGGATGTGGACCTGATACGTATCCTAATGAGGGCCGCGTCAGACTGATAGGGCCGCCTGACATGGTCTGGATTTAAGCCGGACCAAATTTCTGCTCTGGTAGTCGGAGACGCTTCGATTGAGTAGCTTGTACGTCTGAAAACCTAGAAAATAGACTCTAGAAAATAGAGCCTGATTGAAAGGCATTCTAGTCGCAAACGATACGAAAAGAGAGAGAGAGAGAGACAGCTCTCGCTGACTAGCCAATAAGCCAACTCCGGAACATTTCTCTATCAAACCAATTTTCGATCCGTCATTCGTAAATTTTATCGTTTTCAGCCGGTGCAAGGGACAGCGTCAACAGAAGATATCCGGTGATAGTGTTTTTACACGGTGAGAGCTACGAGTGGAGCAGCGGTAATTCTTACGATGGTAGCGTTCTAGCAAGCTACGGCGGCGTCGTCGTTATCACGATAAACTACAGGCTTGGGATTTTAGGTGAGTTTCTTAACTTCTTTGACAAACACTAGATACTTTCATTGCAATACTATATACTTTCATCGCACGTCATATACACAACCAAGTGTACGGGGGGCTTCGACCCGAATCTGTCAATTCGCAACCCTTACAATTTGCAATAGATGACTTCAAGTTCCTCATTTTTTGAGAGACTATCCGCGAGAAGTGTCATGTGACTTTCGTGACAGTGAGAACGAGGTATAACCCACAAAAACTTCGCATAACAACCCGACGTTGTGTGGAACAATTGAAACCGAATCAACACCCAGAGGTTGAGTTTCGGAAAGAGTCGACCCGATACGCAGACGTCGCGGAACGGATGACAACTATTAAGTAAATGACCGAGTCGTTAAGTTGTAACAGTCAGCTCGAGGAATGAGATTAGAGGACCAACCGAAAGGAAGTTTCGAGGACCAAAGGGTGGACGCAAGAACCGCCGAAAACCGAAAACGCAGGAAGGGGAACAACCAAACAACGACGTATCCACAATAACGTCATGATCTAGCAGACTATCCTAATGTATGTGACGGTTAACAATTTTTAGAAGAACGTTAACTAAATCCAGTTAGGGTCACGTGTCGGAAGACGAGTACATAAACCATTTATGTACGCGACTGACCAAGAAACCGGTGTAAAACGTCGCAGAGTATTAAACATCACAGACTAATCGGACCAATGGTTGTCAAGCGCACAAGGATATCGGATGGACGCAGCGACGCTCACACGCCCAACGTCATTCATAACGCAGACGAGGAATTTCCGACTCGCGATAGATTTCCAGCGCGGAAGGGAAATAAACCCCGCGGTTTTCTCTTTACTAAATACAGCCTTAGACGATACTCGTGATTGACCAAATGACCGTCCTCGTGTATATGGCGATGAAGGAGTCTAGGACCTTGATTCCGCACTCTGACGGATTAACGCCCCAGGAAGTAGACGATACTATAAACGCGTACGAATACGCTGATAGGAACGTAGCTCCCACGGATAAGCTAGACCTAGTCGAAGCCGTATTGAAAACAAAGGTAGTCAAGAAAGCCACGAGACACATGAAGTACAAGCAGATGAATAGCTTCAAAAAAATCAAGGAGAAAAGGACTGCACTATATGTTACACGGCGGACTATAGCTGCCGTACAGGTTGAGATCAACATGCATAAGCAGAAGCCTAACGAGACTGTACTAGCATACGGGCAAAGCTTGGAGAAATTTTAGACGGAACCCATAGACGTGGGTATCGTACATGTAACTAGTGACCTGAATGAGGAGACGATTGAAAACTATGTGCGTCAGATGAGCCGCCATAATTTCGAGGGGGGAGGGGGGGGGAGGGCTCTGCCGCGAGTACCAGGCCGTCGTGAAGGCACGCGGTTCTTGAGATCTCTCCACAGCATTGAAGGGCGCGATGGAGGAGGAGAAGATCGTGTAGAGCAATGAGTCCATAAATAAGCAAACTCGCAGTGACAAACCAGCCTTGATTACGTCCCACCGGTGTAGCGAGATAAGGCACATTGCACGAGAGTCCGCGAGTCAACAGTGGCGATTCAGTTTACCAATCTTTGGGCCAGGCCGAGGCCCACAGGGGCGTTGCAGGCTCCCAGTACGCAGACTAAGTCGAACAATAAGTACAGTGGAAATAACTTGGTACTACTGTAAAAAGAAAGGGCACCTGTACAAATATCGGCGTTCGGGCCCTTTCCAAGGGCCGACCCGCCGATCCATGGTCAGAAGGTAACCCTGAAGGTAGTAGGAGGCCAGATTATAAAAGTCACCTACAGGGCCGCCGTGACGCTTGAAACTGATACTGTATTGCAAAGGTACGAATTCTACGTGATAGAGGACAACGTGGCCATGGAAGTCAACAGGCTACTGGGGATGAATTTCATGAGGAAGCACCAAGTGGACATGCTCGAATCGAGAACAATAAAAATATATGGAGATAGCATACCGTTCACCATCGCCACAGCGGAAATTAAGTCCCCATCTCGTAGCAAGAACATCAAACGTGTTAAAATTTAGAATAAATTCGTCGAACTGGTGGAACGAGTCGAGACCACAGAGAGCATCGAACAATATGACAGCCGCGACGGCAAGCCGCCCGGCCACGAGATATCACGCCAGCGCGAAACTCACAACGGAGGACGACCATATACTCGTACTATACCAAAGATGACCAAGAATTTTTAAAGTTTAGTGTTAAAATGGACAGTCTAAAATGTACTATGTGAACAAATTTTATTGTCACATATTTTCTTCAATTATAAGTAAACCTGACGGAAACGCAGATACACAAAATATTAAAAACAATCACCATTTCACCTCGTTATCTCTAGCAATAATCCCTTAAAAGTGATTTTTTCGGTCAAGTCCTTACTAAAAGTCACATATATTATACGGAAGCAATATAACGCCGAATGTAATTGTAGAATACTGGGGAAAGAGTAGCTTCCCCTATTATTCTGCAAGTCCGAGCCGGAAATAAAATTAGCGATAGCCAAGAAGAACTCGCGAGCTGTGACGTTTTATTCGTTATATTTTGTTGTTGATGTTGCGTTTCCGTTTTTTCATTTATTCCTGGTATAACGTGTTCCGTCAATACCGGAATGTAATGTCACGATGTCGAGTACAGTTTCCACCGTGGCACAACGAAAAACCGCCGGAAAGCACGCCGGAAGATCGTCGAGTGACGAATAGCGTCCACCGCACTGTGGAATTTTACTCTTTATTCGAACCTCCGATAGACCACTGGCATTATTCGTCGTTTCCTGCTGTAAATTGAGAGTATCGTCTTTTTTCCTCCCGTTCGCATAAACTTCCGCTTGTTTATTTTTGGTTATTTTATTTTTGACTTCTGAACGAACCGCGTTGAGGCTGTGCATAGATCAAGGCAACGGGACTACGAAAACTATTGTCAGCGTGACATTTTCATAGATTAGAAGCATTTTTTAATAATAATTTGAATGAAATTCAGTCATTATTATTTTTCTATAATTGATAATAATTAACCGAGTACTTATGAATATATATTTTTTAAATCATGAAGTCCCTCTATTCGCAGGCATTTCGTCTATACCACGGTCAGCCCGATAAGCAACCGAACGCCCATGCGGCCACATCCGGCTTCCCCCTTTGTAGCGCATTTGCCATGGCACTCGATTCCATCCGCACAGGGACTCTGCGGAAAACCTGTGCCATTACATTGATCTTGGGTGCGCTTCTCGCCTTCGGAACTATATCACTTTTCGCCGATAATACAAACATGGACTACACGTGACATATGCACGTACAGGTACGTGCATGTGACTCATGTATATATCGGAGCTTGTCACGGGTATTTTTGTATTCTCGACGAAATTACGAGACCGGGATTCGAACCGTTAACCATCCCAATGCTTTGGTTTAGAGGCGAGCACACTAGCCACTAATTGTAAGCCAATAACGCCCGTCGAGTAGTACAAGCATTTTTTGACAAATGAATAATTTTATAAAATCTGAATTCTCGCCTGCTTCCACCAAACTCAATATCAACCGTCCTTTAACGATAACCTATTTATATCTAAAAAATTAGCCCAAGAGAACTACACCAACTATAATAGGAGAAAACCATATATATGAATTTATCTGCCCCAACTCAACCTACCTTTGACCCTCACTATTTTACTTTTTTTCTCAATTTGTATATGTTGCACGGCGTAAAAAAGCCACAGTTGGGCATGATCAGTGACTTTCATAACTAAATGTACTGTACATTTCAAAATGTCTAATATTATTTGTTGAGAAATTTCAATTGGAAATTACGTCCGTAAATTCTAACCGACAAATGTTGTAGTGAATATTCGTGTTGTGAATTAGAGGCAGTGCGACTGTCTACTTTAGGCAGTACGACTGTTACTTTAGAGTTTGGTGTTACTAACGATTTCAGTTATCGTATAGTACATCTTTTCACTGCATTGAACATTATATCCACGTTGGTGAAATGTAAAGTGTGTGATCGTGACATAAAATTCACCGAAAAAAGTTTGCGCGGACTCGGGTTCAAAATCGAGGTCGATTGCGGCCATTGTGAAAAAGTGTTAATCAATTCGTGTCCTATGATTGACAATGCATACGAAATAAATCGTCGGATCGTATTCAGTATGCGTCTTCTTGGCGTCGGTTTGAATGGCCTGATGAAATTTTGTGCATTCATGGACCTACCGCGCTCCATATTTCAGTCTTTTTACGATCGAATCATAAATTCGATTTTGATTGCCACTAAAGCGGTGAGCGCAATGAGCCAAAAAAAGGCTGCACTTGAGGAGCAGAGAATTTCGTTGGAAAATGGGGTGGCGGACGGAATTATCGTTTCAGGCGCCGGATCGTGGCGAAAGCGCGGTTTCAGCTCGCTTTTCGGTATAACATCGCTAATCGGCTGGTACACTAAAAAAGTGATTGACGTTATGGTTAAATCGAAATACTGCAAAGCTTGCGAGCATTCGGAAAAAAAAGAAAACACCGCGGAGTACTGGGAATGGAAAGCTACCCATGACGATGAGTGCCAGGCGAACCATAGCGGCTCCTCCGGAAAAATGGAAGTCGACGCAGCTATCGAAATGTTTCAACGGTCTGAAGCTGTTACGTCCTGGCGTAACGACCAATAAATGTTTTTATTAATCTAATTCATACAATGGCAAAGCCTTCAAATCCCTCCTTTCGTAAACCAAATGAAATATATTATTCCTGGGAAAAGAAAAATCATCGTTCGAGAGTCATTTTAAATTAATTCAAACTATCAATTCCAACGGCAATTCTCGAGCCCCGGTTCAGATATTGCAATATCCAATGGCATGATTCGGCAATAAAGGAATACTCCACCCGAAAGAATATACGGTATTGATCTATATATTATTCCATCTCACGGCTTATGCCGGAATTATCGATTTCCGAATTTGTTGTACTTGTCAAATTATCAACCGCACATCTGGATATAAAATCCGAGGCAGGCTTATCAGGGGAGCTGTGTGATGAAATAATTGCTCGACGTGTCGCTTTAATGCGCGAGCATCTGATTTATACACTACGACTATAGATCTTCGGACGGTCGCATTCGTGTGACGTAACCGAGGATATTATTCACGAACAAAAATTAAACTCGCGAACGATGATTCGTTTGCCATGATTTTCTTGAATCCCATCACCTGTCAATTTCACATCAACTATTTAACAACATACTATCAATCCTACCCCTTTGAATAAATTGTTCCATCTATATTGCCAAATACTAAATAGTAATTTCTTAAAAGACAAATGATATTCAATGTGGGAGAATTCTGAACTTATGTGCCCAATCATGGGTTTGAAATTTCCACAACTACATCGCAGAAACTTTCATAAAAGCTTCCGTTATTGGATTAAATGGAAAATGAAAACGAAATAATATCAATACTATTATCAATATGATCACTGAACAAAACAATGAACAAACTCTTCCACCTAGGGTTCACCATGATTACTCATTAGAATTAAGAAACATTCATGAAATTATTAAAATAATATATAATAGATTGAAACGGTAAAAATAAGCAAAAGAAACAGCATGAGTGAGACGGAAAAAGGCTCGGTCGTAAAATATTTTATATCGCGACGTTTCGTGCGACTTGGTATCGAACGCCTTGGTTAAAATAGGGCGTAAGTTATTCGCCTCCCACGATAAGAGGCGACAGTTGTTGCCATTGGAGCAATTACAAGCTTGGGAAGAAATAACGATAACTTGGAAAAAGAGGCGATGGCATTTGTGCCTTTACGACTGTCCCTCAATTTTATTTCACGCAGCCTCAACGATCTCAGTAGATAGGGCGTAAGTGTTTCCCTCTCCACTACATATGCAGCACGCGTCGTAATTGAGGCGAGAGAGGAGGAATCTCGAGCAGAAGCGATAATCCGAACGATCCGATAAAATAATATTTTAAATATCTTTTATGGTCCCGAATAATGACAAAAGATAATTATACCTGCAACTCCAGTAATAGTTTGTACAAAATACGAAAGCAACGATGTACGTACCTAGACACCCCCGCAGATTGAAACATTGGAAAATAAAGCGCCGAACACCAAGAATTGAGAAATGAAAAACATCAAAAACGCAAACCAAATTCACCAAAAAGAGGAATGATGAAATCCCTTTATGAGATAATTCTCTTAATATATCGCAGAATGATGAAAGATGGGCCTGTCCTCTTGAAAATAACGACCAGAAATAGAACACAAGGGAGGATTGTAAACCAAAAAAATACGACGACACGCAGTAAATCATAAACAGCAGGAATGATCATGACCGAACTAGATACCATTCAACCACAAAATCTTTCAAAACAGTTTTACGATTGGTCATAGGTCATACCAATTTCATCTTTTGAAGATTTATGACACCACTGAGCACGCTCAAGACATCAAATTTCTCTGCGACAGCGAACCAACAGAAAAGCCAACAATTCAACATAGAAAGACGAATCCAGGAGTTATACGGCAAAGATGTAAGGACAACGAAGGAAACAATTGTTGACAAAGGGAAGAATAAAATAGGGAGCATCAAACAAACTAGATGCATTAAATTCAACCAGGAGAGGATGCACATTATTAAACAAAAAAAAAGAAATTTTGTATTACCAGCTAGGAGCAGCAAAAATTAAAATTACGCCGCAGCATTCGGAAGTACGGACTAAAAAGAAGAGGGAGAAGTTTCCCCTATCCTCTTCAATTCGAAACTGAAGACTGCCTACCACCAACTTAATACAGTCAAGAAATGAATGGCTAATAGGCCAATCAGAAGACACTGGGATGATCCAGATCGATCAACAGCCAACCAAATGCATCCAGAAACTGACATATTATTTTCTTTCGACGAAAAAATGGCAAGATTTAATACGTACAGAAACTGATATATTATTTTCTTTCGACGAAAAAACGGCAAGATTTAATACATACAGAACTGACATATTATTTTTCTCTCGACGAAAAAACGTCAAGATTTATTGGTATATTAGCGAAAATCCCCTCCACAAACAAGGGTATAAAAAGCCGGAGAAATCATCCTCGAGAGCCATTTCCCCACGATTTTTCGTTAAGTAATCACATAGTGTGAGATTATCGATTTTGTTCTCAGTCTTCGACCATATCGATTTGCGTATACCGTTTCAATTTAAATTGTATTTGTTCTGAATTTTGTTTCGCTATTATTATAAAAAGTATAATCCTGTAATCTCAATAAAGCAATTAAAAATAAATAAATATATACAGATATATATATACCCTATTAAAATCCAAATTTCAAACATCATCTACGATCAAGATCGTCAGAAGCAAAGAAGCTGTTTCGAATAAAAAGTGAGTAATATATATCCTACCAACATCACTCGCCGAATATTATTGGTCTCGAATTTTAGGTGCAATATTAACAAATTTGCGACTTTTCGTCAATTTTTCTCTTTTCTCCTCCTTTTTCATTTTTTGGGGAAATCCGTCACCATCTAACGGTCTGGCTCAATTAACATCATTTTATTTATCCATTTTCATTATTATTTTTTTTCCTTTTTTATGAACCCCAAGACATTTGGGACGTTAACATTCTACAGGCGCCTATCCCGAGTAATTTTCCGAAAGGTTAGACTCAAAAAGGCAATTTCGCGTTTGAGACTGATTCCAGGAGTGTGTAGAAGGGGTTTCCTCTTGACCAGAGCGTCTAAGTCAGATTCAAACGTCGACGTTCGTCAGAGAGAATTAATAGTTCGCAAAAATTCAATCTTTGACGTAACAAAGAGCTCTATGGCACAAAATATAAATATTATATTGGTGACGGCGATTCTAAAACGTTTCTGGGCATATCGAATAGCGATCCATACGACGGTTTCAAGATTAAAAAAAAAAGAGTGCATCGATCATGTCCAAAAACGTATGGGGACGCGCCTCCGCGAAATCGTGAAAAAAAAAGGATTGTCTGGCAGAGGAAAGCTCACCGGAAAATTGATTGACGAGTTGAGCACATATTACGGCTTGGCTATTCGGAGGAACAGCGATGATGTTGACAAAATGAGGAAGGCAATTTGGGCAACTATCAAACATAAAATGTCCACAGACAGTGAGCCACAACATGACGATTGCCCGGAAGGAGCCGAGTCGTGGTGTTCGTGGCAAATGGTGATATTTCTAAATATCGCCATAAACCGCCTCTTCCTCAGGAAATATTGGAGGCAATTCAGCCAATCTTCGAAAATTTGAGCCGGGACGATTTGCTGCAGCGTTGTTTGGGCGGCTATACGCAAAACAATAACGAAAGTTACAATAAATCAGTTTGGGCAATAGCCCCCAAGTGCCAGTCCGGAAGCAAAAGAATCATTGATATTGCAACTGATATCGCGGAATTAGTGTTCACTGATGGCCTGAGAAGTCTCATGAAAGTACTGGAGACGTTGCGGATAACCATCGGCCCAAATTGTTTCAACTTTTGCGTTGAGACCGACGCAGCGCGGATCCAGCTCGCGGAGCGCTCGCTCACAGACGCTGCAAAAGAAGCGAGAAAAGCCTTAACAAGTTCGAGGAAAGAATCAGGAGACAACGATTTGCTTCTTGAAGGCCAGCTATATGGTGCCGGCATCGCTGATTGAAGGTAAATAATTTTTTTTTCAATTTATAACATAAATTAACAAACCTAAAACTTTGAACGCGTTTTTCTCAAAACCACTTTTTTGAGTGCGGCATGCAGCAGAACTCGAGCAATTTTTATCCGATCGACTTCAAATTTTCACTGTATCAATAAAGGTAGATTATCTAGAGAAGTACATAGGGTTTTTTCGATATCTCAATAATTATAAAAGTTATAGCCTATTTTCGACGAGAAATTTTGCTCAAAAATCATTCTTTAATTTCAAAGGCGTGCCTATTTTTGTTAAACAATATTTTTCCAAATCCCTATGTACTTCTCTTCAAAATATCATATTATTAATGAAAAAACTCGGCATTTTTTTTCAGATCGACGTTGAAGAGATTTCTGCTGCGTGCCGCGAACCACTGCGGAGATGACAGTACCTGACGCAAGAGCTTCCCCAGCGCCACCATGCGGCGTGAAAAATGTGAAAAAAATGTTTTTTGATACATTAATAAACAAGGAACAAAACCCAACAAAATTTTTCGAATATCTCTTTTTTTATCCCACAAAAAAAAATTCTTGAAAAATGTGAAAAAAAACAGGGGGTCACAGTGGTGTTGTCCCTTAAGTCTTTTTACACTATAAGTTATGAGGTTATTATTCACTATTCCAGGCTATAATACAATGATTTTTCAATCCAAAAGTCTCGGTTGTTATACTCGAAACTATCTGTGAAATCTGAGTAACCTGTGGGACTGTCGAGTTATTGTGCTAAAACTGTCTACGCAAATATTGAATTAATTTTGAAAAAAATTCTACATGGTGGATCGAGTAGATGTTGATCCCGAAGTCGAAGCCAAAATCTTTAAATGAAGAATGGTGGACCGCATTTGAAGAATCGCAATTAAAAAAATCCATTTTCCGACAGTAATGTAAGGCAACAGGACTTCACTAATCTTGTACAAAAAAATTCGCATTTTACAATCCACTAGACAATCCTCTATCGACCCGCCACTTCAAATTTCCAGATTTCAACGTCGGAAATAATATCAACTATTCAAAAAAACCGAAGTACCAAATTTCGCTCAAATTAAGCTATTATTGTTAGTGATGCCGCCGAGACGAGACTTTTCTCGTCTCGTCTCGGCGGCACCACTCACGAGACGAGACTCTCGCCGAGATTTTCGAGACTCTCGTCGAGACTTTCGAGACTCTTGAAAAAAAAAAAGGGAAATTAATTTCACCACTATTCCATTGCTCGTTAGTGTTTTTTTTATTCTTTTATTGAACCGACACGAGAATCTGGTCGAGATTTTCGAAATTAGCCAAAAAAAAATCAATTCGTTATTTCACTTTTATCGCGATCACGTGGTTCCATCGCTTATTATTCGTTTTTTTATTCCCTCACCTCCGGAATGGAGTTTCGCTCACTCACACCGTCACATACACTCTTACGCACACAGTCACACACACACATACACACAGTCACACATGCTTACACGTATACAGCCACACGCACACAGTCGCTCACACAGTCACCCACACGCACACAGTTACTCACACAGTCGCCCGCACCCAGTTACTCACACAGTCACCCGCACACAGTTACTCACACAGTCACCCGCATAGTCACACATACTTACACGCACACAGTCACCCGCTTACAGTGACACGCACACAGTTACTCACACGGTCACACATACTTACACGCACACAGTTACTCACACAGTCATATATACAGTCACACGCACACAGTTACTCACACAGTCACACATACTTACACGCACACAGGTACTCACACAGTCCCATACTCAAACGCACAAAGCCACGCGCACACAGTGGAATACACAGTAACACGCACACAGTCATACGCACACAGTCACACGCATTCAGCCATGCGCAAAGACGCTTGCACACAGTCACACAAACACACACACACACACACGCGCGGATACGAGGGGTCTTGGGAAGTTCAAGAAATGTCAAGACGAGACGAGAATTGGTCGAGACGAGACGAGATTATGACGTCACCACGAGACGAGACCGAGACCGAGTCTCGTCTCGTCTCGCGGCATCACTAATTATTGTCATATCAAACAGCAATATTGCGTTTCCCATTTTTTGTTTTTTCGATTTATCGCGATTGGCTCCAACTAATCTGGATTGAGTTGGCATAATCCGGATCGGATCTACCTAATCCCAATCCTCGAAATTTGGATCCGGGAGATCCGAATCCACGTAATCCCAATCCTCGAAATTTCGATACGGGAGATCCGGATCCGCGGAACCCGCGAGATCCGTAAAATCCGTGAGATCTGTGAGATCCGCGAGATTCATGAGATCCGTGAGATCCGTGAGATCAGCGAGGTCCGTGAGATCCGGGACATCCACGAGATCCGTGAAATCCGTGAGATCCGTGAGATCCGTGAGATCCGGATCTGAAGCGTCGGATTGCGAGGTAATCCAAATACCCGGATACTGCACGAGATCCGGATCCAGGTCTGAGCCCTAGATAAAACGTCCTTGCATATCAACCAATTAGAACTAGTCGCAGTATTTCTCGGACTGAAATGCTTCAATAGCGATCGAGAGCAACAGAATATCTTACTTAGAATTGATAATACGGCGGCTATTGTATATATAAATCCCATGGAAGGGACCAATGTCAGTACTTTAGCCAAGGAGATCAGGCAATGGTGCGAGGCTCGGGATATTTAGGTGTTCGTGTCATACATTCGGTCCAGCGAGAATACTGATGCTGACAAGGAATCGCGAAGGTTAGAACCGGAAATAAAGAACGAGCTATGTGCGGCTGCGCACCGAAAAAGAATACAGACTTTTGGTGTACCAAAAATTGAGTTATTTGCTTCTCGAGCAACCACGAAGTGTGAGAAAGATATTTCGTGGTTAAACAATCCAGATGCGACAACAATTGACGCATTTACAGTGCATTGGAAAATGTGGTTTTTTAAGCATGTCCCCCCTTCTCTTGCAATTCTGAGGACTTTGCGAAAGTTTTCTTGAGAAAATGCGGAAGGAATCCTTGTCGTGCCCTTTTGGGAGGCCCAGCTGTGGTTTCCACTCTTTTTATCCTTTATCAAGGAGGACATTATCACACCCAGGCCAAACGCTAACTTGCTTCGTTCTTCTCACAGGGAGCCTCTTCTGTTATGGAAACATCTTACCCTGGTTGTCGGCAGGTTACCCGGGAAGCATTCACTCGAAGACAGACTCCATTAGAACGAATCGAGATTATGCTCACGTCCCTGATGAATTCGTCGATCCGGCAATATAATTCGGGTCTAAAAAAGGGTGGAATTTTTGCACAAGTGCAAAAAATGCTCCGTTCGCGGGTACAACACGTGATGTATTGGTATTTTTAACGCGAGAATTCGACGCGAGGGTGTCGTGCAGTTCGTTAAACTGTTATAGATCGGCAGTGGCAGTAATTCTTGGACCACCCGCAGGGCAGGACGATTTAATTTTAAGATTCTTCAGAACTGTTACAAAGCTGAGACCCACTGAACCCAAATATGATTCCACCTGGGATCCCAAGGTCATTTTAACGTTTTTATCGAAATGGCATCCCAACAAGGAAATTGGTGTCGACAGGATTCCATTAAAGCTAGTGACCTTATTGGCATTAGTCACGGGTCATCGCATGCAGACGCTGTGTTTAATTGGCAGCAGAAATATTCGCAGGGTTGAGGAGACCGTGTGGGAGATACAGATTCCCGACCGCATAAAGACTTCGGGCCGAAACAAGACACAGCCCGTACTGCGTCTACCAGTTTTTTCGGATAATGAGCCACTTTGCGCGGCATCCGCTTTAGAGGTATATTTGGATAGAACAAAAGTTTTACTAAAGTCTATAACAAAATTATTAATTTCGTTCAAAAAGCCGCATAAGGTTGTCGGGACTCAAACGTTAAGTCGTGGGATTAAGACCGTTATGTTTAATAGCGGTATCAACATAGAGAATTTCACAGCATACATTACGCACTATGCGTCGGCCTCAGCGGCTAAGCGTAAAGGAGTTAATATTGATTTGATTCGTAAGACGGCCGGCTGGTCGAAGAACTCAGCAACGTTTGCAAAATTCTACGATCGTCGCATCGTAGATGATAGGGATCAGTTTGCGAGGGCTATTCTAGAAAGTGAACTTAAGTTATTTTATTCATTTTGCACAGTTTGTTGTTAATATTCACACAAGTTTGAAGAATCACAAATAACGTCCAACTTAATTTTTGCCGTAACTTATTTTAAATATCTGCATCTTGATCTCGAGGAAGAGGAGTGTAATACAATTAATTAATAAACGAACTTACCTGCAAGTGAAGTTCTATCATGATTGTATAAACGCCGCTTCCGAAAAGATCACTTCCCTCCCACCCAACTTTTGTATTAGAGACGTTCCCAGGTTGTTATGACAAAAATGGTTTAAAGAATGAAATTTTCAACGGCCGCTACGGAAACGGAGATACGTAGCGCCAAGATTCTAGGCTCCGGAAAGAATAATTATTTACTTACTACTACTACTACTACTACTACTACTTTACTTACTACTACTATTACTACTACTACTTTTACTACTACTACTACTACTACTTTTATTTATTTACTTTAAAATTGTGGCGTCACCTAGCATGAATTGGTAGTACATCTTAATCTCTTCGGAAGAGGCGCTTATACAATCATAATAGAACTTCACTTACAGGTAACTTCGTTTAAACATTAATTATGGAATTATCCCGTGGCCGAGAAACAAAACTCCAATTGACGCTAAATTAACCTAACTACTCGTACTCGAACATAATGATAAGTGAAACCCTCTCGACCGAAGACTCTAATGGCACCATGGCTGAACGTACCGTCGTAACAATATCGCTACAATTTCACAACAACGTTTCAACATGTACTTTTCCCAAATCGCCCGATAAAATTGAGCGAAACGACCGTCCTACCAATTTATTTTGTACAGAACGAGTCCTGGGCTTACGACAAGCTCGAACTTTGATTTATTCGGTAACGTAGCTTTCTTGGGTGGAAGTAAGTCAACCACAACACGGAACCATACATCGACGAAGTGCATGACTAAATGGGAATTCCCCTATAACTTAAGATTTTGGCGGTCTCTCTCTCTCTCTCTCTCGTGCGCGGTCTCCAGCTGTCCGGGCGTGTCAAGCTCGTGCTCCGTAATCTCGGCTTGTCTTTCACATTTTAAGTGTGGTTTTTGTTCTCAGTGAAGTCTGGCTTTTGTCTATTTTGCTTAACAATTCATCCGGGTTGTGTTTCTATTTCACTTTGGACCGTTTTTGTGAGTGCGAACGCTGTTTTATTTGAAAGTGAAATCAGTAAATTTTCCACATTTATTCGGCTTTGCCTTTGTATCGTTGTCGACATCGTCGATATTAACTTTTGTTGTGTGCGTGTCAGCTGTGATTGTGACGGGCGGTCAGCTGAAAACGTGTCGCCGTGGGGCATTGACCTCATTCATCTCTCTCGAGGTGAACGCGTGTCTACATCGATCACCTACACAGTGAATCTGATCTAAGGCTGTCTCGTTCGGGCAAGAGGTGTCGCGCAAGGCTATATTGTGCGATTGAGTGTCCTAGTTTCTTACTGTATCTTTCTCGTTCGCGCACTTTTCTCGTCTTTCGGAAATTTTTCACTTTATGCCGGCTTTGTTTGGGACTGTGTTTTATTGTGCTGGCACCGTGTTTGGCCTTGGTCGATCCGAGGAGTTGATTCGTCCGTCCTGGCTCTCGCGACGGGTTGCTATCATTGTGTGGGACTATATGTGTCAGCTTCGTGTATGTAGTTTCTCGGTGGGCTTGCTTTTGTGTTTATGGGGCTATTGAGATCGCACATTGACAAGCCTTAATAGTGTTGCTTTTAAAGTTTTTATTCCTGGTTGAGCGGGTTTCTCTCTCTGTATGTCGAGTGATTGTTTCAAGTGTAAAAAACCTATTGTTAATCTGAAGAGCTCGTGTTCAGGCTGTTTTAAAAATTTTCATCCGGGTTGTGCTCGTGCATACGTGGGCACTAGATCAGCGAGTGACTGTTGCGTTGTGAACATGGCTAGTTGCGATCTTGCTAGGCGTACTGTCAATCCTGTCAACGGACGGGCTCCATACTCTGGTGCGTCGCCTACGTCTCTGGAGTCAATTGCTGCCATGATTGCGAATTCGGATCGAAATTTCAAGGAGTTTGCTGCGGAGTCTGACCGTAAATTCCCTTGGTTTCTGGCGGAGCAAAGGACGGCTATTAGCATAAATACGGCGCTTCGGGATAACCCTCAACTTGTGGAAACGATCTCCGTGCATGCTGCCAAAATTGAGAGGCTTGAGCGCGCTAATTCTCAACTCCAGCAGGAAATTGCGTTGCTAAAAAACAACATCGGTGGACGGCAGGCGGTGTCGGCTGAGATTGTGGTGGCTAGACTGCCGTTTGGGATACCTAGCTCGCATACAGATCTAGTAAAGTCAGTCTTTCGATCTCTGGCTTTTCAAGACCTCGAGACTCACATTCTGGCCGTTCGCGAATTGAAGAAGAAAGATGTACCGTCTGCTGGTGGTGATTTGATGACTCGCACGATGGTGTCCTCTGGCTGTGCGTCTTTCTCTCTTTTGGTCATGCTCTCGTCCATCGTGGTGAGAGATGTGGTGATTAATGCTAAGCGTAGTAAGCGTGACCTCAGTGTTACTGAGGTATTTGGAAGTTGCTATAAGGGCAGTATCTTCGTCAATGAGTTGCTTCCGTCTGACCGGTATAAGTTATTAAGGCTAGCGAAAACTCGGGCTGCGCAAACTGCCTATAAGTTCGTCTGGGTAAAAAACGGGACTATCTGCGTTAGGAAAGACACTGGCCAGCCTCTGATTTCGATCTCTTCAGCTTCGGACCTGGACAAGATGATCTGACTACCGCTCTCTGGCGTCGTGCCTTCTTTGGGACGCCATTTATCGCTGCCTTTGTCTCGTGTTGCTACGTCTCAGCTTTACATTGTGCAATTTAATGCGTACTCATTACTAGGACTTATTGATTTAATTAGGTTATTTTTCGAGCGTAACTGTTACCATTTTATTTCCATATTAGAAACTTGGCTACATCCGGGCATTTCTAGTGATTTAACTAGCTTCATCGTACTTTTGGCACTCGCTTCCCCCTGATATTACTTCGTCGCCTTCCATTGTCATCTTGAATTCACGTCTCTGTTCTTCTGTGATGTGCCCTGAACTTAAACTTGAACGGGATCGTGTGGAGTAGGTTTGATGAACTGGGGCTGATAACTTGTTTGGAACTTGTATTGAGCACAACCTGTCGCGTTCTAGGTTAATTGTTGCTTGCAAATGCTTGTGCTTAATTCTAGTAGAGCGTAACCGCGCGGAAACGAGCGTTGAACCGACTTTATGCTTAAGATAGTAGTCTGGTAACTTAAGCCGATTTTCATGTCTTTTTTGGAGGGCGTTTTTTTGTAGGAAAATGAAAATTAATCGTTTGGCATATTTAGGATGTTCTTATTTACATATTAAAGACACAAAAAAAAATTAGTTTGAAAAAATTTAATAGTTTATTATTGTTATTATTATTGATCGAAGTTGACACCTCGAAAAAAAAGCGCGTGGGTGGCCCCGGTGATTTTGGCTCTTGATGTTATCTGAAATCAAAAATTCTTGATAATTCTTAATCTATAGACATGTCATTCTGGTCGGAACTACTGAAGTTAAATTTCATGGATAAATAACAAAATGGCGGACTTTGGAAAAAAAAAGTCCTTTTATTTTAGCAAAGAAGGGGTTGTAAAATAAAAAGTTAGGAGTGAAAAAATTTCGCGGTAGTTCCGACGAGAACTATAAGTGTGTAGAGTAGCCTGTTAAAATTTGAAAGCAATCGGTTCGGTAGAAAAAAAGTTAGGACCCGGGCTGACCAGAAAAACACTGTTTTGAGAAAAACGCGTTTAAAATTCAACAACAAATTTTCATAAGTAAACTTATACTTACGTTAATCGTCTATGCCTGGAGCGTATAATATGCCTTCATCCTTTTCATAGGCATCATTTTCCGCAACTTTGTCCGCTCTGCGACTCTTTCGGGCTTCTTTCGATGACATCGCTGTGGCATTTTCCGCTTTTGCGATCCGAGATTTATTGTAGGATTATGCAAACGCGAAATCGTACGGGCCGAGAGTAACGTCCATGACTTCCAATATTTTTAGTATTGGGAAAAACCCTTCGTTAAATATACATGCTGCAGTGGATGCAGCAATTTCTAACGTTTTTTGGCCTACAAAAATATGCTTTGGTGCAAAATTCCATACACAATGGTTGAAAGCCTTGTTGTTATTCTGCGTGTTTCTTCCTAAACATCTTTCCAAAAGATCATCTGATGACAAATCTTCGTATATTGGTTTCAGAAGATTTGCAGTTTCTTTATCGAAAGCAGGTGGATGAACAAACGTATCTTCATGATCTTTAGATTTTAATCTTTGGTACTCGCACCAGGAATCGGGACCCTCTGAGCAATAAGAATGCTGGGGCTCTTCATCAGTTGATATGAAATGATAATACGTTGCCCATACAGCTTTTCTCATATTTTCAATAGAGTCTTCATTTCTCATAATAGCTAAGCCACAATAAGTACTAAGTTTGATCATTAATTTATTAGTTAATGTAAGACTTTTGGTAGCTTTAGTGCTCTCAGTACCCACAGTATCCTTCTTTGGTGTTCTTGTTTTTTTCGGTGTTAACCCTTTCTTCGGAGTTACTCCTTTCTTCGCCGTAACTTCTTTTTCTTCATTACAATTTCTCTTCGTTTTTTCTGGTTTTTCTTCAGCAGCT
This sequence comes from Oxytorus armatus, assembly GCA_958009045.1. Classification (NCBI taxonomy): domain Eukaryota; kingdom Metazoa; phylum Arthropoda; class Insecta; order Hymenoptera; family Ichneumonidae; genus Oxytorus; species Oxytorus armatus. The sequence continues at coordinate 11,910,649 of OY253748.1, read as the reverse complement.
TCAATTTGTTTTTTAGTTTTTTGGAGCTGCGTTAAAGTTTTTTAGCTTCTTTGACTCGTGTGTACATACGCTTTTTCACGTGTAAAACGCACTCATTTTTTTCTACTTTAGGATCATTATTGTAAATATTTGCTTCTAGTAAGTTTTTATAAGTTTTGGAGTCCCCATCACCAATATATTTTTTATATTTTACACCGAGCTCTTCAACGGATCGTCGAAACATTTCAATAGCCCCGTCCACCTCCATCTTACCAGAACTTCCTTCGTGATTCGTCGTACAGTCAGTCTGGTGATCCTCGTACCATTCTAAATATTCATCAGTTTTTTCTTTACCCACCCACTCTTCACAAGCTTTGCAAACTTTAGATTTAACAATAACGTCTATCACTTTATTAGAGTACTTTCCGATTAAAGAAACGATACCTAGTAGTAACGTAAAGCCACGTTTTGCCCATGAAACATCACCCGGAACTGTTATTGCATCTGCGATATTTCCTTCTTTTTCATTTGCTTCTTTTTCTTCTTGAGCTGATTGACGAAATAAAACTTTAGCAACAGCTTTAACAGTAATATGTATTGTTTCAAGTATACTGTAGTATCTGCTTTTACTTAACCCTGGTCCGAAATCCATCATGGCACAAAAAATGTTTATGCCCGATAAACCCACACCGAGTAGTCGCATTACAAAAGTAAGATGTCTGTTGACCACAAAGGCATTCCTCACTTTTGGGCAAGAATTAATTATAGCAAATTCATCACACTTACACTTTACGCACAAAGTAAATCCTAATCCTACTTGAGATTTTGTAAGAAATTCCATATCACTCTTGCAAGCTTTGCAAATCAGAACACTTTCTAAAGCACTGAAATCTAAAGTAAAACTCAAAAGAGCGTACGTTGAGCTCTCATCAATGGCTGGTTCAATATCTTCTTTATTTTTTAATTTTTTAGCAGATTTGGTCACAAATGTGACATCTTCTTCAGCAGTCTATCTATTACCATGACATTTTCGCTTAGTACCTGGATCTCCAGGACTTTTCGTGCCACGTTTTTTTCCTTTCCTATCCATCTTAGATGTTTACGCGTCAAGTTACGATCATATACTAACAGAGTACTATGAATTTTAACGTCAATATACTTTAGAATAAATATATATTATGTTGGTACAGAGTCTAAGTATTATAAAATACAATTTAATACTACAACAGAGTCAACCCAGGTATAAAGGATGCGCGTAAAGAATAGAAGGGCCCAACCGCTCGTAGCTGCCGGTCGACCTTCAATGTGCGACTTCGGGGCGCTCTCGAAAACTCATTATAACTCCGGAAGTATTTCGAATTTCGGTCTGAAATTTTCACAGCATATGCTCAAGACATTGTACTTTTAAATTAAGCAAAAAAAAATTTTTTGATTTTTTGAACCCAAGTTACCAGACTACTACCTTAATTGTTCTTTGCGCGGGAGTGGGTGTTTTGCTGAACTCATGTGTTTTATTTAAGTGTTGCTTCGTATAGCGCTTATATTGTGATTTATTCGCTGAATTATTATTGGTTTGTAAGTAATGCTTATAATTTGTTATTATATTATATTTGCCTAACAGCATTGCATAAATCTCTCTCTCTCTCTCTCTCTCTCTGTCTTTAACAATGATATGCCGGGTAGCCTGTATATTAACGAGCTGCTTCCTTCTGACTTAAATAAACTTTTGCGGCAAACCAAAGTGCGGGCTGCTCGATCGGCTTACAAGTATGTCTGGGTGAAGCATGGCTCTATTTACGTAAGAAAGAACGACGGCTTGCCTCTGATTAATATTGCTTCTCTCTCTGATCTTGATAAGCTGGTTTGACTATCTCCAACTGGCAATGATGATCATGTAACTTCGCATGCGGGTTCGCTTTCTCCATCTAGCACTCGTTCGCACCTTAAAATTGCTCAATTCAATGCGAACTCGATCTTAGGTCACATCGATATAGTCACAATCTACTTTGAGCGTAACTTTTTCCACGTTATTTCTATATCGGAAACCTGGCTTCACTCTGGTATTCACGACGAGCTTATTAGTATTAAGGATTATTTTATTATTCGTAATGATCGCGAGGCTAAGACAGGAGGTGGTGTTGCATGCTATATCCACTCTTCTCTTAAGGCAAAGCTACTGGATGCCTCCCCCTGTCGCTTTTCCAATACTCCCCACTTTATTCTTATTGAGCTCTCGAGGCCAAACGGAGACTCATTATTTTCTCAGTTCAGTCACGCCTACAAAAATGTTATTATCGCCGGCGACTTAAATTGTAACTTACTTCTAAGCAACTTTGAATCGCTTTACCTATTGGACTTAGTCGACTCCTACTCACTTTTCCTTGTTCCGTCTGAAGCTACTTACCACACTTCTTACTGTGACACGCGTCTGGATGTGTTCATCCTAGACAGCGAGGAGAAGCTAATTTATTTTGCGAAATCATCGACACCCTTCATTGCTGGGCATGATTTACTTGAGTCACCTACGCTTTCGATGCTGCAACTAAAATTTCTAAAACGATTTCGGGACGCTGCTTAAAGCATTTTAACGCCAGTCAATTTCAAGCGACTCTTGATGAGGCCCTTGGTGTCTCTTCTCTTGCGAGTCTTTTCCCCCCTTCCTCCGGTAGTTCAGTCGACCTTCTCGTTGATTCGCTTACCCAATCGTTACTGTCTGCGTTTAATCAGCATGCACCTCTGCGCGCGTTCACTATCCATAAGTTTCCGACACCGTGGCTTACGACCGAGCTCAAATCGCGGATGCGTGCGAGAAACAACCTGTATAAAGTAGCCAAGCGCGCCAATAACGTATTGGCATATGCCGTTTACTGCGAGTTCCGCGATCGAGTCTCGGTCGATCTTTGGCAAGCTAAGAATGACTATCTTAACACCAAACTTTCAGCCATAGACGATCCGACCCGGATGTGGGAGGAACTTACTACCCTCGGTCTTGTTAAATCTAACTTTTCTTCTCCGTTGCTCTTCTCCCCGAATCAACTCAATGCTTATAATGCTTCCATCTCGGGATCGCTCCCCCCTCTCTCATTTAAATCCCTTGAATCCTGTCTTTAGCCTTCCGCAACCCGAAATATCTTTCCCTCTCTCTCCAATCTCATCGCATCTAGTCTCTGAACGTCTTCGGTCACTTACGTCCTCTTCTCTCACTGCTGGGTCTGACGACTTATCTCTTTTCTGTCTAACCAGTGCAATCCCGGTCATTTCTCCTTATCTCTCCTCCATCTTCAATCATTCTATAGATCGTTCATACTTCCCTGCCCAATGGAAAAAAGCTTTTGTACGTCCGCTCTCCAAAGTGAAGACCCCCCTCTCACCGTCTGATACTAGGCCGATTGCTTTGCTTCCGAAATTAGCCAAATTCTTCGAGCGTATCGTGCATGATCAAGTCACTCGCTTCGTGGCTGACAATAACCTTCTGGACCCAAGGCAGTCGGGGTTTCGCAAGAATTTTAGTACAGAGTCTGCACTACTGCGAGTCTCGGATGATGTTAGGAAGAGGGTTGATGATGGGATGCTAACTATCTTGGTTTTGTTTGATTTTAGTAAGGCGTTTGACACTGTGCCGCATTTGAATCTTTTGATGAAGCTCAAGGCACTCGGCTTCACTAATCGTGCGATTGCCTGGTTCTATTCTTATCTGACGGGTCGATCACAAGCTGTGGTGGACGAGCAGAGGCATTGCTCCGATTGGCTTAGCACGACTATGGGTGTACCGCAGGGTTCGGTTTTGGGACCTCTTCTGTTTTCTCTCTTTATAAATGATATTGGTGCAAGCCTACGGTATACTGAGCACATGATATTTACTGATGACACGCAAATATACTTGCACTGTCCATCCTCTGATCTTAATCGTACTATTGCCATGGCGTCACACGACGCTAGTGTCATTGCTGATTTTGCTAATACGAATGGGCTAGCTCTTAACGTTGGCAAATCAAAGGCTCTTATTCTTGGCAGCAATTCCTACCTGCGCAATATTTGTCTTGCTGAGCTGCCACTACTTCGGACTGCTGATAGTTTCGTTCCCTATGTAACTGATGTACGCAATCTGGGCGTTCTCTTTTCCGCTAATCTGTTATGGAGTAAACATATCTCAGCTGTGGCTCAAAAGGTGCACTCAACTCTCCACAAACTCAAGTTTCATAAAAATTCTTTTTCGACTGCTCTTAGAACCAAGCTAGTTACTACTCTTGTTTTTCCTCACCTCGATTATTGTTGCCTCGTTTTTCACGACCTTACTGACGAACTCAATGTCATACTGCAAAAGCTGATCAACTCCTCTATTCGTTTTATTTTTAACCTACGGCGCGATGAGCATATCACACCTTATCGTCATCGTCTAGGCTGACTGTCCGTTAGTAATCGACGGTTATACTTTCTTGGTATCACAACCTATCGTCGACTTCACTTGCCTTCTCCATCCTACTTGATCGATCTCCTTCCTTTAGTGGAGCAATCTACTAGGCGCTTAACGCGTCGTCCTGCTTCCACATCAACCTTTATTATACCAGTCCATCGTACGAGTGCCATTCATCGTTTCTTTCGTTTGTCTGTCTCATACTTTTGGCATTCTCTCCCCCCCGACATTGTTGCTTCGCCTTTGTTAGAATCATTCAAAACGCGACTCTTTTCGTATCTCCTCCACTCTGAGCTCGAGCCTGTTTAGTCTTGTCTCCCTCCTTCTTACTCTTTCGTACTCCTATCTTCGGCTCTAATCTTGCTTTCGCTTCTTTGCCTGCTTGATCGTGACTCGTTAGCTTTGATGTAGGTTACGCCTTTTGTCTTAATTGCGCTGCAGATATTATTATTATATTTTTATATTATTGCTTTAGTGCTAGTGCTTTAGAGTTAAGTTAGTTTAAGGTAGCTTAAGTCTACTTTAGTAAGTCTACTTTTCTATGCACGCTAATTTTGCTGTATTGTAGTTTTACGTTGCTTTGTACTATCTCGTTCTTATTTGCCTCATAGCAATGCTAAGGCATAAATAAACATCATCAATCAATCAATCAATCTCTGTGAGTATTGACAGCCGCGCTCTTTATCTGCTTATCTTTGAATAGCCTGTCTCTTCACCCTACTGCCTACGGGCATCTTGTTTTAGGCTTGAAGCATGCAACTTACTGCTTTTCATCTATGGAATGCATAATTCTCGATCATCGAATTAGCTTTTTTGCTGAATCTGCATGGTGAAAAGCCCATTTTTCTCTAACCTCACTTCTGACGCCGGGCTGCTACATTGGTTTCTCGTGCTGGAGTTTGCTGCTGCGCACGCGCCTTCCATACTTGTGCTCCTACGCATGACGCTACGTCACGCTTCCATGTGATTGACCACCTACACCAACGACTGATCATCGTATCTTCACTGCCGCCGCGCATGCTCTTTCTCGGCCTGGTTTCTACGTACACCTCTTCAGCAGTGCCTTCGCTGACTTTTCGCCTACTGGTGTTACATACGTGAGTTGCTCATCGCTGTGTTACGCTACGCTCTCTCGGCTCAGTGGTGCTCGTGTGTCTCTCGGAATCATCTCAGCGCGTGCGTACTGGAGTACTCGTGCTACGACTGCCACCACGGCCGCGGAACTTTTTACTCATATCCAGCTTTCTCCTCAGTCGGTATTGCAGTAACCTTTCTGCATGGCGAGTGAGTGTGCTAAGTGTAAGAAATTTATTGTTAATTTTATGAGCTCTTGCTCATCTTGTGGTAAGAACTTCTACCCAGGTTGTGCTAAAAGCTACGTCCTTTCTAAAACTACGACCATTTAAATAAATAATTTATTTGACACCTCATTCAAAATACAATGTAAAAAAAATACAGAAATAAGATGAAATGAGCTGTCGCTCCTAAGGAGCACATAGCGGCCACAGGGACGCTGCGAACACTCTCCAAGCTTCTCTGTCCTGGGCCAGTCTCTTCAGCCGGGGCCAAGTTTGCCCGACTGCGGTGAACTCTTTCTCGGTCAATCTTCTCCATGTAGACCTCGGACGCCCTCTACCACGACTACCTTGCGGGGTCCACTCGAACGCCATTCTAGCCAGGTCTGTGGCCGGTTTTCTCAGTGTGTGCCCAATCCACCTCCACTTTCTACTCTTAATCTCCACTGCAATTGGCTGCTGGGATGTCAGACGCAGTAAATCTTCGTTCGTAATCCAGTTTGGCCAGAAAATCCTCATTATCCGTCTCAGGCATCGGTTGACGAAAACTTGTAGCTTCCTGGAAAGCACATCAGTTACTTTCCAGGTTTCACTGCCGTATAGGAGGACTGACTTTACACTGGAGTTGAAGATGCGGAGCTTCAGAGTGGTGGAGATTTGGGAAGAGCGCCACACTTTACCGAGCGAGTGGTACGCCTGTCGAGCTTTGTTGATCCTGGACTCCACATCCCTTTCAGTACCACCGTCAACACTGATGATACTTCCGAGGTATGTGAAGCAGGAGACATCTTCGACTTGGACTCCATCTAGAAGAAGTGGAGTCTCGTTGTTGGTGCCGATCCTCATGATCTTTGTCTTCGTGGGGTTGATTTTCAGACCAACCCTGGCTGCGTTGGCGTTCAGCCTGTCCAACTTTTGCTGGATTCCGACAAAGTTATGAGATAGGAAGGCGATGTCATCCGCGTAGTCCAAGTCGTGGAGCATTTCAGCGAGGGTCCATCGGATGCCGATGGGGGCTTCCTCATTTGTTCGCGACAGCACCAGGTCCAGAACAACGATAAAGAGGAGCGGAGAGAGGGCACAGCCTTGTCTCACTCCTCTGTTGGTCGTAAATGCGTCGCTGTCCATGCCTTTAAAGCGGGCTTTGCTGGAGGCATCCTGGTACAAGGCGCGAATCAAATTCACCAGCAAGTCAGGAACTCCCATGTCTCTCAAGGCGCTCCAGATAGCGTCTCGGAGGATTGTGTCGAAGGCGCGTTCGAAATCGACGAAGAGGATGTAGATCGGCGAGTTCCACTCAATGGATTGTTCTACAATCATTCTCAGAGTATTGATGTGATCAACACAAGAACGATTTGGCCTAAAGCCGGCTTGTTCACGACGAAGATGCGACTCGATGGAAGGAGAAATGCGACTCAAGATGATCGAAGTGAGGATCTTCTGGATGGTGTTAAGGAGAGAGATTCCTCTCCAATTTCTGCACTCACTCAGGTCGCCTTTTTTGGGAATCGTGATGATGACTCCCTCCTTCCAGGTGTTCGGTATGTCGCTGTTGGTCCAGGCATCTTGGATGATCGGTTTGAGTAGAAGCGCCATCGACTCCGCATCGCACTTGAAAAGCTCTGGTGCCAGATTGTCTGGGCCAGGGGCTTTGTTGTTCTTCATTTTCATAATTGCGGTGCGAATTCCGTCGGTTGTAGGGGGCGCCGTGGAGATGATCCTTCTCGGGTTTCTGCGGAATTGCGGACTGAAAGGCTCCGGGATAATCTCAGGGGGTGTCGATTCTGAGAAAAATTCTTTCCATCTGTCCAGTTGTTCCTGGTCAGAAAGAAGAGCCCGTCCGTTCGAGTCCTTTACTGGGGGGGTGTTTTTCCAGTTTTTTCCGCTCAGTCTACGGATGGAAGAGTAGACTCCACGGATGTCGCCGTGTGCGGCAGCTATCTCTGCTTCCTCGGCGAGACCCTCGTAGAAGGCTCATCTGTCACTGCGAGCTAAACGTTTCACCTCACGTTCTGCTGCATTATACTCCAACCGCCAATGATGCTTCTCTTCGCGTGTTTTCCCCTGCTGTAGGTTCTCCCTGAGTGACCTCCGGTCCACTATCCTCGTCCAGGTTGCGTCTCGAATCCACGGTTTCCGAAGCTGGGAGGTAAAGCCTAAAGTTTCCCCCGCGCAAGACCTGAGTCCATCAGCAAGGCTGGGCCAATCACGAGGACGGAGTTCCTCGCTTATTTCCTCAAGTCGCCTCACAAATCGGGTTTTCACCTCTGGGTTCCGGAGGCGCTGCACATCATATCGGCGGGCAGCGCGGTTCCTCTGTTGGTATGCCGCCGGTCGGAGTTTAAGGACTCCTAGCAGTAGTTGATGATCGCTGTAAACATCTGCTCCTCGGATTGTTTTCACGTCTAACAGTGACCCGAGGAACTTTCTACTGATCAGGAAGTGGTCGATTTGGTTCTTGGTAACTCCGTCCGGCGATTCCCACGTGTATTTGTGGATGTCACGGTGTGGAAACTTCGTGCCACCCACAAAGAGCTGTTGCGCTATGCAGAAATCGAGAAGACGGTTGCCGTTGTTGTTGCTGTCGGTGTGCAGGCTGTGACGTCCCATGACACTCTTCAGGTTGGAGTTGTCGTTTCCGACCTTGGCGTTGAAGTCGCCCATAACGATCTTGATGTCGCTTTTGGGCAAACTCATCAGGGCCGCTTCGAGTTGCTCATAGAACGCGTCCTTATTCTCGTCTTCGTCGATTTCCGTCGGAGCATAGCATTGCACGATGGTGATTTTCCGGAACTTCGAGTGGAATCGGGCTGTTAGGATTCGATCAGAGATGGGGTCGTATCCTAGTAGAGACTTCTTGGAGTTCGGTGACAGGAGTAGCCCTACTCCTCTGGTGTGGGTGCTGGCATTCCCGCTGTACAGGAGGTGTTCGCCTGACAGTGTACGGAATTCCCCTTGGCCCGTCCATCTGGTCTCACATAGTCCGAGAATCTCGAGGTGGTATCGAGTCATTTCTGCGCAGACTTGCGCCAGTTTGGATGGTTCGAAGAGAGTTCTCACGTTCCAGGTACCTATTCGTATATCCTTGTGAATGCCAAAAATTTTGCCAAGGTCCGGTCCGGGTATATCTCTTGTTGCTGTTTCGTTGATGATTGGTTTTTAAACTGCGGCTTATCGGGCCAGCGAGCAACCTACAGTAACGTTGTAGGGACATACGGGTCGGTTTAATGGTCACCGAGCCAACCACTGGCCACATTTGTATAGCGAGTCGCTTGCTCCAAGACAGACACCCGCTCTCAGCCGCGCCTCCTGGCGAACAGCCGCCGAGAATTCGCCTTCTCCTAATTAGCAGTCGACCCGAATGCCCAAAGGGGTTGGCTACCCAATCTCTTTCCGGGTTGCTCGACTCCCAGGATGCGCCACGGGGAGGCTAGTGAGTAAGACTTGTCCAGGGAGAGGCTAGATATTAAAAAAATAATATTGTGTTGCGCGTCACCTGTACTTTGCATCCCACGACCATTTGCTGTAGATCAAATATGGCGAGCAGTGGCTTTTCTCGTCTTACCGATCCCCCGAGTGACAAACGTGAGTCCGGCTCCGCATCAGCGCCTGTAACCCTCGTAGCCATTGCGGCTATGATTGCTACATCCGATCGCAAATTCTCGCAATTCGCCGCGGAGGAACGCCAAGCGATTGACAATATTAATAGTGTGCTTCGGGATATACCACGGTTATTGCAGACAGTCTCTGCGCATACGGCGCAAATCGAATCTCTTGAACACGCAAATTCTCAACTCCGTAGGGAGATCTCATCTCTAAAAGCTAATATTGGCGCGACTCCAACCATGTCTAGTGAGATCATTGTCGCGGGACTTCCGACCGCTCTCCCTGGCTCGCACACCGATCTTGTCAAAGCTGTTCTGCGATCTGTTGGTTTGAGGGACCTTGAAGGTCACATTCTGTCGGTCCGATTGCTCAAGAAGCGTCAACTAGTCCCTGCCACGGGCGATCTTATGGATCACTCCGTGCCTTCGGCTGGCCGAACGGCCTTTCTCGTTGGTTGTTACTCTCACGTCTACTGTAGTGCGAGACGTGATTATTAATGCGAAGCGCACTAAGCGCGATCTGAAAGTTGCTGAGGTCTGTGGCAATGATCTCCAGGGTAATATCTATGTCAACGAGCTGCTTCCATCTGAGGTGTACAATCTCTTGCGGCAAACTAAAACTCGGGCGGCGCAATCAGGATACAAGTTTGTCTGGCTCAAAAATGGAGCCATCTGTGTCAGGAAGGACAACGGCGTTCCGATTATCGTCATTTCGTCTGCCGAGGATCTAGGCAAACTAGTCTGACTACCGTTTTCTTCAGTGGTGGATGGAACTACTTGTCGGGGATCGCCACTCGCCTTGCGGAGTGTACCGGTGAAGCTCAAAGTTGCGCAATTCAACACAAATTCTCTCCTTGGCCACATTGACCGTGTCAGGACGTATTTTGAAAGCCACTTCTACCATATTATTTCTATCTATTTTATCATTCGTAATGATCGTGAGGGCAGGATTGGAGGGGGTGTCGCGTGCTACATCCACCACTCTCTTAAAGCTAAGTTACTTGAGGACTCCCCCAGCTACTATTCTAACTCTCCTGAATATATCTTATTTGAACTCACTCGACCCAACGGTGACTCCCTTCTATTTGTTTCGATGTATAGGCGGCCGAAAAGTCAACTCTTTAGCGACTTTATGGCAAGCTTTTTACATTTTAGTCACGCTTACAGCAATGTAATCATCGCGGGTGATTTGAATCGCAACCTAATGAGCATCAACGCTGAATCTCAATTTCTTTTAAATTTGATCTACGCTCAGTCTCTTTTTTTGGTTCCCTCCGATGCCACCTACCACACAGCGTCTTGTAACTCGAGACTTGATGTTTTCATCCTGGACAGCGAGGACAAACTTGTTTCTTTTAGCAAGTCGCCTGCTCCGTTTATTGCTGGCCACGACCTCCTCGAACTTACTTACGCCCTTGGGATGCCTGATATAGCTGCCGAAACTATCACTAGGCGTTGGCTTACGCGTTTCGATGCGTCGCAATTTCGTGCGTCGCTTGACGTGACACTTCGGACCTTCTCTCATGCCTGTTTTTCCCCCCCGCCTCTGGTGAATAGAGTTGACAATCTCGTGGACTCGTTTACTCAATCTCTTCTTTCTGCCTTCAACCAGCATGCGCCATTGTGCACGTTTACAATCCGACGGCCCCCCGTCACCTTGGCTCACGACTGAAATGAAATCTCGAATGCGCATCAGGAACATTCTTTTCTCGCATGCCAAGTGTTCTCACAGCCTGTTGCCATTCGCTATTTATCGTGAGTATCGGGACCTACTGACAGCCGATCTTCGACGAGCGAGGGACAATTACTTCTCTGTCAAACTCTCAGTCATTAATGATCCGACTAGACTCTGGAAAGAACTAGCCAGCCTTGGTTTGGTCAAGTCCAATCTGTCTTCTCCTTTGCACTTCTTCTCTTCCAATCAACTCAATACCTACTATGCTTCCATATCTGCAACGTTCCCCCCTCTCTCTCTTACTGAACTCCAGTCTTCCGTCTTCTGCTTGCCGCAACCAGCGCTCGCTTTCTCGCTCTCTCCTATAACTCCGCAGCAAGTCTCGGCACGTCTTCTGTCCCTCTTGTCCGCCTCGCTTAGTTCGGGGTCTGACGACATCTCTCGTCTCTGTCTGTTTAATTCTGTCCCCTCTACATCTCTTTTTCTTGCATCTATTTTCAACCACTCCATTCAGCATTCGTACTTCCGTTCTCAGTGGAAAAAAGCTCACATTCGGCCTTTATCCAAGGTCAAATCTCGTCGTTCTTCTTCGGACACGAGACCTATAGCTCTTCTTCCTGAATTGGCCAAAATCTTCGAGCGCATCGTCTTTGATCAAATCGCGACCTTTATTAAAGACCACAATTTGCTCGATCCTAGGCAGTCGGGGTTTCGCAAGAACTTCAGCATGCAATCTGCGCTACTACGTGTCTCGGACGACTTGAGGAGGGGTGTCGATGATGGAAAACTAACTATCCTGGTCCTTTTTGACTTCAGCAAGGCTTTCGATACCGTACCTCACCTCAATCTATTGGCTAAGCTGAAATCTCTTGGCTTTACGAATGATACGATCGCCTGGTTCTATTCGTATTTAACCGGTCGTTCGCAGGCCGTGCTTGATGCGCAGAACCACTCTTCCTGCTGGCTAGATACAACGATGGGAGTACCGCAGGGGTCTGTCCTCGGTCCTCTACTTTTCTCGCTATTCATTAACGATATTGGCAATAATCTCCGCTACACCGAGCGTAGCGTATGATATTTGCGGATGACACCCAGATCTACCTTCATTGCTTGCCTTCTGAGATGAATCGGGCCATCGCTATGGTGTCTCACGATGCCAACGTCATCGCTGAGTTTGCCAGTACCAACGGCCTGTCCCTTAACGTTGGCAAGTCTAATGCTCTCGTGCTGGGAAGTAACTCTTATGTGCGCGCGATTTCGCTTCCGGAACTGCCTACCATCCAGGTATACAACAGTGCTATTCCTTACGTTACGTCGGTGCGAATTCTTGGTGTCTACTTTTAGCAGATCTTTCATGGACCAGGCATATTTCTTCGGTGTCCCAAAAGGTACATGCCCAGCTGCTTCAGCTATTCAAGCTGAAGTTTCATCGTAATGCTCTGTTGACGGCTCTCCGAACCAAGCTTATTTCCGCTCTCGTCTTCCCGCATATAGATTATTGCTGTCTTGTGTACCATGATCTCACCGATGACCTGTATCGCACTCTGCAATGATTGGTTAATTGCGCGATACGCTTCATTTTTAATCTTCGCCGGGACGAGCACATATCTTCCTATCGGCAGCGACTAGGCTGGTTGTCTGTCAAAAATAGGCGTCTATATTATCTTCGTATTACAACCTACCGGCGTCTCTTCTTGCGCTCTCCCGCGTATCTTGCCGAGCTATTACCACTGGCGGATCATGTTGCTCGGCGGCCTTCACGTCGTCCTCTCTCTTCAACGACTTTCGTCAGTCCGAATCATCGCACCTCAACTTTTCATCGCTCCTTCCGCCTGTCTGCTGCATACTTCTGGCACTCGCTTCCGCCGGACTTAGTCTCAGCACCTACTCTCGAGATCTTCAAGACTCGCCTTCATAGTTTCCTCCTCCGCTTGGAATTCGGCTAGTCTTATGTCCAGCGGGAGCGCGTATCGACTTATTCTTTGGTACTTATGTGGTCCTAAAGTGTAAGAACTAACGTGTAAGAACTAGTTGTTATCATTAGCGTGTATCTTTAGTTTTAGTTTTCTGCTTTAGCATGTTTTACGAGTTTAATAGTAGCCGCAACCGCTGTATATGCTACCTGTGTTCTTCGCTATTTTTGCGATTCACTCTATGCTTTGCTTTGTTTTATTTCAATTTTGTTTTATTTTCTCTGGTACTTCTGTTATTTTACATGCTGTTATTTTAGTTCATAAGTTCTGCTTTGATATACGAACTGTACTGCTCGTTATTATTTGCCTCATAGCGTAGCTAAGGCATTAATAAATTAAAATCTCTCTCTCTCTCTATCTCTCATTGTGTCTCGCCTTTGACGCTCGACGGTTGACGCCTGAAGTCCGTGCTCCGTAACTACTTTGTAATTTTTCAACAATTAACCGGTACAATTGTTCTGATATTTCTCCGAGTGGTGCACTTTTGTGCATAAATATTATTCCTGATCACCTGTGATAATTCGCGTATCTACCGCCCTGCCCGGCGCAGTAAACTTTTATTCTTCCCTAAGCTTCAATTTGCCGCGTTTGTGATTCCCGTGTCACCCATCTTGGCAACGAGTTTAATGCTGTTCATCCTCTCTATCTACATTTGAGGTCCCCCTAGTTGCAGTATGTCATTATAGTGATCTCCCAGTGTACTTGCAGTGGTTTTTCAGTCTCGAAGTACATTGATTAGCCCCGTGTAATTATATTCACGCCAATAATCTTCTCCAAAAATTCAGTGCGCGTGCCGTCCGTTGGGTTTGCACATAGACAGATTTATAGGTGCTCAGATATATGCAAGCCAGTGACATTGTGTTTACATCTCAGAGTCATTAGTGTGTCAGCTAATAGCACACATATATAGCTGTGCCGGTACACACCTGTTCTCATCGCTGAGAGGTAAACGATCTCTCTTCTCCCACCCGCGGCTTCGCGCGCTCGCGTCCAAGAGCGTGTAATCGCTAACATTTATTCAGATCGGTGTGACTATAGATATTCTCGGCTGTAGTCGCAGGGTGTGTGCGTGCTCTACTGTCGTATACTAAATTTAAATACCCGCTCGTTTCGTCTACTTGTTAATGTTGTGTTTGGCCTCGGCGGATCCGAGGAGTCGATCCGTCCGCTGTGGCTCTCGCGTGTAAACGTGCGTGGTTTACTGTGACAGACCTCTATATACGAATTCTGTAATATTATTGTGCGTTTTCCAAAGTGCCTTTACTCAATTTTTAAATTATAAATCATATATTATTATTAATTCTTGTTCGCTCACTACGATCTATCACGTTATAAGCGAGATGACGACGTGTTGCGCTATTTGCCGCAGATTATCTAAACGAAGTGAGGACATACTTATTTGCTCAGGTGATTGTCGAGAAGCCTTCCATACAAAGTGTGCGGTGACCAAATTCCATCTGGATCCGAGTTCGCTTCGGCACACGCTGTCATGTCAGAACGTGTATCGGCCTTGGAAGCCAGCACTAAGGACTCTCGCTTAGACACGGCTGATTTGAAAAATGAAAATGCTCTACTAAAAGCCCGCATTACTGAGATATCCAGTAAACTATCTACGATTGAAGGTCAAAACTCGCATGCGGACATTTTACTGGCTGGGATTCCCGCAGGTATTGAAAAGACTGACTCAGCTATAGTGCAGTTAGTCCTTACAGCACTAGGAGCACCCGAGTTGGTCGGTGATGTGCTCACTGTTCGGAGTTTCGGGAAGAAAAGGTCGAACAACGACGAAGCTGCGGGGACATCGTCGCTACGAGTTACAAATCTGACAGTCAAATCTCTTAGGATCACCCTCAAATCGTCGCTTGTGAAAGATCACATCAAAAATAAAAAACGCGAAAAGAAAAATTTGAAAACAAGCGAAGTTTTCGGCGGCAACCGAGCTGGAAGTATCTACGTTAACGAACATTTACCTGCGGTTACTTACAGTCTACTACGTAATACGAGGGCAGCCGTAGCAGGATATAAATACGTGTGGGTCAAGGCGGATCGTATATATGCGCGTCAATCAGATGGTAATCCGGCGCTCAATATAAACTCGGAGGCTGATCTCAACAATATTGATTGACGATTGCCGCGCGGTTCTAGTGTTATTACTCCTGGAGGAAAACGCACTTCAGCGGTCCAACTCACTGAACCAATCAAAACAATCCAGGCGCTCCAATCCGGGCGAACCAATCAAAACAAAGCAGGTGCTCTAATAACTCTATTAGAGCACCTGCTCATCTTAAAGTTGCGCAGTTCAACGCGAACTCACTCCTGGGCCATATAGACTTAGTTAGGATCTATTTTTAACGTAATTTTCATCATGCCATATCTGTCTCCGAAACATGGCTGCACTCGTGCATTCATGATGATTTAATTAGCATTAAGGATTACTTCATTATACGCAATGATCGTGAAGGTAAGACGGGAGGTGGTGTCTCATGCTATGTACACTCTTCCCTTAAGGCAAAGCTGCTGAATGCCTCTCCTAGTCATTACTCCAATGCACCCGAGTATGTCCTCAATGAACTCTCTCGAATCGAATGGAGACTTGTTATTATTTACGTCAATGTACAGGCGGCCGAAGAGTCAGCTTTTTAATGATTTTATTTCATGTTTTTCGCGTTACAGTCATGGTTATAACAATGTTATTATTGCTGGTGATCTTAACTGCAATCTGCTGCGTAACAGCTACGAATCGCAATTTCTCTAAGACTTAGTTTACTCTTATTCGCTCTTTCTTGTGCCGCCTGCTGCGACTTATCACACTTCGTCCTGCGACTCTCGACTCGACGTGTTTATTCTCGACAGTGAGGAGAAGTTAATGTCCTTCAACAAGTCGTCGTCACCCTTTATTGCTGGCCATGATCTCCTTGAGCTCACCTATGCTTTTCAGATGCCAGTAATACGTCTCGTAACTATTCAGAGACGCTGCGTAAACCAATTTAATGCCAATCATTTTTGAGCAACGCCTGACGAGACTCTTAGGGGTTCTGCCTATACCAACTTCTTTCCTCTTCCTTCCGAAAACAAGGTCGACTGTTTGGTGGACTCCCTGTTTCAGTCACTATTGTCTTCTTTTAACCAACATGCACCGGTTCGTCAATTTACAGTCCGTCGGGTCCCTTCGCCTTGGCTCTCTAGTAAACTTGAGGCGCGGATGCGCATTCGTAGCAACCTCTACAAGCATGCCAAGCGGACATCTAGTATTTTAGATTTCGCTGTCTATCGTGCATTCCGGGACCGTGTTACGCTCGATCTTCGACGAGTAAAGGAGGACTATCTCTTTAACAAACTCTCATCGATCGATGATCAGACCAAGATGTGGAAGGAGCTAGGTAACCTTGGTTTGGTTAAATCTAACAGTTCATTTCCGCTGCACTTTTTCTCCCCGAACCAACTCAATACCTACTTTGCTTCGATCTCAGGTACTCTTCCCTCTCTCGCTCGCGAAGTTTTAGAGACCTCTGTCTTCTGTCGTCCCCAACCGGAGATCACTTTCTCGCTTGCTCCAATTCCTCCGTGTCTAGTCTCTGAGCGTCTTCAGTCGCTTTCTACATCTCTCAGTCCCGGATCTGACGGTATATCTCGGTTTTGTCTATTTAAATCTGTCTCATCAATATCTTTTTACCTTTCTGCTATCTTTAATCACTCTATACAATATTCCTACTTCCCTTCCCAGTGGAAAAAAGCCTGCAAACGACCACTTTCTAAGGTCAAAACCCCTCTTTCCCTGTCGGATACCAGGCCTCTAGCCATTCTTCCGGAGTTGGCGAAGCTTTTTGAACGTATCATCTATGACCAAATTACTTGTTTCATCGAGACTAATATTCTACTCGATTCTAGGCAATCGGGCTTCCGGAAGAATTAGAGCACACAATCTGCGTTGCTACGTGTGTCGGACAATGTGAGGAAAGGTGTTGATGATGGAATACTCACTATTCTAGTACTGCTTGATTTTAGCAAGGCATTCGACACCGTCCCTCACCTCAAGTTATTGACGAAACTTAAACTCGTACTTAACTGGCAGATCGCAGGCAGTAGTCGATGTTCATAGCCAGTCCGACTGGCTTAACACGTCAATGGGTGTACCGCAGGGGTCGGTGCTGGGCCCGCTTCTTTTCTCTCTCTTCATTAACGATATTGGCAAAAACTTGCAGTACAGCGAGCACATGACCTTTGCTGATGACATGCAAATCTACATGCACTGTCTGCCTTCCGAGCTTAACCAGGCGATTGCTATGGTATCGTTCGATGGCAACGTTATCGCCGATTTCGCTTCATCGAATGGTCTTTCTCTTAACATCAGCAAGTCTAAAGCTTTAGTGCTCGGTAGTAACTCCTTCCCGCGTAACATTAACCTGCCTGAGCTACCACTGCTTCGGATTGCTGACAACTTTGTTCCATACGTATCGGAGTTTCGTAATCTCGGTGTTCTCTTTACCTCAAATCTTTCGTGGTGTAGGCATATCTCCTCGGTGTCTCAAAACGTTCGCGCAACGTTCCATAAGCTTAAGGCAGTCGTCTGGTCTATAGCGAGATTTTTGACGTCATTTCTAATGTGCAATAACGTTTAAACCATTGAAGTTGGCTTGATGAAAATTTACACGTGCATTTATTGATCCTTAGAGAATACTTGTACATTAAACAAAAAAATTATTTTAAATATTTTCATGTAATTTTTGGCCTTGTTGCAACATGGTGCGCCGAAATCGGCGCCCACTCTGGACGATGTTGTATGCATCTGAAAAAACAATATATATATATTCTCAATCTGTATGAGTATTCTGAGCACTGGTAGTAGAATTGAGTCGAACAATAATTTTGCCGACATTTTATAACTCGTCGAATACGAAAATGTATGAAATGTATGTATGAAATATCATTAATGAAAGTTCAACAGGCCGCCATTTTGTCAAAATTTTTTTTAAGTACCAATTCTGGTACCAGTGCTCAGAATACTCATACAGATTGAGAATATATATATATTTTTTTTTCAGATGCATACAACATCGTCCAGAGTGGGCGCCGATTTCGGCGCACCATGTTGCAACAAGGCAAAAACTACATGAAAATATTTAAAATAATTTTTTTTTTACGTACAAGTATTCTCTAAGGATCAATAAATGCACGTGTAAATTTTCATCAAGACAACTTCAACGGTTCAACCGTTATTGCACATTAGAAATGACGCCAAAATCTCGCTTTAGACCAGACGACTGCCTTAAGTTCCACCGCAATGCTCTATCGACTGCTCTCCGGTTCAAGCTCATAACTACTCTCGTTTCCCCTCACCTTGACTACTGCTTCCTCGTTTTCCATGATCTGACCGACGAACTTGACCGAAAACTTCAGAAGTTGATTAACTGCTCCATCCGCTTCATATTTAATTTACGGCGTGATGAACATATTACGCCGTATCGTCATCAATTAGGTTGGTTGTCCGTCAAAAACCGACGACTATACTTCCTTGGTATTTCCATCTACCGTCGACTATTTTTGCCTTCTCCATCTTACATTGTAGATCTTCTACCGTTGGTAGAGCAAATCCCAGGTTGTGTGTCGCGTCGTCCTGCGTCGATGTCAACTTTCTTGATACCAATTCACCGGACCACTACGTATCATCGGTCATTTCGCTTATCTGCCTCTTATTTCTGGCACTTGCTCCCCCCGGATTTATCTCTTCGTCTTACCTCGCGATATTCAAATCGTGCCTCCACGCAAATCTCCTCCGCTCCGAACGCGAGTGACTACGTAATTGTTCGCAGTCTTGTTCACCGTTAGCGTACTTTGCACTACTTTGCACCGATTACTATTGTGGATTGTATCTAGTCTTACTTAGTTGTACCGTAGTTTGTATCTTGCGGCGTTGTAATGTATCCTGTAGTTTTCATCTTCTTGTCATCTAGTCTTAGTTAGTTTTAGTTAGTTTGTAAGTATTACTTTGTACTAATTCTGTACATTTTCGATTTTTTGCCTCATAGTAATGCTAAGGCATAAGAAAACACCATCAATCAATCAATCATTCCCATTCACCGGACTTCCACCTATCACAGGTCTTTTCGTTTGTCAGCATCTTATTTTTTGCACTCGCTTCCCCCTGTTATTATTTCGTCGCCATCCATTGATGTCTTCAAATCTCGACTCTTTTATTTTCTACTACGGTCTGAGCTAGAACAGTATGTTGCTCAATAGGCATGATCGACTGTGGCTATTAACTTGTTTTTAGCTTGTTTTTTAGTTTAACCTGTCGCGTTTAAGGCTTATTAAGGGAAATTGTTGCTTGGAAAATGCTAATATTTACTAGTAGTGGGGCGTAAGCGTGCGGATATGAGCGTCTAACCGTCATTATGCCTAATTGTTCTTTTGCGCGGGAGTGTGGATTGTGCTAAGCTAGCAAATAGTGTATTGTTTAAGTTTTGCTTTGTATAGCGTCATGATTGTGATTTATTAGTGTGGTATGATTAGTATGTAAGTTGTGCTTATAAATTTTGTAATATGTAACTCTTGCCTAACAGCATAGCTGAGGCATAAATAAAATTAATCAATCAATCAATTTCTCTTTTTTTTCTTTTTTTTTTTGGAGGGGGGGGAAATCTTACACAAGACACCCTGGTATTCTGGGTAGTGTCGGATTCGTACCGAATAAAACCCCTCCTCCGTTTCCACACACCATACTGGTGCCGCTTTCGCATGACCGCAGTGTCGTGTGTTTCTTGCTCTTCGCGAGCTTTCTCTACTGTTTGTTTTCTCACCTTTCTATACGAGCTTTTTACGGGCCTACGGGTCCGGCGCCGCATTCTCAGTCCTCATGTTTCGGGCCTTAGCTTCTCTTTCTGCGTCTTCTTTCTTCGTCATGACTTTGATTATAAATTTCTGTACGGTCTCCCAGGTGTGTTCGCTCGTCAACATCACCTGCATGATGTTTCCTTCCTCCAGTTTTCTGCCGCTCAGTTGTTCCTCAAGACGTGCTCGATCGTTTTCTGCCGCTGGACAGTTGAAGATGGTGTGTCTCGCATCATCTGGACTCTGGCCGCATTGATAGCAGTCTGCACTGTCGGTCTTGCGAAATCTCTTCGGGTAGGCGTTAAAACAGCCATGGCCACTCAGAGCTTGGGTGAGATAGTACCCCATTTGCCCGTGCTTCCGGTCGCACCATTCGGAGATATTTGGAATCAGTTCGTGCGTCCACCTTCCCGATGTATCTGCGTCCCATCGTGCCCGCCATCTCTCTATGAGTCGTTGGTGGGCTTTTTGCTTCGCGGCTTTCTTTGCCTGCTCCTTATCGTGCCTGTCGGTGTACCGGCCTAACTCCATGTACATCTCCTGTTTTTGATGAATCAGCAGATCGATCGGCCGAGTACTCGAAAGAACCAGGCTTGCTCCTTCTGAGACTGTCCTGTATCCTGATATCACTCTCAGCGCGCTTCTGCGTTGTACCGATGCTAGTCTGCGTTTAGCACCAACCCTATTTGCCGCGGATCCCCATATTTCTGCCCCGTACAGGATCTGTACGGTGCTGGGCTGCTCTACGTGCTGCCATGCATAGCTTTCGCAGTTCATTTATTTCTGGGTTCCACCAGTATACCGCTTTTTTCTTCCCTAATCGCTCCTTGCGTTTTGGCATAGCCGCATCACATGCCGCGGTGACCGTGTCGATCGTGTAGTTTACCATTGCCCCCGGATTTCTCGCTTCGATTAGTCTATGCAGGTGTCCTTCCCTTTTTGCCGTCAGCAGCGTGTCGGTGAACTTGGAGCGGTCAAGTCGTCGTAGCAGCCATCCGCCTTTTCCTACTGCCGTGTTGTTTGCGCGTTCCTCGTGGATGCTCTCATATCTGCTGATGCTAAACTCCAGGTATTGGTGGTCACTCAACGTGGTATCATCCAGTACTTTCCATCCTTCTGTTCGTGCCGCCGTACTAGCTGACGCAATCGTGACGTCTATCACCGATCCTGTATGGCCACGACGGAAGGTGTACTCATTCCCTTCGTTCAGAACAACTAAGTCCCGGCGGGCTATTAACTCTGATAACGCCTCCCCTCGGTTATCCAGTCTCCTGGAGCCCCATTCGGGGGACTTACTGATAAAATCCCCTGCGATCAGTACTTCGCCAGTAGCCGTCCTGATGCTCTCTTCTAGAGCATCCAGTTGCCGTAAAAAGTCTTCGTAGTCCGAGCTCGAACTAAAATAGCAGCTGTAGATTCGTGTACCGTTGATATCGGCCCACAGAAATTTTCGGCAGGTTTGCTGATTTCTCTATGATGTTGTTGCTCAGAACTGCGATAGCTGCGCGCCCAGTAGAGTCTTGGAACCACGTGCCGGTATATGGTTTCCGGTATCGTTCGCTGATAATAAGTATATCTGTGCTCTTTTCTGCGGCCACCTGGAAGAGAAGATCTTGCGCTTCGCGACCTCTGCCGAGGTTTATCTGCAGGCACTTAGCCATTTCTTCCCTCATTTATCGCCTTTAGGAAGGCGGGACATTTCCCACTTCCGAGGATGTGCTCCGCGCCTCCTTGTTCTCCTGCCTCGCTGTTCTCCCTCTCCCTTTCCCTCTCCCGCCTCCCTTCCCGCTATCTCTCCCGCCCGTCACCCTTCTCTCACCAGCCCCCTCTCTCCCCGCTCTCCACTCCCTCCCCCTCTCTCTCTCTCTCTCCCTCTCGCGCGCGCGGTCTCTAGCGGTCCGGACGTGTCAAGCTCGTGCTCCGTAATTTCTCGGCTTCTTATTCACTTTTTAAGTGGATTTTGTTTCTATTGAGTCTGGCTTTTGGCTACGTTATTTAACAATTTGTCTGGGCCGTAATTTGATTATACTTTAGACCGTTTTTGTGAGTGGGAACGCTATTTTAGAGCTATTTAAAAATGAACTCTGGATGTTTTGGCGTGGTATCCATCTTAGCCGTGGTTTCATGCTTCGGTTTTCGGAAAGTGACGGGCGTTACGTTAGGAGACCTAAGTGATGGGTTGCTGTGACTATTTTCTTTTGCGTGAATACTGTGCCAATCTAAAAAATAGTGTTCATTTTAAATGAAATTTGTGTTCTTTAGTGGGTTTGTCAGCTATGAGAATATATTCTTAATCTGTCAAATTTACATATTTATTCGGCTTTGCCTTGTATCGTTGTCGACGTCGGTGTTATTAAGTTTTGTTGTGTGCGTGTCAGCTGTGAGTGCGACGGGCGGTCAGCTGAAAGCGAGACGCCGTGGGGCATTGACCTCATTCGTATCTTGCGAGGTGCGTGTGTGCTTTGATCACCTACACTGTGAATCGGATCTGCATGAAGGATACGGGTGTCTCAGCCTACCAAGCGGTGTCGCGCAAGGCTGTATTGTGCTTTGAGTGTGTTGGTTTCTCACTGTGTCTTTCTCGTCCGCGCACTTTCCACGGTAGCACATTCCCTGATCCATATGGCCGCGTAGCCCGTTGTGTCAGAGTACCAGCCCCGGCTCTCCACATTTTTGTACTGCTCACTAATAATAAACAGATTCGCGGCTTCTTTGTATGCTAGTTGGACTATCAGGTCCTGTGCTAGTTTGCAGCGACTCAGGTTTCCTTGCAGAATTACCGCCATTTGGTCTGTTTACTCGCCTTACGCTCAGCGTCCCGATAGGCTGCGCACCTTTTTGAGCCGGGGATGTGGTCTTCCCGGCCTCCATCCTGCCTTTCCGCACAGAGGAAACACTGGGGTCTATTTCGGCACTCCGCTGCTCTGTGAGTTTCGTCGCCGCATTTCCAGCACTGCTTTGACTGGTCCAACGCCTGGCATCCAGCAGCTACATGTCCGTAGCCGTTGCACCTGTAGCATCGTATTGCGTTGATTTTCAGTCGTACCCGTCCGTTGAACCAGCCCACCTTGATACGCGCTGCTTCATCTAATTTCATTGCCGCCGCTTCGCCCAGGCCGACATATGCTATTACATTGCCTCTGTAGTTGGGCTTCGTCATATTGACTTTTATATCACCCCTGTATTCGTCGCCAAGAAAGTTTCTAACCCCCCTTTGACCTCCTCCCCATCAGTGGCCGCGTCCAGATCTCGGATCTCTACTTGTGCCACAGGGATAAGTTGTCGCACTGCACCCGTGTCTCCGACGGCCTCCTGTAGGGCTAGTTCGAATTTAGCCTGGTTTTCACTCGTTGCACCCACTTCTACAAGGACGTCGCCATTCCTGGTCTCTCTGATGCCCTTCACCGTGACTTCCATATCCTCCGGTTTCACCTTCCTTCGGATGTCCTTGAGTATCGCAGCATAACTTATCCCTTCCGTGGGCTTGATCAGGAGTGCCTCGGGTCTCGTCCGAGTCTTCCGCTTCGCTCCGATTTCCGGTTTAGAGCCCCTTCCTAGTTCGGGTTTTTCTGGCAGTTTTTCCCCACCGGGGGCCTTACGAATTTTTCGTGGGCTCCTCTCGGCCGTCTGCCATACTCCGTCGTCGTTGATCCTTTGCTTTTTCCGGTCCTGTCTATTCCGGTCCGGAATTCCTGCTCCCTTAGGATTAGGGGTGAGGTTACCTTGGCTATTTCTGTGCGATGTCGGTGTCGCCCGGTTCTCCTGGGTGACAAGTTTACGCCGGTTATAACTCTGCGCTGTCTTGGCTGTCTCCTCCCTGCGGGTATCCACTTTGGAGCCACCTGCCTCTTCCGGGCTTGGAGTGTGGTTGCCTAGTCTCTTTCTCTTTGAGTAGGGAGTCGCCGTGCTTCCCTGGTTGGAACTTCCTCCGGGGGTTGGCCATTTCGCCGCTTCCAACGTACCTTCCTTTTGCGTTCGTTCCATCCCACGCAACATAACCCTCGTTTGTTTCCAGCGCTTCCTGCTTCGGCGCGCCCGTTCGGCTTCGTCCTCAACTTTCTCCAATCCGTCTTTGATCTCCTTCTGCAGGTTCTTGTACTTTTTGCAGAAACGCTTCAGGGCTTGAACCACTTCCGCCAGTGATTCGAGATGCTTTTCCTCTTCCTCCTCATATTTTGCGCACTGCAGTATGACCGCCAGCTTTTCGTTTGCTTGCACGTGAATGTCGGCTGGAATCTTAGTCATAGGGGTACCCTCCGTTCTTTGTGGCGGTTCGGGCGCGTCACCCGTTGGTTCCTTGTCGTTGCTTTGCTTTTCAGTCTCGTTTTTGTCGTTTACATCTTTATTGATCTCCGTAAAAATAGAGACTGGATCTGGCAGAGACAGTGTTCGTCCCCGCGGTGGCATACGCAGGATCGAGTTACGCCTACCGAATGGGTTAGCGTGTTCATTTTTCCCTGCCGTGCTTTCCTTCTGTTGCTCTGCCGCAGAGCGTCCATGATTTCCAGTAGTATCTGAGGCCTGGTCACCTACCTCGATCGTTACGCAGTCGTTTGATGACGATCCAGCGCTTCCTGCTCCTCCACAGCTAACCTGGACCGGTACTGAGGTATCCCTCCTCTGCACCGTGAACTCCTTCTTCTCGTGTACCGAGCGCATATTTCGTTTATTGAACGGGGTTCCTTCCCCTGCCCTGTTTGGTCCGCGGGAGGTATTATTAGTTTCCCTCCTACCCGCCATATCTGGCGGGCGTTCCCCTATCCGCCACCTTCGGACGCACCATGTAGGGGTTTCAGGCTCCCCCCATGGAGATCAGCGAGTGACTGTTGCGTTGTGAACATGGCTAGTTGCGATCTTGCTAGGCGTAATGTCAGTCCTGTCAACGGGCGGGCTCCATCCTCTGGTGCGTCGTCTACGTCTCTGGAGTCAATTGCTGCCATGATTGCGAATTCGGATCAAAATTTCAAAGAGTTTGCTGCGGAGTCGGACCGTAAATTCACTCGATTTGTGGAGGAGCAAAGGGCGGCTATTAACAGCATAAATGCGGCCCTTCGGGATATCCCTCAACTGGTGGAAACGATCTCTGTGCATGCTGGCACAATTGAGGGGCTTGAGCGCGCTAATTCTCAACTGCCGCAGGAAATTGCGTTGCTAAAAAAGAACATCGGTGGACGGCAGGCGGTGTCGGCTGAGATTGTTGTGGCTGGACTGCCGGCTGGGATACCTAGCTCGCATACAGATCTGGTGAAGTCAGTATTTCGTTCTCTGGCTCTTCAAGACCTCGAGACTCACATTCTGGCCATCCGCGAATTAAAGAGGAAGGATGTACCGTCCGCTGGGGGTGATTTGATGACTCGCACGATGGTGTCCTCTGGCCATGCGTCTTTCTCTCTGTTGGTCACGCTCTCGTCCACCGCGGTGAGAGATGTGGTGATCAATGCTAAGCGTAGTAAGCGTGACCTCAGTGCTACTGAGGTATTTGGAAGTTGCTATAAGGGCAGTATCTTCGTAAACGAGTTGCTTCCGTCTGACCAGTATAAGCTTTTAAGGCTAGCGAAAGCTCGAGCTGCGCATGCCATCTATAAGTTCATCTGGCTAAAAAACGGGACTATCTGCGTTAGGAAGGACACTGGCCGGCCTCTGATTTCTATCTCTTCAGCTTCGGACCTGGACAAGATGATCTGACTGTCGCTCTCTGGCGGCGTGCCTTCTTTGGACGCCGTTTGTCGCTGCCTTGTGCTACTGCGTCTCAGCTCTGCTTTGTGGAATTGAATGCGTACGCGTTACTAAGACATATTGATTTAATTAGGTTATTTTTCGAGCGTAATTGTTTCCATTTTATTCTACTATTAGAATCTTGGCTACATCCGAGTATTTCATGTGATTTAACTGGCATCATCGTACTTTTGGTACTCGCTTCCCCCTGATATTACTCTGTCGCATTCCATTGTTGTCTGGAATTCGCGTCTCTATTCTTCTCTATTGTGCCCTGAACTTAAACTTGAACGGGATCGTGTCGAGTAGGGTGGATCAACTGAGGTTGTTCACTTGTTAACTTGCTTGGTACTTGTATTTAGCGCACCGACGTCTTGCTTAATTGTTCTTTGCGCGGGAGTGGGTATTTTGCTAATCTCATGTTTATTATTGAAGTGTTGCTTTGTATAGTGCTTATATTGTGATTTTTTTTTACTTAATTATGATTAGTTTGTAAGCAATGCTTATAACTTTGTACTATATTATATTTGCCTAACAACATGGGTAAGGCATAAATAAATGTATCAATCAATCAATCAATCAATCAATCAATCAATCTCTCTCTCTCTCTCTCGACAACGGTTATTCGAAGCGTGATCGTACGCATGCGTAGTTCTTTAAGACGTTTGTCATTTCGTGGCAATGTCGATGTTGAATAATCCCGTGAATGGAAAACGACTCTGTCGTCGGCGGCGATGTCGTTTACTCGTGAATTTGGAAAAGATATAATACAAATAGAATAATTATTGATACGACACGCTACCGCTAGGCCCTGTTGGTTTTCGCTCGAGACGGACTCATGGCGCGAAGAGACACCGCTCTCGCGTTTCATATTGTTAGTATACCTAAAATTGGTATACTTTGGGACGGCACACTGAGAAAAAAATTCAGTGAAATGAAAAAAAAATCGTTTGGCCCAACCAAATCCTGCTTCCGCCCTCGTTCAAACGATTTCTAGAAACCCAAACACTTCTGGACGTGAGACAACCCATTATAATAGTCGTAATGGAAAAATATACGATACATCAAACTAACCATTTATATGCACTAAATAAATATTTTATTCCGAAAAAGAATCAAACGATTGGTGTGTAAAAATATTTGGTTGAGTGGATCAAAATTATGATTTACGTACCTGCTCGGAAGTTCAATCAAATGTAATCATTTCATCAAACGACAGAATATTAGCTTCTCCTAAAATAATAATTAATGAATGAACCATGAAATCGGTTGGCGATGCCAAAGCATTTGCTAAATTCACTCGCATAATAATATTGAGAATACTGACATTGGCTTGGCGGCGTTAAGTAATTTCTTTGTCAAGACTGCACGGACCCTAATATTTTTGTACCGTTATTAGTACTTCAGCTATTTTAAACAGTCGTATGCTTGAAACTACATCATAATATGCCGCGAAACATATCTATTTTGTTGGCCCTACAATGCATTTTGTTGAATCAACTGAAGCCATATTATAAGTTGTCCACTATATTTTGTTCCGAAAATGAATTTAAAGGTTGATGCATTAAAATATCTGATCGAATGGTTAATAATTATAATTGATCTAACTATCCAAGAGTTCAATTAAATCTAATCATGCCATCAAACAACAGAATATTTGCTTCTTCTGAAAGAGTAATTTGTGAATCCAGCATGAAAATGATTGATGATACCAAACTATTTGCTCAATTCGATTACAAAATAACGTTGGGAATATTGACATTAGTTTGCTAACGTTAGTAGTTTCGTTGTGATAACTGTGTAACTCAGTTATCTGAGACTAATATATTTTACGTTAATTAGTGGTCCAGTTATTTCTGACACTCGTATGATTGAAACAACATCATATTTTGTCGGTATACCCATCCATTTTGTTGGCACTTCAATGTATTTTCTTGAATCTACTAAAGCCACATTGTATATTGCATACAATATCATTGTTTTCTAAACAAATGGGCTATGGGGGAGATTTGGGACGATTAAAATAAGCACATGTATCAATATTGTAGTTCATAAATATATCAAACGAAGCCGGCCACTTTAGAAGCCAGTGATATCCTAAATTGAGAAGAGGAAGAATGCCTTCGTGGAGACATTTGCAGTAACGACAATACGACATACAAAAATTCGATAACGACAAATTAATTATAGCAGACCTGATAAATTTCTCAATAATTTAACCCCACCTATGAACGTTTTAATCGTTTTTTTTGGACACTGAGTGTAATATTATTACTAGCAGCGACATTATGACTGCATTTTGATCGAGAATCTATATTTCTTGTCTATATGCACGAGACGTACAGATTACCATCTGCCATTCGATGTAAGTCGATAGGTGAATGATGCATGATTTCTGTTAAGTTAATAAATCCCCATGTTTGCGTTTCGGCAACTTCAAAGGCGTGAACGTGCCGACAGAAGTATAGCGTATGTAAATTAGTATATAAGAACGATACTATCTTCATTTCGCGGATAATTATACACTTCACTTTGTCAAACGAATAGTTAATACCATCGGAGTCTATAGCTATAA
Organism: Oxytorus armatus; assembly: GCA_958009045.1. Classification (NCBI taxonomy): domain Eukaryota; kingdom Metazoa; phylum Arthropoda; class Insecta; order Hymenoptera; family Ichneumonidae; genus Oxytorus; species Oxytorus armatus. The sequence goes on along the minus strand of OY253748.1, from coordinate 11,882,590 downwards.
CCAATCCTGTACTATAAAATGTTCCATTTACTTCAACCCAAGATTCACAAATACTATCTTCGAAAATGTGCCAAGGAACGATATTCATTAAATTGTACATGACGACGATAAATCGTAAGTTTTGTTTTAGCGCGGGTCCCAATCTTAAGCGACAACAAAATCCTTCTTCACTGAGAAATCTATACGACTGGTTAAGTTTATGTTTCAAAGCTATCGTGTACGCAGGATTTACACGCTATGTTACTACTTTGGCAGTTTTTTTCAATTGCGCGTTCTTGCCTTCAAAGCGTATACAGCAAAGATGTATCATTGGGCCAAATAGCCTCATTATTCGCGAATAGTGCAGCAGCAGATGAAGTTTCGGTTTTAAAGGTTCTGAAGAAAGTTCGAGGCTATAGAGAGTAATCTTCCGACATTAAAGTTTCCAGTAGTTCAGTAGTCTCGACGTTGATTGACGATGCCAATAGTATGGATATTATTTATCACGAGCTTACATAAAGCTCCCATGTTTCATTATTCAGCGGAACAAGGTCGCCAATAAGCAAGCCGAGATTACACACCAAGAATTTCATTTCTGACGCGGAAAGTATCAAGTTCTCCGTCTTTAGAAAATTAACGGTTATTCATGGAGGAATATTTTTACGAACACTGGTACTATAATCGAAAAACTGTAATCGGGAATTGGGGATTTCGAAGGAAAACAGTTTCTCCTTATTAATGAATGAGATAAGAATTTTTGCGAGTTCATATCGGCATATGCCCTCAAATATATTATGCATGATATCCAAACATACGTTTTCGGTGATATGATAGCTTGGTATCTCGTTAAAAACACACCGTTCTCGTATTCCGTTAGAACAACTGGCTGAATGTCTGTGACAGTTTTTAATTGTGCGTAAGATCTGAGGGTACTCTTTTAGTTGACATTGAGGGACGGGTTTTTCTGCCAAATAAACTCTACACGAATGAAATAGATTAAAGCTCTTTGTATAACCTCAGATATCGTGAATCCCGAGGTTATCACCAATTATTGATAGTAACGCGAAATGTACAGTTCGTTCTTCACCGTCTATATCAATGATTACGCCATTTTTTTCTAGGACGATAATCTGATTGGTTATATTGTCGAACGTTTTCATATTTCCTATGAAATTGTGATCTTCGGTATTCTGGAATTGAGCCAGAAAGATATTATGTAACATACTGGAATATTCGTACGGTACGCAAGCAATCAAAAAATAAACAGCCCTTAATTTGTGTAGATTTTTGTGACTACCAAGTGGGTTGTTTATTTCAAAATCGTCGAAGTATATTATGAGTGGTAATACCAGTTCCTTCAAATTTATGTTCGATTCGACTCCACAATTCTCCTTAAAAGACTGAGATTAGGGCTTCGCTAGTTCTGCAATAATCCAGATGTGATAAAATGGAAATGAAAACGTTCGGCAATTGGAGAAATAGTTTCAAAACACGTCTGATGGGTATGAGTTGAATCATCGTGTTTGACATAACTACTTTGCGTTGATCACCGATATTTCGTGATTGAAGTGACGCATCAATTATTATTGACTGCGGTTTTATAAAGGACTCCCTATTTTCAAGATGCTTCTGAGTTTGGTGTTCTATATTGAAGTTATCGGAAGCCTGCTCCATAATATCGAACATCAGATTAAGGTCTGTGAGTGATTCTTTGCACTCTGAGCAATTATATTTCTGTCTCAACATAGGAATGAAAGTATAACTATGTAATTCCTGTAAATTTGTTATCAATTGTTGAATAAAACGGCGTGGTAAACTCGAATTAGAATATAACTTGTCAATTAACGATGTAATATCCCTATTGACTGCAGTTGCAAAGTCTACAACACTCGGGCAAGGTTCAATGATCGAGCGCGAAATATCAGTACCTGCTACAATAGTATTATCGTGGAGATTCGATATTTCCGGAATATCAGAAATATCCGTGTCGACGGCACTTATTTCACTTCGACCTATGGGTTCAATATTATTTAAAGGCACGATATGCGTCAAGCTATAATGTCTTCTTAACGCATAAATATTATTAAAACTACGTGAACACTTTTCGTGGCGACAAAGCCATATTGACTTTAACAACGTATTATGACGTACCTTGGCGGGATCCATGAAGATTGGATCCGAAGGAAACGTATCATCGCAAAATGGACACGAGTACATAATAGCACGATAGTGAAAAAAATGATGAAATAAATAGAGAAAAATTATAAAACTTATAGATATCAAAACAGCGAATGAGCTATTTGCTCGCCAGTCCGAACTTATTTTTCATCACCACCTGTGTGAATTCGCGATCAAGTCACTTTATTGTCTTGTAATGTAACGTTTTATGATCCGCGATTGAATAAAAACAAATGAAAAATAAAAAATAATAAATATCGAGATAGCGATTCAACTATTCGCTTTAAGAATTTGCCATTACTGTTCGTGACCATATGTTCCCTTTCGCAATTGCCCCATTTCACGTTTTATTTTGTTGAACACTGTTTTTGTTGGACATCATGCCGAGAGTTTCCGTAACGTAGGAAATGGACTGGTCCCACTTCGCTGAGAAATTGTACAAACCTTATTGAATAATAAGCCAGAGATGCTCGCTTGCTACCGGATATTTAGCATTTAAAACGTGGAAAGCCTTGAAGCATATATCCAATGATGTTAGAGCTGAGTCGACTTGATACAGGATTTTGTCAATTGACACGAAAAAGCTTGAGAAAGTCGTAAAATTTTGTCCAATCACCATGATAAATGGTTGAAGTGAAAGCTCCAAGTGTTTCATCAACGCAACGCGATCCTCCTGTAGTTTCATAATATCCCCTGGCAACTGCCACAATAAAATTAGTGATATCATCAGACATTTGTTGAATTTATATGAAGATACAATTATACGAAAATACTTCGACATATTTAGTCAAAATCTACCTACTATTGCATGTATGATTATGCTGTCTTTGCATTCGCTGATCGATGGTTTCCAATCCTTTTTATTTTTCCTCGTACGTCCTTTTGGCGGAAGTGTGGGAGTAGAAGCAGCTGTATCACAACTTTCCCAACTATGTCGTGATCGTAAAAAAAAATATGCCCAGTATTTAATACCAAAGCGTTCAAAATGTGCCAAAATGTCGGTAAATAACGTTTAGAAAAAATGTATAGGTGTGTGTATGCACGTTCGCGTATGTACATGCATCTGACGTGTGCCCTGGCATTGAAATCTAATAACGTCTGTCTGCAAAGCATATCAAGCAATCGTACACAAGACTAGAGCTTTATGCTCCTCTTATGTCCTGTAATTTTCGTCCAATTTTCTTTCGTATTTCAACTATTATAAAATTTTGAAATTTTCGAAAAAATCCTCAGTCGCTACAACTTCTGCAAATTTTTAAATAATTGTATTTACCTTCGTTCAAATCGTCCTGTTCCAGAAGATCGTATAATGCGTCCGCATTACTATCGTCGGGTTTACGTTGGCAAATACTTTCGATTTTCGTAAAAAATGCAAACCATTTATCACGATTATTTTCGACAGTCGAAAACTTCAACGAATTGTAATCAATTTGGATGAGGCAATGCCCCATTGCGTGATTGAGGACAGGCCAGCGTTCGTAAATACCATAAAGTTTGGAATCTGCATTAGATGTGATGTCTCTGCGGCGAAATTCTTTCGTCACCGCCCATTTATTAAGCACATTTTCCCACGGTGCCGTATGTTTCGCGAGCCATGCTATTGCTACTTGAACATCCTCGGGATCTATATAAATTTCCATTTGATAATGGTTTTCAGCACAACCCCGTGAGCATATTAATTATTTTGGAAAACAAAACACCATATTTTATCCTCATCGACTGAGGTAACAATGGAAGTGAACTGTTGTGGAAACTGGCAGCCAGTCAAGCGTTTGTACTCTTTAAGTTTGTTTCGATATCTGTCGACTTATTTTCCACGAGATGGGATTAATTTCACTTGTCCTCGCGAGAATCTCTTTGGAATTACCGGTACGAAATAAGTAGTCGAAATCTCGTTCGGAAAATATTCAACGATCTTCTTTGCCAAAAAATCGAAGTCAGTATTTTTTAAGCTGAAAATTGTATTCATTAATATCACTTGAAACTAAAGAAAGATTACGTTTGGCGCGAAATTATTATTTTTTCCCGGTAAATGTAGTCAGTATCTAATTCTATTTACGTCTTCTTTACTCTTTACAACACAACCGCTTCCGGCAAAAAATCACAAATAAGAATAATAAAAATTTACCAACGGTCTTCAGCCCTAATGTCGAACAAAATTAAATCTACGATTTGATTGCGACACTTCCCTGATAAGTTTTTCGTTTGTTAGTACGATTTTAAAATGCCTTTTCCCTGGAGTGATTTCATGAGAATTTTCTTCACACTCAGTATTGTAGATCTCAATTGAAACGAAGTATCGCCGCAGAACGCGTCCTGTCTGGTTAATTCATAGCCGTCGTCGGAGTTTTTGTCTGCCACATCTTGATTCACAGTTTGGTTACTCACTGTATCAGTAACTTACTCTACTGACCGGACCATCACAAATAGAAAATTTTATGAAACACTGAACAAATTTAGAACGAGATTGTCATATTTATCCAAACCCGCGGTCACGAGTGGCGACTGAAATGCTTAGTTGATTTACCTAAGGCACTATTCAATCGATTGAAGATTAATAGAATCTACTACATATTAATTTATTTCAATAAAGCCTTAGTAAAATCAACTAAATATTTGATTCGTCATCCACCACCTCAAATTTAGTTCGATAGACCAATTCTTGACTCAGTATATGAATATGAACGACGTTACTCCTTTATACCGACTACATCTTCTCAAGATCATGTGAAAAACCTGTCTTAGACCTGTATTTACTTCTTGGTGTCTAGCCAATTTCTCTGTACGATTATATTCGTAAACACTTCGTGCGAAATACACTTGATTAAACTAAATATATAGTTTAGGTAACCAAACTTTGCTTAATGGAATAAAATTGGTTTGGCTCAAATGTACATTGCATTGCTCGAGCTATAGATGAAATTTATAAAATACAAACTCCTTAGTATTCGCATATGCCGCATACCATTTGGCCGAAAATGACAAATGAAGACCCACGATGGGAATGATTTCCTTGATTGTTTCCACATCGAATTTCGGCAGGATGTTCTCGTCAATTTCGTGTTCTAAAAAATCATCAACAGGTTTTTAATGGAATTTTCGTAGCAAAACCAGAACTATTTATCCTGACAATGTTTCTTATCCCACATCAAATTATAACGAAAAATTTCATAAAAATCATATATTACAACTCGAAGGCTCTTTTTTTTTCTACCCCGGCTCTCTCTCGTTGTCGCATAGAAATATTTTCTAATAGCCAGTTCAAGTTGGCGTAGAATATTCCATTTATATTATTGCATATTGGAAAAACGTTACATATAAATTAGATGCCGAACAATTCTTTAATTGCTCGAACAAAATCGTGTTTAGTATAACAACAAATTTAGTCGGCCGAACAAATCCTCGAATTGGTCGGCCACCTTTCGCATTTATATACTGTGCGTACTAAGGTAACATGAAATGTATAGGAATGGGTCTCACTCTCGCAAGCTGCGAGTATACGTTATTTACATCGTTTCGATTCAGTTCAGGGTTTTCGTATCGTTACTCGGTGGGGCTACCGCTTCTTTGTTTACACATTTCTTTTCACTCTATTACGATTCTATACACTTTGTACTTTATATTGCGATACTGTTTTTCGATGCTCCTATGTAATGGTCGTAAAAAAAAGCAATCAGATATATATATATACAAGAACTATCGCGAAACGGTCACTGAGCGACGAATATACATTTTACATAATTTTATTAGCGTAGTATGTATGGTAGTAAATAACTGAGAGAGGAGGCAAGTAACTCGAGGATCTGTTGCGTCAACTAAATGTTCAGTTCTACTATACAGGGTGTTCCAGAATAGTCGGACACGGCGGGTACCACGGGACGCGGGACGGTCACCCGAGTAAAACGGTCTGCGGCAAAATGTCGTACGATGAGTAGTTACTGAGTTATAAGCGTTTGAAGTAAACCAATCACAGCCGAGCATTCTCATGGATCTGACGACGTCTCGACGCTCGAAAACGCGCCAAGCTTCATTCGACTTTGAAGACAAAAAATAGCCGGCGAGTGTGGTTGCTCGAACCGAGCGGCAGACAAATCAATGCGCGGCTGTCATAATTCTCGGCCGTGTAATGCGGGTCAATTGAATTTTTTTATCATTTTGAATAAAGCTACTCTAGTTCCGAAATCTTGACTGCATTCATGAATTTATACATGAATGTTTGTCGTGAGAAATTTTTTAAATAACCTGAAAAGATTAAAATACACGGACATATTTATTTATCGCCAGCGGATTGAGATCATTTATTTACTGTAAAGAAAAAAAAAGTATTCTCTTTCATCGTAGTGGACCAGATATGCTTAATAAGCTGTCGGTCAACGCGGTGAAAGAGAATACATTTTTTTTTTTAAATGAATTTCAAGTGACAAACGTGATGGGATTCGTCAGTCACGTTTGTAATAGCGATCGATGGTCCTCCGGAAAAGACGTCGGATTCGCAACGAGGGAGTCGGGGGTTCGATCCCGGGTAATGATTTTTTTTTTTTTTTTTTTCCCCTATGAGCTTTATTATGTATCTCATTCATGAGAAGGAGTGAGATAATTTTTTCCCAATAAACTGTTATTTTAAATAGTTTTGATTGACTCTTTATAATCTTTTTAAATAATTTAAAAACATTAAAATGCAGGGAAATATTTATTTCTCGTCAACGTAGTGAAATCGTTTATTTACTGTAAATAAAAAACCTAGCGTGTTACACTGAAAATCCGCTAGGTGGAACGTCGGAAATGCAAACGCCAAGTTCGGGCATCGACAATGTTTACATTTGTATCAGTAGCTGCTCAGTCGTTTCGAAAATGTCGTCGCGAGCTGTTCACGGATATCCGTACGCGCGTAAGGATATTTATAAATTTGAAACAAATATCTTGAGTGTCCCCGTGATTTTCGGCAGGGTGATTGTGGCGACAGTGCCGTTTATTGAAAAATGCCGCGAAAAATTTAATATTAATTCTAAAAAATTATATTCGATTTGCGAGGAAGTTTACGTGTGGCCGCAAACTTCGAAACGAAAGGAGTATCTACGCTCCTTTCTTCGCCAGAAACGTCGTTTTTTTATCAATTTTATCGACGAAAAAAAAAAAAAACAGAAACCTACGAGGGATTTGAGTTGTAAGTACATTCACAATGCACAGGGAACGAAATGCTATTATAATGTTGAAGTTTATGATTGTTTTCGCGTCGAGGCGAGTTTGTATTAAATATCAGATTTTTCATGCTCTTTGGAGAAAAGCAATCTTAACCTTCTGCATCAACAGCATCTTGTTCAGTTTGTTGCAAAATAATTAAATAATTAGTATTTGATAAATTAAGGATATTTGAGCCAACACTGTCCGTGAGGAACGGCATAGAGGCCCGTTTCCAAAAAAAAAAACAACTCGCTCGCTGCTACATTGTAGCAGCGAGCAAGTCGCGTTGATCGCCTCGCGTCAACAGCTCGTGTGTGTATGTGTACATGCGTGGTTCACGGAAACCGACCCTTTTAGCGTGGTATAGAGCCTTTCGTTTTCATCGCGTTTATCAATTCTTAGAATGAATGATGAGCTTAGAGTGTTGTGAATTATTTATTTTGGCATTATAAATTTCACAACTAATAATTTGTACAGAATCAATAAAGAGCTTTATTGATTGTAAAAACTAACAAACTCAATGAAAATAAAAGGCTGTCTACCACGCTAAAAACTTCAGAATTCTTAATTAAAATGTTGTGAAATTCAAAATTTCAGAACACCGTATGCTCTTTGTTGATTCTGTGCAACTAACAATTTGGACAATTTAAAAATAAAAATTTCAGAACTGTTAATTAAAATAACTTTAATCAATTAGAATAAATTTAAATTTTTTTAAAAAACACCGAAAGCTCTTTATTGTTTCTGTCCAAATAAATCTCTTTATTTATTCTGCCTTGTCTTTCGGTATTCTGAAAATTTTAATAATTTAAAAAATCCTTGGTAACTATTCAAATTTTTCGGGCATGTTTAATATACTTATGAGCATGGTTCAAATATGTATTTATCAAACATGCACGTATCCTGATTTCATGTTTATTCGTATGGAATACATGATGAAAAAATTCATAATTTTTTTTTATGCAGCCAAAATTTCGAGGAGATTGGGCGTGCCCGGAAGGCATTCGAACGGGGAGCAGCGACGGATGACGAATCGGATTCTTCGGACGATGGAAGAAACGAGGTATGAATTTTTGCCCTGATAGCGAAAAAATTGCACGTTCTTCGTCATTACATTTTTACCTGCCCCAAACCCTTAATTAATCGGCATATGTTTACTTTTCCTTTTGTGGAATTTTACAGATGCGAGAACCGCTGATCCCGGCAGTGCCGAAAAGGAAGAGGAAAACGGAATTGGAAAGATTGGAGATAATTTTGGGGATAATTTTCACGCAAATTAAAGTACTTCGGTATAAAATGTTTCGGTAGTAGTTGTGTTTTTTATTTTTGGGTCTTTCTCTGTATACCCTTCTGGACCCGACCGGTTCCTGTTACACTAACCTTTCACTTTGTTTCATCCTTCAGATCCCTCAGAGTGTTGTCCGTAGGCACTCTCTTACCAGACTGCAAGGTTCATGTTCCTTTCTATTTGATATTTTGATATTTTTAGTGTAAGTCCCGTAATTGGTTTCATCTCTTGTGGTGCAAGGGAACGTGAACCTTGCAATCTCGGTACTCGTTTCCGCAAGCGCAGAGATGCAGGTTAATATTTTTTTAGTGTGAAAGATGAATCCGATGATCGGACTAATTTCACATTCGAGTTAATATTCTGATATTTTTGAAATCAGACCCGACATTGGTTTCATCTCTTGTGGTGCAAGGGAACGTATATCTTGCAGTCTCGATACCTGTTTCCGAAAACGACGAGTTGCAGATTTTTTTTTTTTATGTAGGAGATGAAATCAATTATTGTGCTCATTTTTTCACATTCCATTTAATATTCTGATATTTTTTAAATGAGTTCTGACATTGGTTTCATCTCTTGTGGTGCAAGGGAACGTGTACCTTGCAGTCTCGATACCTGTTTCCGAAAACGACGAGTTGCAGATTTTTTTTTTTTTATGTAGGAGATGAAATCAATTATCGGGCTCATTTTTTCACATTCCATTTAATATTCTGATATTTTTAAAATGAGTTCTGACATTGGTTTCATCTCTTGTAGTGCAAGGGAACGTGTACCTTGCCGTCTCAATACCTGTTTCCGAAAACGACGAGTTGCAGTTTTTTTTCTTTTTTATGTAGAAGACGAAATCAATTATCGTGCTCATTTTTTCACATTCCATTTAATATTCTGATATTTTAAAAATGAGTTGTGATGATATTTTTAAAATGAGTTCTGAATGAGTACCTTGCAGTCTCGATACCTGTTTCCTGAAATGACAAGTTGCAGTTTTTTTTTTTTTGTGTGTGTAAGGTTATTAGGAGATGAAATCAATTATCCTGCGAATTTTTTCACATTCCATTTAATATTGTTATTTTTTTAAAATGAGTTCTGACATTGGTTTCATCTCTTGTGGTGCCAGAGAACGTGTACCTTGCAGTCTCGATATCTGTTTCCGCAAACGACGAGTTGCAAATTTTTTTTTTTTTATGTAGGAGATGAATCCAATTATCCTGCTAATTTTTTCACATTTCATTTAATATTGTTATATTTTTTAAATCATTTCCGACATTGGTTTTATCTTTTGTGGTGCAAGGGAACGTGTACCTTGTAGTTTCGATACCTGTTTCCGAAAACGACGAGTTGCATTTTTTTTTTTTTATGTAGGAGATGAAATCAATTATCGTGCTCCTTTTTTCACATTTCATTTAATATTGTTATATTTTTTAAATCAGTTCTGACATTGGTTTCATCTCTTATGGTGCAAGGGAACGTGTATGTTGCAGTCTCGGGACCACCAAACTAATGTCGGGATAGATTTTAAAAATATTAGAATATTAACTCGAATGTGAAAAAATTAGTCCGATCATTGGATTCATCTTTAACATGAAAAAAAAAATCTGTATCTCGTCGTTTCCGGAAACAGGTACCGAGACTGCAAGGTACATGTTCCCTTGCACCACAAGAGATGGAACCAATGTCAGAACTCATTTTAAAAATATAACAATATTAAATGGAATGTGAAAAAATGGGCAGGATAATTGATTTCATCTCCGATATAAAAAAAAAAAATCTGCAACTCGTCGTTTTCGGAAACAGGTATCGAGACTGCAAGGTACACGTTTCCTTGCACCACAAGAGATGAAACCAATGTCAGAACTCATTTTAAAAATATAACAATATTAAATGGAATGTGAAAAAATGGGCAGGATAATTGATTTCATCTCCTACATAAAAAAAAAAATCTGCAACTCGTTGTTTCCGTAAACAGGTATCGAGACTGCAAGGTACACGTTCCCTTGCACCACAAGAGATGAAACCAATGTCAGAACTCATTTTAAAAATATCAGAATATTAAATGGAATGTGAAAAAATGAGCACGATAATTGATTTCATCTCCTACATAAAAAAAAAAATGCAACTCCTCGTTTTCGGAAACAGGTATCGAGACTGCAAGGTATACGTTCCCTTGCACCACAAGAGAAGAAACCAATGTCAGAACTCATTTTAAAAATATAACAATATTAAATGGAATGTGAAAAAATGAGCTTGATAATTGATTTCATCTCCTACATTAAAAAAAAAATCTGCAACACGTCGTTTCCGGAAACAGGTATCGAGACTGCAAGGTACACGTTCCCTTGCACCACAAGAGATGAAACCAATGTCAGAACTCATTTTAAAAATATCAGAATATTAAATGGAATGTGAAAAAATGAGCACGATAATTGATTTCATCTCCTACATAAAAAAAAATGCAACTCGTCGTTTTCGGAAACAGGTATCGAGACTGCAAGGTACACGTTTCCTTGCACCACAAGAGATGAAACCAATGAAGAGAAAAAAAAACTGCAACTTGTCATTTCAGGAAACAGGTATCGAGACTGCAAGGTACTCATTCAGAACTCATTTTAAAAATATCATCACAACTCATTTTAAAAATATAACAATATTAAATGGAATGTGAAAAAATGAGCTTGATAATTGATTTCATCTCCTACATTAGGAACAAAATCTGTAACACGTCGTTTCCGGAAACAGGTATCGAGACTGCAAGGTACACGTAGTATGGGAATTTTGCCATACTTTCTCAAGTCAGAATTTTTCCCATACTTTGCGAAAGTATGGGAAACATTTTCAAGGCTTTTCTAAGTATGGGAAAAATTCTGACTCGAGAAAGTATGGGAAAAATCCCTTACTTTCGTAAAGTATGGGAAAAATCCCATACTTTCTCAATTCAGAATTTTTTTAATACTTTGCAAAGTATGGGAAAGATTGGGAATTTTCCCATACTTTCCCATATTCCATGTATTCAAACTTTAGCGCTCTCGCACATCAGACACCTCAAACTGATCGAAATAAATAAGTTAAAAAAAAATTCTCTTACATCGCCTTTCTAAATTTCCTTTTTTTAAGATTATTGAAAATAATAGTTTATTAGAGAATAATTATATTTCACTCCTCACTACGAATGAGGTACATAATGAAGCTCAGTAAAAAAAAAAAAAAAAAAAGACCCGGAATCGAACCCAGGATTGCCACATTGCGAATCCCACGTTTCACCCATAGGACCATCGATCGCTATTACAAATGTGACTGACAAATCCAGTCATGTTTGTCAGTTGCTTTTTTTTATAAAAAAAAATGTATTCTCTTTTACCGTGTTGACCGACAGCTTATCAAACATGTCTGGTCACTACGATGAAAGAAAATACATTTTTTTCTTTACAGTAAATAAATTATCTCAATCCGCTGGCGATAAATAAATATGTCCGTGTATTTTAATCTTTTCAGGTTATTTAAAAAATTTCTCACGACAAACATTTATGTATAAATTCATGAATGCAGTCAAGATTTCGGAACTAGAGTAGCTTTATTCAAAATGATAAAAAAATTTAATTGACCCGCATTAAACGGCCGAGAATTATGACAGCCGCGCATTCATTTGTCTGCCGCTCGGTTCGAGCAACCACACTCGCCGGCTATTTTTTGTCTTCAAAGTCGAATGAAGCTTGGCGCGTTTTCGAGCGTCGAGACGTCGTCAGTTCCATGAGAATGCTCGGCTGTGATTGGTTTACTTCAAACGCTTATAACTCAGTAACTACTCATCGTACGACATTTTGCCGCAGACCGTTTTACTCGGGTGACCGTCCCGCGTCCCGTGGTACCCGCCGTGTCCGACTATTCTGAAACACCCTGTATAATATTTTGTTCGATGAATTAAATAATTTTTCGGATACTATTTTTTGCATGGATAGCGTTTTTTTCAACACGCAACAATGCATATATAAAGCGTTACATTTTTAAGTTTTCCAATGCGTAGTATTAAGTTTTTAGACTATTTTTACATGAATTGTAGATAATGGCTTGACAACGGTGGGCGTCACACGTAGTCTACAATTATTGTAAAATAATATAATAAACGATAAGCTAATATTTTTGTTCGATGAATAGTAATCATGTGCAGATATGCCACAATGTGTTTTTTATTCACTCACCTTTGACGATTTCCACCACGCGATCGTCCAGTCCCCAAGTTTTTATGATATTTGCCATGCTTTTATAATAATTTCACATATTACACCACTAAACACAGGTTAAACTGCCGCCTCACTGTCACGACTATCTGTAGCCGAATAGGTCTCTCCAGTCTGTCTTTCTGCGAAACGGCGTCTTGACGCTGCGCCCGCGCATGCGCCGAATCCGATCGCCCGCCTAGCACCACTGCTACGCTGAGACGACCAAAAACAGCGCCCTCTGACAGTCCTGTTTGATACCGGCGGAATATCACTCATTTCAAAGAACCAAATATAACTAGAAATGCCACGATATTTGATGTATTATAGAAAAGTGAGAACAAATTGATTTTATCAAGGTCTTTGGAATCTTGTCGAACGAATAATCACTTGAGCGGAACAAATCCTACTTTTTAAAATTCAGAGTCATATTTCTCTGTTATTAACCAATTCTGTTTAGTAGCTGTGAAACTGTACCCATTTCAATGAACCAAATATTTATAGAAATATCACAATATTCGAGGTATTCAAAAAAAGGGGGAGCAAATTGATTTTGTTAGGGTCTGAAATCTTGTTTCGTACCGAATGAATATTTTCTTGAACGGAACAAATCCTGATTCTATATATTCAAAATATATTTTTTTCGCGGCCACCAACTCGGTATGGTAGTCGCAAAACTTCACTTATTTCAATAGACAAAATACTGGTAACATTAACTACAATGTTTGATGTATTATGGAAACGTGCGAGAAACTTTATTTCTGTAAGGTCTCTAAATTCTTGTTCCATGACGCATGAATATTCTTTTGAACGGAACAAATCCGAATAGTTTATATTCACAATAATATGTCTCTGATATCAAAGAAATCATTCGTTATAACAAACAAGTTATTCTGTTCGATTAATCTCGTTGACCCGTTATGATCGTCGAGCAATGCCGTTGAAGAAAATATGATTATGATATGATTTAAGATTACTCTGCATTATAATCTTGGATGAAATGAAAACTGTATCAACGATTCGGCAAATGGAGTGCAAACAAAATTTGTTCGAAATAATCGAATCATTTTCACAACATCGGTGTGTTATCCTAATACAATTCGCGGTTAGTTCGAACTAACCATTCGTTCCATATGTCAGAACATAAGAGCATGACATTAACCATAAAATATGTTCCTCCCAAATGCATAACTTAGTTGTGTATTCTCAAACACATTTGATTCGCAAATACTATAAAATCAGAATGGCAAAATATCGGATCAGTTCATCGACTTGAACAGACCATTCATTAAATTCACCTAAGCTAATATCGTTTCGGACGAATATAGAATGTACCATAACTCATCAGCATCAACGATTATGCCAAACAAATATTTTGTAAATTACTGGTCGGTTAATATAACAGATACACTCAAGATTACAAACATATTTTCATGTTTCGATGAACGAAATATTTAATTAAATGATGCAAACCAAACGGTACGTTACTTTAGTTACATCCAATGACATAAAGGGGTTCCAAGTAACGAATGTTGTTCAAGGCAACCAAATCTGTGACTATAGAGTCAAGTAAATGAATCATCCGAATTGTATTTCTCAACCAAAGTCGCAGATTTGGTGTGCTGCCATCGAAAATAAAATGATTAGTCTGACGATATTTCTAACCAACTGAATGTATTAGATTGCAAGAACTGAATTTCTTTCTCAGTGCAACGACAATATGTCATCACAATACATATATTGTCACCGCTTTGTCGGAGAAGCGCGATTCGGGGAGGGAGGATAAGACACGGGGCCGAGAAAAGCTATATCAAGTGCGTGTTTAATTTCCGGTAAAAGAATCGGATTCTCAAAACAAAGAAAGTCGCAAGAAAAAAGGGAAATAACAAAGCGCAAAAAAACAAGGTTAATACGTCGCAAAAACTAATACTAATAATTCGCAGGAAAGGGGGAAGATCACAATGAAGGGGGATTGATACCGACTCGTAACAACGAGTGACGGTAATCCGTAAACGAAATCGCAAAATAATCTTAAGAGCTAGTAACAGTAATTCGCAAAAAGGGGGAAAAAATCCGCAAAATGGCTCGCAAAATAAAACGCAAAAGGCTCGAAACAGAAACGCAAAGGACTTGCAAAATAAAACGCAATAGGCTCGCAACAGAAACGCAAAAGATTCGCAAAATACAATTCGCAAAATAAAGGGGGGAAGGAATCCGCAAAATGGCTCGCAAAATAAAACGCAAAAGGCTCGCAAAATACAATTCGCAAAAGACTCGCAAAATACAATTCGCAAAATCAAGGGGGGAAAGAATCCGCAAAATGGCTCGCAAGATAAAACGCAAAAGGTTCGCAACAGAAACGCAAAAGACTCGCAAAATAAAGGGGGGAAATAATTACTCGCAAAATAGGAATCGCCAAGCAGTCACAAAATAATTCAAAGAAAAAAGAGAATATAAACACAAGAGGGGCGGGGGAGGCTCGGAAAAAGAAAACGCAGAAGACTCGCAAAATAATTCGCAAAATAAAGGTGGGAGTAACGAATCGCTGAAAACAATAATAATCTCGAAAATAAATTCTCAATCGACTTTTGGGCGCCAGCTATTCTTATGGCATAGCTGCCTTCGACAACACGGGGCGGGTAGAAATCTCGCGGATAGCTCAGGGTGAAGGTTCGCCGACCGCTATGGCCTCTTACTCTGTACCTTCGCTCACGCCGGGAATACAAGAAAAAGGGGAAATGATAACGTCACTCGCCGGAATACGGACGGAGAGGGCGGGTTGTGTGGAAATCGGTGACGCGTTGCGGACGAGATACCCTTCTTAAAAAGGCACAAGGGGGAAGGGACTTGCTCAACGGTCTCCTCCGAATAAGGGGATTAGCGGGGGGCCAGATGCTGATGCGTGGGGGAAAATCCGCAATGCGACACCCGAAGAAATGGAAAGTGGCGGGGGGGGTACTAACGCACGCAATTTTCGCAAGGGAAATATTATATCCTGACAGCACTGCACCGTCCTCGAAGGGCGGGAGGCAAACTCAATAAAACGGTACTTACGGCTTCGGAAAAATCGGAAATGAACGGCAAGCCTGCGGAAGTCCCGCTAAATCGTAAGGACGGCCGGCCCTTACTCGTTCTATTCCTTTCGCACTGTACCCGCTCACTTTTTTTTACAATATGAGCTCTCCTCACTCACTCCGCACAATAACCATTCCTCTATCGGTACGCTTTCTTTATTATTTCTCTATGATTTTCCTTACTCACTCACGCCTTTGCTTAAAATCTACTTGTATAAAATTGTTCTTGTACAGGACTAGTCCCTAACTATGCTCGCCGCGAAGTGAGGTTCTCGCCTCGTGGTTTTTCCTTCTCAGGAAAGCGGCGTTTCTCATTAATTAGTCGTGCATGGCGTGGTTTCTCGCTAGGAATTTCCGCATTAATCACGAGCGAGCGCAGCACCTTCTGGGATCATTATCGATTGGAATATAGGTGCGGAGCAAAGGCTAGGTCAGGCGAGGGAAGGGGGGGGGGGGTTGGAATCAGGGCAGTGGGTCACGGTTCTCGTAAGATGGCAGCACTATGGCAACGGGGAGCGTCCGCGCGAGCGACACGGTGGATCGGGAGTCGGTAAGTAGGCATCGGGGTGGGGGGTAATGAGGGTCAACGTACGCGAGATGTCGCCGGCTGGTCATTTGCCGTGCGCGACGATACTGTACATGCCTGTGGGCCGGCCCCGCCGATATGACTCTCACAATTACATTTGCCGGAGATAATTACAAAGGATTACGGATGGCCTCGAGCCCCCTAGACAACGCTCTGTGTGCTTTGCTATGCAAGACTGATGATTGGGAGAGTCGTCTCGGCGGTCGCGGGCACTCGTGGGTCCATCTTTTAGGTTGTTAGATCGGTTTGAATTAGTCCTTCATAGCGGTCCTCAATTTTGTGAGTTACTTGAACGCGGGCCGCACACGGCGATGAAAAAAAGGGAAAAAGGGGTCGAGGACAGGAACGAGGGGTAGGTCATTGAGCTGCCGGTGGCGGTTGGAGGAGCGCAAGGGTATAGATACTACAAAAAAGGGGGGACCAGGGGCACACGCGCGAGATATTATTAAAAACTTAAGGGGTTGCGACAGAAGCTCGGTGGCGTTTGAGGTCCTGAGATCGACCACCGCTGGAGACAAAATCATACCGTTTTCTTATAACTAGACTTATGTGCTAGGTTGTGGTGCTGTGGGGAGACTTCGGGGAGCGCACTGGGGAAATTGTGACACAACGTCACAATATATATATTTTGTTTTTTATTTTGACGATAGAATAGTAAAGCAGATTTTGAAGAAAGAGTAAATGGTTGGTAAGTGAGAAAAACGGATCTAAAAAGTATATAAATTCTATAAATATTAATTTAATAAATGCAATGAAACGACGATTTGAAGGAGATGAGAGTGCATATAAATATACCTCGATTATTTGTCGAATGGTTTTTTGTTCTAAATGCTCTGTATTGCTGAGATTCTTATTCACGTATATTTTGTTCTCTTCTTACCTTTTAATAGCTCATTGAATAAAATAAATTGACTGTCACAATCGATATAGGTGTTTGTTAAGACTCCAGCTCGTGTAATTTGGTTATCGAACAAAAACGTTGTACATCTATTGAGTAACATCGAAAGATGTTCGGTATTAAAGTGAGAGGCATTCGATCGAGGCATTTTGAGTTTATGGAAGTTTTTATTTTTCAAAAAAATTATATAAGTGTTCGTGCAATTTGTGTCGAAAATTTATATTGCGGAGAAAATCTTTGTAAACAGATAAAATGTCATTGAAGGGCAATTGAAGTCGAACTTTACGAGAACCAATGAAATGATTACGATTTTAAGAAATTGCAAATTATTCAATAAAATTGCGATTTACAATACATGCACGGAAAAAAGGTGCAACTTGAAACTTGCAAGTTGCTTTATCGAAATTTTACACGCTCAAAGCTTCCTCCATGAGAAATCCAAAGTGGTGAAAGATATAGTTCTGTATGGACGAGGCTCTGTGCGTCTCAAATTTCAAGGATGTAACTTGCAAGTTTGAACTTCCAACTTTTTTTACAATGGTCTGCTCTACCCAGTTGCCATACTTTGACAAGTCTGACTCGTGATACAAATTTTGTATCAAACGTAAACATCACGAGTCAGTCCCGTGATGTTTACGTTCGGCCAGCGTCGTCGCCTACAGCTTGGGTCCGGCTTTCATCGAGCTAAATGGACGGTAAGGGGTTAATATACTTTATAAATTGCAGGCAAATTATTTTAATAATCAAATAAAAATTAAGAACCCTCTACGATCATTATTATCGGTAGCAGTCGACTTTGATTAAACCACCTTCCTTCACTTTCAGATGAAACCATTAGAATTAAAACCAGTAATAAAAAGAATTCCTCCCGGAAAATGATTTAGAACCATCGCTATGTAACACAAAATATTTTTGAACTGTTTTTCGTTTCTTTGATGAAATTGCGCATTTTGGTGCTAACATTTCAATGTCGTTAAAAAAATATGATTGACATACAAAATAAGATATAAATTGTAAATATATTTTGATAATTATATAAAATATAAAAAGTCCAATAGAATCACGTTCAGACATTGATCTAGTTCGCATAGAATGCCCCATATACATATATGCAATTTAGAAATTAACAAAGGGATTGATATGTATTTTCTCGTTTAAATAACCGGCCGTACGCCAAACAGAGAGAGCTCAACGAGTGGAATATGTATTTTATTAGAACATCAAAATACGCAAGAAGGGATGAAAACCGAATAATAAGTAAGATGAACGTTAACCAGAACTTTAATAATCCAATCGCATTTATTTTGACATATTTTTCGCCTTTCGCAAATTAAATCTTCTTTACAGTGCCGCAATCGGAAAGACTCGACATATTTAAGAACTTAAGAGTAAGACCCACACACACAAACACATTTAGTCGGATCAAAATCTTTTCTTTTTTCTTTTTTCTTTTTTTTTTATTATGTCACGAGATGCTGATTGTAGTAATTAGACTTAACTTTTGCGTAGACTTATTGCTTCCTCGATGGCTCTTTCGTTTTTTGCTCCGGGGTGCTGAATTCTTCGATAGTAGAATATTCCTTCGAGAATAGAAAAATTGTCACCGAATGGCCAATTCGAGTGAGAAAATAGGATGAGGATGTATACGTCTCTATCTCTGTCTCTCTTGTAGATTCGATGCCGTGGACACTCGCGCGTGCTCGTAATCCCGATAAGAGAATATATAATACTTGTGACGTGTCGGTGTCCCCGGAGCGAAAGAAAACGTAACAAGAAGTGTCTCCGACACCTGAGTCGCGAGATCGTGTGTGTTTGCCAAATTTCACCGGACCAAACACGTTGCGCGAATACGATCGAATCGTCAAATCACCGCAAACCTCGCGGGAAGTTACAAATATATTTCGACATCTCGATGCATCACTTACAAACGTTTTCAGGCGGTGCCGGACGGGAATTTGCGTTACAGAAAAATCGTTAAAATTGGTGTTTCACGAATTGGAGTGTGCAGGAAAAAAAGAGCAGAATAACGAAACAGCAGAAGCAAATAAAAATTCGCCCAATAGGGAAAGGGTTTACTTTTTCAGGGCACATCGTGTAACCTGTGTATATCGACATGCATTTTTGAGTACATCTATATAGAAAAATAACGGGCGTTGGGTCAAAGGGCTGAAAAAGGGGTTGAGGTCGTATCTCCATGAATCGATAACGAAATATTTTTTGTCGTTGAACGGACTTTCTCATGCAACGCGCGGCAAAATACGTGCAACATGCATAGAAGATTCTTTTTCCCGCCCTCGTTTTATTATGAGATCCATGTTTCCTCATTCTCTATAAGGCAAATATAGCATGTATGTAAAGGTACAAAAGTAAAGGTACAAAATTGCGATGCTTGAACAAATATTTCAAAATATTTGTATTTTTGTATGGTGTCGATTACGTTTTACTGCAAAAATTGGGGTTTTCCTCGCATTTGAAGATTTTCCTTTATGCATGGTCAATTTAATAACAACATTTTTTTATCGCTATTACCTATTTTTTCTATTTTTTAGCAACTTTGAAAATTTATAAATGCCATTCTCAAGAATTTTGATGGTGCAACTGTCAAATGGATGAGGTTTTTCAAAGAACATATCGCTATAGATTATCTTTACTATCATTTATAAATTTATGAAAAATAAATTTCTTCCGAAATATTATATGTGAAAACTATTACACGATATTTTCCAACGGACTGTAACGAGTATTTTGGAAACATACTTCTCCTTCGACTACCCCTGAGAGAAAATGAGTGAAATCTGGCGAAATTCTTCAGACCATGTGCATCTCATTATATCATGTCGTCGGCGTCACGGTTTATTATCGTTCAAATACTGCACGATAAATAGTCGTCACACCGGCGCACCAGTATTCAAACAAACGCTTGTCACACAATTTTTTTTAATTCCTAATTTCATAAATCCAAAGCGCCTCAATCGATTTTCATCAAATTGGACACGAAATATTCTTTAATATTACTCAATCCATGTACAAAATTGTAGCTCGACAGCGAAAAAATGACCCGAGCACGACCCTTAACAAACACCGGTATCGATTTTTCGAAAGAATCGAAAGTCTGTAATTTGGAAAGACTCCATCGATATTATCCAAATTTAATAGTAAAAAGTATTTAATAATAGTCTATTTGTGTAGAAAATGTTAGCCCAACAGTTCGAAAATTGAACGAGTTAATTGTCACAAAAGTCTTGATGAATAAAGGGTCTCTAGTACAAACCAATTCAAAGTTACAGCCGTTTCAGTTTTGTACAGCTAACACCCCCCCCCCCCCCCCCCCCCCGCCGCCTTCGTACACACAAACACGCATCCATGCCGACTTTCTTTCAAAATATGATTTTCAAATATTGTGGAACATTTTGTGCACAATGATATTATAGAAAAACGATTCGTTATTTTTCAATTATAATTTTTTCAAATCAATCATTTTTGATTTTGGATATTTTGAATATTAGGAAATAAACAATATTGAGCACCCTTAAGACATTTTTCTTGGCCTGGGGTTGTACTATAGCATATGTGGGAGTCAATTCGGTGCCCAAGTAAAAATAAACAACCCTCTATAACCATTTTCAGTGGTAGCTGATCAGTTATTTTGCTCCCCCCTCCGCCCCATTATGCATCCAGATTTACCCCTTCATATGTACGAGGTCTGTTGAAAAAGTATCGCGAATTTTGAAATTCCGCGGGCTACGTATATTCGATTTTCGATTTTTTTGTGGCGTTAGGTTAGTACTCATGTCCCTCACTTATGCTGAAAAAATCGGCAATTTTGAATGTTTAGTTAATTGTTGACAGCTGTTTTGGTTAGACGTGTTTTGGCTTGTCTTCGATTTTTGCCTATTCCAAAAAATGGATCAAAGAATCTGTATCAAATTTTGTGTTTAAAACAAAATTAAGTGCGCGGACGCATTCCGAATGTTGACTGTGGTATATGGTGAAGCTACCTTGAACCAAAGCAACGTTTATCGGTGGTACAAAATGTTATCAGAGGGCCGAGAAGATGCGAACAACGAAATGCGTTCCGGACGCCCGAGCACATCAACAACAGGCGAAAACATTGAAGAAGTGAAGAAAATAATATTGGCCAATCGTCGAATCACCATTAGAGAAGTTGCTGAGGAACTAAACATATCGATTGGCTCGTGCTATTCGATTTTTACCAATGATTTGGGCATGAGACGGGTCGCCGCGAAATTCGTGCCAAAATTGCTCAATTTCGGACAAAAACAGTGTCGCGTTAACATTACTAAGGAGCTGTTGGACTGGGTCCGCGACGACCCAAATTTGCTCCAGAGGGTCATAACTGGTGACGAATCATGATTTTATGGTTATGACGTGGAAACCAAAGCTCAATCATCGCAATGGAAGCTGCTTTTTTGGAATAGGCAAAAATCGAAGACAAGCCAAAACACGTCTAACCAAAACAGCTGTCAACATTTAACTAAACATTCAAAATGGCCGATTTTTTCAGCATAAGTGAGGGATATGAGTACCAACCTAACGCCACAAAAAAATCGAAAATCGAATATACGCAGCCCGCGGAAATTCAAAATTCGCGATACTTTTTGAACAAAGTTCGTATTGATATATATTTTATGAAGCCCAGGCAATCTCGTATGGTAAACTTGAAAGCAAATTTGTCAGGTAATTTCAAAGCAATGTTAGCCATGAAAAAAAGGCGATAAAGCTACACACAGCACGTTGCTCTTTACCGGGGCACTTGAAAGATTCTCGTTTGTGGAAATTCAAATTATATTTACCAATTTGTACGTGCAGCGAAATTGACGTTATGTACATATCCTCGTCTAGTGTACACGTTCAGTCTATCACTACGTATAAGTGATGCACTACTTTTTACCCCGTCCGTCTGTGAATCCTTTAATCCTCAATCCTTGGAGCATCAATAAGCCTCGTAAATTCAGTCATTTATGAAGCTAATTGATGCCCCCCTCTGACCATTTACGAGTGTTTGTAGATTCAGCGTGTCAACGAGATATTGATCACATACAAGCCTGTAAAGATTTTTTCTATTGTTTATTCCTCCCAAAGTAAAAGACAATTGCTAAAAATCCCTTAACATCATATTCAGATAAAGCTAATCTTGTACTGTGAAAAAAAATGCGTAAAAAAGTTCACGCAAATTTTGGAATTCTGGAGGCAATAAAAAATGCAGAATAGTTGGTAAACAATTATGTGTTAAGCGGCTTTGATAATTTGCCCAAACTCTACATCGCTGGTATCTTCAATATGCCTAATTTTATCGCGTGGTGTATCCTATCGCAATGTACCGATATTCTCATCCAAATGCGAATGTATCATTAAAAACTTAATATCGATTAAACAGACATCTATGTACATTCGGTAATATGGGACGTTTTATTCGATCCAAGGTCTCGCGTCATCACTCGCTTTCCGGGACATCCTTCTCATGGCCAGTGATCGTGTTACACGACTATAAATTAGCTTCATCGTTCAGGTTAATTGATCCAGCGCAATTAAATCGTGATCCAGAACAAGCTACGAGCGAAGTGCTTCGCTTCATCCTAAACTAGGTCCGTGGTCTGGTTGGAGCAGACGGGTCAAATATATCCCATTGAGGTATACGTTGCAACTGATAACATAGTACTATTCAAATCTGGCTTAAACTATATATACACACGCATACACGTAGGATATTATATCACTATGACACAGAGGACAAACTACTCTGTGCACGATCCAAATCCCGCAGAAACCCAGGCAAGAGGTCTCGCTCACTGCCTCCTTTTCTCTCTCTCTCTCTCTCTCTCTCTCTCCATTTTCCTGTCAGTGTTAAGCCATACTAACCATAATCGGACGTTTCAATTACAGGCTTCCTGAATGCCAACATAGATTCGCACTTACGGTCGCCGGCGAATTACGGCCTCATGGATCAGATCGCAGCGTTACATTGGGTACAGGAGAACATTAGGGTGTTCGGCGGTGATCCTGGCAATGTTACCCTAGTTGGACACGGTACAGGGGCAGCCTGTGTCAACTTTCTGATGACCACACGTGCGGTACCCGACGGTGAGTAAACTACTAACCATGCCCACACTTTTTTTAACTGCCCACTGTGTCCGTAGGACAAAAGGACGGGATTTTTGGGGTTCACTGTGATCGGGACGATTGTCAATGTGCCAAATGTTCTCGAAAACGGCATAAAATTACTTAATCAAACTTGGCTTAGGGATTCTATAAAGAAATAGATGAACTTTATTGTAATAATTATTGTACATGTTTTATAATTATATTACAATTTATTTCACACTTTTATAATTTACTTCTGACATCCCATATCATAATTTCTATGACATCATCCACTCCAGAGTTTTGTAAAAATGTCCAGTATTTTCTATTCGATATTTTGAAAACTATGAAATTTCTGCATTGTCCCATGAACACATCAATGTCACGAAATTGCGCACCTGTATTAATTGTATCTCTACCTATGTTTATTAGTAAAAATGGGTACAAGCATTTCAATGAGATAAGAGGTCTAAAGAAAAGTTCTTTGGTTTTTCTCAACCAGCCCAATATACGCGAATACCAGTATTCGTCAGAGTAGTGTGACCCGTGGAATAGTTAACATCGGTTTCATTCCCCGTGATGTAAACAACATGCACAAGCTTCCTTTTTTTCAACAAGAGACCTCGCCAGAAAGCCTTAGAGGAATCGCGGCGGTTAATTCTGTGGGGAGTACAGCGCGAGAGAGCCTCAGACATCCCAAAGTCTAGAAATAACTGAGAAGCAGAAAATATTCCCCAAGATTAAAATGCCAGTTGTATAATACGCAGACGCTGCAGTGAATGTACTATGGGGATCGTTTTTTGTTCTCGGAGGGACGAGAGCACGACATGACTCGACGGGTACTAAGGGAGAACCTGAAACAACATCTCTCTGCCTTGACGTGGTCCCACTTGGATTCCGTGGCTGAGCCCGCCGAGAAATGAGAAGTAGAAAGTAAAACAACTGGCAAATATATGAGTGAAGAAAGAGTGGGAGACAAACAGACAAATCAAGGAACAGAAAGGAAAGTGGCGAACGTCAAACTTATCGTCAGAACGCGGAAAAAGAATAAACTTATCCTGGACGAGGAGGAAAGTACATAGAATATGTGTACGCCCTCACAATCGTTGTCCTCTTCCTTTCCCCTAAAAAAAGCGAAAGAGAGGAAGATCATGTACCCGAAACCAACAGTGCTGTACACTGCTGGTTCCGGGCGAAATATTCACGCGAAATATTAGTGACGAAAAAAAGCGAGAAAGCGGAAAGTCTCTTCCGCATCTGCTCTCTCATGCCTCGCTTTCTTACCACTTCCACGCCTTTTTCCTCGACTTTGCCATCAACGTGTTATCATGAACATAAATTCCTAGATCAGCATCGTTCTCACGTCATTTTCAATTCTTTCCATCTCGTCTGGGATGAATAAGAAGCGAGGACAAAAAAACAACTCCATAATGATAAAACAGTGCACATGAAAGAAACAGATAACGGTATGTGCAAATATACCTGTGTATATACAAGAAACAGAAAAATGTTCTCCTTGGTGTCATATCTAATTAAGGGGGCCAAGTCGGCTAAAATCTGAAAAAACCGATTTTAGTGTTATTAATAAAAATTGTTTTTGTACACTTTTTGAGACCTTTCGCACCAATTTATCAAAAGGCGCGGCAGCATCTTGACACCAAGTTTACATCAAATTATACATCGAAATTTTAACAAATTGCTAAGCCACAGCGGAAATAGTAACAAAAATTATTGAACAATCGTGCAAATTCAAAGCTTTGCAAATTACAAATTTGAAATGACATATAATATGAACCGTTCTACCGATTCGCGCCGAATTCAATACGAACCATCCATTAAGGGGAGCAGCTCACGTTTAAAAATCGTTAAAAATATTCTAACTTCCTCATAGAGATGGCTTTGTGGTATTGAACAATTTTTTTTCGAATTTTCAATGTCAAACTGTTTCAAATGTATCAACACGTCAGAAAATCACATTAGCAAAAAGAATTGGCTGGATGCGAGTGTATGTGTGTGTGTATCCACCCAAAATTCAAGCGTCTATATCTTGGGATCAGTTTGAGCTACAGAGCTGCAATATTGCAAACAAGAACAGCAGTACGTCCGCATTGTTTATTGCAATTTTTATAGAAATTTATGAAGTGAATCAAATTTAATGGCTCTTGGAATTTTTCGCAAAATGTCTGGGCGCGCTTCTAGCTTCCAGAAATTTCGAGATATCAGACTAAAGTTTTCGATATAAATAGAATATTATTAAATATGCGTTATTATTGCGAGAATCAACTGTATATATGGGCCAAGAATATTTACGAAGAATTGTTGCAGCACGGGGATTGATGAAACCATTCAGATTTTCTGAAATTTTGAATTTTTTCCAGAAACTTAGGGTTCTTACTTTTACAGGTTTCAATAGATCGCATTAGAAGTTTGAAAATAAATATAATATAATTAAACCATGGTTATTATTGAATTTAATGAGATTTGTTGAAACGACTCCGGTTTCATGAACTTTAACATTTTTCGAAGAATATGGGATTGGCAATACATGTATGGAAACAAGCTGCAACTTGAAACTTGCAAATTGTGCTTCCTCGAAATTTCACACAACGCACTTAAAGGTCAACGCTTCCTCTGCAGAACAAACCACTGGAAGTGGTTTCTTTTGTTTTTCTTCTTAACATAATCTCACACCGGGTGAACGCGGCTATTTTTATTAAAACGAACATTTTAATACGAGGCGTGTTTATTAAGAAAGTACCGTTTTGAAACCAAAATAAAATAAGTAGACTTTTCGCAAAATGTTTATTTTTACAGGAAAGCCTGTACTTCAATCTACTTTTCTACATAATTCCCAGCAATATTAAGGCACTTATCGTATCGTACAATCAGCTTTTCAATACCATCCTCGTAGAAATCTGCCGCCTTATTAGACAACCACTGCAACATGGTCGTTTTGACATCGTCGTTGAGGCGCTGACCACCCAGATGCCTCTTCAAATGCAGGAACACGTGGTAGTCACTGGGCGCTAGATTGGGGATGTAAAAATCCGCCAAGCAACATCCCCTTCCTGTACCAAAAACAGTACACATGATTTTCCTGGCTGAAATTGTTTGCTTGAACTTCACTTTCTTGGGTGCTGTTGAATGCCGCTATTCAATGGATTGCTGCTTTGATTCTGGTGTAACGTAGGCCGCCCATGTTTCGTTGCCTGTGACAATTTGGCTTAAAAACTCGTCACCCTCCTCACTGTACTGCTCTAGCAAATTCAAGGAACTGGCTGGACGTTTGCTTTTGTGCTCCTCAATCAGCATTTTCGGTACCCAGCGTGAGCATAACTTTCGATAATTTAAACGTTCTATTACAATTTCATAAATCATACTTCTCGGCACTTCAGGAAAGTTATCAGATAACAACGAAATCGTAAAGAGTCTGTTCTCTCTCACTGTTTCATCGACTTTCTGCATCAAAGCGTCAATAATGCCTGAAGGTCGCGAAAGTCACTTCGTTCCTCATCATGCACATTCATACGGCCATCTTTAAAAGCTCTCATCCACTTCCGTACTATCCCATCGCTCATAATGTTTTCTACATACACTTCGTTGATCTGACGATGAATTTCAGCCACTTTCACGCTTTTAGCACTAAGAAAACGAATTATAGCGCGTATTTCACAGTCGGCGGGATTCTCAATCGGAGGAGGCATTGCAAATACTCAGAAACAAACGTAAACACGGTCAAATGATTCTGTAATGGCGACTGTGGCTTCACAACAGAGGGCGGTACACAGCGCGCATACGCCGAATGCCGGCCGGAGCGATACAGCGGCGGAATTTTATAACGGTACTCACTTTAAAAACACGCCTCGTAGCTACATCTATCCAAACAGGATGCACATGTTGACAATTTCTAAGCTGGTCGGTAACTATGAATTAGGGACAACAAAAATAATGTACCGCGTTAGCCCAGTTTAGAAAGGTGTTACAAAACAATGAGACGTCATAGAGCGTAATCCGTTAAGAAGTTTGTTCTGAATCACGCGCAGAATGGAAAAGATCAACTCTGATGTATAGTCGAACCGGTTGAAGGGCTCGGGTTTGGGACCGTGTAAAAAATATATCATTTGGTAGCTCAATTGATAAAATATTAATCAAATCTATAAGTAGACTACATAGAAACAAATCTAACATTATAAAATGGCTAACATTAGCTGACTCGGCCTCTTAACATTGGTACACGTCGACATTTGTTAAGGGACAACACCACTGTGACCCCCTGTTTTTTTTTCACATTTTTCAAGAATTTTTTTTTTGTGGGAAAAAAAAGAGATGTTCGAATATTTTTTTGGGTTTTGTTCCTTGTTTATTAATGTATCAAAAAACATTTTTTTCACATTTTTCACGCCGCATGGTGGCGCTGGGGAAGCTGTCGTGTCAGGTGCTGTCATCTCCGCAGTGGTTCGCGGCACGCAGCAGAACTCTCTTCAACATCGATCTGAAAAAAAATACCGAGTGTCTTCGTTAATAATATGATCTTTTAAAGAGAAGTATATAGGGATTTGAAAAAATATCGTTTTAAAAAAATAGGCACGCCTTTGAAATTAAAGAATGATTTTGATATCGAAATCGAATGATATCGAATGAGATATCGAAAAAATCCTATGTACTTCTCTAGATAATCTACCTTTATTGATACAGTAAAAATTTGGAGTTGAACGGATACAAATCGCTCAAGTTCTGCTGCATGCAGCACTCAAAAAAGTGGTTTTGAAAAAACGCGTTCAAAGTTTTAAGTTTGTTAATTTATGTTATAAATTGAAAAAAAAAATATTTACCTTCAATCAGCGATGCCGACACCATATAGCTGGCCTGCAAGAAGCAAATCGTTGTCTCCTGATTCTTTCCTCGAACTTGTTAAGGCTTTTCTCGCTTCTTTTGCAGCGTCCGTGATCGAGCGCTCCGCGAGCTGGATCCGCGCTGCGTCGGTCTCAACGCAAAAGTTGAAACAATTTGGGCCGATGGTTATCCGCAACGTCTCCAGTACTTTCATGAGACTTCTCAGGCCATCATTGAACACTAATAACGCGATATCAGTTGCAATATCAATGATTCTTTTGCTTCTGGACTGGCACTTGGGAGCTATTGCCCAAAGTGATTTATTGTAGCTTTCGTTATTGTTTTGCGTATAGCCGCCTAAACAACGCTGCAGCAAATCGTCCCTGCTCAAATTTTCGAAGATTGGCTGAATTGCCTCCAATATTTCCTGAGGAAGAGGCGGTTTATGGCAATATTTAGAAATATCACCATTTGCGACCGCGCGCTGCCACGAACACCACGACTCGGCTCCTTCCGGGCAATCGTCATGTTGTGGCTCACTGTCTGTGGACATTTTATGTTTGATAGTTGCCCAAATTGCCTTCCTCATTTTGTCAACATCATCGCTGTTCCTCCGAATAGCCAAGCCGTAATATGTGCTCAACTGGTCAATTAATTTTCCGGTGAGCTTTCCTCTGCCAGACAATCCTTTTTTTTCACGATTTCGCGGAGGCGCGTCCCCATACGTTTTTGGACATGATCGATGCAATCTTTTTTTTTATCTCGAAACCGTCGTATTGATCGCTATTCGATATGCCCAGAAACGTTTTAGAATCGCCGTCACCAATATAATATTTATATTTTGTGCCATAGAGTTCTTCAGACCGTTGAAACATTTCGATAGCTGCGTCGACTTCCATTTTTCCGGAGGACCCGCTATGGTTCGCCTGGCACTCATCGTCATGGGTAGCTTTCCATTCTCAGTAATCCGCGGTGTTTTCTTTTTTTTCCCAATGCTCGCAAGCTTTGCAGTATTTCGATTTAACCATAACGTCAATCACTTTTTTAGTGTACCTGCCGATTAGCGATGTTATACCGAAAAGCGACCTGAAACCGCGCTTTCGCCACGAACCGTCGCCTGAAACGATAATTCCGTCCGCCACCCCATTTTCCAACGAAATTCTCTGCTCCTCAAGTGCAGCCTTTTTTTGGCTCATTGCGCTCACCGCTTTAGTGGCAATCAAAATCGAATTTATGATTCGATCGTAAAAAGACTGAAATATGGGGCGCGGTAGGTCCATGAATGTACAAAATTTCATCAGGCCATTCAAACCGACGCCAAGAAGACGCATACTGAATACGATCCGACGCTTTATTTCGTATGCATTGTCAATCATAGGACACGAATTGATTAACACTTTTTCACAATGGCCGCAATCGACCTCGATTTTTAACCCGAGTCCGCGCAAACTTTTTTTCGGTGAATTTCATGTCACGATCACACACTTTACATTTCACTAACGTGGATATAATGTTCAATGCAGTGAAAAGTTGTACTATACGATAACTGAAATCGTTAGTAACACCGACCTCTAAATCGTCCGATGATTTTAACTTTTTCGCCGACGTGCTCACAGAACTGTTTTCGGAGCTATAACGGTTCGGAGGTTTTCGATTCGAAATTTTCGATCGACTCCTCGTCACATAGCTTCGTTTTGTTCCCGGTTTCCCCGTATACACTTTCTTATCCTCCATTTCAACTTGAAAATAATAATTTGAAGCGTTTGATATTCACAAACGAAACGATTCGGAGCGATTAGACACGAATAGCGTCGCTTCTATTGACAAACTGACGCTATGACGCTATCCCTATACCTGCCATGGAATTTTTTCAATTATCGCCACCTAGTGCTATTTTTCGAAACTATATTTATAACAATAGTTAACCGGCTAACAATAGCCGGTTTTTGTGAAGGGAGCCAACAGAATACCTGAGAAAGGCGGGAAGAATACCTGGCGACCCTGAGGCGCCCAGCTGCGCGGGACCCCGAGCGTCGCGGACCGCTGCACCGCTCCACAAAATATTCAATATCTACGAAAATAATAATTTTTTCGACCTGGGTCCAACGGCATTTCAATCTTAAAAGTATTTTAGATTTTTTAAAATGGTTTTCAAAAAATCGATTTTTTGAAGCCGTCACAGCGGTGTTGTCCCTTAAGGACTCAACATTTGCAATTGAAACACATCGTCATTTGAACATAACGTTATTTGATGCGGAAGAATAAATATATTGATGAGAAATCTATAGTATGCGCGTGTTTGTCGGCCCAATACGTGTATTTTATGTATTTTTATTATTTATAATTTATTACATACACACATTTACCCGGGTATACACATTTCTGTTTATTTGACATTCGTTGTTCTATTATGAATGTTATACGCGATTCCTTGTAGGGTTCTGGAGCTGCGGTTATCCTCTCTGGCTGACGCCCGGTTCCACAATCTGACTTTAACCGAATTTAGTGCGGTAACCGTAAGTTAACTTTCACTCCACGTTCCACAATCCGTTAATCTCTGGTTAAAACGCGCTAACGAAGGTTTAATTTCACCATCGATTTTCCGGTCTTCAAAACTCTAACGCACGTTTAGAAATTATGGCGTCGTGTGTCGCGCCAATCGCGACTCACGGCGCGTTTTTATGCGTAAATCCAGTATAGTATTGTATGCAGATATTTTGCAATTGATACCTAAATTACTTGAAATGGCCAGAATATATGGTGTATTGTGATCATCAAATGTTGAGGATATTATGCATATTATCATAGGTCAACTATATGGGGAAAACATCTGAGTGAGTCATTTTGACGAAACGGACAACGTTGATATTCCAACGAGATTTCGGCTTTCGAAAAGAAGCATAAATATTATGCTTCAAGAATTGATAGCTATTTTTTCCCAACATTTCTCTTTTGGTCTCGATGTTGCAGCATCGGTTTTTTTATTTACAAGAATGTTTTGCACCACTTCTACGATTTCAATTAACGCAAGTTTTTCTGTTTGCGTGAAATTTGCTATCCTTTTCTTCGTTGATGCCATGTATCATGTATTTAAGATGTTTTTACTGAGATGGTGATGTGATGCACTAAATCAAAATGTTTTAATCTAATCATGCAGACACAGATGAAGGTTCTCTCTTTTTCTTTCTTCTTTTGTGTAGTGACTCATGGCCCGTATTGGTTTCTCCAAAACAATCACAATGAAAATTACTAAAGAAAACTGAGTCAGCTACAATTGAGTATAGGTTTAGCGAAACTCCGATCATAAACAAGATATGTAACGTAGGCGCAAAGTTGAACTCTACTTAACTTAAAACTCCGGTTACGTAAACTCGGGGCAACCTATAAGATTGTGGAACCGAGCCTTAGTACGTGAAGGAGCAGCAGTGTGATCGGTACGTTCGTGCCATGTTAATTCCTATAACTGATTATTTACAATGACTGTTCATATGGATACGTGTATATTCATGGTACCCTTGTTGGTGTTAAGCACTACGTCTGTGTGTGTAGTTAGTTTTGGTAGCGTGAGATCGCTCCTCAATTCTCTTATTATCGCGATTGTTGTGTCGCCAATCCATTCCTCTACCTCCGCGTCACACTAGTCAATACTATTACATACCGGCCTGTTGAATCGACGTATTCAAAATGCGGAAAGTATTGAATTGACATGTGGCGGATTCACATGCGTTTGAATTAACGTGTGTCGAAATGACGTGTTGAGTTTATTTTGTGTTGTTTAGACAAGCAATCATTCTCTTTCAGTGCTACCCTTTTAACCTTCCTTTCTAAACTTCATCGCCATCATCACCTTTGTTTCCCTACTCCCTTACTTTGTTCTATTGAATGTGAATAAATATAATGTTTGCGTGATGTTCGAGTTTGATACCTTACAAGGTCACGTCGTGAAAATTTCATACTCTCGAGCCCTATGTTCCAAACATGAGTGTGTTCTACATATAAGCTTACTGCGGCTCATCGCGGCTGTGACGATCTCTATCATGATGGCAAGCAGGGAAAGAGAGTCGAGGGAGGTCAAGCGCGATTCCACGGTAATTTATAGATGTTCCACAGCGTCCGCCCTATTACTCCTGGTCCATATGGCTACCATTGCCTGTATTTCCTCACCCGGACTCTCTTCATCATCCGCACCTTAACCCTACATAGCTACTGTGTTTAGGGTATGTCTATTCCATCCTCGAATGTACCCCATGTTCGCGCAATCTGTTCGCCAGTGAACGCCCGTGCGACGTATATACCCACGACCGCAGGCTCAATCGATTTCTGACTTCTCGAATTATAATACGAAATACTTGGATATTATCCTCTATGAGAAAACGTTTGAATCTAAGAAGCTTTCTCGTGGAGGAAGCATTTTGATGGAGGTATTGGGAGTGCAAATTAGTTCGGTCCGTTTTCAAAAGATGGTGCTGGCTGTGAAAAATGTTTCATAGTGACAGCTGAATTCGGTGGTTTCAGGAAGGTTAGATATCTGTGAATAATATTCAGTTTATATCGCTTTGA
Source organism: Oxytorus armatus (assembly GCA_958009045.1). Lineage (NCBI taxonomy): Eukaryota > Metazoa > Arthropoda > Insecta > Hymenoptera > Ichneumonidae > Oxytorus > Oxytorus armatus. Next base: position 11,849,703 of record OY253748.1, on the reverse strand, counting down.
GTTGCATACAAAAACCTTGTTTTTTACTGTGTTGAATATGTCAAATTTTGTGTTAACTAAGCAGCATTTTCGAGAGATTTTAGATTTCTGCTTTAATTGAAAGAAATTGCTTTTCTTTAATTGGTTTATGCTTTGATTGATTTCGACGTTTCAAGAATGGTGATTTTAGCGTTGAACACAAGCCTCGCTCTGGACAGCCAAAAAATTGGAAGACAAACAATTGAAGGCATTACTCGATGAAGATCCGAGTCAAACGCAAGAGGAGTTTGCACAATCATTGAGAGTGACTCAACAAGCAGTTTTCGTACGATTGAAATCCATGGAAATGATTCAAAAGCATAAATGCATTTTTGACCGCAAAAAAACGGACCGAACTAATTTGTACTCTTAATAAAATGAGGAGAAAATACTTATAAAACTTTGCAGGATTTTTGTTTACTTCAAACAAGCTTAATCATCCGAAATTTGATTGTTTTAAACAAGCGTTCTAACCCAAGTACAATCTTTTAAATGAGATGTCCGGTTCTGAGAGTGTCCTTGTCCATATCGTGATGTGAAACTCTTGCATTGATCTAACGAGTAACTTTTTGGCCTGTGACGATTAATTTTGTTATTCGCCTGACTTGAAAGCCAACCGCGAGTCAAAGACTGTGCCAGGATTCAAGGATACGCAATGAAAGAGTACGAAGAATAAATGAAGGAGTGAGAAGGGAAGAAAACATACGATTCATCTTTTTGTCGGGTGTTGCGGATGATCCAGTAACACTTTGGAATGAAAAACTCTGATCCCACAATTTGTGGAGGAAACTCCAGAGACGGAAAAATTTCTTCGGAAAGCCTTTGAGGAACAATTATCGGGTTTCCCTTATGGATCTAGTAGCTTCCCTCTAACCTCACTATGGCTGGCTATGACTTTCGATCCTATAGGCATTATCTAAACTAAATACGGAATGCTTCGCCCTCTCCCCCTCCACCGCTCTCTATTTTTCTCCTTCACCTGTGCAAGTTTTTTATTTTGCCTTAGCATGTTGGTCTCACGAAAATCGGAGGCCCGCGTCGAGTGCCTTCTCAGGCGATTCAGGGAAAGTGCGTCGATTATTTGCGTACTGCGATCTAGTGTATACCCCATCTATGTGACATTTAGCTTAAGCAGTAGGTCTACCACAACTCGGAATTTTATATGACTTGACTCACTAGCTATGCCATTGGCGTACAAGAAACTAGTGGTGTGTGCTATACCCGAGCACGAGCGCATGCAGGTGTGTGCGTGAAGGTTCCCAGGCCTAAACTCCAAGCCTATATACACGTGCGTGTACTTCTGAACTCTCAGTATTAACACCGGTTATAGCCTAATACCGCGTGCAGTCGGAGCAAGCGTGGAGACTTATTTAATCGGATTATCGTGTCTGTACACAAGTGCCGTGCTCTTGTGTACAGACACCCTTAGACACGTGCTCATATTGGGTGCTATCGCGTCGGTATCTGGCTCGCCTGCCAATTTGGTCAGCTGTGATTATGCTGGTGGTATTGTTCCCGGGTCACTGAGCTCTTTTAGTAAGAGCATCTCGCACCTCAGCAAGCGCGGGCTCTCTATTCAGTCTGTGGCAGACATTATACTACAAACTCTCTATCGCACTCCCTAGCGTGTATTTGTTGCTTCTTCTTCTAATGCAGCAAATAATTTTCGTTGCGATCCGTGTGCAATCAACCATTCTGCAATACTCCCCACAGGCAGGAAACTCAACTGGTGAAACCAGCCACCAGTTAACGCCAAAGGCTGTTACTTCCGAGGCCCCCTTCCGATTATGCACCAACTTCAGCTCACGAATGCAGTATCTGATAAGAACTTCGAAGACGCCAACAACACACGTCGCGAGATCCATAGCTCGATCGTAGGTATGGATAGTAACATGGCGGAACCCCGCAAGGACGTCTCTGAACCCGCTTCCTGCCAAAAAGTCCTGGACAACCGCATCACTGCACTTCAGGCTTCCTCGGACAGTGCCTGTGGTGAAATAGCCAGTAACAAAGACGAAAATCTTGCGCTCATAACACAGATCGGTGATATTATTAACCGTATTTAGAGCATGAGCCCTTCCGCTATGCCTGCTCAAGTCACGCAGATTTCCCAGCCAGTCCTCACCTCAGATCACTGTCAGTCACCGAAGTTTTCTCTGTTAATATAAACGAGTATATCTATACAAATGAGCTGCTTCCATCCGAAAAATATACTTTGCTTTTACGCACCAAGCGTCAGGCGAAGGCCTACTCGTACAAGTATGTGTGGGTCAAATCCAGCTGTATACAGGGTGAGGCAGATAAAGTGTTACAGAGCCATAGCACTCAAACTATTGATCATATCCAAAAACGTTTCAGACAAAAGTTTCATTGTTCGAGAAGGTCGTCATACTCGACCACCCAATTTTTTTATCGGTGGAGGCGCTGAAGCTACGTCAAGGTCAACTCAACTTTTTTAAACGGAACCATGTATTTTTTTCGATAACATTATTACCGATTTTAAGACGAATCCAGCGACCTACGGTACAAGGTTATTCTAGTCACGCAAAGTATGAAAATAGTCGAAAAATCGAAAAATATCGGAATAATCACTTTCAAAGAATCCACTAACCTTGGTTTGGGTCGCTGTTTTCAAGTCGAGGGACCGCCTCGACCGCTGAGGCACCGCCGGTGCCGGGGGGCGGGGGTAGCACCTACCACGCCTGACGACATGAAAGAAAGAATACGCCGAGCAGGTAAACACTTGGTTGATCGCTGTTTTCATTTTTTACGATACCAATGTTCCTATCGGCAGCAAGTACTCATTTTTCGTTCACATATCAGTTAGTCACACATTACCTTAATGTTACGACATCGAATCTTGAAAATGCACGTTTTTCAAGAATCTTTTGATATGTTGATGGTGCTGGGGGAATGCCGTAAACATTACGGAAACGCCCAAGATTTGTATGCGGCTCGTTATCCGGATAGGTAACGAAAATCGCACATGGCCTTTAAACGATTAGCTGACAGTTCCTGTCGCTTCGGTACAGTGAAACAAACACGAATCACACATCGACCGATTGCTAATGAAAATAAAGCGGCTGCTATCTTAGCTTTTGCTGCACTCAATTCATATGCGAGCAGCAGGCAAATTAAAAGAGAGAGTGGAATTAGTCAGCGATCTGTATTAAGAATCTTACATCAACACAAGTTCCATCCGTATCGTATGTCATTACATCAGGATTTGTACGGCAATGATTTCCTAAATCGCGTCAATTTCTGTAATTCGATTCGTAGAAAAATGCGCACAGATGTCTCATTTTTGAGTCATGTGCTTTTTTCTGACGAATCTAACTTCACAAATAAGGGAAATTTGAATAGGCATAACATGCATTATTGGGCAAATAAGAATCCTCGATGGATGTACCATTTTAACATCCGTGGTCTGTTAATTGTTGGTGCGGCATTGTCGGTGATCACGTCATTGGTCCATATTTTTTTGAAGGTCGCTTGACTGGGCAAGTTTACGCAAACTTTCTGCAAAACGGACTGCCTCAATTACTGGAAGACGTGCCTTTGCATGTTCGCATGAACATGTGGATGCAACACGACGGTGCACCACCCCTATGCTCTGTGTTCAAGACAAGTGATGAATGAGATTTTTGGCGAAAAGTGGATAGGACGAGGCGGCCCTGTAGCTTGGCCACCTCGTTCGCCAGATCTAACATCACCAGACTACTTTTTATAGGGTTTTATCAAAGAACGCGCGATGGCGGTAGCACCTACCACGCCTGACGATATGAAAGAAAGAATACGCCGAACATGTACCGAAATTACACGACAAATGTTGGCTGAAATTAGACGGTGTTTTCATCAGCGAATTAACAAGTGCTTACAAGTCGAGGGTCGTCACTTCGAGCATCTTCTATAGGTAAACCCAAACCAAGGTTAGTGGATTCTTTGAAAGTGATTATTCCGATATTTTTCGATTTTTGGACTATTTTCATACTTTGCGTGACTAGAATGACCTTGTACCGTAGGTCGCTGAATTCGTCTTAAAATCGGTAATAATGTCATCGAAAAAAGAATACATGGTTCCATTTAAAAAAGTTCAGTTGACCTTGACGTAGCTTCAGCGCCTACACCGATAAAAAAATTGGGTGGTCGAGTATGACAATAGTTTGAGTGCTATTGCTCTATAACACTTTATTTACCCTGTATCTCACCCTGTATTATTTATGAGATACGACGACGGGTAGACTATTATTGGCATTTGTTGTATTGGCGACTTATCCAAACTCGCCAACATCCAAACAACAGGCTCGCCGTGTACTGTAGCTCGGAGCGTACCATTGCATCGAAACACTTAACAATAGCGCAATTTAATGCGAATTCTCTCTTAGCTCATATGGATGTTATACGTCTGTTCTTTGAATAGCAATTTGTTGATATTATTTCCATTTCAGAAACTTGGCTACATGGGCACATTTCAGATGATGGATGTTGGATTTTACGTGTAAATTACGAGTTCAAAAACGAATCTATGTTAAGAGTTAATACGAGGGTCCTCGGCGATTTTTAACCAGGCTTGGTGCTTTTCGAAGGCTCATTTTTACACTATCCATATTTTCCTACTTAACGGGATAAACTCTTAAGGTGGTAGTCTGGTCTAGACCGAGATTTTTGACGTCATTTCTAATGTGCAATAACTTTTAAACCGTTGAAGTTGTCTTGATGAAAATTTACACGTGCATTTATTGATCTTTAGAGAATACTTGTACATAAAAAAAAAATATTTGAAATATTTTCATCTAGTTTTTTGCCTTGTTGCAACATGGTGCGCCGAAAGCCGCCTCAATCGGCGCTCACTCTGGACGATGTTGTATGCATCTGAAAAAAAAATATATATATATTCTCAATCTGTATGAGTATTCTGAGCACTGGTAGCAGAATTGGTACTTAAAAAATTTGTTGACAAAATGGCAGCCTATTGAACTTTCATTAATAATATTTCATACATTTTCGGGTATTCGACGATTTCTAAAATGTCGGAAAAATTATTCTTCGACTCAATTCTGCTACCAGTCCTCAGAAACAGGCTACCTAAGGCAAAATTTGAGCTCGATCGGTCCATTAGTTATCGAGATATCGTAGGCGTCGATTTGAAAAACATAGTTCTGAGATAAACGCGTTCAAAGTTTTGGCACCGTTAAATGAGATTTAAATTGAATTATCGATGCTTACCAGTTAATCGGCCAGCCCGGGTCCATAAATGTCTCCTTCTTCCCTTTCATAGAACTGATCTAATTCTAATACTGCTTCCCTTCAGTCCTGGCTTTTTTTTTTAGGCGAATAACGATCGTCGTTCGGAACGGTCGATTCTCTGTTGATCGCGTAACCTCGCATATGCTTTTGTTTGCTGTCCGATTTTCACACCCATCGTATCCAATATCTTCAGTATTGTTGTCAAGCCTTCGTTGAAAATACACGTATCTAGAAAAGTGGCAATTTCAATCGTAACAGCTCCAGAGTGAATGTGTTTTGGAGCGAACATCCAAATCGATGGATTAAGAGATTCATTATTGTTTTGTGTCTCCGCTCCTAGACACCGCTCTAACAAATCCTCCGATGAAAGATTTTCGTATACGGGTTCTATCGCCTCTAAAACTTGATCACAGAGGGGCGGTCTATCATGTTTGAAATCGTCGAGCGACTCAGTAGCCTCTGCGTTACGCCACTTGCACCAGCTTGAAGGTCCCGGCGGGCAATACATGTGCTGAGGGTTTTCGTCACTTGAAGCATAGTGATAGAATGTTGACCACACGGCTTTCTTCATTTCTTCGATTGAGTGACAATTTCTTCTAATCGCTAAACCGTAGTAAATTGTCAAGTCGCCGATTACCTTGTCGGTCAATTTTCCTTTGCTTTTTCCACCTATATCTTTACATTGTTTTTTAACATTACGTAATCTTGTTGCCATTCTTTTCGAAACATGTCCAATACACTCTTTTTTTGTACGATAGTATCTTGGCCGTAAGGACACGCGTCTACAATTGCTTTATACGTTTTGCAATCTCCATCGCCAATGTATCGAGTGTATCGCACGCCGTATCTTTCTACCGATCGTTGAAATATCTCTAATGCCGCGTCAACTTCCACCTTGCCCGCACTGCCATGGTGGTCATTAGTACAGTCTTCGTGAGTTTCAAACCAATCATCGAATTCTTCGGTAGTCATCTTGTTTTTTCTTACGGCACACGCTTGGCAAAAACTCGATTTGACCACAGTATCTAGCACTTTTTTGCTGTATTTACCAATTATACTCGTCACGCCAAACCGTGAACTAAAACCTCGTTTTTTCCAAGTGCCATCTCCTGACACTGTTAGCTTCGATGATGAAGATTCTTTTTCAAAAGTCAGTTGTTTCTCCTCATTAACGGCTTTTTGCAGCACGCAATCGTACACAGCAGTAGCCGCGCAATGTAATTTTTTCAACACATCAGCATACGTTGCTTTTGAAAGTCCAACTCCGATATCCATTATCCCGCAAAATATATTGACGCCTTCTCTACTAATTCCTAACAATCGCATTGCCACCACAATCAAACGATTTATCTCAAATGCTTTATCGATAAGCGGAGAAGTGTTAATATATTGAGAACCGCACGTACATTTCATTTGGATTTTGAAGCCCAATCCACGACAGGAAACTTTTGCGAAGGAAACTTCGTCTTTACATGTTTTACAGACAACAGACGCACTGATTGCTGCAAAAACGGTGAAAAAATTTAGTATACAGTAACCGTGTTGCGCGTTGAGTGGAACTTCCATATCCCCAGTTTTTCGCAACTTCGATGCTGATGCACTTGTTAAAACTTGACTGCTTTCTCCAGTGTGCTGATTTCCTCGAAATGCTGTCTTTTTTTTGTCACTGAATTATGATGCGCGCGAGTTTTATTCGTTTTCGTACCTTTCTTGCTATTCATTTTGAAGAATTCGCGTCTCCTCTACTATCGCGTTTTCGCGTCTGCTCTATTCGACGGTTGGAACGTAACTGAATATAGCACAGTTCAAATACGTTAACATGAAATGGAGAAGTGTTGGTAGAAGCCCTACGGGACGGTGCCCGTTCTCGAAACGACCGCGCAGCTGCTTCCCGACCGCGCTACCTGAGCGCGCGGCTTGCTTAGAATTTTTATTTCTCGGCTAATTGAAATTGAAATATCAATAAACGGTTTTCAGGAGCGTATGAAGAAAGGTCTAAGGAATAAGAAAATGAAAAATAAAATCGATTTTTGCAAATTTCTAGACTAGACTACCGCCTTAAGCTGAGAGCGGGCCTTGCTGTAATGAGCGTGACCGTCTGTCCGGCGCGGCCAACTCTGTTTATGGCACCCTTGACGAGTCTCGAGTTCCCGTACGTCTCAAATGCTATACTTAAAATTCTTCTGATAGTACATAGCACCATTTTGTCATTAGGTGGCAATACTCTTTTGGTCTTCATGACGAGCATTCAGTCTCTTGTAGAATTAAGAACAGAACAGACGTTCCTTCCTCGTACAAAGAATAAAGCAAAGATAAAAGAAATATAATCCACTGCATTTCTACGTTTATTTAGCTTCCCATATCCAATAGGTTATGGGCCCAGATCACATCGTGTATTAACTGTGTATTTTTCGTGAATTCGTGAATTAAAAGTTTAGAAGTTTTACAGTTCAAGTGACAGGTACTTAGTGAGTGAGAATGGACAAATCTAAGGATAGGAGTAACATAACACCGTTCAACAGTAGTAAATACAATGCTTGGAAACACCGTATCAGAAATTTGTTATACGAACTGGATGTGCTGAAAGTGGTTGATGATCAACCTCCCGATCCAGTCAATAAAAAATGGAAAAAGGCTGAACGCGTTGCGACGTGTATAGTTGCAGAATATTTATCGGACGCGTATCTCAAGTACGATGCACCTGGCGCTACTGCTAAATCTATTTTAAAGAGTTTAGATGATATTTTCGAGAGACAGAGTGCGGCTACCGAAGTGTCCGTCCGTAATCGATTGAGTGGATTAAAAATGAAAAGTGACTCAAAACTCAATATTCATTTTGAAGGGTTCGATGATTTAATCACTGAGCTGGCAGGCGCTGGTATGACTGTGACAGAAAATCAAAAGGTATCATATTTGCTCACTAGTCTCCCAGAAATTTACCAAACAGTATCAACCGTGATTGAAACCATGACAGAGAACGCAAGCACATTAGAGTTCGTAAAAACACGACTTCTGGACCATGAAATGAAGTTACAAAATGGCAATGAAGATACAAATGCAAAAGTATTGCAAGTTAAAAGAGAAACTCCACGAGAGAACATTGATAAGACCTCAAGAGGCTACCGTGGCAATCGCAGAGGTCTTAATCCATGAGGTAGAGGTTCACACTTTCAAAGTGGATTTAGATCTATTAAAAATTCATCTCAAGGAAAGTGTCATCATTGTGGACGCCCTGGTCATAAAATGAGAGACTGCTATAATTACTGCAACGAAAAGAGGAAAAATCCGTGTAACCAGTAATATGGGATTCCGTGTTGTAATCGATGACGTTCTTTACTGTCCGAAACTTCTAGATAATTTGCTCTCAGTAAGGAGAACGCAGCAGATTCAGATGAGTATTATCTTTAATGCACAAGTAGCACGGATAAGCAAAAATGGTAAAATGGTGATGTACGGTAAGCCCTGATACAATTTAGTAAGTGTCAAATTTGAAATTACAAAAGGGCCAAATGTTAATAATTCGCAAGCATATAATGTAAATGAGAATAATTATGATTTATGGCATCCGAGATTAGGTCATATTGATAAAATTATATTCCAAGAGTTAATGAATAACGTTTGTTTATTCGTCCAAGATGTTTAGTGATGCCACGAGACGAGACGAGACGAGACTTGGTTGAGGCGAGACGAGACGAGACTCGGTCTCGGTCTCGTCTCGTGGTGACGTCATAATCTCGTCTCGTCTCGACCAATTCTCGTCTCGTCTTGACATTTTTTGAACTTCCCAAAACCCCTCGAATCCGCGTGTGTGTGTGTGTGTGTGTGTGTGACTGTGTTCATGTAACTATGTACATGTGACTGTGCGCATGGCTGAGTGCGTGTGAATGTGCATATGACTGTGTGCGTGTTACTGTGTGTTCCACTGTGTTCGGGTGGCTGCGTGTGGGTAACTGTGTGCGTTTGAGTATGGGACTGTGTGAGTGCATGTGTGCGTGTAAGTATGTGTGACTGTGTGAGTAACTGTGTGCGTGTCACTGTGAGCGGGTGACTGTGTGCATGTGACTGTGCGTGTGTAAGTATGTGTGACTGTGTGAGTAACTGTGTGCGTGTCACTGTGTGCGGGTGACTTCGTGCGTGAGACTGTGTATGTGATTGTGTGAGTGTGAGTGTGTGCGACTGTGTGCGTGTTACTGTGTGCGAGTGAGTGTGTGAGTAACTGTGTGCGGGTGACTGTGTGAGTAACTGTGTGCGGGCGACTGTGTGAGTAACTGTGTGCGGTGAATGTGTGAGTAACTGTGTGTGTCACTGTGTGCGGGTGACTGTGTGAGTAACTGTGTGCGTGTACCTGTGTGAGTAACTGTGTGCGGGTGACCGTGTGTGGGTGACTGTGTGAGTAACTGTGTGCGTGTGACTGTATGTGCAACTGTGTGAGCGACTGTGTGCGTGTGGTTGTATACGTGTAAGCATGGGTGACTGTGTGAGTAACTGTGTGCGGGCGACTGTGTGAGTAACTGTGTGCGGTAAGTGTGTGAGTAACTGTGTGTGCCACTGTGTGCGGGTGACTGTGTGAGTAACTGTGTGCGTGTGCCTGTGTGAGTAACTGTGTGCGGGTGACTGTGTGAGTAACTGTGTGCGGGTGACTGTGTGAGTAACTGTCTGCGGGTTACTGTGTGCGTGTGACTGTGTGCGTGTGACTGTATGTGCGACTGTGTGCGTGTGACTGTATGTGCGACTGTGTGAGCGACTGTGTGCGTGTGGTTGTATACGTGTAAGCATGTGTGACTGTGTGTGTGTGACTGGGTGAGTGACTGTGTGCGTAAGATTGTATGTGACGGTGTGATTGAACGAGACTCCGTTCCGGAGGTGAGGGAATAAAAAAACGAATAATAAGCGATGGAACCACGTGATCGCAATAAAAGTGAATTAACGAATTGATTTTTTTGTTGATTAATTTCGAAAGTCTCGACCAGATTCTCGTTTCGGTTCAATAAAAGAATGAAAAATACACTAACGAGCAATGGAATAGTGGTGAAATTAATTTCCCTTTTTTTTCAAGAGTCTCGAAAGTCTCGACGAGAGTCTCGAAAATCTCGGCGAGCATCTCGTCTCGGCGGCATCACTAAAGATGTTAGTCATCTGGAAACGGTAAATCCGAACGATGGTTTGTGTGAAGCTTGTATCAATGGAAAACAAGCTCGATTACCGTTCGAGAAAGCGAAAATTCGATAAGAAATCTTGTAAAGGTATTTTAGTTGGATTTGAACCAAACGGATATAAATTTTGGGATGTTGACCATGAAAAATTCGCGATAGTAAGAGATGTTATAATTGATGAGGTAAATTACTTAAAATCTCGGCCCGTATTGAAGGAGGTGAGCCATTGGGAACCCTCAAGAAAAACTGATGTTTCTGACGACAAGTCAAAATCAGTAGAATTGCAAGGCAGTAAATCTGAGAGTATGAAATCAGATAAATTACGGAAACGTAAATCTGATAATCAGAAATCAGATGAACTGTGTGGACGTAAATCCGATAATGATAAATCGGATAGATATGTGAAACGTAAGTCTGATAGTGTGAAATAAAATGAATTACGGAAAAGTAAATCTGATAGTGAGAAATCAGATGAATTATGTGAACGTAAGTCCGATAATGATAAATCGGATAGATATGTGAAACGTTTATCTGATGGTAAATCAGATAGACAAAAGCCGATTGATATGAAAGTAATGGAAAATCCTCAGGGTAGTAAATCTGTAATTGAAACGAAAGATTCGATGATAGAATACCTGAATATAGCCAAGAGAAAATGAGCAATAAAGCTAGGACTAGAAGAAGTGAGAGAATTAAACAACGTCCTTCTATCGCATATGATGAAACTGAGACGTGTAATGAGTACCTCTTATGCGCTCAGTCAATTGTTTATAAAATACCCACATCGTTTGAAGAAATAAAAACACGCAGTGACAGAGTAAAATGGGAGCGAGCGATTCAAGAAGAAATAAACTCATAATCACAAATAAAACTTGGATATTACTATCGAAGACTCAAACAAAATATCGTAGACTGTAAATGGGTATTTGCGATTAAAAAACGATGCATTTGATAATCCGCTAAAGTACAAAGCTCGTCTCGTTGCTCGCGGATTTAGTGAAGAATATACGAAGTCTGTTCAAAAAGTATCGTGAATTTTGAATTTCCGCGGGCTACGTATATTCGATTTTCGATTTTTTTATGGCGCTAGGTTGGTACTCATGTCCCTCACTTATGCTTAAAAAATCGGCCATTTTAAATGTTTAGTTAATTGTTGACAGCGTTTTGGTTAGACGTGTTTTGGCTTGTCTTCGATTTTTGCCTATTCCAAAAAATGGATCAAAGAATCTGTATGAAATTTTGTGTGAAAAACAAAATTAAGTGCGCGGACGCATTCCGAATGCTGACTGTGGCATATGGTGAAGCTACCTTGGACCAAAGCAACGTTTATCGGTGGTAAAAAACGTTCTCAGAGGGCCGAGAAGATGCGAACAACGAAATGCGTTCCAGACGCCTGAGCACATCAACAACAGACGAAAACATTGATGAAGTGAAGAAAATAATATTGGCCAATCGTCGAATCACCGTTAGAAAATTTGCTGAGGAACTAAACATATCGATTGGCTCGTGCTATTCGATTTTTACCAATGATTTGGGCATGAGACGGGTCGCCGCGAAATTCGTGCCAAAGTTGCTTAATTTCGAACAAAAACAGTGTCGCGTTAACATTGCTAAGGAGCTGTTGGACTCGGTCCGCGACGACCCAAATTTGCTCCAGAGGGTCATAACTGGTGACGAATCATGGGTTTATGGTTATGACGTGGAAACCAAAGCACAATCATCGCAATGGAAGCTGCTTTTTTGGAATAGGCAAAAATCGAAGACAAGCCAAAACACGTCTAACCAAAACAGCTGTCAACAATTAACTAAACATTCAAAATGGCCGATTTTTTCAGCATAAGTGAGGGACATGAGAACCAACCTAACGCCACAAAAAAATCGAAAATCGAATATACGTAGCCCGCGGAAATCCAAAATTTGCGATACTTTTTGAACAAACCTCGTATGGTAGATTATAATGAAACATTTGCACCAGTTGTAGGAATGTCAAGTTTCAGATTTATCGTTGCGTTTGCAAATCAACATAATTTGTTCATCCATCATATGGATGTGAAAACGGCATTTTTAAATGGTATACTGAGAGAGGAAATTTATATGAAAGTACCCGAAGGAATTAAATGTAACAGCAATCAAGTTTGTAAATTAAACAAAGTCCTGTATGCTTTAAAGCAGGCGGCAAGATGCTGGTTTGAAATGTTTGAAAATGCTCTTTTTGGAAGAGGGTTCAGAAATTCCTCAGGTGATCGTTGTATCTACATTCTTGATACAGGAAATGTTTCGCAGAATATTTATGTCGTACTATATGTGGACGATCTTGTGATTGTAACTGCTATCATTGATACAATGCAAAGATTTAAAAATTATTTAATGAACAGATTCCGAATGACAGATTTGAATGAAATTAAATTATTCTTGGGAATTAGAATTAAGAGAAACAATGGAAAGTTAACATTGGATCAAAGCGCATACATAAAGACAGTATTTGATAATTTCAATACAAGTGATTGTAAGTCTGTCAGTACACCTCTTCCGACGAAATTGGATTATAACGCCCTGAATTCAGATGAAAAGAATGATGCTCCTTGTAGAAGTTTAAGGCCTTACATACGTCGAGAATTTAAAAAAAATCGATTTTTTTTGTTTACAGATTATTATTCCTTATAATAATATAGTTAATATAGTCTTAGGCGTATTTCTGTGTAAGCTGATTGTAAAAATTCCCCATAGTTCAAAAGTTATTGTAGATAATGCGACTGCCCGACGAAAGGACAAAGGTCTGACGCGCGCCTACCTGAGTTGAGTTGTTTGAGGCAAAATAAACAAAGAGGAAAAAATAAACAACAACAATTTTTTACTGACAAGGAAGGCGTACAATATGAAGCTGGAATGGGAGATTAGACGTAAGTTAACTAAATAAATTAAAAAAATTCATAAAGTTCTTGCTCCAGCCGCGCGCGACTTCGAGCGAAACGCGCTTGAGACTTTAAACGCGTTTTTCTCAAAACTACTTTTTCTGACACGGTCGGCATGATAACTCGTACGGTTTTTAATATTTTTTGAAGATTTTTTTTTTAAATATTCGGAATTGTTTTTTCTATAGTCTGTCGAGCCGGATTTTTTAAATTATAATTAGAAAATTTTATAAAAACAATTAAAGTGTGACTTTTTTGCGACAAACTTAACATTTTTTTTTAAATTACCGTAAATTGTTTAATTTTTCGAATTTCAAAAATCTGGCTCGACAGACTATAACTACTACCTTATTTTACAAGAATTTCTTTACATTTTGCAGATCCGTCAACATTTGAGGGAGAAATACTGCCGACCGTGGAACAACTTTTTTTTTACAGTGCTTCAAAAAATGTGATTTTTCATGTTGTAATTTTTGAAAAAAAAAATTGAAATAAATTTGTTTACAGACTTAACACAGTAATAAACAATGTGTAAGAATTTTTTTATCAATTTCTATTTCTATCCCTCCTTAAAACAGTTTTTCTTTTGGTACGTTTTCGGTACCGCTGAACGTATGTAAGTCCTTAATAGGATGTTTGATGTACATCATGATGTGCACTAGATCGGATTTAAGCATAGCAGTGGATATTTTGAGTCGATACGCAAATAAAAATAATAAGGAACTTTGGCAAAATGTGAAAAGAGTCCTTAGATAACTAAAAGGATCTGTTGACATTAAATTGACTTATGTTAAAAATAACTATGAAAATATCTTATGTGGATATGTAGATTCTGATTGGGGTGGAAGTCATGGCACAGATCGAAAAAGCTCTACTGGTTATTTGTTTAAGTTGTATGAACGATGCGTTATTTGTTGGAACACGAGAAAACAAGCATCGGTAGCAAGTTCATCTACATAAGCTGAGTACATGGCTCTGTATGAGGCTGTAAAGGAGGCTCTCTGGTTAAAATCATTAGCAATCAGCAATAATATAAAAGTGTCAGATCCAATTATAATATATGAAGACAACACTGGTGGTATTTGCATTGCGAATAATCCAAGCAGTCACAAAAGATCGAAGCACATCGATATCAAGTATCACGTCTCGAGAGAACAAGTCGAGAAAAATATAATAAAATTGGAATTTATTCCCACGGGTAATCAAGTAGCAGATGCACTGACGAAGCCATTGTCAACTGTAAAATTGCTGGAATTCAGAACAGGAATGGGCCTGGAGTAATGACACGACTGGAAATGTATTATTGTAAATGTTTGAATATTATAATATAATGTGATGGTCTGATTGGGTTTTTCTGGGTTTTCCCAATCCTGCGCAACAAATGTTGAACCATTTAAGTTAGCCCCAGAAATATAGAGTGCGAGGAAGGTCTGTTACAAATTTATGTCTAAGATGAAATGTGAATTTATTAGCAATGATTGAGTTATATAGTTCATGCACAGATAATGACACATTTAAGGAAAGTAGAAAAGAAAAATAGAATGGATTCATTTTTGAGGAGGCGTGTTGGATTTTACATGTAAATTAAGAGTTCAAAAACGAATCTATGTTGAGAGTTATCTCAACATAGATTACGAGGATCATCGGGGATTTTTAGCCAGGCTTGGTTCTTTTCGAAAGCTCCTTTTTACATTATCCATATTTTCCTACTTAACGGGAAAAACCCTTAAGCTAAGAGCGGGCCTTGCTGTAATGAGCGTGACCGCCTGTCCGGCGCGGCCAACTCTGTTTATGGCACCCTAGACGAGTCTCGAGTTCGCGTACGTTTCAAATGCTGTACTTAAAATTCTTCTGATAGTACATAGCACCCTTTTGTGATTGGGTGGCATACTCTTTTGGTCTTCATGACCAGCATTCAGTCTCTTGTAGAATTTAGAACAGAACAGACCTTCCTTCCTCGTACCAAGAATAAAGCAAAGATAAAAAAATATAATCAACTGCATTTCTACGTTTATTTAGCTTCCCATATCCAATAATGGACTAGTTTATTATTCAAAATAACCGTGAAGGGGAGGAAAGGGGCGGCGTTGCATGCTATATCCACAATACACTCCAAGGAAAAGTGTTAGCGATGTCTCCGAACCAGTTTGCTGATTCTGCAAAAATATGGAAATCACTGGTGCTTCTCGATCTTGTCAAAGCCTCCTTCTCGTCTCCGTTGCAGTTCTTTATCATCAACCAGCTAAATAACCACTATTCCTCTATCTTTAATTTCGCTTTACCTTGTTCACATGAATAATTCATCACAACGGTACCAGCCACACCTCAGCAATTTGTACGCACTCCGACCTCATGGGACAAAATTTTGAAAATAATCAACGCTTCTTGGCTCCGATCCTACGCTTTTCCGATCCTATGCTTTTCCTGACGGTATCCCGCTCTTTTGTATCAAATCTGTTCTCACTATAATGATGTCACTTTTTACGTCACTCTTCAATGAATTTAAACGACTAGGCTACTTTTTAACCACCTGGAAACGTACGTTCATCTAACCTCAGTCAAAATTCAGGTCACCGCTGACCCCCTTGATACACAGCTCATTTCCCAGCTAATTGTCCAGAATTCGCGAGGATTTTTGAAAGAATTATTCACCAACAAGTCTCATCATTTCTTGAAAAGAACAACCTGCTTGACCCTTATCAATCGGGTGTCCGTTCGGGACATAGTACCCAATCCGTTTTCTTCGGGTTGGGAAGCGAAATTTGTAAAAGAATAGATTCCAGCAATATCACGATACTAATCCTATTTTATTTGAGTAAAGCTTTCATTGCTCTCACAACCCAAAAAAATTGGGTTCTCAGCATAAACTCGATCCCTGTTTTTGCATTACCTCACTGGTTATACACAAGCAGTTGATGACAACAATTGAGTTTCCGGTCGGTTTTCCGTCGTACTAGTTATTTATCTAAGTTGTACCTATTAAGGTGGGTGCATACGTTCAAACAGGTGCAGAAGAGCAGGAAAAGGTCTCTTGTGCGCGGGTTGCCGGGCGGGCAGAGTGCAAAAGAGAGATCCGCATTACGAGATTCTGAACGTCCATTGTTGTATAAACCGAGTTGTTCGATTTTTTCAATTTCTGGATAACATATAGACAAAGCATTTCGTTCTTCGTGAAAGTTCTTCCCAAAGATGTAACGAATTATTTGCATCAATTTTTATAGAATTCTTAACATTTTTAGCATGGCTATGGATTGTGAGATTAGATATCATATGGTATTTGCTACGGTGCACGTGTATAAAAGTACAACTTCAACAATTAATTACTCGACAACCATGTAGACAAAAGACTTAAAATATTGCATAGGAGCGTGGTTCCTACAGACGAATACACTCAATGAATTTGAAATAATTCTTAACATTCGGACGTATGTATCCACCCTCCTTAACAGTAGATTAATATTAGATTTATTAGGTTCATTGGTTTAAAAGCCTCACTGTACGCCTATTGGCCACATTTATTTATCATTTGTTATTTATCATTCATCATTCACCTACTTTTCTCTAATTTGTCTCCTGTCTCGCTATGTACTGCTATTATGTACTCTTATTTACTTCTGCGGACTTTTATTTATTATGTTAATATTCTTACTTCTCATCTCTTATCTGAATTTGCCCCATAGTGCAACTAGGGCATCAATAAATGCTATCAGTCACCCCCCCCATCGTCAATTACTTTGGTCCGACCATAGTTTTGACGTGATTTACAATCAACTTTTAATGATGATAACTAGATATTCTGCAACGAACAAACTGATGCTACGGAGCGTGGTAAAGTTGATAATTACAAAAGAATATTACTAAATTAAAAAATTCTATACATATGTAAATAAATAAAGATAAAAGATGATAAAAAGTTTTTTATTCAATTCAATTTCATGCGACAATGAAACACCGATGAATTATTGTTTGTACTCTCAAGAAGAGAAGAACAAGAGAAAGCGACGAAGCGCTTATCGTCACACCAATACGATAAACAATTGTTGCGTTCACTTACAATTTAATTTCCGCATCAAAGTTGCCCTCTCGTATTTTAGAAGTGGTGATTTATACTCCAGTAAAATTATGGAGGAAAAATCCGAGAATGAGAGAGCCGAGCATTGAAAGACAAACAATAATATAAATTTTGATGATTTTTTTTTAATATTCCAAATATAAAAAAAATAGAACTGCATAAATGTTTTTTTTATACACCGACCTGTACATTTTTTTACGTGACCAGATAAGCGTTCAATAGAATCAATAGATCTTTTTCTCTAAATGTAAATAATAAAAGACATTTTATTCCAACTTATTTGCCGGAAAGCCGCCTTAAAAAAAGAGGAAAAATATCGAAAGGACATTCACAGGTTCATACGAAACAGAAGAGAAAGAAACATTAATTGAAAAATCATCCGGCAGCACGGACGTTGGTCCATCGGGCATGAAATTTCCCACGAATGCATACCGATGTACAAGACAGAAGTGTGTAAATACCGAGCGTGAAAAAAAGAAGCAAAGGGCTGAGCCAGAGTAAAATGACTGAGGAAACTTGAAACAATAGAACGTCGCGTTCAAAACTACAAACTGCCGTCCGTGCTTATTGGCATTTTATCAGCTGTCCAACCTCGCTCCCCGGCTATATGTATACAGTGGACGGGAACTGCGAGACTTGATATGTTTTGGAACGGTTGAATGTAGAAATGATAGAAGGAGAATCGGTGAGGAGATTGGAAAAGACAAAAAAGCGAGAAGGAAGAAAGAAGGCATTAATGCCGAGTACGACGACGACCATCTCCCGCGGATTTTTTGCAACATAAAACGTTGCGAAACGTGTCATCGTTATACGGAAACTTATACGGAAATATTTATATATTTCACGCTATGGTGGGGTATTTTACTATAATGTGCTTATATATACTGGAAAGCAAAAGAACCGGATGGGACGCCAAAAACACGATGAATATAAAACTATATACCACGATATGTATGTACTACAGATATCTATGGATAACAATAATTGTCCGTAAAAAAAAACCGTTTGGCAGGCGAATCATCGATTTTACGACCATACCATAATTCCGGAATATAATAATATATCTCCTATAGCAGTCCCTTATTGAAAACGAGGATTTGAAGCTTTTCTGAGGCTCTCGGAACAAGATAATACTCGTTCGTGCCAATCAGTATAAGGAATAGGAAACTGACATCATTAGTTTATTATTTTATGGAGACTTCCCCCGGTTTTCAGGCTTTTTGCCTACAACAGGTTCGGCCCGGGCCAGTAGCCGAACCCCCATGCGGCCGCATGCGACTTCTACCTCTGTACAATATTTGCCATGGCACTCGATTCTATGAGCATATTTTCTGCGCTTGAAATATCGGTTTGACGAAGAATTTTTATAATTTAAATAAAGTCTTCCTCTGACGTGGTCGTGGTCCGTCGACTGACAGAGCTCTGAAATTATATTTTAATATCTCTTTAAGATAGTTGGGCACCAGTCAAACTATAACTTCCAAAAACTAACAAATCTTGACAAATTAATAGTCGACTAACTCTTTATAATTGTGTGAGACTATCAAGGAAGAGTTCCAGTTGGGGACCAAGAAAGAGATATATATATTGTAGGAACATTCTCCATAATAACACTGATAATGCATATATCCATCTGACGCTAGTCCGCGTACGTACACCTTTACGTATATTTGCGAAACGGCTATAAGGAATTTAGATTAAGTATGTGTTAAGTATGTATCCGTTCCCAAACTTGATCAATGATAAGAACACAATCGCTAAGGCGATGTAACGGTAGAGAGCGTCATATGAAATCGAACGAAGGAGAGGGGCACTCGTCTTGAGACGGCCTCGCGGAATGGTCGACCGTTCGATGAATGAACGATAATAGACCGTTATACAGGATAGGAAATTATCACGAGTCTCTTCTACCTGCCATATATTCCCTCCAATATATTGCAAGAAGAATTGATAGAATCAAATTGTTTGAAGTGAAAAGTATAGATTGATTCACAGACAACGTACCGATGAATACTCGACGAACAGCAGTCAAGTCTCGAATTAAAAACTTCTTTGTGGATTGACCAATAAGACTCTACACAGGCCTTCCCAGCAAAACGGTATTTCTTTTTAATTTACTTTTACGGAATTATTGACAAACTTTAACTTTCACAATATAACTGTGATAAAATACTTAATATGAGAATACCAAATACGAATTACAACGTGAAAAATATAATAGACACGACGAGATTCCTCGAGGGCTTCTACACGCTCTCGACATTCAGTGGGAAGTAATTTGGCAAATATTCGGCATTCTTGAACTACTCTCTTATTCACCGGCAACGCGATGCAGGCGAATTATCGTTGATTATACTCTTTTATTTCAAAGGCGGGGTTTGAGACTTAACTGTAGCCTGTCATTTCTCCTCCCAGTTTTGCTGTATACTTTCAAAAATTTAATATATATGGTATACAGTCCGTAAATGTAAACTGAGAGATAACTGAATGTTAAACTTTATTCTGTAGATGTAATGTGTGCTGGTGAAAACCTATTACAGGTTCGTACCGAGTCAGTAGGCTGTCCCTTCTATGCAGCCGCATCCTACTTTCTCTCTGTGTTGCATCCCAGCGCATTTTTGCTAACGGCATAAGAAAACTTGTTGAAAAACCTATACTGATACAGTCGGCCTGAGATTTGCTTCTCCATTATGGAGCTACGTCACGTTCTACAGTTCATGTAAACATGGACTACCGATATACACTGTGACGGATTTTTCTTATACTCGGTGCTATAAGATTTTGCGTATCACGCGAAAAAACCAAACAAAATAGAGTATATCACGAAGCGTTGAGCGCCACGTACAAAGTACCGCGCCCAACGCTTCATGATGTACCTGCGAGGTGCGACGTAGTAGGGCCGTAAATCCGACCCACTGGTCGACACCACTCCATGCGGGTGACGAAGCATAAAATGTCGCGTCACAACACATATGACATGATTATTATTGGTGTTATTACTAGCGAATGAGGGGGTGGGGGTGCCGTTAAAACACCGTGCAGTATCTCCCGAGTGCAATGCTGTGTTCCCATCTGGAGCCCTGCTGACAGACGTGCGCCCCAGTACCCTCCTCAGTCTTGGAGCCGTCTATGAACCAGACTACCTCCTGCCCTGAAAGGGACCCGGGTTCTTCGTCTCAGTCCTGCCGGTTGATGTAAATCACTCAAAAGGATCTCTTAAAACAGTACTCCACCTTCAGATGGTCCTGTCCCATGCTCGCGGCGGGGCTAGTCTTCAGAGTTTTCGCTATCTCCACGTGACTCCTAGGGTGCAATTTCCCATGCAATCTAGTGTGCAATCTTCGCCTCCATTGCTCCGACTATCGCAGTCTAACCCACCGGCGTCATAGCTGGCACCCGAACTTCAATGTGAAGCAGGGGCAGTCTCAGCAACAGGCCCATCACACTGACGGGTATCGTGCTCATCGCTGCCGTGATGACTTAGCATGCGATACCTCTGATGTGGTCAAGTATATTCTTCACCATCCGGAAAAGTGCCTGTTCATCAGTACTTCCATCTCGTCCTTTCGAGAGAGCGTAAAACCCCCACTAGCCGCTCGAGCTGTCCTGTGACCGCGCCTCGACCCTTGTTCATTATCTTGTGCAGTCTGGCTACCGCCGGAATACCGTCTGCATCCTGGCAGAACTTTTGCCATGACTCACGTTTGAGCTTTCTAATGGCTTCTTTATACTTCCTTTGTCACTGTCTGTATTCAGCTCAGTGCATGGGATTCTTGGTCCTGCTGGCCTTGTTACACGCTCGCCTGACCGATTTGAGCACTGGTAGTCTGCCACTTCACCACTTTGCGTTGGTCCTGCCCACCTTTTTAAGTGGGCAGTTGCTTCCGTAGGCTCTCTTCATTGAATTTTGCAGTATCTCTACTGCAGAATTTATTTCGACTGGAGTGCCATATCTGATAGCGAAGTTTTCTATCCTCATATGAAACATAACCCATAGTTTGCTGAATATCTCAACCCCCATGCCAGCACATTCCCCCATATTGTGAAGTCGATGTGTCGTTGATCCGACATTGATGACTTACCCGACATCTCCCACCCCACTCTATATCTGGTCACCCCTGATGTTTCCAAAGTCAGGTCTATCACCGTCTTCCGATTATCAGGGAAATAGGTATCTTACCTTTATTGATAACCTCCAGGTACCTACGTACCAGGTACTCGAGGAGGGCCGGTCCTTTTTCGTTGATGCCAGAGCTCCCCAAACAGTGTGGTGCGAGCTGGCATCACAGTCGCGTATCAGTTCCCAGCCCCTTTCCCTGCACATCCTCACCAGTCCTTCCTCTGATGGTGGGGGTTCTAGAGAGTCATCCGGCATATACCTTGATACTACTAGAACCTCTCTACCTACTCCTCCAAGACACATTCACACCCTAGCTGCCACTAGATCTCCGCTGCAGTGCTCCTGGAGTATGATGGCGGCAACCCCATTTATGAGGATGCACATCATGGCCCTGTGAATAGATCCATTATATATTAGCTGCTCCTGAGCTATGCCTTCAGCCTTCTAATCCGCCCATTGTATGCACAGGGTTCTTGGATTGGGGATAGCTCTGCGCGATCTCGACTCACTCGCGCACTCAGCGCCACCGATGGCGTAACAGTGCAAGTTAATCGGGATGATGGACAGCCTACTAACCGTGTTTGATGCCGCGTCTCCCACCCATCTCTTTCGCCTTTCCTGTGGCGTTGGAGTTTAGGATCTTAAAAATCGCTTTCCCCATACGCAGGATGGGCATCATCCCCAGTTTCTCCAATCCGGGCATGGCTTTCTCGTTCACGCCCAGGACGAGGCAGGTTCCCGTAGAGCACCCATCCCCGCTCCGTTCATGAACTATCCACCATCCCGTGTCAAGTACTGGGTCTTATCTCTCCAGCCTTCTCAGTTTCACTGATGCTTCCTCAAACTGTAGTCCATACGTGTGAAATATATGCGTACGTACATGACATAGATATAATTCATGTGTATATCTGGAATTTTTCCACACCCATATTTTATTGTTGATGAAACTACAAAACTGGGAATCCAGCAATCGACCGTCGGATCCTCTAGTTTCGAGGCAACCACACTAGCCACTACTCCAAAACATCGTTTTCTCTTAATACTAGTACAACTATAATTATTACTAATAATTCCAGTAAACCACACTCGCCATGTTCATACATATATATTCGAACCGAAATCGGGATATAAAGCACCTCGAAGATATCCATTTTTAGTTCGAATCCAATGACTTTGTTATTTCCATCCAGTTTGTATTCCGTCGTCTGGAATCGTGAAATCTTATTTATATAAATATTCACTTAGATTTAATAATTCTATTTATATTAGGGGTACAAATTCATCCGGTGCCTTAATAAATCTTGCTTAATATATCCTTTACAAATTTGTATAAATTCTGACCAATTTTAATTTTTATACATTGGCAACACTGAGTTTTAAAAACATCATATGTTTCATTTAAATAAATCACTTAACCTCAAAAGCAGTAGTGGACACGATGGCTGGCGATAAACAACATTTACGACACTACATTCTTTTCTCATTGCAATTGAAGAAAAATGTCGCTGAAGTAACAAAAACGTTTTGTGCTACACTGGGGGAGAATATTTACACAAAGAAAGTGATGCTGAGTATCTAGTGGGACATGAAGGGTGTGGGTGCATTATGAGTTGTTAGATTCTAGACAAACTTTTAGTGCGGATATTTATCAGCAACAGCGTATTCGTTTAAGTGATGCATTACTGCAAAATAGATCTTTACCGGCAGTTAAAGTCGGCAAGTGATTCTGCATCAGGACAATGCTGGACCACATGTCTCAAAAGGGACTCTGGATGTTATCTATAGTTTCGGCTGGGAAATTCTATCTCAAGCGGCTTATTCACCAGATCTTACCCCTGCAGATTTTCATTTTTTTCATTCGCTTTAAAATCATTTGGCTTATGAACACTTTAAAACGGTCGAAGAGGTCCGAGTAACATCGAAGATTTTATCAAATCAAAAATATCACCATTCATTCGCTGCCCGAAAGATGTGTTCAATTAATATAAAGCAATCGCAATTGCTTCGAATATTATTTGTGAATATTTCATTTCATAATTCAAATTTTTATTTTATTGGAGAAGAGCCGAAGTAATTTATGCACCTAATAATTTTTAAGTCGTTATAACACCAGATATTGTTTACTGTTAATTCGCAGGTTATCTCTTCCATCGTGGCATATTGATGTCCGGTAGCGCTCTTTCCCCTTGGGCACTGGTTCGAGGTGCAGCGAATTACGCGGTACAGGTGGCAAATCACCTGAATTGCTCATCGGTGAGTATAACAATTGAACTTTCTTGAGACAAATATAATCTATTATCGCTCAGTAATACGTGTATACAATAGGGCTGCCCAAATTTATCCGAACACCCGGGTAACCATATATGACACCTCAAATCCGGATACCCGTAAAATTATCCAGTTTTTGGGGCCCCACCTGGCAAATTAGAAATTAAGTATATAGTAAAGCGCTTCAAGTGCTTCTAAAGTATATAGTAAAGCGCTTCTGGTACGATTTATTTGCGTATTTGCTACATGTTCCTTGAATGTTACCCAGATTTCAAAGGACCCCACTATACCGACGCTGTCGGAGTTTCCCATCGTCTTTCACACTGTCTCAAGAGCATATCTCAAGCAATTTTCAAAGCAATCAGGCTAAAAATTTTTACAGAAATAGACATTCATAAAATATAATTCGCTATAGGATTTGGAGAAAATCGATCGAGGCGTTCCAAAGTTATAAAATATCGCATTTTTCGAAAAATTGCTATAGCCTGTTAGTGTGTTATTAACGTAATCTTTTCGTGGTCATGAAACCCAATCCCAACTCTTCGGATTCAAATAATTAACCCAATCACAACTCTTCGGATTCAAATAATTAATACACACTTATGAAACAATTGTGAATCTGTACCCGTTAAAAGAAAGAGGAGTCATCGAACCACAGGAAGTAAAAATAAATAGATATCAAAATGGCTGTAAATGCAAAGGTGCGGTCATTTTTGGCCATTCTGGGGGGGGGGGGGGGGGCTGACGGGGTTGTAGATGGACGGGTGCGTTTGCGGCCATTTTTAGCCATTCAAGGAGGAGGGGGGCTAAGACCAGCTCACAGCAGTAATTCAAGTACTCAGTACTGTGCGTATCAAGTAATTATAAAGTGCTACTGGGTCCGTGAAAAATTCACAACTTTCCGATACTTGGAGTGCTTTTTCAAGTACTTAAGCCCCGTACCTTTGTAATTTTTGTAGTACAGCGTAAAGCGCTTCCAGCACGAATTACAACGCACAATTTGAGTTCTCAATATGCTCACTGACAAATATGGGGTTCTTCTTATATAGAGCGACAATAACGGGGCTCCCGCAATGAAATGTGATCAAATCGAGATTTTCCATCTTCAGTGAGAAGATCGAAGGAATGCAAAGGGGCAAAGACCCCTCGTATTTGTGTCTTTTCATTTTGGAAACCTCGTACTTGTGCCTTTCGTTTTTTCGTTATTGAGAGTGACAAAAACGGAGTTCTCGATGTCCACACGAACAACTAGTGCATTCTTTTTATGGAGATACCAGATTACAAGAATCTCGTATTCGTCACTTCTCAGTCTTGAAATCGGGATCCTCTGTTTTGTTAGTGGATAGCGAAATGTCCATTTTTGATACTCAATCATGATAGTACCGTATTTGTCACTTTTGATAATAAGACCTTCCTACTTGTCGCCCATAATTCTGGTAACTCTATATTTCTCACTCTTGACATTGAGAACACCCTTTGGTCACTGTGTGGCGGAAACGATGTTGTCTCACTCACGGTGATAGGAAACCCGTCTGTCCCATTTGCATTCTGATAACCCCTATTTTGTCAATCTTTATCATATTGATAATGAGAACACCTATTTGGTCACTCTTGATACCAAGTACTCCGTTGTTGTCACTTTTGATATCAGAAACCCCGCTTTTATCACTCGCAATTATAGGACCCCATATTTGTAAAGCTGGGTATTGAGACTCTCGATTATGCGTGGTGCGAGAAAAATTATTAGGAATGTTTGAAAAAAAGTACTTGATTATTGTAAATGGTACTTCTAGTACTCAAAATAACTGGGTTCTTTAAGTGCTCGAGTACACGACCTCCTTTCGATATTTGATAATGTACGTTATCTAGCTCTTACAGGATCATGTAAAATTAGCAAGTTATAGGAGTCAAAAAATTTGTATATATTTTATAATTTTTAGCTCAAATTCGTATTCATCGAATCCAAAACTATCTTCATACGAAGTTTTACAGGAAACTGATGAGTTGTACGATTGTTAGAACTTTTGATCTGCCACATTGGATCTACCATTTGCAATTCCGCCATCTTTTGTTCGAATTGAAAATCAAGGACCTTAAAAACCTCCAATAGGTTCCAACATTCATAAGGATAGGATAACTTTTTTTTCATTTTTGGCCAGCCACATTGAACTCGCTATTTTGAATTTCGCCGTTTCGACATAAAATACATTACCAGCAATCCCATAAACGACTAGTACACATTTTTGTCAGACTCGGATCATTTTGCTTTCTAATAAACGGAAAATTGTTTTTCAAGCAAAAATCGTGCTTTTATTGTCATTGTCTTCAAAATGTTCCAAAACATCGGAGAATCACATTTAGGAAAAATGTCCGCATGGAAATGTGTGTGGTACAATATATGCGTGTGTGTGCCGGTTTGTTTGTGGGTGTGCATGATTGAAAACTCAAAAAGGTAAAGTTACTATGTACAACGAATGGACGAAAAACGTTTTGATAAAAGTTGGAACCTAGGCATTCTTTATGGTCCTGGTTTTCAATGCAAAGTCAAAATTGAGCATTTCTAGATGGTGAATTCAATATAACGGAATAAAAATTCTTAAATCTTCATAACTTGTCCAATTTTGATGAAACTTCGTATCCAGGGGCTTTGTGATTCTCTAAAGACAAATTTGAGGTTAAAATTATAAGATTTATTATGTCAAATAAAAAATGCTTCGACTGCTGTAGCAATTGAGAATTTTACATAATACTTTGTATCAAGGATTTTTTCGGGTACCTGAATCTAACAAGTTAGCCTAGCCATATCTTATTTGAAAGAACACATCATAACCCCTCCTAATCTATTTTAACAGACAAGGTGTGCGTGAGATTTTTAGAATTCCGATGCACCATATTGGATGCGCCATTTTCAATTTGTGAATTTCTGTCGAAGCGTATAATATGATTGGATCTCGAAAATAAATAAAAATGTCCAGATCAATAAAAAAAAGTCTATTGGTGTATTTCATTTGAATATTTTTTTATTAGGTTCGATACTAACTAATTGCGATACAGTTGGTCCCAATTAAAAGAAAGATTTGGCTGTAGTAAAGAAATCATTTCATCGAATAGAAGTAAACGTCCCTCAGGCCAATATTCAAAGATAATTTGTTTGATCAGATTTATTTTTTGGCACATGACTTGATTAAGAGTGATCGATCCCATCACGGCGGGGTATACTTCTATATGATTGATTGTTTTCCATTTCATGAACAATTTACACGCACACAATTTATACGATTAGAATAATTTTTCCTGGCGGTTGGGTTGAGCATGCCGTGGTCGGTCGAAGCTTTCATGCAAATTTGCAACGACGAATTCATTGCAGCATTACCCGATATTACCTAAAATTATCCTCACCGGTTTCGGGTTTCGCATCACTGTGAGTGAGAAAACACCGTTCCGCTACACAATGACAAAAAGGGTGTTCTCAATGTCAAGAGTGAGAAATATAGAGTTGCCAGAATTATGGGCGACAAGTAGGAAGGTCTTATAATCAAAAGTGACAAATACGGTACCATCATGAGTGAGTATCAAAAATGGACATTTCGCTATCCACTGACAAAACAGAGGATCCCGATTTCAAGACTGACAAGTGACGGATACGAGATTCGTGTAATCTGGTATCTCGGTAAAAAGAACTCCGTAGTTGTTCGTGTGGACATCGAGAACTCCGTTTTTGTCACTCTCAATAACGAAAAAACGAAAGGCACAAGTACGAGGTTTCCAAAATGAAAAGACACAAATACGAGGGGTATTTGCCCCTTTGCATTCCTTCGATCTCCTCACTGAAGATGGAAAATCTCGATTTGATCACATTTCATTGCGGGACCCCGTTATTGTCGCTCTATATAAGAAGAATCCCATATTTGTCAGTGCGCATATTGAGAACTTAAATTATGCGTTGTAATTCGTGCCGGAAGCGCTTTACGTTGTACTACAAAAATTACAAAGGTACGGGGCTTAAGTACTTGAAAAAACACTCCAAGTATCGGAAAGTTGTGGTTTTTTCACGTACCCAGTAGCACTTTATAATTACTTGATACGCACAGTCCTGAGTACTTGAATTACTGCTGTGAGCTGGTCTTAGCCCCCCTTCTCCTTGAATGGCCGCAAACGCACCCGTCCATCTACAACCTCGTAGCCCCCCTCCCCCCCAGAATGGCCGAAAATGACCGCACCTCTGCATTTGCAGCCATTTTGATATCTATTTATTTTTACTTTCTGTGGGTCGATGACCCCTCTTTCTTTTAACGGGTATAGATTCACAATTGTTTCATAAGTGTGTATAAATTATTCGAATCCGAAGAGTTGAGTTTCGGTCAATAAATAACACGTCTCAAATTCCAACAAGTCCATATTCCCGGTGAAACCCTTCTTAGACGAGTAATGATTGAAGATTTTTTTCATTTAGATGAGGCCGATGAATCACCTCAAACTTCGCGAGTTTAATATAATCAACTCCAAGTACCTTAAGATAAAGAAAATCGAACCTTAAAGTTGGATTTCATGACCACGAGAAGATTACCTAAATAACAGGCTATAGCGATTTTTCGAAAAATGCGATATTTTATAACTTTGGAACGCCTCAATCGATTTTTTCCAAATCCTATAGCTAATTGTATTTTATGAATGTCTATTTCTGTAAAATTCGTTAGCCTGATTGCTTTGAAAATTGCATGAGTTATGCTCTTGAGATAGTGTGAAAGACAATGAGAAACTCGAACAGCGTCGGTATAGTGGGGTCCTTTGAAATCTGGGTAACATTCAAGGAACATGTAGCAAATACGCAAATAAACCGTGCCAGAAGCGCTTTACTATATACTTTAGAAGCACTAGAAGCGCTTTACTATATACTTAATTTCTAATTTGTCAGGTAGGGCCCCAAAAACTCTGGAAAATTATTGGTGAAGTGAACATTAACATCGAAATCTACTGATCGTAGCTAGAATTTCTATACGGTCGCTTACATCTATTTGACAAAAGTTTTCGAAAAAGAATATGGGATTTAAAAAAACAGAAATAAAATTGACCTCTCAATCTAATTATAATCCCATGACCATCTGACTTTATAGAATTCAGTATTTGAAGAAAAATGTACAAACTTTAAGTAGAAAAAAAAACTTGTGCGGTCGGGGGACCGCCGTCAGGAACGAAGTTCCTTACGCTTTTGAATGAATGTTCATTCAATGATAATAACGAATCAAGTTCAGCACGTTGCTTTTTTTATTTTAATTTATCTCTATACCTTTTAGAGCGTTCAGCATCAATTTTTTTTTTTCTGAAAAAAATACGAAATTAAAAATTAATTATAATTTTTATATTTTATTAGTTAAAACAGAAATATAAAAAGAAAAACAATATAATAAATATGATAATTGTTGCTTATTCTCATACAAAAGATATACCATACCTGGCTAGATTCGAATTGAACGTTTCACTTTCTTGTATCTTTTTTCGATTCTGCCGGAATTGTTGTTGGCGTTGTGCGTTTGTTTTCGGTATTTTAGGTATTTTGATTTCACTCTGAAGTGTGGGCTTTTGATACTCTTTTTGACTCTGAACACATGATTTGACAATTGTCTCTCTGTAATGTAAATAGTAAATAGTTAACGCTCGAATCACATGTACAATAAACGAATGTAAACAGCAAATACTTGTATCAAGTTATACAATTTTATTAACTTACTTTTCTAAATCTGTATTACACACATTTGCTGCCGTTTCCATTTCTCAAAACTTAATTGGAATAATAAAACAATATAACTTACGTATGATTTAAAACAAAACAAAAAAACACAGATGACAAATGAGTTTGTACAAAACTCCACGTCAGTACAACTCCATATTGAGGTTATGTAATAAATAAAATAAAAATAAAAATAAAAAGAGACAGAGGCACAGAGCGGAGACACAGAACAGAGCCACAGAACAGAGACACAGCGGCAGAGACGAAGAGCAGAGAGAGAGTCGCGCACCCGGCTGCGCACTTGCCTGCTCGTTTGATAGTGTTCGAATCTCGATACTCGACGCACACACACAGCGCGCTCGCATGCTCGCCGTAGCCTGCTCGATACACGCACGCATACACACACAGCATACCGCATTTCGCTACGCGCCTGCTCGTTTGTAGTGTGCTCGATACACGCACGCATACACACACAGCATACCGCATTTCGTTACGTGACGATTTCTACGGAATCGCTCCCCCCGTAAGCTGCGTTAAGGAACTTCGTTCCAAAAAAGAACGATCATATTCCCTTATGGGGAATTTTTAAACAAGTCAGTTTTATGAAACAATTGAGTTTTAAGAGGTGAGAACCACCCTCACAGCTTGTCTACCATTTTTTTCAACAAATTTGAACTCTTTTACGTAGGAAAGCATACTTACTTCTTTTAAGCGACCGGCAGAATCGACAAATAATAAAGCAAAATATATTTTGTTGTACATAGAAATATTAGGTTTTAAACTTAATTCCCGCTGTTTCATATGAGATAGCGTAACTAGTATTATTTTCATAGAAGTAACACTAAACTATACTGTGTTAAACTGTTGAACATCACCTGCAATATTCAGTATTCGAAGATCCAAGGGACACATAGGACGTAAGATGGAATAAAGTTTTCGACTCCGATGCTTATTGTAATAAAGGTGGTTATATATTTCTGTCTCTCATTCTTGATACGTAAACATACGTATGACACGCTCGGGAGTCTCGGTCGAACTACTCTTTCTTTCAAATTATCATCGATCGCTCGTCTATACTCTCTCCGCACATCTCGCGCCTCTGATCTACATGTCTCTCCTTTGTATTATTTCTCCTAAATTATAACGGACCTTACAAGAGTGAATTCACTTATACACACTACTGCTTTTTATAATTTCGAAAATGACAGGTTTTGAACCAACGAAACAGCATATGTGGGAAACTTTACTTTTGTGCTTCAATTTAAGAAAAAGTGCTGCTGAAAGTCACCGTATGCTCCAAGAAGCTTATGGTGAACATTCTCTATCTGAGACAACGCGCATAGATTGGCTTAGACGATTTAAAAGTGGCAATTTTCACCTTAAAGGCAAAGAACGTCCAGAACAGCCGAAACAATTTGAAGATGAAGAATTGGAGCCCTTACTCGATGCAGATTGAAGTCAGACTCTCACAGAATTGTCTGATACATTAAACGTTACTGAAATGGCTATTATCAAATGTTTACATAATCTTGGACTGGTTCAAAAGCGGGAAATTGGTCACCACATCAATTAAACTAGCGACATATCGAACAACGAAAAACGATTAGTGAATTGCTACTTGAACGATGCCAAAGGAAGGTATTTTTACATCGAATCGTGACTGGCGATGAGAAATGGATTTATTACGAAAATCCCAAACAAATGAAGCATGGGGAGTCCCAGGTGGACCAGGTCCATCACCGCCAAAACACAATATTCATAGTTAAAAAGTGATACTGTATGTTTGGTGAGATCAAAAATTTATGTTATACCAGGAGTTGCTAAAACCGGATGAAACGATACAGCTGTTCGCCATGAACAACAATTAATGAAACTAAACCAGGAATTGAAATAAAAGCGGCCTGAGTACGACAAACGTCATAACAAACTGATTTTGCTCTATGATAATGCTCGGCCACATCTAGCAGAAATTGTAAAAAAGTGTATAAAGGATATGAACTGGGAAGTCTTAGCTCACCCGCCGTGTTCACTGAACATAGTACCATCTGATTATCATTTGTTTCAAGCGATTCAGAATGATTGGTCGTCACAGCATTTCAAGTCTCTTGAAAACATAAAAAAATAGATCGATGAATAAACTATAAATAATTTGTTTTTTTATTGGAAACGGCGGGTATTAAGTTTAAAACCCAATAATTTTAGAAAAATTCTCTCGAGAACTAATAGAGTTAAAGCGCTGTAATTTGCTAACCATCACTTCATATTGTGTACATGTAATGGTGCGGTGGTATTCCATTGGACAAATCTGAAACCTCACTTCTAAAGAATACCTTTCCCACACTCGTATCCCACGTTCCACTCTCACTATCAACTGGCTCTCAACAAAACTTAGTGCTCAACTAACCCTAATCTCTTTTGTAGCTAATCCCTTGAACCGGCAGCGTCTTCGTCCCATTGTCTTCGGTCCCACCAGCGTTGCGTCGCCCTCCCGTGACATCCCCTCCAATCTTAGACCCTTTTTCACTCCTCAACTTCGAGACTTCATCTCTTCGGTTCCCATCGTACAACCGAATCGTAAAGACTTGCACTCTCTCTCATTCGTACGAACTCATTAAACTTCACTCATATTCAACCGGATTATTCATTTATTTTCATCTTTTCACACCGCTCGTCAATCACAGAGAATCAGATGTGAAAATGCCAGATAGAATGAAAATTTAGTACCGAAAAGTTAGGTTAGAGTTGGTGAAATGATCCATATATGTACAAAACTAGAAAAAGTACGGTTAAAAGCGATTTTGTCGTAACAGATAAAATAATTTACGCGAATTTTTTCTTTCAGGTTCCGAACGCACCTCAAATATTGTTAAAGTGCCTGAGGGATATGCCAATGGAGTCGCTACTTTCGGCACCGATAAAGGGTCTCGCATTTGCCCCGGCATTCGGTCCAAGTATCGATGGTGTCGTTATTGACGCCGGTGATCCGGACGATCAGAATTTTATGCTTCAAATCGACACTATCAATACCCTCAACAATATTCTATTGAGAAAAGGCGTTATAGCGAAATTATCGAGGTAAAGTGCAATTCAAATTAATTATCCGTTTCATGAATATTCTTGTCTCTCTGTCTCACTTATACTGCAAAGTGACTAAATCAAAAAATATTTTTCTTCCATCAGTAACGAATAACTTTTGCTTCGACGTGAAGAAAGCTTCGTTTTCATAAAAATAATATTCGAAATAATATTTTCGAAATTATCATGCCTGGGGATTCATGATTTTTTTGGAAACGTGACTTTTTTTTACATGAACGTTTGACCTTTAAATAGTCACATCTCATTGAGACACTGAATGTGAAAATATTCTAGGCATCCTGTATCTTTGGTGAAATACTCCTTCAATTCTAATGGCCCACTTACCAGGAGTGTTAGTTGAAGTTTGCCGGCGACATCTACTGGGGCAGTAGATGTCGCTAGCAATATGAATACATTTCTATGATTTGGCATGTATGTCATTTTTTTCTATTGACATTAGACTGAGAGATGGGCGAAATGTGTAGAAACCAATGGTCAATACTTTGAATAAAAAAATTTTGAGATTCCTCTGAAAATTAAGTGTTTTCTTTATCGAAAAAACCGGCAAATTTCAACTAACACCCCTGGTAAACATTTTTTCTTTTCCGAAAGCCATCGTCCATTATTTATAGATTTTTTAGGAAGTGCTCCCCCGTAGCAGCAATTGTTTGAATAACGTCACAGTTTTGAGAAAATTTACTAGAGAGTCTCGTGTAAAGTTAGTTCTTATAACTAACCGAGTTATAATCAAAGTCATCAGTTCGTGCATCATCGAGATTCATTCTACATGATCTCATCGAGCTTTGAAGAGTTCATGTACTTGCTAGGTCCTGTTTTGCTCGGGTCTTGAGGTGAAGATACAGAAGAATTCTCTCGTGTATTCTAAGTCGAGGACATCCCGAAAGATTCGTTAATCGCGTGTTTACCTTGGATGAACATTCGAGATATGATTATCATTATTTCGACGCTAAAGTATTGGATTTTCTAACTCGAACTTTTTTTTCCATAGCTTCGTCGCGAGAGACGCCGTGCTTATAACTATAGTCATGGACTTTCTTATAAAATATATAGGCTAGACACTTTTTCGAAGTTGGGGAACGAACCAAATGTGTTCTTCCGAAGCTAAGGGCTCCGGTATCGGCACCGAAAACCGTTCCACTCACTTAGCTTTCACCTCCGCGGGAAAGTCCTCAAGCCTTCGATAATCTTTCGCAGATAATTCAAGGTCAACTCCCCTCACCAAGCCAAAAAACATTCTTATATAATCCGGGATCATGACTACCCAATTTAGATTCAATTTTCAATATTACATCTCCCTAACTATTCACACTACATTTGCCTTGTCAAAACACGACACACACTACATTTGCCTATTCACTGGATCGGACCCCGAAGGTTTAATTTCAAGCATATCATTATTATATATTTGAAAAGCTTTGCCAATTGGCATATGGTGAAGGTTACGCAAATTTTTAATCTCAGCAGAATCAATTACTATTACGGTTAATGAGCTATTTACGGTTTACCCGCATTTTCGCCATGTCTATTTGCTAATTGCCTCAATATATAAGGAGAAATTAAAAATTTTCTCGAGATTGATTTTTCCGGATCGAGGGCCAAATTTGGAGTTTCAGAAGGAGAATTCTCTTTTAATTTTACATCGCCGTCCATTCTTTTGTTGCTCGATTTATCCTTGGCCGAAGCTATACTTTAATATTGAAACTAATTCAACTTATCGAGATAGTGACGATACCGGAAACAGAGAAGATTTCGTGATTACGGAAGTGGTTACAGAGGGACACCGCAAACGTTTTACTATCCTTCAGTTTTCCTCTAATTCGATTTAGACACTGAATATTTATGTTTCTGTTAAAAGTTCAAGCGGAAAAACTTAGCACACAACACAACGAAGCCGTCGCCAAATGATGTGTATCTCAGAAATCAGTTCGCCCATCATTTTCAAATTTGATTATGTCCTTTTTGAAACGATTCTCTTAATATCGATCGGTTTCTTTGTCACCTATCTTCTTCTGACTACGTGTCAAATGCGAAGAGTACCTCACATACTTTTCGCTCTTCGCAGAGTAGCACCCTTCGTTTGTGAATCTCCAATATTTACCTGTGATAGCAGCCTAGTCCGTATAATTGTTGGATTTTCAGAAAAGAAATCTTATTCAAAATTAATCTTAAACATCTTTGGACACATTTCAATACCACATCGTAAAGTTATTTAGACTGAGTTTGACCTGTATCATATTTGAATGTCCCGGAGTAATATAAACAATAGATGGAATAAAGAATGAAGACATTATTAGTCATAAGAGGTCCAGAGCACTGGTCCCTTGATTTCTTAGTCAGTCTCCGAGTACAGAAAGCAGAGTAAAGATCGAGATGCGTCTTCCAAGTTTAATTGAACATTGAGTTAAAGTGAAATAAAATCTACTGAATTATTATTGTGCTTTGGCCCCTAATCCTAATAACAATAACACTTTCCATCGGCGTACCACTAGAAAAAGAACCCAAATAAATAATAATGAGTCGCAAAAATGTAATTCCCGTCACGCCTGCCGATCTCGATTTATAATAAAATGATAAAATCTGGTTTACATACGATTGCTGGACGATCGTCCTGGGTGATCGTAATTTGATGTCGGAAATAAACGTTTTGACGCCAGAATCAATCGTTTAATCCACCTATTTAACCGATTATATGAACCACCAAGCGACACCATTAGAAACTTGCGCTGTCACTAGAGGTTTGTGACACAAGAAGCCCCATTCTCCTCTATATCCTTGCAAAGAAAAAAAATCTTGAAAATGTGCAAAGAGGGATGGGTTAATGGTAGAAATTATGGAGACTAGTGTAAAGAAGTCCGATCTCTAGTGGAGAGCGTACAGAAAATTCGTCCTCAGAAATCCGTCGTGTAATGGTTTCAGATTTGGACAAAAGCGTCTCTGTTGCCGCAAAGTTCTCAAGTGAAGTCAGCAAGTAAACTGCACGCAGAACCTAGCTGAACCTACAGTCAATATACACATGACTCTTTGAGCTCTCCCCACGACTCATTAGATTTTTGCGGCATCAGCGCCTCGTAGTGTCGGCTGTCACAAGTGTTATTTTACGGATTTCTGATGCCGCTTCCGAAGTACTACCAAGATCGGACTTCTTAACTCTAATCTCCGGGGTAAAAGTAAACAGGAATTGATATAAGATAGCCGTGCCATGTCGTAATGGTTAGCATTGGCTTCCGTAATGGCTGAGTATGTATTTAACAGAGTTCTCAGGGTCGGCAGCTACAACAGGAATAGATGGCATTAACAGTAACTAGTATGAGAGTACGTTTTTTTAAGCCTAATATTGGCTCGTCCCCCAGTAAAGACCGGCCCAAGTATGGGAGTACTGTATCCGAAAGACTTTGTCTTTCTCTCTTACAAACGCCCCCTCTATGCTATTGCATTCTGAATTTAACGTACTGGGAGAGGACGATGCACAGTCGATGCGGGTGCGCGCCCTCGTAAAAGTTAATAAGCTCCCATTACCGCGGGGAAAATGTCTCTGGTATGGTAAAACGGAAGTAAAATTAACCACGAGTTCTCTCTCTCTCTCTCTCTCTCTCTCTCTCTCTCTGCGGTCGATATAGACTAATATAGAGAGCTCGAACATCCTGCATTATGCACAGACTACCATATAGTGTGTGTACAATGCAGGATATTCGAGTTATTTCGATGAAACTTCACGACAGTGGGGGCGGGAGGGCGATGTATGTAAAGTCTAGGTAAAATTGAAACTTGAAGCGTTGTGCGTGTGAGAAATAGCACAACCTGCGAGGTTGAAAGAAATTAAAAAATATATAATAATATGGACATTGTATGATTATGGGGTATCCCATATCAGGTCGGATATCCATAACTTTAAGGGTCGGGTGAAAAGCTTATATTTTAAGGGACAACACCACTGTGACGGCTTCAAAAAATCGATTTTTTGAAAACCATTTTAAAAAATCTAAAATACTTTTAAGATTGAAATGCCGTTGGACCCAGGTCGAAAAAATTATTATTTTCGTGGATATTGAATATTTTGTGGAGCGGTGCAGCGGTCCGCGACGCTCGGGGTCCCGCGCAGCTGGGCGCCTTAGGGTCGCCAGGTATTCTTCCCGCCTTTCTCAGGTATTCTGTTGGCGCCCTTCACAAACACCGGCTATTGTTAGCCGGTTAACTATTGTTATAAATATAGTTTCGAAAAATAGCACTAGGTGGCGATAATTGAAAAAATTCCATGGCAGGTATAGGGATAGCGTCATAGCGTCAGTTTGTCAATAGAAGCGACGCTATTCGTGTCTAATCGCTCCGAATCGTTTCGTTTGTGAATATCAAACGCTCCAAATTATTATTTTCAAGTTGAAATGGAGGATAAGAAAGTGTATACGGGGAAAACGGGAACAAAACGGAGCTATGTGACGAGGAGTCGATAGAAAATTTCGAATCGAAAACCTCCGAACCGTTATAGCTCCGAAAACAGTTCTGCAGAGCATGTGAGCACGTCGGCGAAAAAGTTAAAATCATCGGACGATTTAGAGGTCGGTGTTACTAACGATTTCAGTTATCGTATAGTACAACTTTTCACTGCATTGAACATTATATCCACGTTAGTGAAATGTAAAGTGTGTGATCGTGACATGAAATTCACCGAAAAAAGTTTGCGCGGACTCGGGTTAAAAATCGAGGTCGATTGCGGCCATTGTGAAAAAGTGTTAATCAATTCGTGTCCTATGATTGACAATGCATACGAAATAAATCGTCGGATCGTATTCAGTATGCGTCTTCTTGGCGTCGGTTTGAATGGCCTGATAAAATTTTGTACATTCATGGACCTACCGCGCCCCATATTTCAGTCTTTTTACGATCGAATTATAAATTCGATTTTGATTGCCACTAAAGCGGTGAGCGCAATGAGCCAAAAAAAGGCTGCACTTGAGGAGCAGAGAATTTCGTTGGAAAATGGGGTGGCGGACGGAATTATCGTTTCAGGCGACGGATCGTGGCGAAAGCGCGGTTTCAGGTCGCTTTTCGGTATAACATCGCTAATCGGCAGGTACACTAAAAAAGTGATTAACGTTATGGTTAAATCGAAATACTGCAAAGCTTGCGAGCATTGGGAAAAAAAAGAAAACACCGCGGATTACTGAGAATGGAAAGCTACCCATGACGATGAGTGCCAGGCGAACCATAGTGGCTCCTCCGGAAAAATGGAAGTCGACGCAGCTATCGAAATGTTTCAACGGTCTGAAGAGCTCTATGGCACAAAATATAAATATTATATTGGTGACGGCGATTCTAAAACGTTTCTGGGCATATCGAATAGCGATCCATACGACGGTTTCGAGATAAAAAAAAAGAGTGCATCGATCATGTCCAAAAACGTATGGGGACGCGCCTCCGCGAAATCGTGAAAAAAAAGGATTGTCTGGCAGAGGAAAGCTCACCGGAAAATTGATTGACGAGTCGAGCACATATTACGGCTTGGCTATTCGGAGGAATAGCGATGATGTTGACAAAATGAGGAAGGCAATTTGGGCAACAATCAAACATAAAATGTCCACAGACAGTGAGCCACAACATGACGATTGCCCGGAAGGAGCCGAGTCGTGGTGTTCGTGGCAAATGGTGATATTTCTAAATATCGCCATAAACCGCCTCTTCCTCAGGAAATATTGGAGGCAATTCA
This sequence comes from Oxytorus armatus, assembly GCA_958009045.1. Taxonomy (NCBI): domain Eukaryota; kingdom Metazoa; phylum Arthropoda; class Insecta; order Hymenoptera; family Ichneumonidae; genus Oxytorus; species Oxytorus armatus. The sequence goes on along the minus strand of OY253748.1, from coordinate 11,811,388 downwards.
GCCAATCTTCGAAAATTTGAGCCGGGACGATTTGCTGCAGCGTTGTTTGGGCGGCTATACGCAAAACAATAACGAAAGTTACAATAAATCAGTTTGGGCAATAGCCCCCAAGTGCCAGTCCGGAAGCAAAAGAATCATTGATATTGCAACTGATATCGCGGAATTAGTGTTCAATGATGGCCTGAGAAGTCTCATGAAAGTACTGGAGACGTTGCGGATAACCATCGGCCCAAATTGTTTCAACTTTTGCGTTGAGACCGACGCAGCGCGGATCCAGCTCGTGGAGCGCTCGCTCACAGACGCTGCAAAAGAAGCGAGAAAAGCCTTAACAAGTTCGAGGAAAGAATCAGGAGACAACGATTTGCTTCTTGAAGGCCAGCTATATGGTGCCGGCATCGCTGAATGAAGGTAAATAATTTTTTTTTCAATTTATAACATAAATTAACAAACCTAAAACTTTGAACGCGTTTTTCTCAAAACCACTTTTTTGAGTGCGGCATGCAGCAGAACTCGAGCAATTTTTATCTGATCGACTTCAAATTTTGACTGTATTAATAAAGGTAGATTATCTAGAGAAGTACATAGGATTTTTTCGATATCTCAATAATTATAAAAGTTATAGCCTATTATCGACGCAAAATTTTGCTCAAAAATCATTCTTTAATTTCAAAGGCGGGCCTATTTTTTTTAAAACAATATTTTTCCAAATCCGTATGTACTTCTCTTCAAAATATCATATTATTAACGAAAACACTCGGTATTTTTTTCAGATCGACGTTGAAGAGAGTTCTGCTGCGTGCCACGAACCACTGCGGAGATGACAGCACCCGACGCGAGAGCTTCCCCAGCGCCACCATGTGGCGTGAAAAATGTGAAAAAAATGTTTTTTGATACATTAATGAACAAGGAACAAAACCCAACCAAATTTTTCGAATATCTCTTTTTTTTCCCACAAAAAAAATTCTTGAAAAATGTGAAAAAAAATAGGGGGCCACAGTGGTGTTGTCCCTGAACATGCTGAAAGAAAATCATATAAAAAATCCGAAATGAGCGGTTGTTCTAAATATTTTTAACATCCTGTAAACCGTATGTAATGTGTTTCCGTATTTTTTCAAATATTCTAATTATATAAATTGTTTGCTATTTCGTATAATCTTCGTAAAATTAGTTTTATCTTTGACGATATAGATAATGATCAGAGGCAGGTTTCCCGATAACTTTTTGATCAACTTTAATTACAGTTATAGAAAATAACATCAACTACATTAAATAGAAGGAAATCTTAACCGTCATTTGAGTAAGAAATTTAATTTATTATTCATAAAACAAATATAAAGAAATACAGGACAGATGAAACAATCAGAAAAATGTATTATTCACAAAAGTAATTTGAACGAAGGGAAATTTCCTCAATAAACTAACTGAATTTAATTGAAGTACTGGAGATTACAACATTACTGGTCGAGAAGGTCCGTCAATTTTCGTAGACACCAATTTGTCGCGAATTACATTAATCATACACACACACACGTCAAGCCACACCACACTCACTTGTACACCCTCGAAATCCTACTTTCTCACGCCGGATGGTCTATTATTTTTCACGGCGAAATTGTCTCGCTATTTAGTAACAGTGGAACTTTGTACTCAATTTAGGACTCTCGCAGGCAGTATTGCATTTGTGACACGCACCGGGCAGTCTTGCGTTGGTGCCGCGCGTCGGGCAGTCTCGCAAACGTGCCACGCTCCGGGCAGTATTACATTCCCGACACGCGGCGGGCAGTCTTGCTTTCGTGACAAGCTCCGGGCAGTCTTGCATTCGTGCCACGCACCGGGCAGTATTGCGTCTGTAGAGTTGAGGGCCGAAGACATGAAGGCCTCTCCTGAGGACTGATGTCTCCGTAAATAATTCTTCTACGACGACGACGAAGTGCTTGATCTTTTCTCTGATAAATCGTGGATGTTCATTTCTATCGTCGAGAAATTTTTTGGCCCGTACTCGTGACCCACGCGACTTTGACTTTGCACGCGCCGATACACTATATGTCGTATTTTCTTTTCACGAGGAGAGACGAGAACTTTCTTCCGTGACGTCCCCAGAGCGAAAGAGGTCAATGAGATCGATGCTACCTCCCATTAGAGCACGTCGAGGGGGTGGGGGGGAATCCACGCGCTATGCGCGTGAATAAACGTTAATACCGACTCGCTCGCCCACGGACAAATGCGGGAATATTTAAATTTGCTAATGTCACCTTCCAAACTCCGTCTCTCTCCACGCAAGTCATTTCTCTTCACTTCCTCGCTCTGCCATTGATTAAAAATTAAATTTTAAGATAACATATGAAACGGGGAAAGTAGTAGAAAGTGTTCTATCAGTTGCTTCAAGTTTCTGCTCAATCATCAGGGTTCACTGATATTTTTATAAATAATTTAAAACTCCATAAAATCTCAACCATTCTTAAGGGATAACACCACTGTGACCCCCTGTTTTTTTCACATTTTTCAAGAATTTTTTTTTGTGGGAAAAAAAGAGATATTCGAAAAAATTTTTTGGGTTTTGTTCCTTGTTTATTAATGTATAACATCAAAACATTACACACACAACATTTTTGTCACATTTTTCACGCCGCATGGTGGCGCTGGGGACGCTCTCGCGTCAGGTGCTGTCATCTCCGCGGCACGCAGCAAAACTCTCTTCAACGTCGATCTGAAAAAAAATACCGAGTGTTTTCGTTAATAATATGATATTTCGAAGAGAAGTACATAGGGATTTGGAAAAATATTGTTTTAAAAAAAATAGGCACGCCTTTGAAATTGAAGTTAATTTCAAAAGACGCGAGAGCTTCCCCAGCGCCACCATGCGGCGTGAAAAATGTGAAAAAAATGTTTTTTGATACATTAATAAACGAGGAACAAAACCCAAAAAAATTTTTCGAATATCTCTTTTTTTCCCCACAAAAAAAAATTCTTGAAAAATGTGAAAAAAAACAGGGGGTCACAGTGGTGTTATCCCTTAAGATTCCTCGTGCATATCAAACGTTTCATCGATATAGTACACAAAGGATGAGTACTCTGTGAATCGGCATTTCGTTCGCGATATGCGACTCGCAGCTGCTCCATCTCGTATCCGCTGCTCGGGCATTACACGCATTCGATTATTTCTCGTATCTGCGATAGCCCGTAAAATTATCGTTCGCAAACGAGTACAATATATGTGCCAAATATATTGAGACGTACTGTATTACCCTAAGCGCATGTGCGCGGCCTCTTTACCAACAACGCGGGGAGCAGGGTGCGGGGAGAGTCGCTATATTCTAGATGGCACCAATGGAATTCGCGGCATCGATATTTATAAAAGGGCCAATGCATAGAGTCAATTTTACCCACGTGATAAAAATCACGTTTATAACCAATCACAGAAGACCACGACGAAATATCGCAATGCAGCAAAAAGATAAAAGCAGGAAGGGGTAAAAGAAAGGAGAAACAGTAGGGCCCAAATGGATATAAAAAGGCCGATTTTGTTGAGGAAACTATAGTAGGAAACTATAGTAGTGGGGTGTCTGTCGGACTGGCCCAGTTGTAAGGAAGACAAGAGGGGAGCGGGAAAACAGACGCTTTATCTGAATTAGGAGGCTTCCCGAGTAAACTGGCTAAAGTTTGTTACTTAGGGTATGACAGTCTAGAGAAAGTCCAATATGTAAGCACGATAAACATTTCAGAAAACGTGCGGTAAAACAAACGTGAGAGTGTCACTCGTCAATAGAGAAGCGTGAGAAAAATAGAAAGGAACAGCTTCTCAATAATAGAAATAAGTGACAGAAATAATCCAAGTGAAAGAACAGTGATAGAATTATAAACGAAAGAAAGGTTATTATACAAAAGAAATCTCATGATTAATCAAAGACAAATATAAATATCACAGCGTTCGATTTAACAACATGCGAAAGAGGCAAAGAAACAGATAGAAAGTGCACGGCTTATCTCTCACCGTCAAAATACGGAGCAACAAACAAAGATTTGGGGCGTCTCACAAGGAAAGTACCCGCGGTGTCCCCCTCCGATTTTGTTGAAACTCAAGGATGTTATAGAGCATTAAAAACTAAGTGACACGTATTTATTTTTATCTGCGGAAAAATGGTTTCAAGGGGTGAACCCACCCCCTAAATTTGCACAGGTCAAGGGCCGATTTTGCAGTTTCACATACGAGCAGTGCATCGATTTTGATGAAACAAAAATTAAAATGTTTCTTATTGGAAGGAATGAAGAGCCCACCAGACTATGAAAGAATATATATATTTTAAGGAGTCGAAACACCTTTGAACATCTACTTCTTGCACCCTACATTAAAAACTTGCGAATCGATTGGAATAAATATTATGCTGTTTTATAGCGGAAATAAAATGAAAGTTCACGTATTTTTGGATTTCTACAAGAACACAGTTTTAAGGGGGCAAGCTACCCCTATACAGGTGTATAAGAAGTATTGCGAGGCGCTGACCAACGTACACAAGCGTGCAACCAAGCGATCTCTCGCAACGAGCAAACCCATGCAAAAAAACATTGATAAGTGCTCTATCAAAAAACGATGTACTCCTACTCAGCGGCAAATAATATAATAAGAAGGACAACGATGATTATATAAATAAACTTAAGTATCTTACATTATTTGCAAACGCCTATATTTGATTCACTCCCTGTTCGAGTTCCAAATCCACACAGAATCTTGTTCTCACATTGTCTCTAAATAAATATTAACGATATTTAATACCGTTACAATATATAACATGAATACCGAGTACGTACATGTGCGTATACAGTATACATGAACTATGCCACCTGACGATATTTAACCGACAGCATTTCTTCATACCCTTTAACACACTAAACGTACAAGCACTTTACATATATCTATTCTTACCATAAGGATCATTTGACCCCTTATGAAATAAACGTTGATTTAAAAAAAAAATTCTTAATTTATTGAAGGAAATAATACATACCTTCTGATTTCTAATAAAATAATCAAATAAATTTACAGAAAGTCAGATGAACGAAAGAAATAACAACGAAAATACGATTTTAACGGGTATATGCAGTCAGGATTTTCCAAAAAAATCTCGATTTTATTTCATTTTCGTAATGTACATAAATTTAAGTATATACACAGAAAATGTCATGTCAATCCAACAAATATTTTCGAAGTAACAGGCAAATTCTTGAAAAATCGCTTTTTTCTGTTTCCTGACTGCGTATGACCCCTTAAAGTGAATTTTGAAAAGGGTTATTTGACCCCGCTTGGTACATTTAGTGTTAATACAATATCTGTGACTCCCAAGAAGTAATTACAAAAAGAGACTTTTCAAATTTCATTTTCTAGAGTTTCTATTCAAGTTTTCTTTTTTTAAAGTTACTCATCGCAAATGACTCAACTCCCAAAAATGGTTTCGGTAAAAAATTGTCCTACTTCAAGCAATGACTCGTATATATAGGAGTTTTCAAGCCAAACTGATAACACTATGGCTCTCAGCATCCTCAATGCTATCTCTTCCTTTTAGAATGTGTAGAGCGACGAAAAAGCAGTCCACACCAATTTGCGGATATCTGTCTAATTTTGAAACTTGCTAACACACTCTGGTTATAAATTCGTTATTAGAAATATAAAATATTGCAACACATCCAAACATTGGAATGGCTCCATAGAATAAGGATATGTGTTACAGAAAAATGAAGACTTATTGTTTTGGTCTTGAATATTTTCGTACGTCAATATTCAAAAAAATGGTGCAATTTGTAACTTAGATGTTCCTTTCTCATCATGTTTGCGCATTCATGAATTTGCCTCTATGAGCAAGGGAATTTTTCAATTATGGCTTCCTCATACAGAAAGGTTTGTGTATGCACAAAAATTATGCAGAAACAATATGCATGTTTTGATTCGGACAATTTTTTTCCCCTTTAAGTTAATAATGTGAAGTTTGCTTTAGTTTAAATATCTTGTTCGGATAATTGAAAATACCACAAATTTAGAACATTCGTATCCATATTTTCTACATTCAATACCGAATATCCTTTGATGGTACACAATTCACATATGATGTTGTTACCCGACGGCCTAAAAAAAAATAACGAACAAGCCCCTATAGCGATATTTTTGGAAATTTTCATACATGTCTTGATCGATTTTCTGCAAATCCTATGATAAACAGTATTTGGTGATAGTCTATTTATGTTGAAAGTTTTAACCTGATAGCCCGAAAAATTCACAAGTTATTCTGTCTACAGGCATCTAAGAAAAATTCAAAATCATGCAAAATCTGAGCGAGTTGTTCAATCTTGACGAAAACGGTATCGGCCAGAGGGGGCTGGCAGTTTCACTTACGTCCAAAATTTTGGCCTAATCGATTCAGCCTCTGATCTTTATATTCTCGTTACACACGCATACACAGATGCATGTAGATTTTGGTAGAAAATTTGTTTTTCCGTCGTTTTTACACATTTTTCAAAGGTTGCCATTGAAAGCCAGAGAAAATATTCACGTAAATAATGCTTTCTCTATGAGGAAATTATAAAAATATCTCGTAGTTTCCTACCTGCTGTACAATAAGCGGGAAGTAGAAAAGCATCGATATACAATTTTTCCGAAAAGTTATTATTATTTACTCGATATACACGGTAAAAAGCGTGAAATTTAATGAACTTGTGTGTAAAAATTTCTTTCTGTTTTTTTTATTCTAAACATCTCTAGACATAAAAAGAATGAAGAAGCAGGTAACATGTAACCATAGAAAATGAGCAAACAGAATTTTTTAAAATAAAAAATAACGGAACAGACTGTTCAACCGTATGTTTTCGTTTCGAGATATACGAAAGAGACTGCTCGCATCCTCCAGATATTTCGATTTCTCTTCTTCCACCAAGTTATTTTGTCATTTCTGTGTTCTCTGTACTCGCTTTTTCCGATACTTGCAAACAACAAACACGACGTATAGAGACTAGTTCACGATGTATCTATTTTCCCCACCTATGGCGCCACTGTCGTGGGTGGGGGTAGGCTAGAAATGAGGAATGGTATATGGGTGCGTTGGAAAGAGGATAAAAAAGTGGTCGACCGAGGGGATGCACGATAGAAACTCATTACTGCGCTTCGTGTGAGCCGCCAGGCAGGTTTCGTTTCAGTTCACATCGAAAAACACACACTACATGTGATATTTTAGGCAAGCTTCCAGGCAAAACCGGGAATTTCGCCTGCTGCGTGTAGCCTAACAAATATTATTCACGGTCCAGCGCGGGATGTTTTTGAGGCAGTGTGAGACGAGAAGAGTGGGCATGCGATAAATAAATGTGAGCAAGTGTATCTTTGTAGCTTTTATGCTAAAAAAGTCCTTCTTGTTGATATTGCTGTCGCCCCTTGTTCTCGTCGAAAAGGAGTATTTCATATATTGGTTGTCGATGAGAGTAAGGAATGTTTGACATTTGCATTTTGACGACCTGCAAATGAATTCTGAATATCTTTTTTTTGCAACTTGGGAAATTTTTTTTTAATATTCTGGAATGAATGGCGAGGAAACGAAACAAATCACGTACACTAAGATTCCCCAACCAAGCACCCAATGAGGAAGCAAAAGTTTGATCGCACACTTTTTGTTTTTCTTGAGACTCCATATTAAAGTTGCTAATTTTCAGCGTCACTGATGAAACTGTTTCATAAATATATTCACCTAAAAAAATTGCAAATGTTTCTTTTCGAAGCTTGATTATTCGCAAGGCTGCTTAAAAATAATGACAATTGCTGAGAATTCTAAAAAACAGGTGCAAATTAAATCTTGCAAATTACTTCCTCGAAATTTTACGAAATGCTCAAAGCCCCCTGTACGAGGAAGTATCTTTCTAGAAAGGGGTAGAAGGGAATTTGCAGATTTTTGGAAGAATTGAAAATTTTGTAAAATCGGAACTATGCCATCAATTCTCATATTTCGTCAATGTTAGTCAATTTGCCCTGTTCTTAGAGGATATCCGTAGTTGATTGTCGCAATGTTAACGTACTTTTAATAATATTTTATTCATATAAAGAATTTTAGTCCGATATCTTAGTATTTGCAAAAGCTAGAACAGTCAGCCACATTTTATGAAAAATTTAAAATTCCATCGTAAATTTTTTTACTACTTTATTTACTACAATTTTTACAGAAATTTATGAATTGCCTCAGATTTGGTCGCTGTTTGAAATGATCGAAAAATGTCTGTACGCGCTCTAGCTTTCGCAATTTTTGTGGTATGGAATATTTTATTTATATAAATAGTCTATCATGGAACGATGGGTGGTTTTGAATTTGGCAATAACCGGTGAATCGGTTCAGATTTTATGAAATTTTAAATGTTCCGAATAATTGCTTGTGATCGACGTAACTCCCGCAAATTTTTAAATACTGAAGTAAATTTTTTCATCCGAATAAAGTATTATCAAAGGTATTGTCGTTCGACAATAACTTTAGCAAAAATCGGTTGAAAGGTTCAGGTTTTATAAAATTTTTAATCTTTTCAAAATCGTTACTGACAGCACTAGCCTCCACATATTCGAGATATCGGACTAAAACTTTCTATGTACGAATAAAATATTATGAAATGTCCATTCTTATCAATTACGGATGGGCCAAAAATATTACCCAAGAATTGTTGAATTTTTCTAAAAATCTGTCGTTGTTTTAACGTTCATAGATGTTGAGAGATCGCGTTAAAGCTTTGAAGATAAACAGAATATTATTAAATGATAATTAGTATTGAATCTAGCGAGATTTGATGTAACGGTTCCGGCTTCGTGAATTGTCAAATTTTTTGAAATATCCGGCATTGACAATACATGCAGGGAAAAAAGGTGCAAGTTGAAACTTGCCAATTGCTTCCACGAAATTTCACACAACGCTCAAAGGTCAAAACTTTCTCTGTGAGGAAGCCAAAATTAATAAAGGTCAACTTTGACCTTTGAGCATTATGTGAAATTTCTAGGAAGCAAGTTGCGACCGTTCTTTTTTTTCAGATACGATCTCATGGTTGGAGTGGTGAGATCTGAGGCGTATTTTACCCTCACAGCCGAGGACGCTCAGTATGGTATCGAAGCAGACAGAAGAACAAAAATTCTTCGTGAATTCGTGAGAAACACGTACACTTATCATCAACCTGAGATACTCGCTACCATTATAAATGAGTACACAGATTGGGAAAAAGCTGTTCAACATCCGGTCAATATCAGGTATGGATAATTGACCTAACCTAGTAGAAAAAAAATGGGCCTTTCCGTGAAACCTCTTTTTTGTGAAAAATAGATGCAAAAACGTTAAGGAGTCCTATACAGAATTAATATCCTGTTCAACTCAGAGTCCGGTATAAAATATACTTCAAATTTCACACTCGATCTAATACACCTGGCAACAAGGCAACTAGTACAATCAATAGGTAATATTGTGGCGCATTAAAAATAAATGACAATTTTCTTTTAATTAAGTTCAGTATCACGTACTGAATGTAAATAAACAAAATCCTTACAAATTAAGGGAGCGCAAGTGCCGCCATTTTGAGGAAAACCGTATTGGCCAATATCTCCGTTACCGTGCACTTTAAGCCAAAAATGGTAATAACCTTTCTTGTAGGTAATTGAATTTCCTATATTTTTTTCTTAATAATTTTTTTTGTATTACTTACCGTTTACGACTTATACGACTGTTAAAATTTATTTATTCACTTTTTGACCTGTATCTCTCCTAATAATTGTTTAAACAATAAAATGCTTATAACTTATCTTTCAAATCCATACATTTCCCAAAACTTTTATTGAAAACTTTTTTGTCTAAAGTTAATATTCTCAAAGTTATAACGCGTTCATTGTTGCGCTACTGGGTGCAAGGTTAATAAAAACGAGGTATGCATAGTACAATGATGAAAATTCAATACATATGTAAAAAAACATTGATGATATTGACACAATTAACAATAAATAATTTGCCTTCTTACCTGCAAAAAACAGCGACTTCCCGTTGACATTTTTGAAATATTTGTATAATATTTTTAACAATTCAATAATACTTCATAACTCGAATTGTCCGACGATTATTATCAAATTATCAATTATATACTGATGGCATAATGAACAAAAGAATAGGAAAACGGGAAATTTATTTAAAAAGGGAAATAAATATACCAAAGTTTTTTTCCGGAAGCCTGGACGAGGACGGGTCTCAGATCTGTACTACACTTCTTCTTCGCTCGCAAACAAGTACAACTCAATGAAAGACATTTTAAACGTGCAAGTACTAGTTTGCTCAACTTCCACAGGTTGTTTTTTGTTCTCAGTGAACATCTTCATAATATTGGTTACATTTTTTTGCTTGACAGGCGTTGTTAACCTTTTCGATTTCCCAATATTGTACGGTGCTGACGTTGTATCACAACCACTAAGGTATGAAGTACTAACAAGTTTAAAATGTCTTTCATTGAGGTGTACTTGTTTGCGAGCGAAGAATAAGTGTAGTACAGATCTGAGACCCGTCCTCTTCCAGGCATCCGGAAAAAAAACGTTGGAATATTTCTTTCCCTTTTTGAATCAATTTCCCGTTTTCCTATTCTTTTGTTCATTATGCCATCAGTATATAATTGATAATTTGATAATAATCGTGGGGCAATTTGAGCTATGAAGTATTATTGAATTGTTAAAAATATTATACAAATATTTAAAAAATGTCAACGGGAAGTCGCTGTTTTTTGCAGGTAAGAAGGCAAATTATTTATTGTTGATTATGTCAATATCATTAATATTTTTTTACATATGTATTGAATTTTCATCATTGTACTATGCATACCTCGTTTTTATTAACCTTGCACCCAGTAGCGCAACATTGAACGCGTTATAGCTTTGAGAATATTAACTTTAGACAAAAAAGTTTTTAATAAATTTATGGGAAATTTATGGATTCAAAAGATAAGTTATTAGCTTTTTTTTGTTTAAACAATTATTAGGAGAGATACAGGTCAAAAAGTGAATAAATAAATTTTAAGACGTATAAGTCGTAAACGGTAAGTAATACAAAAAAAATTATTATAAACAAGATAGGAAATTCAATTATCTACAAGAAAGGTTATTACCATTTTCGGCCTAAAGTGCACGGTAACGGAGATATTGGTCAATACGGTTTTCCTCAAAATGGCGGCACTTGCACTCCCTTAATTTGTAAGGATTTTGTTTATTTACATTCAGTACGTGATACTGAACCTAATTTAAAGAAAATTGTCGTTTTTTTAGTGTATTATGGACAAGACTAACGGGCTCCCTATTGATTGTACTAACTCGGACGTTGGTCGAATGGATATGGAATACCTCGTATTTACTTCTATAATGTGACCTATTTACATAGTATACTTATTCTTGTATTACTATAATCTCTGTAGGAGCAGAATCAGGCCTCATTGTCAGTGTCTTTTGAGCCAAACTTTCACAATTCACGATGTTCCACGATTCTTTCACCATTTCCATCAATGTACTTCGTATTACATATACATATATGTGTCCATTACCACCAACGTTCTCTATCAGCTGTTCGATTCAGCGATTTCTCGTTTCATTAGCTAAAAGGATTACTACCAAGATTAAAAAGAGTCGAGATAGATGTGCTTCGTACAGCGATTTTTTTAACCGAATGAATGAGAGACTTTTTATCTCTTCGTTTCTAAAATGATTTTTATTTTTATTTTTCAGGGATGAAACCCTCGAGGCACTCGGTGATGCGAATACAGTCGCGCCGGCAACGAGAACCGCCGACCTTCACAGTCAATCGCACAGAAATTCTTATCTCTATGTTTTCGACTATCAGACGAAATATGGAGATTATCCGCAGGTGCGTGAGCGTTGAAATAAATAATCGTTTTTTACTCCCTTTGCGCTTTTTTGATAGTTATTTTGTTGTGCAAATGCAATGTTTTCATGAAAAATAAGAATGAAAAAGTGAAATTGTAAAAGAGGAGATTATTTTTTCATCAATGATTTAACGGTTCATTTTAATTGCCAATTCTTTTATTTCAACAAATCAACGGTTATTCATTTCTATACAAATTTTTAACATTAACGATATTCTATTTCAATTGAAGGAAAGGGGTAAAAAAGTTTAAAAATCTCTATCATAAAAAATGTAATATTATTAATTAATTTACGTTTTCATGTGATAATTATATTTTATTTTATTGATGATCGAATAACTGGTGTTAGAATTGTCGCATTTCCTTCAGCACCATTTGCATCCCTTTATTGTCTGGAGCATCCTTTTCGGAGGTGCTCTATAACATTTACGACGAAAAAAATACAATGCAACAAATGTAAAGACGATTTGGAGGTTGAAATTATACTGTTATTTTTTTTATTAACAATTAAACGGTTCTTCATATTCATTGATGGCATTTTCAAACATTTTAACGATTCTCTATTTGATTGAGAGAAATTGAGAGGAACCGGTACAAATGAGTTTGAAAATAATTTAACACCTATAGTAAAGATAGTTAGTATAGTTGTTGTTTATTTCTATGTATATCCTTATCGGGTTTTTACATTCCCTTCCCTCACATTCATCCCCTATATCAATATTTCCAGTTCCGTTCTTACCCGCTAAATTCCACTGTCCTTCTTCCCTTTTTCTTCTGTTCCATTTTTCCTTCTCCGCCAGTTCTTATCAGCCCTCCTTTCAGTGGCCCCCTTTTCCATTTCACGTGATAAATTTCCTTTTTCTCTTTTGTTTCCTCGAACCCTTCCCTCACCGCTGCCACTAAATTCTACTTTCCAGTCTGTTTTTTTCTTCCAGTTTCCATTTTTCCTTTGAGCACTATTCCTGCCACCGCTCACCCGACTCACTAAATTTCCCAAATTGGAAAATTTCCAAAGATCCCGATTTCCAACATTTCAAAATCCACACCGCGTGGCCCTCGTGCCTTGCTACCATTGACGTGGGCTTATCTTCCTTTGAAACTTTGTACTCCTATTCCTCTCTTTCAGCTGTTCTGATTTGGTTTCCGTTTCCTCTTCTTCTATTCCGGTTTCTGTTTCCTCTTCTACCTCTTCTGTTTCCCCCGTGACTTGCCTAATTTCCAAATTTCCAGATTTCCAATTTCCTAATTTCCAGATTTCCAGATTTCCAATTTCCAAATTTCCAAATTGCAAATTCCAAATTTCCAGTTTCCAAATTTCCCATTTCGAAATTTCCAGTTTCCAAATTTCCAAGTTCTCAAATTCTCGATTTTTCGATTTTCCAATTTTTCATATATCCAAATTTCACACCACGTGTTCGTGTGTATGTTACATCCATTGTCATCGGTTTGAGCCGGTCCGTTTCGATCATGCCCCATCCGCCCGTGACGTTCCTTCCTTCGTTCCTGACCCCTGCCGCTACATTGCCGGCTTCGCCGCGGATCCCAACCTTCCCTGTGGTGCTCATCGTTTCCCGAGCTATTCCTCTTCGTCTGATTTTCGACACTACCCTCGGTTCACGAAGATTCGTCCTTTGGTCTTCTCTTCTCCTGCCCTCTATCATCACCACCGTGTACCTCTTCGTGCTCCGTCTTCCTTTACGGTCTCTCCCTCCAGCCGCACGGCTTGGCCCTCGTTCTAACCTCTTTTTCCGCGCGATGTTCCTCGAGGTTTTCCCGTGTGTCGTCTTCCTCCGTTACCTTATTTTCCTTTTCCATGTCTTCCTTGTCCTTGCCCCCTTCCATTCCCACCGTTTTTCCCACAGGATATTTCCTCCTTCCACACTAATTCTCCCTTTTTTTCCGCCACTGTCGCGGCGTACAACCTTACCCATCGCCATCTTTTCCCCCCTATAGTAAAGATATATAATGTTACGAATGAAATTACGTTTCGAGAGTGATAATTTTATTTTATTTCATTGGTAATCAGATAAGTCGTGTTGAAATTCGCCCGTTTCCTTCAGCGCAATTTGCATTCCCTTATTTTCTCTCAAGCTTCACTCCCGATGGTTCTCTATAACGTTTACGACGCCTGATAACTCTCACAAACTCCTCTCCCTCGTCCTCTCACATGTTGTACTGGATTTCCCGACGGCTAATTTCCTCACTTCCTGTAGATGTATGCATATATCTACCTATATTTAAATATAGCTGTATATGAGACCTTACAAACCACGCGTTTGGTTGCAATATCCCCCAGTTCTGCAACAGGCCGCAATAGGCCGGAAGGTAACACACGACCGGCGACGTACTAATGTACAGTCATTACTCATGCGCTATCTGATAGTTTCGAAATATTATATGGTATATAGTATAGAATACTGTACTATATACACGCTCGGGAAGTAATAGAATGTCGAGGCTGGTTATATAACCGAGAATATAATAAACGCGAATCGAAAAGAATCACTAATATGTTCGGAGATTTGACAAAATGTTATTTTTCATAAATATAAAATTTGCAGACAATAATAATAAAAATAATAATATTCTGATATATCACCGAGAATGTATAAACAACCCGAGACAAAATTATCATCTCCAACTGTCAGGAAAGAAGACTTTACGAAGATTCAGAATTCATTTCAGCCTTCAGTCCCCCAGTAATTTAAATGACTATCATCTCTATTCTGAATCCAATAACCCCTTGGTATCGACGCGTTACGATTTTTTTACAATAGTATGAAAATATTGCTAAAACAATTTCTAATTCTGCCTGAGAGTTGTTGAAACATTGATACACTATCTGCATGTGAGTATGTTATTACCCGAGATAAAATTTTTAATTATTTATTGGCATTTAAACTTAATTCCCGCTGTTTTATAAAAGATGGCGTAACTAGTATTATTTTCATAGAAGTAACGCTAAAACTATACTGTGTTGAAATATTGGACATAACCTACAATATTGATTATTCGAGCGTGATTTACATAATCGTAAAAAAGTGTACGAGTATACAGGTCATGAACTGGTAAGTCTTATGTCACCCGTCGTATTCACCGGACATAGCACCGTCTGATTATCATTTGTTTCGAGCGATTCAGAATGATTTGCCACCACAGCATTTCAAGTCTTTTAAAGATATCAAAAAAAGGATCGATAAATGGGTCGCCTCAAAAAGTAACGATTTCTATTGGCGTGGAATCCATTTGTTGCGTAAAAGATGGCAAAAGGTCGTAGCTCTTGAAGGGCAATACTTCGAATGAAATGGAATGTACCGTAAATTATAAATATTTTGTTTTTTTTTAATTAAAAAACAGCGGAAATTAAGTTTAAAACCCGATATATGGGAAAATAATTACTATCGAATTGGTGGAAATATTGTTATAATCACGTGAAATGAAAGAGAATGTCGGATATATGAATTACACGGAATGATTCCTATCGCGTACGTCAGTACGGGCTTACCACTTGACGTCCGAGGCTAAACTCTTGTTGTTATTCCCGTTATCAAGATAAAGGTCAGTCCGTTAATCAGTAGTTATACCCCAGCTGTATCATTCGTCATGTATCTGTAGGTCATATTCTGATATTAATAACAATTTGGCAGTCATTTTTTTGTCATTTTTGCAGTTCTTTTAACAGCAATTAAAGTAAAGTTAGAAGTAAACGTATAACAATTACAGATAAGTTTGTAATTTGTACACCCATGATTGCACAATTCATTCCAATTTTTATAAAAATCCCTACCAAAAAGTAGCGTCCATGCATTGCGATAGTAAAATGTAAAAAAGATCGTTTTCGTGTAATAGTCAGTTTTTGAACATTTTTGTGGTGTTGTATAGGCATAAAGTTTGAAAAGTGCTACATTTTTTAACAATCTGCATCGGGAAAAAAATTAACATAACGATAATAATTATAATGACAATATTGTGGTATAGCACCGAACATAAGACGTAGATCGCGAAGAAAAATATTAATATTCGTATAATCTTTGACATTTAAAAATATGATGATTTTTAATTTACAAAATTGTCGATTATTTCCCGGCAGTTTATATTAATTTTTCAATTAATTTACTCGACAACGCTTATTCTCCGTTAAAAGTACGAATTATCTATAAATAATTACTTGTTCGTGGTCAATATAATATGGGAGCTCGTCGTTAATATAAATTTATTTATTATATTGAAATTTCTCTGAGTATAACATCTTCATCGATATACGTGCGAATTTACGTCACGGAGTTGTCGTACGTCGTTGATGTGTTTAATCAGGTTGATGATTTATGAGAAACGTAACTAGAGCCATACAAATATTAAAACTGTTTAAGGAGTAACACCACTTTAGTGGCAGCAAAAAAGGCCTAACTTTGACGATTTATTTTGGGAGTATGAAAAAAGGCCTTTTCAGAGACTTTTTTTAAAACGTATTAAAGTATGAAAAAAAAATTCTATTATCCTTCTGATGCTAAATGGCGGCGACAGAGACTATATTGAAAATCGTGTTTTTTTAAAACACCTTCACGGGAGGACGGCTTTCTCGTAAAGTATCGTATAAGACCTGGAATAAAAACCAAACAATTTTATAATCTATATACTATTGACTATGGGACTACGGAGGGGTTATTTTTTAAATCAAATTTTGTAGAAATGGTGCACTTTTTAAAAAATGAATCAATTTTTTGCCAAAAAAGCAGTAAATTGTTTATAAAAAATAATGTTTATATTAAATTAAAAGACGGTTACGTACTCCGATAGTGAATGTAATTGTATTTCTACAATCAAAATTTCAAATCGATCGATGCAACGGTGTTCAAGTTATACGTCCTTCCAGTTTGGAAAAGACGATTTTCAAGATGAGCTCTGTCGCCGCCGTTTGTATCAAAATCATAAAAATTTTTTTTTTTTTCATACTTCAATATATGTTAAATAAACCCTCTCAAAAGAAATCCTATTCTTTTTTTTACACTCAAAGTCAAAGTTAAGCCTTTCTTTCTGCCGCTAGAGCAGTGTTACAAAATTGTTACCCCTTAAGGTAGTAGTCTGGTAACTTAAGCCGATTTTCATGTCTTTTTTGGACAGCGTTTTTTTGTAGGAAAATAAAAATGAATCTTATTGGATATTTAGGATGTTTTTATTTACATATTAAAGATACAAAAAAAAAATTTTTGAACAAATTTAATAGTTTATTATTATTATTATTATTATTGATCGAAGTTGGCACCTCGAAGTTGGCAGCCCGGGTCCTAACTTTTTTTCTACCGAACCGATTGCTTTCAAATTTTAACAGGCTACTCTACACACTTATAGTTCTCGTCGGAACTACCGAGAAATTTTTTCACCCCTAACTTTTTATTTTAAAACCCCTTCTTTGCTAAAATAAAAGGACTTTTTTTACAAAGTCCGCCATTTTGTTATTTATCCATGAAATTTAACTTCAGTAGTTCCGACCAGAACTATAAGTGTGTAGAGTAGCCTATTAAAGTTTGAAAGCAATCGGTTCGGTAGAAAAAAAGTTAGGACCCGAGCTGCCAACTTCGAGGTGCCAACTTCGATCAATAATAATAATAATAAACTATTAAATTTTTTCAGAAAATTTTTTTTTGTATCTTTAATATGTAAATAAAAACATGCTAAATATCCAAAACGATTCATTTTTATTTTCCTACAAAAAAACGCCCTCCAAAAAAGACATGAAAATCGGCTTAAGTTACCAGACTACTACCTTAAATGATTAAAATAGTCGGTATAAATAAATTTATAATCTAATATCCTGTTCAGCATTTATTGAAATAAAAATCTGCTAAAATTCACCTTTCGTAATCAATCCATATATTCCTTGCCAAGTTTCACACTTCGTACGTAAAAGGTCGAGGTTTTATTCGCCTAATTCAAGTAAAATTAACTAATTCCGAACAGATTCATTATTAATTATCAATTAAATCATTATCATATAAAATTGATTTTGCGAAATCATAATTTCACGATACGAATAAATCTGAGTAATTGAACTCTAGTAATGATGCTGAAGTTTGCATCGTTGGAACGCAACGCAAATAGGTTTTTAAATTTTCATTTTCAGTATTGCTCTTGCTTCTCGTGGCCATTTAGGCCCAGGTCCTTGTAGGAGACGGCAATAAAACGTTTTAACGATTTTTGTCATCGATAATCCAATCTTGAGGACGATTAATGGTGTAAAAAATCTATTTTCGTTGCATTCCAACGATGCAACCTTCAACATCATCTCTAGTAGGCGCGTGAAGATAAGGTTCCTGAAAGGTTAAGGGATCTTCTCAACTAAAAGTCAGAAAAACTTGTTTCACTTTTCTATTTATCGCAAAAAATCATGTGGAAAACGCCAATCGAGGAATAATTCGAAATGATTTTGTGGCCACGTGAAAAAATATTCAGATCGGTATAAAGAAAATTATACTTCTATTTTTACATACTTGGTTTATTTTGAAAAAAATCATCTACTCCCATTTAGACTCGGACCTGAATATTTATTTAGATCTACGTAGAAATATCGCCAACAATTTTCATTCATTTGGGATTTTTCATACAATATTTTTCAAGTTGAAAAGGAACGTAGATCCTCTTACGAGCCACTTAACGAAAATTTCCGAGACAATTTACAATATGAATCCAAGTAAAAGGAGAGCTATCAAAATTAATATTGCCCATATCGCACGGGTCTACGTTCTCCCTCTGCAGTAAAGCACAATCGTACAATGGTCGGTAATTAAATGCAATCTGCTCTACAGAGCTTATATATGGCAACACATGGAACAGTCTTGATCACTCCCTCAGGTAGAACTCTCGTAATGGTTACGGTCGTTGCTGCTCGTAGAAATTTCGAGAAACACGTTGGACCATTGTAAGGGACGTAAGAGTTACACGCCCAGATACGTCGTGTACATACGAGTATACAGTAACAGTAACAACAAGACTCCGATATCAACCCTTGCAACGAAACAATGTCTTCGGACCCTCTCCGAAAATGTTAACGTTTCACGACTTTGCGGTATGAGGGCAAACGGAAACATATACGCACGCGAAGACGAGTGCGAGGGTGCGCTTTATGTTCCTGTGAATAAAGATATTCCCTAAGGGGTAAATTAAAGTAACATACAAGGCTAAATGACGTACGGAAGTGTACAGAATGATTTCGAGTCAAAATACACTTACGATCAATAAGTACCCCTGTTGGGAATGAAGAGGCAAGTTTTTGACAATTTTTTTTTCTATTTTTCAACGTAATCTCCTTCTAGTACAATACACTTTTCCCAACGTTTCTGCCATTTCTTTAACCCCTCCAAAAAATACGATTTATCAAACTCTGCAAAATACACTTCTGTCTCAACGATAACGTCTTCGTTTGAGCTGAATTTTTTTCTCGCGACCCACGTTTTCATGTTGGGGAATAAAAAGAAGTCGCAGGCAGCCAAGTCGGGGCAGTACGGTGAGTGCGACAGCAATTCGTAGTGTAGTTCCTGCAATTTAGCCGCGACAATTCTGGATGAACGTGCTGATGCGTTATCGTGATGGAACAGCACTTTTTTTTTAGTCAAATGGGGCCGTGTCTCCTTCAATTTTGTATCGAATCGGTCTAATAATTCACTGTAGTACTGCCCCGTGATCGTTATTCCTTTCTGCAAAAAGTCCATGAGGATTATTCCCTTGGAATCCCACAAAATCGTGGCCATAACCTTTCCGACCGATGGGACCGTCTTTGCCATCTTCGGAACAGATTCACCCCGAAAAATCCATTGTTTTGACTGTCACTTAGTCTCTGGCGTATAATAATGGATCCAGGTTTCATCAACGGTAACGATGCATCAATGCAAAAACTCCTGCGAATTTCGCTTAAAGCGGAACAATCGCGACACCCAACGGACCAACACCTTTCTCATGCTTAACTTATCGTGTAAAATATTAATTACCATTCCGTACGACACACCTACGGCTTCTGCTACTTCGTGCACTTTATTTAGTTCGGCGATCATCGAGAATCGTGTCGTGAACCTTTTCATCGATTTCCTCGGTAACCACGCCTGCCGGGCGGCCTGGGCGCTCCTCATAAAAACAGATGTACGACCGCGTTTAAATTCATTGAACCAAAATCTTACGTTTGTCATAGATGCTGAAGGGTCCCCATAAACAGCACCAAACTTCGCTTTAATATCTTCGCATGTTTTTCCATCCAAAAATAAGAATCGATTACGGATCGATATTGTTTTCAATTCATTTTATCGAGAAACACGAACCATGTGTGATACAACTGGCTGGCAAATAAAAACTAACCTATGAAGCAGTCTGAAATTTAGTATATTGTCATGTGCCAGATGACAGTACACGACAGTCTTCCAACACGGGTACTTATTAATCGACCCTCGTATGTCTAACTTAAAGTTTTCCAATTTCAAACTGCTAATATTTCTATCGTACACATCTTATCCTTTCGTCAAAGATCTCCTATGGATTTGTTAATTTTCCTGTGGGACCCCATATCGATGTATTGTTTTCTTCAGAACAGTAATTCATCAGCCATTTTCTTGCAAAATTCCAAATACCTTTGAAAATCGTCAAAAATATTTTCACACCCTTGACTCGAGTAACGCTATTCCCTGAATTGGATTGGCTCTTTACTTCCATCCCAGCTTTTACTCTCTATACGCGTTTAGTTTCATTAAATGTATTCAAATTAATAAAAATATCCAAATACCATTTAATTATCACTTGATTATCACTTTAATTATCATTATTACTTAACAATTTATAGATAATTTTTTACTTTTTTGTGCAGAGACAAGGATGTATTCACGGCGAAGAGTTGCCATACCTCTTCGGGGCACCGTTGGTCGGTGGTCTCTCTCACTGGCCGAAAAACTACACGAAATCCGAGATAGCCCTGTCCGAAAGTGTTATTCTGTATTTCACGAATTTTGCACGGACCGGGTAAGAAAACGATCGCCCCAAAAACTCTAATTATATTCACGATAATAACTGAAATTTCTATAATTTTAATTTTATACCTTTTTATTATTAATGCAGAAATCCTAACGAAGGCACGCCGGATCCAGGACCTCCGGGACCTCGTCCCGATCGCACGAAACTTAAAAATGTCGCGTGGACAGCCTACGAGGAGAAGCACAAAAATTATTTAATAATAGGTAAATTAGTACTGTAATACAAACTTACTTTTACGTTACTTGCACTTGTAGGATAGATGCGTTATACTGAGGAGGTTCTGCTCGGAACTGAAAAAAGTGACAACAATATGACATTTTAACGGCAAATTTCTACAAATATATTGAGTGAGCCTGTAAAATTTTAACAAGATTCACTGTCTAGTTTCCAAGATAAACAATCGTAAAAATACCCTCGAAATGCATAGGATCTTATGGCATCACCACTATATGATGTGTGGAATCATTCGAAATTGGGAATGAAAATAGTGGTGGGTGGTTAAAACTTCAGGAAGGTGCAGACTTATCTATTAAAGCGGCCCAGGAAAACTAAAAAAATTAGTGCGTCGTGAAGATACGCGATAGATGTGAAATTCCATGGGGGTAGTTGAAAGGATAATTCGATTTTACTGTTTAACGAGAGGGGAAGCATTTCAATAACTCATCCATAACTTTTCAATAATATACATTGCATTTATTCAATATCATATTTACACTCTTGTTCCAAGTGTCGCACTTCTTGTCGACTGTTTTGTCAGGATTCTACTTATATAAATAAATAAATAAAGACGCAGACTTTATTTATTGATTAAATAGATTTATCAAGCAAGCACTTCCGATCCTCTCGCTGGTTTCTCTCAAACTGTTGATTTTCTTAGATTGTTTTATTATATCATCGTCATTAGCAACGCCGTTGCTACGTAAGATGCACTTCAGTACATGGGCCCTTCCGTTAAGGGACAACACCACTGTGACGGCTTCAAAAAATCGATTTTTTTAAAACCATTTTAAAAAATCTAAAATACTTTTAAGATTGAAATGCCGTTAGATCCAGGTCGAAAAAATTATTATTTTCGTAGATATTGAATATTTTGTGGAGCGGTGCAGCGGTCCGCGACACTCGGGGTCCCGCGCAGCTGGGCGCCTTAGGGTCGCCAGGTATTCTTCCCGCCTTTCTTAGGTATTCTTTTGGCTCCCTTCACAAAAACCGGCTATTGTTAGCCGGTTAACTATTGTTATAAATATAGTTTCGAAAAATAGCACTAGTTGGCGATAATTGAAAAAATTCCATGGCAGGTATAGGGATAGCGTCATAGCGTCAGTTTGCGAATAGAAGCGACGCTATTCGTGTCTAATCGCTCCGAATCGTTTCGTTTGTGAATATCAAACGCTCCAAATTATTATTTTCAAGTTGAAATGGAGGATAAGAAAGTGTATACGGGGAAAAAGGGAACAAAACGGAGCTATGTGACGAGGAGTCGATCGAAAATTTCGAATCGAAAACCTCCGAAACGTTATAGCTCCGAAAACAGTTCTGCAGAGCATGTGAGCACGTCGGCGAAAAAGTTAAAATCATCGGACGATTTAGAGGTCGGTGTTACTAACGATTTCAGTTATCGTATAGTACAACTTTTCACTGCATTGAACATTATATCCACGTTAGTGAAATGTAAAGTGTGTGATCGTGACATAAAATTCACCGAAAAAAGTTTGCGCGGACTCGGGTTCAAAATCGAGGTCGATTGCGGCCATTGTGAAAAAGTGTTAATCAATTCGTGTCCTATAATTGACAATGCATACGAAATAAATCGTCGGATCGTATTCAGTATGCGTCTTCTTGGCGCCGGTTTGAATGGCCTGATGAAATTTTGTGCATTCATGGACCTACCGCGCCCCATATTTCAGACTTTTTACGATCGAATCATAAATTCGATTTTGATTGCCACTAAAGCGGTGAGCGCAATGAGCCAAAAAAAGGCTGCACTTGAGGAGCAGAGAATTTCGTTGGAAAATGGGGTGGCGGACGGAATTATCGTTTCAGGCGACGGATCGTGGCGAAAGCGCGGTTTCAGCTCGCTTTTCGGTATAACATCGCTAATCGGCTGGTACACTAAAAAAGTGATTGACGTTATGGTTAAGGCCTTACATACGTCGAGAATTTTCAAAAAATCGATTTTTTTTTGTTTACAGATTATTATTCCTTATAGTCTTAGGCGTATTTCTGTGTAAGCTGATTGTAAAAATTCCCCATAGTTCAAAAGTTATTGTAGATAATGTGACTGCCCGACGAAAGGACAAAGGTCTGACGCACTCGAATCAACGCTACCAAAGCAACAAAAGAGGCCAGAACAATTCGTCGATTAGAAAAAAATAAACAACAACAATTTTTTACTGACAAGGAAGGCGTACAATATGAAGCTGGAATGGGAGATTAGACGTAAGTTAACTAAATAAATTTAAAAAATTCATATAGTTCTTGCTCCAGCCGCGCGCGACTTCGAGCGAAACGCGCTTGAAACTTTAAACGCGTTTTTCTCAAAACTACTTTTTCTGACACGGTCGGCATGATAATTCGTACGGTTTTTAATATTTTTTGATGATTTTTTTTTTCAATATTCGGAATTGTTTTTTCTATAGTCTGTCGAGCCGGATTTTTTTAATTAAAATTAGAAAATTTTATAAAAACAATTAAAGTGTGACTTTTTTAACACAAACTTAACATTTTTTTTAAAATTACTGTAAATTGTTTAATTTTTCGAATTTCGAAAATCCGGCTGGACAGACTATAACTACTACCTTATTTTACAAGAATTTCTTTACATTATGCAGGTCCGTCAACATTTGAGGAAGAAATACTGCCGACCGTGAAGCAACTTTTTTTTTACAGTGCTTCAAAAAATGTGATTTTTCATGTTGTAATTTAAAAAAAAAAAAATTGAAATAAATTTTTTTACAAACTTAACACAGTAATAAACAATGTGTAAGAATTTGTTTATCAATTTCTATTTCTATCCCTCCTAAAAACAGTTTTTCTTTTGGTACGTTTTCGGTACCGCTGGACGTATGTAAGGCCTTAAATCGAAATACTGCAAAGCTTGCGAGCATTGGGAAAAAAAAAGAAAACACCGCGGAGTACTGAGAATGGAAAGCTACCCATGACGATGAGTGCCAGGCCAACCATAGCGGCTCCTCCGGAAAAATGGAAGTCGACGCAGCTATCGAAATGTTTCAACGGTCTGAAGAGCTCTATGGCACAAAATATAAATATTATATTGGTGACGGCGATTCTAAAACGTTTCTGGGCATATCGAATAGCGATCCATACGACGGTTTCGAGATTAAAAAAAAGAGTGCATCGATCATGTCCAAAAACGTATGGGGACGCGCCTCCACGAAATCGTGAAAAAAAAAGGATTGTCTGGCAGAGGAAAGCTCACCGGAAAATTGATTGACGAGTTGAGCACATATTACGGCTTGGCTATTCGGAGGAACAGCGATGATGTTGACAAAATGAGGAAGGCAATTTGGGAAACTATCAAACATAAAATGTCCACAGACAGTGAGCCACAACATGACGATTGCCCGGAAGGAGCCGAGTCGTGGTTTTCGTGGCCGCGCGCGGTCGCAAATAGTGATATTTCTAAATATCGCCATAAACCGCCTCTTCCTCAGGAAATATTGGAGGCAATTCAGCCAATCTTCAAAAATTTGAGCAGGGACGATTTGCTGCAGCGTTGTTTGGGCGGCTATACGCAAAAGAATAACGAAAGTTACAATAAATCATTTTGGGCAATAGCCCCCAAGTGCCAGTCCGGAAGCAAAAGAATCATTGATATTGCAACTGATATCGCGGTATTAGTGTTCAATGATGGCCTGAGAAGTCTCATGAAAGTACTGGAGACGTTGCGGATAACCATCGGCCCAAATTGTTTCAACTTTTGCGTTGAGACCGACGCAGCGCGGATCCAGCTCGCGGAGCGCTCGCTTACAGACGCTGCAAAAGAAGCGAGAAAAGCCTTAATGGCGGGGTAGGGTTTTAAAGGCGAAAAAAAAGCATATTTTTATGATTTTTTTGCGGCGACATGAGTAATACAATTTTATTAAATAGAATTACATATTATTGTACAACTATTGAAGTATCTCAGAAAAAATTTTCAATGAAAAATATTGATAAATAAGCCGGTGACGTTGAATCTCCAAAGGCGCCTTGAAAAAAAGTGGTTTTGCGGTGAACATTATAACTCGTTACCGGATCATCTCAAACAAAAAAATTGATATGCATTTTAAAGGTGATGTATTTCTCGAGGTAATCAGGAAGAGTTTTTTTTTTTTTTTTTTTTTTCTATTTTTTGCAGCACTTGGAAGTGAAAAACGCAATTTTAGCTCAAAAAATCGCGCTTAATTTGTTATTAAAAAATTGAAAAAATTGAAAAAAAAAAAACTCCTCCTAATTACCTGTTGATTTATGTGAAGAAGTAATGTTTAAATTTTCAAAAGACTCGGTTCAGTAGATTTTGAGTTCTAATGTTCACAAACTTCAAAAATGACGTTTTCGGGAAAATCGATTTAAAGTTTTTTATACGTGAAAATCAGGTATCACGGCCGGTCGTTTGAAACGCTGTTACTCCGTTAGTTTTACTCCGATTGACTTAAAATTTATATACAATATTCTCGACATATTGTTCATTCAGAAAAAAAATTAAAAAAAAAATGCAAAAAAAATAATTTTAAAACCCTACCCCCCCTTATCAAGTTAGAGGAAAGAATCAGGAGACAACGATTTGCTTCTTGAAGGCCAGCTATATGGTGCCGGCATCGCTGATTGAAGGTAAATAATTTGTTTTTCAATTTTTAACATAAATTAACAAACCCAAAACTTTGAACGCGTTTTTCTCAAAACCACTTTTTTGAGTGCGGCATGCAGCAGAACTCGAGCAATTTTTATCCGATCGACTTCAAATTTTTACTGTATCAATAAAGGTAGATTATCTAGAGAATTACATAGGATTTTTTCGATATCTCAATAATTGTAAAAGTTATAGCCTATTTTCGACGAGAAATTTTGCTCAAAAATCATTCTTTAATTTCAAAGGCGTGCCTATTTTTTTTTTAAACAAAATTTTCCCAAATCCCTATGTACTTCTCTTCAAAATATCATATTATTAACGAAAACACTCGGTATTTTTTTTCAGATCGACGTTGAAGAGAGTTCTGCTGCGTGCCGCGAACCACTGCAGAGATGACAGCGCTTGACGCGAGAACTTCCCCAGCGCCACCATGCGGCGTGATAGATGTGAAAAAAATGTTTTTTGATACATTAATAAACAAGGAACAAAACCCAACAACATTTTTTCGAATATCTCTTTTTTTTCCCACAAAAAAAATTCTTGAAAAATGTGAAAAAAAAACAGGGGGTCACAGTGGTGTTGTCCCTTAATACATTATATCCCACAGTTCGGCCTTCCTGCAGCCGATCGGCGTCCTCGACGATGGATAGAGTTTTCCAGTCATTCTCCTCTGGGTATTATTTTTAAGCGGTCTATCGCAATTATGCCCTTATAAAAACGTTGACTCTGTTTTTCCCCTTCGATATCTTGAATCAGATACCGATCGTTCCCTATTTCTTTTACCACTTCGTACAGACCACGGTATCTTTCTGATAATTTCCGGCTCTCTCCATTCGCAGGTGCTTCGTATCGTACCAGTACCAATTGTCCCGGTTCCAATTTTACTGCGCATTTGCGTTTTTTATTAAACTGTTCACAGAGCGCTTGTTTATTTTTTTGTAACAGCTCTGAGACGTTTTCCCGTTCCGTTTCAACTCCGAGTTCATCGTTCAATTCTTTCAACTCACGAGTTAACAAACTATCACCTTTTCCTATTGGTTTATATTTAAAGATGAGTTCGGCTGGCGTTTGCTTCATTATTCGGTGTGTGCTATTATTAATGGCCCATTGAACTTCGTAGATTTTTTCATCCCAGTCAGTGTGTTCGATGTCGCTTGTTATTGTGGGTAAACAATTTAAAATCACACTATTCACCCTTTCGATTTGGCCATTAGCTCTTGGGGTACCAGCAGCAATTTGTACGTGAATTATCTCATATTCCGAGCAGAAATCTCTGAACTTTCCAGAAATATACGCCGCTCCTTGATCACTGATGATTCATCTTGGTTTTCCATAGTGGAACATTAGTTTTCGCAACACTTCGATCGTTTCTTCTGAACCCGTACTTTTCACAGCTTCTAGCATAACTTATTTACTATAGGCGCAGATCATTCCTAATACGTATTTGTTTTCTCGTGTTGTCCTGATAAAGGGGTCCAAATGGTCAACATGTATTGTGTCAAATGGAATACTCCCTTTGTCTATTGGATGTAAATATCCGGCTTTCTTTCCTGTCTGAGATTTGTAATACAAGCAATTTATGCATCGATTAAGATAGGGTGTCACATAGTCACGCATCCCCGGAAAATAGTAAGTTTCCTTTAACTTAGAAAGAGTTTTGTCGATACCCAAATGTGCAAGACTTTTATGGGCTGTCATAACTACGTCGTTTCTTAGTTCCGCAGGTACATATAATCGCCATCGTCCCTTCGTTATTCGATATACTCTTGCGTTACACATACTAAACTTTTTATGTGTATCCGCCTCACCTTCCTCTAATTTATCTCTGACTGCGAGAATCTCTGGACTAGCCCGTTGTATCGCCGCTACCCAGTTAGTATTAATGTTTATACCCAGAATTGGTATTCCTATGATTGGGGTTTCCTCAGCATGTTCTACTGGAGATCTACTTAGTCCGTCCGTGACACAATTTTGCTCACTCTTTAAATATTCAATGCAATAATTAAATTCTGATAATCTCACGAACCATCGTCCGATACGAGGGTTTAAGTCCCTTTTGTTCTCCAAAAGTTTCAGACTATTACAGTCTGTTTTAATTGTGAATTGTATTCCGATGAGATATACACGGAATTTCTCTAGAGCACAAACAATTGCCAACGCTTCTAATTCATATGAATGATATTTAGCTTCATCGTTTGTTGTTTTTCTGCTGAAGTAGCGGATCGGATGCATTCGTCGATCGTCTTGTTCTTGAAACAACACAGCTCCTAGCCCGTGTGGACTGGTGTCTGTGTGAACTTCCGTTTTTGCTTTCACATTGTATATCGCTAATATTGGTCTCAACATCAGTCTCAGCTTGATTTCTTCAAATGATCGTTGTTGTTCCTCTTTCCAAACAAACGTTTCCCCTTTCGCCAGTAGATTCGTCAATGGCTTTATGATCGTCGCGAAACCTTTTACAAACCTGCGGAAGAAACTGGCTAATCCGATGAAACTTCTTACCGCTCTTACGTTCGTCGGTGTCGGAAAAGATTTAACGCAGTTCACCTTCTTTGAACCCGGTTCGATTCCCGACTGCGAGATTTCGAAACCCAAATATTCGATCTTCTTCTTGAAAAAATGGCATTTCTTTAAATTAATCGTTAATCCTGTTGATACGAGTGCCTGTAATATCTTTTCCAACTTATAGATCCCGTCCTCGAATGTTTCACTCGCTGAAATAATATCATCCAGGTAGGCCATTGCTACCCCTGGATCCAATGTTCCGAAAATCGTGTTAATCATCCTTTGGAAAACGGCTGGTGCGTTGCATAGACTTGATAGTATCCGCTGATAGTACTTGATACTTGATAGTATCTTGATAGTACTTGATAGCGGATACTTGATAGTATCCGCTGAACAAATCAAGACTCGTGAAGTATTGATGACCTCTTAATCTGTCTATTTGATCATCTATTAAAGGCATCGGGTATTTGTCTTTCACCGTGATCTTATTTAGTGCTCGGTAATCGATGCACATTCTTATTTCTCCATTTTTCTTGCGAACCAATAAAGTCGGACTTGCGTATTGTGAGGAACTATTTTCTATTATTTCCGCCTGTTTCAGATCTGCGATCATATCCTTTACTTGTTCCTTTTCGTGATAACTGAGTCGGTATGGTCGGTAACATGCTGGTTTCTCGGTAGTCAGTTGAATCGTTATTTCGGCTGAATTTGCTTTGCCTACCTGATTCACGTTTCTGGCGACGATTCCGCGATATTTGTTCATTACTTGCAGCAATTGCGTGTGTCTGATCTCGTCCAGATCTGAATCTACTTCATTTTCGGTGATTTCTTGATCGTGCGTTTCTCGTGTCAATTTTTTTTCTTCGCAGATCTCTCCTCGAGCAATCGTTTGTCCCTTTTTAAACATTAGCTCGTTATTGCTGAGATTCATTATTGGTATGACGGATTCGCCGTCGTCGTCTGTGCTGATGATACATCTAGGAATGATATTCCCACATTTTCGTGTACTTCCTTCGACATAAAAATCATTCTTTGGTATATTCCCGACGACGTTAATGTGACCGAGATAATTTCTTGGGATGACGATTTCTTTTCCGACTATGAATTTCGTCTTGCACGATTTTGCCGGCTCGATGTCAAACAATTCGTCCAGGTTACTCGCTATGTTCAACATTTCTTCCGTATTTAGGATATGTACGTTGCGCTGCTCCGTAAAGGAATGTCCGACCAACAACGGTACGATTTGTACATCGCTTGGCACTATGAAAACATTACATTTTGCCGTGACGCCATCGATTTCGATCTCTACAGTCATCACACCTATTGGGGTGACTTGTCCTCCACCGTATCCTGTAAACGGTTCCAATTTGTTTTCAAAATATGTTAAATTTAGATCGTCAGCGTAATCTTTTCTTAGAGTCGTCACTCCACTGCCCAAATCTATATAACACCGAATTGCTTTTTTTGTTTATGTACGCTTCTTTGAAAAATTTTGCATGAGAATTTCCATTGATATGCAAAATTCTCTCGTTCCCCGAATTTTTAATACCCGTTGGTTGCTCCTTTCCATTGGTATTTTAAGGACAATTTTTTGCATAGTGACCTGCATTGCCACACTTAAAGCAAATAATTTCTTTCGTATCCTTTTTTTTAACTACTTGTCTAACTGCCGTTTCATCTGGTCCTACGGCTTGGTGAAACTTGGGTGCTTGTTAACCTTGTGCTTCCTTCCTCGGGAATGTAGGTTTTCCTACGGGACGCGGATACTGTTTAATAAACGTGTCTCCGCTCTTCAAGTCTGGTAGTAGATCGGTTGGTTGATCGTATCGAGAAAGAGGTCCCAAATACGAACGATATTGCACATTTTCCAATCCATCGACGATCCACTCGATAGTCTCTCGAGTTCTCATTCGAGCATTGTTGCACTTTGTTAATTTTTTATAGAAATACTCGACGACACTTTGGCCTGGGTGACGTTTGTAATTCTGGGCTTCCAACACTTTTGTGATACCCGTATCTTCACCGAGGAATGTTCTTTATAACAATACCTTCCAGTCTTCCCACGTTCTGTCCGCTCTCTCGAGACTGTTTTCCCATTCCCTCGCAACGCCGTTCAATTTTGATAGGGCATAGTGTTTCGTAGCCAAGTCGTCCCAACCGTACATATCCGAATATTCTTCAATTTAGTCGATCCATCGGTAGATATCGATATCGCTACTCACTGAATCGAAGCTTGGCAAAACTTTCGATAAATCCATAAAGCTACGCGTTCGGCCTGGCGTGTTATTAAGGGACAACACCACTGTGACCCCCTGTTTTTTTTTCACATTTTTCAAGAATTTCTTTTTGTGGGAAAAAAAAAAGATATTCGAAAAATTTTTTTGGGTTTTGTTCCTTGTTGATTAATGTATCAAAAAACATTTTTTTCACATTTTTCACGCCGCATGGTGGCGCTGGGGAAGCTCTCGCGTCAGGTGCTGTCATCTCCGTAGTGGTTCGCGGCACGCAGCAGAACTCTCTTCAACGTCGATCTAAAAAAAAATACCGAGTGTTTTCGTTAATAATATGATGTTTTGAAGATAAGTACATAGGGATTTGGAAAAATATTGTTTTAAAAAAAATAGGCACGCCTTTGAAATTAAAGTTAATTTCAAAGGCGTGCCTATTTTTTTTAAAACAATATTTTTCCAAATCCCTATGTACTTATCTTCAAAACATCATATTATTAACGAAAACACTCGGTATTTTTTTTTAGATCGACGTTGAAGAGAGTTCTGCTGCGTGCCGCGGAGATGACAGCACCTGACGTGAGAGCTGTCCCAGTGCCACTATGCGGCGTGAAAAATATGAAAAAAATGTTTTTTAATACATTAATAAACAAGAAACAAAACCCAATAAAATTTTTCGAATATCTCTTTTTTTTCCCACAAAAAAAAATTCTTGAAAAATGTGAAAAAAAAACAGGGGGTCACAGTGGTGTTGTCCGTTAATTAGGCTCATTCTCTCGAAGTTCGCTATTTCAGGATCCAACTCAGGTAATAATCCACGCTCAATGGAGTTTCTGATCGGCGTGCCTCGATGTTGTTCTCTTGTTTCTATATTATTTTTACCATGCGGTCGTGTCATTCTTCGTTCGTCGTTAGGAGTCCGCTGCATTGTCTCTTCGTTCGTTATCGTGTCGACTCGAATTTTCCTTGGTCGTCCTCTCTTTCTTTTTTCTTAAGGTGTATTTATCGCAGTAGGATCCACGGTGCTCTGATTTTATCACTGTGATCCGTTTAACGATGGAAATTCCAAATATCCTTAACTTAATTCCCGAATCCCAGATCGGTATGTTCACTTTCACTCGCGAATAGAAAATTCCGTTTTCCCGATTCGCTTGATGAATCCCAGATTCATTCACGTTCGAATTCGTACGCGTATTGGATTTAAATCCCACTTCTGATAATTGTCGCACTTCTTGTCGACTGTTTTGTCAGGATTCTACTTATATAAATGAATAAATAAAGACGCAGATTTTATTTATTGATTAAATAGATTTATTAAGCAAGCACTTCCGATCCTTTCGCTGGTTTCTCTCAAACTGTTGATTTTCTTAGATTGTTTTATTATATCATCGTCATTAGCAACGCCGTTGCTACGTAAGATGCACTTCAGTACATGGGCCCTTCCGTTAATACATTATATCCCACACAAGGTGCAATAATAATGGCGGAAATACGAGATAACGAACTAGTTATTTTAATCAAGACAATTTAACTTGAGCCCCCTACAATCAGTCATCGATTTATTTACATTGTATAATCAATACACAAAGTCATTTACTTTTGATAATATTAGAATGTTGTCTCGTCTTAGAGCCTGGCGACAGCTGGTATACGCT
Organism: Oxytorus armatus; assembly: GCA_958009045.1. Taxonomy (NCBI): domain Eukaryota; kingdom Metazoa; phylum Arthropoda; class Insecta; order Hymenoptera; family Ichneumonidae; genus Oxytorus; species Oxytorus armatus. Next base: position 11,779,241 of record OY253748.1, on the reverse strand, counting down.
AAATCATTATGGCCCTTGAATTCCGGAAATTATTCGTGAATGCGTTTCTCATCTTGAATAGATAGACGTTTTAAATCATTTTTAAACCATAATCTGTTACACACACAACACGCTAAATCAAATGGATTATTTGCAAAATCTCGGTTGAAGATATTATGTGCGGTTTTAAATTTATTACAATCTGAATATTGTAATCCATTAGTAATAAGTACATCGTTATCACGAGATAGCTGCGCCACTGTAATTGTTGATAGTTCATTCTCTGGATTATTTACACTGTCCACCGAACTGACGCGTGAGAGTTTAGCAAATGCTCTGCTCCTTTCCCTACTGTTTCGTACAATTTCACTTCTACTTCATTTCCTTTTTTTATTCCGATCTATTCCCTTACTCGCTCGTTATTTTGCACGCCACATTTTTGTCCTTTCCGCGCCCGACTTACTCATAGCTAACACAAAATTACCGATTTGGATGATGAAAATAGATAATAAACAACAATATCACTCAGGAATATACACAAAATATGATGGCTATGGTTATGCTTCTGCTAACGCTTTATTGAAAAAATACAGCTGTGTTTAGCGATCGCCACCCCGCCCGAACGTAGTAAATACAACCACAGGCAAATACGGAGAGATAGATCGAGGAGGCCATACGTCTCACTCTACCGTCTACCTCGATACACGGAAGCAAGCGAGACACAGCTCCTACTCTCTCAACGCTACGTACTACCCCCACCTCTTTTCGTCACACAAAAAGTTACCGATCCGGATTTCAATACCTTCCCAAAAGAAGTTTCACTTCAAAAAGTGATCGAATTTTCAGCGTCGGTCATGAGTTATTGCAAATCAGTTTAACTAAAATGTGCTCAATTCAATGAAAGACGCACGCGAGAGAATACAACATAGCAACAATGCAGTATGAAGAGCGGCGAGAATGACAGCGAGAGAGCGATGAGGCTCGCGACAGTCGTACGCATCGTTTTTCCGCAATGTTTCCAATTGCCAAGCCGCCAAGATACCTACGAAAATAAATTAAAAATAAATGATATTGTTTATTTTGATGCTTCTCCGATGATCAACTAATGGAACAGTAATATTTCGTCTACTTTTGAACAGGAACAGGCTATTCATCTTAGTATTTTGAGACACGAAAAACTGTTCGTTCCTCGGAAAATTAGATTGCCATTACTGTGGTCGCTCCGTTCATAAGGATAGGGTCCCTCCTTATCCCGTGCGCCCCTCAAAATAAGAGCGGAACCTCCTTAAAGATCGGAGCAACCACGGTCTTGTATACCGGTCTGGAAACTCCCTCAAATTTCGGCGGTGGGGGGTGACCGTCTTAACGAAGTTCGTTTTACTTTCTGTAGCAACCACTAGAGGCGTTCCGATCTTAGTTGCGAAGTTATAATGCCAACAGACATAACCTGAAAAGCCCACGATAGCTCTCGCGGTTGTCTGTCTCTGTCCCACTAACGACTCCTGCCGCATTACACATATTTATTATATGTAATTATGAAAGCGTTATTAATCCCGTCAACTTCAATGAATATACTGAATAAATATTCTCTTAATTTGAATCGGGTTTTAAAGATGCTAACTGTTAATCGAGCATGATAAACATAAACTATTTATAAATATCTATCTCATATGATCATATATTAGGCGAAATAGTTGTCTACCTCTTAAAGGATCGATCTCCGTTAGATTTTTTATTGAATCCTATAAAATAAACAAAAGTTTTCATTTTTTAAAATAGAAATATATCGAACCGTTTCATATATTTAATTTGATCCTTTTTCATTATATTTTCGTGAAAATTACAGGTACTCGAATAAAGAGAAAAATTAAAGTATTTATTTTTATTCGTACTTACTTAATTTTGAAAACTGAAACACTTGCAAAAACTTAAAAAATGAAGTGTAAAAAAATGGAAAGAGCTGATTTTTACTTACCCTAATGTACTATGTTTTGGCATGCTGCTAAATAGTCTATTTCGGAACATTGATAAAACTCAAATAAAGAGAAAAATTAAAGAATTTATTTTTATTCATGCTTCCTTGATGTTGACAGCTGGAACGTTTACAAAAACTTAACATAAGATTTCTTCATTAGTTAACTTAGACAATTTTTTTTTAACAACAAATTTCTTTTTCAGTTTTGAATTTTCCTGATGGCAATATTGCCTCATTCTTAATCTTACATAGTATCCATGCTTTATACATCCATGCTTTATACAGGGATAAGTGATGGTGTAAGAATCAAGCACTTCATCTAGAGTCATATCGAAGACATCAATTCGAGAGGAATATTTTGTAAATGATGCTTCGATATGACGGATCAGATGAAAGAAATGAATATTTGCTTGAATCAGGCCACCTCATGATTTCATTTGCACCAGTTGCGACTCTGAAGACCCGCAGCTGGTTTTCAATCTCACAGCTTCTTGACACACTGGATAGGATTCATATTTTTTATGGAACTTCAGGGATATCTGAAATATCAATAGAGGAAATTTATGTATGTTCAAATTACTTTTATTTCATCGCTTTTATATACTACCAATGCAATAGGTACTGTCTGTTAAGGAAACTCACCGATACAAGTACTGATTCCTTGATTTGACGGTTTCGTGACTCTAAAAGACGAAACAGGGCTTGGATAATTTATTTCAAAATTCGAAACTTGTTTCGCATAGCCATGCTCTGGCACACAATTTTCCTTTGCTATTGAGACGTCATTGAACCTTGTTGATACAGAAAACTCGTTGAGTTGCATTCTTTTGTACGTGATCTAACATATTGAAAAATACTTGATATGAGTAACTATCTTCTCAAACTATGTGTAAAATCTTTTCATTAATCTTACCCGTGCCATTTGCGAGCCACTTGCGTGCCCTTACTTGGCCATTTGCGTCGAGCTTACGAGCTTGACCCATTCGCGAACTATGTCGTCATGATTAAAATGCTGTTCGTATACACGATCCGTCTTTTGTAATTTTACAACATTTTACAATGCCTGAAATAGACTCTTTCCACTTTTTCCGCATATCAATTCCTTTTGGCACTTGAAACGTAGAACATTTCTTCCTTCTTTTGCTACCGGTTTTGCAATTTGGCACTACATACTGATATCCCATTTTCAATATAATTATCACTAATAGTCGTGATATAAACGAAAAAAACGTAATATGCAAGGATTGCAATATCGAGGGGTTTTCAAGTTATGCCTGTTGGCATTATAAGCTCGTAACTAAGATCGAAACCCCTCTATTCGTTGCTACAGCAATTAAACTTGACTTCGTTAAGGAGGTCACTTTCAGCGGAGAAGTTTCCAGACCAGTATACAAGACCGCGGGAGCAACCGTTTTTTCACCGGATAAAAAAGAATTAGTCTTGCCCTCTCTCGGTGACGAACTGTACTATACTGAATAGAAGAATTTAGACGCCAGTGTCTCCCTCTTCTGCGGGCATTCTTAACCTACAATAAGTCATTTAAAAAAAGTGTTGTATTAAAAGTACATTAAAAAAAATGCAGAAGTTGGCTTTGGGAGCATAGTCACTAATCATAGAAATTAGAGACCAATATATTTTTCTCGCAATATCGTTGTTTACAATAATCGATTTTAGTATAATCGTCCTCTCCTATATTCGAATATTTAAAACGCTTTTGGAGGAGCGTTTTTTACTTTCTCATCAATCACGAAGTATCTAAAGAGAGAAAATATACCGAAGAAAAATTGAGCTCTCAGATTATGGTTTAAATACATGTCCTAGAATGTAAAAAAGTATTTTCCCATTTCTGTCTGTCTATCCATCTGTATCGTACCGGAAACACAATAACTTTTCAAAGAGGTTGCGAATCCTAGCGAAATTTGTTGTACCTTCTACATATAACTTGTCGGTTTTGTATTTCGCAAAAAAACATCAATCCATCCCGGTACTGCATCCGAAATGTGAAAGATAATAAAGCGGTCAAAAATGATAAAATGAAACAAAATTGTCAGAAAATGTGGAAAAAAAGTCAAAAGTTTCGATAAAAGTTAACTTTTTGATCCGCAGACAGGCTTAAATATCAGCAGTCAGCACAGAATAAGGGTTATAGTACAACGGTGTCTTTGATAAATTATAGAATCACTCGATAAATGTTAGACTCCAAGTCAAACATCGATCATGTCACTGGTATACTGAAAGAATATTATCACAAAGTGAATGATCTTAAACGGTTTGCGGTGAGGAATATGCCGATAGTTCACACTCAATATCAAGGAGATGACACGCTCCGACCACTTGGAAAACGCGAATTGGATGCTAATAACGCCCATACTACGCAAAACCATTTGTAGCACTACGCTGTCTCGTATTTCGTGAGCTGACAGTCAAATTTTTTTACCGCTCGCTTAGGTTGAAATTATTTTACGAATTCAATTTTTCTCATTATATCGTTCGTAGTTTTACCCCAGTAATGTCACAGGAATAACTCCAAGTCAATAACAAATGTGATGACAAAGTCACGAGTGGCGATTACGCCAGTAGCAACTGTTTCGTCTCCAATTCTTCTAAATTATTTCCCCAACGTGTCTACCTCATCGTCACATTTTCCATTCGCTTTCAATTTACTTAACTCCGTCAAGCGTAAATGCTTTACATCGTCAACTTCGTTACTCTGAACCAGATGACAGCTTACATTTCGCTAGATTCACCTCCCCACACCCTCCTTTGCTCAATCCTGCTACATTTCTACCACGCTCCAATTGGCTAATCGCGTTTTTTCCCTCTCAATTCGGACGTTATGATCTTTCTAATATCTCTGGTCTTCCATTAATTTCTGACTATTGCTATGCATCTCGTCGAATTAGTTATCCAGCCAGCGTAACGATCATTATTTCTGTACGCAGATACAAAATCGAAGCTCAAGAGCCACTACAGAGCTCATCGACTCTCATTTTGGCTGAATCTCGTACCAGATCTTCACAAACCCGGCTCGGACGATCTGCCGAGATCGCATCATCTCCTCGATGCCGAACAAGTGAGTGGTTTCATTATAAAAGTTACGTTACTATTTGAACAAAACGAATAGTCAGTCGTATTTTTCATAAAAATTAGTACTTCGAGCTTCCCTAGGTCGCTAATTTCGAATTAAAAGACAACATTTTTAAACGACAAAGGACGGAATCAATCGCAGATTGGCACCTCTCGATACTTTGAAAAAGGATTCTTCATTTACTCTTTGTATATTTTTAAAAATAATCTATTATTTGTGAAAAGCGATCTACAGTATTTGTAACTAGTAACAGGGAAGGTAACGATCGTAACTTTTCTTTGTTACATCTCTTTTTTAACTTCCTTTCATCAGAAACTTTACATTATTATCTACATTATGGAGTAAAACTTAAACACTATTATAATAAAACTGAAATAATAATAAATACGTTATTTTAAAAAAATTGAACAAAGAATGAAAGTAATGAGCGGTGCACCACTGTGCATGTCGACGTGCGATCAGCATGTCGAAGCAAAATTCAAAAAACAACGATCCGATTTTAATCTCAACTGATACACGTGAGTTTTTGAGATCGCTGATTTCAGACTGTAGGTAAAAACTTCGAAATTCATGACGGCAGAGTCAATATCGCCAAACAACAATTTTTTAAAATAATTCGATTTGAACAAAAGTAGATATTATAATGATAACTAATTATACCGTTTCCCGAATTCCTAATTAATTGGATATTTCTAAAATGGTAACAATAACAATTTGTATATAAAATCACCCCAACTGAACAAGCTCATCGATAATGTTTTGTTTTTGTTCTCTCCTTTTCTTTACACTCAGATACCACCGAGATTTATAGACAGGGTTGCAACAACCGTGAGTTCAACGACAACCGAAATGACGACCGAGGGTATTCACAACACTACAACGGCGTTACCGAGCGAATTAGCATTTGAGGAAACAACGACACAACCAGAGGATGGTTTTGCCGCTTATTCGACGGCTTTGAGCGTCACAATAGCGATCGGTTGTAGCCTATTGATACTAAATGTTTTAATATTCGCCGGTGTTTATTATCAACGTGACAAGAATCAGCATCACTGCCCGAAGAAACGTCATCAGGAGAATGGTCAAATGCCAAACAACATATGCGGCGAGCTCGAGACAAAAACATCGGCCGAACGTCATCACATACAGCATATGCCACCGCCCGATTTCGCTGATTTACAAAATAACACTTGTCACGTACCGATGCCACCTCCACCACCGAAAAACACAAAACCCACGAAAACTGGACAAAATTTGATCATGAGCCCGAATCAGTTGCAACAAGAGTCAATGCCAATGTCAGGTCTTGGTACGCTCAAAAAAGGACACAATCATCAACAGATAATGGAGGAATTGAGAGTCTGACTCTAGGAGAACGGCTCCTCGTAGAGCTGGACAAATTTATCACTTACGAAATCATGGAGAAACGAAAATTTCACGACTATTGAAAAATGCAACGGTCGAAAATCGTGACCTAGTGGTTCGCAATTTAAATATTAATTTTCTTCTTAAATCAACCAGTTTTTTGAACTGGAAAGAAAAACGCGATCGGGAGGACGTATTAAATCTTGAAATTAAGTTCGTTGAAAAAAAACAAACAAAAACCGTAATGACAAAAGAAAAAAGTGGACACCGTTAAAAAGAACGTTTGATCGAGACGTTTGTGACGATCAAATGACAAGGAGAGTATTATCGACGGCTGCTCTCGAAATTGCTACTCCGACGTCAAAAACTAATTCAGTGGAGACTTTTAATAAAAATAAATGCAGTGACTCGAAACGTATATTATAATCGTATACTGCGACAAGACAAATTCGGGACTATGTATAGTCACTACACTATACATAGTGGCTGTATATAGTCACTATATATATTGACTATGTGTAGTTAATATACATTCACAAAGCCATTGCAAATGATATGTTTTCCCCAATGCTTTACGTCCTAAGCGAATTATTTTATATCAATAAAAGAAAACAAAATAAGACCATTTTAACTATCGTCGAACAGGAGGATCGAGCAAAATTTCATCTCTCATTCATCACACCAAAAGAGAAAAGAAAAAATACAGTCTGTTCAAGAAGAAAAAGACCCCATCCCATTCATCCCCTTTGAGGTTGGATTTTCAAAGACAAAAATCGTTAAAACATTTTTTTGGGATCTCCTTTAATCCTAAATAGGCAAGAGAAGCGAGAGCAATAATGAGAATGAAAATTCACAAAACCTATCTTCGTTGCGTTCAACGCAAACATCATAATGAAATTCAATAACATTTTTTTTTATTCAAGTGCATATTATTAGCTAATGCGCAATTACCTAATATCTCTTCTAATCACCTGCATTACCGATTGTAGCTTGATACCTTTTTCGCATGCTTTCAACAAGATTTTCTCCACGTTTACAAAATCATCCCCAACATGCATTTTTACAGGGTGCTTTAGAATCCTATTGCGTTGTGCGCTGAAGAATCCTGTTACTCATCGTTGACCACGCTTTTGATAACGAAGACCATGCTCAGAAAGAAGATTCGTCCATGAAGATAACATTATTCCAATCTCGATCCAAACTTTCCTTTGCCCACGCCAGTCGTTTTTCTACGTGCTTTTCTAACAATAAAGGTTTCTTCAAAGTTGATCGAAAAGACGTGCGTTTTCACACAAGCGACTTCGAATCGTATTTAAAGAGACGTGAATTCCTTTTTTGTGGAGTTTCATTTAGGCTCAGGGCAGCGAAAGGCCTGGCTCGTCTTGAAGAAGACGTAAGATCGTTTTATCCGCCTTCGTTGTTGTCACGCGGGCGAGTCCGCTTTCCGGTCGATCGGCTTCATTTCCAGCCTCCAAATATCGCTTTACCCACGTCTTAAGGGGGGGGTAGGGTTTTTAAATTATTATTATTATTATTATTATTTCTGAATGAACAATATGTCGAGAATATTGTGTATAAATTTTAAGTCAATCGGAGTAAAACTAACGGAGTTACAGCGTTTCAAACGACCGGCTGTGATACGTGATACGTGAAAACTTGAAATCGATTTTCCCGAAAACGTCATTTTGGAAGTTTGTGAACATTAGAACTCAAAATCTACTGAACCGATCCTTTTGAAAATTTAAACATTACTTCTTCACATAAATCAACAGGTAATCAGGAGGAGTTTTTTTTTTTTTTTCAATTTTTTCAATTTTTTAATAACAAATTAATCGCGATTTTTTGAGCTAAAATTGCGTTTTTCACTTCCAAGTGCTGCAAAAAATAGAAAAAAAAAAAAAAAAAACCTTCCTGATTACCTCGAGAAATACATCACCTTTAAAATGCATATCAATTTTTTTGTTTCGGATGATCCGGTAACGAGTTATAATGTTCACCGCAAAACCACTTTTTTTCAAGGCGCCTCTGGAGATTCAACGTCACCGGCTTATTTATCAATATTTTTCATTGAAAATTTTTTCTGAGATACTTCAATAGTTGTACAATAATATGTAATTCTATTTAATAAAATTATATTACTGATGTCGTGAAAACACCGCCTCGTATCATTGTGAAGATAACGAATCCACTGATATCAACCACTTAGGGGATAACGCCACTCTAGCGGCAGAAAAAAAGGCATAACTTTGACAATTTATTTTGGGAGTATAAAGAAAGGAATAGGATTTCTTTTCATAGGGTTTATTTAACACATATTGAAGTGTAAGATTTTTTTTTACTTATCATTTTGATACAAAATGGCGGCGACAGAGCCCATCTCGAAAATCATCTTTTTTTTAAACACCTTCACGGGAGTACGGTTTTCTCGTAAAATAACAGATCTGAAACCAAAAACCAAAAAATTTGTTATGCTATACACTACCGGCTATGGGACTTCGTAGGGATTTTTCTTAAAGCAAATTTTGTATAATAGAAATGGTGCACTTTTAAAAAAACGAATCGATTTTTGCCAAAAAAAAGCACTAAATTGTTTACAAAAAAAAGTTTATGTTAAATCAAAAAATGGCTAGGTACTCCGGTAGAGAATGTAATGGTGGAGTTACTATCAAAATTTCAAATCGAACCATGTACGGCGTTCAAGTAATACTTCCGCCCAATTTGAAAAAAATGATTTTGAAGATGGGCTCTGTCGCCGCCATTAAGCCGTTTTTTTCTGCCGCTATAGTGGTGTTACCCTATAATGTGCTGGTAAGCTATAATTGCGCAAAAGAACACGAAAGATAGATTCAAACGAATAAGGACAAATGGCGCTGCGATGGCTCCTTACCAAATGACGACGGTTGCTTCCTTATTGAACAGACTGTAATACTAGAAAGGGAAATCCAGTTGTATTTATTGTTAAGAAAAATTAGCGTTTTTTTCGCGAGGTACGCAAAAAGAAACGCTGTATTGTGTGAGGAAAGACAAGAACAAGAGAAAAAAGATGCTGAAATGAAGCTGGATTGTCGATTAGGAAAGTAATATCGTTTTTTTTTGCACTAAATGTACCAATGCTCAACCGACGAGACATGGCTCGACGATACTTACACATATGCCGAGTTATTCGACATTACGTCGTAACATTGAATGCAAATTCTACACACAATTTGCACTAAAACGATGGAACTGAGCGTCGTTTAAGAAAAAAAAGAAAAAGACCCACGTGCATGCAAATTGATACTGCCATAAATGAACAAAGTAAATCGAACTGACGACGTTTAGTTGGAATAACGAAACGGCGAAGTATTTTTTTTTTACCGAAACCGGTCGATAGAATCACAATGATTGCGGTCGAATTGGTTGTCAATGTAAAAATCGCAAAATTATTCTTCCACGATCAATATGAACGTTGTCTTACAGTTGACCTACACTCGAGATCGCTTCGGCAAAATCGTATATTCCGACTTTTCAAACTTGGGTTATCGTGGATGCAAATACTTTGTAAATAGTATAAAACAATGAAGGCGATGAAAAAACATGGATATGCTAATTGTGGTTAACAAACATCGTGTTGGACGATGGATCACGAATTGTAAGGGGAGTAGACAGTAGATCGAAAATGCAATGTAATATAAATTTAAGTCGAAGAATGAGACTGGTGTGTTTAGAAACAAAGAAAGAGAAAATACACATACCAAATCGACACGTACAGGGCGCAATTTTAAATTTGTATATAATTGATATTACAATAAATTACGTAAAGGATTACTATCGATGAATCAAGTTGAATATTTTGTGCCAAGGTTCCAATTTTTATTTTCAGACAAAATGGTCTTCTCGAATTTTTCGTTAGTGAATTCATAGAAGGTAAGTTGATGAAGAGTATTTAAGGATTTTTATACACTCACAGCCTTATTAAGATTCAATAAACGTTTAGTTACATTACAGTTAATGTATACATTGATTGCTCGACGTTCCTTTATCAAATGCGTCGAAATATCTGTTTTACGGATTCTGTATTATCGTCAAAATGCTTTGCAATTTTTGGCCAAACGGCATTCCCAAACGATTAATCCGAATGATTTCAATTTTGGTCAAATACTTCTGGACACTTCTATCATAATGACTAAAATGATGAAACAATAATAGATAGAATTATTAGTGTACAGCGATTCCGAAAAAATTTTACCATCACATTCCAGACTGATATAAACTAGATCTGCGACTTGCAGACGATCCGGATAATCCAGATCGGACGGATTCGACGCTTCACGTATGCAAACTCGGATACCCGGATCCGGATATCGCGGATCTGACAGATGTCGAGGATCGCACGAATTTAGCGGATATCACCGATTTTACACGACTCCCGGATTAAATCACGATTACACGAACCTAATCTGGATTGGTCGGACCCAATCCCGAGTAATAGAAAAATAAATTATGGGGAACGTAACATTGCTGACTTAAATGACAATAATCGCTTCATTTTAATAAAATTCGGTATTCAGGTTTTCTAGATAGCTGATTTCAATTTCGACACTGAAATTTAATAATTGTGAATGATGGGTCGATATAGTCTAGTGGATTGTAAAATATCAGCTTTTTAGATGAGCTTATTGTTAGTATACTCAAGTTTATTTACGTACACTACGGACGGCAAACGATTTTTTTTATTCATTTTTCATTCAAACATTTTGGCTTTACATTCAGGATTAACATCAATTCGATTCACTATTTTGAACTTGGATTCATTGAATATTCAAAGTCAAATTAGCGGTTTACATATGACCCTGAAGATCAGACAAAATTTCAGACAAATCAGACAAAATGTACTGTTCACCATACACTAGTATAAGTACTTCATGTTTGATTTATGAAACTTCTTTTGTTATTAACTTTTGAACCAAATATGAGCGACGGATAAAACTTTTTTTATATTACTCAGGGGGTATACTTAACAACACATGTGAAGAACAAGATGATTGGGACTGGATGGTATAAGGAAAATAGCTATATGGATTATTAACTTTATTTGTTAATAACTTTTTAATAAATAACGTCCGCCAATTTTGTCAGAGGAAAAAGTTGTTTTGCGTGTGCAAAAACGCGTCGAGTGGGTCTATTCCGAAAGGAATCGGAGGGGGGTCCCCTAAACCCGATGTTTACCCATGTTACGTCCTGCGGTTTTCGGAGATTTTTCAACGATTCGAAATTGTCAGTATAAGGCAATTTTCGGATACTCAATGGAACAATCATGAGAGAGGAAGATAATTTTTCTCTCCTCTCGACACCGAATAAGAGTGCGAGTATGCATCAAGTCACCCACAACCAACACGGTCACGCACCAACGTAAACCTCTAGACCGTGACACAACGGCGTCAGTAATATTAATGGTGAAAATAACAATTTCTCTATCAACAACGTCAAGAGGAAACATCGATCGAGCTGGCCTTTGTGCCACAGCGTGAGACCCATGCGTCGAAATCTTCATGCGCGCGTGGCGATACTACCAGGCCACTGATTCGTCGATACCCTCGCAGACGCTATAGTGCGTGTACACTGATATACCCGAGTGTGACGGCGATGAAAGGCGTGCGTTCCTTTACGAGTGAAAAGAACAGTGCCTCGTTTTTCTCGACAATAAAACTATATGAGTATATTTCCCGAAAGTGCGCGAGTGAAAATGTATTGTAACAGTAATGTAACGTCAAAGCATGAGCATGATACCTGGGTCGGGTCGTCATAGGTAATAGAGATAAATATTGCGTTGTATGTTTGCGAGCGAAATGATTAGATCCTAATGTAGGAATTTGCATGAGCTCCGATTGATCAATTTTTTTATTCGTTACTCACTTTTATCTAGAGTTATATATATTCTCCTTCTGAGATTATATTTCCTTTTGACATGTTGTTTTATTTATTCAAGCCTTCAACGTTAGTTTATTCAAGATTTTATATGTGACGGTTGTCTAAGGGGGGCTCAGTTTGTTAGTACGATCTTCAGAGTGGAGCATTCAAGACGCAGATGGAAACCCTGACAGCTAAAGATGGCGTGCATGAGTCTCACACGTGGTCGATAAATCAGGGTGGTGGTTGAACAATGAACAAGGAACGTTCGTTGAAGAAAGACTTCAAATGGTCACCCGAACCTTCGACGCTATTATAAATTCAACAAACTTTTTCGAGAACCTTTGGTGAAATCAATGTTATCGATTGATTATAAACATCCGCTGAAAGAAAGACACGTTATCCAGACCCGGAACACGAAACTACGACTATGGGAATATTTATAAAAGTTTGACATGAGTTCGATTGGAGTGACGATACACAGCCTGGAGAGCTTTGTCTCTGGGACCGGAACGGCAATATAACTACCCTCGTGCCCATGGCGGTCTTCGTCGCAAGAGTCACCACGGGATAACACGATCTCTTTCCCACCTACACTGCATATGGCAATAGGTAGCCTTCAACGCCTAGAGACAGCGATACAAGACCCACCAACGTCGAGGAACATAGACCCCGTCATAAAGATGGAGAGAGAGGGACGATATAACGAACGAATGTGCCCTCAACAATGAGCTCTTTCCTTACAGCCGAGATATGAACAAATTAAATTGTAGAAGTTAAATGACCGATTATTGCTCGTGGGAATTTTCAGAAAAGCCATAACGTAATAAATATAGTTTATAATTATTAATGTAGGCAGAATGTGTGTGTATGTGTGTGTGTTGAAAAGAAAGATTGCATTTGATTTTTGCATGAAAAAGGGATGAATGATGATTGCGAATGAATTTAAACAGAATGCGTAAAAATGATGACACCACTTTCAATTTGCTTTTTAAATAGAATCATCGGAAATGTTTTCAGTTCAATTAAAGTAATTACGCCTGATAAATCGAGAATATTTCACATCCTAGAAAGAGTAACAATGTTAACACATAAATAAATGAAGCATGTATTTTGACAAACCCTTATACATTGAAAGATAAAAATTACGCAATTGCAAGAAACAGAATGAGAAAAGAATAGAAAGAGAGGGAGAGTGAGAGAGAAAAGCGAAATAAGAAAGAAAGCGGACGACACCGCGAAGAATCAAAAAAGGGAAAAATTGTGACGAAGGGAGATGTACGAGGTCTGTTCAAAAACTATCGCGAATTGTGTGTTTTTTCAAAAAGTATTTATTTATTCATTAATATTTATTTTGTCCCCTTCAAAGTAATTCCCCTCGGGTATAATACATTTATGCCAACGTTTTTCCCAATCCTCGAAGTACTTAAAAAAATCATTTTTTGTGATCTTGTTTAGCTCCTCCTTCGATGCCGTCTTTATCGCTTCAATCGTGGCGTAGCGTCGTCCTTTCATGGGCCTTTTCAGTTTTGGGAACAGGAAAAAGTCACAGAGGGCCAGGTCTGGGGAATACGGTGGCTGCGGCATTATTAGAGTGTTGTTTTTAGCCAAAAAATCGCGCATAAGCAACGATGTTTGAGCAGGGGCGTTATCGTGGTGCAATAGCCAATTTTTGTTCTTCCACAAATCCGGGCGTTTATGGCGGATTGCTTCGCGCAAATTGCGCATAACTTGAAGGTAATATTCTTTATTGACTGTACGACCCTGTGGCAAGAACTCATGATGCACCACGCCCCTGCAATCGAAGAAAACTGAGCAAAACCTTCACATTCGACCGAACTTGGCGCGCTTTTTTCGGTGTCGGCTCATGCGGCAGCTTCCATTGCGATGTTTGAGCTTTGGTTTCCACGTCCTAACCATAAGCCCATGATTCGTCACCAGTTATGACCCTCTGCAGCAAATTTGGGTCGTCGCGGACCGAGTCAAACAGCTCCTTAGCAATGTTAACGCGACACTGTTTTTGTTCGAAATTGAGCAATTTTGGCACGAATTTCGCGGCGACCCGTCTCATGCCCAAATCATTGGTAAAAATCGAATAGCACGAGCCAATCGATATGTTTCGTTCCTCAGCAACTTCTCTAACGGTGATTCGACGATTGGCTAATATTATTTTCTTCATTTCATCAATGTTTTCGTCTGTTGTTGATGTGCTCGGGCATCCGGAACGCATTTCGTTGTTCGCATCTTCTCGGCCCTCTGAGAACATTTTGTACCACCGATAAACGTTGCTTTCGTTCAAGGTAACTTCACCATATGCCACAGTCAACATTCGGAATGCGTCCGCGCACTTAATTTTGTTTTTCACACAAAATTTGATACAGATTTTTTGATCCATTTTTTGGAATAGGCAAAAATCGAAGACAAGCCAAAACATGTCTAACCAAAACAGCTGTCAACAATTAACTAAACATTCAAAATGGCCGATTTTTTCAGCATAAGTGAGGGATATGAGTACCAACCTAACGCCACAAAAAAATCGAAAATCGAATATAAGTAGCCCGCGGAAATTCAAAATTCGCGATACTTTTTTAACAGACCTCGTATACAGAGAATGAGGGTGAGACAGAGAAATCATATGTAAAGCGAACGAGAGTATGGAATGAGAGTAGGAACCCGTGTAAAAAAAATATCGTCTATATAAACTTGTTATAAATCTACGAGAGAAGATCTATGAGAAGTCCACTAACTGGGACGATTGTAGACTTCGATGTAGACTCCGCGATTACCGGAAAAAATCTATATCCTGGCTACATAGGCCTAGATAGATTTATGTAGAGAATCCCTAGACTTTGTTAATAAAAAAAAATTCTCTGACTCCAGATCTATGTAGATCATGATAGATATAACTAAACCACTTTGTGGATGATCCGAAAGTTGATGTGGACGTTCAGAGATCTACGTACATCTATCAACATCTACCTACACGATGGTAAAAAAATCATTATCAAGACATCTATGTAGATCTTAATAGATCTACGTAGACGACTTGCTAGTTGGTATAAAAAGTTCAGCTAGTCATTTAGAGACGTATGTCGATCTTTATAGATCTATCAAGATGACTTCGTAGATGATCGTGAACCGCTCGGTACGCAAAACCGTTATTTCAATCCATAAAGAGCGACCCTATGTATCATTGTAATAATTGCGTTACTTCTATTATTCGTACAATAACCGCAACCACCGTTCTTACTGCCTCTGTCGAGGACACCATGGCCCGACTTGAAGCAGTATACAGATTTTATACTCTGCTCGCTGCTGCCATGAAAAAATGGTCGCGGCAACAGTATATGAACTGTCACCGGGCTTGAGTGTTTTGCATTATTTCTGACGTATTCATGTTGACATATTCAATGTTTATTACAATCCTACGTACATACCTGTTTTTTTCATACTTCGAAGCCGTTATGGCCGTTCTGCCACGTTGGTCGAAGAAAATCCTTGGTTTGATTTATTTATAACACATTGTCAAGAGATATAGAGGTACATACATTGGTAAGTACATAGATATCTTATAATATATAAATAATTAATATATATCGCCGTGCATTAAATTATTATTTATGACGCCTCATTTTTTTGGTTACCCAATCGAACATTTTTTCCTTGCGTCGGCCATTATAAAGACGAGAAAGAAACAGTATAAAGATGAGTGCATAGTATAACAATGTCGGGAATTAAAACATGAAAGTACGTTCATTCAAATTCCATTTCATTGACTGGTTCAACAACATACAGCTCATGATTAATCTCAGTGTGGAAACAAACATGTTTCAGCTTGTACACTGATATAGCAATCATGTATTCGTCACGTGGCCGATGGCAGAGAAAAATGGAATTAATCATTGTACTACTAAGTGAACTAGCGAACGTATTAACCCCGTCTAGTGGAATCATTATCGCATAAAATGCAGAATTATTATCGCATTTTCTACATATACTATTACATACACAGTCAGACAGCTTTACAAAAGAGTGTATAATGCCTATGTTCCGTACACCACCCAAATCAAAAGTTGCAAACGATGAATTATATTTTCTCAAACGCGTGTAGCTTTCTGAGTTATAAAATATCCCATCTTTTAATATTCTCGTGAAACTATGCATAATATTTCTGATAGGAATACCGCTACGAGCCAATGTGACTAAAATTATGTCTGTAGGATGAACGATTTGCTCCAATTTCCCAATGATGAACAATGCGTCCGTGATACGAGAAGTTTTTCTCCTTCGTTTACTTAATTTACTGAGTCTATCGCAGAACGTTTCAAGATCACTTTGTGGAATTAAAAATTTTGATTTGAGTTGGTCTAAATTAATGAAGATGGATACAGAGCTACATATTTGAAGTGGAGCATAACGAGTACCATGGACGAGACTTTTAAGCATGCCGTTCGCATCTTCGAATGGAAAACATGACGTTACCCACAATGGCCCGAATTTTTTGACAACGTCCGGCAAGTGCAGCAAGAGATGTATATTAGACGTCATATGTCGAAGTCCATAAAGTTTTTCGAATCGTTTTACATACTGCTTCAGAGCACGTGACGCATTGTCTATCATCTCGATCGATATACTAGGTTGATTTAGCGTTGTTATGGCAAAGACAAGGAGCTTTTGATGATCGAAATATTCTGGTTCCATTATGTCCTTTAAGATTGGAAGTGAATAATACAGAAACCAAATCTTGAATTCTGATGCTTTCCAGTAAGCATAATCCGAAATGCGGCGAAGAATTCTTTGAATCATAGCTGGAGGTGCGACTGAGATTCTGCTATCCACAAGATTTCTAAATCTGGATAAAGAGAACACACAACCAGCATATGTTACATCAAACCACAGCATCATAAGTTTTTTCACGACCCCTAGATAAACACAGTGCATGACGTCGATGGAAGTGGTTGCGATATAATCATAACAGATTTGACTAATGACTGAAGGTCCTTTTACCCCTTCGACTATGTGCTGCCCCTCGAATGCTTCTCTCGCACTGATACTAGACGCATTAGAAGTTCTTAAATTTAAAGGATCAACATATGGGTATACTTGAACGTTATCATGTCTAATACTTCGAATTGTACACTTCGGACAGCCAAAAGTTCCATTGTACTGTTGCATGCACAGAAACAAAGCCTTTGCAGGTGAATCGCATGTGCCGCACATAACGATACCTTTAACTCGCACATGGATTTCCATATCGGGTACCTCAAAGTCCAGTCCTCTATATAGGTTCAAAAGTGGTTCCCGAAATGTATCGGTGAACAAATTTGCTTCGGGCTTTTTTTCTCCAAACCAAATACCAGCCAGAATAAGGTTTTCGCGATTAACCCGTTTTTTATAGGGCAATTCGTTAATGACAAAGTAGAAAGGCCAAATATTGAACTTGGATGATTTGAAGAGAGCTATTCCGTCTGTGTTCCAGGTGAGAGAAATATTGGAAGCATTTGCAAGGAAACCATGATCTATCAATTTTTTATAAATTTCACCATCGTATATATCCTCTAAATTGTCAGCAAATTTTTTTTGACGATTAAAGCGATAATCAAGATTTCTATAAAAACCTGGTCTCTTGAATAACTTTCTGATTTGATCGATGATTGGAATTTCGATAAAATAACTAGTAGCGGTATTTCCCGGGCATCTATTACACGGAGAATTTGTTGACAACAATTTAGCGAAACATGCCGAGCAATAAAAATGTCGGATAATCGGGGACTTGACATTCGCAAAGAATTGTTTAAACCGATATAACGTTTTGCAACAGTGATTGGGTGATGGACAATGCATAGACAGCAGTGCCAACAGATCCGTTAAACACGATCCTGAAATCTTGTGTCGCAGAGAAAAGACTAATATCGATAAAATACTCTGCGCAACAGTAATAACAGCTCCTGGGTATACCGGACGATTACTTTCATCTTCATTTTCGAGGTTATCTTCTTCTGATTCTGTATCCGATTCAGTTTCCTCCGAGTCAGTTTCATCACTGTTGATAGCATATTCTAAATTGTCGTCGCTGTTGTCATTGTGCTCCTCGTCTATGAAGACATAGAACAGGAATAGTACTCGACAAAACGATTCGTCTCATTTATTACAAAATACAACAGAAGAATGAGGCGACGACGAGAGCCCTTCAGTGAGCCACAGCGAAAGAAGCAGAAAGCGGGACGATGGAAAAAAGTACAAGTTGAAAACGTCTTCCTTGTAAAATTTGTAAGTCCATAAGCTGTATTAAAACCGAGTACTCCATTTTTTTAGACGACGCAAATTATTGATTTAAGATCTAAGTTTTTATTAACGTCAATTTGACTGAAATTAGCAAAAAAAAATATTGGATTAAAAAAAACAAATCACTTTTTAATAGAATTCTTTAATCACTGAGCAAGTAAACTAAGTTCGGGCTCATGCTCTAGATATTTTTTAAAATGTTGGTTTTGCACACAGAATTGGTAGCAAAATTAAAAAGGCGTACCATTATTTCGCCTCTCGCCGACAAAGGTTTACGAGCAAGATGAAATAATAAGGAAGCAATGTACACATTTTTAATTAACACGTTATTTTCGGAGTTTCACCGTTCCACCGACTCTCACAAAATTCGATACGAAATATCGTTCAATGATCCTCTATTCGTACAAAGAAATTTAACCCAATATCTCAAAACATGCGGAAATTAGAGCGATCGCCGGCATTTTTTTAAGTATAACAAATTTTATATAATATGAACCCATTTACCGATTCTGTTCAAATTCAATACTGAAGACTGTTGACCCCTAGCTTATTTGTATGGCAAGTACAGGCACAATAGTCACAATTTTACGAAAGTTATAGCAAACATATCATTTCCGATAAGTATTCAAAATTTTTTAAATATCAACATTTCCTACATCCGAATCTTTTTCAATGGTTGCCAAATTCAATGCCAAACATCCTTTGCCCGTAGCCTACTTGTGTAAAAAAAGTCGACCCGATGGTTTACAATTTACGAAAGCTACAACGACTGCTGATAATCAAACTAATTCAAAATTTCATATCTGAAATTTTTAGGCAGTTTTGACAAAAATTGTAACAAACCTTCAGGGTCTGCTGTTCTACTTGTCAGCGAAATTTAGACACGATTACTTCATGCATTCTCAATATATATCGAGACCTGTACAGAGATATATATAGATCTGTTTGAATTTTGGCAGGACTGCACATCCATGCTTCCCATACATATACGCACACACACGCATACATACAATTACTCAAAGTTGCATACATACACCATACTAAAAGAATGAAAATTACGAATGATGATGGTTATCGACCTGTCGATTCGAGTTGAAATGCCTCACCCTTCAAACAATTTGATTAAGGAATCTCCGGTAAATTTGTTGGTATTCGAAATTAATTTGTAGATTTTTCTAAATAGATATGAATTTGTGAATATTTTTCTCTTTGTCGAAATTCCAGTATTCCTGAATTTTTAGATGATATATTCATGAATCTATTCATTGAATGACGCGAGTATTTTTGAAGTGGAAAATGGAAACTTTCTGCAAAACCATACCTGAAATTTGTAACTATTCATCCATTGGTGAACAAAAATGTGAAGAGATAAAATTCTTCCCGTATGTATGTATTCGTATGTATTTAGAAAATGTAATAATTTCATTTCATGCTACCACACAAAATGTTATTGTACGTAATGGTGTTCTTAGTATCTTTAATATGGTAATATGGGTTTGTATTACGAAGACAAACGTGCGCGAAGAAAGAAAACCCGAGATCGAGTTACGTGGGACAAGGCAGAGGAAGACAAGAAGACGTAAATCGAACAAAATCGAGAGGTTAAACCGGCGAGAGGATTTAGAGGAGAGGAGGTCAACGGCAAAAATCAATGGCAAAAAAAGGATCAAGAAATCGACCGACAATAACCAGAAAACCAGCCCAAGAGGACGAGGCCGTTACAAAGAATCGACACAACGAAATAAAAAGGCCAGTGGAAGACCAAACGAGAATACGTAAATGGGGAATGAGAACAAGACATCAATATAATTACAGAATAAGTAAAAGGAAGGACAAGACAATGAGTGATCAGATGGAGAAACCGAAAGGGCAAAACAACAGGATAGTGCTAATAATGGGATGCGAGTGAGAGGACGGGGGGATCATGTGATAAAGGCGATGGAATATCATGGCACGAGGATGATGGAAAGAATATTGAAGTTAATAATATTAAAAATCAGACGTCGACGGATTCTGCGACCAGAAGGCGATAGAGAGAAAGTTGGTGACGAGTGAATATGATCATAAGAAAAATAATAGCATACCTCCCATTGCTATATCGATATGACCGTCGAACTCCATACGATCACTATTATCGTGAATCTCTTCAGGACCTTCTGAATCAGTTTCATTTTGTTCCAGACTTTGTATTGATTCTTCATCATGAAATAAATCATGACTGCTCTCAATTCCATCTTCCGAACTTGATTCCTTAGTGATCGCAGTCCATGCGCGATGCTTGGAGCTTTTTGAATACTTCTCGAATTCAATCGTTCGTTTCGACATGATACTGGAATGTTTTCAAATTATAGGAAATGTCCAGTTGAAACTAAAAAAATTCTCACGGGTAACGTTTTTCTGCGCTATTTTTCCCAAATCCACGCAGACAGACAATAGAAATAAATTACGTGACATTTTTTAGTCAAAGAAGTATGATGGAAAACAGTCGAATGCTTCAAAGAAGTGAAGACTGGTTGAGCGATACAGCAAGCATGCGACGATTTTGCGTTACCAGCTTCGTGTTTATCAAACAAAAGATAACACTGGTATCATCGTGCGATCATGGAGCGAGAATCCGAAGAAAAAAAATTTGCCTTGGTGTTATGGATGCATGGGTCCAGAACAACAAGCATTATCGAATCCACCGATATTAAGATAGGGAAAAAAAACGGGATGACGGCAAAGTGGGGGAAGAAATATTACCCTGTCAAAATATTACGGGAAAGCAGTGAGTAAATTTAATAAATTATTTTATCGATCATTTCTATTCGAAAAAAACTTCAAAAAATGTTTAGCTATTTGTATATTCTGGACAGAAAAAAAACATTCCTAAAAATATGAAATACCAATGACAACATGATAAATATGAGAAACACACGATACGATGATATCCAACACAATGAAATGACAAATACAATAAGGAAAATATGAAACGAAAACAATGAAACAGAGAACTGATGTCCTTACGATCGCGATATATATTTTTATTAGGCAATAAATCGCATCTAGAAGAGCTCAAAGTCAGCACAGATGGACAAGTGTGGACTCCTGGAAAACATAAGACTCCGCCTCATCTGGCTACCGCTTTTGAAAACGAATCGTTGAAAAAGCAAAAAAAATATAACGAAGTCATCCAAAATGAAGCACGACGAATGATAGATCATTCGTTGTTACTTAAGCGCTCAATATTTGAAGAAGACGAGATAGGATACGACTCAAACAATCACGCAACGGTCCATGATAATTCTGAAAAGCAGGAAGATGACGATACTGGCCAAACAGTAAATGAGAATTCCGAAAAGGAGGAAGATGAAGATGATATTTGCTTCAATTTCGATTCTGACAATGATAGTACGTTAAGTCGCAACTCCACATTTCGTTTGAACTCGCCGTAAACCATCGTGAAATAGTACTTCTGTCACAATTATTCATCTACTGATTTGAATATTTGCGTGCTCGTACATGCAAAATGATGAGAAAGCAATGCGCAAGTTTCAATTTGCGCCATTTTTCTTTGCCTTGACTTGACGGTATGATATTTCCTTGATTTTTATGACGAGTACAGCCTCTAATGTTGTAAATTTAAACCAACATACAGTTTCTTATGAAAAACAATCGAAAAATTTGTTAAATTAAATCAAACCTCAACCTTTCCTCCAATTCATGCTCAATTCAATACATATCTTCCTCTAATGACAATTCATTCACGACAAAAATAATAACCCAATATCTCAAACCTTATGGAAATTAAATCAATATAAAACATTTTTCTTTCTTGACAAAGTCAATAGCAAACATCCTTCACCCCCACCCCGTCATGTAAAAAGTTTTGACTGGGTGGCTTGAAATTTATGAAAGTTCGAGCGATCACATACATTTTCTGAAAATTTCCTAATAGCGTAAAATCTTGGACCCTCGGATAATTTCGACGAAAAATGTAGGAAACAGCAGAGATTCGATGTCCTATACCTGTACAAAATTGCAAGAAATCGATCAATTCGTTCTCGACATATATCAAATTGTATTTTTGGAGCCTAATACACACACACACACACACACACACACACACACACACGGATATTATTTTAGATGTTATTTCCCGATGTTTTCGCACATTTTATCATTTTTCTCTACTTTCAAGCATGGAGCCCTCCTATTACTGAATCTGGAATAATAAATTTGAATGACACGGAACAGCACTTTGAGAACGATGACAGTTTTCCTAAGGATTGCGCGAATGATTCCGAGAGTGCTAACAAAGATTGGGGCAATGAGTTTGAATCATTATTCGACGAATCAAACTCATTGGACCAATCACTGATAATTCAAGAAGAACCTCATGAAAATCGAACAGTAGATTGCTCTATTTGCGCCACTTTATCGCAAGGTACTTACTGTTCTTAATATCTTTGTTTTAGATAACAATAGCTATATTATAGTATTGAATCAGAAAATATAAATGCACCATATAAATTATGAATAATGTAAATATAATCTATTTGCTAGGGTGTCTTGTAAAAACAATCTACAACCTCCCAAACCCATTGTTGTTTAACCTGAAAATATAACATTTAAAAAGAGGGCATTAACAAAATTCCTAAGACATTGCTTAAACGAATGTTCGTTTTACCATGTCATTAACACTTTATTAAATTTACGTCTCACTAAATGTGCACGGTCAGGAGCGTCTTTTTACATTATTCCGTTCATCAAGATGCTTCTAACTTATCACAAAAATAATAGCTGTAACGTAAAGAGCGACTGCTGAAAAAAATATTCCCTAGTGCCTCACGGATAAAAAAACATCCCGTATTAGCTACTTCCTAGTATGTTTAGCAATTTCCATCATTGATGAGGCTGTAATAAACATTTTTTCATAAGTCGTGCGTTGTGCGACAAGTATTATTTTGCGTTAAGGTATATACAAGCATCTTCGTGAATGGAATTACCTATAGTCCAAATCGAGCACACATAGTGAGAGTACAATTTATTCACTTTATATAAAGATAAATATAGTTTTAGCCTGTGCGCCGACTACTAGGCGAGAGGTAGTCTGTGATCATAATATAAACAAAACTCAGTAAAATATAGCCGGCTGTGTCGGCCAGGAATTCCGTAGTTTTTCTATGCCTCGTGCAAATACATTAGTGCATTAGGAAAGAGTGATTCCGGACAACACTCTGGGGGTTGGCACCGATTGAAATAGAAAAGTGCGGAAAACGGAAGGAACGTCAAAACCTGAAAAAGGATACGACCGAAAAAATGCCAATAATGAAACTTATAATAGTTTTGAGGGAGGGATAGCAAAAAAATTAGGCACCCTCACATTTACACTTTTATATAAGGATTGATTAGATTATTTCGCGACCATAGACTATCCCATTATTAAAATATATGTGGAGCATCAACTACAGCATCTGCGGATGCTGATGGAGAACACGAACAAATGTGGATCGAAATTAATTAAAACATATTCGATTCCGGAAAATGGGAAAATGTATCGTGATTACATTGAAGTCGGGTTTTTCGTTTAAGGTGAAGCTTTTGCCGACTGCTGACGTTTATATCAGCAATGTCGATTTGCAACATGTAACAAGCAGATTCAAAAAAAATCCTGCGGAAATGACGAGACGATTAATGAAAATTATAATTGGAACCGAATCTTTGAAGGGAATGACGAGAACAGGCAAAAATAATATGCAAGAAATTCCGTCAAACGTCTACAGTGCTGTCCAAGGTGCGAAATTCTAATGACGTGGCATTAGAAAAATGTAACCGTTCTCATGAGTTTAAATGAATAATATAACGATATATAAAACGACTGCGCAAATGAGATATTACGCCATAAAGACGAGATACGAGACGACAATATGACGATAGGTTAATAATTGATTTACCCATCGGATCAAAACGAAGAAAATGCAGGAACAAAACTAACATGATTGCGACGACAAGACCGTAACGATAACAAATGCAAACAAGAATAATTACTACGATAATACAACGGCGTATGATAGGGCCAAGACAAGACTAGATATAATCATAATATCTTTACTTTTCAGAGTACGTCCAAACTAAATCAAAAAAAAAATTTTCGGCAGAAAAATTCGATCGTTGCCTAACACAGATGTGCAATACTCTACGCAGACCGGAATTGAAAAAAAGGGAACAAACAAATACGGACAGAGTTAATGAATTAATGGGAAGAAAATGTAGATCGAAAAATATTACCGGAATCGACGTGACAGAAAACGAAAAACTACAAGCACTGGAAAGACAGCGTAGCGACAGAGCGGAAAAAGAAGCTAAGGTACCACAGAAAAAAATCAGAAAGACAATAGATGAGGAGAAATGCCAACAAAAAATGATCAAACTACCAGAAGGTACAGCATTACAAGCGCTGGAAGGAAGTCAGTGGGATACAGATGAGAATAGAGCTAAGGAATTAGAAGGCAAAAACCAAAAATTAATAGAAGACCATCGTGATTATCAAAAAGTCATGAAATTACAAGAAGGCACAGAACTACAAGCGCTGGAAAGAAAGTATAGGGATAGAAAAAAGAAAAAAGCAAAGGCACGACATGAAAAAACGAAAAAGGCAGCACAGGAGGAGATGAACCCACAAAGAGCGAGTGTAGAATCCCCAGTGCTGAAAAGACAGCGTAGGGTTACAGAGGAGAAGAAACTAAAATCACGGGATGGGATAAGCAGAAAGGGACGAGAAATAGAAAATGATCAGCACAAAACAATCGTAATGACAGAAAATGAAAAACTACAAGCGCTGGAAAGAAAGCATAGAGATAGAGAGGATAAAGAATCTGAAGTACTACAGAAAAAAATTAAAAAGATAATAGAAGAAGAGAATTACCGACAAAACAATAACAAACTACGAGAAGGAAAAAAATTACAAGGGTTTGAAGGAAAACGTTGGGATAGAGAGGAGAATAGAGTTAAAGCATTAGACGACAAAAACAAAAAGACAATAGAAGAGGACCGACACCAACAAACAAATACCAAATTACGAGAAGGCAACGATCTTCAAGCGCTGTCAAGTAACTATAAGGATAGTGAGAAGGAGGATGGTATGGCACGGGATAAAAAAAGCAGGAAGAGAACAGAAGAGGAGAAAGGCCGCCAGAGACAGATTGATTTACTTCAACATGAGATGCAAATACAATTATCCAAAGAACGGTGCAATATGAAAGAAAAAGAAAAGGTGAAAGAATCGACGGAATCCGAACACCAAAAAAAAGAGCATTACCTGGACGAAGATAAGAATCGGTGGAATACGTATGAACCATACCATAACGATAGAAACAAAATTAGTTCTCGAACTGAAGAAAGAACAAAAATGATACAAAGACACAACGAACCGGATCTAAAAAACAAATCCCGACACCTCGGAGGGAGAGATAGACGTGAACAAAGATACATCGAGAAAGGGGAAGATTACCTGCGCGAACGAAAATGGTATGAAATAGACATAAGAAAACAAGACTGGATGCAGAGGGCGCAGAAACGGAAGAGGGATGAGAGCTACCAAGAATATAGGAATAAGAAGATAGGAATAAGAAGATAGGAACATGCAGAAATAAAACAATGAATCACCAACCACCATACCACGGTCGAATCACCACCAGTGTAATCATGAAATTGAATTAAATATATAACTTGGCTATTAACTCATAATTGGTAATTTCATAAACTCCGAACCATTATATTTATTCTCACTGAATTGTACATCGAACATATCGTTTAGCCTTATTCCGGCCGTATAGAAAGTTTTACTTTAATAGTTCTAATTTGCTTGAGTGATAAACGTTACGTCCAATTTAAAAAAAAATTACAATATCATAAATTCCTAACCTATTTATCGAGTTTTGCCGAATCCAATACCAAACGTACGTATTCCCTATTTGTGTGCAAATGGTTGGCATCATAACCACAAAATGACGACAATCAGAGCGATCATAGAGATTTTTCGGAGAATAAAAAGTCATACAATCTGGCTGAAATATCGAAAAAGCGTGTTGTTTTGTAAATTGCAAAAAAAAATTTCATTACAAATCCTAAACAACGAATTGTCCGAAATGAATTTCTAGTTATGTATCAAAATATTTAGGTCGGCACATAAATAATGGTGGGCGATGTTATTTTTAAACATCTATTCACTCTGGATTAACCTGATTAATCAGGTCTACGTAGATCTCTAGACGACGAGGGCAAATTTCTAGACCCTCTATCAAGGCGTCTAAGTATATCTATCAAGATCTACATAGACTTATTAACACAAACTTTTAAAGCCACCTGCCACGTGATCCATGCACATCTATCGAGATCTACGTAAATCGCGAGTCACGGAAGTGTGCGTATAGAAAACCCCTCGGATGATTTACATAAATCTATATCGATGCACCTAGACTGGCTATACGATTTTTTTGCGATCGTCAAATCTATATCCGAGTCTATGACCGTCCCAGTTGGTGTACTTTTCCTAGACGTTCTCTCGTAGATCCATCACAACTTTACATAGACAAAATTTTTTTTACACGGGAAAGAGTGCAGGAGGGATCAGGCTGTGCGTAAAGCCATAGTGACCCACAGCGCCTTCGAAATGAGGGGTATAACGAGAGAGAAGGAGAGATGGTCCAGAGCATGAGTATGAGAGAGGTAGCGAGAGTTATGCTAAGAGTATGGATGTTAGAATGAGAGAAGAGGATGTGGAAATGTGTGAGAACGAAAGAAATGGAATGACTTATGTTAAAAGACTATGAGCAAAACAAGAGAGCGGGGTTTATTGCAAATTTAACTTGTAAATTAATTATCGTAAGCAATGTAGGAACGATGTGAAGTAAAGTTAAGGGTAGGTGTAAGTTAAATATTAAGATAATTTTAATTATATAGAGTCACATAGGCGTCATGATGCGAGGTGGAGGTGTCTCCCTCTACCTCCCTTTGCGTCTCAGAAGACGGAAAGCGCACTATCCCACCACCGAAGCTAAGCAGTTTAACGAAGTCTATATAATGACGGGTCATAGGCCAAACCAGGCAGTAACTCAGTTTTTTCGGAATAGAGAGTTCCAGTCAGCAGTTGGTTTTTTTTGAGTTCCAGTGGAGAGTTGAGTCAGTTTTTTTGGATTAGTAGGAGTGTTTTTTTTAAGTCGAATTGCGTTGACTTGCAGTCGTTTGAAGTTCGAGTCCAAGTTTTGCAGTAGAGAGTAGAGTTTCCAGTTTTTTTTTGTTCAAGAGTTCAGCGCAGTTCGATTTTATTTTATCTTTGCTTTCTGTGGATTAAATTTGTATTCAGTACTTATTGAAACGACAAGACTAAAATTTGTGACGTGACAATTTTGTGTTAGTGGAAGAATAAAAGATTTGTGAAACGAAAAAACGTGTGTTAATATCGACGCCAGCGTTATCTTCCATTTATTTCTCCTTTGCCGAGAAAAGAAAAGAATCCCGATTGATTTATCACTCCTCGTTCCGGACAGTCAGTATCAATTATCACCGATCAGCAGCAGTATCAACGGGCGTCCATTGGTTCCTGTCCGAGCATCTTCCCATCATTTGTTTCGAGCTTCATTACATCGTTGTCGTTTGCATTTTATTTCATCGCACTCGTAAGTACCAAAATGGTTTTATGCAATTTATTTGTTTCAACCTGCGCCATGTCGCATCGTCTCGTTTCCCGGAGGACAACCTCACCCGTGAGCAAATTTATTGTTTGCGATGGAAAAGGTCTTGCGGACGTTTTTGAGATGTTATACAACTAATTTAGAGTCAATGTTCTTTTCCTAGTAATGGTTTCCCTTTCGCGCGTAATATTCGTCATTAATTTAATTCGTTCATTTCCAATGTTCCGTTCGTGTTTTATCGTTTGTGAATTTTCGACGTGTTTTTCCACATTTGTCACCCGTTAGTTGCTCTCATGCGCCGAGCATACACCCCGAAGCTATACGGCGTCCGAGAAGTACTCCACGCGCTGAATTTTACTTAGCCTTGAGATTAATTTCGTTTTATTTCGATTTCCGCGATGATCTGAGGGCGAATTAATCGAATTTCCATTGTTCTCTTTTTAATGTTGAATTACTTCAGC
This sequence comes from Oxytorus armatus, assembly GCA_958009045.1. Taxonomy (NCBI): domain Eukaryota; kingdom Metazoa; phylum Arthropoda; class Insecta; order Hymenoptera; family Ichneumonidae; genus Oxytorus; species Oxytorus armatus. The sequence continues at coordinate 11,750,525 of OY253748.1, read as the reverse complement.
CGTTTATAGTTAATATGGAAGAAGTTCAAGAACTGTACAAAATTTGAGCTCATGGCCGAATGTTTGGGTTTGTTAAAGGTTAACACCACTCTAGCGGCAGAAAAAAAAGGCCTAACCTTCACAATTTATTTTTGGAGCATGAAAAACTGAATAGGATAGCTTTTCGGTGGGTTTATTTAACACATATTGAAGTATGAAAGAAAAAATGTTTATTATCATTTTTAAACAAAATGGCGGCGACGGAGCCCATCTTGAAAATCGTCTTTTTTTAGAACACTTTCACGGGAGGACGGTTTTCTCGTAAAGTATAAGACTGAAACAAATAATCAAAAAATGTTATAATCTATATACTATTGACTATGGGACTACGTAGGGGTTTTTTTTATCAAATTTTGTAGAAATGGTGCACTTTTGAAAAAATGAATCGATTTTTTGACAAAAAAGCTGTAAATTGTATATAAAAGAAAGTTCACATTAAATTAAAAAACGGCTACGTACCCCGATAGAAAATGTAATTGTGAAGCTACAATCAACATTTCAAATCGATCCATGCAACGGTGTTCAATTAATACATCCTTTGTAATAACGTAAATCCACGCGAATAATAAGATCTACCATCGATAAGGCGAAGATCCCCAAAATTACACGAAATAATGCGAAGCCCGGCTCTTCTCTCCGCAGCGAAGAACCGAGAGACACTTGTCGTCCGGCTACCGTAGTGCTCTAATGAATCTGAGTTTAACGGCTTCACTGTCTCATTCTTTTTCTTTTCTTATATATACCTAGATGTATACGTATCGCATATTGTTCGTAATCTCTGCGAGCCTTTGTGTATAAAGTAAAACAGACAACTATCGCCGTAATCCACCACTCGCCCATCGATTCAACATCGTCATCGTGAGGATCCTTTATCTCAGAGAATCCCGGGCCTGGCCGTCATTTACATGCAATGGAATCTTCAGATCGACATATTAGAGCTGAGTAATTTTTATATACGTACACAATATTACCAAGTTGTATGGAATTATAGATGTAATCTTTTCTTCGGAGAGAGAGAGGAAGAGAGTTACTGTATCACCCGTCTAACGGTATGCCTAAAACGAAATCAATGGCGATCAAGTTAATTTTAATCTTTATTAAGTAAGCGTTAAAGTTAATTCTTTTGTTTTATCACCCATTCTCTTTTGGTTTCTATAATAGTAACAAATAAAAGAATCTTCTTAATAAAATAAAAAATAAAATACAAATATTACATTTTGCGTCCAACGTGGGACACGAGTTAAGCCATAGAGATAAGTACATTTTCATGTCTCAATTAAATAAAAGAACTTCTATTTCGCCGCGTTAAACTCGTTCAAAATCAACAACATCAAAAGTAGCCACTTCGGGTTCGAAGGTATTAAATACATATAACGATAAATCAAAATCTCGCAAGATTGACAGAGCAACTAGTTCAAAAAATGGTATGTAATTAAAGAACGTGCAAGAGCAACACCAAATCTCAGTTATAGCAAATATTATTGAAGGTCGAGTACAGATTTGGTACAATGTCATGAGAAGTAATATAACGACTTTCGAGGATTTAAACGAGCTTTCGCTGATGAATTCTATTCTATCCCTATTAAAATTCGATTCAAGAATCAGTGGTCGGCTCGGAGATATAAAACGAGTGACGAGAGTATGCATGCCTATTTTTCTGAACAATTGAAAGAAACTCGGTACGTCGATCCAAAATTACCAATTTATGAAATAAATTACTCGATCGTACGGCAATTACCCCCTCGTATGAAATCGAGTTTAGCTACCGTAAATTATTCGGACACAAATGCTGTTGCTCAAGCCCTAGCACAATTAGACATCGCTCAGGCGGAGTATGTGAAGCGAAGAGAGTCGCGAGGACACTATAATTCTTAAACAGATGAAATAAACGGACTAAATTTTTCGTTCAATAATCACAATCATGACAGTAGAACATTCGAATAACACGCTTCTCACAACAACAGAAGATATGGACAATCACGACAATCTAGTCAGAGAAATTTTTATCAAAGAACTCATTATAAAAGACATTATGGTGGTGACAATATTAATAATTCAAATATTCCGACTAGTAGAAATCTTATGATACCAACAATGCGACTTCCTGATTTTAGATTCCCACCTCCGAATGTGAAAGCATTTACTCAGCAAAATGATACAGTATATCCATATCCTCAACAACAGAGACAAAATGACATAGAGACGCAAAGAAATCCGTTAAGGCCTTATATACGCGATTTCGTCGATTTTCGAAGGTACTTTTCTAGACGCGGTTAAAAAAAAATGTCGCATATATTGACAACATTTTTTTTACAGATCATTTATGCACATGGTTAAGTATATGTAAAAAAATCAGAAATATTAACAAATGACGGAGATATAACATAATAAAGCAATGTATTTTTTTTGCGCGCGCGTTGATGGTGAAAGTTCTCGGCATCGATGTGGGTGTCTGAAAAAAATGAACATCTTCAGTGTGAACCAACAATATTATTTAAAAAAAATTATTATTATAAAAATTCGGAATTTAAAGATTTTTTACTCAATTTTCTGTCGGTTTTATTTTTTTTATATTTTTTTGTGTCGATAAAATTTTTGTTTCTGTGGTTCACACGATAGGTGATGATACTAAAAATATGTTGTAGAAATTTCAAAGCGATCTGAACCTTCGTTCAAGCGGTGGAACTTTCACAAGGTTTAGAAAAGTGAATCGTGGAAAAACGGCTTTGAGGTTGGTGGTCGGGAGCACTGCGCGGTATCTATTATACAGGGTGTCCCAATAACTATTAGCACCTTAGATATCTTCGAAACTATAAGGTTCACAGAAATATTTGCTGAATCAAAATTGCACAGTACGAAGGGGGCCATCTAATAATACCAAAGTACTTACCCCCACCCCCACCCCCTGGGCTGGGGGTGGGGCAACTTTGAAATATTAAATGGGAACCCCCATTTTTTATTGTACATTCGGATTCTCCATAAAAAAATACGTAACTTTTGTTAAAAATTTTTTTTTCGGTTCGAGATAGATGGCGCTGTAATCACAAAAAATCCCCGAAAGTATAGAAAGGCGATAATACTTACAGTTTCGGTAGTAAATAAAATTACTACGTTTATAGTAAGTGTTCGAAATGACGACCATCAGTATCAATGCAATATTGGATTCTTTTTTCGATTGATTGACTTGCAAGTTTTACAGCGTCAAAACTTATCGATGCACAGGCTGTAATAATTCTTCCCATTGGTTCCCATACAATTCTTGGTGAAGACTAACATGGTAGGGGTGAAATTTGTGCCGGTGCAAAATGCGATGTACGCTAGTCCTGCCAATGCCAGATTCATTTTGAATTTTTCGCAAACTAATGTGAGGATCTCGATACACACTTGCGAGCACACCGATTTCCATTTCTTCATTCGTTACACGTTTCTGGCGTACACTACTACGGACACTTTTGTTACAATGTTACAAAAATGTTACAATGTTACAAATGTTACAATGTTTGTTACATTTCTTCGACAGAAAGGTACAGAAAGTCCAGAAAGGTGATAATACTTACGGTTTACTTCACTGAAAATAAACACTGTTTCAAGGACAGTTTAATAAGTTTGCAGGATAAGATAAACATGATACGATTAGTATCGATAAATCAGTCAATCGAGTGCAATGTATCCGTTTGAAGAGCCTAAGTTTATCACAAACATTTAAAAATGTGTGTGATAAACTTAGGCAAACCGGTAGTTTAAGTGTCCGTAGTAGTATACGCCAGAAACGTGTAACGAATGAAGAAATGGAAATCAGTGTGCTCGCAAGTGTGTATCGAGATCCTCACATTAGTTTGCGACAAATTCAAACTGAATCTGGCATTGGCAGGACTAGCATACAGCGCATTTTGCACCGTCACAAATTTCACCCGTACCATGTTAGTCTTCACCAAGAATTGCATGGGAATGACTTCATGAATCGCGTAGAGTTTTGTCGAACGTTTCACCGTCAGATCGAAAACAATGAGTCATTTCTTAATACCGTTTTATTTACTGATGAGGCAACATTTACCAAACAAAATGTACAAATCATGGGAACGTTAATTTGCATAACATGCATTTATGGGCAACGGAAAATCCACATTGGCTGCGGCAGGTTGAACACCAGAGACAATGGTCTGTGAATGTATGGTGCAGAATCATAGGTGCTAAAATTATTGGTCCTTTTTTTATCAATGGAAATTTGAATGGCAACATCTACAGTAATTTTATCAAAGATACATTGGGACTTTTGCTAGAAGAGTTGCCTTTACTTACACGACAAACCATGTGGTATCAACATGACGGATGCCCAGCACATTATTCATTGATTGCTCGAAGGCAACTCGACGAAAAATTTCGAAATCGTTGGTTTGGACGCGGCGGTCCAATATCGTGGCCAGCTCGTTCCCCAGACCTAACACCTTTAGACTTCTTTCCATGGGGAACATTGAACGATAAAGTGTACAAAGAAGTACCAACTACACTTGACGACATGCCACAAAGAATTATTACAGCCTGTGCATCAATAAGTTCTGACGCTGTAAAACTTGCAAGTCAATCAATCGAAAAAAGAACCCAATATTGCATTGATACTGATGGTCGTCATTTCGAACACTTACTATAAACGTAGTAATTTTATTTACTACCGAAACTGTAAGTATTATCGCCTTTCTGTACTTTCGGGGATTTTTTGCGATTACAGCGCCATCTATCAGGAATCAAAAAAAAATTTTGAACAAAAGTTACGTATTTTTTATGGGAAATCCGAATCTACAATAAAAAATGGGGGTTCCCATTTCAGATTTCAAAGTTGCCCCACCCCCAGCCCAGGGGGTGGGGGTGGGGGTGAGTACTTTGGTATCATTGGATGGCCCCCTTCGTACTGTGCAATTTTGATTCAGAAAATATTTCCGTGCACCTTATAGTTTCGAAGATATCTAAGGTGCTAATAGTTATTGGGACACCCTGTATATGCAACCTTACCTTATTTTAAAAATTTTTGGAATTCTTCAATTCTGTAAACCTTAAAATATTCCTAACCGTTCAGGATAATGGAGTCAAAAATAAAATAAAAATGAAAATTTTTGAAATTTTTCGCGTATATAAGGCCTTAAACTAAGAGTGGTCACGATGCAGTATAGTCCATCATCGTGTCGACAGTTTTTGGATTTTATAGAGGACCTAAATGACGAGGTAGAGGGCACCTAATCGAAACCTTTCAAAATGAAATCGGTAATAAAGCCCAGTCCACATATACGGCTTACCATTGGGAATAACGAAATTAAGGATTTAGTAGACACGGGTAGTAAAATCACTTGCATCTCAGAGGTTTTTTACAATTTATATGGCTAATTTATATGTCTCTGCCCCAATCGGAAAGAAAAGAACAACAGTAAAAAGACAAATACTATGTGAATTTCGGATTGGAGAACTCAAATATCGGCACGTGTTCCTAGTCGTGCCCTATTTGACGTCTAACGGAATACTGGAGAATGATTGGCTACACCATAATAAGGGGATTATAAAATGACGATAATCAAACCATAACAGTTCAGGGTATTACGCTAGACCCCGACCACGTCTCATTTGATCGAGATTTTTCGGAGAGACTTGAAATCTGTCAAACATATTATAACACTCATGGACGCATTATCCAAGCTGAGACATCAAATGCCAAAATCATGTTATCGTGGATTCAAGTGTAAAGAAGGTCGTCACCGACGATGAAATATTACAAAATGATCCAAATTTAGTAACTGTGGATCATGTAGGAAATAAAAAAATGATACAACTGAATAATTCTTATGTATGCGATGAAAAATATGTCAATAGGTTAAGTAATGATGCATTAACCGTAAAGGATAAAAATGCGAATATTGAAAATGATTTATATATCTCGGAGTCCTTTCATATAAAGGAGTTATGTCATAGATATGAATGCGAAAATAGGCTTTGTTGCGAAAAAATAAATCAATTACTAATTAATACGAGAAGGTTGAATAAAATTATTAGCGTCAAGAGAATCAACGCGTGTTATAAAAATATTGAAGATCAAAATGATTATATGAAAATGAAAAATGATAATAACGACGATATAAATTGAGACTTTTTACACGAGAGAATCCCTAACGATAATAACAATCATGATACGTTCGAGAAAAATGTAGACAAAGAACAAAGTTTTTCCGATGAAATCCGATCAGTCGCGCTTAAGCTAATGTTTCTGGGTCGGGATCGTACGAGTGCTACGCTGTCTTTAATTAGTAAATATTTTATTTTTTTTTGTATTTGTATTGTTATCTGTTATTTCCTAACACTCGGCAATTGGGTTGATGTATGGTTTATTTAGGTAGATCGTGGTGAGTATCCAGTGATAACCAACTCGCGCAGTTTGCAAATGTTTGTTCATTGTTCATTTCACACTGGGAATCGATTTTGTAATGTGGTGAGTATCCAGTGATAACCAACTCGCGCAGTTTGCAAATGTTTGTTCATTGTTCATTTCACACTGGGAATCGATTTTGTAAGTCCCTTGGTTTGTATTTCTTGAGTCTTCTTATAATTGCGTTTTCCGTAAGTAGGCCTGAGGCTAGTTTGTTGGGGTGGTTATCGATCCTCATTTCGTAGCGTTGGCTGAGGCGTTGAATTTCTTTTTTGATTGCGTCAATTTTCACCTGAAAAGTCTGTGTATGATGTTATTGGACACGTACCAGGGGGCATTGGCTATTATCCGCAGGGTTTTTGATTGAAGCCTCTGCTGCATGCAGATGTTTAAGTTGCTGGCTGTACCCCATAGCTGTGTACCATAAGCAATACTTCAACTAATGTGGACTTATTGGCTTAAGTATTGCTTTGTAGATCGTTCATTTGTTGTGTAGCGACAGTTTTGAGTTATTGCCGATAAGCCAATACATTTTTCTGACTCATAGATCCAGCTCTCTCCTTTTGGTTTTGATGTGTTTGGCCCATGTTAATCTTCGGTCCAGGTGCATTCCTAGGTATTTGACCTCTTCTACGTTCGGTAGCGGTTGGTTGTAGAGCGTGACATTGGGGCAGTTACCTTTCCTGGTGGCAAACGTGATGTGGACTGATTTGGTTTCGCTAGCTTTTATTCGCCATTTGTCCACTCACTGCTCGACGGTGTTTAGATGCCGTTGCAATATGGTGCATGCAGTTTCGGGGTTTTCATGGGCCGCTAGCAAGGCTGTATCATCAGCACACGTTGCTACGGTTGTGTCTCTATCGGATGGTAAATCTGCTGTATAAATGGTGTACAGAGCAGACCCAAGAACACTTCCTTGTGGTACTCCTGACGTGATTGGGAAGAATTGTGACAAATATTAGCCCTGCCGTACTTGAAATTGCCTGTTGCTGAGATATGATTTGAATACTGCGAGGAAGTACTGAGGTAGCGTTCGCTTTATTTTGTAAAGCAGCCCCTCGTGCCAAACCTTGTCAAATGCCTGTTACACATCTAGAAAGACAGCTGAGCAATTTTTGAAGTGAAACTTCTTGGGCGGCGAGTGAAATTTCAAGGACGCGTCACGTTTAGGCACATTTCGTTACACGAGAGAGAAGAAAGATATTATTTAGAGAGAAGGAGAAAGAGGGCTATATAATCCGAGACTACGGGAGTGGGGCAAAAGAGAGCTATACTCGTACATTGTGTAGCCACGATAGTGGGGCGAAAGAGAGCTATGTATTCTTATGCCACGAGAGTGGAGCAAAAGAGAGCTATGTATTCCGATGCCGCGGGAGTGGGGCGAAAGACGGCTATGTATTCCGATGCTACGGGAGTTGAGCAGAAGAGAACGACGTATACACGATACAAAGCGATAGAATAAGATAGGCTCCCGCATGCGCGCGTTATAGATGTATGCGTCAGCCAGACGCTGTATATGTACAACTGAGGTACTACGCATGTGCTATATAATTAACTCCATTAAAAACTTAAAAAGTTAAAAATGGACGCCAAGTAATCAGAAAATGTGTCCAATCTAGAAACAAAAAACTTACGACTTCAGAAATCGTTTTCTAATATCTAATAAAAAGTGAAAAGAAATCATTTCATAAATTAGCCAAGTAAACTACTACTCCTTCCGCCAATCAACCTGTCCCCTTTTGTACGGTATGCCACGAAAGTCTACTGAAAATGCTGTACAAAAGCTTGGCGTGCATGGTTAAGACAAATAACCCCGGAAAGATCCAGGCGTGATGGGCGGCCCGGTGTTCTTTCCGGACAAACAACATACTCGTTTAGTGAGAAACCAATTAATTTAATGTTCCTACATATTTTTTTCTCTACTATCAAAAGATTTATTATGGGAGAACGGGATAATGGCGAATACCTAAGAGCAGTGTTGAATATTTCCGATACATTTCAACTATTCGGATGTTTTCATGCAGATAATGACGATTTAATAACTTTTTCTTGTATAATGTTAGCCCAAGCAGTCGGAATAAACGAAAAATCAAATTTTGTTATTAGAAAAATAGAACGTAGTGGTCGCAAAATTTTTGTTCGGTATCATTATGTATAACGCTATTACACCATAATATGAATAGAGTGAAACATGTTTTAAAGTTTTCAGAACGAAACATAAAACGTCTTGAAAAGGGTATTGAGCCTATGCCAACCTTCCATGTATAACGCCATTCAATCCTTTCGTACCCAACTTCGATGATACCGCCGCGCCGATCTGACTCCCATTGCGCTCAACCGCCATCAAAGATCACTTACTACGGTATTTCTCTCGTACTCGTAGGACCTGGACACGAGGTGGTTTCGATTGATGTTCACACAAATGAAATGCGTTAGATCCGGTTCAATCTACTGCAGGTACAAAGAGGCGGCGGCCCCTTCGCCGAGCTTATTGTTCTTAACCATGCACGCCAAGTTTTTGTACAGCATTTTCAGTAGACTTTTGTGGCATACCGTACAAAAGGGGGCAGGTTGATTGGCGGAAGGAGTAGTAATTTACTTGGCTAATTTATGAAATGATTTCTTTTCACTTTTTATTAGACATTAGAAAACGATTTTTGAAGTCGTAAGTTTTATGTTTCTAGATTGGACACATTTTCTGATTACTTGGCGTCCATTTTTAACTTTTTAAGTTTTTAATGGAGATTTCACTTTTTTTTTAAAGACCTGATAGAAGTTCAGCATTGAACCAACATTTTGTCAAAATAGAAAACATATTATCCAAAGTAAATTAAGAACCACTTTCAAATATCTCTGATAAAACGATGCGTGTGGATGATGTATACCTATTTTTTTCTTTTCACTTTTCATTAGATATTAGAAAGCGATTTTTAAAGTCGGAAGTATTTTGTTTATAGACTGGACACATTTTTGATTACTCGGCGACCATTTTTAACTTTTCAAGTTTATAATAGGGATCATATCTACCATTGATATAATGAAATTAGGCCTGAGTGTAGGAATGTTTCAATTGAAATTAATGCGCAGAAGTTATACTCATTTACACAGTACCTCATCTTTACGCAGTAATAATTTACAGTTCATGAATGCAAACATTATCCCAATTTCAACTTATCCTAAAGTTCAAACTGCCCCGATGAACTGAATTAGCTGTGCAAAATCGCATTATCTTTTTAAGAAAATTCTTTCGGGTCTGAGTGTAGGAATTAAAAAATAGAAATTCATGCACAGAAGTTATACTCATTTACGCAGTACCTTATCTTTACGCAGTAATAATTTATAGTTTATAGATGCAAACATTATTCCATTTTGAACTTATCCTATAGTTGAAACTGCCCCGATCAACTGAATTGGCTGCGCGAAATCTCATTATCGTTTTAAGAAAACTCTTTCAGGTCTGAGTGTAGGAATTTTTTTATTGAAATTCATGCACAGAAGTTATATTCATTTACGCAGCACCTTATATTTACGCAGTAATAATTTACAGTTTATAGATACAAACATTATTCCATTTTGAACTGATCCTAAAGTTCAAACTACCCCGATGAACTGAATTAACTATGCAAAATCGCATTATCTTTTTATGAAAATTCTTTCGGATCTGAGTGTAGGAATTTTGGAATTGAAATTTATGCACAGAAGTTACACTCATTTACGCAGTACCTTATCCTTACGCAGTAATAATTTACACTTCATGAATGCAAACATTATTCCATCTTCAACTTATTTTAAAGTTCGAACTGCCCCGATGAACTGAAAATTGGCTTTGCAAAATCTCATTATCTTTTAAAGAAAATTCTTTCGGGTCCGAGTGTAGGAATTTTTAAATTGAAATTCATGCACAGAAGTTATACTCATTGACGCAGTACCTTATCTTTTTTTGATGGGAAGAATAATATCGTTATTGCGGCCATCTATATATCACCGAACCAGAGTCTCGCCGATATAATATATTTCATGAACCGTTCCCTACTGGTTTACAGTTATACAGGTGGTGATGCTCTTGGAAGAGGTGAATATAAAATCCCTATGATTCTCGCGGGAGATTTTAATATAAGTTTTGCATCAAATGATTCTTTACCGCTAACTAACTTTCTTCGCGAAAATGTTGGTCTGTACATGAACAATAAACCCAACGAGACAACAACAAAATCGGGAACTACAATAGATGCAATTTTTACACGTTATCTCGAAAACATTGAATCACGGACATATATTTCATATTTTAGTTACCATAAACCATTAATATCATTATTACCAATTGAAGCGCCAACCAATGATAATGTAAATATTGAATAAACCGAATATTTTTTATGCAAAGTTTGTATTATTGTATTTATTTTGAAATGCTCTCTCTCTCTCTCTGTCTCTCACACTAAATCTCTCTTATTCTTTTTCTTTATTTTTTAAGAAGTTTCACTTCAATCATGTGCACGCTGCTGCACACGCAACTTTTTTTTTCCTCTATAGAGGTTCAGATTACATTGTATATCCTATTCACTTGTACAATTGTCGAGTGCTCATTTCTGGATCCAAATTGGTGTTGTGGAATTAATTCTTCGTTGTTTATTGTGACTTTCATTGTCTTGAACAGCAATGTCTCGAATACTTTCGACAGGGTTGGTAGCAGACTTATTGGTCTGTATGACGTAACCTCGTTGGGGGGTTTACCTAGTTTTAAGAACAGGATTATCCGAGCTACTTTCCAGGGCGTAGGAATGTGTGATTTCCGGATTATTGCATTGAATGGAAATGTTATGAAAGCAATGGCTTTTCTTGGCAGGTCTTTAAGGGTTTTACCGTCGATGTGGTCATATCCAGGAGCATTTCTACTTTTCAGTTGAATGTACTTCGGTTGGAGAAGTGTGTTGGATTGGTAGAGTCATAAGTAAAGGAATCTCTAGGTATTCCAGTAATTCAGCATTATCTAGGTTATTTGGAAATGGTTTGAGAACGTTAGCCAAATGGTTAGCAAAAGCCTCTGCCTTTTCTGCATCGCTTCTAGCCCAGCTGTTATCGGCATTTTTTATTGGAGGGCTTTGTTGTTGTGGTTGTTTCAATCGGTTTGTTACCTTCCATAAAGAGTAGTCCGTGGACGATGAGTTCGTTAAATTTTGAAGGCTCTGCTGGATCGATTCATTTTGGTAGTCTCCTATAAGTTTCTTCAATTCTCGAATAGCTCTGTTAAAATTAGTTTTCTCTGTAGGATTTTTCGTTAGCTGCTATCTTTTCCTCAATCTTCTTTTTAGGGCTATTTTATGTTTTATTTTCTTGGGATAGTGGATGTCAGTGACCTCACTTTCTATTTGAGGGGTGACTGACCGAATGGCACCTCGGATTATTTCGGTGAAGTATTCAGCGGCAGCATCTATTTCGTCGCTGTTTTTTAGAGAAATGTTCAAGTTGATGTCGTTATGTATTTTTTCCCTGAATGCTTCCCAGATGACCCCGGTACTAATTGTGAGTACAACAGGTGTATGGTCGAATGATAGGTCCAGACTGGGTTCAAGGTGTGTGAACATTTTTAATGTCCCTTTTGTTACAAAAAAGTCGGGGATATCGGGTATTTTATTTGTATCGGTAGGCCAGTAAGTGGGCCGCCTCGATGATAGTTGGTAGTACTTTTTTACGCGTATGCTTTCGTACAATTCTCTGCCTCTTGTGGTGGATAGTGTAGATCCCCAGAGCAGGTGTTTTGCCTTGTAATCTCAACCAGCAATGAACCGCGGTCCGAGGGTTTCAAAATAGTTTGCGAACATTTCTCTCTTTATTTTGTGTTTGGGACGACAATATACTGCCGCTAGTACTATAGGTCCATACTTCCAATCCTCGATAACTATGGATGTTGATTGTATGTATTCCGTTTCGAACTTGGTGGATTTATGGTATTTTATTGACTTTTTGATTATAATAGCGGTGCCGCAATGAGCCGTGCCGTCAGGATGATTCGTATCATATACGTTATAATCTCGTATTTAAAAAAAGCTTCTATCTATAAAATGTGTTTCCGAGATGAGCATGACATCTATTTTGTTTGTATGGAGGTAAGCGGATAATTCTTGGCGATGTTGTACCAAGCCGTTAGCGTTCTATAGAACTATACTATAAAAATGATTCATTGTGAATTGGCAAACTTTGTTAATATTGTCGTCAGTAATTTTAGCGTTGTATTAAGTAGCTCATTTAGTTGCCTCAGTGCGGATTTGAACTCGTTAAGGGATTTTTCGAGGAATAGCGATATTTCAGAATTATTTGCATTATTATTGTTCGTGTCTGTGTTCATTCTCGCTCTTGCTGCGTTCACGTAGCTTACCACGTTTCTTCTATCTGGTGGGCTGGCGCGCGAGGATCTCTTGGGTTGGCTATCCGGGTTGTCGTTTTTTATGGTCGTTGATCTGTACCAGTGGGGTTTTTGTGTTTGTGTATCTCTTTTTTCAGCCATATCTCCGTACACTGGGCACTCTTTATAGTTAGCTGTGTGATTTCCCTCACAATTAACGCATGTGGCGGGAGTGTCTTCAGATTTTTTGCAATTTACGGTGTCACGCTTCTCCCCACATTTTACACATCTATGTTGTCTGCGGCAGTACGTTTTCGTATGACCGTACCTTTGGCACCTGGTGCATTGTACTATGTCGCTTCTTCTCCGAGGTGGTTCGATCTCTATTTTAGCGTTCACCGGCAGATCTATTTTATATACGTCTTTGTTATTTTTGTCTGGTTCGAGATCGAGGAAGAAAAGCGGCAGGGGCGTTTTGGTCCTGTTCTGTGTTAGGTTTACTACGTTCCGTACTTTGTGTCCGCGTAATTCAATTCCCCTTTTAATTTCTTTGGGATCCGTGGAGGGGTGTAGGGATTTAATGACGACTCTAAAGGCTCGTTGTTGATTTAATTGGTACGTGTGGTATGATGCTCCTACTTCAGCTAGTTTATGTACGATATTTCTATAGGCGTTTGCGCTCTTGGTTACAATTTTCAGCTGTTCACTGCTATTTATAGATTTGTATGTATACTCATCGTTTGTGACTGCTTGACGCAATATTGCTGCTAAATCGCTTATCGAATGTACTCCTGATACGAAGATCGAAGGGGGTTTTGGTTCGCTAATGTTTACATTCGTCGATTGATTGTTATGAGTGTTTACTTCTTCGTTGTTGTTCGGTAATTCCTTGTTGCTGGTTAGAGTAGAGTATCTGTTCTTGCTGACAATACGGGATAATTTACTGTCGCTTTCGCTGGCGGATCTTCTTGGGTGTTTTTTACTGCGAACTATTTGCCAAGGAGGTGATTTCCCTGATGGTTCGTCATATGGCGTCCGTCTTAGGGTTAGTGCAAATTCGTCGCATGTACAAGACGTTGAGGCAATTTGTCTGGTATGCAGTTGATGGTTGAACGGTGGATTTGCAACATTACTTTGGTTATCATCCATTATAATGTCCTGCATGGTTCCATTGCCACCACTCTTTCCCTGCATGGCACAAACGTCGGCGACACTAGAGCTCCCAAGGATCACTGCACAACTTCATTTCTGTATTGAATAATATAATACCACACGCTAAGCTAGGCACAAACACGTCCGTCTTCTCTGACGGTTAGCACCGAACTCAATTAGGAAATATAAAAATATATTTTCCGATAAACCGGGACAAACTACGATATATGAACATGATATAAAACTTATTGATTCAAAGCCAATCTCCAATCATTCCTACCCAGTACCCAAGCATTTGAGGGAAGCGGCTCAAAAAGAGTTTATAATAATGTGTGAGGTTGGAATAATAGAACGGGGCAATTGACCATATTGTAATCCGTTGAAGATCGTTAGTCGATAAGAAACATGGAAGTGTTCGAGTATGTCTCGACGCACGATATTTGAATGGAATAATACAGGGTAATCAAGAATCTCCACCGATAATAAATGAAATAATGCAAAACATCATGGAAAATTGTGGATGCCAACCCTCGGCTTAACACGTGGCTATTGGCAAATCCCATTGAACAACGAATCTTGGAAATATATGACATTTATATTTTTTATCAATTGAAAGTAATTCCACTTGGGTTGAAAACGTCGGGCAGTGGGTTTGGAGAGAATCACTATATCAAACTTCATGTTGTGGGATAGCGATCCAACTGATGGATATATAGATAATGCATTGCTGAGGGTTTCACTTTTAGAGATGAATCCGACTTTTCCGAAGGAGTTAAAGGGATTATTCACAACAAGCTTACGAGATGTTGATGCAATTTGTAACAGATGCTGATGAAGATAAAAACGGAAATTTGCAATGTTATAACGGAATTTGGTTTTATAAATCTTTAAACGTTGATAATTGGTGTATATTGGTCCCTATATCTTTACAAGAAATCAGTCGAACCGGAGCACGATTGGATCGGTCATGCAGGAATTTATAAAACGTTATCACATCACAAAAGGTTTTATTATTGACGGGGAATGAATCGAGGCGCCAAACGACACATAACTAGTTGTGATTTATGTCAAAGGGTTAAACACCTGAGAAAAACAATGGGAGGGGAATATTGTCAAGTTGAATCGAAGAGTGCTAACGATCTTGTAACGGTCGATTTTTACGGTCCTTTGCCCAAGTCAATAAGTGGAGTCCAGTATATATTAGTAGTGAAGCTAGGCCGATTCTGGCCCATGTAGCCCATCACCCTGAACCGCGGTCGGCAAGGTAGATTCCGTCCTTGCCGACTCTGGGACTCACTGTCTCTAAGGTGGGGATCTACTTTACCGACCCCCACGGTCGGTATGGTAGGAACTTACCTACCTTAAATCTGTAATATTATTATTATTTTGGTGGATGTCCTCAGGGATTGTAAAGGCGTATGTCCTCGGGAGTTGTAAAGGCGTATGTCCTAGGGGTTGTAAAGGCGTATGCCCTAGGGGGTTGTAAAGGCGTATGTCCTCGGGGATTGTAAAGGCGGATCTTCTAGGGGATTGTAAAGGCGGATGTCCTAGAGTCACCCAGCACTCTGAACCGCGGTCGGTAGACCCTACCTTACCACAAATATCGGATATGACACCGAACACATCAGGAAGCTAGTTAGCCGACACACAAGTCAATTAGCCACAAATCCTTTAGCCGAGATACAAACCACTTAGCCGAGACACAAACCACTTAGCCGAGACACAAACCTGTTGGAGGTAGGGTTTGGTTGATGGATCTTAATCGTGTGACGTTGTGAATGTTAGGTTGGTATTCCGAGCGGACGCTGACAGATGGGATTGCAGTAACCAGTCCCGCCCTCCACGACCCCCCCAGCATATCAGGAAGTCATTTAACCGACACACAAGTCATTTAGCCACAAATCCTTTAGCCAAGACACAAACCACTTAGCCGAGACACAAACCATTTAGCCGCGACACAAACCTGTTGGAGGTAGGGTTTGGCTGATGGAGTTTCGAGAAGTTTCCTGACGAGGCGGGGTGGAGAAAGATAGAACTATTTAACTACAGTTTCCAAACTTGACCATCGGCAGTTATACCGGAACTTAACTATTTAACTATAAACGAACACAGTTACAAAAATTAGGAAATATGAAAGGACAGACAATAATATCATGAAGAATAACAAAAAAAATATATATTGTTTTAGCATTATTTATTGGTAAAAAAAACATCATTTATTTCGGGCGTTTCATTTAATAAGCATTATTCGCAATAAATATTTTTTTACAAATCAGTCTCGTTTATCCAACTATTGTGTGGCTCGTCGAAGCCCAACCACTTCACATAAGCCCGAGCTCCGCGCCTCTTGATCACTTTCTCCACGAGATAGACGTCTGGGTACTTTGCTTTCTGAAGCTCCTCCTCGTAGAATCCGCCAGCAATCGACTCATCATCGTAGTCCTTCAGCCGGTACGTCACCGGGGCTGTGGCGAGCACTCGGGTTACAGTAAAAATTTCTGTTGTCCAGTTGGGTGTGTGGCCTTTATCAAAAACGTGTTTGTTCTTGCTGACTCGTACCTTGTCGCCGATCTTGAACCTGGGTGGTCTACCGCGCCGTTTGTGTAACAAGCGTTGCATCAAAGTTGCAACGTCGGCCGTCGTGACATCCTTCGGACTCATTCCGATGGTCCGGTGTTTGGCATTGTTGTAGCGTGCTACGAGGTCGGGTAAAATGTCGAACCACTTGTAGGTGCCACGCAGACTGAATTGAGGCCACATCTTGTTCTTCAGCGTGCGATTGAAACGCTCAACGATGGACGTCTTGAGATTACTGTACGTGGAGTAGTGATTGATGCGATACTGTTTCATGAGTCTGCCGAAGCGCACATTGTAAAATTCCTTGCCTCTATCAGTTTGTAGATTTGAGGGTACTCGGCCCTGCCGAAGCACCAACTCCAACGCAGCAGTGACATCTTTACCAGTTTTCCGCTTCACGGGAAGAGCCCACGCGTACTTGGACAGTACGTCGATGATGGTGAGCAAGTATCGCACATCTTTGTTTTCCCGAGCATAGGGCTGCATCTCGACGAGGTCGGCCTGCTAGGTCTCATCCAGGCCACGCACATCGAATTGGCGACGAGGGTAATTACGGCGTGCGGGTTTATGCAACTCTTCCACTACCCTTTGGTGCTCCATCCATCACTGCAATGCTCTTGTTGTTGCGAATCGCTAATTCTAGTGCGGATTCGACGTTTATCTCGATAACCCTTAGTCGCTTATTCACTTGCCCTTGCAAAATCTGAATTTTCAACTCCAGCTCGTCAAAATCCGCTCTTTGCCGAGTTGTAATGTGAAGCACAGCACTCAAATCCGCCCGAATCAGTCGTTTTGCGAGACTCAGATTGACCGCGTCGTTTGATTCCCGCGACTCTGCAATGTTGCACAGTCTTTTACCGTCAACGTCGTACTGGCCGTCGGTGGTTAGCTTGAAACCGAATCCTGGAGGACCTCGTGTGCCCTCAGTCCGTCCTAGCAGTCGACCGAACACATCGACGCTCATAGTTAAACTGGCGTCGGCCCCCTCCCGTCATTACATTAGTATGCGTGCTTCGCGCAACTCCTCAATGATTGAGAAGATCTCGTTGGTGTGACTTGGATTACCCGCTGACTGTGCTGCAAGCAGCAGACGTAGTCGCTCCACCAGCTCGTTGGGGTCATCCCAGTGCACATAGTCCATTCGTGTACCTCGTCGCGCAATCTTGTATTGAGGTAGTGCTTTACCACTCTTTCGCGGCGGTGAAATACCGATTAACGGGGCTACATGATTTTTAAACTTTTTGCTGTTACGTCGCTGAATTGACTCATCCGGGCTGTAGTGCTTCTTATGTGCATTCGTGGTTTGTAGGATTTTCCCATAATTGCTCGTATCTTCCGCGCTGATAAGTTCCACATCGGGATCCCTTCTGAAGAGAAGCTCGAGCAAACCGACATTCGCACGATACTTGGCCTCACCCACACTTACATACTCGCCCTGAAAACTTATCGGCGTATCACCAATCATCAATGTGCCGTCGGGCAACTTTCGCACACCATAAGTCATATCGAGATATCTTTTTCGATTTTTGCCGGGCAAGTGAAGGTACTTGAGGAGCGTTGAGGTTGGTTTCGATTCGTAGTCGTCCTCCTCCTCATCCTCCTCCTCGTCGTCGTCGTCGTCGTCGTCCTCGTATGCCGTTTTGAACGACGTTTCCGACTCTGCAGCCTCAATCTTCGGCACCAAGCTCTTAAGCTCATTCTTGATTTCGCGCGTGCTTGCATCGGTGGCGCTAACGAGATGCTCTAGCGGTCTAACGATTGACCTGAAGGTGTCGATCAGCGTTCTTTCCATAGCCTGCTTGTTCGCTTTCAGAAGGCCATATTTGCGCTTAACCGCGTCCCTCATCCTTTCCACCTGACAAAGCGTGTTTTTCTCTCGACGAAACTCGGCAACCGTATTGTTGCCTCGACCGTCCATGCTGTACTGTCGTGTTCACTTTGGACGAGATACATTTATAGCAAAGCAGTCGAACCCCTTTCTGTATCTGCCACAGTCGAGACCTCTACGGTCTTTGTCAATTACGAGAAACCCATGCCGATCATCACTCCAACATGTCGAACATAAATCTTTAAAATGTGAGTATGACATATCCGTATTAACGTGATCGTCATAGACGTGCTTGAGATTTACGTCGTCTTGCCGAAAGATCACCAGCAGGTTAACGTTATCACGAATCAGATGTTTGGGGATCTGAGCGTACGATTGACAAAGATAGAAGCAATCAATGTGTCTATGTCTGCCCATGCAGAAGAATGCTTTAACATTGTCTTGCTTCTCGCAGGCGATATCGTCGAATATGACAATACCACTCGGGCGTGCTCGCTGTATGCAAAGTATTCGTTGCCCTCTACGGGTGCGAGGAGTTGCTCGAGAAACTTATACTTTGGCTGATTGAGTGATTTGGAGTACACGTAGACGTTTTCGAAGCGCAGTCCATTGGGATGCGTGATAAGGGTGAGAAGCGCATTAGTCTTGCCGCAATTAGATGGACCGCAGAAGACCGCACGAATAGTGTCAGAGAGTAATTCACCATGGCACGTACGCACCGTCTGCTGCTTGGCGAGAGTGTCGAAATTCGACACTGGTAGCTTGTGTGGTTGCTCGCTGAATTCCATGGTATACTGAACGGTCAGGGTATAAATAGGCGACTTATATAGGCCCCAGCATCATACGTCGATTGAGTCTTGCGGGGAAATGGTCAGAGGACGAGGTCTCCTGAACAGCGTGCTCAACAATCTTCCTATCGAGCTTCATCTACCGGGCTATCAGTACTGCGGACCGGGCACGAAGCTAACTAAACGTATTGCGCGCGGTGACCCCAGAATAAATCCTCTCGATGCAGCCTGCAAGGAACACGACCTCGCATACTCGTGGAATCGTGAGAACGTCGGAGCACGCAACGCTGCGGACCGAGTTTTGGCGGAGAAAGCCTGGGAGCGTGTCTGGAAAAAGGACGCCGGTCTGGCTGAGAAGGCTAACGCGTATGCGGTAGCAAACATCATGAAAATAAAATCCAAACTCGGTATAGGGCTGAAGAGGAAGAAAAAACCCGCGATCATGCTCTCCAGGATTGTGAAAGCTGCATCGAAATCAACGGGAAACAACGCTCGAGAGGTTATTCGCTCAGCGCTGAGGAAGGCGCGCGATGCCGTGAAGAGCGCTGGTGGTCGGAGAAATGTGCGCGTACCGCGCATACTGCCGGTCCCGGAAAAATAGGTGGATTTTTACCTTTTCTCATACCTCTGTTTGCCGGCTTAAGTGCAGCAGGGGCCCTAGCAGGTGGCGCTGCGGAGTTGCAAAGGCCGTTAATAGCGCTAGCGCAGCCAAGCGGCGGTTGGAGGAGGCACAGCGTCACAATAATATAACCGAAGCGATCGCGCTCGGTAAGGGCCTCTACTTGAAGCCGTACAAGAAAGGCTTCGGCTTACACCTGGATGGACAAAAAAAACACCAAACTACCACAGCGCGCTCTAACGGACGCTGATCTAGTCAAGCATGCACGAAGAATTCGGTATTTTCGTGGGGTTTTTATGCGAAATGCTTTACCAAGTGGTGGGCCTCATTATCGTGAATCAGCCATAGTGAACCTCGATGATGAGGCTGGTCCTGGAACACACTGGGTGGCTTATAGAAAAACTGGGCGCAATGTCATTTACTTTGACAGTTTTGGTGATCTTCAGCCACCGCACGATCTGCTGGAGTATCTCGGTGTCGGCGAGGTCAAGTACAATCATAGAAGATATCAGGATTACGGCACGTACGAGTGAGGACACCTTTGTCTCGAATTCTTATATGAGCGCCTGTAGTGGGACATGATACATCAGTCGAAGACGCGCCAGCATGGCAGATTCATTGAATCTCAGCCTGTCTGGAAGATCTTCAATACTCGAGGCACAATATTTTCCGCCAATCGAACTCTCGTCCAACAAGAATCACGTCCTTGGCCTAGTGGAATTACTGTCCTTCAACGCCATTCCCAACATCGATAGTGGCAAAAACAAATTTTACGCGGGCGAAGAAGTGATTGTGCTGCCGACGGGGAGTTATGAGATTGAAGCCATCCAGCTCAAACCTAATAATAATACGTTACGTAGCAGGATAAAGTGCAGTCAAAGCATTGATTTTCGCCCGCGAGACTCCATTGCACCTCTGTTAGGCTTCACGCATCGTAAACTAGCAGCCGATGCGACGCACAGCTCAGAATTGCCCGTGGCCATTCTCAAGGTCAATGCATTGCGTGTCGAGTGCAGTATCACTTCAGGAGCGTACATAAACGGCAACAAGGTTCACACGATTCACGAATTCTTCCCAGCAGTGCCACCAGGATATAAGATCTTTGAACTGCCGTCACAGGTCATTTACCTGCCAGTCGTCGTCAAGATCATTGATCACATCCAGCTACGCATTGTCGATCAGGACGGAGAACTGGTGAATTTTCGCGGCGAAATTATTACCATCAGACTGCACATTAAGGAGGCCAAGTAATGGGGGTCGTATTTATTGGCCGAGGGTATAAAGGAGCATCAACATGGTGCTCACCGATCAGTCGGCAGCAATCGACAAAGACGCTAACACGTCGCAACATCCAGTTCCTGCGAAGTCTAGGTCTACTCGTTCGAGGAAATTAGCTTGTGCGATATTTTGCCATGGAAGATGCTCTGCAAGTACAGTCGCCCGTCGTGTTCGACGAATCCGTAACGCATTACGAGATTCATGCGCATCAACCCTATACTGCATCTGCATTCAACAACAGCGATGAAATACGTATATCCATTCAGCATCAGGATCTGTGCCTTCTACCCTCACGAAGTTCACTACACGTGTGCTGAAGATTGAGTAATGCGAATGGCGATGCTGCCGTAGCAACGAAGTTAGTGAACAACGCCATCGCTCATCTGTTCGAGGAAATTCGTTATGAGATCAATGCCGTCGAGATCGATCGCAACAAGAATGTCGGCTTATCCTGTCTCATGAAGGGTTACGCAACATTGAGCCCCGATCAAAGTGCAATTATTGAAAATGCTGGTTGGCTCGACATGCAGAGACGAATCAGCTGACGGACAACGACGGATACTTTGACGTATGCATACCGTTATGTATGATTCTCGATTTTGCCGAGGACTATCAGAAAATCGTCATCAACACGAAGCACGAACTCATTCTCACACGATCACGAAATGATACGAATACCGTTGTCCAAACGGTGCTCGCGAATAACTCCTTTGAAGATTTTAAAATTGAGCTTACGAGAATCGAGTGGCTGATGCCATATGTAACATTGGCTCCCAAGCGTAAGATACACCTGCTCAGCCATATTGACAAAGACATTATCATGAGTTTCCGTACGTGGGAGTTGTACGAATACCCCGAATTACCAAACACGACGAAACACGTTTGGACGGTGAAAACGTCCAATCAATTGGAGAAACCGCGTTTCGTCATTTTGGCGCTTCAGACGAATCGACGAGGAGATAAAATGGCAAACGCTAGTCGTTTCGATCACTGCAAAATCAACAATGTTAAACTATTCCTCAACTCGCAGTGCTACCCGTACGGTAACCTCAATCTGAACATGGGTCAAAATCAGTACGCTCTGTTATACGAGATGTACGCCAACTTCAAGAATTCATACTACGGCAAAGAGGCGGCGCCGATGCTGACGAAGAAAGACTTCCTCACCCATGCACCGCTCATCGTAATCGATTGTTCGAAACAAAATGATGTGTTCAGACTGGCACCAGTGGATGTTCGTATCGAGCTGGAGGCTGAAAGCAATTTCCCCGAAGGCATCACAGCCTACTGCCTGATCTTACACGACCGAATTGTACACTACAATCCGGTAAGTGGGGATGTGTGGAGGCGAGTATAAAAAGACATGCTCGACTCAGACATGGAACATTGACGATGGAGTACGTAGTGGACACACAGGGCTTTCAGCAACCTGAGTTTGTGCTCAAAGAGCTGGCGATAATTCCGCTACCGCAAGCGCGCAGCCATTACACTTACTAGTCAAGCCGCCTATATGCTGGAATGAGCTCCCGGCCAGATACAAAAGCGTAAATCTCTTGCCGGAACGCAATCATCATCGGCTATCGTGGAGTTCGGGGCAGCTGCTCTATGATGAAGTCGAAAGCGTGCTCCGGTCCGTATTACACAACGCGAATGTCATCTACGTGAGGGGTGGGCAGACGAAGCAATGGCTTGAGCAGTTCGGATTTAACACATGTGTCATCACGGAATGTCCGTCACTGTCGAAGCTACCTAAGTCGTTGGTATTCTGCCCCTACCACGATTCGCCCAACTGTGCGCTTCGAAACGTGCTAGTGATGAAGAAATTTCTTCGAGACAACGTACCGTCGCTGCGAAGATCACTCGAGATATTCCAACGCGTCGGAGTTCTATCACTCATGGAGCCCCGAGATATTGCTCAGCTACCGAGCGAATTCATCGTCACCTATGCCGCACACAGTATAGACTTTTCGTGGGACGAGTTACGGGAGTGTCTGAAGCAAGACCCCGAAGTTGCGGAGTGTCGACGATGCAGAGAACACACCCCAATGAAGAATGAAATATTTACACCAATGCGGAGAGAGTGCCTTCAATGTAATAATAATAATCTGTTCTATAATTCAATGTCTGCTGCCGCGAAATAAATGATATTGCAATGTTCTTGTTGTATGTGTACACTCACGAATCTCGATAGACTAACGTGAAAACATGAGCGTCTTTAGAAAATGCTTCGGCGATGAAGATATAAATACCACAGTAACCACAATATTTTCCCACTCATAAATTGAATTTCCTATGCGTATGGTCGTGCAGCGGATAACATGAGTAACTCAGATGATTCGAGTAATCCCATTGGCCATAGTTTGAGGAATTTTGTTGATGATATGCGGCGACGGTGTCCTCCACCGGATACTGAAATAAAATTACCAACGGTGAAAGAAAGTACCGCCTTTCCCGGAAAAATCGACCCCGGACGATATGGAGCTGTGGGCGAAAAGAAGCCTAAATAATAGTGCATTATAAAGTGGTACTATGTAGAGCAGCTGTACTTTCAAGCCAACATTGCTGAAACGCCCGAAATAAATGCTGTTTTTTTTACCAATAAATAATGCTAAAACAATATATTTTTTGGTTATTCTTCATAATATTGTTGTCTGTCCTCTCAAATTTCCTAATTTTTGTAGCTGTGTTCGTTTATAGTTAAATAGTTAAGTTCCGCCCCTTCCAATCCCCTACCTCCAGCAGGTTTGAAGCACCATCCCGCCTCGTCAGGAAACTTCTCGAAGCTCCATCAGCCAAACCCTACCTCCAACAGGTTTGTGTCTCGGCTAAATGGTTTGTGGCTCGGCTAAGTGGTTTGTGTCTTGGCTAAAGGATTTGTGGCTAAATGACTTGTGTGTCGGCTAAATGGCTTCCTGATATGCCGGGGGTCGTGGAGGGGAGTTGGTTACCGCAATCCCATCTGTCAGCGTCCTCTCGGAATACCAACCTAACATTCACAACGTCACACGATTAATATCCATCAGCGAAACCCTACCTCCAACAGGTTTGTGTCTCGACTAAGTGGTTTGTGTCTCGACTAAGTGGTTTGTATCTCGGCTAAAGGATATGTGGGTAATTGACTTGTGTGCCGGCTAACTAGCTTCCTGATGTGTTCGGTGTCATATCCGATAGTTGTGGTAAGGTAGGGTCTACCGACCGCGATTCAGAGTGCTGGGTGACTCTAGGACATCCGCCTTTACAACCCCCGAGGAGATCCGCCTTTACCATCCCCTAGGAGATCCACCTTTACAATCCCCCGAGGACATACGCCTTTACAACCCTAGGACATACGCCTTTACAACCTCAGGACATACGCCTTTACCATCCCTCGAGGACATACGCCTTTACAATCCTCTAGGTTATCCGCCAAAATAATAATAATATTACAGATTTAAGGTAGGTAAGTTCCTACCATACCGACCGTGGGGTTGGTAAAGTAGATCCCCGCCTTGCATACCGCGATTCCCGGCGTCGGCACGGGCGGAATCTACCTTACCGACCGCGGTTCAGGGTGATGGGCTACATGGGCCAGAATCGGCCTAGCTTCACTACTTATATTTGTTGTCCTTGACGCGTTTTCCAAGCTTGTCAAATTATATGCTGTCAAAAAAGCGACCGCGAGAATCGTAGTAAAAAAGATTTTAGAAGACTATTGTGTACACATAGGAAAACTGAAAAGAATATTATCCGATAATGGATCGCAGTTTACCGCAAAATTGTGGAAAGAAGAATTAGGCAAAGAAAATATAAAAGTAGTATTTTCGTCGATTCGGCATCCTCGACCTAATCCGACTGAGCGAGTGATGCGAGAATTAGGGAGGCTATTTCGTACCTTTTGTATCGAACAACATACGAGATGGGCAAAACATCTCTCAAAGATGAAATTATTGTAAAATGATACGAGACATTGTAATACCGGATTTGATCCATGGGAATTGCATTGGGGATCCCTGCCGAAAGATAAAATTCAAAAATTATTCGAATTCCCAGAATCACACGAGAAATCTCACGAATGGAAGATTCTGTTAGCGAGGGATCGTTCGCAAAGTAGTTTCGAGAGTCGTAAAAAACAACAACAAAAAAGTTCGAATGTACCAATTGTAATCGATGATCTAATGTTGCTTAAGGTCCCACATATCTCTAGTAATACTGATCCCGTGAAGCATAAATTCTTTTATATTTTCGAACGACCTTACAAAGTAACGGGGACCAAAGGTGCAAATGCTTTCGTTCTTTCTCACCGTAGCGAAGAACCGAGAAACACTTTTCGTCCGGCTACCGTAGGGCTCTAATGAATCTAAGTTTAACACCTTCGCTGTCTCATTCTCTCTCTTTTCTTGCATATACCTAGTTGTATAGGTATCGCATATTGTTCGTAATCTCCGCGAGCCTTTGTGTAAAAAGTAAGACAGACAACTATCGCCGTAATCCACCGCTCGCTCATCGATTCAACATCGCCATCGTGAGGATCCTTTATCTCAGAGAAGCCCAGGTCTGGCCGCCATTTAGGTACAAAGGAATCTTCTGATCGACATATTACAGCTGACTAATTTTTATATACGTACACGATGTTACCAAATTGTATGAAATTATAGATGTCATCTTTTCTTCGGAGCGAGAGAGGAAGAGAGTTATTGATGTGTAAACATCTTAGCACTTGGTACACGGTAGGGGCTAACTGAAACTTCGAGCGTCAGACGACTAAGCGTAAGACTTCGAGCGTCAGACGAGTAAGCGTAAGACTTCGAGCGTCAGTTGACGTCACCGTAAGACTCGGTGTTGTGAGTGGGTTAATGTGTGCGTCAATCTACGAATGAATAGAAATAGCAACATTTTAACAACAAATTCAAACACTACAATCGATGCTGTATTTTCGCGGTATTTGGATACACTACAGTCACAGTTGTATGTGTCTTATTTCAGTTACCACAAACCCATAATTTCATGTATAAAAGAACTTGAACAATAAGTTTTGAAATTTCATTATTTACGCTATTCATTACAAATAAATTGTTTCATTACAAAATAAATTTTGATCAAACCAGTGCGCGACCTCAATTTTCCCGAATTGAACGGATACGGGCTCACATGTTTACACATCAATTCTTACCTTGGCATTACTCTCTCTACCTTGGCATTCACACATTTTTGTATCACACGTCTAACGGTATGCCTATTAAACGGAATCAATGACGATTATGTTAATTTCAATCTTTAGTAAGTAAGCGTTAAAGTTAATTCTTTTGTTTTGTCACCCATTCTCTTTCGGTTTCTATAATAGTAACAAATAAAAGAATCTTCTTAATAAAAAAAAAAAATTAAAAAAAATATTACACCTACCATTTTGAAAAAGACTATTTTCAAGATGAGCTCTGTCGCCGCCATTTTATATCAAAATGATAATAAAAAAATGTGTTTTCATACTTCAATATGTGTTAGATAAACCCTCTGAAAATAAACCCTATTCCTTTTTTCATACTCCCAAAATAAATCGTCAAAGTTAGGCCTTTTTTTGCCGCTAGTGTGGTGTTAACTCTTAACAAACCTAGACATTGTATATACTCGTACACACCGCAGACACACACATATACATCCAGAGATTTTTACTAAATATCTTTTTTGCACTATCTGGAATGTTATGAGCATTCTGGAACGAATCGTCTAGAAATTTTGTTACACAAATATTTTAGTGTATTATATCTCCATTAAAAACTTAAAAAGTTGAAAATGGACGCCAAGTAATCAGAAAATGCGCCTAATCTAGAAAGAAAAAACTTACGACTTTAAAAATCGTTTTCTGATATCTAATAAAAAGTGAAAAGAAATCATTTCATAAATTAGCCAAGTAAACTAGTACTCCTTCCGCGAATCAACCTGCCCCCTTTTGTGCGGTATGCCACAGAAGTCTACTGAACATGCTGTACAAAAACTTGGCGTGCATGGTTACAACAAATAACCCCGGGAAGATCCAGGCGTGACGGACGGCTCGGTGTTCTTTCCGGACAAACAACATACTCGTTTAGTGAGAAACCAATTTATTTAATGTTCCAACATATTTTTTTCTCGGATATGGTGATATAAGCGTTCAGTTAATGTCACATTGGAACATGTAACCAAATTTAACGCCTTGGAAATCGTACTATCACCAGAGAAATTAAAATTTCATGACAATAACCTATTATTCACTTTGCCATATCTATCAAAAGATTTATTACGGGAGAACGGGATAATGGCGAATACCTAAGAGCAGTGTTGAATTTTTTCGATACAATTCAACTATTCGGATGTGTTCAAGCAGATAATGACGATTTAATACCTTCTTCTTGTATATTGTTGGCCCAAGCAGTCGGAATAAACGAATAATCAAATTTTGTTATTAGAAAAATAGAACGCAGTGGTTGCAATATTTTTGTTCGGTATCATTATTTATAACGCTATTACACCATAATACAATTAGAGTGAAAAATGTTTTAAAGTATTCAGAATGAAACATAAAACGTCTCGAAAAGAGTATTGAGCCTATGCCAACCTGCCATGTACAACGCCATTCAATCCTTTCGTACCCAACTTCGATGATGCCGCCGCGCCGATCCGATTCCCTCAGTGTACCGAGATCACTTACGACGGTGTTTCTCTCGTACTCGTAGGAGCTGGACACGAGGTGGTTTCGATTGATGTTCACACAAATGACACGCGTTAGATCCGGTTCAATCTACTGTGGGTACAACGAGGCGGGAGCCCCTTCGCCGAGCTTATTGTTCTTAACCATGCACGCCAAGTTTTTGTACAGCATGTTCAGTAGACTTCTGTGGCATACCGCACAAAAGGGGGCAGGTTGATTCGCGGAAGGAGTACTAGTTTACTTGGCTAATTTATGAAATGATGTCTTTTCACTTTTTATTAGATATCAGAAAACGATTTTTAAAGTCGTAAGTTTTTTCTTTCTAGATTGGGCGCATTTTCTGATTACTTGGCGTCCATTTTTAACTTTTTAAGTTTTTAATGGAGATTTCACTTTTTTTTTTTAAACCTGATAGAAGTCCAGCATTGAATAAACACTTTTAATAATAAACGTTTATATTGTGATATATCGATTTTCACAACTGTAATTAATTCAACTCCCTTCCTGTTATGAACTATGAATGTACTAAAAAATCTTGAATCGCTCTATCATATGCAACATTGCTGCGATGAAAAATTCAGCGACGATGCATTATGATACCGTTGCAGATTTTACTGCGATAAAAAATTCTGAATCGCTGTATCATATCCACCATTGATATAATGAAGTTGGGCCTAACTGTAGGAATTTTTCATTTGAAAGTAATGCGCAGAAGTTATACTCATTTATGGTACACCTTATCTTTAAGCAGTAATAATTTACAGTTCATGGATGCAAATATTATTCAATTTTCAATTTATCCTAAAGTTCAAACTGCTCCGATGAACTGAATTGACTTTGCAAAATCTCATTATCTTTTTAAGATAATTCCTTTGGGTCTGAGTGTAGGAATTTTTCAATTGAAATACATGCGCAGAAGTTATACTCATTTACGCAGTACCTTATCTTTACGCAGTAATAATTTACACTTCATACATGCAAACATTATTCCATTTTAAACTTATCCTAAAGTTCAAACTGCCCCGATGAACTGAATTAGCTGTGCAAAATCGCATTAATTTTTTAAGAAAATTGTTTCGGGTCGGAGTGTAGGAATTTTTCAATTGAAATTCATGCACAGAAGTTACACTCATTTACGCAGTACATTATCTTTACACAGTAATAGTTTATAGTTTATAGATGCGAACATTATTCCATTTTGAACCTATCCTAAAGTTCAAACTGCCCCGATGAACTGAATTGGCTGTACAAAATCTCATTACCCTTTTTAGAAAATTCTTTCGGGTCTGAGTTTAGGAAATTTTTTAATGAAATTTATGCACAGAAGTTACAATCATTTACGCAGTACCTTACCTTTACGCAGTAATAATTTACACTTCATGAATGCAAACATTATTCCATTTTCAACTTATCTTAAAGTTCAAACTGCCCTGATGAACTGAAAATTGGCTTTGCAAAATCTCATTATCTTTTAAAGAAAATTCTTTCGGGTCCGAGTGTAGGAATTTTTAAATTGAAATTCATGCACAGAAGTTATACTCATTTACGCAGTACCTTATCTTGACGCATTCGATTTTCGCCCTTTATGTTGGCTACATTCTTATACTGTGCTGGGATTCTGTACTTGACTACTGACGTTCCATCGGCGTCGTTAGCGAGCGACAGCCAATTGCAAGGAAGATTCCAACGGAAAGGCGTGACTCTCATAGGCTATCGTTCGCTGACGACACCGATAGTTGTCGGTAGCAACTACAGAATCCCAATGCTGATGTATAAGGCAAAGCCAAACACCGTCTCGTTTACTCCTACACATGATCCCTATGGTGCTATCCCTCTCACATCCCGGCGACCGTACGTTAACATAATGTGAAGTACATTGTGTGTGTATCTCTATTGCTTTACCGTGAAAGCCATTAACGTTACCATTGTCGCATTCATATCTGTGGTAGAATTTTGTTATTCGCTATCGATGATTTTCAATATCGTTAGCGAGCGATATCCTATGAGAGTTGTGTCTTTCCCCTGGACCTTCCTTGCAATTGGCTGTCGCTAGCCAGCAACAGCGACAATCGACGCTAGAAAATTACAGAATCCGGGTACTGGTTCACAACTCCTTAAAGCCTTAAAGGAAGTGAATTTTAAACGAGCATAAAAATCGCTGATCCAACCAGGGCACAGTGTGACACAGTATACATATTTCTGTTGTATTCCTTTGTTCGGATTGGCCGGTTACACCGGAAATGTGTACACTGTGTCGCACTGTGCCTGAGGGATTCTGATAGAGACAGGCGCATCAGCATAGCATCTGACGCAAAACCGAAATAGCCTATCGGAGTCGCGCCTTTCCGCTAGAATCTTCCTTTCAATTGGCTGTCGCTCGCTAACGATACCGATAGTGTCGGTAGAAAAGTACACAGCTGACAACTCCACGTGTACTTTCTCTCTCTCTCTCGCACACTGCGACGGCCCCATTAACTCAACTGATGACGTAAGCACGTACGCGCAACGAGACCGCGCAGCGTCGTAGTGAAGAGAGCCACGAGCTCGCATCGAACATGTGATGTATATATCGTTTTTCTGTGATTCGTATGAAAGGGCGTATAATCTATATGTTATACTAGGCACATATGCCCCTTTGTCTAAAACACCGGAGAAGAACATTTGAGACGAGATTTGTATGAAAGGGTGTATAAGCTATATGCTGTACTAGGCACATATGTCCCTTTGTCGAAAACACGGGAGAAGAACGTTTGAGCTGAGAAAAGTTGCGTAAAAAAGCATGGCAATATTACGATATCTCAACAATGCGTGGATGGATCTAAATAAATCTAAATGCATTCGAAAGAAAAAAATAACATTACATCGGAAAAATGTCGTCAGATTTGTTATAACTTGACGCGTTTGCGCGTGAAGTCGATTTAGAGTTTGAATATAACGGTTTTCAGGCCACCTTACTGTATAGATACATCGGCACGTTTAAAAACTTCTTTTTAATACTTGGCGTCAAGACGCTGCCGCGTCTCTTGATAAAAACGTACGAATAGCGAAAATATTTATTTAAAAAATATCGCAACCTATACGGTGGAGGAAAATGGAACGCGCATAGTTAAGTACGAATATCAGTACACAGCGATTTTTCTCGTACAACTAATTCAACTTCGAATGTTAAATTTCCAAATTCAAAATGCTGGATCGAGTAGGTGTTGAACTCGAGTTTGAAACCAACATTTTTGAATAGAAAATGATGGATCACCTACGAACCCAACATTGAGAAAAATTCGATTTGCCGTCCGTGGTATAAAGTAACTTGAGTATACTAACAAGGAAAGCACTCGAGGTTATAGAGCATTAACAACTAAGCAACACGTATTTTTTTTTTATCGGCGGAAAAACGGTTTCAAGGCGTGAAACCACCCCCTAAAGCTAGACATGTCAAGGGGCGATTTTGCAGTTTCACATAGAAGCAGTGCATCGATTTTCATGAAACAAAGATTAAAATGTTTCTTGTGCGAAGAAATGAAGAACCCACCAGACAACTAAAAAAAAATATATTTTAAGGGATTGCAACACCCTCGAACGTCCACTTTTTGCTCCCTACATTGAAAACTTGCGAATCAATTAGAATGAAAATTATGCTATTGTGTAGCGAAAATAAAATTAAAGTTGACGAGTTTTTGTATTTGTGCGTGAAATTTTTTTTAAGGGGGTAAACTACCCCTATTTGAGTTTTTACATTCCAGTTGTCTCCTTGTCATTCCAAATGTGTTTGCCGATAAGAACTCTCCTCATCAAGCTAAAATTAATGATTCACCGTTTTTTTTTAAATAGTACGTATACATAAGGGGGCAGACTACCCTTTGTAACCCCTTTTTTAATAGCTATTCAAAAGTTTCCGAACCACTGCCAAGAAATTTTGTGATAGTATGATTTTCGTATTCAGATAAACTTACGCATTTACGAGAAACATAATTAAAAGGGATTATAGTATACTTCATTCACTAACGCATCCGTTTTTTATAACATTTTCCTTGCTTTTTCACACGTTGCTGCAGGAGCATATTTTCAATATTAGCAGTATAGCTATATGCCTGACCGTCAAAATACACTTTTGATTGTGCCTTCGTATCATTATCCGTAATTGAGGAATTTACAACTTCAGAACTATTACGTTTTACCACCTAAATTCGTTACTAACACTTTGCTGTTCGGTGACACTACTGCCCGTATTCATAGTCCGCCCTTATCTTAAGGATGAAGGGAGCCTCCATGAAGGATCCCTTGAATCTCCAAGGCCGCCTTATTTCATAGACGTACCTCGAGTCTTCCTTTCGAAAGAAAGGAATATTTTAGGGATTTTAGTGATTAGTGGATGCAGTACTGTTTATGGCACCAGAACCTAACCTAACACGAGTTCAAAAAATGTAACGAGTAAAAATCTAAAGGTAATGGAAAATCTTATATATTAGTTTTATATTAATTATTAATATTAGTTAATATGAGTACTAATGGTAAAGTAATTGATTTTCAGAACTGCAACGAATAAGAACTACTACTAATAAAAATCCGAGAAGCAATTGAGCATCAGCGGGAGCTTGACGCTAAAAAAATTGCGATTGCTGAAGCAGAAGAGAAAATAGTTATCTTAAAACTGTTGAGAGAGGAAGAGGCATTCGGCCAAAGATAGTATCATATAAAATATTCCTGTTCTTAATATCTAATTATTATTATAAGTGTTAAAATATTAGACTACTACGGAGTTACGAGGAAATGGAACGATAAAATAAAATATCTCTTGCAATTTAGTATCAACTTCCGGAAGTATTTTTGTCCTCATATTATTTTGATCCGCATAGAAAAATCGCTGGTTCTATATACGGCTGTGTGTCTATCCATATTGAGGTCGATACAAGTAATAATATTATAAGTGCAATGTAAAAGTATATTTATATACATTTTTTATGTTTAATACAAAATATACCAATTACAAGAAATGAAATATTGCGTTTAAAAATTTTGAAACGCCAGTTTCAATAAAGAACATTTTATTTTAGTTTTTCATACATAAAAAAACATTCTTCAAATCATTATTAATTTTTAATCTAAACATATGTACAAATGCTCATTTGTATGAATTGATCTTGGTTAACATTATTACAACATGCCAATCATCATGAATAAAAACTTAATATAAAAACTACAATTGGTTCACAACACTGTTTCATATTTAAGAAAAATGTCTTTAAATAAAGGCAAATTATTTTTAATACACACATTGTGCAAAACAGCAGTGGCACAGACAATTGCCACCGTTGTGCACAACTTTGTTCTTACGCGGTAATACAGGCGTGGAAATCGACGTTTCCAAACTCCAAAAAGTTATTCAACGATAACTCGTTTTTTGGTATGTGAAGTATTCTATCGAATTTCTGCGTCTGTCTCAGGTCTTAAAACAGGTGTTAGAAGATAGCCGCCGCACGCATACCCACTATCACCAAGTAAAATTCCGTCCAGGTGTCCTAGCTCAAAACGACAGCGCACACCGCTTCGATCAAATATTACAGCATCGGGAGTCGTTCCAGGGTGCCTGACAACTATATCAAGAATTTCTCGTTGAGGTCCAGATACAAACTATAAAAATAACAAATCAAAAAAATTAACTTGATATTAACTTATTCATAATTATTTAACATACGAAATTTGATATGAACACAAAATAAAACAGCTGAGAAAATGTATCTATACATTTAGAATTTAGAGAGAACCATCCTTTTCGATTCCGGACTACCTCTCCATTATTCCCTCCAGGATCCGTTATGCGTATATGGGTGTATTCGATACATCCTATTACGGATGGAAAGTTCGCCACTTCATAAAATTTGTTTTTATTATCTCGACGTTTTTGTTCACTGGATTTTCGTCTTCAAATTCATCGTCAGAATAATTTAAAAATGCGTTGTCCATGATTTTTTTTTTTCTTTATACACTTTGTCCGAAAACGCGACACCACATGTAACCACAAACTTAAAATGTGTCAAATTTGTATAGGTTATATTTGGCTGTACTCTGCGCATCATGTGGTAAGAAGTTCACAAATACAGCAAAAACAAACAGACCAAGGCGGCGTCCCCTCCTCAAGGGAGCTCGGGAGCTCCCTTGAGATAAGGAAGCCAATAAGGCTCCTTGTTCGGCCAAGGAACGTTTATGAAACGTGTTATAGGGAATAAGGGATCCTTATTCCTCAAGGAACGACTATGAATACGGGCATACGTGGATGTCACGGGCAATGCTTATCAGAAATCGTTATGCTTGAAGCATTTTTTCGATGACTACCATTTTTGTTCGGCCTATGAACCATGATTGTGGTTAAAAGTTTATAATAACGGACAGTAGATAATGAACATGTATACAAAAGATGATGATGGCGTGCGTAAAGTTACTATGTAAATAGAGTGTGTACGTCAAAAGCGCTTATACACATATGATCTTTTCGAAAGAAACAACCGATTCACTTGAAATATACTATTAAGGTTCCCGTTTCAAAGAATCTAGCACATCTGTTTTAGGTAAAAGTAACACCTAACAGAAAATCTATACAGAAAAATTAGTCCATTCATTAGAACCTGTCACTTTATTACGGGAAATATAATTTAATAATATATAAACACCGTGTTTATGCTAATAATAAAAAAATACTCCTACATTGATATGTGAAAAGTGAGGAAAATTATATAAAAAAAAGGATGTGTAGCGAGTGATGTATAGTATAATCCCTCTTAATTATGCTTCTCGTAAATGCGTAAGTTTATCTAAATACGAAAATCGTACCATCATAAAATTTCTTGGCAGTGGTTCGGAAACTTTTGAATAACTATTAAAAAAGGGGTTACAAAGGGTGGTCTGCCCCCTTATGTATACGTACTATTTTAAAAAAACGGTGAATCATTAATTTTAGCTTGAGGAGGAGTTCTTATCGGCAAACACATGTGCAATGACAAGGAGGAAACTGGAATGTAAAAACTCAAATAGGGGTAGCTTGCCTTCTTAAAACTGTTTTCTTGCACAAATAGAAAAATATGTGGACTATAATTTTATTTCCACTATACAACAGTATACTGTCCATTCGAATCGATTCGCAAGTTTTCAATGTAGGGTGCAAGACATAGATGTTCAAGGGTGTTTCTACCCCTTAAAATAACAGAAAAATGGTGACACATTAATTTTAGCTTAATGAGAAGAGTTCATATCGGCAAACACATTTGGAATGACAAGGAGACACCTGGAATGTAAATACTCAAATAGGGGTAGTTTACCCCCTTAAAAAAATGTTCTCGCACAAGTACAAGGACACATCAACTTTAATTTCATTTCCGCTATACAACGGCATAATTTTCATTACAATCGATTCGCAAGTTTTCAATGTAGGGTGCAAGACGTAGATGTTCCAGGGTGTTTCTACCCCTTAAAATAACAAAAAAATGGTGAAACATTAATTTGAGCTTAATGAGAAGAATTCGTATCGGCAAGCACATTTGGAATGACAAGGGGACACCTGGAATGTAAAAACTCAAATAGGGGTAGTTTACTCCCTTAACAAATTTTTCTCGCAGAAATACATAAACACGTCAACTTTAATTTTATTTCCGCTACACAATAGCATCATTTTCATTCTAATCGATTCGTAAGTTTTCAATGTAGGGAGCAAAAAGTGGATGTTCGAGGGTGTTTCAACCCCTTAAATTATTATGTTTTTCATTATCCGGTGGGTTCTTCATTTCTTCGCACAAAAAACATTTTAATCTTTGTTTCATCAAAAGCGATGCACTGCTTCTATGTGAAACTGCAAAATCGCCCCTTGACATGTGTAATTTAGGGGGTGGTTACACCCCTTGAAACCGTTTTCCCGCCGATAAAAAAAAATACGTGTCGCTTAGTTTTTAATACTCTTTAACATACTTGAGTTTCAAAAAAATCGGAGGGGGACACCTCGACTGCTTTCCTTGTCAGGCAAAAAAAGACGGCATTTTACGATCCACTAGACTATGTTGACCCGCCATTCCAAATTATTAGATATCGGTGTCGAAAAAGAAATCAGTTATTCAAAAAAACCCAAGTATCGAATTTGAGTCAAATTGAACTATCGTTGCCATTTCAACCAGCGATATTACGTTCGCCATGTTTTATTTTTTAAATCACCGGGATTGGTTCCGACTAATCCGTATTGGGTTAGCGTGATCGGAATCGAATTCGGAATATCCGCAAATTTCGAATGCGGGAAATTCGTATCCGCGAAATTCGAGAGATCGAGATCCCTGATATCCAGGAGATTCGAATCCGCCAAATTCGGGTATTCCAGATTACCCGAATAATCCGGATGTGAAGCGTCGAATTCGAAGATCCGGGTAATCCGGGTACCCGGATAATACACCGTATCCGTATGCAGACGTGAGCCCTTCTCCTGACGCGCAAAAAAACGTGCAAAGTTGTAATGAAATTGCGGGATACAAGTATAGGATGTGGCGACACTTTGGAAGAAACATTAATTCGTGAATTTTTAAAGTTAGAGAGAGAGTATCGCGGTGCCTCGGGTGACGACGATTCCGAGTTATCACGATAATTGACGGAATCGACCGAAAAGAAAGAGGTAGAGAGAAGTTTTTCGTGGTAGAGACGCATAGAAGCGAGGAGAATGTCTGGGGGAGAGGACGATAATAGTCGGAGAGAAGAGTTTAAAGCGGTATAAATTGTACGTCGCGTTGGGAAACATCATGGAAACCCTTTGCACACCAAAGTTTACGAAATCATCTTGTTTTACAAACAACGTGTCCTTTGTGAAGGGAGGAAGTTTCGACGCCCGTCATCATACCATCCTCTGCCACGCATAGAAGTGTTGAGTTAAGTTATATTCATCGATATCGAATATCACACGATAATAGCGCAGCTCATAGCTCTAAATATCGTCCTCACATCTCACGTCGGATTCCGACGCGTTTCTTTGTCATTTCTTACAAGCGGATAATTTTGTACTATTTTTCCCGTGTTCAGATCGTGTACATTGAATATTGTTAAATCGACCCAAAGGGTGTCTTCCAATCTGTTAATACATTAGGTACTTCGTGTAGTTTGTATCAAATGTGTATGATTTTTTGTGGATTATGTGTGAATACGTGTAGTCATATATGGGTGAGCAAATATGGGATTTTGGAAAACGATGGTAAATAATTTCTCAACCGAATACAAATTATGCTCATGTAAAATAAAAAAAGATTATTACAAAGTTTATTGCAGTGTGCCTGGAGCATTTATACTGGCGGTTTGACGGTAACCGAAGATATGAATGTCGCCATGTTCTTTCTGGTAAAGCTGAGAGGTGATTATTTTTGAAGAAATTTCCATATTATCGATTTGCTCACTGATCGACTCTCGTTTTAATTGTTCATGGGTCAAATGAGTGTTGATGAGAATCAAGCTACTATGGTATTTTTTAAATTCACAGTTACAAATGGTCAAAGTTTTCCTCCAAAATATTAGTTGGTCGCAGATCATGTAAGATTCAATAATAATCGAGTCGGGAATATGGGAGGATTTGGGAACAGAATTTACTTTAAAGTAACTTTATTTGAATTTTGATACGTTATCTATTAATATATGCATACTTACATTGATTTTGCTAATATAAGGGAGCATTCATATACATGACACGACAGAGATTTTTCTTAAATTTTACTCCAAGGCAACAGTACGCTCACCATCCCAGACATTATATATACAGATGAATCTCGAAAATACTCCAGCAGCAGTCCTGTAACTGCAGGGTGAATTCTGAGCAATCTCATTCTTTGTACGCTTTGTGGAGAGTGGCCCTTTCGGAGTTAACCATGCAAAGCCAAAGTTCTGAAACTCAAATAAAACGCGCATTGACCGCTTCTGACAATCTCATTTACATAGACGATCCCTATTATGTAGATAAGTTGAGGTGTTTTCATCTCAATAGAAAATACTCCAAATGCACGATTAACAACATTTTCAATGACATTTTCATTTTCTATGGTTCGAATAAAAGTAAACGTATACGCTAAGTCTGCTTTCAACGCGTTAAGCAACCTTAACTATATTTATTATTATTAGTGATGAAAGGGGTGTGGTGCTGTTCAGCGCTCTCCACCGCGGATTCAGGCCATAGGCCCATTGCACTCCCTCATTAACCCACGTCACCCCAGTAGACCTGTCCCTTTAACAAAATCGACTGGGGCTTTCAGTGCGAGTAGTGGAATTCTGTCTGGTTCGACAAATTGCTGCTCCCCACATATTTATTTCTACGTACCGCCAATGCCGGGCAATGTCATAGTACGTGGAGAGTCGTGTCGTCCTCCTACTAACGCTTTCCGCACCTACTGCCCTCCGCCTTTCCGAGCATGTGCCTCCCGAACTGGCAGGGTCCCGCGCATGGTCTTGAAGACAGATCTGGAAAGTCCTCCGCAAGAATGGGCCTCTTAAGGCACCACACCACAGTGCGCGCGCGGTACGAGGGTGTATTTTTCATCATTTTCTTCGAGCTAACGATGAATGGGTTTTTTTATTATTGATACTGATATTTAATATATACATATAGAAGACACTACATGAATTTTTTTATTCGGATCTTAAGAATAGTTTGCGGTGTACGCCGCTTCCAAAAGGATACTCCGACGAAGTTGTTGCTTGGTGGTTGACAGCAATTAAGCCATACGGTTCATCTGAAATATATCCAAAAAATATATATTTATAAACTACACAGATAGGTGTATAGCATCACGTAGGGGAATTTCGATATCGAAAAAAAAAAAAAAAAATGGCGGACCAGCGAATTTTATTTCCCATTTTCACAGAAAATTTTCATCGTTTATGAAAAAAAAAGAAGGGGGCTCTTTATTTAAAAAATCCCTACGCAGTGCCATAGAGACTAGATTTTCGAACATTTTAAGACTTGGTACATGCAAATCGAATGAATAGTTTTTTAAATATGTTGTCAACCAGGTTGCAAAACGTAGTTGCGAGAAAAACGCGTTTAAAGTTATGCTGAAGGATATTCGACATTTAAACTAAATTTGATATCTGTATTTTTTTTTTATTCTCACCATCAGTCAGCTATTCATGGACCATAGAACAGCTCCTCAGCATCCAGAGATTCACCATTTTTTCCGTGTATTGCTTCGTGCTCGGCGTCGCATATCCGCTTCTCATCAATGTTTAGACAATATTGGTAGAGTGCGTCACCAATTTTTATTTTCAATATCCCCAATACATTAATGAGGCCAATATGACCATTGTTGAAAAGTATGGAAGCCATAACGTCTTTGGCGCAACATAGGATGGCCAGGCAGCAAACCCATCTAACAGCCGCACGTCTGCCGCTCGGCGTGGTCGTGCGCTTGGAACGGTTTCACATAAAATGCTGTATCTCCGTCAATTTTACGAATTTCTTTACAGAATTTGGTGAGAGCATTCTTAACAAATGCATCTTTCAGAAAATGAAAAAAAAATGAAAATTTTTTTTTTACCGTGGTATGGTGCCTTAACGAAGTCGATTTTAATTTCTGTAGCAACCACTAAAGGCGTTGCGATCTTATAATGATGCTTATATGCTATGCTCTTATGCTACGCTTCTATATTATGTTTATTTGGTATAGATCACGGTCTATTAGTGATTATTATATTAAAAATAACAAATCAGCGTGTGGTACCACATTGAAAAACCGGTAGCAAAATAAAGAAAAAATGTTCTAAATTTCGAGTGTCAAAAGACATTGTGGAAAAACTGGGAATAATCTATTCCAGGTATTATAAAATTACAACAGACGGATCGTGTATGTGAACAGCATTTTAATAAAGAAATTTGTTGGTAAGAAAAAATTGTCGAAATTACCTAATGAGTAAAGCTTATGTAAATGGAATGTAACTCAATAATATCATTTCTCACTTTGTACTATTTTTTGGGACGCAACTAAATACTGTTCATTTCGGAATATTGACAAAACTCAAATAAAGAAGAAATTAGAGAATTTATTTTTATTTATGAAAAACCTAACGGATATCGATCCATCCAGAGATAGACAACTATTTCGCCAAATATATATTCATATGACATAGATATTTTAAAATAGTTTATATTTATCACGCTCGGTTACAGTTAGAATGTTTGAAACACTAAATTCAAATTAAGGGTAAACTAATAACTCTTTCATAATTACATATAATAAATATGTGTAACGCGGTGGAAATCGATAGTGGGACAGAGACAGACAATCGCGAGAGCTATCGCGGGGTTTTTGGGATATGTCTATCATCATTATAAGATCGCAACGCCTCTAGTGGCTGCTACAGAAATTAAACACGACTTCGTTAACGGGCAGCCAGTTTCCCCCACATGCGTGAATGAGCGCCGCTGCTGGCCCAACACTGGCGAGTCCGTCGGCTCTTTCACTTCCCCCTTAACTGTATATACCTATTGGGTAATGGGATAATATTGTCATCAGAGTCGTAATCATCAATATCTACTTTATTGTATCCTATACAGATACGTTTTCATTGCATTTTGCGTCACAAAAAGTACGGCATTGCGTGTTACACGTAGAAATCGATAAAGGTGTATAAGCGATTAGAAAACCGAAATATAAACAAGGCATTGCCCGTGAACACAAACATTCCAATTCGTTTATTTGAATTATTATTCATTGTTGAGTTTCTTATTTTCTTGTTATTTCATTTAAAGCTCCGCTAGTTTAATAGTAAAATGGTAGGTCGCGCGCACATTGGTCGCGACGAATGAAAATTTTGCAATTCGTGATTACTCGCCAGGACGAGTGCTTTTTTTAAACGAAAAAAAACGCATCTAAAGACGTTACAAAAAAGGACTTCCGCATGCGTTTACCTTCAACAACGGCCATCTTTCTTTTTAACACTTTTCTTCGTATCGAATAACAAGCCCAATCATCCTTCCCACCCTCTCGCTTGCATTTGCATTCATAGTTTTTTTTTCCTGATCCAGATAAAACGCTCATCGCGATGAAAAAAAAACAAACAACGACTATGCTATCTTGAATAATTGAAAAAAACGACTTTTGGTTCACGAGAATCAATGAGAATATTACATACAAATATGTATATATATGCTTTATACATATATTTCATATATTATTATTCAATGTCAGTGTAATACATATGATAATAATTATAAAATATATATGTATATATTTTTTTTCGTTCATTTTGTACCTATTTTTATTTATATACATATTTATATTTAATTCACACATCGTCGTTTCTCGTAAAACTTCGAGCCAACATAGGAATAGGATCGCAAAGTTCCATGTTTTCCATGTAATAGTTATTGTTTTTTTTTATAGATTTTTGTTGTTTAGTACACGCGAATCAACGACAATGTAATATTGAATTTAGCGTAATCAACATCCTCTACAATATACACATACGCATATAGCACGAAAGCTATCGATGAATAAAATAATCCGACGTCGCTCTATGCAAACTACATTTTTTTCATCTACGACAAACGATATGATTCACGCAATTTTTCATTTTTTTTTC
This sequence comes from Oxytorus armatus, assembly GCA_958009045.1. Lineage (NCBI taxonomy): Eukaryota > Metazoa > Arthropoda > Insecta > Hymenoptera > Ichneumonidae > Oxytorus > Oxytorus armatus. Next base: position 11,709,256 of record OY253748.1, on the reverse strand, counting down.
GTTTCTTCTAATTTTTGTTGTATAATAATAACAATAGTAATATCGTTTTCCGTTACACGTAGACGATTATACGGAGGCTAGTGTTGCGATATTATGGTTGTTTTCACTCGGTACAAATGCAAAGAAGGCCAGTCTTTGTGAGTTTTAGTTTTCTTTTTGTCTATTGCGATAAGCATGATGACAAACTTATTGAGAAAAAAAATATAAATCAATGACAATTCTCCAGTATCGGAGATTAACTGGAAATATTTGTGCCTCAGGAGAGGTAGGAACAAAAAAAAAATATCGATGAACAAAATTAAATAATAGATTGGGATAGACGAATGAGAAATTCGAAAAAATTACCATTTAATTCATACATCGCTGGCATATCAATTTCTTTTTTACCATTAGAATAGGTTTTTTTTTCTCATTAGGACACTAGAACGACAGTTTAGAAACAGTTCTGAATTTTGCTGGAGTAAGAAGCACGTTGGTGTTTTTTTTCCCGTCTTTTTTCCTATCATTAGAAAAAAGCCTCGTCACGCAGGGGCACAAATTGTGAGAAAAAAAAAGAAACTTATGAGCAATCATTATTTCTCATTGACAAGTGTTGAAATTGAAATTTCGAATATTCGTAGATCGCTTTTCGTTTTCTCAGTGTCGTTTCTAGAATTGTGAAAAATTGGCCCGTCTCTCGTGGAGCAACTTTTTATTGATTTTTTGTTTTTAAGGATTGTACGATTCCCATCCCTCACACGAGAGTTTTAATCGGCTAATCTTCATATCTGGATTTTTTTCGTATCCCATCGCAGTATTTTCATTTCTTTTTGTCATCAAATTTTTCATAACTTTCTTCCACCTTCTCTCTCCCTGTCTCTCTCTCTCTCTCTCTCTCTCTCTCTCTCTCTCTCTCTCTCTCTCTCTCTCTCTCTCTCTGTCTCTTTGCTTCTCTCAATTATAGCTAATACTAGTTAGGTACTGGCGTGATGAAAGTACGAAAAACATTCAGTCTCTTCGATTAAACGTAACAATTTTTCTTCAATCTTTCAAATTCCGGGACTTAAAAATATATCAATGTTGTATCCAGAGGCGAAAAGCGCGTGTACGATTTACAATAAATGTACGATTGAACACACGGACATCACACACACACACACACACACACACACAGCCGCACGCTCATTTATACACGAAGATGCACACGACCATGCGCAGCGCATTTTTTGTCACACGGCATCTAGACCCAGATTTTCCAATATATATTTCGTCACAATCCTACTTTTTTCCCCATTTCGTCAATTTACTATTTTGTGAAATTTTTTAATTTCCGATTTTACGAATCCTTCGCACGAGAGAACAATCGAACAATGTTTCGATTCATCATCTTGTGTACGTTTAAGACCTTTTATGCTTTTTTATTTCATTCCTTATCTCTTCTTCTGTCTTTCTTGAATCCGCCATGTCGAAACAATAATTACAAAATTGTCAAGATACTCTTTTGGAACGATAGAGCGAGAGAGAGAGAGAGAGAGAGAGGAGAGAGTAGGAATGTTATGAGAGGCCTTCTAGCGAACATCTGTATTAATACGATAGGCGGCGCCATTCTCGAAACCATATTCTAAGGTAATATTTAGGACCAAATATTACTTTAGTCTTTCCCAATTTTCGTCAAAGACAAATTTCAAAATTCGTTCAATATTGACAGCATTTTAATTGATTGGTCAATCGAAGCCTTTTGTGAAACAAAGCTAAATTGCAATTTAACAGCGATCAACAAGGTTTGAGAATGCGCTCAATCGTTCCAAGTTAAAATATATATCACATATTGCGCGCCCTCTAGTGAAAAAGTCAAGAATTTTAAGATAATATACGTTATTACAATCATCTAGCCCTCTGGTATCGCTGCAAAACGGTAGAAGCACACTTTTTTTCCTTCTTAAAACTGATTAGTTAATTTCCTACTATCGATTTTTTCCCCCATTATGATTCTCGTCCCTCGGACGATTCACAAAAATTTGTTTTTTTTTTGTTTGCCGTTCTCTTAAATATTATTAATTATGCGTCGATAAGAAGAGCCGTGATCAAGGGCTTACGTTGCACAACACGTCAGAAGAAGCCAGCACCTCCAAAAATGGTGCGCAATGATTTTTGGTTCAATTTTTTCCCCGGATTTTTTTCTCTCGGCAACGTAGTTTTTCTTTTAGCTTTTTTTTCCATACATCTCGTGAGCCGGGGCCACCCTAGCATATGCATCCGCTCTCTCCCTCCGATTCGGATCCGTTCTGCATCGGAGATTGATTCTGCAAGTCCACAGCTGCTTACGTTTGTTAAGGTTGTCAATTTTTCTTTTACATCATTAATGTACAGTTACAATTTTTTTTTGTTCGTGTGATGTACGTTTTATTATATTGTGGAGAAAATTATTGCCAAAGTTCCCTCGGGCGATGAACCGGATTTTATTCCTCCTCACAGTTACGATTCAATTACGGTAATTGTGTATATGTAAAATTTGTCACAAAGAACGTCGGTGTACGAATTTTTTTGATTATTTGTTCCCGAAAAGACAGTGTGTTTTCGTGTACAATTTTTTTTCTTCACTTATGCGATTGAATCCCCGATCCTCGCTCGAAAAGCGTAAAACTCTTGAAAACAAAAACAAAAATTAGGACGGAACCTGACAAAGCGTATTAAGTTTACTAACTCGTTGGACGTGTGGAATATCTTGAGTCATCGGATTTTCGTTCAATACGAAAATTTCACTTTTTTCAATTGGTCATATTAAACACAATTTGTTATATATTCTATTATTATCGGACAAACACTATCGGAATTGGAAGTTTGAAGCTGGAAATGGGCCAATTTAATGCGTTAATTGAGATTATAGTTTAAATTCTATTGATCCAATTGTAATGGAGCAGTGAAACAAAGGAAAACTCATTTCGATGAAAAATTTTAATAGAAGCGATGAATTTATATTTATACATTGTTTCTTTCTTTTCATTTTATCGTTGTTTCCCTAACTAATCTGGCTTGTTTGCAAAACAAGATAATTTCGTGTCTCCTCTCTCTCTCTCTCTCTCTCTCCATGTGTGTGCGAGTGTTTTTCGTGTATGGATGGAATGGCAAGAAATCATGGTTACCTAAAAAATCTCGACAATAAAATACCTGCTCCCGAGTTTTGATTTTTAATACAAATTAAACGTTCACATTAATAAGAATTAACAAACAGAAAAAGTGACATGAAACATATATCTTCGCTATTACTTAGCTCTTTCCTGATTTTAAACGTTTAGCCTTTTTGCAACATTCGAATTATTTACAATTTAGATTTAGGCGTTTCTCGCATTCCTTTTTGCCGCCAACAGCGTGTTTTCTATAATCTCTCTCGGGAGAGAAAGCGAATAATAAATAATACCTCAACAACCACGGTCATGGACTATTTTTTTTCTTTTTTTTCCTAGACAGACGAATTAATTGTCGCCTATTGATCAGAAAAATAACATTTCAGCAGCAACGATTTGATTGTTTACTCGATGACAATGTTAACAACGACAAAAAATAATAATAATGTAAATCGACAATTATATCTCAGCTTTACGATCATGATTGCAGTAAACTTCGTTAATCTTCGACATCCGAAAGCTCGTTACTGTGGTGGTTCAAGAGAAAAAAACGTCTCTCGTGTGGCCGATCCCGGAAAAAAAACATATATCGTTTTACAAACGCTTAAAATTACAACTTAAATCTTTAAATCAATGCAATTAACAATGTATATCCCCTCCTTATTGCTATTTATTGTACTTGAGTCAAAATCTGAGCTTAATTTTTTTTTATCTCGTTTTGTTCTTTTTTTCTTTTTTGGTAGGAAAATTTTCGTGACGAAGCAGATGATGTGACTGCGTTTACGCGATTATCAGATCCGAAGGTGAAATGTATATTCGACTCGAGTGACGATAGCGCACGCGAGCATTGACTAATTCTGTAGAATCGACCTTGTTTTTTCCTTGTCGTTCGCACAATTCAACGAGTGACAAGCAAGGTACTTTGTCGATGGAAGTTATATTCTTCGTTTTCATTTGCGCGCTATTAATGGAATGATTATCACCTCGTGTCTTCTCAAACGACAATGAGATCGGAGAATTGAGAGATTATTTTTAGTTTTTGTTGTTATCTCGATCAATGGGAAATGTTACTGCAAAATTGAAAATTGGTGAATGGCTTTAATTGTGAGTAAAAAATAAATAAGAAAGAAAATGTAAAGCTACCGTATTGCACAGCGTTCTTTTAGCTACGATCAATGTTTTTTTTTTCAGTGCCTTGCTTCTCACGATTTGTTAAATAAATTATTCTGTGATAAGTAACACGGACGAGTGTCGTCGATAGTTTTTCCGTCGCCTGATCCAAAACGGCAAAACGATATCTGGCTAATTACTAACGTTCATCGTTATCGATTAATTCTCGTCTAAAAAAAAAAGTCAAAAAAACGTTAAACCGCTGATTAAGTACAAACGCTAATGAGAATCACATTTCTAAATTTGCACAAAGCAAAACATCAGCGTTTTATTTTTATTTTTATTTTTTCAATTTATTCACACACCGTTATTGCCCTGAACTATCGTTTTCCCGTCGGATCAAGATCTCTATCAAAGCTTACGATGTATATATTTTTTTCTTTTTCCCTTCATTGATAATTAAATATTAAAAATTTAATGTATCTCTCGCGTCTACCATTAGTACCGTTTTCTCTTTTTCTCTGTCTTTCTTTTTTATTTGTCGACTTAGCATGCACAACTGCTCTCCGACGCTTTCAGTTCAATTGGCGTATCCTTCAGTACTACTTCTTGCACTACGGGAATTGGAGAAAAAACACATTAAGGAAAACACAAAGAAAACTAAATGAAAGAATATTAATACTAAAATTATTGGGAACAAATTTTTAGTTTTTTTTTTCTCTTTCAACTTGACAGCTCGTCAAGCACGAAAATTGCTAATCACAATGTATTTTTTTGTTCTTTTTCTCGAAACAAGATTCCGGAAGTGATATTTGTATTGACGTAGGATGGCTATTTATTTAGTTGTTTCTGCGAATTTTCGTCGCAGCTGAAATTTAACGTGCAAATTATCGTGATTATTGAAAATATTCGTAATCGGTACGTATTATTGAAAAAAAGGATACTGTCTTCGGGTGGCTTGTTCTCGGTGGAGTCCATACCGGGCAAAGCAGCCGCCACTCTTCTGAATAGCTACATGATGGATAAATAAAACAAAACGAAACGCTTGTTATTTAGAAGATTATGATTTTTTTTTAAATCACATTGTTTATTGGTAGATAATCGCATGTTGGAAAAAATAAAACAAAATCATCATACCTGCTTAACATTATATCCTGCCTTAGCGCTAGTCTCGATGAACATAACATTGAGCTCTTTGGCCTTTCGTTCACCGTCCTCCGTCGATACCTGACGCTTATCGCTCAAGTCTGTCTTGTTGCCGACCAACATAATAATAACGTCGCCGCCTCGTTCCGTTCGTACGTCATCTATCCATTTGGATGTCTGATGAAATGAATTGGCATCTAAAATTTGTTTTTTTTTTAACATATTTTGCTTTCTCGTAGAGGAATCTTTGCCTACAACACTTTTATTTCGAAGGATATATGCCTGAGAGTTGTTAATGTTCGAAATAGTCCGAAAGTCATATTTCGAACAATGTGCATAGCAGGTTAGGTTGCAAAAATTAATTCTGTATTATCGGAGAAATGTTTAAATTAGGGGATCGGAATATGGCAAAGTTGAACAATCATTCGGCGTTGTTAGTAATCCTTTTGTTAAATTTATCCAGGTATGGAGATTTCAGAGATTTCATGAATTTTGAAGTTTAAAAAAATTACATCAATACTATAATATATTGGTTGAGATTGGCAAAATCGATCGATGTGTTAAAGGTGTACGGGATTGTGAAAAGATTACGTTACTGCTCTAATTAAAGTTGGAACAAGGGTTTTTCATTTTTATATTGGATCACATCAGATTTGTGTATTAAAAATTGTAGGAGCCCTATTTTTCAAATTGGCCATTCAATTTTGGAACAAATACATTTGCAATTTTTTCGTTTTGGATCTGAATATTTGTTTATATTCCACACATCATTGGAAATATCTCCGCATGATCGTGGACATATTTCCAATATTCTCTCGCCTAGAATTTCTTATGCGGATCCTTCATTGGCAAGTTGAAAAGGATTGTAGAGATCTTTCGTAAACAATTGAATCAATAATGAATGAATTTATAAGTAATGAAAGTAAAAAAACCATACAAATTGGAAGACATTATGTTTCTGTATCATATTTAGCACGTATTTAACGTATATTTGAGATAGATTTTCCTGTAGAATCTCCATGCATTGTACCCATCGTTCCTGTGACCATTTATTTCTGCATTCATGTCAATTCTCTCTCGCATAGATACGGGACACATAGAATTATGGTATCGAATGGAAAAGATATAATATTTCATCGCTTACTAGTAATGTCATAAACTACAACAGCGACTGTGGAGTCTCTGATGTAGCTGGGAATCAATGAACGGAAGCGTTCTTGTCCAGCAGTGTCCCATAATTGTAATCTTACAGTTCTATCCTCGAGATACATGGTCTTGCTCAGAAAATCTATACCTATTGTAGCCTGCAACAACCAAATAACTGTGTTAACACTTTTTTTTTCTATTACTCCATGTGATTCGGTGTTCGGATGGAATATTTTCTTCTCAAACGGTAAGCAAATGTCGTATGAACATAAAACTGACCTCGGGACATGAATAAAAAAGATCAACCGCCGTTACTTTACTTTTTCTAAATCAACCTGTCGACTTTGTACATGGTTCGGACGCTAAATATTTCTTCTTATTACAAGAAGGTCCAACAATATTTCTTTACCCAAAAGACAAATAGAAGATAAACAATTTTCAAATCTCATTATTTTACCTGATACGTGTTGTCAAAGCTGTCATACATAAACCGCGTGATGAGTGATGTCTTTCCAACTATAAAGAATAATCAATACAAATTTATGCAACAACTTTATTTGCTTCATATTAGAATTACATCAAATTCGTATCACATATATAACCAAATACAAAGTGCTATATAACAATTGTGACTCGGTCATAAAGTAAAAATTATTTGACTATTCCAATGCCTATTATATGCACAAATAAGTTATTAACTTATCATTTCTGATCTTTCCAAAGTAACAAAATATCGTATCTCCAAATATTATTAAAAATATGTTCCGAATTTTTTTAATTCTTCAAAGTAACGTTAAAATCGTCTGTCTACCGTTAAACGATCAAGTACTCCTAATGGGAGCGAGTCAATGACATTGTAATTATGAAAATATTGTAATTATCATTGAAACTCCATTCAATATAATTCTTCTCTTTTCTTTTTTCTCTCAATCCTCGTATACGTGACGAGAACCCTTAAACCCATCCGTTTTAAATATTAAAACGGCGGAGTAACCGTCTCGGATTATAAATTGACAAACGCGAACGCCGTTTCGCAAGACGGCGCACAAATATTCGTTATATATACAGGAATATACAGCAGAGGGTTATAAAGCCGAATATGGGCCTCGAACAATATCGATTGATAACCTCTCAAGCCTTATAACCAAGAATTATATGGAGGTGAGAACAATTCAATGATTTGTCGAGAGGAAAAAAATGTCTCCAAGTGCTGAAAAAAAGTCGATCATTTTTTCGTAACTTTAAGTCGAACGGGTGCGTTTAGAGTATTGATCCGTAATGGAAAGAAAAATGAAAGAGGAATGAAGAAAAGGGAGCTAGAGAGGGAGACAGAGAAAAACGCTCACCGCTCTGTTCGCCAAGAAAGACGAGCTTGAATTTCCGCAACGGATTACCAAAATCACCCGAGGACGACATTTCAGCGAACGACGTTTATTATCGAGAATTAAAAAAAAAACGCACTTTTATCGTCGCGCCGACGGAGAGATCACAGTATCAATAGTTTCCGCGTAGAACGAGCGAAATGCATAAAATTTTGTTACACAGACAACGGTTAAAAAACCGTGGACACACAAAACTGACAGATCCCCGACGGGCCACTCCTTCTCCTTACGGTCACGGCGGCCACGTTTGACTGGGAAGTGACGTCATTGGTCGAACGGCACATTCTACTCCCAGCGGTGTAACGGCCGCGCAGCGGAATAGGTAGGATAAAATTGCAATGTGTATAGGGTATTTACGCTACATGATTCACTATCCCAGATGGTTTACAATTACACACTCTTAAAGTCACCGTAAATTATAAAATTGAATGTTCGATGATAAGATCTATTTTTTTTTAATCCATTTGTACACTACCCGCGTGTAAGTTTGCGCAATTCAATTCAAAATATATTGATAAATCAATTTTAACAAGCAGAAAAAGTTATTCGGGTTGGCTAAAAAAGCGCGGGTCGTTTAAAAGAGTGAAATTCTAGATAAAACGTTTATTATTTTTATTTACTGCCTTCGGCTTCTATCCTACGATCGATTTTTTAAGCTTGCCTCGTGGCAAACGAATGTCCATGAAAAAATAAAAACGAATCAAACAACGCGATATTCGACAAATCATATTTCTTTTATTCATTAACCTTTTTCCATATCTTTCATCTTTATACTATTATAATCGTACACGTCACGCGCGTACATTTTTATTATACATATACCTTTGTTTTATACACAACAATCGTCACGATTGATTTTGGTTTGTTTCCTTCTTTTTGTTCTTTACATTAATTCTTTATTTATCACTGAGGACGAAATCGATTATTTGCGGTTCTCAAAGGATCCTCGACGACGATCGAGTTACAGGCTAAATCGTAACCAGTTCTGTTGAATCTGAAGAAAAATAGTGCGAAACATATTGGAAATAGAAATGTCATTATGAAATTTTTCACTGCCGATCTGCCGAGTGCAAGTGGTAGTCCCAAATCGGTTCCCGGTGATACGAAAACCATATCGTTGCTATCCGGCCGATCGATTGCCGTTACACTACGACACTGAACGACTATCAGACCCATTGCAAATTTTCCAGGACTCGCACCACCTATCGTACCGTTCATGCCGTGCTGAAGCCAAAAAGCCTGCAATTTCATAGAAATCGTTAGTACATTGTCACGTTTTTCCATTGACTCATAATTTTATTGACATTTCTTTCTTCCCGATACTAATAACATTTTTGTGTGGAAAATATCCACGTGAGTAAAGTATCACGGTTAAATGAGTGCATTATTTCGATAGTAACGCATTATCGGTTCATAACTAATTATTTTACTAACTCGGTAATGGATTTCGAATCATTGCCCATTGTTTTGATAATGGGCAATGGCGATTACGGATTATGCATTATTTTGGTAATTGGTAATGGCGATAGATGGAGTACAGATTATTTCCATAATGACTAATGACGATAGACACCTTGTGTGTTACGTTCGTAATGAGTAATGACGACTGTTCTATTATCTATTGTTCCAGTTGTGGGTAATGAAAATCCGTTACATTATTGTATTTGTTTTCTGGTTAATGCATTATTAATGCGTTACAGTTATAAGGACGCCGGCAATTACAGTGAGCAAAAAGTTTCTGTACCATTTCTTTTTTTTTCGTAATTATACTTTTGCACGCAGCCAATTGCGATATTTACTTATAAAATAATACCTAAATTGAAAAATTAACGCTAACTTCTCTCGGGAGTTCATAGTGTCGTATCACGAACAAAATGACTTGTTAAACTTCGTAAAATGTTGACTAAATTTATGGATTGAACTTCATAAATATTGCCCTAAGTAATGCACTCTCGTTGTCACGATCTAATCTATTTTTGTGCACATTGATCGTTGTCAATTTCCTTTTTTTTTTTAATTGCGTAACCAATTTTTCCGAAAATTCCATTTTTTTCGAGCTGTAATTTTTCTTTTAAAAATTAAATTTCAATTTTCATTTTAAAAGAGTAGCAGTAAATAAATACCTCGTAAATGCAAACGATTAATCGATGCATCATTTCCCATATCAATACCCGCGATGCAACCTCCATTGCCATTTTATAATCAATACGAAGATTCGATTGCAACAAATCAAGATGATAGTGTTCCAGGCTTCTGAAAAATGATTTAAAAAACGAAATGGTTTCGGTACATAACCACGATTGAGATAGATTTTTCGTTCAATTCACAAAACTTACATAGACGAGAACAGGTCAAGCGTGAAGAACGTTATTACCAATTTTAACATCAGCAACATTATCGAGTCGATAAATTCGGCGACGAAACGTTTCCATATTGGTGGTATGCGATACTCGTATCCTGAATAACAGTTTTATTAATTTTTTTATTTCCTTCACATCGATCGCGATGAAAAACATCGAAGACGCAATGACGAAAACGAGAATGACGATACAGAATAATCGTAACTAGTGCGATCACGCAAAATTCAAGGTCACGCGAAAGCCACCGTCACATTATCCTTGTACATTTGGAGAAAAAATTAATAAAATAACATTCATTATTATTATTATTATTAGATGTACGATTAAATTGACAACAATTTGACGCATCAATTAAATATTCTCTTCCGATTTGTTGACACCCTGCCAAAATGATCTGAACGTCGGCAAATAAACTGAAAGATGACGGAAAAAAAAGTTTCATGTACAACGTGTCACGTTGAAAATTCAAAATGTCCTGAATAAAATATTGCAAAACCAAATAATTAACAAATACTTTCGATAAAATTACAGGTGATATTTTTGGCGATTTTTTGTAAAATATTTGAGAAATATCATAAGAATGTGTTGACCAAAAAACAAATAAAATAAATTTTGGCCTTGCATTAACAGTTCACAAATCGAGGTTTCAACAATTTTATTGCATCACTGTGCAATACAAAAACTGGAAATAAGTAAATATATTCGGGGGACTTGGTACATTAAGTTTTGCAAATGACACAAATATTGATAACGAGATTAAGACAATTATGTGACAATTCGATTTCTTCTATTAAATCGAGAAAAAAACTCTATTTCCAACTTTCTTGTTGATAGGTTGACAGATTTTTTTTTTAATCTACTTGTTCATAAATATCAATTGAATATCATATTTAAAGAAACATTAATAAGATGATGAAAATTAGAATTTCAATAGTTTGATTCTATTGAAAATTTTGATTTATTTGATTTCGTACGTGTCGCTTTTGCGTTTCCTCGAGTTCAACATTCATTGGTATCCTGCATATAATCATATAACTTTCTTGTAAGATGCATACATTGAATCCATAAAAAGTCACGAAGTTGCCGCAGCGTTATCGTTACGAATATGCAGCGTCACGTTGCCTATGCAAAAGCTCTATTTATTCTCTCAATCTTAAAACTTTCTCTAATTTTCTCTAATTCTCTCTCTCTCTCTCTCTCTCGTTCTAAGTCCATGCTGTATCACTGTTGCGAAATGACGTGATAGACGATTCTTATCGTTTGTTTTTTTTCTTTTCTTTTATGACCTTCTACCTTCAGTTCTGGGCGGTTGAAACGGTACTCTAGGCTCATGAGGCGTCCTTTGTCTTACCGGTTCGATATTTTGCCAGTCGGGCGTACCGGCTAAAGGAGGCGCGCCATTCGTTACCGACGAATTACTCACGTTCGTCGTTATCGACGTGATATACGATTGGTTAACTAGAAAAAAATAGAACATTGCCTTTTATTCTGTTACACACAAAAAATGAACCAGGATTTAATTATGGAAAAATAAAGAATTTAATCTCATTCGATCGTTCAAAGAATTTTCTTCAATTCAATACTTTGGAATTCTCAACGTATTGTTCTGTGTCGAGATGCAGGAGAAAACAATGGGAGCAGAATCATGCCGATGGTAAAACGCGATAAAAAAACAAGGATACAGAGCAATGCGCTATGATGATAGGTCAGGATATGTAGAGAACAGGAACAAACGGTTTTCACAAGGAGAGTCACAGGGTACGGGAGATGGCAAAGAAAATCGAGGATGTATGGCCAAATGTCAAGAATTACGAATGAAAGCAAGATGAAAAATATAAGAGGGAAGAATTGAGCTGTATAGAAAGAGAGGCAAGGGCAAGGTGGTTGGAACGTGATATTACGAGGAGAAATTGCGCCGATTGTATATGGTTACTGTAGATTAAAACTGCACAAGATATGAGAGAAGTACCAAGGACTGGATACGTCAAGAAAGAGGAACGAGCGTGAACAATGAATGCATAAAATTATCTATAAAGAACCAAAGAAAATTGGAACTGAGAAAGAAACAGTATACGAAAATATAAAACGAGTGCAATATTTTCAAGGCCAAAGGTGTAAAGATGGCTAAATAAATAGTATCGTATGCTTGGACAAAATTAATTTTATTCAGTACTTTGAAATATTGAAGTTCATTGCGGACAAATTGTGGTGTAGAATTTTGTTATACACAAAAAAAATCAAATATCGTATGGACAGCCATTTTAATATAAATGTAATTTTATAAAAACCCTCTCCATAATAGGGTCACTCGATTTCTTGGCTGCCTAATACAACAAACTGTGCGATTGAGACAAAAAATTCTGACGAAGCCGGAAGAGAATGTAATGGTAATGGAATATGAATGTTGGATCAAAGAAAAAAAATGAATATATAACTTTCATTTGTTTACCAAGAGTACACACAGAATTTCAATAAATTTTCGAAACTACCTGGTAGTTGACTAAATATTTGTTTTGAGAACATGTGGTGGGGAAACATCGCAGCTACGCTCTGCCAAGCGTAAGCCTCCTGCAGCCACTTTTCCAACTTAAGAAAATATTCAGAACGTTCCTCGGTCGTGTAATTATTTCTAGTAATATTCTCCTCTTCCTCATTGTGTTTGTCCTCATCGTTCTTGGCGTCGGCCATTATATCTAAAGGAAATTCGAAAAAAATAAATTGTCAAAAAAACACAAAGCTCTGTTTCAATTGTTGCCAATTCTGAACCACCGAAAGTTATCAATTCCTTGCTATTATCGAACAAGCGTTTTTTTTTAAACAATTGTCAATCTGTCAATTCAACGAAAATATAAAAAAGACACTCACATTCCCAAATTGTTGTTTTTCACATGTAAATCGTGTTCCAAAACGTCACGAAAAATTAAACTCCAACAATTAATATGTTTAACGGTATTAACAAAATGAAAATAATAATTCGACGAACGTGAGATAAAACGATGTGTAATCTGTCACAATTGAGTAAGGCAAACAGTCGGTTATATGCTCGTAATGAATTTAATAAGACGTATCTCCAGTATTCGGTAAACACAAAAAAAAAGAATGACGTGTACGAGGCAATGCAAACTTTAATGTCTACCGTCATATCGTTTGCCTTCCGTAGGTCCGTACACTCGTGGGGAAAAACAAGGACAATCGCCTGTTACGCCATCTGCTCGTAATTTCCTTGTATCTTGACCGAATAGGAACAAATAACTGTTTTATCATCAGACATTTTCGATATGCTCATTTTTGGGTAGGCTAGCATTGTCCCGAAAATTGTTTTCCCAAAACTCATTATCCCGAAAATTGTTTTCCCGAAATTCGTTATCCCGAAAAATAAAAGACTGTTTATAGCAACGGCTAGACGGTGAATGTCGTTGCGAAAGAGACGATGCGTCTGATGGTTACAGGTGGCGCAGTATGCATTTTTCAATTAACTTTCGCCGATTGCGGAACGACGCGGAACACACAACGGGGTCCGCAGGCCCCGCCAACGTCAAAGGTTTGAGGTTATCTGTCACTCGCAGAACTTGAACTACATACGTCGATTGTGATATATCTTGCATTTATTCAGTCTCGATAATTAGAACATAAAGAATAATTTGTGCTAGTACGTCGACATGGTAATATTTTTGTTGTGGTTGTTATTATGTTTACTTTCGCTGTTTTGTAATTATGTTTTGTGAACGTGTATAATTAATAAACATTGTAATGACATTTTTTAAATAAATTGTAAAAATGTGTTGAACTTAGTTATCGTTATTAATACGACTGCTTTTTGTGTTACGTCCCAGGGGGTTTCACAAGGGAGACGTGTGTGCGGCGACTCAGAGGTAAAAAGCGAAAACGTGGACGCGGCGCCTCAGAGGTCATGGGGGACACGCATAGGGCACGATTTATGAATGAAGGAGTAAAGACACGTGGTTCGTTTCCCGATTAACAATTGAAATCGAGATGTCGAGTATATTTGATCACCTTTTATTCGGACAAGTGTGAATATAAACGTTGATTTAGGTAGTCGTTGAACAGTTGAATACAATAAAAATATCGTGACAGTACGTATGTAAATGTATAATAACTTCGCAAATATTATTGGATTATTATAAAGTACCGGGTATAACAGGGATGATTTTATTAGAGTTGTTCTCTTAACGAGCGCTGGACTAAGACTTAAGTCGCTTAGATGTTAAGAGCGGACTTCTCGCTACGAGTGTTGAGTGTAGACTGACTAATAGGAGGTGCATTCGGTTGTCGTGAAGCGGCAACCGAAAAGTGCTGATTTCTGCAAGTCCAAAAGTCAGGAATATCGCGCGAGGCCTCGAGCCTCGCCCGCCGGAATTTGTCAGCCGAAATTCGATATTAGGTGTCCGCGCTACGGTCGCACGGTCGAGAGTTCGGATCGTTTCTACATTAACTGAAACTGGGATGTGCAGAAACTCGAGTGGCGACTTCCGTTCCCACAGTTTAGTATGTACTCTCAGCACTACGATCGAAAGATCGTAGAGTTTGAACAATTAATGTATCTTTAACCGAGTTGAATGTGCAAAAATTCGAGCGGCAATTTCCGTTCTCACGATTACGAACTGAATTTACGTTATGGACGTTGCGAAACATTATATTGTTGGAAAACAAAAAGAGACTAAAACAATTAACAATCGGTTGTATCTCGCAAGCTGCGAGATACAACCGAGACGCTACAGAGCCAGAATTAAAAAATTACAGTTATCATTAACAGAATAAGCTACATTCAATGGTCTTCAATGTAGCAAGTCGACGAATACTGATAATACCGCGAAACGTGCATGCCACTGACGAAAAATCCAATTGTCACTGCCAAAATGAAAACTTCCTGGTTATATGTCGGAGAAAAATCTTCACTCGTTGACAGTCAACAGTCTTCTGAACACGTTTGGATTTAAAAATCTCGAAAAACTATGTTAGGATTGTCTTATAACTTAATTTTTGAATTTCATTTAAACCAATTACATTTTTTGCGGTCAACCATAACTAGTCTCATCGTTTTCGTTTTCGGCATTTTTGAACAAGGTAAAGTGCTTGGCGGTGCAGTGACCCGATGGAGAGTTGCGGTATGATCCGGATAAGGAGTTGTGGTTTCCAAGGACTGATCTTCTATAATATGATCGTGAGAGGAAAAAGTCTTGCCGGTTAAGCCTGAAACAGAGTAAACATAAGTTGTTATGCGACTAGCATATGTAGATATATAATTGCATTGCAATATGCAAAATTGTGAATATATAAAATCTAAATTCTCTCATCAATCTATGCAAAATTCAACACAAATCAACCTTTAATCACGCTCTGATTATGACATTTACAAAAATAGTAAAAAAACGATCACAGACATTTCGTGAACATTTCAAATTCTCATTAAATTTCAAACTGTCCAACAATTTCGACGAAAATTGCAGCAAAATAACGGGATTCAACGCCCGAAATTCGTGCACCAATTCAAAGTGTTTTTCGATAATTATTATTGAAATGACAATTCCATGGGCAATTTGAGAGCTAATTATTTTATTTTTCGCAATTTAAAATTTTTCGCAATACCCCCTTAATGCTCTAACTCAAACAGATTTTGAGACTTCGCGTTAAAAAATGTTCGACACATACACCAGAGTGCCAGCATCGCTCTTACAAAATTTCGTGACGAAGCCTTAAGGTGTTTAATTGTTATAAAAATTCTTAGTTTTTGAAATACTCCCATAATGCTGTAAAAGAAAATTGAATATGTGAATAAAAAAAGAAAAGACGCGAAATGTTGTTCACAACGATAGATTAAGTTTATTTTTTTAACCATTGTTTAGATAAAAAATGGAAAGGAACGTGAAACTCGAATAGCCAAAAATTGAAGGAAATCACGACGAGTTACATAGCGAAAAATCCGGTCGTCAGAAACAACAACAGCAACGATAACAGGGCCAAGAATAACGTAAAAAATATCGAAAAACTCGAATCCTGGGACGACGAAACTAGCTAAAACGTTGTCGATTTTTTATCGCAATTTTCTCGAAATATATTTGTCAAAAAGTTCGTTTTTTGTTATTAATTGTTTTTTTTTAAGTGATGAAAAGAAGAATACAGTATTGAAAAATTATACAATGGAAACGTATAACTTATGACAGGGTTTTACAGTCGAGGTAAAAATATAAAATGCGTTTTTTTTGCAAAATTTTATCCTTCAGTGACTAAAGTCAAAGAACTTTTTCAAATTATTTTAAGTGATTTTTTTTAGCTCAAAAAATTAACAAAATGTTTCTTATTTTTCATTTTTTTTAACGACAGGACACCATTGGCGTGAGACCGGTTACGGTACTGTTCGCCAATCCTCTGCCAAGCATTCGTCCACCGGTGTTGCAGCATAATAACGATGATTGTATGAAAAATTTGTTGCCAACATTCAGGAACGCAACAAACAACGACAGCGCGGAGAAAAGATCGCCGAACGTCGATTTGGCTGTTTGGATGGCGCCGTACGAGCACGAATTATTCTTTATGTTCTAATTATCGAGACTGAATAAATGCAAGATATATCACAATCGACGTATGTAGTTCAAGTATTACGAGCGTGGTCTTGTATACAGGTCTGGAAACTCCATCAAATTTCGGCGGTGGGGGGTGACTGTCTTAACGAACTTCGTTTTACTTTCTGTAGCAACCACTAGAGGCGTTCCGATCTTAGTTGCAAACTTATAATGCCAACAGACATAACCTGAACAGCCCACGATAGCTCTCGCGGTTGTCTGTCTCTGTCCCACTAACGACTTCTGCCGCATTACACATATTTATTATATGTAATTATGAAAGCGTGATTAATCCCGTCAACTTCAATGAATATACTGAATAAATATGCTCTCAATTTGAATCGAGTTTTAAAGATTCTAACTGTTAACCGAGCATGATAAATATAAACTATTTGTAAATATCTATGTCATATGAACATATATTAGGCGAAATAGTCTACCTCTTGATGAATTGATCTCCGTTAGATGTTTTTTTAATCCTATAAAGTAAACAAAATTTTTCATTTTAAAGAATAGAAATATATCGAACCGTTTCATATATTTAATTTGACCCTTTTTCGTTATATTTTCGTGAAAATTACAGGTACTCAAATAAAGAGAAAAATTAAAGTATTTATTTTTATTCATACTTACTTGATTTTGAAAACTGGAACACTTGCAAAAACTTAAAAAATGGAGTGTAAAAAAATGGAAAGAGCTGATTTTTACTTACCTTAATCTACTATTTTTTGGCATGCTGCTAAACAGTTATTTCGGAATATTGACAAAACTCAAATAAAGAGAAAAATTAAAGAATATATTTTTATTCATACTTCCCTGATGTTGACAGCTGGAACACTTACGAAAACTTACCATAAGATTTATTCATTAGTTAATTTAGACAACTTTTTTTTAACAACAAATTTTTTTTTCAGTTCAAAATTTTCCTGATGGCAATATTGCCTCATTCTTAATCTTACATAGTAAATTATCGCATATGAAAGGATTTCGGATCCATGCTATTTACAGGGATAAGTGGGCAATTGTTTAATTTGCTAGATAAGAAATATCATAGCCGTACATTCCTCAAGATCGTGAGGGCTGCGATTGGCCGAGGAATGGTTACAAGGGAATCGAGACACGTTATTTTCAATAAATCTGTTATGTTTCGACGGATTTTCTTCTGTAAGGTCTCAATCGAAGTAGAATCGTTTGGTGGCCATTGGTAGTCTGATAAGAACGGTAGTCGGTCAATTGTTTAACTTTCTAGATAAGAAATATCATCGCCGTACATTCCTTGAGGTCGTGAGGTCCGCGATTGGCCGAGGAATTGTTACAAGAGAATCGAGACACGTTATTATCAATAAATCTGTTATTTTTCAACGGATTTTCTTCTGTAAGGTCTCAATCGAAGTAGAATCGTTTGGTGGCGATTGGTAGTCTGATAAGAACGTTAGACGGTCAATTGTTTAACTTTCTAGATAAGAAATATCATTGTCGTACATTCCTTGAGGTCGTGAGGCCCGCGATTGGCCGAGGAATGGTTACAAGGGAATCGAGACACGTTATTATCAATAAATCTGTTATTTTTCAACGGATTTTCTTCTGTAAGGTCTCAATCGAAGTAGAATGGTTTGGTGGCGATTGCTAGATAAGAAATATCATCGCCGTACATTCCTTGAGGTCGTGAGGCCTGCGATTGGCCGAGGAATGATTACAAGGGAATCGAGACACGTTATTATCAATAAATCTGTTATTTTTCAACGGATTTTCTTCTGTAAGGTCTCAATCGAAGTAGAATCGTTTGGTGGCGATTGGTAGTCTGATAAGAACGATAGGTGGTTAATTGTTTAACTTGCTAGATAAGAAATATCATTGCCATACATTCCTCGAGATCGTGAGGGCTGCGATTGGCCGATGAATGGTTTTAGAGGAATCCGGGCACCTTATTACCAATAAAACTGTTAATTGTCGACAGATTATGACCTATCATATGACCTAAATAGGTGCTCTGAATCTATTATAACTAGCGTACATTACTAGCAATTTTGTACGTGGCGGCAGCAGGATATTTGAAGTACTTATTATAGCGTTAGTATGGGACATATATATTCTTGGGTTATTTGAAAATTTTCACATCCCCCAGGACAAATTTGCGTCTTCCTAATAATATAGTTTCATAATGAAAATGTATTAATCGTTATTTCGAATGGCATCGCTCAACCAGGAAGTTCAATATCTTAGATCTTGATTGATATACTGTTCAAAATTGGTCAAAGCGTTTGATAATAATCCGTTACATGGAATTAAACAATACAATACTTACAACCTTTAATAGAGAGCTCCGCAAATGAAAGTTGAAAAAAGCATGTTTGATTTTTTATTTTGCGAAACAAATCGTATAAGAAATCTAAACCAGAGATTGCTCGAAATGCTTTTTTGGTCTTGTAAAAAATATTCATATCGGTATATAAAAAATGATAACTTCTCTAATTGTCGAAACAACAATAACAATAATTATTAAAAAAACTAAGATAATTACTACGATAGCAAGATTCAAGGGTTATCACAACCTTCATTATTTTGACATACAAATCCGTGTACCATGAATATTATCATTGTAATCGTTAAAAGATGTTCCTTTTTTCTCGGGTGTTTCTCTACAGTCATAGATGGGTTACAGAATGCTGTTTTTCAATTAAATTGCAATAAAAATAAAATCAAAAGGTTTGTGCATGCACAACGATTTATATTAAAATGGAGTAATATAATTGTTATATAAGCACTTTGTTCTAAACCATTCAAATTATAATATAATTCTTAGTATCCAAAGATGAGTGCCTGTATTTCATTCACGGGGGTCAAAAAAGTAACGGAGATCACAGAATACCTATTGCATATGTATATATATATTGATATATATTTTGACATATTCATAAACACATTTTTCGATAACAAATTTGTAAATATCGAGATACTTTGGTAATTTTTATGCGTATTGCAAAGAGGATGAGTATTATACAATATAATCATTCATATGTCTTTAATTGTGAATAATTCAATAACAATTGCGAAATAAAAAACACTATTCAATGGGAACAGTTCGCTCGGATTAGATTATTTGTCGGGTTGGCGTTTAATTGACTTCACACTGTAATAGTGCGACAAATTTCATTAGTTGTAGTGATTAGGATCCGAGCTTACACGAATTAAACCGACGAAAGTCCCGTTACTTGGGCTCGCGAGTCTCTCTCATCTATCGAGGCTCGCGAGCGAAGTCTCCTCATTGACCCACCGTAGGAATCGAACGTACTTAATCACGGCTATCAAGCCCATTAAAAAAAACGGCGAGATATTCGATTATCGACCAGTGCGACGTATTTTATTTATTGCAAAAAGTTTCCGAACATCTATTATCCATAATTTTCGAATTCGGACGACATCAGTGTCAACCACACACTTCTAACGCACAGGCCTGTTCCAACATCGGATACACAATGTGGTGACCATCGTACGCCCAAACTAATAAACAAGCTAAGTTTTGCATAATCTCGCCAATGAGACCGTTATTTGTATAATCATATATGTATACATCTTTCGTTATATATTAATTATAGCACGATCTGCGGTGGGTAGTTTTTCTTTTGTTTTGGTCGTATTGAATTATCCGTAAATAAACGATGAGAGAGGAAATATTTTTGTAACGCAAGATGAAAGATTAATTGTATGTAGTTATGCCGGATCTTGTAGTAATAATCGTGGCGATTTTATGTATCTTTCAGGCTCGAACAAATATTATAAATAAATATATCGGTTTTCCCATAACGAGCCTTCTTTTAGTCACCACCCTATTCGTTTTATACACCGAGAAAGACGCCATTTTCGAAATAACAATATTTATCGAAACGCGTTTTGAAACGCCTTGAAGCGCAAGTCGTATAGTAGTTTCTTTTCCCGCAAACTAGATTCATTCTCATTTTAAAAATTATACAAAAAATGTATCATATTTAGAAAGTTTTGTTACAACACTCTAATGACTTACGATAATCGGTATTCATACCTCTGATGCGCGGATATATATGACGAGATGTGGTTCGATATTTCGATTTGAAGGCCAAATCTGTTTTTTTTGTCGCAGATCGTCGTACCATTCCCAAACGCCGGTAGATCGTCGACAGTGCGCAACGAAGTGCCCGTTCATGTAACCGACTACCCCGACTAAACTGAAAAAGCCACGGTTCAATAAAATGCAAAAAACTTAATTTTTGTTCACATGGCGAGAATTAATTTTTCTTACGTAATCAAAAGAATGTATTTTACGTTAAAGGATTATGGTACATTGAAGTTACAATCTTACCAGTATTCGATATGAGACTTGTTCATTTGGCGAAGTCGGAGTGTGACCGGAAACTGACTTAATTTACATTCCAATCCTTTAGTTGAAAGTCCACTCTTGGTAGTGGATCGAATATCCAGCTCAATAAAAAGATGGAACGACGGATTGCTGTACAACGTGTAGTGTCCAACGCAGTTCTTACAGTTTATCTTGTAAATGAATT
This sequence comes from Oxytorus armatus, assembly GCA_958009045.1. Taxonomy (NCBI): domain Eukaryota; kingdom Metazoa; phylum Arthropoda; class Insecta; order Hymenoptera; family Ichneumonidae; genus Oxytorus; species Oxytorus armatus. The sequence continues at coordinate 11,687,889 of OY253748.1, read as the reverse complement.
CGCGAAAGTTCAACGCTTTTTCCAACGCACCAAAACCTTCCTTCTGAATCGTATTATGGTTTGGAGATATGAGCGCGCACGAATACGTACGGCCAGAACAGTGTGAACATTCCCCTCGTTTGTAAATACTGGGAGCCAACTGAAATATATTAGTTACAATATTTCCTATACTATCCTCTGCTTCAATTGTGTACGATAAAATGCGATTTGCTGTTTCCTCGTTAGCTTTTATAGGGCACCAAGTTTTCAATATAGCAGCTCTTTTGCGGAATAAGTCGGCCTTAACTCCGTCATTCATCAATTGCATCACCAACTTCAACGTACAGTTTTCTGTCTCTTGAAGTACCGCTGCATAATATGAACGATCTAATGAACCCGTCATCAAGATATGGACTATTGAGTCGAATCCACATGTGTTTCTCACAAAGAATATTTCACCGTCGATATTTATCGGTTTGTGACAAATATTTCCGTTCGGCAATATGAAAGCTGTATTTCTTTTTGAGACGAGAAGATTCTGTTGTCGAATTTCTGGGTATGCTGCAAAGTATTTGCTTGGTTTTCTTGCTCCCGGATTTGATGGCGGTAGAATATTTGGAGCGCAAAGTGCTGTTTCATCGTCTAGATTTTGTTGAACGTTTCTCGCGCATATTTGACCAACAGGATTTTGAAGAGAATTAACATCCGCACGCTTGGTAGACTTTAACAAATTGTGTGAGATACACAGCTCTGCAGTTTTGCAGTACGAGTGATCAGATAACGAATACAGATCTACCGAAACTGAATCGTCAGCATTCATAGACGCATTACTTTCGATACCTCGTTTTCCAGCGTTCCTTTCGGAGTATTCTTGAGAATTGTCGAAACCAGCTGCGATGTCGACCCCCGTTGGGACATCGTTGATCAATGACGAATGTCCATGGTCTGCCACAAAATCCATGAACTCGTTTATGTTTACCGTGAAGTCGCTGCTATTCGGTGATGCGTTCATAGCGATCTTAACCATCTTATTGTTGTTACAGTCAAACGCAAACGACTGGCTCTCATTCAAAGTATTGTCTTCCGGAAATGGTTTTTGACCCTTGTTTCTCCAATTTTCTCGTGACATGATGTCTGAGTCATCACAAGTAGTTTTTGCGTGCGTCGGTGTCGGTAGAATTTGAAGATCGGCCAAATGAACATGATTTAATTCCTTTTTCGTATCGTCAATGGGAATCAAATTAGGATCTTTAAATTTGGACATCCAATTAATCATTTTCGAGGAGAAGAGCAAGGTTCCTCCTGTTATATCAAGTGCGTGCGTTTTGATAAATTTGTCGACCCGCATTGGCGTTCGAGAATTTTTTAACACTCTCGTCTTCACATCATTGAAATATCCCTCGACAAAGCTGGATGTTGCATGCGGAGCTTCGTACGGCATCGCAACGGCAGTCCACAATGGATACTCCTTCATCAATTGCGACAAGGTCTGAATAAAATCCGGAAGATAATAAGGATTCAGATTTCCGTCAGCAGATATCTGCCTTTTGGCCTTTGTCAACTGCCCCCTAACCCATTGGACAATGGGCTCGCTGGTTGTTGGATCTTTGTTCCATTTTGCAACAACTTTGCAGTTTGTCAAAATAATCTCTTCGGAATCGAGTGGATTATCAAGAAAATCTTTTATTCCCGTCTTCTCAAATTGCTCCTGGTATTTTTGCTCCTTTATCTCAACTTCCTTTTCGCACTCTCTCAAATGCTGTTCTCCTCGAAAAGCGATGAACGCTTCTAATATTTTCCTGGCATCTTTTGTTGTCCTCACAGGAGAAACATCGATTTCGGCATCATCATGAGTCTGCAGGCCTACGATACAAGTCAAACGAAAAATTTCTTCGAGTTTTGTATGTGTTTGGCATTCTGCCAGCAGCGAAACGCATCGAATGAAAAAGTCTTTGATACAGACATGACTAATTTTATCGAAGCATTTCCACCGGCAAACGAGATGAATAAGATGAGCTACATCTATTCTGATGTACGTCGATGGTTTTTCAATTACGACGTCTCTTTTCATTATTATAGCGAAGCATGTGTTGATATACGATTTAGTTGTCTGATTATTCAATGCGGTACACACGGCTAACAAGAGTGCACGTGAATAATCACATACAGCCTCTTTTGGTTTTTTTGCCCCGATTCGTAGCCACTGCCATAGCCATAATACAATGAATTCCGTCTCCTGTGTCTCCGAAAGCATTTGATGCACAGGCAACGTCTTTTTCTCGAAGTTTATGACGATCGAATACAGGAATATATGTCCGGATCCTCTACCATCTGAACGGTCCAATTTTTGTACGAGGCTGCCAGTCGAATCAAGGCTAATTACCGCGGAATGTCTCTGTAATCGGCAAAACTGCTTGTACGCGTACATCTGTGCCGCGGCACAGTAAATCGCTACGAAAGGCAAGGAGCTTACGTGACGTATGATGCCACTGTACTCTTTGGTCCCTGACATTTCTTCGATCGTTCTAATTAGATCACGTGCGTCTTTTTTTTTCACGTCCAGGTTCGCATTGGAACCTTCCGTTTTCGCTTGACGACATACATCGTCATTCGGCATACAAGGAGGTTCTGGGTCTCCGGGTTTCATCAATTCACGGGCCTTTCGTTTTATCCACATAGCACAGCCTTCTGCTATCATTTCTTGTTGCGCGTGTTTTCGATGCTCTCCGTTAAGCTGCCGCTTCACTTGGTTGTGTTTGCTGAATAAGGTGTCCCGCGTTTGCACGTGAATAGTAAACCCATCATTATCGGGATCTACTGTCGCAGTACCTACGAACGTGTTCAAGCAATCCTTATCGGTGCAGCGCCCTTTGATTTTTAAGTTATACATCGGTTTATCGGAAGTCAGACTCACGTCGGCTCGCTTAAAAGAAAACGCACAAGGCAATCGGTGCTGTTTCCAAAACGTCTCGTATATAACATTTGTCCAAACTCTTGGTTTCAATATTAGTTTTTCGCGACTCCCATATTTAATCGTACTGTCTGGTTTGATTTTGTCCCATTCTTCCCGAGTTATGAATAAATCGAGCTCAATGATTTGTTGATTGCTCGTCTCATCAGAGAACGACGAAGAAAGTTTGTTGTTCGGAACGGTTGAATCGTTTAGAGCACTATCATCATCAAAGCTCAAGTCATAAATGTGAGCCTTTTCAAGCTGATCGGTTTTGATTCCCATTTCTGTTCTTGCCATCGAGAGAATTGAGCGCCGATCTTCACGCACATTTATGTAGACATTATGAGCATTCCATTTGCCACCAAGGGCTGTGCTTATTTGTTTCCATGCGTCAGATGTATACGGAGGAAAATCCTTCGTGCAAAAGTATTTCATGTACGTTTTAATGCATGCAACAGCATTTGTCACCGAAACAGCCGAACACCGTGGCATCCTGTCCAATCTCAAAAAAGAAAAATATATTTATAGTCCAATATTACCACTTTATATGTATACGCGTTCCAATTTAGTTTATAAGTAGATCATTTTTGTTGCAACATAATAATTTGAAATGTTTTGTGCATGACTCAATAATACATTATAAACGGCATTGAAAGTCTAATACAAGCCATATTTTTTTTTTTATAATTAAGGATCTCAACACATGTAGAATCTATAAGAAAAAATTAACTCAAAACAGACAAAAACTTACCTTTTTATTTTGGATTAACCCAACTGGAGAATCATTCAAAACTTTGCTATGCCAAATTCGTCGACAAAATTGATTTGACCCCGACAAAACCCGTTGTTTCAATTCTCCAAAGGGACTCCTTGCGTTATTCTTTGAAAAGTTTTAGCTGCAATCATAGCGACCATTCAAAAAACATCAGGTTATGAAATTGACTTAACTACTGAAATAAAATCCAAAATAGTTTATTCAACCTAAAGCGAGCAGCGTTATCACAATTCCCTCAAGAAGTATTTGGTGGAGCGCATTTATAGCTCACGAGCAAGATTGTAAAAAATGATGAGATTATTATTTTTAGGATTTACAATACTTAAATATAATCTCTCACGTTTCTTTCGACTTGCCGAACTGACAAAAAGTGGACCGAATGAAAATTAACCATATTTGCATGACAAGATTATGACTGTTCTCTTTGCCTAGATAATCGTTATAAGTACATTTACGGCTGGTGATTCGAAATATTTAAAAACATTCTATGTTACTCATCGAATGCTTGTTCTAAAATGTTTCATTGAAATGACAATTATGTCGAGCGTTGTACAATATATTTTTTATTTAGTAATAAAGCCGAATATTTACGCACGCAGGGGGCCTTCGTCGCGTATATATTGCGTATCATACACTGACACGGTTAATAGAGAATACTTTGTCAATGAAAAAATCACGTTGTAACGTAAGGTCATAAATAGTCTATATATACATATTATAAATATTATATAATATATGCATGGCACTTTTTGGGATCACACAATGTATGGATTTGTGAAACTGTGTAGCCGTCGTTCCGAGAAAAAATGGTTTGTTCATTTTAACCTCAAAGTTGAAACTAGGTCGTCTAGATGTATTTCATTATAACGCTTAATAGGAGCAACAAAAACTACTATTTGGAAAGTGTTCATCGTAAATATTTTTATAATTAATAAAAATAACATATAATGATAATCATTATCAAATGATTTTTTAAATCAAATAGTTTTTTATCTCTGATGAAGTAAGGAATAATAGTAGAAAAGAAATAAGCATCTTACCGCATGGTATAAAAAGTCTAGCCGACGTGAGTTTGACTTCCGATAAACCGATGTATAATTTAAAAATCAAAGGGCGCTGCACCGATAAGGATTGCTTGAACACGTTCGTAGGTACTGCGACAGTAGATCCCGATAACATTATGACAATTGAAACAATCTGTCCGGTATTGTTTCTGCCTTTCCAGATCACTGCAGTTACGTCAAACTACGGCAAGTTTGCAAATGGACATCCATGATTTTGCAGCCAGCTGTTTTGGTCAGTGAAAATTGTATTAAATAATATTGATTCCTAAGGTCTTTGGCATACTCTCTCAATCCTGACAATAAAACTGATTTCCTCTTACCCCCAGTAAGTAGATGGGAATTGTAAAGACTCCATGAGCTTTCATTCAATTCACGCAGAGAGACACAAACTTGCGATTGTATATGTCTACAACCTGCCTTGTGAGGAGTAACTTAGGACTTGTCTCTGGACCAGGTGACATAGCGGCACTTGCATTAGTTAATCGTTAATCAACAAACACTTCTGCCAAATGCTGAACGGAATCACTCGATCAGTGTTGCAAGAATTGCAGGATTTCCGTGCGAATGTATGGAATATCGTTGCAGGTTGGTATCTGTAATTTCTTCGTGATCTTATTCATTGGATTCTTAATAATGAGAGAATAGGGTATTAAGAGATTTTACCATGTACACTCTGACCATCAGGGCTGCGAGTGAGTTCCTTGCCATCAAAATCACTGTCACTCTGGATCCACATTCGAGTCTCCATTCCATGGAATGATATAAACATCATAGGGCCTGTCTTTGATGTGAGCCGCGTAGTGGATGCAAATCAAGATCATATTTTCCACCTGATTGGATTCTGCAGACTTGCTATAAGGCATAGTCTCCCGGATTCTATCGATGTGCATCACGAAAGTATCGTTCGTGGTCGTACGGCCAGAAAGATGTTGAATCCGGCTTTGAAGCAAGTTAAATAATTATTACTCAACTCTAGATGAATATTTAAAAAAACGTACATTTAAAAAATACACAATGATAATATGCTAAAATGGAATACGTTTTGGAGCAGCCACTAGAGTAACGTTTGTCGAAACGGAGCACAGTTGTTTTCACGAAGTAATGCGTATACGTTTTATATACACAGGTACACATAACAAGCTGAAAGGTGAACTTATTATGAAGTACGTGCACGGCAATCACTCGAGTGCAAGGGAGGTCTCTCTTGCCTTAACTGAGGCATTGGATTAGAGTACATTTTGGAAATCATTTAGTTACAGTGCAATGTGGGACACGGAATCAAACAAAAAAAGAGGTTTTCTTTGACAATAAAACATTTCGATGAGAAATCACGGTGAACTAGTATTTACATTGAAACTCAAGCCAAGAACACGTGTCGTCATGTTCTGTGCTCCAAAGAGCGTTGTGAGCACGCTTATTCGGAGCGAAAATACATTGCCCGTTTTCATTATTTTTTGTTATCAAATTACAATAATAATTCGTACTTATGAGTAGTAGCTGTCCGCCACATCAATATTATTTTGTCCCGTTTTGTACTATAACATATATTTGAATTCATGGATATGAAGCTGAAATCATTTTAGTGGAGAGGACAAGCACTGCCAAGATGGCTACGATGCTCCGTTTTATTTTTCGGAGTACGGTGCTAGCATATGAACAAATTACTCGTTTTAACTAACGTCTGTTAACACATGATGCTGAATATGCCAAAAAAATTATAATTCTTACTTGATACAGCTGCGATGCCCGTTGAACTGAATTTCGGTTATTTGCTCATACAACATATTACAACGTATGCGACGTACTTTCTATCACCTTCTGTGACCCACTGTGAGCTTATAGATCGTCCCCTCGTCGCTTGAGCTCGTTTACACGTCCCGTTCGGCCATACTGCGTTGCGCGATGGAGTAGCGTCACGCTAGAGTTTGATGGGAGTGCAAGAGAGATAGCTGTAAATAAGTTTTCGTACTTGCTTCGAAATGATCGACAATTTCAAAAAAGAGAAGTACGTAGTTACTTTCTGCCAAAATATTGCATTTGTTGACAACATTTTACCCCGATCGGTTGTGTCGTTTTGGAGAAATGAGAGAACGTGTTTTCGAAGCGGTAAGAGCGTGGAGCGTGTATCAATCAGGTCTATATGGATCGGAGCTTCTTCAATCTTATTAGGGGGGCGGGTTCCACGACCCTTTTCAATTTGAGGAAAAAAGATAATATCGAAATTCCCAACCAAGCCATTGTTGGAAGGTTTCTACGATCATGTAATCAAATATTCAGATACGAATCTAAACATGTTTTGCAGGAGATACATTATTTGTTCAAAATGAAACGAATATTAAAAAAATAGAAGTTATAATTTTTTGTATAATGATGCGAATATTTTTTTACAGAACTAGAAGAGCATGTCAAGCAATCTCTGGTTTCGAATTTCTTATACGATTTGTTTCACAAAATAAAAAATCAAACAGGTTTTTTTCGACTTTTAATCGCGGAGCTCTCTATTAAAGGTTGTAAGTATTGTATTGTTTTATTTCATCTAACGGATTATTATCAAACGCTTTGACCAATTTCGAATACTATATCAATCAAGATCTAAGATATTGAATTTCCTGATTGAGCGATGTTATTCGAAATAAAGATTTATACATTTTCATTATGAAACTATATTATTAGGAAGACGCAAATTTGTCCTGGGGGACGTAAAAATTCTCAAATAACCCAAGAATATATATGCCCTATAGTAACGCTATAATAAGTACTTTAAATATCTTGCCGCCGCCACGTACAAAAAATGCTAGTAATGTACGCTAGTTATAATACATTCAGAGCACATATTTAGGTCATTGTTAGGTCATAATTTGTCGTCAATTAACAATTTTATTGGTAATGAGGTGCCCGGATTCACCTAAAACCATTTCTCGGCCAATCGTACCCCTCACGATCTCGAGGAATGTACGGCTATGATATTTCTTATCTAGCGAGTTATACAATTGACCGCCTATCGTTCTTATCAGACTACCAATCGCCACCAAACGATTCTACTTCGATTGAGACCTTACAGAAGAAAATCCGTTGAAAAATAACAGCTTTATTGATAATAACGTGTCTTGATTCCCTTGTAACCATTCCTCGGCCAATCACAGGCCTCACGACCTCAAGGAATGTACGGCGATGATATTTCTTATCAAGCAAGTTAAACAATTGACCGACTAACGTTCATATCAGACTACCAATCGCCACCAAACGATTCTACTTCGATTGAGACCTTACAGAAGAAAATCCGTTGAAAAATACCAGATTTATTGATAATAGCGTGTCTCGATTTCCTTGTAACCATTCCTCGGCCAATCGCGGGCCTCACGACCTCAAGGAATGTACGACGATGATATTTCTTATCTAGAAAGTTAAACAATTGGCCGTCTAACGTTTTTATCAGACTACCAATCGCCACCAAACGATTCTACTTCGATTGAGACCTTACAGAAGAAAATCCGTTAAAAAATAACAGATTTATAAATAATAACGTGTCTTGATTCCTTTGTAACCATTCCTCGGCCAATCGCGGGTCTCACGACATCAAGGAATGTACGGCTATGATATTTCTTATCTAGAAAGTTAAACAGTTGACCGACTAACGTTCTTATCAGATTACCAATCGCCACCAAACGATTCTACTTCGATTGAGACCTTACAGAAGAAAATCCGTCGACACATAACAGATTTATTGATAATAACGTGTCTCGATTCCCTTGTAACCATTCCTCGGCCAATCGCAGGCCTCACGGCCTCAAGGAATGTACGGCGATGATATTTCTTATCTAGCAAGTTAAAAAATTAACCGTCTAACGTTCTTATCAGACTACCAATCGCCACCAAACGATTCTTCTTCGATTGAGACCTTACAGAAGGAAATCCGTTGAAAAATAACAGATTTATTGATAATAGCGTGACTCGATTCCCTTGTAACCATTCCCCGGCCAATCGCGGGCCTCACGACCTGAAGGAATGTACGACGATGATATTTCTTATCTAGAAAGTTAAACAATTGGCCGTCTAACGTTCTTATCAGACTACCAATCGCCACCAAACGATTCTACTTCGATTGAGACCTTACAGAAGAAAATCCGTTGAAAAATAACGGATTTATTGATAATAACGTGTCTTGATTCCCTTGTAACCATTCCTCGGCCAATCGCGGGCCTCACGACCTCAAGGAATGTACGGCGATGATATTTCTTATCTAGAAAGTCAAACAATTGATCGACTAACGTTCTTATCAGACTACCAATCGCCACCAAACGATTCTACTTCGATTGAGACCTTACAGAAGAAAATCCGTTAAAAAATAACGGATATATTGATAATAACGTGTCCCGATTCCCTTGTAACCATCCATCGGTCAATCGCAGCCCTCACGATCTCGAGGAATGTACGGCTATGATATTTCTTGTCTACCAAGTTAAACAATTGACCGACTAATGTTCTTATCAGACTACCAATCACCACCAAACGATTCTACTTCGATTGAGACCTTACAGAAGAAAATCCGTTAAAAAATAACGGATATATTGATAATAACGTGTCTCGATTCCCTTGGAAGCATTGATCGGCCAATCGCAGCCCTCACGATCTCGAGGAATGTACGGCTATGATATTTCTTGTCTAGCAATTTAAACAATTGACCGACTAATGTTCTTATCAGACTACCAATCACCACCAAACGATTCTATTTCGATTGAGATCTTACAGAAGAAAATCTGTCGAAGCATAACAGATTTATTGATAACAACGTGCCTGGATTCCCTTGTAACCATTCCCCGGCCAATCGTGGCCCTCACGAGCTCGAGTAATTCTTATCTACAGCCAATCACGATGCGGCCGGTAACATGCGCATGAAACGATTGCGCATATCTTGAGTGTTTGAAGAACAATTGTTTTTTAGGTTTTGCCCAAATATGATTGACCACCAAAACTTTTAATTAGCATATTCGTGACCACCTAACGATTGCGCATCGATTAAGCACCTTATCAAGCAAAATATATGATTACAAAAAATTGACCCGGCTAACTTCACACCAAAATTTGTTTTTAACATTACAAAAAAACTATTAACTACCAAATGTTTTTATTACGCTACCAATCACCACCAAACGATTGATTAGATCTAAAATTAGTAAAGCCTAAGTTGTCCGGCTATCTTCACATAGGTAACACGGTCTTATAGACAGGTCTGGGCCAGTGTTGCCAGTTCGAAATTTCCCTCCGTACTACCCAGTATTACAAAACGTACTAGATTCAGTGTTGCCAGTTCGAAATTTCCCTTCGTACTACCCAGTATTACAAAACGTACTAGATTGGAGCCATTTCGTACTAACCCCCCCCGCCCCACCGGCCGCCCATCGGTCATCGTTAGTTTTTTACCGGCCGAGTGACGCGAAATTCTCTTGCAAAGATTCCCATATTATCGATGGAAAATAACATCAATTACTTAAACAACATCGATGCACACCAGAAATGCGTCAGAGATAACTTATTTTATTGAATTATTGTCCCCGATAAACGTTTCCGGAAATGTCCGAATATCAATTATTAATCACTACATAATTTCTATACGCAGGAGGACTAATAAATCGTGTTTGCTTATCGGTCATGTCAAGTATTCGAGAAAAATGCATTGGAACATTTGTTTTCATCCCCTTGACGTTTCATAATACATAAGTTTAACTGGATGTATCACACGCACCGAAAACTTCGAAAACGCGAATGTATTTTCTCCGAAATGACACAACCGATTCGGATGAAATTAGCTTAGCCACTGGAGTATGATGGCAAAAAGTGGCTAACCTTTTTTCATCCCGATCGGTTGTACCGTTTGAGAGAAAGTACCGATAAGAATTTGCGGCTATCTCTCTCGCACTCACGTTTCACGTGGTACATGTGCGCCTTCCTCTTAAATGCAATAATATGCAGAAAGGACGTGGAAATACAGTGACTAGCCAAGTTATGCGAAAACAAAGTCGATATTAAAATATAAAAATCTCATATATTTAACTCATCAGTCTTACAATATTTTTATCACAGCAGCTAAGGAGTAGATGGTATATAAACATCTGTTATGAAACTATCTTATCTACACTCTATATATGCTATGTTTTACATTTTTGGTTTTTTAGCTCGTAACGTCGACGATGGTTTCCAGTCGAAGCACGTCGACTCATCCAATAAGCTCTTAGCGTGAAGAATTGCCTCACAAGTATCGATATCGAGTCTGTTTCGGATTTTAGTTTTCATCAACGCTAATTGGGAAAAAGCTCTTTCTGCGGCGGTTGATGAGTGAGGCAGAGATAAAATAGCTCTGATTAGTTTTATGAGATTGGGAAACGTCAGCTCATCGAAACTATTTTTAAATGAGCCTATTTTCATTCAAAAATTCACAAAATCCAAATTGGCGTACTGCTTGATATTCTGTACATTCGGTACAAGCCGCCATTCGAAATCAAGCTTCTCGTATTCGTTCTCGGCAAAGAGTTTTGGAAAATTTTTTGATGTTGCGACAACGATACTTGCGATCGTTCCATTTATTGCAATCTCGGGTGAGAAAATTTCGACGAACTTGAGCATACGATGATTAAATTGAAATCGATTCTGTATCTGTATACTCAACTCTATATAGAATTCTAGGGCTCGAGTCTTGAAGTTATGAAGCTCACCAGCTTCTATGTTATCTTTGCATTTTAAGAGCTCTACTTTTGCTCCAAAGTACATTTCATTTAGCGGTAAAAAAATCCGCGGGTTTCTCACCGACAGCTGCTCCAGTGGCATTTTGTCAATATAGGATCGCTGGATGAAATTTTATAAAATCGATTTGAATAGCTCGGACACAGACTTATTTAAGGTCTGGGTCTTTGGCTTTTCACTCTGGAACTCGAGATTTAGCTTATTTACACTTTCCAGCGTGTACGATAAGAAGCTTAAGTATAGTTTGTAGACAGGATGTTTCAAGCAGCTCAATATCGTTTCCGTTGAATGTAGATTATCCTCGAAAACGGCGTTGGTGAAATATAGCGACAAAGCTTCCCAGTGCTGCAGAACCCGATCGACTGCGGCCTACAATATGTTTAGATTTTAGATATGTCTGAGAGAACGGTATATCGTTTAATGGGTCAGTCCTGTCTCAGAAATGGCACGGCACAATCAATCGGCATGAAATTCATACTTAGTCTATGCACTATATTGTAGTAATAATTGTCTAAAAACTTCACTTTTTTGATATTCTTAACCGTTCCGGACAAAGTACCGATATGGATCTGGTTCTCTTGCACTATCGCCAAACAATGCCGTGTGTAGCGACACCGGGCTTTAAAAACAAGATTGACCTAACAAAATTATGAAGCATGATGTATTTAACTATAGCTCACCTGAAGCGATAACCATCTCGTCTGGCTCGGTCTGAGCATTTTGTGTGGCTTCAGATCGATGAAGATTTGGCATTCAGCTAAATCCTCTATTCGTTTACTACTATTTGAAAAATGGTTGTATACGCTTCTCACGAAATCTTCGATGGATTTTGGCAATTTATTTGCAGCCGCCGATGCACAAAGATGGAACGAGTGACATACACACCCAAGGACAAATATATGCGGGAGCATCTCTCGAAATCGTGTTTGTACCCCGCTTATGTTGCCCATCATCACCGAGGTATTATCAGCGGCGAAACCGATTATGTTTGCAAGAGGTATCCCGACATCCTGCAAACATTTCTGGACCGTTCTACATATGTTTTCAGCGTTAGCAATTTCGACTTTCATTAACCCGAGAAATTTGTCGCACACACTCATTTTTTTTCGTCGTAAAATCGAATTATTATCACGAGCGATTTCTTGGTCCTGATATCAGTTGTTTCATCGATTATGAGCGAGTAAACGTTATCCTTCACGCGACGACGTATTTCTTCTTTAGCTTCTGGTGCGATACAATCTTTCGTAATCGCTGTCGCTTTTGTTCTGGAACATTTCACATTCTCTGCAATCTTCGAATCCGGACACACACTTCGCACAAAGGACGGGAGATGTTCCATCAGCAGAAATGGCAAACTATGCTCGTGTAGAAACATTATCATTTTCAATTCAGCATCTTTCGATTGCCTGTGAATGTTATCACTGTGTCCGCCCTGCAGCAATACAGCCTCCAACTTGGGAGTACGCTCCATATCTTTGAGTTTGCTTATGTGCACTTTAGTTTCCAAATGACGCTTGATGTGTGAAACTCCGCCCTCCAAATCTTTATTGCAAACAGTGCATCGTGACTTCCCACTCTCTGATCGAATCAGCCATTTTCCAAATGTGTTTCGCCATTTCTCATTAAATTTCTGTTTATACACCTTGGTTTGTCTATACAAAAAGAACTCAATGTAGAATAAGCAGTGCACAGTAAGCGGTATTTTTATTAACACTATTTATACCTTGAAGATTTCTTTTCTTGCGATGGAACCTCATAGTCAGAGTCAGGAGAATCTGAGCCTGAGGATATACTTCTCAATCGTTTACGGGCAACAGGATCCATTTCGAATTTAAATCCACCGCCCTCCGTTCTTACCGATCGAGCTCGTAATGCTTTCGCAATGTTGAATCATACAAAGTGTGGATTCCCCGGTGCAGCCCACGTGCCCTAATGCCGTATATAGTAGGTTTTCGTCGATGGATTTATCTTTCACGTTTCCTATTTCTTCCGAATCATTATTCATTACACATTTAGATAAATAACAGGGCATTATAGATTATAGGTGTTTGTCACTAACCACCGATCTTAAAGGTGAAATGTAAACGCGAAGAAACTTTTGAAGAATATTTACCGGCAATAATTCTCTCACGATAGAGTATTCTTCAATGATATTGTATGCCGTCTATTGTCCCAGGCCACGAGCCTAGACTTTAACGGCAATCGAAATTTTTAATGATGGAAGATGGAATGATGTAAAAGTATAAAAACGTACTGGAAAATTGGACACCTTTTCGTTTCTGTTGATTCTCGATATCTCAATAGCACACACAGCCAAGCCGCGACACATCACCATGTGTGTAGTGTGGTGTGATTCACACCACACTATACTCGATGTCATTAGCTAGCGACAGCCAATTGCAAGGAAGAGTCCAGCGGAAAGGCGCGACTCTCATAGGCTATCGCTAGCTAACGACACCGATAGTTGTCGGTAGCAAGTACAGAATTCCAGCTCAGGCGAGAGCTGATATTCAAAAACCGTACTAGATTTGTCACCGTCGTACTAGCGTACTAGACAGCATAAAAAAGTACTAGATCTAGTACAATTGTACTAACACTGGCAACACTGGTCTGGGCACTCCAAGCCCCTCCCTATATAACGCAGCGTGACCGTTTTGAAGCCTGTGTTTCTCAATTTGTGCACCAAAGACCGGAGCGCTGCAATCTCGGAGGCCGGTGGGCAACAAAGAGAGGAATATAGGGCAGCCGTCTTTTTCGCCGTGCGCTTGCGTGCTAGGCTTGCAGATTTGTATAATGTTTTGATGGGTTATTTATTCTAATTCAGATCGTAATTAAGACTCATATCACCAAAAAGGTTACTACAAGTGCATCAATAGTAAATTGAATTCAACCCGTAAAATCGAATCGCAAGCCGAAGAACCAAGAGGAAGAGTGAAAGTTATGAACGAGTTCAATCCCTATTTATTATCGTACAAGCCTGCTATATATAGGAATGAAAAATTATTCGTTTTTACTTTTAAATCTCTGGATTTGTACCCGCAGGTTCTGAATTTTTCAAAATATTTTATTTTACTCTATTAGCCAGCTATATCAATGTTTCTACTGTGGGGCGAAATGAGTTATCATAACTATATGAAATAACATTTTGAAGGATTAAAAAGAATACTAAAAATAGGATTGTAGGGTGCGGTCGGGATTAATTAAATATTACATTGTAGTGTCAAAACTCTTATTTATTAGCATCTGTGAAATTTCGCTTGTTTTCTCTTCTCACTACTTTTTTTTTAAGCGATTTGGTTTGCTGCGCAGAAAATTGCCGCATACGAAGCCGCAAATAATAATGGATCGCATACGATAAAAAGCTATCTGCATGCTCCTTACACGGGAATGAAAATTTATATGACATTAACATATCGTCGATAGTTCGATTGTATACATTTGGTAAATGACAATTTTCTATAAAGCGCGACTCTAAAGCAATGATGAGATTGAAGAATGTTTTGTTCGGATGGATGAGCCCCCCGCGAGTTTTTAAATTCACAAGCTGTGGATGGCACACAAGTGTCCTCACAAGAACTGTGACTGATGGGATCTAGATCAATCTCCATATTTTGTAGCGGCTTTGGTAGATGGGTCCTCTCAGTATCTTTCCAGTCTATGAGCTATACCCGGGTGACTGGTGGTGGAAAATGGATCATTTTCCTTGTTGTTAGACCCACACGCTGTAGATGCTGCTGACTCAAAGTTTGTGGTCGTGATCTTGAAAAAAAACACAACTTGAAGTTATTATAGCGTATTCTTAACACATCGTTACGCCTGAAAACAGGTCTTGAGATTAAGAATGATAACCGAACATATGAAAGTAAAGAAAGCAAAAACAAACATAGCATAAAAGCCGATTGCACATATCTATTGCATATGTGATCAAATTATACTGTCACCGAAATTAATCCCAAATATTTTATAACTATAAAAATTGATTTCGGATGAAATAGAACATCAATCAAGTCTGTAGAGGTAGAAAAGAAATGGCCTAAGCAATTAAATACGGTGAAGTACAATGAGTGTCAAAAAACATGTCCCACATTATTTGAAACTTATAAAGTAGAAGTAAACCAACTAACAAAAGAATGAGTTGATATATTTCTATGCATTACTTAGAAAATGATTACTTACCGTGCTTTCACTGTCACTATATTTGCTAGTCGATGGGAATATCGATGGAATGGCTGATTTTGCCAGTCTTGGATGGTGATAAGCAACCTGCATATTCATTTAAAACATCAGTTATGTCAAGAAAAAATTATATTGCTACTCGCTGAGCATGCCAAATGATTTTTTATGCTAGATTGCTGAGTAACAATGGGACAGTTTATGATTATCAATATTTTATTAATTTTCGTCGTTTCTGTTTAGATTGTTTGGGTATATTTAACGCAAATTAATTATGAACTGTTTTTATAATAGGAAATCTATCATATTACAAATACATTACAATTAGCATGCTCTTACACGAAAAAAATAGAAAACGTATAACAGAATTACATTAGCAATGATCTTTCCATTTATATCTTTATGCACGAAATTGCGTACAATGTCGGAGGGAAGAAAATGTTTTTCGCATATTGAGTGCGCACTGGTTACGTTTATTCTTGTGGCAGGAATAACGGTCACCCACTTTGCACGTAACTCGACATTTTGCGGAAAACGGAACAAAGAGACGCGTTCTTTGTTGCTCGTGTATCCACTTTTACATCCCGGAATAACACATTTTTACCCATTTTTCTTTTTTTTAAATAAATATTTCGAAACACATAACGATAAATTTATACTGAATAAATAATAAAATACTGGCATAGATATTAAACTGAGTGAACTGCCGAAAGAGGTTAACCGATTGTAAATAAAGTGAAATAAAGAAACAGTTGCCGCGCATGCGTACTAAGTAGGCCTCTCCCTCACTAGCGCTAGCGGCGAAAATTCACAACATCGGCTTCATTTTCGGCACGGTTTTACAGCCGGAGTGCCCAGACCTGTCCATAAGACCGTGGTTCGCAACTAAGATCGGAACGCCTCTAGTGGTTGCTACAGCAATTAAACTTGACTTCGTTAAGGAGGTCACTTTCAGCGGAGGAGTTTCCAGACCTGTATACAAGACCGTGATTGCGAGTGACAGATAACCTCAAACCTTTGACGTTGGCGTGGCCTGCGGACCCGATTGTGTGATTCGCGATCAGCGAAAGATAATTTAAAAATGCATACTGCGCCACCTGTAACCATCAGACGTATCGGCTCTTTCGCAACGACATTACCGTCTAGCCGTTGCTATACACAGTCTTTTATTTTTCGTGTTAACGAGTTTCGGGAAAACAATTTTCGGGATAATGAGTTTCGGGAAAACAATTTTCGGGACAATGATAGCCTACCCATTTTTGGACGAATTACAAACATTCAGCACCTTAACATTTTATTTTACCTTGGTCTAATAGGGCATGTTGCTTCAGTGTTCATTTAATTTTTTTGAAATACGAAAATTTGACTATTCACTACTAATGTTATTATCGGTAGGTAAATATTTTGCTGAATACTATCGTATGTCCGTTAAGCAAAAAATGTACTTGCAGCTGCAATACTGAAAATGTACTTAATGTTATGCTAAAAAATATGGCGATATTCTCCACTTCAGACGTAAAAATTTGATAAACTCATGGTCATCTTGTTGTTTGAATAGAAAAAACAATACGACTAGTGGGTGAGATTTCGTCCAGCGATTCAATGTTTTCCGACTCGATCTACTTCACAACGAAGTGAGCATAATTTCGACGGTCACTATCAACTTTAAGTTGTTGTTACAAGTTTATTGGGAAAGGAAAACATGGCGCCGGGTGTCAATATGGCGTCGAGTACTAGAATCTCTTGTTCGATATGTGGTTACGCGTTCATTTGCGCCAGAGCATATGGTGTCAAAAATAAGCTGGTCACAAAATTGCACGAATACGCTACAACTACTGCTTTTTTCGATGTTCTTAATATCTTACACGTAAAATGACATTAAATAAACATTTATCGAACGCCATTTTGCATGCCCAACATTGGGAACGTGGAAAAAACGTTATTTTTCCATATTCCGCAAAGGCGTTAAAAACACGTTTATTCGATGTCATATGTATTTAATATCATATGTGAAAAATATTGAAGACGTCAAAAAAAGCGTCATTTTCAATGTCTCTGCGAAATTTAGAACCCAATTTGTTGTAGGGGAGCCTACTTAGAGCAGTGTTAAAATTAACCGCTAGGTGGCGGACATTGTGACGAGCGGAGGGTCGCCACGCATCTGATCCTGTTATCGAACATGAAGTTCAACGCTGAGTTCTTCGCCACGTATTATAGAAAAATCGACCAGGCGTACGCGCATATATTGTGCACGTATGTGGTCATCCGCGTTTTTTATGCGGCCTAAATCTATGTATTAACCTATGTGCTATCTGTGTGCGTATGCACCTGTATGTATATATTGGGGGTACACATTAATTCGGTGCTTTTTTAATGGAATAAAAAGTTGAATTATTAAATGAAACATGCACAACCCATATTGGAAATAATCGCCATTGCTTTTTATTACTTTCTATTACATCACGAAAAAAACTTGGTGGTTTTGATTTGACAGAATCTTCAATGCTATTTCGGACTCCGTTGAGCGTTGTAACCCGAGCGGAAATTTGGTCCGGCTTAAATCCGGCCCATGTCAGGCTGCCCTATCAGCCTGGCACGGCCCTGATGAGGATCCGTATCAGGCCCACATCCGGCATGTAACGGAGTTGCGGATCCAGGCCTGATCCGGCCGTAATCCGGCCGTGATGCGGTCGTGATCCGGCACCGACCCGCACCGATCCGGCACCGATCTGGCCTCGATCTGTCACTGAATTCCAGTTTTCCAATTTAGAATGAATAAAATCTATTTATCTTCTGAGAATTAGGTTATTGGCCATCGTATGTCGTTAGCTGGCCTATATAATAATATTTAACAAAAAAAAAACGGCTTCCACCGGGGTTCGAACCTGCAACCTCTCTCACTAGACTCCATTCTCAAATTGGACCAAAAAATATTGAAAAAAAATGTTACTGTACTAACAGTCATTTTTTAGACGTTTTTTGTTGTTTAAACGATAATTGCGGTCGTTTAAAATTAATTTTCCAATCGGGAGTTGTGCTATTTAAACCTACCTATCTGTCTACCTACTGACCTAACGAACTAACGCTGTAACCACTACTCTATCGAGCACTTGTGAATTACTTCTCGGAATATCTTATATGTAGTCCAACCACCAGAAATGAAGATGGTGAATTATATTAAAAATTGTCTTCGTAGTAGATTTAATTTTAAGATGGTGAAGGTTCTCGATTGAAAAATCGATGTAGTAATGATAATAATGATATTAATAATAATAATAATAATAATAATAATATAAATACTATATTATAATTTCCTTTCATTATTCGTGTTTCCAGCGTATATTTTTGTCGGTTGTTTGAAAAACTCAGAAAAAGTGCTTCCCGTTCACTGGTGGGTAGACAAGCCAGTAAACCGCTAAACAGTCACCCATCCCAGTACTGACTGCGGCGAATACTACTGTATTCACCGCTGGGATGGGTGACCACTTACTTAACATACCAGACCACCGAAGCCGCGAACCGACCGCGCGTCCACTGCTGTCAATCTTATGATTATTGTTATTATTATTATTATTAATATGATTTAAATGTCAATCGAATAATGTCTCAAGAAGCATTATTTGAAATAATACGACACAGAGATTTCCCAAATGAGTATCCTCCGTCTATCCTATTAAATCGTCGAAAGATACTCATTTAAATGCAAAATTTCATCTTGTGTTGACAATGAACTTGTGTTAACACAAGTTCATTGTCAACATCGGAGGCTGCGCTGATAATTCATGCCGTATCAGAATATCATCCGCCCCTGATCGGGGCGTGATACGGTTAGCGTGATCAGGATTTGCCACGGACGCCTTAGCCGCACCTGATCCGGTCCTCATATATGTAATGTAAGGCTAGCCTGATAATTCACGCAGTATCAGAATATGATCCAGCCGTGATGTGGGGGTGATCCGGTTAACATGATGAGGATTTGCCCCGGATGCCTTAGCCGCCCCTGATTCGGCCCTGATATATGTAATGTGAGGCTAGCCTGATAATCCACGCCGTATCAGAGTATGATCCACGCCGTATCAGAGTATGATCCGCCCCTGATCTGAGCGTGATCCGGTTAGCCTGATCAGAATTTGCCACGGATGCCTTAGCCGCCCCTGATCCGACCCTGATATATGTAATGTAAGGCTCGCCTGATAACCCACGCCGTATCAGAATATGATCCGCCCCTGATATGGGCGTGACCCGGTTAGCCTGATCAGGCTAACCTTATCGATTCCTGAAGGGGGCCTGATCCTATATCAGGCCAGCCGGAATAAATTTCTGCTCGGGAAAGTGTTCATCAGCCAAATAATTTGGAAACTATCTAAAAAGCTGAAAATCCGAAGAAGCAAGATCTGGTGAATAAGCCGCGTGAGGTAGAATTTCGCAGCCCAAACTATAGATAACGTCTAGAGTCCCTTTTGAGACATGTGGCCGAGCATTGTCCTGATGAATCACTTGCCGACTTCCATTGCCAATATAAGGTCTTTTTTTGCTGTAATGCATCACTTAAAAGAATGAAATGTTGCTGATAAATATCCGCAGTAACAGTTTGTGCAGGATCTAACAACTCATAATTCATCACACCCTTTATAACCCACGAGATACTCAGGAATACTTTCTTTGTGTAAATATTCGGCTTTGAAGTCGATGTTGACAGTTTACGTGGATCCGCCCACGATTTTTTTCGTTTAGGGTTGTCGTCTAATATCCACTTTTCATCACCCGTAACGTTCCTGTATAGGAAATCTTTTTTTTTTTACGGGTTAATAAAGAAAGGGCCGGGTCGAATCTTCGCCCCTTGTTTTCTGGACTTAAGCTATGCGGGACCCATCTACCCCCTTTTTTAATTTTTCCAAGTTTACGTAAACAGTAAGATATGCATTGCTGGGTAACACTGAGTTGTGAACCAAGTTCTTCTTGAGTTTGTGCAGAATTTTCATTCAAAAGTTGGTCGAGAGCCATATCGCCGAATTTTTGAAGTTGTCCCGGATGTTCTCCATTCGAAAGATCAAAATCTCCGTCCCGAAATCTTTGATACCACTTTTTACATGTTTTATGTATTACAGTATTCTCCCCCAGTGCAACACAAATTATTTCCGCTGCTTTAGCGGCATTTTTCTTCAATTAAAATGCGAAAAGAATGCAGTGTCTTAAATGTTGTTTATCGACAGCCATCATGTTCACTGTTTTTGAAGTTAAGTGATTTATTTAGATGAAACATATGGTGTTTTTCAAACTCATTGTAAGTGTCCGCGCAAAGTTTACTTGTCAGCGTACAATTTTATCGAAAACCTTGCCAAGTGTTCGCATCATCATTAATCGCCCATCTTAACATTACAAACGTTCGCGTACTCGCGACTACTATTAATAACAGTATTCTTAACATTTTACTACAACCTTAAATACTCGTAGTAAAGTATGTTTAACGATCAGCAACAATGCGTCATTGAGTTGTCCATTCCAGGGTCAAATTTCTAATCGCCAGGCAGTTGACAAGAACCAATCGGTGAGACCTACTCCGCTCCTAAAATCAATGTGGTGTATCTATCGCCTCTCTTCTCGCTCGCGTAGCACCGCTGACCAAAACAACCAATGAGATTGCGCGACGCTCCCGACGAAGGAGCGTTTTCGTTCAGGAGAATTGGAAGGAAAAGTAAAAAGAAAGTCAGACTTGCCTAACGGCCACAGCTGCAGCCATCTTCCACCATGGCTGCAGCTACAATATCAATCCTCGCCGCGAAACGCTGAGTAACATAACCTGTAAAGTTTTAATAAAGTCTATTTTTGTTACGCGTTAAAAGTCGCTACGAGTGTACCTTTTATTTCAAATTAATTACTGCGATCCTAAACCAATCACCCGCATCACTTCCCAATAGGTAAATCGAAAAAACAATCAATAGAGACGGGTGGACGATAATTTTTTTGCATATTCTTCGAAAAGGCATACTAATGAAGAATAGAAAATAAAAATAATAATAGTAATAAGCGTCATTGGAAATGTTTCGAGGAGCGCATTATTATTGATCGTTGTTACGTCGTGACATTTTCTCAAGGAATTTTGTCAATTATCTTAATTTTTATTTTTAACTCGGTATATAATTCTCCCCCACGACCCCGGAGGCGCCGCCTCCACGTTATCCGGTTTTACCTCCGAATCGCCGCGCACACATCGCCCGTTGCGAAACCCCCTGGGACGTAACAATCGTGAAACAATCTAGGTCAGAAATGACACATCCGACAGTGCATTATGGTAATTGAAAGAGACCCGAGTTCATTCGAAGCGACGAAAGAAAAATAAAGAAAAGTCGACGCCCGAAGTTTGAATAGACAGTTCTAATGGAAATGACGAAGAGAAATAAGATTAACGAACAACGTTCGCGTACATTTCGCGTTTTGTATTATTGGGGAAAAATCTTTGGTATGAATACGTTTACTCTGACCAAGAGTAATCGACTGGAATGCTCATATTTGAGTTGTTTTTACAATTGTTTTCTTTTGATAATTTATTCATACGGGGTTTACCGCGCTGTTATTGAGAGATTGAAGATATCGCTACCGGGTGAGACACCGATCGGTAGGACTATGGATCTGTTTGTCATTGCGATAGCATTTTGCGGTGTTTGGTCGACGTTGTTCTCATTCAATTTTTGTCAAAATCGTATGAAATCGATCGTCAATAATCTCACTAAGATCGAAAAAATTTCGAGATTGTTAAAAATCGCGGATGATTACGAGAAACTGTACGCTAAATTGGTAATTCGTGTGACGATCGTCAACTGTCTCTATCTCGTTTGGTCAATATCAAACAACTTGAATTACTTCGCTTCCCAAGATATACACAGCGCCGCATGGCTGGGCTATTCGATTCTGCAAATAATATCGTACAACGCGGGAATACTGTTCGTCTGGATCATTATCGTCGTGAGACAAAAATTTCGTCGATTAAACGTTAAAGTGAAAAAGTTGGCGGTTAATGATTGTGGAGAATCGGGCGAAGTGGAAAACGAAGGGACTTTAGAATTTGTAGAGCATTCGAGGTAGGTACCATTTTTTAACCATTTCTACATGTATATACGGGGGGGACCAAAAAAACGGGAATTTCGTCATAATTCCTTTATTTTTTAATATTTTTACACCAAATTTTGATCACCTTCAAAGTATTCTCCTTTGACCACAACGCACCTCTGCAAACGATCATTCCAATGTTCAAAACACTTTTTAAATTCACTTATCGGGATGTTCTTTAGGCCTTCCAGCGATTTTTGTTTTACCTCCTCCACAGTGGCAAAACGCTTGATTGCTGCTTTGTTCCGGGGTCGTATCCATAGCACCACGATTCATCACCAGTAATCACCTTGGAAAAAAGTTCAGGGTCCTCTCCGAGCTGATTTTGAAGTTCAAAACATGCCTGAAGTCGACGCTCCCTTTGCTCGTCTGTGAGAAGGCGAGGGACAAATTTGGCTGCAACTCCGGTCATGTGCAAATCTTTGGATAAAATCCTCTGAATTGAACTCCATGATATCCCAGACATCTCACAGAGCTGATCAATGATTCGGCGACGGTCTTCACGAATGAGAGCATTGATTTTGTCGACGTTTTCGTCACTTCTTGACGTTGAGGGGCGTTCTGAACGGGGTTGGTCTTCAATTGACATTTCTCCATTTTTAAAACGTGAAAACAACTCGTAGACTCTGGTTTTACTTAGGGCAGCATCTCCATAAGCAGTCTTGAGCATTACAGTAGTTTCCGCGGCCGATTTCCCCAACAGAAAACGAAATTTCACAGCCGCGCGTTGCTCTCGACAATTGGCCATCACGTTTTCGCCGAAATGGAAAAAGTTGTTTCACTACGAAAATTCCCACGGGCGAACCGATGCACTCACGGCGACAGAACTTCGCACACTAACTCAGGAGACGTGTCCCCAACGGACACCTGGTCGAGCAATGGGTTCCCCGACTCTTCCTCCCCGCCGCAGCGCAATTCCCGTTTTTTTTGAGTCCCCCCTCGTATTGTAGATATGGCATTTCTCCTTCTTGGATCACTGGCTCGTAACATTGGTCGAGACTCTGCACATTGTGAGGTTCATTGTGACGATTCATGTAATAATATTTTACCGTCAAATACGAGTTAATTCGGCTTCTGATCATCGATTAATCAAAAAGTGCGATTGTGGTTTCAGCTCTGGCGGTCTTTCACAAAAAATCGACATCATTTCTGAATTACATCGCAAACTGAGGGACGTGATTGATCGTATCGAGGAACACTTCGCTGTGTTCATATTGTGTAACATCACGCAACAATTTTTCTTAATTGCCATCGATGTACACATGATATATCGTTATCTGAAGGAAAGTCGATCAATAACAACGCATAGTTTCATATATATAAGTTCGATCGGGTGCTGGGTGATGGTTCCCATAATTCTGCTAGCTATGGTGTCGACAGTCTGTGGCTCTACTTCGAACGAGGTATATCTTCAATGATCCTAAAATCATCTAACTATTTTCCAAATTATCCGAGATTAAATCGTTAATTTAAATGGTCCACCATCTATTCGCGATTCATTTAAGAGGGAACAACAGAATAATTAATTAGCGATAATATTGCAGGCCAACGAGACGGGTAATATACTTCACGGGATGCTGAATAATCGAAAGATTTTTCGCGACAATCGAGAAACCGCGGTAATGAACTTGCTTTATTAGTTTCACTCATATGCCACTTAATTTTGTTTTCAATTACGTTATATTTTACAGAAATTCAACATGCTTTTTCTCGATCTACTTCAAAATCCCGTGAGAATATCGCCATTGGGCTTGATCAAAATAAACAATTTTTTAGTTTACAGCGTAAGTTTAGAAAATTCGTAACAATTAATTATGTGCATTATAACAGATATTCTTATCAATTGGTCTTGTATTACAGGCAATAGCAACGGCCACTTCGTATCTTACGATAATGCTGCAATTTTATGATTAATACATTTATCGATTTATATCGTCAAAGCGATTTCATCAATAATTCAAATGAAAGTGTTAAGGTAGCAGGGTAGGAGAATGGTCGATCTATTGAAAAATGTCTCTCCATTAATTATAATACAAGCTTAATGGAACATTATATGTATATGCGTCTATTTGATTGGAGATGTGTCTAGTTTGTATTAGTCATAAGAGAATTCGTTTTATGCTAAAACGGACAAATTATTCAAACTGATATAACTTCAAAAAATCGGTTGCAAGTCAGGGTTACTTCTCAAAGTATCTACTGCATAATCTAATAATTCATTAAATGTTGAACATTCTCCTGAATTATCTCTAAGGGATTCTTGAAAAATTCTTTCATTTTAGACTGTTGGCAACGTTCATCATCGACCTAACGAAAATGTTACAACTTTATAATTGAATTTAAGAAGTGAATTTAAAAAGGGATCATATATGGGAGGACGACAATTCGTTTACACGCTCACTAAGGATACGTATTAATGAAGAATGTAAAATAAACAAAAAATAATAATACATGGTTCATTAGAAATATTTCCATAAGAAGCGTGTTATTATCGGTCGTCAAAGAATCAATGTCGGATATGACAGCACGTTCGATAGTCCATCATGGCAATTGAAGAAGACATTCGAAACAAAGCATGGGAAATAAAAGCTTCATCCACGAAGCTGAACCAACAGTTGTAATGGAAGTGACGGAGGGCAAAAAGGCAAATGGAAAATGTTCGCGTACATTCTCCGTACTGTACTATTCGCTGTGTTCATATTGCGTAATGTCGTGAAACAATTCTTGCTAATTGCTTCCCTTGTTCACACAATGTATCGTTATCTGGAGGGACGCGGATCAATTACGGGACAATCGCCTGTTACGCTATCTGCTCGTAATTTCGTTGTATCTCGATCGAATAGGAACAAATAACTGTTTTATCATCAGACATTTTGCATATTCCCATTTTTAGGCGAATTACAAAAACTCAGCACCTTAACATTTTATTTTACCTTGATCTAATAGGGCATATTGTTTCAGGGTTTATTAAATTTTTTTTGAAATATGAAATTGGACTATCCTCTACTAACATTATTATCGGTAGCTAAATATTTTGGTAAATAGTATTGTACGTCCGTTAAACAAAAATGTACTTGCAACAGCAACGCTCAAAATGTACTTCACGTTAGGCTAAAATATATGGCGTTATTCTCAACTTGAGCCGTAAAAATTTGATAAACTTATGGTCATCTTGTTGTTTGGGTTAATACGAAAAATAATACGATTAGTGTGTGATATTTCGCCAAGCGATTCAATTTTTTCCGACTCGATCTACTTCACAACGATGTCGCATAACCTCGACGATCACTATCAACTTAAAGATGTTACAAGTTTATTAGGAAAGGAAAACATAACGCGGGTGTCAATACGGCGACGAGTACTAGACTCTCTTGTCCGATATGCGCTCACGCGTTCATTTGCGCCGGCGCACAAGGTATCGAAAATAAGCCGTACACAAAATTGCGCGAAGACGTTCCAAATACTGCTTTTTTCGATGTTTTTAATATCTTACACGTAAAATTACTTTTAATAAACATTTATCTAACGTCATTTCGCATGCTGAACATTAGGATCGTAGAAAATACGTTATTTTTCCAGATTTCGCAAAGGCATTAAAAACACGGTTGTTCGATGTTTTCAATGTCTTACATATAAAATGACCTTATACGAATATTTATTTAACATCATTCTACGTGCAAAACATTGGAGATGTTAAAAAAAGCGTAATTTTCAATGTGTCTGCGAAGTTTAGAATTCAATTTGTTGTATGAGAGCCTACTCGGAGCAGTGTTAAAATTAACCGCTAGGTTACGAAGGCTCGACATTGTGACAAACGGAGGCTCGCCCCGTATCTGATCCTGTTATTGGACGCGAAGTTCAACGCTAGGTTCTTCGCCACGTATTATAGAAAAATCGACGAGACCTACGCGCGTATATTCTGTACGTACGTGGTCATCCGCGTTTTTTATGCGGCCTCAATTTTTGTATTAACCTATGCGCTATATGTGTGCGTACGCAGGTGTATGTATATATTGGGTATACAAATTAATCCGGTGCTTTTTAAGGCCTTACATACGTCCAGCGGTACCGAAAACGTACCAAAAGAAAAACTGTTTTTAGGAGGGATAGAAATAGAAATTGATAAAAAAATTCTTACACATTGTTTATTACTGTGTTAAGTTTGTAAAAAAATGTATTTCAATTTTTTTTTTCAAAAATTACAACATGAAAAATTACATTTTTTGAAGCACTGTAAAAAAAAAATTGCTCCACGGTCGGCAGTTTTTCTTCCTCAAATGTTGACGGATCTGCAAAATGTAAAGAAAATCTTGTAGAATAAGGTAGTAGTTATAGTCTGTCGAGCCGGATTTTTGAAATTCGAAAAATTAAACAATTTACGGTAATTTAAAAAAAAATGTTAAGTTTGTGTCAAAAAAGTCACACTTTAATTGTTTTTATAAAATTTTCCAATTATAATTTAAAAAATCCGGCTCGACAGACTATAGAAAAAACAATTCCGAATATTTAAAAAAAAAAATCATCAAAAAATATTAAAAACCGTACGAGTTATCATGCCGACCGTGTCAGAAAAAGTAGTTTTGAGAAAAACGCGTTTAAAGTTTCAAGCGCGTTTCGCTCGAAGTCGCGCGCGGCTGGAGCAAGAACTTTATGAATTTTTTAAATTTATTTAGTTAACTTACGTCTAATCTCCCATTCCAGCTTCATTTTGTACGCCTTCCTTGTCAGTAAAAAATTGTTGTTGTTTATTTTTTTCTAATCGACGAATTGTTCGAATAACTCAAACAACTCAACTCAGGTAGGCGCGCGTCAGACCTTTGTCCTTTCGTCGGGCAGTCACATTATCTACAATAACTTTTGAACTATGGGGAATTTTTACAATCAGCTTACACAGAAATACGCCTAAGACTATAAGAAATAATAATCTGTAAACAAAAAAAAAATCGATTTTTTGAAAATTCTCGACGTATGTAAGGCCTTAAATGAAATAAAAATTTAAATTATTAAATGAAATATATATAACTAATATTCGAAATAATCGCCATTGCTTTCTATTACTCTCTATTACATTACGAAAAAAAAATGGTGGTTTCGATTTGACAGAATCTTCGATGCTGTTTCGGACTTCGTCGAGTGTTGTAAAGTGTTCATCAGCCAAATGATTTTGAAGCGATGGAAAAAGATGAAAATTTAAAAAAGCAAGATCTGGTGAATAAGCCGCGTGAAGTGAAATTTCCCAGCCGAAACTATAGATAACACCCAGAGTCCCTGTTGACACATGTGGTCGAGCATTCTCCTGATGCAGAGTCACTTGCCGATTTCCACTGCCAATGTAAGATCTTTTTTTTGCTGTAATCCATCTCTTAAAAGAATGAACTGTTGCTGATAAATATCCGCAGTAACAATTTGTCCAGGATCTAACAACTCATAATTCACCACACGCTTCATATCCCACCAAATACCCAGCAACACTTTCTATGTGTTAATATCCGGCTTTAGAGTCGACGATGACGGTTTTCGTGGATCCTCCCACGATCTTTTTCTTTTAGGGATACCATCTAATATCCACTTTTCATCACCCGTAACGATCCTGTATAGGAAATCTTTTTTTTTGAAACGGGTTAACAAAGAAAGGGCCACGTCGAATCTTCGTCCCTTATTTTCTGGACTTAAGCTATGCGTGACCGATCTACTCTCTTTTTGAATTTTTCCAAGTTTATGTGAACGATAAGATATGCATTGCTGAGTGACACTGAGTTGTGAACCAAGTTCTTATTGAGTTTGTGCAGAATTTTCATTCAAAAGTTGTTCGAGAGGCAGTCGTCGAACTTTTGAAGTTGGCCCGGACTTTCTCTGTCCGAAAAATCAAAATCTCCGTCCCGAAATCTTTGATACCACTTTTTATATGTTTTATGTATTACAGCATTCTCCCCCAGTGCAGCATAAATTATTTCCGCTGCTTCAGCAGCGTTTTTCTTCAATTGAAATGCGAAAAGAATGCAATGTCTTAAATGTTGTTTATCGACAGCCATCGTGTTCACTGTTTTTGAGGTTAAGTGATTTATTTAGACGAAACATATGGTGTTTTTAAAGCTCTGTGTTGCCAATATATACAAATTAAATATGGTCAGAACTTCTATAAATTAGCAAAAGAAATATCAAGCAAGACTTACTAAGGCACTGGATTAATTTGTACACCTAATATATCTCTCTATATTATATAAATATTTCGCCGTCGCCGCAGCCGCCGCCGTGTACAAGAGTTGAGGAGAGCGAGCGGGATCGAGTAGGCTGAGTGAGGGGATCTAGCGCAGGGGGGCAGAGCCCCCCTAGTATATATATATCACCATTAAAAACTTAAAAAGTTAAAAATGGACGCCAAGTAATCAGGAAATGCGCCCAATCTAGAAAGAAAAAACTTACGACTTTAAAAATCGTTTTCTGATATCTAATAAAAAGTGAAAAGAAATCATTTCATAAATTAGCCAAGTAAACTAGTACTCCTTTCGCCCAACAACCTGCCCTCTTTTGTGCGGTATGCTACAGAAGTCTACTGAACAAATAACCCCGGGAAGATCCAGGCGTGACGGACGGCCCGGTGTTCTTTTCGGACAAACAACATACTCGTTTAGTGAGAAACCAATTTATTTAATGTTCCAGCATATTTTTTTCTCGGATATGGTGATATAAGCGTTCAGTTTATGTCACATTGGAACATGTAACTAAAATTTAACGCCTTGGAAATCGTACTATCACCAAAAAAATTAAAATTTCATGACAATAACCGATTATTCACTTTGCCATATCTATCAAAAGATTTATTATGGGAGAACGGGATAACGGCGAATACCTAAGAGCAGTGTTGAATTTTTTCGATACAATTCAACTATTCGGATGTTTTCAAGCAGATAATGACGATTTAATACCTTTTTCTTGTATATTGTTGGCCCAAGCAGTCGGAATAAACGAATAATCAAATTTTGTTATTAGAAAAATAGAACGCAGTGGTTGCAATATTTTTGTTCGGTATCATTATGTATAACGCTATTACACCATAATATGATCAGAGTGAAAAATGTTTTAAAGTATTCAGAATGAAACATAAAACGTCTCGAAAAGAGTATTGAGCCTATGCCAACCTTCCATGTACAACGCCATTCAATCCTTTCGTACCCAACTTCGATGATGTCGCCGCGCCGATCCGTACCTCCCTCAGTGTACCGAGATCACTTACGACGGTATTTCTCTCGTACTCGTAGGAGCTGGACACGAGGTGGTTTCGATTGATGTTCACACAAATGACACGCGTTAGATCCGGTTCAATCTACTGTGGGTACAACGAGGCGGGAGCCCCTTCGCCGAGCTTATTGTTCTTAACCATGCACGCCAAGTTTTTGCACAGCATGTTCAGTAGACTTCTGTGGCATACCGCACAAAAGGGGGCAGGTTGATTGGCGGAAGGAGTACTAGTTTACTTGGCTAATTTATGAAATGATTTCTTTTCACTTTTTATTAGATATCAGAAAACGATTTTTAAAGTCGTAAGTTTTTTCTTTCTGGATTGGGCGCATTTTCTGATTACTTGGCGTCCATTTTTAACTTTTTAAGTTTTTAATGGAGATTTCACTTTTTTTTGAAAAACCTGATAGAAGTCCATCATTGATTCAACACTTTTTATAATAAACGTTTATATTGTGATATATCGATTTTCACAACTGTAATTAATTCAACTCCCTTCCTGTTATGAACTATGAATGTACTAAAAAATCTTGAATCGCTCTATCATATGCAACATTGCTGCGATGAAAAATTCAGCATCGATGCATTATGATATCGTTGCACATTTTACTACGATAAAAAATTCTGAATCGCTGTATCATATCCACCATTGATATAATGAAATTGGGCCTAACTGTAGGGATTTTTCATTTGAAAGTAATACGCAGAAGTTATACTCATTTATGGTACACCTTATCTTTAAGCAGTAATAATTTACAGTTCATGGATGCAAATATTATTCAATTTTCAATTTATCCTAAAGTTCAAACTGCTCCGATGAACTGAATTAACTTTGCAAAATCTCATTATCTTTTTAAGATAATTCTTTTGGGTCTGAGTGTAGGAATTTTTCAATTGAAATACATGCGCAGAAGTCAGACTCATTTACGCAGTACCTTATCTTTACGGAGTAATAATTTACACTTCATACATGCAAACATTATTCCATTTTGAACTTATCCTAAAGTTCAAACTGCCCCGATGAACTGAATTAGCTGTGCAACATCGCATTAATTTTTTAGGAAAATTGTTTCGGGTCTGAGTGTAGGAATTTTTCAATTAAAATTCATGCACAGAAGTTACACTCATTTACGCAGTACCTTATCTTTACACAGTAATAGTTTATAGTTTATAGATGCAAACATTATTCCATTTTGAACTTATCCTAAAGTTCAAGCTGCCCCGATGAACTGAATTGGCTGTACAAAATCTCATTGCCTTTTTGAGAAAATTCTTTCGGGTCTGAGTGTAGGAATTTTTTAATTGAAATTTATGCACAGAAGTTACAATCATTTACGCAGTACCTTATCTTTACGCAGTAATAATTTACACTTCATGAATGCAAACATTATTCCATTTTCAATTTATCTTAAAGTTCAAACTGCCCAACGAGTCAACAACAAAATCGGGAACTACAATAGATGCAATTTTTACACGTTATCTCGAAAACATCGAATCACGGACATATATTTCATATTTTAGTTATCATAAACCATTAATATCATTATTACCAATTGAAGCACCAACCAATGATAATGTAAATATTGAATAAACCGAATATTTTTTATGCAAATTCTGTATTATTGTATTTATTTTGAAATGCTCTCTTTCTCTGTCTCTCACACAAAATCTCTCTTATTCTTTGTCTTTATTTTTTATGAAGTTTCACTTCAATCATGTGCACGGTGTTGCACACGCAACTTTTTTTATACTTGGCGTCAAGGCGCTGCCGCATCTCTTGATATAGATAGATATATTGTCACCGAAATTTTTCGCCAACGTCACCTTCGGCCTTTCGTCGCCGCGCAAACGTCCAACATGCTAGCAGGCGCCAGTTAATTTTTGTTTTACCGGTATTAACAACCGGTATAACCTGGAACTTGAGGGGGACCTAACTGAATTTCGCTATCGAATTTTTGTTCACCGGAATGTCTAACCGATATAACCCGAGGGGACTGAGGGGGACCTAACTCAACCTCCACCATAGACGAAACTGAAACTAAATACGAAACGAAACAATACGAAAAAAGGACGCGCGAGCGGAAGCGAGCGATTACGAAAATGCACGGCTGCTCAGGCTGCGGGTTATGGTAGAGAGGGTCGGGATTGGGAGCCAGTAAGTAGGGTAATCAACGGGATCGAACAGGACAAGAGCTACCACTAAATTCGCTAGGAGATTTTATTGAGGCGCGAAAGCTAGCAAGGAATGCCTCGGAAAAGTCTAACACGATAGCGAACTACATGCTGAGTGGAACGAAAGAGACGCGCGACCACGAGGCGACGCGACTGTTGTGAACCAGGGCTAATGCGAGAAGCGAGGAAAAATCCGATAACGACGAGTCACTCGAAAACGAATCATAATTATTCAATATGAAACGGGAATCGTTGCGTTCGGACGAGAACTGCATTTTGGTCGAAATCACGGGACCTGCAGGCGCACACTGCACACTGCACCGTGATACCTACGCGAATATAATCGAAGGAATATTAACGGAACTCTTCTAATTATTTCGCGAGAAAGAAATCCGTGTTACGAACGCACCGAGAACGATGTATACTATACGTATGATAGGTACGGGAGAGCGAGACAAGAATACGTGTATCTCGAACGAGCACGAACGAGTCGAAGCGCCTATAGTGTACGCGAGCGAGATCGACATATGGATGTCGATACCGAATTGCGAGCTTGAACGACTGTCCTCGTCGGAGACCCGAACAAAACTCATAATTTCAATACATTTCGATAACATGAATTCTCTCGAATTCCTTGACCGATAGCCGCTGCCCTCTTAATTCTTTTACCTCACAACGTTAACGAGAACATTCTTGGGAAGACAATCCCCGGTAGCCTTTCTTTGGAGATTCTCCACGATCGCATCCCCTGGAGCACCACGCGAGCACAGGGCCTTACGCGACACAAAATCGGCGCAGAGGAGTCACAGCCATTGCCCGTAACTTAAACACGCTGCCCGTTCTTTAGCGCTACGTTCCGTCTCGGTTGAGGCGCCGGTATTACAACCGGACCTCCGCCAAGTCGCGAAGAAATCTCGTCGGGCGCTCTCCCTTGTCGGGCGGCAGGGACGCGGTTCTACAGATTCCAACTGTACACCTACCCAACTGTCACGATCAAACTGACACGGGCATACGAATATTTCGCAATATTGTCACGACTAAACTGTTCCCGAACAAAACTCTCACCATTAAAACTCTCACCGCACAAATTGTTACCACTCAACTCTCCCCGGTCTCTATGGGACACGTGCAGAATCTTCACGAACAAAACTATCACCGTCTAAACTGTCACGGTCTAAACCGTC
This sequence comes from Oxytorus armatus, assembly GCA_958009045.1. Taxonomy (NCBI): domain Eukaryota; kingdom Metazoa; phylum Arthropoda; class Insecta; order Hymenoptera; family Ichneumonidae; genus Oxytorus; species Oxytorus armatus. The sequence goes on along the minus strand of OY253748.1, from coordinate 11,654,505 downwards.
ACCATCTAAACTGTCACCGTCTGAACTGTCACCGTCTAAACAATCACCGTTTAATCTGTCACCGTTCAAACTCTCACCGCTTAAATTGTCATCGCAGCAACTGTAACCGCGACAATTGTCACCGGCAAAACTGTCACAGGCAAAACTGTACACGGCACCAACCGTCACCGCTTAACGCGAGATTTACCCAACTCACACTCGTAGACGCTGTACCCGCAGGTAAGAGCGCTCGGGCTGCTTCACCAAACGCGGCGCAATAGCGCGCGATATTTCGTGCGTGTCCGCTAATACTTACGTCATTCGCCGCTGTCGTCTCAACCACAGCCTTCGCACCGCGCGAACTTACTTGTGCTCAGCGATCGGTAATAGCGGACACGCACGAAATACCGCGCGCTATTGCGCCGCGTTTGGTGAAGCAGTCCGAGCGCTCCTATCTACGAGTTCAGCTTATACCCGTGTGAGTTAGTTACATCTCGCCTTGGCGCGGTGACAGTTTTGCCGGTGACAGTTTTGGGCGGTGACGGTTAGAACGGTGACGGTTGGTGCAGAATACAGTAGATGCCCTGACAGTGTAGACGGGGACTATTCTGCTGCGTTACAGTTGCGCAGAATACAGTTGAGACAGTGACAGTTTAGATGGTGATAGTTTTGTTCGTGAAGATTTCTGCACGTGTCGAATAGAGATTCAGGAGAGTTGAGTGGTGACAGTTTGTGCGGTTGAGGGGTGACAGTTTTAGTTGTGAGAGTTTTGTTCGGAAACAGTTTTATCGTGACAATATTGCGAAATATTCGTATGCTCGTGTTAGTTTGGTCGTGACAGTTGGGTAGGTGTACAGTTGGGATCTGTAGAACCGCGGTCCTGCCTGTCGGGCAAATTATTACTTCGAGACCTACTCCACGCGATAGATTCGAGCGCACTGACCTTCAACGAAACATAACTAAAATACAAATAAAACATAACGCCCTCCGGAATCGATGGAATCGGGACGAGAGCGATAAGGTCGGGAACAAAAGTGAATTGAGGGGTAAGCAAAGAGGTAACGGTAACGTACGATAGCAGAAGGTTCTTTGTGAACGTGAATTACAAAAAACCACGTTACAATATATTGTAGCATTTTACTTTTCTGTTTTATTATCATCTAGCTATTTCGAACTCTGTCCTCCTCGGATTTTAATCGTGGTTTTTCCCGAGGGCCTTGGTTAAGTGCCGAAACAACATAAACCGTGCGAGGTCCAGGACAAACATTCAATTCCCTCCTCAGGGTTTGCGCAAGCGAAAAGCAAATGCTTCCACAAAGAACGAAACTCATTAGTATTTATATTTTCCTAATGTATAGCAACTACCGTTAAGGATAAACATAAAATATAAATGTAAATGCTGTACAAGAAATGTACGCGATTTCGGGGCATCTGGAAGCGTTAAAATAATAAACCTTCCCGAAGATGGAAGCCTTATTTTTATGTCGATGGTCCAGACTATCCACAGATGTTTTATGATTCGCTTTTAAAGAAAGCTAGTCGGTACGCTCGGAACTGGGGGATGGTTTCCCCCGTGCCTCAATGCAAAACCCTTGCTTCCAGACTTGGGACGTCGTCCTGGTCATCTTCCTCCCTCTCTGTCGCTGTCTCTCTTCAGAAGGGAAGCGGGAGAAAAGGAGAGGGAGGATAGCGATGGGGTTAGCGAAGAGCAGGCCTTCTATTAGTCAATCAAATGTATCGCTTCATACAAAACCACCCCCGCTCGCTTTTCCTTCTAAGCACGCGAAAAAGGAAATACTCCGAGGATGCGTCGTCTAACAGTCAGCATAGTTAGTATCTTCGGAAAACTCACACGCATCGCATCGATGAAAAAGGAGGTGCCCTTGTAATCGGCCTCTTAACATTGTATCGAAGTCATCAGTGAAAGTATTTCTAAGAGGAACTTTACTACGTGTTCGCGAAAAGTTTACTTGTCAATGTACAACTTTATCGAAAATCTTGCTAAGTGTTCGGATCATCATTAATCGCCCATCTCATCAAACAAACGTTCGCGTACTCGCGACTACTATTAATAACAGTTTTCTCAATATTTTACTACAACCTTAAATACTCGCATTAAAGTATGTTTAACAATCAACAACAACAATGCGCCATTGAGTTCGAACGCCGTTCGATCTCAATGGCGCATTGCCCATTCCAGGGTCGAACTTCTAATCGCCAGGCAGTTGACAACAAGAACCAATCGGTAAGACCTAGTCTAATGGGAGTGGGCGATAAACAGTCCGCTCGTAACAATATCAATGTCATGTAGCTATCGCCTCCCTTCTCGCTCGCGTAGCACCTTTGACCGAAACAACCAATGAGGTTGCGGAACGCTCCCGATGAAGGAGCGCCCTCGTTTAGGAGAATTGGAAGGAGAAGTACAAAGATAGTCAGGCTGCCTAACGGCCACAGCTGCAGCTACAAGTATCAAGCATGACTGCGAAACGCGAGTAAAATAACCTGTAATATTTAACAAAGTGTATTTTTGTTACGTGTTAAAAATCGATAAGAGTGTACCTTTTATTTCGAATTAATTACTGTCATCCTGAACCAATCACCCCCATCACTTCCCAATAGGTAAATCGAAAAAACAATCAATAGAGACGGGTGGGCGATCATTTTTTTGCACATTTTTCGAAAAGGCATACTAATGAAGAATAGAAAATAAAAATAATAATAGTAATAAGCGAGTCATTGGAAATGTTTCGAACAGCGTGTCGTTGTTGATCGTTGTTACGTCGTGACATTTTTTCAATTTTGTCCATTATCTTAATTGTTATTTCTAACTCGATATACAATTCTTCCCGACGACCTCTGACGCGCTGCATCCATGTTATTCGTTTTTACCTTTGTCAATGAGTCTCCGCGCACACGTCTTCTTTTGCGAAACCCCTTCCGACGTAACGATCGTGAAATAATCTAGATCAGAAATGACACATTCGAGAGTGCATTATGGTAATTGAAAAAGACACGAGTTCATTCGAAGCGACGAATGACAAATAAAAGAAAGTCCATGCCCGAAGTTTGAACAGACAGTTCTAATGGAAATGACGAAGAGAAATAAGATTAACGGACAACGTTCGCGTACATTTTGCGTTTTGTATTATTGGGGAAAAATCTTTGGTATCAATACGTTTACTCTGACGAAGAGCAATCGACTGAAATGTTCATATTTGAGTTGTTTGTACAATTGTTTTCTTTTGATAATTTATTCATACGGGGTTTACCACGTTATTATTGAGAGATTGAAGATATCGCTACCGGGTGAGACACCGATCGGTAGGACTATGGATCTGTTTATCATTGCGATAGCATTTTGCGGTGTTTGGTCAACGTTGTTGTCATTCAATTTTTGTCAAAATCGTATGAAATCAATCGTCAATAATCTCACTAAGATCGAAAAAATTTCGAGAATGTTAAAAATCGCGGATGATTACGAGAAACTGTATGCTAAATTGGTAATTCGTGTGACGATCGTCAACTGTCTCTATCTCGTTTGGATAATATCTACTCAAGATATACACAGCGCCGCATGGTTGGGCTATTCGATTTTGGAAATATTATCGTACAACACGGGAATACTGTTCGTCTGGATCATTATCGTTGTGAGACAAAAATTTCGTCGATTAAACGTTAAAGTGAAAAATTTGGCGATTAATGATTCCGGAGAATCGGGCGAAGTGGAAAACGAAGGGACTTTAGAATTTGTAGAGCATTCGAGGTAGGTACCATTTTTTAACCATTTCTACATGTATATATTGTAGATATGGCATTTCTCCTTCTTGGATTATCGGCTCGTAACATTGGTCGAGACTCTGCACATTGTGAGAGTTAAGGGATAACACCACTGTGACCCCCTGTTTTTTTTCACATTTTTCAAGAATTTTTTTTTGTGGGAAAAAAAGAGATATTCGAAAAATTTTTTTGGGTTTTGTTCCTTGCTTATTAATGTATCAAAAAACATTTTTTTCACATTTTTCACGCCGCATGGTGGCGTTGGGGAAGCTCTCCCGTCAGGTGCTGTCATCTCCGCGGCACGCAGCAGAACTCTCTTCAACATCGATCTGAAAAAAAATACCGAGTGTTTTCGTTAATAATATGATATTTTAAAGAGAAGTACATAAGGATTTGGAAAAATATTTTTTTTGATACATTAATAAACAAGGAACAAAACCCAAAAAATTTTTTCGAATATCTCTTTTGTTTCCCACAAAAAAAAAATCTTGAAAAATGTGAAAAAAAACAGGGGGTCACAGTGGTGTTATCCCTTAATTCGGCTCCTGATCATCGATTAATCAAAAAAGTGCGATTGCACTTTCAGCTCTGACGGTCTTCCACAAAAAATCGACATTATTTCTGAATTACATCGCGAACTAAGGGACGTGATCGGTCGTATCGAGGAACACTTCGCTGTGTTCATATTGTGTAACATCACGAAGCAATTTTTCTTAATTGCCATCGATGTACATATAATATATCGTTACCTGAAGGAAAGTCGATCAATGACAACGCATAGTTATATATATATGAGTTCGATCGGCTGCTGGGTGATGGTTCCCATAATGCTGCTAGCTATAGTGTCGACAGTCTGTGGCTCTACTTCGGAGGAGGTATACCTCGAAAGATTATAACTCATCTATTTTCCAAATCATCTAAGATTAAATCGTCAATTTCATTGATTAAATATTCATACGTGATTCATTTAAGGGAGGACAGCGAAAGAATCAATTACCGATAATATTGCAGGCCAACGAGACGAGTAATATACTTCACGGGATGCTGAATAATCGAAACATTTTCCGCGACAATCGAGAAACTGCGGTAATGAACTTGCTTTATTATTTTCACTTATATGCCACTTAATATTTTTCAATTATATTATATTTTACAGAAATTCAACATGCTTCTTCTCGATCTACTTCAAAATCCCGTAAGAATATCGCCATTGGGCTTCATCGAAATGAATAATTTTTTAGTTTACAGCGTAGGTTTGAAAAATCCGTAAAAATTAATTATGCCCATTATAACAAACATTCTTATCAATTGCTCTTGGATTACAGGCAATAGCAACGGCCACTTCGTACCTTACGATACTGCTGCAATTTTATGGTTAATAAATTTATCGATTTATATCGTCAACCTGATTTCATCAATAATTCAAACGAAAATTTTAAGGTAGCAGGGTAGGAAAATCTGTCCATCTAATGAAAAATCCGTCACTATTAATTATAATACAAGTTTAATGGAACATTGTATGTATATGCGTCTATTTGTTCGGAAATGTGTCTACTTTATATTAGACATAAAAGAATTCGTTTTTATGCTAAATAGAACAAATATTACTTGAAAAAATCGATCGAAAGTCAGAATTACTCCTCAAAGTGTCTACTGCTTAATCCAATTATTCATTAAACGTTGAACATCCTCCTGATATCTCTCTGAAGGATTCTTGAAAAACTCTTTCATTTTAGACTTTTGGCAACGTTCACCATCGACCCAACGAAAATGCTGCAACTTTATAACTATTAAGAAGTGAATTTAAAATGTGACTATATACGGGAGGACGATAATTCGTTTACGCGGTCAATAAGAATACGTCCTAATAAAGAATATAATAAACAAAAAATAATAACACGATAATGTTACAACGTTATATAGTCAACTTTATGAAATAATCGATATCCATAACGGAACAATATAATTTATTCACTCGATCAATAAGAGCATACGATACGAGTGCCGCTCTATAATGACCATAAACATTTTACATCGGTATAAAGACTCGTCCAGACGTAATGATCGTACATCAACAGTGTATTACGAGTGATAACGGTGCTCCACGAGTCGTCGGTCGATAGTTCATAAAAGGCAGCTGTGGAACTACGATTAAATGATGAAGAATAGAACATCGAACAAAGAGAAACGATCCCTCGCCTTTTTCGTGTTGTATTATTGGGGAAAAGTGATCGGCATAAATCCCTTGAATCTGTTGGACAACAATGAAATCAAATTCTCCTGTTTCAGTCTGTTATACGGTTGTTTACTCGGCACATTGTATTGTTACGTATCTTGCGACGCGTTGATGGAACGAATGAGGTTAAACATGACCGGTGAGACACCGATAGCTGTAATAGTGGACTCTATCGGCATAATCTGTCAGTTCATCGAGACTTCATTGACATGCTGGTACACCTGTGCTCTTTGTCAAAATCGTATGAGCAATTTGGTAAAGTGCTTCGTAAAGATCGAGAAGATTTCGACAAAGCTCGGTATTTCGGATGATTACGATAAAAACTTTCGGGGATTTGGAATTTGTTTAATAATTAACAATATCGTTTATGTTATTTCTCTCGGTTTGTCGATAACATTGATGTCGAGCTATGATACTTATAAATTGTTTACATGGGCGTCCTTCAATGGTCCAAGAATAGCTTCGTTCAACATGACAATGCTCTTTCTGTGGTGTCTGCTTATTGTTAAACGGAAATTTCATCGGATCAATGGAAAGCTTGGAATTTTTATTCATGATGATAACATCGAATTGTATATGACAGATACAAAGAGTACACTGGGATTTATGGGTGAACCCAGGTAGATAATTTCATGGACCTGCTCTGGAATATGCGCGCGAGCCCAGAATTGCAGTCAGCATAATTAAGGTAACTACTGCGATCAAGTTGAGTCAAATAAATACTAAATACGCGGAATCATTTCTACAAATTGTCGTCTGTTAATTTGTCAGTAATATCGGTAGGGTTGTCATATACACGGAATGTCATTTGCACGAAATTTTTGTATTTGTTTCACGACGGGCATCCCCTCATAGATTTTTACGAAAATTTGCAAATTCAAAATGGTGGATGATAAACAAAAAAAATGTCATAACTTACCAGAATTGTATGAAATTTCTTTCGGATTTTTGGGTCACTCAATACAAATTTGTAATACAAATTACAAAATTTGAAAATGAAACATCGTCTATTCTAAAAATTGCATAACTTGATAGATTATTATGAAATTGTGTATCCAGAGGTTGTTTGAGCCGCTGAATACTAATTTGAGGTGGAAATTTTGAAATAAAAAATGGCAGATCACAAATTCTGAAAATCACATAACTTGCTAGATTATTATGAAATTTTTTATACAAAACTTTTCTTTTTATTCAATTTTTGAGGTTTTGATTCGCCATTGTGAATCTTATAAATTTGACCTCAATTTCGTATTCAGCTACCTAAATAAAAATCTATCAAGCGTACGCTGTTTTTAGAATTTACGATGCGCTATTTCGAATTTTGTAATTTGCATCTCAACTTCGTATTCAGCGACGCGAGAAACCTTTGGATACAAAATTTCCTACAAATCCGGCAAATTATGCGATTTTATCGTTCGTCATTCGCCATTTTAAATTTGCAATTTTTCGTCAAAATGTACAAAGGGATACGGTCACGAAAAAATAAAAAAATTTCGTAGGTATGTGTTTCGTGAATTTTCGTGTATATGACGCCCTACCGTAATATTAGTCTGGTAATGACGGGTGATAGCATAGCACATTTTGTTCATGGAAATACGCTCCATCAATCCACCACGATATTTGATAAACAAATGATTATAATGTTTAACCAATAAGTAGAACTCATTATTGTTTGAAAAGAATTTCAATAAACCCCACTCTGTCCGAAATTGTTATAACATAATCTACTTTAACCTTGATTTTTCCATATTATAAATATTCGTCCATGTTACTGGTACATATCGCAGTACGATCCATATTGTATTACTGTGAATAAATGCAGGACAATCTGTAGAAAAAATGTTAATAATTGGGCTGTGATATGACTCACCTAAATCGAGGTAGTTACGTTAAACCAAATTATCGACCGTGTAATCTTCTTGATTCTACTATTAATGAAAATTCCATTTACAGCTGCCACGATTATGTTCTCAAGGGGAAAATTTCTCTAGTTTCCCAGTTACATCGTGACCTAAGGGATCTAATGAAACGTATCGAGGAACACTTCACTCCGCTCGTTTTGTTCACCATCTTGAACCAGATTGCCGCTCTCTCACTAAGCGTTTATCAGATCTATCGTTATGTCAAAGTAATCGGAGGAGTTGAATCGCTGCTACAAGTCGGTGCCACTCAGTTTTGGATCATCTATCCTATAGTCGTGACTATTGTAATATCTCACGTTTGTGACTCCACGTCGTACGAGGTTTCTGTCTCAAAACGAAGTGTCGAACTCGTCTATTATACAATTATACCCAAGAATTAATAATTCATGGAATTCTCAGGCGAATAATACCGGAAATGTTCTCCACGCGGTGCTCAATGATTTTGGAGAAAATTCACAAGCTGCGGTGAGTCTTTCAGATTTTTTTTCCATTAAAAGAATGATTAGTTTCGAATCCGCGTGAAACTTTGCGTCGAATAACACCTCTATACACCCCTAAAGTCCAAGAAGGATGGTTGTATCAGACTGTGAATTTTGACGAATTTTTGGATACATAGCTCTTTGAGTTCGTTTGTTTTTTAAGAAATAACGAAATTGTGAAATGGACGGCACTTTCTAAGTCTGACCATAACTAATTTGAAGAAAAATAAATAAATTTAATCGGGCAAGCGATATCAGCAATTTTCTACCAAATAACCTCGGAATATGCTGTCAAAATGTGTGGCATTTTTTGTTTCTTAATGAAATTTTCAGAACTTGCACATTCTCTCGCTCGATCTACTGGAAAATCAAGTTACCATATCCCTATGCGGCTTTATCGTACTCGACAATTTCCTGTTCTACAAAGTAGGTTTCAATGATTTCTCCGGTACGTTACGTTTCAAACACGTTTTTCTTAACAGAACCGAGGTTTCACTGTGCGTCCGAATAAGGCAAGTGGAAATGAATATTTATTCTTGAAAACCATTTCTGTTACAGACGATAACAGTCACCACTATGTACCTTACGATAATGTTACAATTTTATAGATAATAATACGAGCAATCGATTTAATTAATACAATTTACATTTGCTTTACATTCCGGAATAATAAATTTATACAATACGTTTAAATTAATAAATTTATATAATCAGGGGGGACTATACCCCCCTGCGCGAAAAAATAACCCTCCGGGGAGGGGATTTGTTTTCGGAATGACCTTCACAACTCATGTACACGGCGGCGGCAGCGGCGGCGGTGATATTCGCTGGTCGTTTTTAAACTTATTTAGAACCTTGTTCGTGCAAATGACCATGTGGTTCTAATATATTTAAAGTCACATGTTAAATAAATTTTCATTCTCATAACTACACAATTATTCAACTCCTCAATAAATAACATTCGAGTAATGATAAATGTAAAAATGATCTAAAGCTCGAGAACCACTCGCTCGACTGACCACCTCGTACAGCGCCGTATCAGGAAAAAAGTGGCCATGGAAAAAATAACCGAGTCAAATAAAGCCGATGGAAAAAAGGGACGCGGAAAAAATAGTCGAGAAAAATTAAGCCGATGGAAAAAATAGCCGCGGAAAAAAAGTCCGATGGAAAAATGGAGTTTCTTTAACTCTTTTGGTTTTCGTTAACTTTGTTCGTGTTTTTTGATTTTTTAATCGTGTGGTAGTAGTGTGTTGTGCTGTTAGCGTTGGTTTCAGTTATTTCAACATCGACATTTCTTTTATCTCCCTTTTTTCCGTGGCCATTTTTTCCGGATATTTTTTCCACGGCCATTTTTTCTCAGATCCGTACACCGCAATGTGAAAATGGTTACCTCGAGAAAATGTTTTCTTATGAATAACAAAACGAATCGCAATGATTTTATTTCGAACGTATTTTAGACAAAATTTCAGGAAACTAGAAAAAACGTGAATATCAACGAAGCTTTAAAAATTAACATTAAACCAAGCGGAAATTTGGTCAGGCTTAAATCCGGCCCATGTCAGGCTGCCCTATCAGCCTGGCACGGCCCTGACCAGGATCCGTATCAGGCCCACATCCGGCATGTAACGGAGTTGCGGATCCAGGCCTGATCCGACACCGATCCGACACCGATCCGGCATCGATCTGGCTTCGATCTGGCACTGAATTCCAATTTTCAAATTTCAAATGAATAAAATCTATTTATCTTCTGAGAATTAGGTTATTGGCCATCGTATGTTGCTAGCTGGCCCATATAATAATCTTTAACAAAAAAAAAACGGCCTTAGAAATTTGTTAGGGGTTGCCTGTTGTCACAGAAGGGCCGGATCAGTTTTAATCAAGGCATCCTTATATAAGGCAAACCTTACATTAACCGAATCAGGGCCAGGAAAAATCGCGCTACGGCAACCTTATATAAGGCAAGCCGGACATTAAGCAGACCAGGTCCGGGAAAGATTCAGCTCAGGCAACCTTATATAAGGCAAGCCGGATATTGGTGGGATCAAGAATAAATAAGTGGCATCTACGGTAACCTTACATGAGGCTTGCCGTAATTCCACTACAACGGGACCTGACAAGTGGCATCTACGGCAACCTTACATGAGGCTTGCCGTAATTCCACTACAACGGGACCTGACAAGTGGCATCTACGGCAACCTTACATGAGGCTTGCGTAATTTCACTACACCGGGACCTGTTAAGTGATATCTATGGCAGCCTTAATAATTCGCGTGTACACATTGCGCCATCTTGAGAGTAACCTTGACTCGTAAGAACTGAAACGGCATGGCATCCGCAGGGCTTGCCGCGCCTTTCACACGAGTCGCATTATTGTTCTTTCTCGAATCTTCCGGATTTTTTTCAACGTGAATTGATTTTCTATTTGTGTTCAATAATTGTGAAAAAATATATTTTTATTTATGTTTTATCTAAATGGTAATGTGGATTTGATTTCGGCCATATTTATCTGTGTGTATACGTACCGAAGAATAAAAATTCAACCAGCGTCGGTGCACCAGACGGTACGACGTTATCTTCAATAAAATTCATAAAAATTATTTTATTGTGAAATTGGATGAATTGAAGTTTGTAAACAACTTACGGTAAGACTACAGATTTTAATAAAATAATAAATATGTATTTTAAGTACCATTATTCTCTTTTTGTTCGATGATTTTCTTTGAGGGGTAAACTTAACCTCAAAACGTAACCTAAAAAAACATTACCTTTGTCTACACATTAATATAAATTACAATGTTATTTGATTTATACTTTGTTATTATACTTGACACATACTTTGTTTATTGATAGACATGAGAGAAGCGCAGTATAATTTCACATTAAAAATTCAAATAATTGTCTTTGTATTTTATAGGGTACAATGAGCGTCTCCAAAGTCAAAAGTAAAAAAGAGAGCCTTTATAAATTAGTATGGTTTTTGAAAGATGGTGGAGAAAAAAAAGTCATTGACGTTATTCCATCCTGGTGGATCACTGGGTACGATGAGGAAGAAGAAGTTTTGTTAGCTCGGTTTATGGCTGGTCCCTATACAAATAAGAAATTGAAACTTTTAAATAAGATGTTTCAAAATCTTGATGCTTGTGACGAGTCGTGGGAAGAGTACCCAGTCAGATTCCATGGTAGATCTGGTAAGTTTCTTATTCTTTAATATTTTTACAATTTTTTTTTTTTTTTCAAAAAATGAATAAAAATAAAATTTTTGTAATTGAAAAAAAAACTTTAGAATAATCTAAGTTAGTAATTATTTACTGTTTTTCTGCAACTTCTATAGTTTCTCATATAAATTGTCTCATTTTTTTACTTAATTCAATTTTTATCTACAAATACATACGGAGAGGCTCTGGTAAAGCTTAAGCAATTGGAAAATGTAGAATACGTTTATACGACAGATAATGAAAGTTCTGCTGAAAATATGGCAAAGGAGGAAACACAGCGCGCCAAGCGAATTCTGCAACGTGGGGACAGTCGATCTGTTCAAAGAACTCTTCAAGATGGAATTTGCGAATTGAGTGATGTGAATACACTTCATTCTCGTCAGAAGAGGGGTAAATACTTCATTTTTAATTTTATTCATGTATGTATGTATGTATGCATGTATGTATGTATGCATGTATGCATGCATGTGTGTATATAAGTATGTATTTATGTGAGTATGTATGTATTTTTAATTTTCTATTTCACAATTTTCATATTTGTTATTCATCCTTCCATTAATATCTCTTGTTTTCAATTATTTTTAGTATGTTCTCGTGTTGTGAACGCCAGTTCCAGCTCTGACAAGTTGGAATCTGATGATGACGAGACCACAAAGCTTCCGAAGAATATGCAGGGAAGAGATCACAGATCTAGATTCATCTCAGAAAGTTCAGACTCATCACTAAACCAAACTTAGGTCCTCAATATTGCTGCAGACATTCATGAGCAGTTTAGACAACCTTCAATCCCTCCCGAATCGATGAGTGGATCTCCCAATCAGGTGGAATCAGAAAAATTCTCGTTAAATATAGTTATTTGGGTCTTTATGGACATGTTTTAGAGTTTTCATATTATCTGTTCTCATTAGTATACATTTTTCTATTCTCTATCTACCAGTGCCAATATTTTTTGCTGTGAAACGTTAATTTATTTCATAATTTATTTTATTGATAGATGAAACATTATATAAAAAAAGATTTAATTTGGAAAAATGTTATATTAGATTGAGTATTGTAAGTGTGAGATTCAATCATTAAAAAATTAGTAATTATCCACAGATTATAACTGATTTCATTAAAAAAAAGCCCCATTTAACCCCCAGGCAAACTATTAAGGACCTTGTATGTATCCCTCGATCAGGACCTTATTTTATAGCCTTATCCGACCCACTCCTGGCATCCCTGAAAGGACCTGAACTGGCTATATTATCAGGTCCAGGTCATGCGCTGCGTTGCATTCGGATCAGGCCCAGGTAAATGCTACCTTGTGAGGACCTGACCAAGAAAAGAAGGCAGCTGGACTTGGACCTGGTCATTGCCTTATAAAATTTCTACTCGGGCACCAGGGTTCGAACCTGCAACCTCTCTCACTAGCTTCCATTCTCAAATTGGGCTGAAAAATATTGAAAAAAGAATGTTTCCGTACTAACAGTCATTTTTATACGTTTTTTGGTGTTTAAACGATAATTGCGGTCGTTTAAAATTAATTTTCCAATCGGGAGTTGTGCTATTTAAACCTACCTATCTGTCTCCCTACCGACCTAACGAACTAATGCTGTAACCACTACTCTATCAAGCACTTGTGAATTACTTCTAGGAATATCTTATATGTAGTCCAACCACCAGAAATGAAGATGGTGAATTATATTAAAAATCGTCTTCGTAGTAGATTTAATTTTAAGGTTGTGTAGGTACTCGATTGAAAAATCGATGTAGTAATGATAATAATGATATTAATAATAATAATAATAATAATAATAATCCCGTGTCGGGTTGCTGGTCCCGCATCGGGCGCCTCCCCAGGTGGCGGATAGGGGGACGCCGTCCAGATATGGACGGTACCGAGACGCTTCGGGGTGGACCAAAACCATGCCACACACACACACCCACACACAAACACCTAAACAGACATGCCCGAGTAACACACCGGCGCGGCGAATGGACAGGGACCCTATAAACGGGTCTTCCTGACAAAGCGAACGCTCGGGGGACTCCTATAAACGGGGCTCACCGAAAAGCGAATGACCGGGATCCCTATAAACGGGCTCTCCCGACGATGGATGAATGTATCGGCTGTTCGTTACTGGCACGGGCACTCACACTCACGCACACTATACATAGGGGGACACCACACACAGAGGGACGGGGATCTCAGGGGCCGTGCTGCGTTCCGGCACGGCACGGGGAGTCGCGCCCCCGAGAGACCCTTAGCAGACAGGAACACAACAATATGACATGCACAAGAAAAACGAGGACATACCTCAGGTGGTAACCCCAACACAGGGGCAATCCACCCCGGGCTCCGATCGGATGAAAGCTCCGGTGGCCCAGGGCAGCGGCAAGGATTCTGAGGGCCGCAGAATGTGCAAGGACCTGACGACGAGGACGGCGACGAGGAGAACGGACACGAGAAACAAAACGGACAAGACAACACTGAACCTGGCGCCCTTCCTCGTTAGGGGAAGGACGGCCAGTGTGTCGAGTGCAGGCAGCGGAGCTAGTTATACCTCCGCAGTCGACAGCGACACACATCCTCAGACAGAACTGGCGAACAAAACGACACAAAATGACCCGGACATAACGGAGCTACTGACGCTCATACAGGAGACGGCGACAAAAATGGCAGAGGCAGCCGCTGTTCAAAAGAATATGAACATGACGGTCAAAAACGGCATCAAGACGATCCTTGAGGCAGCCGACGTGGCGCTGCATAAGCACACGAAGGCAGCCCCAAGAAGACACGTCACGGACTACGAACTGACAGACACGGAAACGGAAACGAAAGAACGGGAGACGCCACGGACGAAACGAAAACGGTCGGCGACCGCGACCCCCCCGGAGTCTTCCCAGAAGCGACCTCCGAGAGGGGAAGCGGCCGAAGGCTGGCAGACAGCTACGAAGAAAAGGAAAAACCCGACGGAACGGAAAACCAAAACGAACGCGACGGACGCGAACGCCCAGGACGGGAAGCGCAAGCCGGCACCCAAACAACGGGGGACGGCTGTACTTGTCAAGCCTGGGAAAGACAGCACGTACTCCGACATCGTACGGAAAATACGGACGACGGTGGATCCGACGAGGAGTCACGTGCAGGTGATGACTTTAAGAAAGACCAAGACTGGACTGTGTCTATTAAAGATTCAAGCCAATACGGAAGGACGCGAAGACTTTCAACGTGCGCTCCAGGAAGCGGTCGGGGACGCAGGTAGCGTCAAGACCACGACCCCCGGGATCCAACTGGAGATCCTGGACCTGGACTGCACCACGACAAAAGACGATGTGATACAGTCACTGAGACGCGAGACAGGACGAGACGCAGACTTCGGCGTCCACATCTTCGGCCCAAACCGGGCCGAGCAGTACATGGCGGTGTGCGACCTGGAGTCGCACGAAGCCAGGGTGCTGCTCGGCCGCGGCCGCATCGGGATCGGATGGGTGCGATGCCGCCTCCGAAAACGATTGACAGTGACGAAATGTTACAAATGCCTAGGCTACGGACACACAAAGACGAACTGCGAGAACGAAGACCGGACAAAATGCTGCAGGAAATGCGGTGAAACGGGACATTACGCGACTGACTGTAAAAATAGACCGGCTTGCCCCTTGTGCATCAAGGCGGGACACGGAGACGTCGGGCACCTCGCCGGATCCGGGAGGTGTACCGAGTTCCGGGCTGCGCTGGAGGAGCGCAAGAGGCAAGACAGACAACGGACAGAATAATTCAGGGAAACCTGAATCGGAGCAGGACAGCGGACATGTTACTGCCCCATATAGCAGACGAACACGACGCTAACATCCTGATACTGTGCGAACCGTACAGGATACGACCGACGCAAACATGGATAACAAACGAAACGAAGACAGTTGCTATCTGGGTGAGGGGCGCGGCCCGCTCCCGGATAACCGACAGGGGCGTAGGAGACGATTACGTCTGGGCCAGGGTGGGCGCCGTCACATATGTCAGCGTCTACCTGACCCCAAACTGCGTCGTGGCGGAGTTCGAGAGAAGGGTAGCGCTCCTCGAGGACGGAATAAGGGACCTGCCCGGAAACGTCGTGGTCGCGGGGGACTTCAACGCGAGGGCGATCGAGTGGGGCATGACAGAAACGAACAAACGAGGACGTCTACTGCTGGAGATGGCCGCAAGGCTAGACCTAGTAGTGGCAAATACGGGAAATGTACCAACTTACAGACGACCAGGATACGGGGACTCTATACCGGACGTAACGATAACGTCAGAACGACTGGTGCCGCTGATCAGGGAGTGGCGGGTGGTCGAGGACTTCACGGCCAGCGACCACCAGTACATTGTCTTTGAAGTGGCGGTGCACACTACGACGATACGGACGAGGATTCGACAACCCCCGCGGTGGAACACGAACAAACTCGACGCACAAAAGTTCGCGGAGGAACTGGCGGCAGCGCCGGCTCCGATCACGAACGTTCCCCCGGAGCTGACTGGTCGGCGAAAGGCGGAAAGACTGGCAGACGAGACGGCTAAGCTGACGGAGCGGCTGTGCAACAGCACAATGCCGAAACGACAATATAGACAAAACAGACAATCACAGTACTGGTGGACGGACGAGATAGCCGAGCTGCGAAAGAAGTGCCTAGCGAGCCGAAGACGGGTTACCAGGGCCGGCGGGAGACCCGAAAGGGAACCCCTGCAAGAGGCATACAAGACGGAGCGTAAAAGACTGACGAACGCTAGTAGAGACAGCAAGACGCGTTGCTGGAAGAAGCTTTGCGAGGAGGTGGACCGGGACCCGTGGGGAACCGGGTACAAGATTGTGACCGGTAAACTGGGGGCCCGGGCCCCGCCTGACCTCAAAGACGCGGAAGCCACACGACGGATCGTCGACGGACTGTTCCCGACACACCCGATACGCACGGACGAAACGAACGACAACGAGACTCCGGCGGTCCCCGTCTTCACAGCGGAGGAGCTCACCAGAGCAGCCAACGCGGTGAAGGCGGGTAAAGCGCCGGGACCTGACGGAGTACCGGGAGAGATTATCCGGTTGATGGCTACCCAGAGGCCGGAGATACTTCTCGACCTGTACAACACGTGTTTGACGACAGGGACATTCAGCGATCGTTGGAAGACGGCGAGGCTGGTCCTCATCCCGAAGGGGAAGGGCGAACCCGACTCGCCGTCGGCCTACCGGCCGTTGAGCTTACTGGACACGACAGGGAAACTGTACGAACGACTACTTAAACCAAGACTTACAGACGCAATACAAAGCGGTGGAGGCCTCTCGGACCTGCAGTTCGGCTTTAGGAGGGGTCGATCGACCATCGGAGCAATCCAGAGGGTGGTCGACTCCTTCCGAGCCACGGACAGACACTGCCACGCAGCGCGGCCTATCGTGCTGCTGGCGACACTGGACGTCAGAAATGCTTTCAACTCGGCCAGGTGGGTTGACATTCTGGGGGCGTTTAGAAACGACTACAGGATTCCGCCGTACCTGTTCCGGGTGGTGGAAGACTACCTGCGACATCGACGAATCACATACGAGACAACAGAGGGGCAGGTAACGAGACAAATCACCGCGGGGGTAGCCCAAGGATCCATACTTGGGCCGGACTTCTGGAACGGACTGTACGACAGCCTGCTTAGACTGGAGCTTCCGCTCGGCGTACTCCTCGTCGCATATGCTGACGACGTGGCGGCGGTGATCGTCGAGCGCTCTCCAGATCTGGCGCAGTACAAATTGAATCAGACGATGAGACGGATCGGACATTGGATGACCGACCACGGACTGCAACTCGCGACCGAGAAGACAGAACTGCTTTTCCTCACAAGAAAACGCATACAGACGACATTACCGATGAAGGTCGGAACAGACGAGATCGAGACCAGAGGGATCGTCAAGTACCTGGGGGTGACCTTAGATACAAAGATGACCTTCTGGCCTCACATACAAAGGACTACTCGGAAGGCGGCCGAAAGGATAGCATCCCTAAGCCGCCTGATGGCAAATACGAACGGACCGAGACCGGGGAAACGGAGACTATTAATGTCGACGGCCCACTCGATACTGCTCTACGGCGCAGAGATCTGGGCGGACTCCCTGAAGACAAAAAAGTACTGCCACGCGATGACGGCGGTACAAAGACGGAGCGCGCTGAGGATCGCTTGCTCCTACCGGACTGTCTCTGCACAGGCTGTTCTGGTGGTAGCGGGCGTGATTCCCATAGACCTTCTTGCCTTCGAGCGTAGGAGGATCTACGGTAAGAGCGAGGACACGAGACGACGGGACGCGGAAACGACAGAAAGAGACAGAACGCTACAGACGTGGCAACAACGATGGACAGAAGAAACGACTGGAAACTGGACGAGACGACTAATAAAGGACCTGAAGCCGTGGCTCAGTCGGGATTTCGGGGACGTGAACTTTTACGTCACCCAATTCCTGACGGGACACGGTTACTTTAGAAGGTACCTGCACAAAATGAACAGAGTGCGAACACCGGACTGTACATACTGCGGACACGAACGGGACGACGCGGAACACACGATTTTCGGATGCGACCGCTGGACAAGACTGAGACAGGAACTGACATCGACTGTCGGAAACATTACCCCTGACAACATCGTCGGGGTGATGCTCCACGGAAACGAGCACTGGCAACTCGTTGCCACATACATAGAGACTATACTGAGACGGAAAAACGCGGACGGCTGCCTAACCTAACAGACTAGACGCGACCGAAGAGAGAGAAACAGTACTGACACACACAACACTATGAGACGAACACAGACAGACCCCCCGACCAGAAGTAATATTAACATAGTTCCTGGTCGGGGGCGGACGGAAAGGAGAGGGCGGTTTAGTGGGTAGGCCAATCGGGAGTCCCACATATCCACCAGGTCGACTGGTGGAATCCGTAACTAGGATTCCGCAACTCCTTGTAAAAATTAAAAAAAAAAAAAAAAAAAAAATAATAATAATAATAATAATAATAATAATAATAATAATAATAACAATAATAATATAAATACTATATTATAATTTCCTTTCATTATTCGTGTTTCCACCAGTGGGGCGAATGGTATTCTGATACCATTCGCCCCTGATCTGGGCGTGATCCGGTTAGCGTGATCAGGCTAACCTTTTCGATTCCTGAACGGGGCTTGATCCTATATCAGGCCAGCCGGAACAAATTTCTGCTCGGGAACGTGCCGGTTTCTCTCTCTCTCCCTCTCTCTCTTTCGCCAGTCTCTATTTAACTCGCATTCCGAGAGTTTGGAAAATCGCGTGCTATGATATTTCATAAGAAAGGAGTTTAGTTATGGCAAAAGAACATTGTGGCAAGGGTGAGTAAAATGGTAATTATAATGCGAGTAATCGCGGGTTAAATACCAATTAATTTCAGCCTTTACCAATAAACTCTATCTAACCAACTACAATCCTCAGCCAAATACTCTTTAATTATATTAAGTTAATAATCGTATGCACGCTGACTCGTTTGTACAGTCAATAAGGTTTTACGATAATACGAGTTCACTATCCATTAATATCCATTCGATGCATTAATATTTTATGTCAGGAATGGCACACTCATTCCACTAATGATCGAATATCAAAAGTATATTACGTGTGACAATGTGTTACAATAGTCGTTGATAGATAGTAAAAAAGGAACAGTCGTGAACCTACGTTAAAATGAAGAAGACAACATCGAACAGAGAAAGGCAATCTGTCGAATTCCTAATGTTGTATTATTGGGGAAAATTCATTGGCATAATTCCATTGACTCTGTTGAAAAACAACGAAATTCAGCTCTCATATTTTAGTCTGCTCTATGAATTTTTTCTGGGAACAATTTATTGTTTCATATTTTATTGTGCTCTGATAGAAAGATGGAAGTTTCAAGTGCCTACCGACACACCAATCGCTGTAATAGTTGACTATATGTGCATTGTTTGTCAATTTCTCGAGAATACTGTGATGTGGTATCTGTGTGCTCTTCATCATACTCGTATCAAACGAATAATCAATAGTTTCATCGAGACAACGAAGTTATTGACGAATTGCGGTATCCCAGATAATTACGATAAATACTTTCGAAAATTTGGAATTTTTTTGCTAATTAACAACGTTTTATGGCTTATTTTTCTGGCATTTCATATCGCAGCGATGAAGATATATACTACTTATAATATTGTCATATATGTGAGCTTCAATGTGCCTAAAATCGTTTCACTCAGCGTCGGTGTAGTTTTCATCTGGTGTTTAATGCTTGTTAAACGAAAATTTCAACGATTAAACAAAAAGCTTCGATTTTTAATGCACAACGATAATTTCGAAGCAAATAATTCTCACAAAGTGCGATCAGCGGAATTGCTTAATCAAATAAGGTGAGATCTTGACTGTAGTAAATACGATGTTTTTTTTCCGACATATATTATTAATCGATGAAAACTGGACTTACAGATGTAAAGAATGCCTCATCTTGGACAACGCTGGATTGATTTTGCAGCTACATCGTGAACTCAGGGATCTAATCGGTCATATCGAGAAACACTTTGCACCTCTCGTCTTGTTCATTATCGCAAATCATCTAATAACTTTTACGCGCTCTCTTTACGAAAACTATCGTTTTTTCAATATATTCGGAATTCCAAGATGTCGTTGGGCTGCGACGATCTTT
Organism: Oxytorus armatus; assembly: GCA_958009045.1. Classification (NCBI taxonomy): domain Eukaryota; kingdom Metazoa; phylum Arthropoda; class Insecta; order Hymenoptera; family Ichneumonidae; genus Oxytorus; species Oxytorus armatus. The sequence goes on along the minus strand of OY253748.1, from coordinate 11,634,200 downwards.
GTCACGCATCCGTTCATCCTCTATTCTATAGCCATACTGATTGCGATATCTCACGTTTGTGGGTCCACTTCCGACGAGGTTTTTGTATTAATTAACGAAATTAACAATCATCTACAGACTCACACGATGGGAGAATAATTTCTAATTTTTGACATATTTCCAGGCTAATAAAACGGGAAATATTCTTCACGCAATGCTCAATGATTTTGACGATAATCCGGAAGCTTCGGTCAGTCCCTGAGATTTTCAGTTACTCTAATCCTTCGCTATATTAAAATTGCTAAATCTAAAATAAAATTCGAATATTTTGCGAATAGGGTAAATATTCTCAACATTGCTTTTTTCGTGAAGTACAATGTTCTTTTTTTCATCATTATTAATATTGGGGGTATAAGTGAGTTTTAAAGGACTTTTTGTGAAAATTGGGGATTTATTGTGCAAAAATGGTAACAAAAGGATTACTCGAAGTATTGTCCATCGCTAGCCAATACTTTTTCCCATCTTCCTGGCAGCATACGAATTTCGCGTTGAAAGAACGATCTTTAGGGGCAATCCAAGAATTTACCCATTTTTTGAATTTCTCGTATGAACGGAAGTGCTGCTCAGACAGGCCACGAGTCATTGCTCGAAACAAGTAGTAGTCGGAAGGAGCAATGTCCGGTGAATACGGCGGTTGGGGTAGGATACCCCATTTGAGTGTTCTGAGTAGTTTTTTACTCGCACTGCAACATGTGGTCGAGCACTGTCGTGCTGCAAAATCACTTGGTCGTGTCTCTGCTCAAATTCCGGTCGTCTTTCCTTCAATGCTCGGCTCAAACGCATCAATTGTAGTCGGTAGCGATCCCCCGTGATGGTTTCATTCGGTTTTAGCAGCTCATAATATATTACACCCACCCGATCCCACCAGATGCAGAGAATGAGCTTTGATCCATGAATATTGGCGACGCGTGGCCGGGCTTATCCCACGATTTGTTATGCTTTGGATTGTCGCAATCAATCTACTTTTCATCACCAGTTACGATTCGATGCAAAAAACCCTTCCGTTTTTGCCTTTAGAGCAGCTGTTCGCAGGTAAACAATCTCCTTTACACTTCTTTTGGCTTTAATTCGTATGGCGACTAATTTCCTTGCTTTTGGACCATCCCCATGGTTTTCTGGCATAATGAAATTGCTTGATGAGTTACTCCCAAAGATTCTGCAAGTTCCTCTTGCATTTGACACGAGTCTTCGTTTAATAATGCCTCCAATTCCAAGTCCGTGTGTCAATCACCACTTTTGAACCATTTAAACCAGTACTCATAAGTTGAAATTGATGAAGAATGGTCCCCATCAGCCTCACACAATAATTGATAACCTTCAGCTGCTTTTTTCTTCAAATGGAAGCAGAAAAGTAAAGCTTCCCGCAATTTGCGTTTCGTTGGCGCAAAAGTCGACATATTCGGAGTTCGGAAAAACTATGTTCTTTACACTTTGACAAAATGACACATACTGAAAACTAAAGCCTACTGATGACATTTTAACATGCAGGTGGTTAGGTTATGGCCTGATGCGATTTAATACTAGTAACGCCATGTCTTGTAAATCCTTTTAAACTTACTTAATATATTCAACACACCGCATACACGTTATATCACTAAACCTCCACAACTCGTCATTTATCGAATGAAACTTTCTCACACAATATCTAAAATAATTCGTCAATCTAATCCACTTTCTTATCTACTGTAACGCCGATTCCTGGCGGTGGTTAATCGGCGCACAAAATACCCGCGTGCACTCGGTGTCGGTTGGGCGCCAGCCGTGAGAGAGAAGCTCTCACGACAAAAGATTTTTATTCCCAACACCGAATACCCGCGGTTCCTCTTCCCGACTTAGCCGCAGCCTCGTTCAATGGTAGAGGGGCGGGGTTCCAAGGGTTTCCAGTAAATAAACTAAGTTACCAAATCCTGGAACGAACAGAATTTTATTTAAACAAAACCTTCGCCGGACACAGAAGGTGACCGGGAGCAACAATCTCAGATAATACAAAGTTCCACAGAAAATTACATGATCCTCATTTCCTATTTCACAATACGTTGGTTGGTTCGCGTCTCGATACAGACCAAATGTTACAGGTTACTTCACAATGAACAATTTCCCGATACCCTCAGCCGCGCTACGCTCTCCCGAATCGGACGATACTCAAACTCTCCAAAATGGCCGACACGCCAACCGCTTTCTCGCGTTCACACAATGACTCAGTATCTCCGATATCGGCCAATAGATCCTCAATTCGCAATTCCCAATATTCTCACAATTAATAACCGCGGGCCGAGGAACAAATACAATTACAAACAATTACTCTATGGACCTCCGCGCGTACAATAAATTCGGAATCCCTCTCGGCGATTCTATTTCACACAACAAGTTAACGGACACGCGATCGATTTTACTCGCGATCAAAAAGACTCTATGGCGTCGCGCGTGAACGTACCGTCGCGACAATATCGTTACAGTTTCGCCTGTTTAACCAACAATTCTATTTCCCCAAATTCACACGACAAACTGAACGAAACGACCGTCCTACCGGTTAATTTTCAGCAGAACGAGAGCAGGTCTTTCTACTGCCTCGGACTTTAATGTATTCGGTAGCGTCGCTTCTCTTGTGAAACGATAATTTGTTCACGACACGGAGCCACGTCTCTCCTCGTTAACCACGCAAAACGGAGTCCTCGAGACGCGTCTCTCGTTCACTCTCGTTACCTCGATTACCCCCCACTTCTCGATTACGATTATGACTCGGCAAGATTTTGGGCCGGTGCGCGTCGATTCAAATTCGACGTTGGACGTTCGGTAGACAGTGGTTGGCATGAGATGTGCCGGCGGACGACGCGCTGCGTTAGAGCTATCGGCCCTTGATACAGTGCCCAATTTGCACTGCGGCCAACGATGGTACTGGATCCTGGAAAATCTCGACAATGAGTTTCGAGGCGGCAATGGTTCTTCCAGGCTCTCGGTACGCAGGCGTCGCTGACATAGCAACACGGCTGTGGTACTGGGTGAACGTTCTCGTGAACGGAGATTCGACGCTCTCGTCGACGACGCTGACGTGTTCTCATGAAATTGAAACGGGAAAAGTAATACGAAATAAATTAGAACTGTATCGGTACGTTAACGCTTGGCCCTGTTGGTTTTCGCTCGGGAAGGACTCCTGACGCGAAGAGACGGTGCTGCCGCATGTCGTGTGTAAAGTATGCGATACTTTGGTATATTATGTGACGTCGCTAAAATCCGGCGTCACACTACATAGAATGGCGCAGAGAAAAATCAGATATATCGTGGAGTTTTTTTTCGTTATAAAAAAAAGATGTAATTTTGCAACACTTTCGGTAAATTGCCAATTTATGGTGAATGAAAATAACCACGGGCGGTCTGAAAATAATCATCCTTCACTATGTTACTGTGTACAATATGTTACGTTTAAAAAATGAGCTTTGGGTCATGTTTTTCCGTTCTCGCGTTAAAAATTCATTTACATATTTTCGAATATGAAGTTTGAACTTAGCAACGTACCCAAAGACTTAACAATAAAAGTACGTGAAATGTTAATGAATTTTTTCAGAAATTCAACGTTCTCTCCCTCGATCTCCTGAAAAATCGAGTAACAATATCGCTGTGTGGCTTCGTCGTACTGAACAAATCCTTTTTCTACAGAGTAAGTCCTATAATTATATACCCGATGAGCATCGATGTTTATGATTCGAATAAAAATTTATTATCGAAGTATATTTCCTTTGTACAGATCGTAAGAACGGCCACCATGTATCTCGTTATAATGCTGCAATTTTATGCCTAATATTGAAAGCGATAAAACTAGCCAATGAACTTTTTCATGGAACGCCATTTCTTTTTCATTTTGAACGTAAGTTGAATATTTTCCGAACGGTTTTTTACTGTCCAATATTCATTATCGAAGAATTATGTCGTTCCAGGCTATCGCAACAATTACTAATCTACCTATCTAACAGTGATATTGTCACTTTCTAGTTAAATTAGCTTCACAAAACATAGTTTGACTCTTTCGGAATCTTAATAATAATAACTTCTAGCTACGACAATATGAGCTTACTATCAATTGCGACTGTTATTTCTCGTTTGTAATGAAATGTCCAATCTCCATTATGCTGGATTGAGCATCAAAAATGTATTACGAGTGATACCAAGTGCAATGAGTCCTTGGTCGGTGATGACAAAGGGAAGTTCAAGAAAACGATCTTTCGCATTTCGGATATTGTATTATTGGGAAAAAATTATCACTCTCTTTCTTCTCTTCGAGAAATGACATCTTTACCGATGATGATAATGACAGTATGGTTATTTTTGAGAAATAAAAAATTTTGGTACACAGTTTTATCAATAATAGAATCATTGATATATCGTTATAATCATCGTTTAGTTTTTCAACAATTCAAACAGTCAATAATATTACACATACGCCACAAGTTCGTTTCTCATTATCCTAATGGAAGAGATTGCAGGTGCAATTTGAAACGACGATAAATTAAAAGTCGTTGTTGTCGCTCATGTTAAATGACGTTTTCACCCAGCCACGAAGAAATTACGTGTTTCGCGCGTTGTACTGCTGGGGAACGTTTCTCAGCATTATTACGGTACGTTTTGTGCTTATCTCTCCTCGGATAATTTATTCTTACGTATTTTATCGACTCATCATTGCCCGATTGAATGTATTGCTTCCCAGTGAGATTGTCAATTTTACCGTAATGGTCTGCATTTTCCTCGAGGCTTCGTTGACATCGTTTATATTTGGTTTTTGTCAAAATCGCGTCAAAATGATCGCGAAGAATTTCACGAAAGTTTAGAAAACGTCGGGTGGTTTCATAATTTCAGACAATTATGAAAAATATTTCCGAAAAATTGGTATAAACACGATAGTTGTCAGTGACGTTCAAATCCTGTCGATAAGAAATCACAACATTATTCGAACGCAAAATTATAAAAATATTTAATATCATTTGATTTCAAATTGTCCGTAACCCTGCAAATAAAAATCCTTTTAATTATTACAGAAGAATCATCCACATTTATTTTGTAATAGAATGATTCTGAAACGTCCTTTTTATTGAAATGTGAACGATAAAAATTTTCATTCATGTTCAATCCAATTTTCCTCTCGGACAGAAACAACATAATTTCTCAGTTACATCGCGTGTTCAGAGATGCGATTTATCGTATAAAGGGACACTTCAATTTAGTCGTACATTTGAATATCGTAACGATATTTTCGATAATGTCGCCTAATATCTACAGGATTTATCGTTATGTAAAGGTACATGGTTCAATCGGAGAAATTAACTTTTTTATCTTAGCCTCTATCAGTGACTGGATTCTTCCATTCCCGGTCATTCTGACTACAATAACAAACGTGGATCTACTTCGAACGAGGTGCTTATGGAAAAATAAAAATTATTCAATTATAATAGGTAACTTAAAACGTAAAGTAAGTTAAAAAGCAAATACAGTTGGCATGGATGGAAAAATGAACAAATTACAACGAACCATAAATTATTTAAATAATTCAATTATCTTATTACTATAATAAAGCTGGAGAGTTTGTTGGTTTGTCTGTTTGTTCGAACGCGCTAACCTCAGGTAATACTAATCATTTTTTGAAATTTTTTTTCTGCGTTAGATAGCCTGTTTATTCCGGAAGGCTTTGGGCCATATAACTTCATGCTACTCGTATGACCGTAAGGAGTGGCGGCGGCGCGTTGAGTCGGGGGACGGGAATTTGACGCGGGTGAAACGGCGGGACATATAGTTAATATAAAATAATTATGTTTACCCGGTTTTAAAGTATATACAATATAAGTAAATTTTGTGCACCTCCATCCAAAATACGTGAATGTATGTGAAGATTTTGGTGAGGCCCAAGATGCCTCTGTAAGCTCACGAAAATACACGGTTGTCGTCCGAACAATATAAATATCAAATGACATTTATTTATTTATTCAAATGTAATTTATTTTCAGAAATTCAACATCCTCTGTTTCGATCTATTAAAAAATCAAATCAGAATCTCGCTATTCAGCTGCTTTCGATTATTTTTTTGTTTACAGAGTAAAATTAAACATTTGTCTCGCTAATTATGTGTGTGTTCTCGCGTATTACAAAACTGATTATTCTTATATTTTTATTTATATACTAGGAGGCTTCGCCCCCCTGCGCGCCCCGTGAGCCCCACCAACCGCCCCGCCGCCGCGCGATCCCCTCACCGAGCCCATTCGATCCCGCTTGCTCTCGCCAACTCTTGTACACGACTGCAGTACACATTTTCCAATTAACTATCCAAAAATGTCGATACTTTGTGAGAGATAAAACAACAACAAAAATACAATAAATAAAATTGATTACTTACGCGGGGTGGCGGCCCTCGGATATAGGGAACGCAATTACTCGACAGTCAATCATTCAACTCGTATGACAGGTTCAAGTGCATTATCATAATGAAAAGTAACGACCGCAATTTGAAAACACGACGAAGTAAAAGTCGATTTCATAGTTGGTGATAAGATACATTCTCAACAGTCACGAAGAAATGATGAAGTACAAAAGAGGCATGAAGAAAAACACGTTCGCGTATTTTTATCATATTGTATTATTGGGCAAAATTTGTCGGTATTAACGCATTGATTCTAACGAAAAATAATGAACTGGAAATTTCGTATTTCAGTCTTTTCTACGGTTGTTTTCTCCTCGCGTCTAACACTCACATATTTTAGTCGGCACTAATGGAAAGATTAAAGTTCTTATTACCCGGCGAGACACAGATCTCGATAATCGTAAATTTCATCTTGTTAGGCAGCATTTATCTCGAGACTTTAGTCACTTTGTTAACCTTTTGTTTTTGTAAGAATCGCATCCGATCGATTGTAAAGAGCTTTTCAAAGGCTGATAAAATATCAAAAACACTCAACATAACGGAGAATTACGAGAAATATTTTTAAAAATTAGGATATTATTTCATGTTCGTAAATATGTTTCATGTCATCGCGATAATATTTAACAATGCAGCATTCGCACATTATCCAAATTTTCACTCTACGTTATGGACGTGCTATAATCTGTTACGACTAATGCCCTACAATGCGATTGCGCTATTTATCTGGGGCCTCGGGACGATGAGAGGAAAATTTTGTTGTCTTAACGAAAAATTGCGGTATTTAATGCATAATGATTATACGAGACCGCAAGAAGTAGATGTGCCCGATGAATTGATAAATTCAGGACTGCTAAGAAATTCAAGGTAGATACAGACCTAGCTGTCTGGAGTTGATTTATTTCGAATAAATTTGATTTAAAATTGATTTGATTTATTTCGAATTGATTTGATTCAATTTAGAAAATTCATTTAGACGATTCAATTAAATTCATTTATTAAATTTATTTCCATTTAAACTTAATTACGTTGATTTAATGATTATTCTCTATTTATTAATCCCTTCAATATGTTATTTCAGCGGCGGACGAATTATACTGTTGGACAACATAAATATAATTTCACAATTACATGGGGAGCTAAGAGTTGTGATTGGCCATATTGAAGAATACTTTGCTATAGTCATTCTGTTCAATCTCGCGACGCAACTCTCAAGTCTCACACTTCACGCCTACACACTCTATTGTTTTCGGAAGGGACCATACGATGAGAGGATTCGATTATGTGTACCTGACTGCCGCTTCTTACTGGACCATTACTCCTATCATCGTGCTAGTCATGCTATCAAATGCTTATGGCTCTACTTCCGACGAGGTAAATTAAGTATTTTATAATAAAATAACATTATATAAGATTGCCTGAAACATAAGTGAAGTGAAAGACAAAAGTATGCATTTCGTTTAAGACAATAAAGTAAAAATACTCGAGTATCGCCCCTATAAAAAAGACATGTCGCGAAATATCTCGAAATGCGATTTATTTCTGAACCCGACTAACTCGTCATTATCATTGGCTATCGATGTCGTACTCAGAGTTGGTTCATGTGCATACTTCAGGTCGCACGATAAACCTAACCTACGAATGCAACGCGCGAAGCGCGGACATCGATTCTAGTATTATTAGTATTATTTATTGAATATACATTTTATAACGTATTTATTTAAATGTCATCCTCTTTGCTCAAAGCATACTTATTACATTTACGACACGACATATGTACAGGATAACAAAATGGGAAATATTCTTCACGCGATGCTCAACAACTGCGATCATTTTTTCGATAATCGAGGAGCTGGGGTAAGTGTGTTTTTTGTGCGCCATTTTATGAACGCGAATGATTGGTAAATTGATGTTTTTGTTTATTAGAAATTGAATGTACTCTCCTTGGATCTGCTCGAGAATCGATTGAAGATAACGCTATTCGGTTTCATCAATCTGGACTATTATTTGGTGTACAATGTAGGTCAAAATTATCTGTCTATTTTCGACATATGTCACTAAATATGTTGCAGATATTTTTCGTCATAATACTCTTTTTCGCAGACAATATCAACGGCCACCACATACGTTGTCATAATGTTGCAATTTGATGGTTAATAATTGAATTATTTGTACGCACCGTGAATAATTATTTATTTCTCATTCGGACTGACAACGTTACGAGCAACGAAATAAAGAAATTTTAACGATAGTCAATCATTTGACGCTCATGACACATCAAAATACATCCCCCCTACAAGAGAGACATTTGCCACGAAATATCTCGAAATACGATTTATTTCTGAAGCCGGTTAACTCGCCATTATCATTGGCTGTCGCTGTCGTGCTCGGAGTTTCGTCATGTGCATACTTCAGATCACACGATCGTCGATGACGAACCTAACCTACAAAGAAGAACGTGGAGCGCCCACACCGATTCTAATTATTTTCTAAGGAAAATAAGATAAAGGCAATTTCAAATGATAGTATAAAAAAAACTGCTCTTCTCCCAGGTATACTTTTATGACTAGCAGTAATGCAGAAATGACGAACAAAACGTATGTAAGAAATCGATCACGTACCTTCATCAGTCTGTATTACGGGGGATAGCAGTTTCTCGGTATTAATTCGTCGATTGTAACGAAAAGTAAGGCACTCGAGTTATTTTTATTTCAGTCTGTTCTAATAATTGTATCGGTAAAGGCAGCTATTATCTTGAAGCTTCGTGTATGAATGGTTGATTTTTTGTTTTCCTCAAAAATATATCGTACTAATCGTGACGAGCTCCCTGCAGACCTAAATGACCGGAAAAAAGCTGGACATGCATATCCGAGAATTACGAGATAGGTTAAAGAAATCCGCCATTTATCTTTTACTCGTAAGTACGATTCATATGAGCGTATCAATATTTAACAACGTGTCCTTTTCAGATCATTCAAATTTTGGCGCATGCAGATGAAAATGTTAGATTCTACCTCGACATATACAATGTTCAAAGCGACGATGCTTTTTATCTGATGTCTCGTAATAGTTTAAAAAAATGTCATCGATTGAACGAAATAGTTAATTTCTTGATAAATAATAAGTACACTAAATCACGGAAAGTTAGAAGTGAAGAGTTCGGTGGATTTACGAATCCGAGATTGATAAGGAATTCGAGGTAGATGAAGTTGAAATCGCAAACTTACAAATCTGTAATGATCTTTAGGATCTGTAATTTCATTATTTTAGCGATTATTAACCTCTTGGGTAGAAATTTGCCTAATAGGACTTGCCCGGTTGTCTGTAAGCGAGTCAACGTTGTCTCATAACGCCATTACGAGGAAAGCGCCTAAAAATAAAATACTAGATGATTGAGGGCTCACATACCGCTGCGCCCGCTGAAAACCGAATAGATTTAAAAAATTATTATATAGGTAATATGGTGAAAAAAAATTAAATTGTTCATTTCACACTTTTTATCAGCTGTTGAACTATAAGAAAAAAATATTAAAATCAAAAAAAATATTAACATTATTTTTTACGGGTATAAATGGATTATGGCGCCTTCTTGTCGACATCGTAACTTCACCAAAAATGATTCAATCTGCAAAAATAAAAGAGAATCTAGTAAAATAATGTAGTAGTAATAGTCTGACGGAGGGAATTTTTTTTTTCAATAAAGAAATTACAGTATTTTTAGTATGCAATTTAAAAAAAGAAATTGATGTTTAATAATTTATAAAAAAAAGTTAAATATATTAAAAATTGACTGAGTTATCGTGCTGACACTGTCTAAAAACATAGTTTCGAGAAAAACGCGATTAATTATCTGGTAGGTACAATGTGAACTTATGGCTAGTCCACATTTATTGCTATAACTTCGTAATACAGTGGAATTTTTTTTAAAGTTTTTTTTTTTAACATTTTTTAAAAGTATAAAGAATAAAAATCTGTAAAAAAATCGATTTTTTGAAACTTTCAGGGGTATGTCAGCCCTTAAGAGCATTAATTAATCGCTCAATTAATTAATACTTTTCTCAATTACTCTCGATTTTGATGTTGGTCTTAATATCTCAAAATAACAACAATGATTTGCTTCCTCATACAGAAAGCTTTTTTTTCATGACAAAAAGAATCGTGTTTGTAATGTCATTATGTTTAAAGTGTTCCAAAACATCGAAAAATCAAATTTCGAAAAAATGCTCGGATGGCTGTGTGTTGCGGGTTATAGGGATGCAAAATTGAAACAGCTGTAACTTCAAATTGGTTTGAGCTGTGGGCTGAAATTTGGCACACAAGTAAATCAATAAAGACTCTTTCTTCGATACGACTTGTGTGACAATTGACAGGTTTTTTGGAATTCATAAGATTTTAAAGATTTTCAAAAAAGGGTGTCAACAGCATAATTCGTGCAAGATTCGAGGTATCGGTATGAATTGTTTTACATAAATAAGCTTTCACCAAATATTGTTCGCTATTGAATTTCGAGAATATAGAACGAGGCGTTCCGAGTTTATAGAATTTCGAATTTTTTGAAAAATTGATATTGGCATTTGTTAAAGCGCTAACTCGTGTAATTTTTGGATTTTAGAGCTAAAACATTATACATCGATTGGGTGCTACTAAAAGATATTTCGTATCAAGTTTGAATGACATCGCTTCAGGTGTTTTAGATTTATTAAATTTTGAATTGTGCGAAAAATCGATATAGGTATTCTTTAAGAATCTGGGTCGTGTAATTTTTTGATTATCGAGACAAAATTTTGTACATCTATTGGGTACTACCGAAGGATGTTCGCTATTGAATTTGGAGAAATTCGATCTAGGCGATTGAATTTATAGAATTTCGAATTTTTCAAACAAATGATTTAGATGTTTATCGAAACTCTAGCTGGTGAAATTTTCGGTGAACATTTTATATTCTGTGGTAAAATTTTGTACATATATAGATAAAGTTTCATTGATTGATGATTGATGATTGAAAGAATTTTACGACAATTCAAATTATTCGAAAAATTTGGGTTTTACAGTACATTTAGGCAAAAAGCTGGAACTTGCCAGTTGCTTCCTCGAAATTTAACACAAGTTTCAATGCTTCCTCCATGAGGAAATCAACATCAAGAATGATATAATTCCTTATAGACGAGGCACTGAACATTATGTGAAATTTCGAGGCAGCGACTGGCAAGTTTTTTTTCCTAAATTTAACATAAAAACGTATTGCCAAAGAATTGAATATTTGAAAGGTGGCATTGCGAATTTGTAATAATTTTCGAAATTTGGCAATCCCGTTGAAATATACTTGCAGCTGCAGACCTTACTATATACTTCTTCTGCAATTGGAAAAAACATATAATTCGCTACTCTCAGGTGTCACCTTCGATGTCAACGTATATCGTACCGTAAAGCAACACAATCCGATGAGAATAATCGATAATCGATGTATATTTGGGTATAATTGCTTGTTGGATCTTTCTCGCTATAGCCACACTGACTCCGTAGTATCCAGCATTCACAGCTTTACTTTACACGAGGTACCTTAAGGATGTTACTTTATGCGAAAAGTAAAAATTTTGAATATTACACATATATACGAATATAATTAAATGTTCTCCTTTTCTTTCTACAGATTTATTATATTCAATCCTCGATATTATAACGGTATTAACTATCGTTAACATTTATTTACAGACAATGTGAGAACAAAGCTCTACGAGGATTCGAACCTCGAGCAGGGAGTAAATTAAATATAGGCTGTGGTGGCTAATGTACAATACCTAAGTTTATTTATATAATCATAGTTACTCTTCTTATTACATGGGAGTGAAAGTATATCGTCTTGGATAGAGCTTTTTAAGTTTCCATCCTCGATATTTGAACACCTAAGTGGTTAGGCCATTCTAGAATTTTGGAAAAATCGAAATTTTTTTTTGTTTACTTAAAAGGTGCCTAAGGGTCTTAAAAATGAGACATCAAAATACTATGGGCGTCCAAAATCTCTAAGTATCGCAATTTCAAATTCTGCCGAGAATTCTTTCGACAAAAACTTTTAAGGGGTTTTTCTTGAAACCACGTTTCGTGAACTGGACGGAAACATAACTCAAACAAATTGTCACCAATCTATATGATAATTTAACTGTACATTAAAACTGAATTCTCTACAGAAATCCGTAAGATTTTTGTGTCATATCGCATAGTTTTATTGTTATAAATAATTATCTGATTATTTTTTCCGAACATTTTCTACCTTTGTTAAAAAAATGCGCCATTTTTTGGCAAAAATCAATATATTAAAAAAATCCTACGTACTTCTGTAGCTGTTCTTATATATTGTATAATCGAAAAAATTCGTTGCCGGTGAAAAATTGCCCGAGCTACGTTTCCGCCTGTGGACCCGTCCGAAAAAGGTGCCAACGGAGAAATGCTCTGTAGCTGCCATTTTAATATTAATCACTGCAAAAAAAAAATTATTTTTTATAGCTCATTAGTAGTACAATAAGAACTATGCACAGAATTTCGATTAATTTCAGTATTTCGTTAAAAAATATTCCCAAAATATGCCTATTTTTTTCTTGCTCTAGATGGGCTGGAATGGGGGGAATACATACATATAGAACACCTTGTCGCGTTGTTGTACAGTTTTTCCAAATGAGTCCGCTCGTTGCGAAAGCTCACCTAGTTGCACCCTTGTGTACATGGTGTGTGCCTTGCTATACCTCTCACACACCTCTATATCATAGAGGTGTGCGAATTAGTAGAGGGTTAAAGATTTTACGCCATTTTGAAATTTTCCAAAAATGTGCGTGATCGCTCTAACTTTCGTAAATTTTCAGTTATCGAGTTAAAACTTTCGACATAAAAGGGTTAGGGGATAAGGATGTTTGGTATTGAATTTGGCAAAAATCACTTGAGCGGCTCAGATTTTATAAAATTTCGGATGTTTCGAAAAATATTTGATATGGATTTAATCCCCAAAAGTATTAAGATCTTGGGTTCACCTTTCATTCGCGAATGTAGAGTATCGTTGAAAGAAGATTGGTATTGAATTTTGTATGAATCGGTGAAAAAATTAAGATTTTAATAAAATTGTAATATTTAAAAATGTTATAAAAAATTGTATGTTTGTTTACATTTACAACCCAGACAGGCTATTTGCCAAAAATGGGTTAGGGGACTACTTTCTACATCAATTGGGTATCATGGAAAGATACTTGGTGTTAAATATAGAGTAAATCGATAACAGCATTCTATATTTATGTTATTTTCATTTTTTATCGAAAAACGAGTAAATTTAAATTTTTTTTTGAATATTATAAATTAAGCAAACCTCATACTATCAACTTAAGGCCGTCATCCCGTGTAATAGCTCACAAAAGGAGCTCGTTGCGGACCAGGCGGCCTTGTACTAAAATTCGAAAACCGAGTACTTAGAGATTTTTCCCGGCCATAATATTTTGAGACATTATTTTTGAGATCCTAAGGGACCATTTAAAAGAAAGATCGATTTTTCGAAAATTCTAGCGTCGCCTTATCCCTTAAGGGAGGAAAAGATGATGCAAATTAAAACTTACATATTGCTTACTCATTGTTTTTGCCTTCCTCTATGAGGAAATCAAGAGTGAAAAAACCTTTTGCTCATAGAGAAAAATTTGCGAATGCGCAAAGATGACGAGGAAGCAATGTGCACGTTTCAATTTGCAAAATGTTTTCTTTTTAATTAGACATTGAACATATGTTCTCTTTGGATCTACTCCATAATCATATGGCGATATCGCTGTTCGGCTTCTTTCATCTCGACTATTCTTTGGTTTACAGGGTCTCGGGTACATTAGCATTTGATAGGCATTTATCATAATGCTCTTGCATCGGAAAGCTTTAATAAACCTCGAAGGTCATTCAATATTCCACGTTAAATGGATGAACAAAAAAATGCACACGAGTCCGTTCTGTATTATCTAAATGAATAACGTACCACAATACCCCTGTTCTAAAGGAGTTGTTATTGTTAACAATTAATGACGGTCGATCATTTTACGCTCATGCCGCGTAGCGACAGGTGCATTATCCTAATGAAATCATTGTAATTGCAAATTCGAACAACGACAAATGAATAGTCGTCGTTCGCAGCCGAATGGATATTTACGCACCACAGTTATGAAGAAATGACGAACAAGAAGGCATATATAAAAAATCAATCGCGTATTTTTATGACATTGTATTACTGGGGAAAAATAATCGGCATTAATCCGTTAACAGTAACGAATAACAACGAACTCAAGTTTTCATATTTCAGTATTGTCTACAGTTGTTTTCTCGTCACGACATATGCATATTTGTTTTATCATGAACTAATTGAACGATTAAAATTCTCGCTGCCTGGTTCAAATCCAATCTCTGTAATTGTGTTTTTCATCAGAATGGGTATCTTTTTTATTGAAGCTACATTTACGTGGTTGGTTTCTTGTTTCCGTCACAACCAGATCGTATTAATCGCGAAAAGCTTTGCAAAGGCGGAAAGAATTTCGAAAAAAATTGACATACCGGAGAATTACGAGAAATATTTTGAAAAACTTGTAATTTATCTCGCGCTCATAAGCACGCTTTACATAATCTCGGTAATGTGCAGCAGTGTGGCATTCGCCGAATCTTCGGAGTTTAACGCGTATCTGTGGTTATGCTACAATCTGCCACGCACAACTTCGTTCAACACGTTAACGATTTTTATCTGGAGTCTCGTTATAGTGAAACGAAAATTTTGTCGTCTCAACGAAAAAATGCATACGTTGATGCAAAACAATTACACGAAATCGCACAAAGTCGGCAAGACATTGTTGGAGGGATTGATAGATCCAGAATTGATAAGGAATTCAAGGTAAAGGAACTTTCGATCGTATTAAAGATATTCATGAGACATTGCGGGTCAAACCGTCCTGTCTGTGACCCAACCCCCCGGGATTTGATTGACAATTTTTCATATTATTGTCACAACTATAAAAGACATGCATGGACTTGTTTTAGATTTTAGTTTTTGCTAATCTTTCGGTCAAATGTCAGTATTTTTAAGCCACACCCCAGTGTGCCGGCGTTTGTTTCTATTTTTTTGTCAAAAAAATACTTGAGAAAAATAAAACGAAGTGCCCGCTCGCGCGTAAAACAAAGTATGAAAACAGGATTATTAGAGCATAAAAGTCAGTGTATTCGAAGTCTATCGTATTGGACTGAACCATACAAACGGATTACGGTACTTTTTTTAGAGTGAAATTTACGATTTACGATCAAACTGGGTGAGGTGACGATGATTTGGAATTTTTTAAATCATTCGATTCGTGAATTGTACTTCGTAATTTTCCGAACTTGGCAAACTTCTTACTTCATATTTCAGTCACAACTCGCAAATACGTTTGTAGTACATTTTCGAAGTATTAATTCAATACTTGTCAGTCCCATACGACAGACTTCAAATTCTACGAGTTTTTATACTTTAGTAATACTATTTTCATACTTAGTTACAATATTTGCGCGGGGGTCTACCCCGAGATCTGGTCTGAAAATTGTTGATATTTGACACAGGACTGTTCAGAATTATTTCAGTCTTTTAAATGAATCTCTTTCCCCTAGTCATTATTAGGCTCTAATTTTTCAAAACGAAAAAACTCATTAAAGAAAATATTAAATTATTCTCACTAATTTTCTGTCAAATATCAACATTTTTAAACCACATCCTGCAGTTGACCGGCGTTCGGCTGTAATTTTTCCAAGTATTTTTGGAATAAAAAAATCGGGGCAAACCCCCACTCTGGGATAATGCTAAAAAATGTTGATATTAGACAGAGATATTTTTTGGTTTTTTTTCAGGTTCATAAATTACGGTTAACCTTTTGTTGAATGTAAAATAATATATTTTTAACCGTTATTAAATAGCATTTATCGAGAAAAAAATTCTAGAAATAATGCATACCCTTTTTAGCGTTGTAACAGAAATATAAAAAACTGTAGACCAATCCCATAGGGCGAGGGTTACAAACACATTGATTTGGAACGGAACGTCCCATATGCAAGGTTTTTTTAACCTGTTGAGCATCGAAATGTTGTAATCTGATTGAAATATATTTGCAGCTCCAAATCAATGTTGCTCTCAGATAGAATTGTGCTAATTTCTCAATTGCATCGTCAGCTTCGAGATGTCATTCTTGGTATCGAGGAACACTTTGCTTTATTCGTCTTGTTCAATATGGCGACGCAACTCTCGAATCTCGCTCTCGATGTTTACATAATCTATCATTTTATAAAAGGACAAAGTCCGATGAGGGCTATACACTTTATGTACTTGATCGCAGTTGTTTACTGGATGCTTCTCCCCCTGAGCATGCTCGCTATAGTATCCAATATATGCGGCTCCACATTACATGAGGTACCACAAAAATGGTAAAATGTTCGAAAAAAATCTAATAACGTCAAATAAGTTTGCAGCAAAAAATAATTTTATAAAGTAAAAACATTACCTATGTGCTTTGTTTTATGTGTTATACATTATTTATGTGCAGTTATCATTACGTATTCATATCGATTCAAGTGTCATTAAGCATGGAATTAATCGAATACACATTTATTATGCATATAATTAAATATCAACTCTTTCCGTATTCAAGCTTATTGTTATTACAAAACGACATTTCCAGGCTAACAAAACAGGAAATGTTCTTCACTCAATGCTGAATAGGTGTGATCAGTTTGGCGATCCTCGAGAGGTTGCGGTAAGTATATTTTTTTCTCGGCGATCTTATCAACGCGAATTATTGATGTATGCATTTTTTTATCAGAAATTGAACGTCCTCTCCCTCGATATACTCCAAAATCGAGTGAGAATATCGATATTCGGTTTCTTTGATCTCGACGATTCTTCGGTGTACAAAGTACGTTGGTGGTTTTCGCTACCACGCGTCAGCTGAATGATGAAATTACTTGAAATTAAAATGCCCTCTTGTATATAATACAGGTCATAGCAACAGCCACTACGTATCTTGTGATAATGCTTCAATTTTATAACTAATAACTGCCGGGTGATCGATAACACGGACGGATGGTCGTTTAATGCCAATTTAATGGATTGTGAGTCATACGAGCCGCTAATGTCCATAATGTCAACTTCGACGCAATGTTATGAGTGGATTGAAAGAGAGCGAGACAGTGCATTACATTTTTTTAACGTCATCCTAGCAGGTGAAAAGTACAAAACGGTGGCAATAAGAGCCCTACCAAGAATTATCGTGTTGCTTGTATCGTGATAAAAAAAAAGAAAAGCTTTTAAAACGGTAATACCCGAATCGTCTCTTAGTTTCCTCTTTTTTAAATTAGTTCAATTTTATCATCAGCGAACGTTTGTAATATTCGTATATTCAATGGCAAAGCAAAAACATGAACACTTTTGCCCACTACCAAAATGCATCTACGTTTATTGGAAAGTTCTCGGTATATGTCCATTTGTTTTCATCGAGGACAAAATAATTTGTTATAGTCGAGGAGGACTTTTTTATACTACGGTATTGACACTGGTATATGTCGCTTTGTACTCGAGAGCCGTTGTAAATCGCATTAATTTCGTTCTACCGCGTGAAACTTTAATGACAATCACAGCCGATTTTTTCGGATTATCGGTGGAATTTCTTATGATCATCATATCGTGGTTGTACATCGCACTTCGGGAGGACGAATTGAGGAAAATATTGAAAATGATCGAGAATATTTATGTCACTTTGAAGTTCATCGGTATCGATCATGATGTTAATGAAACATTTGGAACACTGAAAATTCATATGATTCTTGTTAATCTCATTTGGTTAGCCCTCTACAGTAGCGATCATGTGCTACTCTTCCACAACAAAGCATTTAAACTCGATATTTGGATGCCTTTCAATTTCCCACGTATCGTGAGTCACAATGTGGTTGTTATGTTCATTAATGCATTATTGATGGCCGAAAAATTTTTTCATCGTTTGAATCGAAAGATGGCTAATCTGTCGGTTGAAGTTACGTCAAAGTTGATGTTTCCTAAGACACGCCCGGGACCTTCGAAGCACAGGTAGTCAGTGATATTTTGAAACATACATCTTTTATGAGGCGAGCTCACAGTGAAATTAAAGCAAGTTTCTTTTTTTCTAACGAACGAATGGTGATCCCTATATTAATTTATTTGTAAATGCTGGGCATTTGAAGTGGAATGCGGATATCTTCGCTGATTTTCGCGATAATTTGACGAATTTGAAAATAGCACTTTGACGATGCATCTCCCCACTGTTTCCGGTGAATCATAAGGCATATTCCTTCTCACGAGATCAGAGGCCTTCGTGAATAATGCGTCCACGATAGAAATGAGCCAAATCGGTCCATCAGTTTTTGCGGTAGCCCCGATAAAAGATTTCGACTTTAACCCCCTGCCGCTGGGGGGTTGTGCATCCAATTGCTCAGAGAGTTGTTTCCATCCTTGTTCGTAACCCTTTAGTTGGATACCATATTTACCTTCTAACGTATCCGTAACCCTTGAATCACGAGGTCGACGAATAACACCCGATTTTTCACCCCCGCACCTTTTCGTTGCGCACGTGCGCGATCGTCACAATGCGACCGGGTTTCGTTCGAGAGATTACCAAATTGCCTCGAATGTACATTTTTTTTAATTTCAAATTCGTCAAATTTTTGCGAAAATTTCCGAAAATATCCGCATTCCACATCAAAGGTCCGGCACTGTATATCGAGTTTGAAAACCTTTTGAAGCATCACCAATATTTCGCTGCAATCCTTTGAATTATTGCTTACACTAAAGGCACAATTTTCCATACTTTTCGTTCTAATGGTAAATCTTTTTTACTCTGTTACGGTGAGCAAACATCCACAATAGAAATGAACAAACATTCTCTTATTATTATCAGTTCAACATTTAATTCCAGCCTCGAGTCCCAGGTGACACCGAGTCCATTGGAGATTTACGGTCAGATACATTCGGATCTTGTGACGCTTACGAAAATGATAGTAAATTTCTTCTCTCCGTCGATTATACTCGTGTTGCTCGTACACTTGATTCAAATGGCCTCGGATCTCTACATTCTCTGCATCATGACGAGAGTTCAAAGCGTCTGGACCTTGCAAGAACTATTGGCATTTGTAATATTGAGCTGTTGGTTCTTTGTTCATCTTATCCAGACTGGCATTCTAATGGCAATTCCCGATTTAACTGTTAACGAGGTCCTTGTCGCAACGCTTTAAAAAAAAACCCGAGAATTCGGCAAAATGTAACTAACATTTCATCCAGTTAAACTTTTCGCAATTACACTTGTACGTTACAAAGGAAGGTAATGAGAAAAGTAAAAAATGCAGACGAATAATCCGGAAAACTGGGACAATCGGTCAACGATCGGACATTTTTTTGCGTTTTTGTCACGATATATTCAGTGGTTTCAATTTTTCACCCCGATCACCCACGATTATACTCACGCACACGCACACACACCCGGATATTTTCTCGAACGATGATTTTACGATGTATCAGAACATTTTAAACACGATGACATTAAAAACACGAATTTTTTGATGGAAACAAACTTCCTCCATGAACATGCAAAAGTAAATGAGTTACATTTTGACGACCTCCATTTCTGACAAAAAAAATATCCTTTGATCTAATCATTCTTATGTTCAGCAGGCTAATCGGACTGGAAGTGTTTTGCATAAAATACTAATATTGGACAACACTCACAAATACGTAGGCACGGTAATTTTTCAGATCAGAACACAACGCGTAGAAAGTCGAGCTTTTATCGTATATTGTGCATGTCTTTCATTCGGGTTCGTTTCGACATTTCTTCATAAATTAATTTTTTTTATCGAAAATAATGATTTTTTTAAATTTTCTGTCTATATCGTTCTCTTTACAGGGTGAGATACTTTCGCTCCGTTTACTACAGAGACACTTGACCATCTCGTTGTGGGGCTTGTTTCAAATGAGACTCTCAATAGTACACAAGGTAACATAGTAAATAACGAGAAGGCCAAAGTAAGAGATGCATTGCTGGTCGCTCGCTGTGTTCGCTCCCAAGAGGGGGTGCGTTGTAAAGGGTGGCTTGGAGTGGGTGTGACCCTTAGCGGGTCGAGCCAATAACTTCCCGATCATTCCTCGTATTTTATGCTATTTTGATCTTGCAAGTTAGGCCACCATGAGGGGCAGGAAAACGTATGAAAATTCGATCATTTATTTTTAATTGCCCCTATTTGTTTTTTTTTTTCATGAATATATAAATTGTGTATTGGTGAAAAAATGGTGGAAAAAATCAAAATACATAGTTGTTTCAGAAAAAAAGAGTCGGATTTGGGTTAAAAAGTTTCTTGGCGTTTTCACAATAACTTGACGTTTTATTGCAATATCTCGGCAATCGCTGAGACGATTTCGCCAATAGTTCACGCAAGTCTGAGTTCGATGGAGACGCATCGATTGCAAAAGAAACATTTTAAATTCTATCGTTTCCCTAGAAGAAATCGTCGATTTTGTGTAAAAGTCATTTTTCTTTTTAATAGTCTTAGCCGAATATCTACGAAATCGCTGAGGCGATCAAGGTCACACTCCTTTCTGCTGTAAGTTGATCAAGAGCGTTCATTTGAAAAAAAAAGTCGAATTGCTCCATTCATTCGCGAGATAACGTTCGACAAAATTGTACTTACATACGTACATACCCATACACACACATTAAGACATGTTTTCAAAAACGTGTTGGAATGATTGTAGCGGTCATGAAACGTGGAGATATCTTGAAATTTCCACTTTCGATTTTCGGGGTCATTACAATAACTTCTCTCGAGGATCGGGAAGTTAATAATAAAAATATTATAAACCATCACGCCCACCCATTTTATTGTAACTCTGGGCCTTTTTATATCTAGTTAGATCGGCTATATATATTTTTTATTGATAGGGCAATTAATGTTGAAATTTTTGATCATCAATCAGGTTATCGGTACCGTGGGCACTTACATAACGATTATGATGCAGCTTGACAGTCAGAATAACCAGCGGAAAATGTTGAGTGCAATAATTGTTCAACCGACCAGATCCTCGGATATCGATTAGCCACACAGAATTACGAAGTTTTCAATTTATCTTTTAATCATTGTAAACACCTGTTCGATTGTATCACGATATTTACCATATTATAAATAATTAAAACAATTGTCCACGGATTGAGTGTTAAATACCTATCCCATCATTGTACACGCCCCTAGTATATATATATTTTTACAGCAGCGCCCCTAGTATATATATATTTTTACATCCGGGGTACAGACCACTGAGAAACCCCACTGGTCATTTTATTTTACAATTCAAGTTAATTATAGTCAATATTCGAAATAAAGAAACACCCTCAGAGGTGTTCTCTAATAAAATCTCGCGAAATTATCTTATCAGCGTGTGAGCTGAAAGACGGCAGGTCTCTCACGGCGGATTTTTCCCAATCGTGCACTGAGTCGTGCGACCAATAGCTACTCGAAGTCACACCGTTCAGCGTTTTGTTGACGGCGTAGATCTCACGGTAGCCAGAAGACGCCTCACGCCTCTGGGATGCAGGACGGTCAAAACCACCGTGAGACAATAGGGCGCGGTAATCTCAACAACGAGATTACTTAAGATGCACTAAACGATAATTAGTCAGTTATTCCGGAGTCCGGGTTCCGGGTTCCGGAGTTATTCTCCGGAGTTCGGAGCTCAGACACGACGGTCGAGCTCGAAATGTAATCGAGAGTCTCACTCCGTGGGTCGACTAGTATGGTTACCAAACACCTACCAATCATACGTCAATCATACCTGACTCCTGTATTATTGAACTGTGCACATATGCAATTTTACTTTTTTCGTACATAAAATCGCCATTTCGAGTTTTTAGGTGGATCTTCAGCCAGATGATGTAAAACTATGGTACTTAGTATGAAGTTGTAGATGGTTGAACAGTCGATCATGCATAGTCATCAATCTTTTTCAATTTGTCTCGCTCTGTCCAACCATATAATTTATACACCTTACCGTGACCATTATTAATAGATTTCTCATGCACATGGTTTCAATCACGTATTAAAACGATTGCCCATACCCGTCGCACAAGAGACTAGCATCGTGTTCTAACGCCCTTGCCAATTTATTTTCATCTCATTGGCATTAATGCTGTAGAGTAAAAATACGATATAAAACCACGTCAGAAAAATCTATGACGCAGTTCGAAGTGAACAATTTAATATTCTCGATCGCACAACACGCGAGGGACAAGTATTATATAAATATTCGTTAGGAAATTACCAATTTTCGTTACAATTACTGGTACGACAAATATAGGCATCCTTAAGGTATGCTAATCCATCGGATGATCTTCCGAATGAATACGTCAAAGGTTATTTACGTTTTTTGGAAAATCCTCGGCTTCTGTCCCTTCGTAATAAACAAAAATCGAAAAATACAATTTTCGTACGGTGGTGCTTTTTATTCGACGATCTTAGTGATTTTCTACTCTATTTGCTACATCAGAGCCATGAATAATCGTGTGACCTTCTCGAAACCTCGGGAAACAGCAATGTCCCTTATCGCCGACATTTTGGCGAAAATTTCGGAGTCCTTGATGGCTTTTACTACCTGGCTGTCCTTGGGATTTGGTCAAAACAGATTGCGGAGTATACAGAAATCTTTTCCCAAGATCGTCGAGTCGTGCAAGGTCATTGGATGTCGGAAGATTCCTGGTAACGTCATAGAGAATCTAAAAATCCCAGTGGTAATCCTGAATTGTACTTTAATATCCGTCTTCATTTGCGGCCATTTGCAACACACAACGTCACGATCTTACACGTCCGGTTTATGGGCGCAATTCAACTTCCTGCGATTCGTCTATCCTAATTTTATGATCATGTTCGTAACTGCGATATACATTATTCGCGATCGATTTCGATCGTGAAACGAGAAAATTGGTGAACTTTCTCGTGTTGATAATTCAATACGGCAAGTCACCGTTCGTGAAACAAGGCCTGGAAATAGCTCGAATAAAATTCGGCAAGTATAAGAACATATAATAATTTAACCGTCATGATTCAACAAATTGAAGTTAAAAAGATGCACTGTCATCTGTATTGTTATAAAATAATACCGCTTGTTCAGGGGCAAGTACCTGGCTGAATCGGATCTATTAGCCGCGTGCGTTCAGTTGCATTCTGAACTGATCGATCTCACGACAACCATAGTGAAATTTTGTTCGCTGTCGCTCTATCTCATGAATGCGAGCCTCGTACTCGAAATTGCATCGGGCTTCTACGACATTTGTCTAAACATTAAACAGCAAAACTACGGGTCCACCAAGGAAAACATATATTTCTGGGCGTTGAATGTGTGGTTGATTCTTCACAGTGTCCAATTAACCGCGTTATTTGTGATAACCGATTCTACGAAAAACGAGGTTTGGTTTAAATTTTAAGCGTGATGTTGCTATTAAGGGGGCTACTCCACCAATAAAAGACGGAAAAAGATGTTTCATTTTTTTTTGGCGAAACCAAATTGTATCAAAAATCCCAAATGGGAGAATGAAAGAAGGGCTTTTCGACGAGTTGATAAGTATCGTGGAAAGCCCCCAAAATGCCGACGACAAAATACGAAATGACAAACACCAAACGGCATATTACCCACAACAAGGCACCCAATATTTATTGAAAGTAGCATATATGCATGTGCATATTCATTTAAGACTGTCAAGAGACGCGCCAGCGTCTTGACGCCAACCTGTGCAGAAATTTGTTAGGGTGACCCGCTTCTAGCCAAACCCCAATCGGGATTTGTTAGGGATTCCTATCAAGGGATTCCTTTCCGGATTCCAGATGGTTCCCGGGCTGTATTCCGATTAGCGCTGATTGCCAAAACTTCAAATGTATAAATTGAAGTTTTTGGTTTCTAAAATCGGACTTGTTATCATTTCCCCGTAAAATATCCACCAATAATTTTTGAGGATTTCAACAAAGAATCGCCTTCTAAGACTCCACCTGGATCCCGGGTTCCGCCCCGATTAGCTACATATGCTACGTGAAAAAGAATATCTACGTGATACCTTGTAGTGACACGCGACTCTCGTGTTTATAGCTTCAGTATGTTATTCGAAGGTAGGGTTCGCGGTTATATATCCTAGTTTTTGTAATATATATGTGTTGTCTCATAGTGTACGTTTCGTTACTCGACCTACAAAAAAGACATGTTACGAAATATCACGAAATGCGATTTATTTCTGAAGCCGACTAACTCGTCAGTATCCTTATTTGTCAATGTCGTGCTCAGAGTTCGTTCGTGTTCATACTTCAGATCGCCCGATGAAGCCAACCTACAAAAGTAGTGTGCAAAGCGCGTACCCGATTTTAGTTATGTAAAAAACCCAATGTCGTTGAAGTTACGAACGTTCTTGCAAAAAAAAAGAAATTTTTTAAAAATTGACGGCACTTACTCGTCGTATGTGCGGGAGTATATATTCGCACAAAAAACACATGATTTAGCCTGCTGATAGGCTTGAACGCCAATAAAATGAGACTCTGAGTCGATTTTGTTGAAAAAAAAAATATTTAGTCCAATTCGAAGGTCGTGTTCTCTTTGATAATAAATCGTGACGACTTTTACGACCCTCTAGTATGTGAAAAAAAATATAAACCGAAATATATCGGAAAGGAAACTTGAGGAGCGGTGGTCAGAGCGACCCCATTCTAGACCAACTCTTGTAAAAAATCTTTCGTCCAATTCGAAGGTCGTGTTCTCTTTCATAATAATTCGTAATGACTTTTACGACGCTCTAGTATGTGAAAAAATATATAAACCGAAATATATCGGAAAGGAAACTTGAGGAGCGGTGGTCAGAGCGACCCCATTCTAGACCAACTCTTGTAAAAAATCTTTCGTCCAATTCGAAGGTCGTGTTCCCTTTGATAATAATTCGTGATGACTTTTACGACCCTCTAGTATGTGAAAAAATATATAAACCGAAATATATCGGAAAGGAAACTTGAGGAGCGGTGGTCAGACCGACCCCATTGTAGGCCAACTCTTGTAAAAAATCTTTCGTCCAATTCGAAGGTCGCGTTCTCTTTGATAATAATTCGTGATGACTTTTACGACCCTCTAGTATGTGAAAAAATATATAAACCGAAATATATCGGAAACGAAACTTGAGGAGCGGTGGTCAGAGCGACCCCATTCTAGACCAACTCTTGTAAAAAATCTTTCGTCGAATTCGAAGGTCGTGTTCTCTTTGATAATAATTCGTGATGACATTTACGACCCTCTAGTATGTGAAAAAATATATAAACCGAAATATATCCGAAAGGAAACTTGAGGAGCGGTGGTCAGAGCGACCCCATTGTAGGCCAACTCTTGTAAAAAATCTTTCTTCCAATTCGAAGGTCGTGTTCTCTTTGATAATGAATCGTGATGACTTTTACAACCCTCTAGTATGTGAAAAAATATATAAACCGAAATATATCGGAAAGGAAACTTGAGGAGCGGTGGTCAGGGCGACCCCATTCTAGACCAACTCTTGTAAAAAATCTTTGATAATAATTCGTGATGACTTTTACGACCCTCTAGTGTGTGAAAAAAAATATAAACCGAAATATATCGGAAAGGAAACTTGAGGAGCGGTGGTCACAGCGACCCCATTCTAGACCAACTCTTGTAAAAAATCTTTCGTCCAAGTCGAAGGTCGTGTTCTCTTTGATAATAATTCGTGATGACTTTTACGACCCTCTAGTATGTGAAAAAATATATAAACCGAAATATATCGGAAAGGAAACTTGAGGAGCGGTGGTCAGAGCGACCCCATTCTAGACCAACTCTTGTAAAAAATCTTTCGTCCAATTCGAAGGTCGTGTTCCCTTTGATAATAATTCGTGATGACTTTTACGACCCTCTAGTATGTGAAAAAATATATAAACCGAAATATATCGGAAAGGAAACTTGAGGAGCGGTGGTCAGACCGACCCCATTGTAGGCCAACTCTTGTAAAAAATCTTTCGTCCAATTCGAAGGTCGTGTTCTCTTTGATAATGAATCGTGATGACTTTTACAACCCTCTAGTATGTGAAAAAATATATAAACCGAAATATATCGGAAAGGAAACTTGAGGAGCGGTGGTCAGAGCGACCCCATTCTAGACCAACTCTTGTCAAAAATCTTTCGTCCAATTCGAAGGTCGTGTTCTCTTTGATAATAATTCTTGATGACTTTTACGACCCTATAGTATGTGAAAAAAAATTTAAACCGAAATATATCGGAAAGGAAACTTGAGGAGAGGTGGTCAGAGTGACCCCATTCTAGACCAACTCTTGTAAAAAATCTTTCGTCCAATTCAAAGGTCGTGTTCTCTTCGATAATAACTCGTGATGACTTTTATGACCCTCTTGTATGTGAAAAAAAATATAAACCGAAATATATCGGAAAGGAAACTTGAGGAGCGGTGGTCAGACCGACCCCATTCTAGACCAAATCTTGTAAAAAATGTTTCGTCCAATTCGAAGGTCGTGTTCTCTTTGATAATAATTCGTGATGACTTTTACGACCCTCTAGTATGTGAAAAAAAAATATAAACCGAAATATATCGGAAAGGAAACTTGAGGAGCGGTGGTTAGAGCGACCCCATTCTAGACCAACTCTTGAAAAAAATCTTTCGTCCAATTCGAAGGGCGTGTTCTCTTTGATAATAAATCGTGATGACTTTTATGACCCTCTAGTATATGAAAAAAAATATGAATCGAAATATATCCGAAAGGAAACTTGAGGAGCGGTGGTCAGAGCGACCCCATTCTAGACAAACTCTTGTTAAAAATCTTTAGTCCAATTCGAAGGTCGTGTTCTCTTCGATAATAATTCGTGATTACTTTTATGAACCTCTTGTATGTGAAAAACAATATAAACCGAAATATATTGGAAAGGAAACTTGAGGAGCGATGGTCAGAGCGACCCCATTCTAGACCAACTCTTGTAAAAAATCTTTCGTCCAATTCGAAGGTCGTGTTCTCTTTGATAATAATTCTTGATGACTTGTATCACCCTCTAGTATGTGAAAAAAATATAAACCGAAATATATCGGAAAGGAAACTTGAGGAGCGGTGGTCAGAGCGACCCCATTCTAGACCAACTTTTGTAAAAAATCTTTCGTCCAATTCGAAGGTCGTGTTCTCTTTGATAATAATTCGTGATGACTTTTATGACCCTCTAGTATGTGAAAAAAAATATAAACCGAAATATATCGGAAAGGAAACTTGAGGAGCGGTGGTCAGAGCGACCCGATTCTAGACTAACTCTTGTAAAAAATCTTTCGTCGAATTCGAATGTCGTGTTCTCTTTGATAATAATTCGTGAAGACTTTTATGACCCTCTAGTATGTGAAAAAAAATATAAACCGAAATATATCGGAAAGGAAACGTGAGGAGCGGTGGTCAGAGCGACCCCATTCTAGACCAACTCTTGTAAAAAATCTTTCGTCCAATTCGAATGTCGAGTTCTCTTTGATAATGAATCGTGATGACTTTTACTATCCTCTAGTATGTGAAAAAAAATATAAACCGAAATATATCGGAAAGGAAACTTGAGGAGCGGTGGTCAGAGCGACCCCATTCTAGACCAACTCTTGTAAAAAATCTTTCGTCCAATTCGAAGATCGTGTCCTCTTTGATAATAATTCGTGATGACTTTTACGACCCTCTATTATGTGAAAAAAAATACAATCCGAAATATATCGGAAAGGAAACTGGAGGAGCGGTGGTCAGAGCGACCCCATTCTAGACCAACTCTTGTAAAAAATCTTTCGTCGAATTCGAAGGTCGTGTTCTCTTTGATAATAAGTCGTGATGACATTTACGACCCTCTAGTATGTGAAAAAATATATAAACCGAAATATATCCGAAAGGAAACTTGAGGAGCGGTGGTCAGAGCGACCCCATTGTAGGCCAACTCTTGTAAAAAATCTTTCTTCCAATTCGAAGGTCGTGTTCTCTTTGATAATGAATCGTGATGACTTTTACAACCCTCTAGTATGTGAAAAAATATATAAACCGAAATATATCGGAAAGGAAACTTGAGGAGCGGTGGTCAGGGCGACCCCATTCTAGACCAACTCTTGTAAAAAATCTTTGATAATAATTCGTGATGACTTTTACGACCCTCTAGTATGTGAAAAAATATATAAACCGAAATATATCGGAAAGGAAACTTGAGGAGCGGTGGTCAGAGCGACCCCATTCTAGACCAACTCTTGTAAAAAATCTTTCGTCCAATTCGAAGGTCGTGTTCCCTTTGATAATAATTCGTGATGACTTTTACGACCCTCTAGTATGTGAAAAAATATATAAACCGAAATATATCGGAAAGGAAACTTGAGGAGCGGTGGTCAGACCGACCCCATTGTAGGCCAACTCTTGTAAAAAATCTTTCGTCCAATTCGAAGGTCGTGTTCTCTTTGATAATGAATCGTGATGACTTTTACAACCCTCTAGTATGTGAAAAAATATATAAACCGAAATATATCGGAAAGGAAACTTGAGGAGCGGTGGTCAGAGCGACCCCAGTCTAGACCAACTCTTGTAAAAAATCTTTCGTCCAATTCGAAGGTCGTGTTCTCTTTGATAATAATTCTTGATGACTTTTACGACCCTATAGTATGTGAAAGAAAATTTAAACCGAAATATATCGGAAAGGAAACTTGAGGAGAGGTGGTCAGAGTGACCCCATTCTAGACCAACTGTTGTAAAAAATCTTTCGTCCAATTCAAAGGTCGTGTTCTCTTCGATAATAATTCGTGATGACTTTTATGACCCTCTTGTATGTGAAAAAAAATATAAACCGAAATATATCGGAAAGGAAACTTGAGGAGCGGTGGTCAGACCGACCCCATTCTAGACCAACTCTTGTAAAAAATGTTTCGTCCAATTCGAAGGTCGTGTTCTCTTTGATAATAATTCGTGATGACTTTTACGACCCTCTAGTATGTGAAAAAAAAATATAAACCGAAATATATCGGAAAGGAAACTTGAGGAGCGGTGGTTAGAGCGACCCCATTCTAGACCAACTCTTGAAAAAAATCTTTCGTCCAATTCGAAGGGCGTGTTCTCTTTGATAATAAATCGTGATGACTTTTATGACCCTCTAGTATATGAAAAAAAATATGAATCGAAATATATCCGAAAGGAAACTTGAGGAGCGGTGGTCAGAGCGACCCCATTCTAGACCAACTCTTGTTAAAAATCTTTAGTCCAATTCGAAGGTCGTGTTCTCTTCGATAATAATTCGTGATTACTTTTATGAACCTCTTGTATGTGAAAAACAATATAAACCGAAATATATTGGAAAGGAAACTTGAGGAGCGATGGTCAGAGCGACCCCATTCTAGACCAACTCTTGTAAAAAATCTTTCGTCCAATTCGAAGGTCGTGTTCTCTTTGATAATAATTCTTGATGACTTGTATCACCCTCTAGTATGTGAAAAAAATATAAACCGAAATATATCGGAAAGGAAACTTGAGGAGCGGTGGTCAGAGCGACCCCATTCTAGACCAACTTTTGTAAAAAATCTTTCGTCCAATTCGAAGGTCGTGTTCTCTTTGATAATAATTCGTGATGACTTTTATGACCCTCTAGTATGTGAAAAAAAATATAAACCGAAATATATCGGAAAGGAAACTTGAGGAGCGGTGGTCAGAGCGACCCGATTCTAGACTAACTCTTGTAAAAAATCTTTCGTCGAATTCGAATGTCGTGTTCTCTTTGATAATAATTCGTGAAGACTTTTATGACCCTCTAGTATGTGAAAAAAAATATAAACCGAAATATATCGGAAAGGAAACGTGAGGAGCGGTGGTCAGAGCGACCCCATTCTAGACCAACTCTTGTAAAAAATCTTTCGTCCAATTCGAATGTCGAGTTCTCTTTGATAATGAATCGTGATGACTTTTACGATCCTCTAGTATGTGAAAAAAAATATAAACCGAAATATATCGGAAAGGAAACTTGAGGAGCGGTGGTCAGAGCGACCCCATTCTAGACCAACTCTTGTAAAAAATCTTTCGTCCAATTCGAATGTCGAGTTCTCTTTGATAATGAATCGTGATGACTTTTACGATCCTCTAGTATGTGAAAAAAAATATAAACCGAAATATATCGGAAAGGAAACTTGAGGAGCGGTGGTCAGAGCGACCCCATTCTAGACCAACTCTTGTAAAAAATCTTTCGTCCAATTCGAAGATCGTGTCCTCTTTGATAATAATTCGTGATGACTTTTACGACCCTCGATTATGTAAAAAAAATACAATCCGAAATATATCGGAAAGGAAACTTGAGGAGCGGTGGTCAGAGCGACCCCGTTGTAGACCAACTCTTGTAAAAAATCTTTCGTCCAATTCGAAGGTCGTGTTCTCTTTGATAATAATTCGTGATAACTTTTACGACCCTCTAGTGTGTGAAAAAATATATAAACCGAAATATATCGGAGAGGAAACTTGAGGAGCGGTGGTCAGAGTGACCCCATTCTAGACCAACTCTTGTAAAAAATCTTTCGTCCAATTCGAAGGTCGTGTTCTCTTTGATAATAATTCTTGATGACTTTTACGACCCTATAGTATGTGAAAAAAAGTTTAAACCGAAATATATCGGAAAGGAAACTTGAGGAGAGGTGGTCAGAGTGACCCCATTCTAGACCAACTCTTGTAAAAAATCTTTCGTCCAATTCAAAGGTCGTGTTCTCTTCGATAATAATTCGTGATAACTTTTATGACCCTCTTGTATGTGAAAAAAAATATAAACCGAAATATATCGGAAAGGAAACTTGAGGAGCGGTGGTCAGACCGACCCCATTCTAGACCAACTCTTGTAAAAAATGTTTCGTCCAATTCGAAGGTCGTGTTCTCTTTGATAATAATTCGTGATGACTTTTACGACCCTCTAGTATGTGAAAAAAAAATATAAACCGAAATATATCGGAAAGGAAACTTGAGGAGCGGTGGTTAGAGCGACCCCATTCTAGACCAACTCTTGAAAAAAATCTTTCGTCCAATTCGAAGGGCGTGTTCTCTATGATAATAAATCGTGATGACTTTTATGACCCTCTAGTATATGAAAAAAAATATGAATCGAAATATATCCGAAAGGAAACTTGAGGAGCGGTGGTCAGAGCGACCCCATTCTAGACCAACTCATGTAAAAAATCTTTAGTCCAATTCGAAGGTCGTGTTCTCTTCGATAATAATTCGTGATTACTTTTATGAACCTCTTGTATGTGAAAAACAATATAAACCGAAATATATCGGAAAGGAAACGTGAGGAGCGGTGGTCAGAGCGACCCCATTCTAGACCAACTCTTGTAAAAAATCTTTCGTCCAATTCGAAGGTCGTGTTCTCTTTGATAATAAATCGTGATGACTTTTATGACCCTCTAGTATATGAAAAAAAATATGAATCGAAATATATCCGAAAGGAAACTTGAGGAGCGGTGGTCAGAGCGACCCCATTCTAGACCAACTCTTGTTAAAAATCTTTAGTCCAATTCGAAGGTCGTGTTCTCTTCGATAATAATTCGTGATTACTTTTATGAACCTCTTGTATGTGAAAAACAATATAAACCGAAATATATTGGAAAGGAAACTTGAGGAGCGATGGTCAGAGCGACCCCATTCTAGACCAACTCTTGTAAAAAATCTTTCGTCCAATTCGAAGGTCGTGTTCTCTTTGATAATAATTCTTGATGACTTGTATCACCCTCTAGTATGTGAAAAAAATATAAACCGAAATATATCGGAAAGGAAACTTGAGGAGCGGTGGTCAGAGCGACCCCATTCTAGACCAACTTTTGTAAAAAATCTTTCGTCCAATTCGAAGGTCGTGTTCTCTTTGATAATAATTCTTGATGACTTGTATCACCCTCTAGTATGTGAAAAAAATATAAACCGAAATATATCGGAAAGGAAACTTGAGGAGCGGTGGTCAGAGCGACCCCATTCTAGACCAACTTTTGTAAAAAATCTTTCGTCCAATTCGAAGGTCGTGTTCTCTTTGATAATAATTCGTGATGACTTTTATGACCCTCTAGTATGTGAAAAAAAATATAAACCGAAATATATCGGAAAGGAAACTTGAGGAGCGGTGGTCAGAGCGACCCGATTCTAGACTAACTCTTGTAAAAAATCTTTCGTCGAATTCGAATGTCGTGTTCTCTTTGATAATAATTCGTGAAGACTTTTATGACCCTCTAGTATGTGAAAAAAAATATAAACCGAAATATATCGGAAAGGAAACGTGAGGAGCGGTGGTCAGAGCGACCCCATTCTAGACCAACTCTTGTAAAAAATCTTTCGTCCAATTCGAATGTCGAGTTCTCTTTGATAATGAATCGTGATGACTTTTACTATCCTCTAGTATGTGAAAAAAAATATAAACCGAAATATATCGGAAAGGAAACTTGAGGAGCGGTGGTCAGAGCGACCCCATTCTAGACCAACTCTTGTAAAAAATCTTTCGTCCAATTCGAAGATCGTGTCCTCTTTGATAATAATTCGTGATGACTTTTACGACCCTCTATTATGTGAAAAAAAATACAATCCGAAATATATCGGAAAGGAAACTGGAGGAGCGGTGGTCAGAGCGACCCCATTCTAGACCAACTCTTGTAAAAAATCTTTCGTCGAATTCGAAGGTCGTGTTCTCTTTGATAATAAGTCGTGATGACATTTACGACCCTCTAGTATGTGAAAAAATATATAAACCGAAATATATCCGAAAGGAAACTTGAGGAGCGGTGGTCAGAGCGACCCCATTGTAGGCCAACTCTTGTAAAAAATCTTTCTTCCAATTCGAAGGTCGTGTTCTCTTTGATAATGAATCGTGATGACTTTTAGAACCCTCTAGTATGTGAAAAAATATATAAACCGAAATATATCGGAAAGGAAACTTGAGGAGCGGTGGTCAGGGCGACCCCATTCTAGACCAACTCTTGTAAAAAATCTTTGATAATAATTCGTGATGACTTTTACGACCCTCTAGTATGTGAAAAAATATATAAACCGAAATATATCGGAAAGGAAACTTGAGGAGCGGTGGTCAGAGCGACCCCATTCTAGACCAACTCTTGTAAAAAATCTTTC
Source organism: Oxytorus armatus (assembly GCA_958009045.1). Classification (NCBI taxonomy): domain Eukaryota; kingdom Metazoa; phylum Arthropoda; class Insecta; order Hymenoptera; family Ichneumonidae; genus Oxytorus; species Oxytorus armatus. The sequence continues at coordinate 11,600,569 of OY253748.1, read as the reverse complement.
GTCCAATTCGAAGGTCGTGTTCCCTTTGATAATAATTCGTGATGACTTTTACGACCCTCTAGTATGTGAAAAAATATATAAACCGAAATATATCGGAAAGGAAACTTGAGGAGCGGTGGTCAGACCGACCCCATTGTAGGCCAACTCTTGTAAAAAATCTTTCGTCCAATTCGAAGGTCGTGTTCTCTTTGATAATGAATCGTGATGACTTTTACAACCCTCTAGTATGTGAAAAAATATATAAACCGAAATATATCGGAAAGGAAACTTGAGGAGCGGTGGTCAGAGCGACCCCAGTCTAGACCAACTCTTGTAAAAAATCTTTCGTCCAATTCGAAGGTCGTGTTCTCTTTGATAATAATTCTTGATGACTTTTACGACCCTATAGTATGTGAAAGAAAATTTAAACCGAAATATATCGGAAAGGAAACTTGAGGAGAGGTGGTCAGAGTGACCCCATTCTAGACCAACTCTTGTAAAAAATCTTTCGTCCAATTCAAAGGTCGTGTTCTCTTCGATAATAATTCGTGATGACTTTTATGACCCTCTTGTATGTGAAAAAAAATATGAATCGAAATATATCCGAAAGGAAACTTGAGGAGCGGTGGTCAGAGCGACCCCATTCTAGACCAACTCTTGTTAAAAATCTTTAGTCCAATTCGAAGGTCGTGTTCTCTTCGATAATAATTCGTGATTACTTTTATGAACCTCTTGTATGTGAAAAACAATATAAACCGAAATATATTGGAAAGGAAACTTGAGGAGCGATGGTCAGAGCGACCCCATTCTAGACCAACTCTTGTAAAAAATCTTTCGTCCAATTCGAAGGTCGTGTTCTCTTTGATAATAATTCTTGATGACTTGTATCACCCTCTAGTATGTGAAAAAAATATAAACCGAAATATATCGGAAAGGAAACTTGAGGAGCGGTGGTCAGAGCGACCCCATTCTAGACCAACTTTTGTAAAAAATCTTTCGTCCAATTCGAAGGTCGTGTTCTCTTTGATAATAATTCGTGATGACTTTTATGACCCTCTAGTATGTGAAAAAAAATATAAACCGAAATATATCGGAAAGGAAACTTGAGGAGCGGTGGTCAGAGCGACCCGATTCTAGACTAACTCTTGTAAAAAATCTTTCGTCGAATTCGAATGTCGTGTTCTCTTTGATAATAATTCGTGAAGACTTTTATGACCCTCTAGTATGTGAAAAAAAATATAAACCGAAATATATCGGAAAGGAAACGTGAGGAGCGGTGGTCAGAGCGACCCCATTCTAGACCAACTCTTGTAAAAAATCTTTCGTCCAATTCGAATGTCGAGTTCTCTTTGATAATGAATCGTGATGACTTTTACGATCCTCTAGTATGTGAAAAAAAATATAAACCGAAATATATCGGAAAGGAAACTTGAGGAGCGGTGGTCAGAGCGACCCCATTCTAGACCAACTCTTGTAAAAAATCTTTCGTCCAATTCGAATGTCGAGTTCTCTTTGATAATGAATCGTGATGACTTTTACGATCCTCTAGTATGTGAAAAAAAATATAAACCGAAATATATCGGAAAGGAAACTTGAGGAGCGGTGGTCAGAGCGACCCCATTCTAGACCAACTCTTGTAAAAAATCTTTCGTCCAATTCGAAGATCGTGTCCTCTTTGATAATAATTCGTGATGACTTTTACGACCCTCGATTATGTAAAAAAAATACAATCCGAAATATATCGGAAAGGAAACTTGAGGAGCGGTGGTCAGAGCGACCCCGTTGTAGACCAACTCTTGTAAAAAATCTTTCGTCCAATTCGAAGGTCGTGTTCTCTTTGATAATAATTCGTGATAACTTTTACGACCCTCTAGTGTGTGAAAAAATATATAAACCGAAATATATCGGAGAGGAAACTTGAGGAGCGGTGGTCAGAGTGACCCCATTCTAGACCAACTCTTGTAAAAAATCTTTCGTCCAATTCGAAGGTCGTGTTCTCTTTGATAATAATTCTTGATGACTTTTACGACCCTATAGTATGTGAAAAAAAGTTTAAACCGAAATATATCGGAAAGGAAACTTGAGGAGAGGTGGTCAGAGTGACCCCATTCTAGACCAACTCTTGTAAAAAATCTTTCGTCCAATTCAAAGGTCGTGTTCTCTTCGATAATAATTCGTGATAACTTTTATGACCCTCTTGTATGTGAAAAAAAATATAAACCGAAATATATCGGAAAGGAAACTTGAGGAGCGGTGGTCAGACCGACCCCATTCTAGACCAACTCTTGTAAAAAATGTTTCGTCCAATTCGAAGGTCGTGTTCTCTTTGATAATAATTCGTGATGACTTTTACGACCCTCTAGTATGTGAAAAAAAAATATAAACCGAAATATATCGGAAAGGAAACTTGAGGAGCGGTGGTTAGAGCGACCCCATTCTAGACCAACTCTTGAAAAAAATCTTTCGTCCAATTCGAAGGGCGTGTTCTCTATGATAATAAATCGTGATGACTTTTATGACCCTCTAGTATATGAAAAAAAATATGAATCGAAATATATCCGAAAGGAAACTTGAGGAGCGGTGGTCAGAGCGACCCCATTCTAGACCAACTCATGTAAAAAATCTTTAGTCCAATTCGAAGGTCGTGTTCTCTTCGATAATAATTCGTGATTACTTTTATGAACCTCTTGTATGTGAAAAACAATATAAACCGAAATATATCGGAAAGGAAACGTGAGGAGCGGTGGTCAGAGCGACCCCATTCTAGACCAACTCTTGTAAAAAATCTTTCGTCCAATTCGAAGGTCGTGTTCTCTTTGATAATAAATCGTGATGACTTTTATGACCCTCTAGTATATGAAAAAAAATATGAATCGAAATATATCCGAAAGGAAACTTGAGGAGCGGTGGTCAGAGCGACCCCATTCTAGACCAACTCTTGTTAAAAATCTTTAGTCCAATTCGAAGGTCGTGTTCTCTTCGATAATAATTCGTGATTACTTTTATGAACCTCTTGTATGTGAAAAACAATATAAACCGAAATATATTGGAAAGGAAACTTGAGGAGCGATGGTCAGAGCGACCCCATTCTAGACCAACTCTTGTAAAAAATCTTTCGTCCAATTCGAAGGTCGTGTTCTCTTTGATAATAATTCTTGATGACTTGTATCACCCTCTAGTATGTGAAAAAAATATAAACCGAAATATATCGGAAAGGAAACTTGAGGAGCGGTGGTCAGAGCGACCCCATTCTAGACCAACTTTTGTAAAAAATCTTTCGTCCAATTCGAAGGTCGTGTTCTCTTTGATAATAATTCTTGATGACTTGTATCACCCTCTAGTATGTGAAAAAAATATAAACCGAAATATATCGGAAAGGAAACTTGAGGAGCGGTGGTCAGAGCGACCCCATTCTAGACCAACTTTTGTAAAAAATCTTTCGTCCAATTCGAAGGTCGTGTTCTCTTTGATAATAATTCGTGATGACTTTTATGACCCTCTAGTATGTGAAAAAAAATATAAACCGAAATATATCGGAAAGGAAACTTGAGGAGCGGTGGTCAGAGCGACCCGATTCTAGACTAACTCTTGTAAAAAATCTTTCGTCGAATTCGAATGTCGTGTTCTCTTTGATAATAATTCGTGAAGACTTTTATGACCCTCTAGTATGTGAAAAAAAATATAAACCGAAATATATCGGAAAGGAAACGTGAGGAGCGGTGGTCAGAGCGACCCCATTCTAGACCAACTCTTGTAAAAAATCTTTCGTCCAATTCGAATGTCGAGTTCTCTTTGATAATGAATCGTGATGACTTTTACTATCCTCTAGTATGTGAAAAAAAATATAAACCGAAATATATCGGAAAGGAAACTTGAGGAGCGGTGGTCAGAGCGACCCCATTCTAGACCAACTCTTGTAAAAAATCTTTCGTCCAATTCGAAGATCGTGTCCTCTTTGATAATAATTCGTGATGACTTTTACGACCCTCTATTATGTGAAAAAAAATACAATCCGAAATATATCGGAAAGGAAACTGGAGGAGCGGTGGTCAGAGCGACCCCATTCTAGACCAACTCTTGTAAAAAATCTTTCGTCGAATTCGAAGGTCGTGTTCTCTTTGATAATAAGTCGTGATGACATTTACGACCCTCTAGTATGTGAAAAAATATATAAACCGAAATATATCCGAAAGGAAACTTGAGGAGCGGTGGTCAGAGCGACCCCATTGTAGGCCAACTCTTGTAAAAAATCTTTCTTCCAATTCGAAGGTCGTGTTCTCTTTGATAATGAATCGTGATGACTTTTAGAACCCTCTAGTATGTGAAAAAATATATAAACCGAAATATATCGGAAAGGAAACTTGAGGAGCGGTGGTCAGGGCGACCCCATTCTAGACCAACTCTTGTAAAAAATCTTTGATAATAATTCGTGATGACTTTTACGACCCTCTAGTATGTGAAAAAATATATAAACCGAAATATATCGGAAAGGAAACTTGAGGAGCGGTGGTCAGAGCGACCCCATTCTAGACCAACTCTTGTAAAAAATCTTTCGTCCAATTCGAAGGTCGTGTTCCCTTTGATAATAATTCGTGATGACTTTTACGACCCTCTAGTATGTGAAAAAATATATAAACCGAAATATATCGGAAAGGAAACTTGAGGAGCGGTGGTCAGACCGACCCCATTGTAGGCCAACTCTTGTAAAAAATCTTTCGTCCAATTCGAAGGTCGTGTTCTCTTTGATAATGAATCGTGATGACTTTTACAACCCTCTAGTATGTGAAAAAATATATAAACCGAAATATATCGGAAAGGAAACTTGAGGAGCGGTGGTCAGAGCGACCCCAGTCTAGACCAACTCTTGTAAAAAATCTTTCGTCCAATTCGAAGGTCGTGTTCTCTTTGATAATAATTCTTGATGACTTTTACGACCCTATAGTATGTGAAAGAAAATTTAAACCGAAATATATCGGAAAGGAAACTTGAGGAGAGGTGGTCAGAGTGACCCCATTCTAGACCAACTCTTGTAAAAAATCTTTCGTCCAATTCAAAGGTCGTGTTCTCTTCGATAATAATTCGTGATGACTTTTATGACCCTCTTGTATGTGAAAAAAAATATAAACCGAAATATATCGGAAAGGAAACTTGAGGAGCGGTGGTCAGACCGACCCCATTCTAGACCAACTCTTGTAAAAAATGTTTCGTCCAATTCGAAGGTCGTGTTCTCTTTGATAATAATTCGTGATGACTTTTACGACCCTCTAGTATGTGAAAAAAAAATATAAACCGAAATATATCGGAAAGGAAACTTGAGGAGCGGTGGTTAGAGCGACCCCATTCTAGACCAACTCTTGAAAAAAATCTTTCGTCCAATTCGAAGGGCGTGTTCTCTTTGATAATAAATCGTGATGACTTTTATGACCCTCTAGTATATGAAAAAAAATATGAATCGAAATATATCCGAAAGGAAACTTGAGGAGCGGTGGTCAGAGCGACCCCATTCTAGACCAACTCTTGTTAAAAATCTTTAGTCCAATTCGAAGGTCGTGTTCTCTTCGATAATAATTCGTGATTACTTTTATGAACCTCTTGTATGTGAAAAACAATATAAACCGAAATATATTGGAAAGGAAACTTGAGGAGCGATGGTCAGAGCGACCCCATTCTAGACCAACTCTTGTAAAAAATCTTTCGTCCAATTCGAAGGTCGTGTTCTCTTTGATAATAATTCTTGATGACTTGTATCACCCTCTAGTATGTGAAAAAAATATAAACCGAAATATATCGGAAAGGAAACTTGAGGAGCGGTGGTCAGAGCGACCCCATTCTAGACCAACTTTTGTAAAAAATCTTTCGTCCAATTCGAAGGTCGTGTTCTCTTTGATAATAATTCGTGATGACTTTTATGACCCTCTAGTATGTGAAAAAAAATATAAACCGAAATATATCGGAAAGGAAACTTGAGGAGCGGTGGTCAGAGCGACCCGATTCTAGACTAACTCTTGTAAAAAATCTTTCGTCGAATTCGAATGTCGTGTTCTCTTTGATAATAATTCGTGAAGACTTTTATGACCCTCTAGTATGTGAAAAAAAATATAAACCGAAATATATCGGAAAGGAAACGTGAGGAGCGGTGGTCAGAGCGACCCCATTCTAGACCAACTCTTGTAAAAAATCTTTCGTCCAATTCGAATGTCGAGTTCTCTTTGATAATGAATCGTGATGACTTTTACGATCCTCTAGTATGTGAAAAAAAATATAAACCGAAATATATCGGAAAGGAAACTTGAGGAGCGGTGGTCAGAGCGACCCCATTCTAGACCAACTCTTGTAAAAAATCTTTCGTCCAATTCGAATGTCGAGTTCTCTTTGATAATGAATCGTGATGACTTTTACGATCCTCTAGTATGTGAAAAAAAATATAAACCGAAATATATCGGAAAGGAAACTTGAGGAGCGGTGGTCAGAGCGACCCCATTCTAGACCAACTCTTGTAAAAAATCTTTCGTCCAATTCGAAGATCGTGTCCTCTTTGATAATAATTCGTGATGACTTTTACGACCCTCGATTATGTAAAAAAAATACAATCCGAAATATATCGGAAAGGAAACTTGAGGAGCGGTGGTCAGAGCGACCCCGTTGTAGACCAACTCTTGTAAAAAATCTTTCGTCCAATTCGAAGGTCGTGTTCTCTTTGATAATAATTCGTGATAACTTTTACGACCCTCTAGTGTGTGAAAAAATATATAAACCGAAATATATCGGAGAGGAAACTTGAGGAGCGGTGGTCAGAGTGACCCCATTCTAGACCAACTCTTGTAAAAAATCTTTCGTCCAATTCGAAGGTCGTGTTCTCTTTGATAATAATTCTTGATGACTTTTACGACCCTATAGTATGTGAAAAAAAGTTTAAACCGAAATATATCGGAAAGGAAACTTGAGGAGAGGTGGTCAGAGTGACCCCATTCTAGACCAACTCTTGTAAAAAATCTTTCGTCCAATTCAAAGGTCGTGTTCTCTTCGATAATAATTCGTGATAACTTTTATGACCCTCTTGTATGTGAAAAAAAATATAAACCGAAATATATCGGAAAGGAAACTTGAGGAGCGGTGGTCAGACCGACCCCATTCTAGACCAACTCTTGTAAAAAATGTTTCGTCCAATTCGAAGGTCGTGTTCTCTTTGATAATAATTCGTGATGACTTTTACGACCCTCTAGTATGTGAAAAAAAAATATAAACCGAAATATATCGGAAAGGAAACTTGAGGAGCGGTGGTTAGAGCGACCCCATTCTAGACCAACTCTTGAAAAAAATCTTTCGTCCAATTCGAAGGGCGTGTTCTCTATGATAATAAATCGTGATGACTTTTATGACCCTCTAGTATATGAAAAAAAATATGAATCGAAATATATCCGAAAGGAAACTTGAGGAGCGGTGGTCAGAGCGACCCCATTCTAGACCAACTCATGTAAAAAATCTTTAGTCCAATTCGAAGGTCGTGTTCTCTTCGATAATAATTCGTGATTACTTTTATGAACCTCTTGTATGTGAAAAACAATATAAACCGAAATATATCGGAAAGGAAACGTGAGGAGCGGTGGTCAGAGCGACCCCATTCTAGACCAACTCTTGTAAAAAATCTTTCGTCCAATTCGAAGGTCGTGTTCTCTTTGATAATAAATCGTGATGACTTTTATGACCCTCTAGTATATGAAAAAAAATATGAATCGAAATATATCCGAAAGGAAACTTGAGGAGCGGTGGTCAGAGCGACCCCATTCTAGACCAACTCTTGTTAAAAATCTTTAGTCCAATTCGAAGGTCGTGTTCTCTTCGATAATAATTCGTGATTACTTTTATGAACCTCTTGTATGTGAAAAACAATATAAACCGAAATATATTGGAAAGGAAACTTGAGGAGCGATGGTCAGAGCGACCCCATTCTAGACCAACTCTTGTAAAAAATCTTTCGTCCAATTCGAAGGTCGTGTTCTCTTTGATAATAATTCTTGATGACTTGTATCACCCTCTAGTATGTGAAAAAAATATAAACCGAAATATATCGGAAAGGAAACTTGAGGAGCGGTGGTCAGAGCGACCCCATTCTAGACCAACTTTTGTAAAAAATCTTTCGTCCAATTCGAAGGTCGTGTTCTCTTTGATAATAATTCGTGATGACTTTTATGACCCTCTAGTATGTGAAAAAAAATATAAACCGAAATATATCGGAAAGGAAACTTGAGGAGCGGTGGTCAGAGCGACCCGATTCTAGACTAACTCTTGTAAAAAATCTTTCGTCGAATTCGAATGTCGTGTTCTCTTTGATAATAATTCGTGAAGACTTTTATGACCCTCTAGTATGTGAAAAAAAATATAAACCGAAATATATCGGAAAGGAAACGTGAGGAGCGGTGGTCAGAGCGACCCCATTCTAGACCAACTCTTGTAAAAAATCTTTCGTCCAATTCGAATGTCGAGTTCTCTTTGATAATGAATCGTGATGACTTTTACTATCCTCTAGTATGTGAAAAAAAATATAAACCGAAATATATCGGAAAGGAAACTTGAGGAGCGGTGGTCAGAGCGACCCCATTCTACACCAACTCTTGTAAAAAATCTTTCGTCCAATTCGAAGATCGTGTCCTCTTTGATAATAATTCGTGATGACTTTTACGACCCTCTATTATGTGAAAAAAAATACAATCCGAAATATATCGGAAAGGAAACTGGAGGAGCGGTGGTCAGAGCGACCCCATTCTAGACCAACTCTTGTAAAAAATCTTTCGTCGAATTCGAAGGTCGTGTTCTCTTTGATAATAATTCGTGATGACATTTACGACCCTCTAGTATGTGAAAAAATATATAAACCGAAATATATCCGAAAGGAAACTTGAGGAGCGGTGGTCAGAGCGACCCCATTGTAGGCCAACTCTTGTAAAAAATCTTTCTTCCAATTCGAAGGTCGTGTTCTCTTTGATAATGAATCGTGATGACTTTTACAACCCTCTAGTATGTGAAAAAATATATAAACCGAAATATATCGGAAAGGAAACTTGAGGAGCGGTGGTCAGGGCGACCCCATTCTAGACCAACTCTTGTAAAAAATATTTGATAATAATTCGTGATGACTTTTACGACCCTCTAGTATGTGAAAAAATATATAAACCGAAATATATCGGAAAGGAAACTTGAGGAGCGGTGGTCAGAGCGACCCCATTCTAGACCAACTCTTGTAAAAAATCTTTCGTCCAATTCGAAGGTCGTGTTCCCTTTGATAATAATTCGTGATGACTTTTACGACCCTCTAGTATGTGAAAAAATATATAAACCGAAATATATCGGAAAGGAAACTTGAGGAGCGGTGGTCAGACCGACCCCATTGTAGGCCAACTCTTGTAAAAAATCTTTCGTCCAATTCGAAGGTCGTGTTCTCTTTGATAATGAATCGTGATGACTTTTACAACCCTCTAGTATGTGAAAAAATATATAAACCGAAATATATCGGAAAGGAAACTTGAGGAGCGGTGGTCAGAGCGACCCCAGTCTAGACCAACTCTTGTAAAAAATCTTTCGTCCAATTCGAAGGTCGTGTTCTCTTTGATAATAATTCTTGATGACTTTTACGACCCTATAGTATGTGAAAAAAAGTTTAAACCGAAATATATCGGAAAGGAAACTTGAGGAGAGGTGGTCAGAGTGACCCCATTCTAGACCAACTCTTGTAAAAAATCTTTCGTCCAATTCAAAGGTCGTGTTCTCTTCGATAATAATTCGTGATAACTTTTATGACCCTCTTGTATGTGAAAAAAAATATAAACCGAAATATATCGGAAAGGAAACTTGAGGAGCGGTGGTCAGACCGACCCCATTCTAGACCAACTCTTGTAAAAAATGTTTCGTCCAATTCGAAGGTCGTGTTCTCTTTGATAATAATTCGTGATGACTTTTACGACCCTCTAGTATGTGAAAAAAAAATATAAACCGAAATATATCGGAAAGGAAACTTGAGGAGCGGTGGTTAGAGCGACCCCATTCTAGACCAACTCTTGAAAAAAATCTTTCGTCCAATTCGAAGGGCGTGTTCTCTATGATAATAAATCGTGATGACTTTTATGACCCTCTAGTATATGAAAAAAAATATGAATCGAAATATATCCGAAAGGAAACTTGAGGAGCGGTGGTCAGAGCGACCCCATTCTAGACCAACTCATGTAAAAAATCTTTAGTCCAATTCGAAGGTCGTGTTCTCTTCGATAATAATTCGTGATTACTTTTATGAACCTCTTGTATGTGAAAAACAATATAAACCGAAATATATCGGAAAGGAAACGTGAGGAGCGGTGGTCAGAGCGACCCCATTCTAGACCAACTCTTGTAAAAAATCTTTCGTCCAATTCGAAGGTCGTGTTCTCTTTGATAATAAATCGTGATGACTTTTATGACCCTCTAGTATATGAAAAAAAATATGAATCGAAATATATCCGAAAGGAAACTTGAGGAGCGGTGGTCAGAGCGACCCCATTCTAGACCAACTCTTGTTAAAAATCTTTAGTCCAATTCGAAGGTCGTGTTCTCTTCGATAATAATTCGTGATTACTTTTATGAACCTCTTGTATGTGAAAAACAATATAAACCGAAATATATTGGAAAGGAAACTTGAGGAGCGATGGTCAGAGCGACCCCATTCTAGACCAACTCTTGTAAAAAATCTTTCGTCCAATTCGAAGGTCGTGTTCTCTTTGATAATAATTCTTGATGACTTGTATCACCCTCTAGTATGTGAAAAAAATATAAACCGAAATATATCGGAAAGGAAACTTGAGGAGCGGTGGTCAGAGCGACCCCATTCTAGACCAACTTTTGTAAAAAATCTTTCGTCCAATTCGAAGGTCGTGTTCTCTTTGATAATAATTCGTGATGACTTTTATGACCCTCTAGTATGTGAAAAAAAATATAAACCGAAATATATCGGAAAGGAAACTTGAGGAGCGGTGGTCAGAGCGACCCGATTCTAGACTAACTCTTGTAAAAAATCTTTCGTCGAATTCGAATGTCGTGTTCTCTTTGATAATAATTCGTGAAGACTTTTATGACCCTCTAGTATGTGAAAAAAAATATAAACCGAAATATATCGGAAAGGAAACGTGAGGAGCGGTGGTCAGAGCGACCCCATTCTAGACCAACTCTTGTAAAAAATCTTTCGTCCAATTCGAATGTCGAGTTCTCTTTGATAATGAATCGTGATGACTTTTACTATCCTCTAGTATGTGAAAAAAAATATAAACCGAAATATATCGGAAAGGAAACTTGAGGAGCGGTGGTCAGAGCGACCCCATTCTACACCAACTCTTGTAAAAAATCTTTCGTCCAATTCGAAGATCGTGTCCTCTTTGATAATAATTCGTGATGACTTTTACGACCCTCTATTATGTGAAAAAAAATACAATCCGAAATATATCGGAAAGGAAACTGGAGGAGCGGTGGTCAGAGCGACCCCATTCTAGACCAACTCTTGTAAAAAATCTTTCGTCGAATTCGAAGGTCGTGTTCTCTTTGATAATAATTCGTGATGACATTTACGACCCTCTAGTATGTGAAAAAATATATAAACCGAAATATATCCGAAAGGAAACTTGAGGAGCGGTGGTCAGAGCGACCCCATTGTAGGCCAACTCTTGTAAAAAATCTTTCTTCCAATTCGAAGGTCGTGTTCTCTTTGATAATGAATCGTGATGACTTTTACAACCCTCTAGTATGTGAAAAAATATATAAACCGAAATATATCGGAAAGGAAACTTGAGGAGCTGTGGTCAGGGCGACCCCATTCTAGACCAACTCTTGTAAAAAATATTTGATAATAATTCGTGATGACTTTTACGACCCTCTAGTATGTGAAAAAATATATAAACCGAAATATATCGGAAAGGAAACTTGAGGAGCGGTGGTCAGAGCGACCCCATTCTAGACCAACTCTTGTAAAAAATCTTTCGTCCAATTCGAAGGTCGTGTTCCCTTTGATAATAATTCGTGATGACTTTTACGACCCTCTAGTATGTGAAAAAATATATAAACCGAAATATATCGGAAAGGAAACTTGAGGAGCGGTGGTCAGACCGACCCCATTGTAGGCCAACTCTTGTAAAAAATCTTTCGTCCAATTCGAAGGTCGTGTTCTCTTTGATAATGAATCGTGATGACTTTTACAACCCTCTAGTATGTGAAAAAATATATAAACCGAAATATATCGGAAAGGAAACTTGAGGAGCGGTGGTCAGAGCGACCCCAGTCTAGACCAACTCTTGTAAAAAATCTTTCGTCCAATTCGAAGGTCGTGTTCTCTTTGATAATAATTCTTGATGACTTTTACGACCCTATAGTATGTGAAAGAAAATTAAAACCGAAATATATCGGAAAGGAAACTTGAGGAGAGGTGGTCAGAGTGACCCCATTCTAGACCAACTCTTGTAAAAAATCTTTCGTCCAATTCAAAGGTCGTGTTCTCTTCGATAATAATTCGTGATGACTTTTATGACCCTCTTGTATGTGAAAAAAAATATAAACCGAAATATATCGGAAAGGAAACTTGAGGAGCGGTGGTCAGACCGACCCCATTCTAGACCAACTCTTGTAAAAAATGTTTCGTCCAATTCGAAGGTCGTGTTCTCTTTGATAATAATTCGTGATGACTTTTACGACCCTCTAGTATGTGAAAAAAAAATATAAACCGAAATATATCGGAAAGGAAACTTGAGGAGCGGTGGTTAGAGCGACCCCATTCTAGACCAACTCTTGAAAAAAATCTTTCGTCCAATTCGAAGGGCGTGTTCTCTTTGATAATAAATCGTGATGACTTTTATGACCCTCTAGTATATGAAAAAAAATATGAATCGAAATATATCCGAAAGGAAACTTGAGGAGCGGTGGTCAGAGCGACCCCATTCTAGACCAACTCATGTAAAAAATCTTTAGTCCAATTCGAAGGTCGTGTTCTCTTCGATAATAATTCGTGATTACTTTTATGAACCTCTTGTATGTGAAAAACAATATAAACCGAAATATATCGGAAAGGAAACGTGAGGAGCGGTGGTCAGAGCGACCCCATTCTAGACCAACTCTTGTAAAAAATCTTTCGTTCAATTCGAAGGTCGTGTTCTCTTTGATAATAAATCGTGATGACTTTTATGACCCTCTAGTATATGAAAAAAAATATGAATCGAAATATATCCGAAAGGAAACTTGAGGAGCGGTGGTCAGAGCGACCCCATTCTAGACCAACTCTTGTTAAAAATCTTTAGTCCAATTCGAAGGTCGTGTTCTCTTCGATAATAATTCGTGATTACTTTTATGAACCTCTTGTATGTGAAAAACAATATAAACCGAAATATATTGGAAAGGAAACTTGAGGAGCGATGGTCAGAGCGACCCCATTCTAGACCAACTCTTGTAAAAAATCTTTCGTCCAATTCGAAGGTCGTGTTCTCTTTGATAATAATTCTTGATGACTTGTATCACCCTCTAGTATGTGAAAAAAATATAAACCGAAATATATCGGAAAGGAAACTTGAGGAGCGGTGGTCAGAGCGACCCCATTCTAGACCAACTTTTGTAAAAAATCTTTCGTCCAATTCGAAGGTCGTGTTCTCTTTGATAATAATTCGTGATGACTTTTATGACCCTCTAGTATGTGAAAAAAAATATAAACCGAAATATATCGGAAAGGAAACTTGAGGAGCGGTGGTCAGAGCGACCCGATTCTAGACTAACTCTTGTAAAAAATCTTTCGTCGAATTCGAATGTCGTGTTCTCTTTGATAATAATTCGTGAAGACTTTTATGACCCTCTAGTATGTGAAAAAAAATATAAACCGAAATATATCGGAAAGGAAACGTGAGGAGCGGTGGTCAGAGCGACCCCATTCTAGACCAACTCTTGTAAAAAATCTTTCGTCCAATTCGAATGTCGAGTTCTCTTTGATAATGAATCGTGATGACTTTTACTATCCTCTAGTATGTGAAAAAAAATATAAACCGAAATATATCGGAAAGGAAACTTGAGGAGCGGTGGTCAGAGCGACCCCATTCTACACCAACTCTTGTAAAAAATCTTTCGTCCAATTCGAAGATCGTGTCCTCTTTGATAATAATTCGTGGTGACTTTTACGACCCTCTATTATGTGAAAAAAAATACAATCCGAAATATATCGGAAAGGAAACTGGAGGAGCGGTGGTCAGAGCGACCCCATTCTAGACCAACTCTTGTAAAAAATCTTTCGTCGAATTCGAAGGTCGTGTTCTCTTTGATAATAATTCGTGATGACATTTACGACCCTCTAGTATGTGAAAAAATATATAAACCGAAATATATCCGAAAGGAAACTTGAGGAGCGGTGGTCAGAGCGACCCCATTGTAGGCCAACTCTTGTAAAAAATCTTTCTTCCAATTCGAAGGTCGTGTTCTCTTTGATAATGAATCGTGATGACTTTTACAACCCTCTAGTATGTGAAAAAATATATAAACCGAAATATATCGGAAAGGAAACTTGAGGAGCGGTGGTCAGGGCGACCCCATTCTAGACCAACTCTTGTAAAAAATCTTTGATAATAATTCGTGATGACTTTTACGACCCTCTAGTATGTGAAAAAATATATAAACCGAAATATATCGGAAAGGAAACTTGAGGAGCGGTGGTCAGAGCGACCCCATTCTAGACCAACTCTTGTAAAAAATCTTTCGTCCAATTCGAAGGTCGTGTTCCCTTTGATAATAATTCGTGATGACTTTTACGACCCTCTAGTATGTGAAAAAATATATAAACCGAAATATATCGGAAAGGAAACTTGAGGAGCGGTGGTCAGACCGACCCCATTGTAGGCCAACTCTTGTAAAAAATCTTTCGTCCAATTCGAAGGTCGTGTTCTCTTTGATAATGAATCGTGATGACTTTTACAACCCTCTAGTATGTGAAAAAATATATAAACCGAAATATATCGGAAAGGAAACTTGAGGAGCGGTGGTCAGAGCGACCCCAGTCTAGACCAACTCTTGTAAAAAATCTTTCGTCCAATTCGAAGGTCGTGTTCTCTTTGATAATAATTCTTGATGACTTTTACGACCCTATAGTATGTGAAAGAAAATTAAAACCGAAATATATCGGAAAGGAAACTTGAGGAGAGGTGGTCAGAGTGACCCCATTCTAGACCAACTCTTGTAAAAAATCTTTCGTCCAATTCAAAGGTCGTGTTCTCTTCGATAATAATTCGTGATGACTTTTACGACCCTCTAGTATGTGAAAAAAAAATATAAACCGAAATATATCGGAAAGGAAACTTGAGGAGCGGTGGTTAGAGCGACCCCATTCTAGACCAACTCTTGAAAAAAATCTTTCGTCCAATTCGAAGGGCGTGTTCTCTTTGATAATAAATCGTGATGACTTTTATGACCCTCTAGTATATGAAAAAAAATATGAATCGAAATATATCCGAAAGGAAACTTGAGGAGCGGTGGTCAGAGCGACCCCATTCTAGACCAACTCATGTAAAAAATCTTTAGTCCAATTCGAAGGTCGTGTTCTCTTCGATAATAATTCGTGATTACTTTTATGAACCTCTTGTATGTGAAAAACAATATAAACCGAAATATATCGGAAAGGAAACGTGAGGAGCGGTGGTCAGAGCGACCCCATTCTAGACCAACTCTTGTAAAAAATCTTTCGTCCAATTCGAAGGTCGTGTTCTCTTTGATAATAAATCGTGATGACTTTTATGACCCTCTAGTATATGAAAAAAAATATGAATCGAAATATATCCGAAAGGAAACTTGAGGAGCGGTGGTCAGAGCGACCCCATTCTAGACCAACTCTTGTTAAAAATCTTTAGTCCAATTCGAAGGTCGTGTTCTCTTCGATAATAATTCGTGATTACTTTTATGAACCTCTTGTATGTGAAAAACAATATAAACCGAAATATATTGGAAAGGAAACTTGAGGAGCGATGGTCAGAGCGACCCCATTCTAGACCAACTCTTGTAAAAAATCTTTCGTCCAATTCGAAGGTCGTGTTCTCTTTGATAATAATTCTTGATGACTTGTATCACCCTCTAGTATGTGAAAAAAATATAAACCGAAATATATCGGAAAGGAAACTTTAGGAGCGGTGGTCAGAGCGACCCCATTCTAGACCAACTTTTGTAAAAAATCTTTCGTCCAATTCGAAGGTCGTGTTCTCTTTGATAATAAATCGTGATGACTTTTATGACCCTCTAGTATATGAAACAAAATATGAATCGAAATATATCCGAAAGGAAACTTGAGGAGCGGTGGTCAGAGCGACCCCATTCTAGACCAACTCTTGTTAAAAATCTTTAGTCCAATTCGAAGGTCGTGTTCTCTTCGATAATAATTCGTGATTACTTTTATGAACCTCTTGTATGTGAAAAACAATATAAACCGAAATATATTGGAAAGGAAACTTGAGGAGCGATGGTCAGAGCGACCCCATTCTAGACCAACTCTTGTAAAAAATCTTTCGTCCAATTCGAAGGTCGTGTTCTCTTTGATAATGAATCGTGATGACTTTTACAACCCTCTAGTATGTGAAAAAATATATAAACCGAAATATATCGGAAAGGAAACTTGAGGAGCGGTGGTCAGAGCGACCCCAGTCTAGACCAACTCTTGTAAAAAATCTTTCGTCCAATTCGAAGGTCGTGTTCTCTTTGATAATAATTCTTGATGACTTTTACGACCCTATAGTATGTGAAAGAAAATTAAAACCGAAATATATCGGAAAGGAAACTTGAGGAGAGGTGGTCAGAGTGACCCCATTCTAGACCAACTCTTGTAAAAAATCTTTCGTCCAATTCAAAGGTCGTGTTCTCTTCGATAATAATTCGTGATGACTTTTATGACCCTCTTGTATGTGAAAAAAAATATAAACCGAAATATATCGGAAAGGAAACTTGAGGAGCGGTGGTCAGACCGACCCCATTCTAGACCAACTCTTGTAAAAAATGTTTCGTCCAATTCGAAGGTCGTGTTCTCTTTGATAATAATTCGTGATGACTTTTACGACCCTCTAGTATGTGAAAAAAAAATATAAACCGAAATATATCGGAAAGGAAACTTGAGGAGCGGTGGTTAGAGCGACCCCATTCTAGACCAACTCTTGAAAAAAATCTTTCGTCCAATTCGAAGGGCGTGTTCTCTTTGATAATAAATCGTGATGACTTTTATGACCCTCTAGTATATGAAAAAAAATATGAATCGAAATATATCCGAAAGGAAACTTGAGGAGCGGTGGTCAGAGCGACCCCATTCTAGACCAACTCTTGTTAAAAATCTTTAGTCCAATTCGAAGGTCGTGTTCTCTTCGATAATAATTCGTGATTACTTTTATGAACCTCTTGTATGTGAAAAACAATATAAACCGAAATATATTGGAAAGGAAACTTGAGGAGCGATGGTCAGAGCGACCCCATTCTAGACCAACTCTTGTAAAAAATCTTTCGTCCAATTCGAAGGTCGTGTTCTCTTTGATAATAATTCTTGATGACTTGTATCACCCTCTAGTATGTGAAAAAAATATAAACCGAAATATATCGGAAAGGAAACTTGAGGAGCGGTGGTCAGAGCGACCCCATTCTAGACCAACTTTTGTAAAAAATCTTTCGTCCAATTCGAAGGTCGTGTTCTCTTTGATAATAATTCGTGATGACTTTTATGACCCTCTAGTATGTGAAAAATAATATAAACCGAAATATATCGGAAAGGAAACTTGAGGAGCGGTGGTCAGAGCGACCCGATTCTAGACTAACTCTTGTAAAAAATCTTTCGTCGAATTCGAATGTCGTGTTCTCTTTGATAATAATTCGTGAAGACTTTTATGACCCTCTAGTATGTGAAAAAAAATATAAACCGAAATATATCGGAAAGGAAACGTGAGGAGCGGTGGTCAGAGCGACCCCATTCTAGACCAACTCTTGTAAAAAATCTTTCGTCCAATTCGAATGTCGAGTTCTCTTTGATAATGAATCGTGATGACTTTTACTATCCTCTAGTATGTGAAAAAAAATATAAACCGAAATATATCGGAAAGGAAACTTGAGGAGCGGTGGTCAGAGCGACCCCATTCTACACCAACTCTTGTAAAAAATCTTTCGTCCAATTCGAAGATCGTGTCCTCTTTGATAATAATTCGTGATGACTTTTACGACCCTCTATTATGTGAAAAAAAATACAATCCGAAATATATCGGAAAGGAAACTGGAGGAGCGGTGGTCAGAGCGACCCCATTCTAGACCAACTCTTGTAAAAAATCTTTCGTCGAATTCGAAGGTCGTGTTCTCTTTGATAATAATTCGTGATGACATTTACGACCCTCTAGTATGTGAAAAAATATATAAACCGAAATATATCCGAAAGGAAACTTGAGGAGCGGTGGTCAGAGCGACCCCATTGTAGGCCAACTCTTGTAAAAAATCTTTCTTCCAATTCGAAGGTCGTGTTCTCTTTGATAATGAATCGTGATGACTTTTACAACCCTCTAGTATGTGAAAAAATATATAAACCGAAATATATCGGAAAGGAAACTTGAGGAGCGGTGGTCAGGGCGACCCCATTCTAGACCAACTCTTGTAAAAAATCTTTGATAATAATTCGTGATGACTTTTACGACCCTCTAGTATGTGAAAAAATATATAAACCGAAATATATCGGAAAGGAAACTTGAGGAGCGGTGGTCAGAGCGACCCCATTCTAGACCAACTCTTGTAAAAAATCTTTCGTCCAATTCGAAGGTCGTGTTCCCTTTGATAATAATTCGTGATGACTTTTACGACCCTCTAGTATGTGAAAAAATATATAAACCGAAATATATCGGAAAGGAAACTTGAGGAGCGGTGGTCAGACCGACCCCATTGTAGGCCAACTCTTGTAAAAAATCTTTCGTCCAATTCGAAGGTCGTGTTCTCTTTGATAATAATTCTTGATGACTTTTACGACCCTATAGTATGTAAAAAAAAATATAAACCGAAATATATTGGAAAGGAAACTTGAGGAGCGGTGGTCAGAGAGACCCCATTCTAGACCAACTGTTGTAAAAAATCTTAAGTCCAATTCGAAGGTCGTGTTCTCTTCGGTAATAATTCGTGATTACTTTTATGAAACTCTTGTATGTGAAAAAAAATATAAACCGAAATATATTGGAAAGGAAACTTGAGGAGCGATGGTCAGAGCTACCCCATTCTAGACCAACTCTTTTAAAAAATCTTTCGTCCAATTCGAAGGTCGTGTTCTCTTTGATAATAATTCGTGATGACTTTTATGACCCTCTAGTATGTGAAAAAAAATATAAACCGAAATATATCGGAAAGGAAACTTGAGGAGCGGTGGTCAGAGCGACCCGATTCTAGACTAACTCATGTAAAAAATCTTTCGTCGAATTCGAAGGTCGTGTTCTCTTTGATAATAATTCGTGAAGACTTTTATGACCCTCTAGTATGTGAAAAAAAATATAAACCGAAATATATCTGAAAGGAAACGTGAGGAGCGGTGGTCAGAGCGACCCCATTCTAGACCAACTCTTGTAAAAAATCTTTCGTCCAATTCGAATGTCGAGTTCTCATTGATAATGAATCGTGATGACTTTTACGATCCTCTAGTATGTGAAAAAAAATATAAACCGAAATATATCGGAAAGGAAACTTGAGGAGCGGTGGTCAGAGCGACCCCATTCTAGACCAACTCTTGTAAAAAATCTTTCGTCCAATTCGAAGATCGTGTCCTCTTTGATAATAATTCGTGATGACTTTTACGACCCTCGATTATGTAAAAAAAATACAATCCGAAATATATCGGAAAGGAAACTTGAGGAGCGGTGGTCAGAGCGACCCCATTGTAGACCAACTCTTGTAAAAAATCTTTCGTCCAATTCGAAGGTCGTGTTCTCTTTGATAATAATTCGTGATAACTTTTACGACCCTCTAGTGTGTGAAAAAATATATAAACCGAAATATATCGGAGAGGAAACTTGAGGAGCGGTGGTCAGAGTGACCCCATTCTAGACCAACTCTTGTAAAAAATCTTTCGTCCAATTCGAAGGTCGTGTTCTCTTTGATAATAATTCTTGATGACTTTTACGACCCTATAGTATGTGAAAAAAAGTTTAAACCGAAATATATCGGAAAGGAAACTTGAGGAGAGGTGGTCAGAGTGACCCCATTCTAGACCAACTCTTGTAAAAAATCTTTCGTCCAATTCAAAGGTCGTGTTCTCTTCGATAATAATTCGTGATAACTTTTATGACCCTCTTGTATGTGAAAAAAAATATAAACCGAAATATATCGGAAAGGAAACTTGAGGAGCGGTGGTCAGACCGACCCCATTCTAGACCAACTCTTGTAAAAAATGTTTCGTCCAATTCGAAGGTCGTGTTCTCTTTGATAATAATTCGTGATGACTTTTACGACCCTCTAGTATGTGAAAAAAAAATATAAACCGAAATATATCGGAAAGGAAACTTGAGGAGCGGTGGTTAGAGCGACCCCATTCTAGACCAACTCTTGAAAAAAATCTTTCGTCCAATTCGAAGGGCGTGTTCTCTTTGATAATAAATCGTGATGACTTTTATGACCCTCTAGTATATGAAAAAAAATATGAATCGAAATATATCCGAAAGGAAACTTGAGGAGCGGTGGTCAGAGCGACCCCATTCTAGACCAACTCATGTAAAAAATCTTTAGTCCAATTCGAAGGTCGTGTTCTCTTCGATAATAATTCGTGATTACTTTTATGAACCTCTTGTATGTGAAAAACAATATAAACCGAAATATATTGGAAAGGAAACTTGAGGAGCGATGGTCAGAGCGACCCCATTCTAGACCAACTCTTGTAAAAAATCTTTCGTCCAATTCGAAGGTCGTGTTCTCTTTGATAATAATTCTTGATGACTTGTATCACCCTCTAGTATGTGAAAAAAAATATAAACCGAAATATATCGGAAAGGAAACGTGAGGAGCGATGGTCAGAGCGAACCCATTCTAGACCAACTCTTGTAAAAAATCTTTCGTCCAATTCGAATGTCGACTTCTCTTTGATAATGAATCGTGATGACTTTTACGATCCTCTAGTATGTGAAAAAAAATATAAACCGAAATATATCGGAAAGGAAACTTGAGGAGCGGTGGTCAGAGCGACCCCATTCTAGACCAACTCTTGTAAAAAATCTTTCGTCCAATTCGAAGATCGTGTCCTCTTTGATAATAATTCGTGATGACTTTTACGACCCTCTATTATGTGAAAAAAAATACAATCCGAAATATATCGGAAAGGAAACTTGAGGAGCGGTGGTCAGAGCGACCCCATTCTAGACCAACTCTTGTAAAAAATCTTTCGTCCAATTCGAAGATCGTGTCCACTTTGATAATAATTCGTGATGACTTTTACGACCGTCGATTATGTAAAAAAAATACAATCCGAAATATATCGGAAAGGAAACTTGAGGAGCGGTGGTAAGAGCGACCCCATTGTAGACCAACTCTTGTAAAAAATCTTTCGTCCAATTCGAATGTCGTGTTCTCTTTGATAATAATTCGTGATAACTTTTACGACCCTCTAGTGTGTGAAAAAATATATAAACCGAAATATATCGGAGAGGAAACTTGAGGAGCGGTGGTCAGAGTGACCCCATTCTAGACCAACTATTGTAAAAAACCTTTCGTCCAATTCGAAGGTCGTGTTCTCGTTGATAATAATTCGTGATGACTTTTACGACCCTCTAGTGTGTGAAAAAAAATATAAACCGAAATATAACGGAAAGGAAAATTGAAGAGCGGTGGTCAGAGTGACCCCATTCTAGACCAACTCTTGTAAAAAATCTTTCTTCCAATTCGAAGGTCGTGTTCTCTTCGATAATGAATCGTGATGACTTTTACGACCCTCTAGTATGTGAAAAAATATATAAACCGAAATATATCGGAAAGGAAACTTGAGGAGCGGTGGTCAGAGCGACCCCATTCTAGGTCCAATTCGAAGGTCGTGTTCTCTTCGATAATAATTCGTGATGACTTTTATGAACCTCTTGTATGTGAAAAAAAATATAAACCGAAATATATTGGAAAGGAAACTTGAGTAGCGATGGTCAGAGCGACCCCATTCTAGACCAACTCTTTTAAAAAATCTTTCGTCCAATTCGAGGGTCGTGTTCTCTTTGATAATAATTCGTGATGACTTTTATCACCCTCTAGTATGTGAAAAAAAATATAAACCGAAATATATCGGAAAGGAAACTTGAGGAGCGGTGGTGAGACCGACCCCATTCTAGACCAACTCTTGTAAAAAATGTTTCGTCCAATTCGAATGTCGTGTTCTCTTTCATAATGAATCCTGATGACTTTTATGACCCTCTAGTATGTGAAAAAAATATAAACCGAAATATGTCGGAAAGGAAACTTGAGGAGCGGTGGTCAGAGCGACCCCATTCTAGACCAACTCTTGTAAAAAATCTTTCGTCCAATTCGAAGGTCGTATTCTCTTTGATAATAATTCGAGATTACTTTTATGATCCTGTGTGTGTGAAAAAATATATAAACCGAAATATATCGGAAAGGAAACTTGAGGAGCGGTGGTCAGAGCGACCCCATTCTAGACCAACTCTTGTAAAAAATCTTTCGTCCAATTCGAAGATCGTGTCCACTTTGATAATAATTCGTGATGACTTTTACGACCGTCGATTATGTAAAAAAAATACAATCCGAAATATATCCGAAAGGAAACTTGAGGAGCGGTGGTCAGAGCGACCCCATTGTAGGCCAACTCTTGTAAAAAATCTTTCGTCCAATTCGAAGATCGTGTCCTCTTTGATAATAATTCGTGATAACTTTTACGACCCTCTAGTGTGTGAAAAAATATATAAACCGAAATATATCGGAGAGGAAACTTGAGGAGCGGTGGTCAGAGTGACCCCATTCTAGACCAACTATTGTAAAAAACCTTTCGTCCAATTCGAAGGTCGTGTTCTCGTTGATAATAATTCGTGATGACTTTTACGACCCTCTAGTGTGTGAAAAAAAATATAAACCGAAATATAACGGAAAGGAAAATTGAAGAGCGGTGGTCAGAGTGACCCCATTCTAGACCAACTCTTGTAAAAAATCTTTCTTCCAATTCGAAGGTCGTGTTCTCTTCGATAATGAATCGTGATGACTTTTACGACCCTCTAGTATGTGAAAAAATATATAAACCGAAATATATCGGAAAGGAAACTTGAGGAGCGGTGGTCAGAGCGACCCCATTCTAGGTCCAATTCGAAGGTCGTGTTCTCTTCGATAATAATTCGTGATGACTTTTATGAACCTCTTGTATGTGAAAAAAAATATAAACCGAAATATATTGGAAAGGAAACTTGAGTAGCGATGGTCAGAGCGACCCCATTCTAGACCAACTCTTTTAAAAAATCTTTCGTCCAATTCGAGGGTCGTGTTCTCTTTGATAATAATTCGTGATGACTTTTATCACCCTCTAGTATGTGAAAAAAAATATAAACCGAAATATATCGGAAAGGAAACTTGAGGAGCGGTGGTGAGACCGACCCCATTCTAGACCAACTCTTGTAAAAAATGTTTCGTCCAATTCGAATGTCGTGTTCTCTTTCATAATGAATCCTGATGACTTTTATGACCCTCTAGTATGTGAAAAAAATATAAACCGAAATATGTCGGAAAGGAAACTTGAGGAGCGGTGGTCAGAGCGACCCCATTCTAGACCAACTCTTGTAAAAAATCTTTCGTCCAATTCGAAGGTCGTATTCTCTTTGATAATAATTCGAGATTACTTTTATGATCCTGTGTGTGTGAAAAAATATATAAACCGAAATATATCGGAAAGGAAACTTGAGGAGCGGTGGTCAGAGCGACCCCATTCTAGACCAACTCTTGTAAAAAATCTTTCGTCCAATTCGAAGGTCGCGTTCTCTTTGATAATAATTCGTGATGACATTTACGACCCTCTAGTATGTGAAAAAATATATAAACCGAAATATATCCGAAAGGAAACTTGAGGAGCGGTGGTCAGAGCGACCCCATTGTAGGCCAACTCTTGTAAAAAATCTTTCGTCCAATTCGAAGATCGTGTCCTCTTTGATAATAATTCGTGATGACTTTTACGACCCTCGATTATGTAAAAAAAATACAATCCGAAATATATCGGAAAGGAAACTTGAGGAGCGGTGGTCAGAGCGACCCCATTCTAGACCAACTCTTGTAAAAAATCTTTCGTCCAATTCGAATGTCGAGTTCTCTTTGATAATGAATCGTGATGACTTTTACGATCCTCTAGTATGTGAAAAAAAATATAAACCGAAATATATCGGAAAGGAAACTTGAGGAGCGGTGGTCAGAGCGACCCCATTCTAGACCAACTCTTGTAAAAAATCTTTCGTCCAATTCGAAGATCGTGTCCTCTTTGATAATAATTCGTGATGACTTTTACGACCCTCTATTATGTGAAAAAAAATACAATCCGAAATATATCGGAAAGGAAACTGGAGGAGCGGTGGTCAGAGCGACCCCATTCTAGACCAACTCTTGTAAAAAATCTTTCGTCCAATTCGAAGGTCGTGTTCTCTTTGATAATAATTCTTGATGACTTTTACGACCCTATAGTATGTAAAAAAAAATATAAACCGAAATATATTGGAAAGGAAACTTGAGGAGCGGTGGTCAGAGAGACCCCATTCTAGACCAACTGTTGTAAAAAATCTTTAGTCCAATTCGAAGGTCGTCTTCTCTTCGGTAATAATTCGTGATTACTTTTATGAAACTCTTGTATGTGAAAAAAAATATAAACCGAAATATATTGGAAAGGAAACTTGAGGAGCGATGGTCAGAGCTACCCCATTCTAGACCAACTCTTTTAAAAAATCTTTCGTCCAATTCGAAGGTCGTGTTCTCTTTGATAATAATTCGTGATGACTTTTATGACCCTCTAGTATGTGAAAAAAAATATAAACCGAAATATATCGGAAAGGAAACTTGAGGAGCGGTGGTCAGAGCGACCCGATTCTAGACTAACTCATGTAAAAAATCTTTCGTCGAATTCGAAGGTCGTGTTCTCTTTGATAATAATTCGTGAAGACTTTTATGACCCTCTAGTATGTGAAAAAAAATATAAACCGAAATATATCTGAAAGGAAACGTGAGGAGCGGTGGTCAGAGCGACCCCATTCTAGACCAACTCTTGTAAAAAATCTTTCGTCCAATTCGAATGTCGAGTTCTCATTGATAATGAATCGTGATGACTTTTACGATCCTCTAGTATGTGAAAAAAAATATAAACCGAAATATATCGGAAAGGAAACTTGAGGAGCGGTGGTCAGAGCGACCCCATTCTAGACCAACTCTTTTAAAAAATCTTTCGTCCAATTCGAAGGTCGTGTTCTCTTTGATAATAATTCGTGATGACTTTTATGACCCTCTAGTATGTGAAAAAAAATATAAACCGAAATATATCGGAAAGGAAACTTGAGGAGCGGTGGTCAGAGCGACCCGATTCTAGACTAACTCATGTAAAAAATCTTTCGTCGAATTCGAAGGTCGTGTTCTCTTTGATAATAATTCGTGAAGACTTTTATGACCCTCTAGTATGTGAAAAAAAATATAAACCGAAATATATCTGAAAGGAAACTTGAGGAGCGGTGGTCAGAGCGACCCCATTGTAGGCCAACTCTTGTAAAAAATCTTTCTTCCAATTCGAAGGTCGTGTTCTCTTTGATAATGAATCGTGATGACTTTTACAACCCTCTTGTATGTGAAAAAATATATAAACCGAAATATATCGGAAAGGAAACTTGAGGAGCGGTGGTCAGAGCGACCCCATTCTAGACCAACTCTTGTAAAAAATCTTTGATAATAATTCGTGATGACTTTTACGACCCTCTAGTGTGTGAAAAAAAATATAAACCGAAATATATCGGAAAGGAAACTTGAGGAGCGGTGGTCACAGCGACCCCATTCTAGACCAACTCTTGTAAAAAATCTTTCGTCCAATTCGAAGGTCGTGTTCTCTTTGATAATAATTCGTGATGACTTTTACGACCCTCTAGTATGCGAAAAAATATATAAACCGAAATATATCGGAAAGGAAACTTGAGGAGCGGTGGTCAGAGCGACCCCATTCTAGACCAACTCTTGTAAAAAATCTTTCGTCCAATTCGAAGGTCGTGTTCTCTTTGATAATAATTCGTGATGACTTTTACGACCCTCTAGTATGTGAAAAAATATATAAACCGAAATATATCGGAAAGGAAACTTGAGGAGCGGTGGTCAGAGCGACCCCATTGTAGGCCAACTCTTGTAAAAAATCTTTCTTCCAATTCGAAGTTCGTGTTCTCTTTGATAATGAATCGTGATGACTTTTACAACCCTCTAGTATGTGAAAAAATATATAAACCGAAATATATCGGAAAGGAAACTTGAGCAGCGGTGGTCAGAGCGACCCCATTCTAGACCAACTCTTGTAAAAAATCTTTCGTCCAATTCGAAGGTCGTGTTCTCTTTGATAATAATTCTTGATGACTTTCACGACCCTATAGTATGTGAAAACAAATTTAAACCGAAATATATCGGAAAGGAAACTTGAGGAGCGGTGGTCAGAGCGACCCCATTCTAGACCAACTCTTGTAAAAAATCTTTGATAATAATTCGTGATGACTTTTACGACCCTCTAGTGTGTGAAAAAAAATATAAACCGAAATATATCGGAAAGGAAACTTGAGGAGCGGTGGTCAGAGCGACCCCATTGTAGGCCAACTCTTGTAAAAAATGTTTCGTCCAATTCGAAGGTCGTGTTCTCTTTGATAATAATTCGTGATGACTTTTACGACACTCTAGTATGTGAAAAAAAAATATAAACCGAAATATATCGGAAAGGAAACTTGAGGAGCGGTGGTTAGAGCGACCCCATTCTAGACCAACTCTTGTAAAAAATCTTTCGTCCAATTCAAAGGTCGTGTTCTCTTCGTTAATAATTCGTGATCACTTTTATGACCCTCTTGTATGTGAAAAAAAATATAAACCGAAATATATCGGAAAGGAAACTTGAGGAGCGGTGGTCAGACCGACCCCATTCTAGACCAACTATTGTAAAAAATGTTTCGTCCAATTCGAAGGTCGTGTTCTCTTTGATAATAATTCGTGATGACTTTTACGACCCTCTAGTATGTGAAAAAAAAATATAAACCGAAATATATCGGAAAGGAAACTTGAGGAGCGGTGGTTAGAGCGACCCCATTCTAGACCAACTCTTGAAAAAAATCTTTCGTCCAATTCGAAGGGCGTGTTCTCTTTGATAATGAATCGTGATGACTTTTATGACCCTCTAGTATATGAAAAAAAATATGAATCGAAATATATCCGAAAGGAAACTTGAGGAGCGGTGGTCAGAGAGACCCCATTCTAGACCAACTCTTGTAAAAAATCTTTAGTCCAATTCGAAGGTCGTGTTCTCTTCGATAATAATTCGTGAAGACTTTTATGACCCTCTAGTATGTGAAAAAAAATATAAACCGAAATATATCTGAAAGGAAACGTGAGGAGCGGTGGTCAGAGCGACCCCATTCTAGACCAACTCTTGTAAAAAATCTTTCGTCCAATTCGAATGTCGAGTTCTCTTTGATAATGAATCGTGATGACTTTTACGATCCTCTAGTATGTGAAAAAAAATACAAACCGAAATATATCGGAAAGGAAACTTGAGGAGCGGTGGTCAGAGCGACCCCATTCTAGACCAACTCTTGTAAAAAATCTTTCGTCCAATTCGAAGATCGTGTCCTCTTTGGTAATAATTCGTGATGACTTTTACGACCCTCGATTATGTAAAAAAAATACAATCCGAAATATATCGGAAAGGAAACTTGAGGAGCGGTGGTCAGAGCGACCCCATTGTAGACCAACTCTTGTAAAAAATCTTTCGTCCAATTCGAAGGTCGTGTTCTCTTTGATAATAATTCGTGATAACTTTTACGACCCTCTAGTGTGTGAAAAAATATATAAACCGAAATATATCGGAGAGGAAACTTGAGGAGCGGTGGTCAGAGTGACCCCATTCTAGACCAACTCTTGTAAAAAATCTTTCGTCCAATTCGAAGGTCGTGTTCTCTTTGATAATAATTCTTGATGACTTTTACGACCCTATAGTATGTGAAAAAAAATTTAAACCGAAATATATCGGAAAGGAAACTTGAGGAGAGGTGGTCAGAGTGACCCCATTCTAGACCAACTCTTGTAAAAAATCTTTCGTCCAATTCAAAGGTCGTGTTCTCTTCGATAATAATTCGTGATGACTTTTATGACCCTCTTGTATGTGAAAAAAAATATAAACCGAAATATATCGGAAAGGAAACTTGAGGAGCGGTGGTCAGACCGACCCCATTCTAGACCAACTCTTGTAAAAAATGTTTCGTCCAATTCGAAGGTCGTGTTCTCTTTGATAATAATTCGTGATGACTTTTACGACCCTCTAGTATGTGAAAAAAAAATATAAACCGAAATATATCGGAAAGGAAACTTGAGGAGCGGTGGTTAGAGCGACCCCATTCTAGACCAACTCTTGAAAAAAATCTTTCGTCCAATTCGAAGGGCGTGTTCGCTTTGATAATAAATCGTGATGACTTTTATGACCCTCAAGTATATGAAAAAAAATATGAATCGAAATATATCCGAAAGGAAACTTGAGGAGCGGTGGTCAGAGCGACCCCATTCTAGACCAACTCATGTAAAAAATCTTTAGTCCAATTCGAAGGTCGTGTTCTCTTCGATAATAATTCGTGATTACTTTTATGAACCTCTTGTATGTGAAAAACAATATAAACCGAAATATATCGGAAAGGAAACTTGAGGAGAGGTGGTCAGAGTGACCCCATTCTAGACCAACTCTTGTAAAAAATCTTTCGTCCAATTCAAAGGTCGTGTTCTCTTCGATAATAATTCGTGATGACTTTTATGACCCTCTTGTATGTGAAAAAAAATATAAACCGAAATATATCGGAAAGGAAACTTGAGGAGCGGTGGTCAGACCGACCCCATTCTAGACCAACTCTTGTAAAAAATGTTTCGTCCAATTCGAAGGTCGTGTTCTCTTTGATAATAATTCGTGATGACTTTTACGACCCTCTAGTATGTGAAAAAAAAATATAAACCGAAATATATCGGAAAGGAAACTTGAGGAGCGGTGGTTAGAGCGACCCCATTCTAGACCAACTCTTGAAAAAAATCTTTCGTCCAATTCGAAGGGCGTGTTCTCTTTGATAATAAATCGTGATGACTTTTATGACCCTCAAGTATATGAAAAAAAATATGAATCGAAATATATCCGAAAGGAAACTTGAGGAGCGGTGGTCAGAGCGACCCCATTCTAGACCAACTCATGTAAAAAATCTTTAGTCCAATTCGAAGGTCGTGTTCTCTTCGATAATAATTCGTGATTACTTTTATGAACCTCTTGTATGTGAAAAACAATATAAACCGAAATATATTGGAAAGGAAACTTGAGGAGCGATGGTCAGAGCGACCCCATTCTAGACCAACTCTTGTAAAAAATCTTTCGTCCAATTCGAAGGTCGTGTTCTCTTTGATAATAATTCTTGATGACTTGTATCCCCCTCTAGTATGTGAAAAAAAATATAAACCGAAATATATCGCAAAGGAAACGTGAGGAGCGGTGGTCAGAGCGACCCCATTCTAGACCAACTCTTGTAAAAAATCTTTCGTCCAATTCGAATGTCGACTTCTCTTTGATAATGAATCGTGATGACTTTTACGATCCTCTAGTATGTGAAAAAAAATATAAACCGAAATATATCGGAAAGGAAACTTGAGGAGCGGTGGTCAGAGCGACCCCATTCTAGACCAACTCTTGTAAAAAATCTTTCGTCCAATTCGAAGATCGTGTCCTCTTTGATAATAATTCGTGATGACTTTTACGACCCTCTATTATGTGAAAAAAAATACAATCCGAAATATATCGGAAAGGAAACTTGAGGAGCGGTGGTCAGAGCGACCCCATTCTAGACCAAATCTTGTAAAAAATCTTTCGTCCAATTCGAAGATCGTGTCCTCTTTGATAATAATTCGTGATGACTTTTACGACCCTCGATTATGTAAAAAAAATACAATCCGAAATATATCGGAAAGGAAACTTGAGGAGCGGTGGTCAGAGCGACCCCATTGTAGACCAACTCTTGTAAAAAATCTTTCGTCCAATTCGAATGTCGTGTTCTCTTTGATAATAATTCGTGATAACTTTTACGACCCTCTAGTGTGTGAAAAAATATATAAACCGAAATATATCGGAGAGGAAACTTGAGGAGCGGTGGTCAGAGTGACCCCATTCTAGACCAACTCTTGTAAAAAACCTTTCGTCCAATTCGAAGGTCGTGTTCTCTTTGATAATAATTCGTGATGACTTTTACGACCCTCTAGTGTGTGAAAAAAAATATAAACCGAAATATAACGGAAAGGAAAATTGAAGAGCGGTGGTCAGAGTGACCCCATTCTAGACCAACTCTTGTAAAAAATCTTTCTTCCAATTCGAAGGTCGTGTTCTCTTCGATAATGAATCGTGATGACATTTACGACCCTCTAGTATGTGAAAAAATATATAAACCGAAATATATCGGAAAGGAAACTTGAGGAGCGGTGGTCAGAGCGACCCCATTCTAGGTCCAATTCGAAGGTCGTGTTCTCTTCGATAATAATTCGTGATGACTTTTATGAACCTCTTGTATGTGAAAAAAAATATAAACCGAAATATATTGGAAAGGAAACTTGAGTAGCGATGGTCAGAGCGACCCCATTCTAGACCAATTCTTTCAAAAAATCTTTCGTCCAATTCGAAGGTCGTGTTCTCTTTGATAATAATTCGTGATGACTTTTATCACCCTCTAGTATGTGAAAAAAAATATAAACCGAAATATATCGGAAAGGAAACTTGAGGAGCGGTGGTGAGACCGACCCCATTCTAGACCAACTCTTGTAAAAAATGTTTCGTCCAATTCGAATGTCGTGTTCTCTTTCATAATGAATCCTGATGACTTTTATGACCCTCTAGTATGTGAAAAAAATATAAACCGAAATATGTCGGAAAGGAAACTTGAGGAGCGGTGGTCAGAGCGACCCCATTCTAGACCAACTCTTGTAATAAATCTTTCGTCCAATTCGAAGGTCGTGTTCTCTTTGATAATGAATCGTGATGACTTTTACGACACTCTAGTGTGTCAAAAAAAATATAAACGGAAATATGTCGGAAAGGAAACTTGAGGAGCGGTGGTCACAGCGACCCCATTCTAGACCAACTCTTGTAAAAAATCTTTCGTCCAATTCGAAGGTCGTGTTCTCTTTGATAATAATTCGTGATGACTTTTACGACCCTCTAGTATGTGAAAAAATATATAAACCGAAATATATCGGAAAGGAAACTTGAGGAGCGGTGGTCAGAGCGACCCGATTCTAGACTGACTCATGTAAAAAATCTTTCGTCGAATTCGAAGGTCGTGTTCTCTTTGATAATAATTCGTGAAGACTTTTATGACCCTCTAGTATGTGAAAAAAAATATAAACCGAAATATATCTGAAAGGAAACGTGAGGAGCGGTGGTCAGAGCGACCCCATTCTAGACCAACTCTTGTAAAAAATCTTTCGTCCAATTCGAATGTCGAGTTCTCTTTGATAATAAATCGTGATGACTTTTACGATCCTCTAGTATGTGAAAAAAAATATAAACCGAAATATATCGGAAAGGAAACTTGAGGAGCGGTGGTCAGAGCGACCCCATTCTAGACCAACTCTTGTAAAAAATCTTTCGTCCAATTCGAAGATCGTGTGCTCTTTGATAATAATTCGTGATGACTTTTACGACCCTCGATTATGTAAAAAAAATACAATCCGAAATATATCGGAAAGGAAACTTGAGGAGCGGTGGTCAGAGCGACCCCATTGTAGACCAACTCTTGTAAAAAATCTTTCGTCCAATTCGAAGGTCGTGTTCTCTTTGATAATAATTCGTGATGACTTTTATGACCCTCTAGTATGTGAAAAAAAATATAAACCGAAATATATCGGAAAGGAAACTTGAGGAGCGGTGGTCAGAGCGACCCGATTCTAGACTAACTCATGTAAAAAATCTTTCGTCGAATTCGAATGTCGAGTTCTCTTCGATAATGAATCGTGATGACTTTTACGATCCTCTAGTATGTGAAAAAAAATATAAACCGAAATATATCGGAAAGGAAACTTGAGGAGCGGTGGTCAGAGCGACCCCATTCTAGACCAACTCTTGTAAAAAATCTTTCGTCCAATTCGAAGGTCGTATTCTCTTTGATAATAATTCGAGATTACTTTTATGATCCTGTAGTGTGTGAAAAAATATATAAACCGAAATATATCGGAAAGGAAACTTGAGGACCGGTGGTCAGAGCGACCCCATTCTAGACCAACTCTTGTAAAAAATCTTTCGTCCAATTCGAAGGTCGCGTTCTCTTTGATAATAATTCGTGATGACATTTACGACCCTCTAGTATGTGAAAAAATATATAAACCGAAATATATCGGAAAGGAAACTTGAGGAGCGGTGGTCAGAGCGACCCCATTCTAGACCAACTCTTGTAAAAAATCTTTGATAATAATTCGTGATGACTTTTACGACCCTCTAGTGTGTGAAAAAAAATATAAACCGAAATATATTGGAAAGGAAACTTGAGTAGCGATGGTCAGAGCGACCCCATTCTAGACCAACTCTTTTAAAAAATCTTTCGTCCAATTCGAAGGTCGTGTTCTCTTTGATAATAATTCGTGATGACTTTTATCACCCTCTAGTATGTGAAAAAAAATATAAACCGAAATATATCGGAAAGGAAACTTGAGGAACGGTGGTGAGACCGACCCCATTCTAGACCAACTCTTGTAAAAAATCTTTCGTCCAATTCAAAGGTCGTGTTCTCTTCGATAATAATTCGTGATGACTTTTATGACCCTCTTGTATGTGAAAAAAAATATAAACCGAAATATATCGGAAAGGAAACTTGAGGAGCGGTGGTCAGACCGACCCCATTCTAGACCAACTCTTGTAAAAAATGTTTCGTCCAATTCGAATGTCGTGTTCTCTTTCATAATGAATCCTGATGACTTTTATGACCCTCTAGTATGTGAAAAAAATATAAACCGAAATATGTCGGAAAGGAAACTTGAGGAGCGGTGGTCAGAGCGACCCCATTCTAGACCAACTCTTGTAATAAATCTTTCGTCCAATTCGAAGGTCGTGTTCTCTTTGATAATGAATCGTGATGACTTTTACGACACTCTAGTGTGTGAAAAAAAATATAAACGGAAATATATCGGAAAGGAAACTTGAGGAGCGGTGGTCAGAGTGACCCCATTCTAGACCAACTCTTGTAAAAAATCTTTCGTCCAATTCGAAGGTCGTATTCTCTTTGATAATAATTCGAGATTACTTTTATGATCCTGTAGTGTGTGAAAAAATATATAAACCGAAATATATCGGAAAGGAAACTTGAGGAGCGGTGGTCAGAGCGACCCCATTCTAGACCAACTCTTGTAAAAAATCTTTCGTCCAATTCGAAGGTCGCGTTCTCTTTGATAATAATTCGTGATGACATTTACGACCCTCTAGTATGTGAAAAAATATATAAACCGAAATATATCCGAAAGGAAACTTGAGGAGCGGTGGTCAGAGCGACCCCATTGTAGGCCATCTCTTGTAAAAAATCTTTCTTCCAATTCGAAGGTCGTGTTCTCTTTGATAATGAATCGTGATGACTTTTACAACCCTCTAGTATGTGAAAAAATATATAAACCGAAATATATCGGAAAGGAAACTTGAGGAACGGTGGTGAGACCGACCCCATTCTAGACCAACTCTTGTAAAAAATGTTTGATAATAATTCGTGATGACTTTTACGACCCTCTAGTGTGTGAAAAAAAATATAAACCGAAATATATTGGAAAGGAAACTTGAGTAGCGATGGTCAGAGCGACCCCATTCTAGACCAACTCTTTTAAAAAATCTTTCGTCCAATTCGAAGGTCGTGTTCTCTTTGATAATAATTCGTGATGACTTTTATAACCCTCTAGTATGTGAAAAAAAATATAAACCGAAATATATCGGAAAGGAAACTTGAGGAACGGTGGTGAGACCGACCCCATTCTAGACCAACTCTTGTAAAAAATGTTTCGTCCAATTCGAATGTCGTGTTCTCTTTCATAATGAATCCTGATGACTTTTATGACCCTCTAGTATGTGAAAAAAATATAAACCGAAATATGTCGGAAAGGAAACTTGAGGAGCGGTGGTCAGAGCGACCCCATTCTAGACCAACTCTTGTAATAAATCTTTCGTCCAATTCGAAGGTCGTGTTCTCTTTGATAATGAATCGTGATGACTTTTACGACACTCTAGTGTGTGAAAAAAAATATAAACCGAAATATATCGGAAAGGGAACTTGAGGAGCGGTGGTCAGAGCGACCCCATTCTAGACCAACTCTTGTAAAAAATCTTTCGTCCAATTCGAAGGTCGTGTTCTCTTTGATAATAATTCTTGATGACTTTTACGACCCTATAGTATGTGAAAAAAAATTTTAACCGAAATATATCGGAAAGGAAACTTGAGGAGAGGTGGTCAGAGTGACCCCATTCTAGACCAAGTCTTGTAAAAAATCTTTCGTCGAATTCAAAGGTCGTGTTCTCTTCGATAATAATTCGTGATGACTTTTATGACCCTCTTGTATGTGAAAAAAAATATAAACCGAAATATATCGGAAAGGAAACTTGAGGAGCGGTGGTCAGACCGACCCCATTCTAGACCAACTCTTGTAAAAAATGTTTCGTCCAATTCGAAGGTCGTGTTCTCTTTGATAATAATTCGTGATGACTTTTACGACCCTCTAGTATGTGAAAAAAAAATATAAACCGAAATATATCGGAAAGGAAACTTGAGGAGCGGTGGTTAGAGCGACCCCATTCTCGACCAACTCTTGAAAAAAATCTTTCGTCCAATTCGAAGGGCGTGTTCTCTTTGATAATAAATCGTGATGACTTTTATGACCCTCTAGTATATGAAAAAAAATATGAATCGAAATATATCCGAAAGGAAACTTGAGGAGCGGTGGTCAGAGCGACCCCATTCTAGACCAACTCTTGTAAAAAATCTTTAGTCCAATTCGAAGGTCGCGTTCTCTTCGATAATAATTCGTGATTACTTTTATGATCCTGTAGTGTGTGAAAAAATATATAAACCGAAATATATCGGAAAGGAAACTTGAGGAGCGGTGGTCAGAGCGACCCCATTCTAGACCAACTCTTGTAAAAAATCTTTCGTCCAATTCGAAGGTCGCGTTCTCTTTGATAATAATTCGTGATGACTTTTACGACCCTCTAGTATGTGAAAAAATATATAAACCGAAATATATCGTTAACGAAACTTGAGGAGCGGTGGTCAGAGCGACCCCATTCTAGACCAACTCTTGTAAAAAATCTTTCGTCCAATTCGAAGGTCGTGTTCTCTTTGATAATAATTCGTGATGACATTTACGACCCTCTAGTATGTGAAAAAAATATATAAACCGAAATATATCCGAAAGGAAACTTGAGGAGCGGTGGTCAGAGCGACCCCATTGTAGGCCAACTCTTGTAAAAAATCTTTCTTCCAATTCGAAGGTCGTGTTCTCTTTGATAATGAATCGTGATGACTTTTACAATCCTCTAGTATGTGAAAAAATATATAAACCGAAATATATCGGAAAGGAAACTTGAGGAGCGGTGGTCAGAGCGACCCCATTCTAGACCAACTCTTGTAAAAAATCTTTGATAATAATTCGTGATGACTTTTACGACCCTCTAGTGTGTGAAAAAAATATAAACCGAAATATATCGGAAAGGAAACTTGAGGAGCGGTGGTCACAGCGACCCCATTCTAGACCAACTGTTGTAAAAAATCTTTCGTCCAATTCGAAGGTCGTGTTCTCTTTGGTAATAATTCGTGATGACTTTTACGACCCTCTAGTATGTGAAAAAATATATAAACCGAAATATATGGGAAAGGAAACTTCAGGAGCGGTGGTCAGAGCGACCCCATTCTAGACCAACTCTTGTAAAAAATCTTTCGTCCAATTCGAAGGTCGTGTTCTGTTTGATAATAATTCGTGATGACTTTTACAACCCTCTAGTATGTGAAAAAATATATAAACCGAAATATATCGGAAAGGAAACTTGAGGAGCGGTGGTCAGAGCGACCCCATTGTAGGCCAACTCTTGTAAAAAATCTTTCGTCCAATTCAAAGGTCGTGTTCTCTTCGATAATAATTCGTGATGACTTTTATGACCCTCTTGTATGTGAAAAAAAATATAAACCGAAATATATCGGAAAGGAAACTTGAGGAGCGGTGGTCAGACCGACCCCATTCTAGACCAACTCTTGTAAAAAATGTGTCGTCCAATTCGAAGGTCGTGTTCTCTTTGATAATAATTCGTGATGACCTTTACGACCCTCTAGTATGTGAAAAAAAAATATAAACCGAAATATATCGGAAAGGAAACTTGAGGAGCGGTGGTTAGAGCGACCCCATTCTAGACCAACTCTTGAAAAAAATCTTTCGTCCAATTCGAAGGGCGTGTTCTCTTTGATAATAAATCGTGATGACTTTTATGACCCTCTAGTATATGAAAAAAAATATGAATCGAAATATATCCGAAAGGAAACTTGAGGAGCGGTGGTCAGAGCGACCCCATTCTAGACCAACTCATGTAAAAAATCTTTAGTCCAATTCGAAGGTCGTGTTCTCTTCGATAATAATTCGTGATTACTTTTATGAACCTCTTGTATGTGAAAAACAATATAAACCGAAATATATTGGAAAGGAAACTTGAGGAGCGATGGTCAGAGCGACCCCATTCTAGACCAACTCTTGTAAAAAATCTTTCGTCCAATTCGAAGGTCGTGTTCTCTTTGATAATAATTCTTGATGACTTGTATCACCCTCTAGTATGTGAAAAAAAATATAAACCGAAATATATCGGAAAGGAAACGTGAGGAGCGGTGGTCAGAGCGACCCCATTCTAGACCAACTCTTGTAAAAAATCTTTCGTCCAATTCGAATGTCGACTTCTCTTTGATAATGAATCGTGATGACTTTTACGATCCTCTAGTATGTGAAAAAAAATATAAACCGAAATATATCGGAAAGGAAACTTGAGGAGCGGTGGTCAGAGCGACCCCATTCTAGACCAACTCTTGTAAAAAATCTTTCGTCCAATTCGAAGATCGTGTCCTCTTTGATAATAATTCGTGATGACTTTTACGACCCTCTATTATGTGAAAAAAAATACAATCCGAAATATATCGGAAAGGAAACTTGAGGAGCGGTGGTCAGAGCGACCCCATTCTAGACCAAATCTTGTAAAAAATCTTTCGTCCAATTCGAAGATCGTGTCCTCTTTGATAATAATTCGTGATGACTTTTACGACCCTCGATTATGTAAAAAAAATACAATCCGAAATATATCGGAAAGGAAACTTGAGGAGCGGTGGTCAGAGCGACCCCATTGTAGACCAACTCTTGTAAAAAATCTTTCGTCCAATTCGAATGTCGTGTTCTCTTTGATAATAATTCGTGATAACTTTTACGACCCTCTAGTGTGTGAAAAAATATATAAACCGAAATATATCGGAGAGGAAACTTGAGGAGCGGTGGTCAGAGTGACCCCATTCTAGACCAACTCTTGTAAAAAACCTTTCGTCCAATTCGAAGGTCGTGTTCTCGTTGATAATAATTCGTGATGACTTTTACGACCCTCTAGTGTGTGAAAAAAAATATAAACCGAAATATAACGGAAAGGAAAATTGAAGAGCGGTGGTCAGAGTGACCCCATTCTAGACCAACTCTTGTAAAAAATCTTTCTTCCAATTCGAAGGTCGTGTTCTCTTCGATAATGAATCGTGATGACTTTTACGACCCTCTAGTATGTGAAAAAATATATAAACCGAAATATATCGGAAAGGAAACTTGAGGAGCGGTGGTCAGAGCGACCCCATTCTAGGTCCAATTCGAAGGTCGTGTTCTCTTCGATAATAATTCGTGATGACTTTTATGAACCTCTTGTAT
This sequence comes from Oxytorus armatus, assembly GCA_958009045.1. Lineage (NCBI taxonomy): Eukaryota > Metazoa > Arthropoda > Insecta > Hymenoptera > Ichneumonidae > Oxytorus > Oxytorus armatus. The sequence goes on along the minus strand of OY253748.1, from coordinate 11,562,424 downwards.
GTGAAAAAAAATATAAACCGAAATATATTGGAAAGGAAACTTGAGTAGCGATGGTCAGAGCGACCCCATTCTAGACCAACTCTTTTAAAAAATCTTTCGTCCAATTCGAAGGTCGTGTTCTCTTTGATAATAATTCGTGATGACTTTTATCACCCTCTAGTATGTGAAAAAAAATATAAACCGAAATATATCGGAAAGGAAACTTGAGGAGCGGTGGTGAGGCCGACCCCATTCTAGACCAACTCTTGTAAAAAATGTTTGGTCCAATTCGAATGTCGTGTTCTCTTTCATAATGAATCCTGATGACTTTTATGACCCTCTAGTATGTGAAAAAAATATAAACCGAAATATGTCGGAAAGGAAACTTGAGGAGCGGTGGTCAGAGCGACCCCATTCTAGACCAACTCTTGTAATAAATCTTTCGTCCAATTCGAAGGTCGTGTTCTCTTTGATAATGAATCGTGATGACTTTTACGACACTCTAGTGTGTCAAAAAAAATATAAACGGAAATATATCGGAAAGGAAACTTGAGGAGCGGTGGTCACAGCGACCCCATTCTAGACCAACTCTTGTAAAAAATCTTTCGTCCAATTCGAAGGTCGTGTTCTCTTTGATAATAATTCGTGATGACTTTTACGACCCTCTAGTATGTGAAAAAATATATAAACCGAAATATATCGGAAAGGAAACTTGAGGAGCGGTGGTCAGAGCGACCCGATTCTAGACTAACTCATGTAAAAAATCTTTCGTCGAATTCGAAGGTCGTGTTCTCTTTGATAATAATTCGTGAAGACTTTTATGACCCTCTAGTATGTGAAAAAAAATATAAACCGAAATATATCTGAAAGGAAACGTGAGGAGCGGTGGTCAGAGCGACCCCATTCTAGACCAACTCTTGTAAAAAATCTTTCGTCCAATTCGAATGTCGAGTTCTCTTTGATAATGAATCGTGATGACTTTTACGATCCTCTAGTATGTGAAAAAAAATATAAACCGAAATATATCGGAAAGGAAACTTGAGGAGCGGTGGTCAGAGCGACCCCATTCTAGACCAACTCTTGTAAAAAATCTTTCGTCCAATTCGAAGATCGTGTCCTCTTTGATAATAATTCGTGATGACTTTTACGACCCTCGATTATGTAAAAAAAATACAATCCGAAATATATCGGAAAGGAAACTTGAGGAGCGGTGGTCAGAGCGACCCCATTGTAGACCAACTCTTGTAAAAAATCTTTCGTCCAATTCGAAGGTCGTGTTCTCTTTGATAATAATTCGTGATAACTTTTACGACCCTCTAGTGTGTGAAAAAATATATAAACCGAAATATATCGGAGAGGAAACTTGAGGAGCGGTGGTCAGAGTGACCCCATTCTAGACCAACTCTTGTAAAAAATCTTTCGTCCAATTCGAAGGTCGTGTTCTCTTTGATAATAATTCTTGATGACTTTTACGACCCTATAGTATGTGAAAAAAAATTTTAACCGAAATATATCGGAAAGGAAACTTGAGGAGAGGTGGTCAGAGTGACCCCATTCTAGACCAACTCTTGTAAAAAATCTTTCGTCCAATTCAAAGGTCGTGTTCTCTTCGATAATAATTCGTGATGACTTTTATGACCCTCTTGTATGTGAAAAAAAATATAAACCGAAATATATCGGAAAGGAAACTTGAGGAGCGGTGGTCAGACCGACCCCATTCTAGACCAACTCTTGTAAAAAATGTTTCGTCCAATTCGAAGATCGTGTCCTCTTTGATAATAATTCGTGATGACTTTTATGACCCTCTAGTATGTGAAAAAAATATAAACCGAAATATATTGGAAAGGAAACTTGAGTAGCGATGGTCAGAGCGACCCCATTCTAGACCAACTCTTTTAAAAAATCTTTCGTCCAATTCAAAGGTCGTGTTCTCTTCGATAATAATTCGTGATGACTTTTATGACCCTCTTGTATGTGAAAAAAAATATAAACCGAAATATATCGGAAAGGAAACTTGAGGAGCGGTGGTCAGACCGACCCCATTCTAGACCAACTCTTGTAAAAAATCTTTCTTCCAATTCGAAGATCGTGTTCTCTTCGATAATGAATCGGGATGACTTTTACGACCCTCTAGTATGTGAAAAAATATATAAACCGAAATATATCGGAAAGGAAACTTGAGGGGCGGTGGTCAGAGCGACCCCATTCTAGGTCCAATTCGAAGGTCGTGTTCTCTTCGATAATAATTCGTGATGACTTTTATGAACCTCTTGTATGTAAAAAAAAATATAAACCGAAATATATTGGAAAGGAAACTTGAGTAGCGATGGTCAGAGCGACCCCATTCTAGACCAACTCTTTTAAAAAATCTTTCGTCCAATTCGAAGGTCGTGTTCTCTTTGATAATAATTCGTGATGACTTTTATCACCCTCTAGTATGTGAAAAAAAATATAAACCGAAATATATCGGAAAGGAAACTTGAGGAGCGGTGGTGAGACCGACCCCATTCTAGACCAACTCTTGTAAAAAATGTTTCGTCCAATTCGAATGTCGTGTTCTCTTTCATAATGAATCCTGATGACTTTTATGACCCTCTAGTATGTGAAAAAGATATAAACCGAAATATGTCGGAAAGGAAACTTGAGGAGCGGTGGTCAGAGCGACCCCATTCTAGACCAACTCTTGTAATAAATCTTTCGTCCAATTCGAAGGTCGTGTTCTCTTTGATAATGAATCGTGATGACTTTTACGACACTCTAGTGTGTGAAAAAAAATATAAACGGAAATATATCGGAAAGGAAACTTGAGGAGCGGTGGTCAGAGTGACCCCATTCTAGACCAACTCTTGTAAAAAATCTTTCGTCCAATTCGAAGGTCGTATTCTCTTTGATAATAATTCGAGATTACTTTTATGATCCTGTAGTGTGTGAAAAAATATATAAACCGAAATATATCGGAAAGGAAACTTGAGGAGCGGTGGTCAGAGCGACCCCATTCTAGACCAACTCTTGTAAAAAATCTTTCGTCCAATTCGAAGGTCGCGTTCTCTTTGATAATAATTCGTGATGACATTTACGACCCTCTAGTATGTGAAAAAATATATAAACCGAAATATATCGGAAAGGAAACTTGAGGAGCGGTGGTCAGAGCGACCCCATTCTAGACCAACTCTTGTAAAAAATCTTTGATAATAATTCGTGATGACTTTTACGACCCTCTAGTGTGTGAAAAAAAATATAAACCGAAATATATTGGAAAGGAAACTTGAGTAGCGATGGTCAGAGCGACCCCATTCTAGACCAACTCTTTTAAAAAATCTTTCGTCCAATTCGAAGGTCGTGTTCTCTTTGATAATAATTCGTGATGACTTTTATCACCCTCTAGTATGTGAAAAAAAATATAAACCGAAATATATCGGAAAGGAAACTTGAGGAACGGTGGTGAGACCGACCCCATTCTACACCAACTCTTGTAAAAAATCTTTCGTCCAATTCAAAGGTCGTGTTCTCTTCGATAATAATTCGTGATGACTTTTATGACCCTCTTGTATGTGAAAAAAAATATAAACCGAAATATATCGGAAAGGAAACTTGAGGAGCGGTGGTCAGACCGACCCCATTCTAGACCAACTCTTGTAAAAAATGTTTCGTCCAATTCGAATGTCGTGTTCTCTTTCATAATGAATCCTGATGACTTTTATGACCCTCTAGTATGTGAAAAAAATATAAACCGAAATATGTCGGAAAGGAAACTTGAGGAGCGGTGGTCAGAGCGACCCCATTCTAGACCAACTCTTGTAATAAATCTTTCGTCCAATTCGAAGGTCGTGTTCTCTTTGATAATGAATCGTGATGACTTTTACGACACTCTAGTGTGTGAAAAAAAATATAAACGGAAATATATCGGAAAGGAAACTTGAGGAGCGGTGGTCAGAGTGACCCCATTCTAGACCAACTCTTGTAAAAAATCTTTCGTCCAATTCGAAGGTCGTATTCTCTTTGATAATAATTCGAGATTACTTTTATGATCCTGTAGTGTGTGAAAAAATATATAAACCGAAATATATCGGAAAGGAAACTTGAGGAGCGGTGGTCAGAGCGACCCCATTCTAGACCAACTCTTGTAAAAAATCTTTCGTCCAATTCGAAGGTCGCGTTCTCTTTGATAATAATTCGTGATGACATTTACGACCCTCTAGTATGTGAAAAAATAAATAAACCGAAATATATCCGAAAGGAAACTTGAGGAGCGGTGGTCAGAGCGACCCCATTGTAGGCCAACTCTTGTAAAAAATCTTTCTTCCAATTCGAAGGTCGCGTTCTCTTTGATAATGAATCGTGATGACTTTTACAACCCTCTAGTATGTGAAAAAATATATAAACCGAAATATATCGGAAAGGAAACTTGAGGAGCGGTGGTCAGAGCGACCCCATTCTAGACCAACTCTTGTAAAAAATCTTTGATAATAATTCGTGATGACTTTTACGACCCTCTAGTGTGTGAAAAAAAATATAAACCGAAATATATTGGAAAGGAAACTTGAGTAGCGATGGTCAGAGCGACCCCATTCTAGACCAACTCTTTTAAAAAATCTTTCGTCCAATTCGAAGGTCGTGTTCTCTTTGATAATAATTCGTGATGACTTTTATCACCCTCTAGTATGTGAAAAAAAATATAAACCGAAATATATCGGAAAGGAAACTTGAGGAACGGTGGTGAGACCGACCCCATTCTAGACCAACTCTTGTAAAAAATGTTTCGTCCAATTCGAATGTCGTGTTCTCTTTCATAATGAATCCTGATGACTTTTATGACCCTCTAGTATGTGAAAAAAATATAAACCGAAATATGTCGGAAAGGAAACTTGAGGAGCGGTGGTCAGAGCGACCCCATTCTAGACCAACTCTTGTAATAAACCTTTCGTCCAATTCGAAGGTCGTGTTCTCTTTGATAATGAATCGTAATGACTTTTACGACACTCTAGTGTGTGAAAAAAAATATAAACCGAAATATATCGGAAAGGAAACTTGAGGAGCGGTGGTCAGAGCGACCCCATTCTAGACCAACTCTTGTAAAAAATCTTTCGTCCAATTCGAAGGTCGTGTTCTCTTTGATAATAATTCTTGATGACTTTTACGATCCTATAGTATGTGAAAAAAAATTTTAACCGAAATATATCGGAAAGGAAACTTGAGGAGAGGTGGTCAGAGTGACCCCATTCTAGACCAACTCTTGTAAAAAATCTTTCGTCCAATTCAAAGGTCGTGTTCTCTTCGATAATAATTCGTGATGACTTTTATGACCCTCTTGTATGTGAAAAAAAATATAAACCGAAATATATCGGAAAGGAAACTTGAGGAGCGGTGGTCAGACCGACCCCATTCTAGACCAACTCTTGTAAAAAATGTTTCGTCCAATTCGAAGGTCGTGTTCTCTTTGATAATAATTCGTGATGACTTTTACGACCCTCTAGTATGTGAAAAAAAAATATAAACCGAAATATATCGGAAAGGAAACTTGAGGAGCGGTGGTTAGAGCGACCCCATTCTCGACCAACTCTTGAAAAAAATCTTTCGTCCAATTCGAAGGGCGTGTTCTCTTTGATAATAAATCGTGATGACTTTTATGACCCTCTAGTATATGAAAAAAAATATGAATCGAAATATATCCGAAAGGAAACTTGAGGAGCGGTGGTCAGAGCGACCCCATTCTAGACCAACTCTTGTAAAAAATCTTTAGTCCAATTCGAAGGTCGTGTTCTCTTCGATAATAATTCGTGATTACTTTTATGATCCTGTAGTGTGTGAAAAAATATATAAACCGAAATATATCCGAAAGGAAACTTGAGGAGCGGTGGTCAGAGCGACCCCATTCTAGACCAACTCTTGTAAAAAATCTTTCGACCAATTCGAAGGTCGCGTTCTCTTTGATAATAATTCGTGATGACTTTTACGACCCTCTAGTATGTGAAAAAATATATAAACCGAAATATATCGGAAACGAAACTTGAGGAGCGGTGGTCAGAGCGACCCCATTCTAGACCAACTCTTGTAAAAAATCTTTGATAATAATTCGTGATGACTTTTACGACCCTCTAGTGTGTGAAAAAAAATATAAACCGAAATATATCGGAAAGGAAACTTGAGGAGCGGTGGTCACAGCGACCCCATTCTAGACCAACTCTTGTAAAAAATCTTTCGTCCAATTCGAAGGTCGTGTTCTCTTTGGTAATAATTCGTGATGACTTTTACGACCCTCTAGTATGTGAAAAAATATATAAACCGAAATATATCGGAAAGGAAACTTCAGGAGCGGTGGTCAGAGCGACCCCATTCTAGACCAACTCTTGTAAAAAATCTTTCGTCCAATTCGAAGGTCGTGTTCTGTTTGATAATAATTCGTGATGACTTTTACGACCCTCTAGTATGTGAAAAAATATATAAACCGAAATATATCGGAAAGGAAACTTGAGGAGCGGTGGTCAGATCGACCCCATTGTAGGCCAACTCTTGTAAAAAATCTTTCGTCCAATTCAAAGGTCGTGTTCTCTTCGATAATAATTCGTGATGACTTTTATGACCCTCTTGTATGTGAAAAAAAATATAAACCGAAATATATCGGAAAGGAAACTTGAGGAGCGGTGGTCAGACCGACCCCATTCTAGACCAACTCTTGTAAAAAATGTTTCGTCCAATTCGAAGGTCGTGTTCTCTTTGATAATAATTCGTGATGACTTTTACGACCCTCTAGTATGTGAAAAAAAAATATAAACCGAAATATATCGGAAAGGAAACTTGAGGAGCGGTGGTTAGAGCGACCCCATTCTCGACCAACTCTTGAAAAAAATCTTTCGTCCAATTCGAAGGGCGTGTTCTCTTTGATAATAAATCGTGATGACTTTTATGACCCTCTAGTATATGAAAAAAAATATGAATCGAATTATATCCGAAAGGAAACTTGAGGAGCGGTGGTCAGAGCGACCCCATTCTAGACCAACTCTTGTAAAAAATCTTTAGCCCAATTCGAAGGTCGTGTTCTCTTCGATAATAATTCGTGATTACTTTTATGATCCTGTAGTGTGTGAAAAAATATATAAACCGAAATATATCGGAAAGGAAACTTGAGGAGCGGTGGTCAGAGCGACCCCATTCTAGACCAACTCTTGTAAAAAATCTTTCGTCCAATTCGAAGGTCGCGTTCTCTTTGATAATAATTCGTGATGACTTTTACGACCCTCTAGTATGTGAAAAAATATATAAACCGAAATATATCGGAAACGAAACTTGAGGAGCGGTGGTCAGAGCGACCCCATTCTAGACCAACTCTTGTAAAAAATCTTTCGTCCAATTCGAAGGTCGTGTTCTCTTTGATAATAATTCGTGGTGACATTTACGACCCTCTAGTATGTGAAAAAATATATAAACCGAAATATATACGAAAGGAAACTTGAGGAGCGGTGGTCAGAGCGACCCCATTGTAGGCCAACTCTTGTAAAAAATCTTTCTTCCAATTCGAAGGTCGTGTTCTCTTTGATAATGAATCGTGATGACTTTTACAACCCTCTAGTATGTGAAAAAATATATAAACCGAAATATATCGGAAAGGAAACTTGAGGAGCGGTGGTCAGAGCGACCCCATTCTAGACCAACTCTTGTAAAAAATCTTTGATAATAATTCGTGATGACTTTTACGACCCTCTAGTGTGTGAAAAAAAATATAGACTGAAATATATCGGAAAGGAAACTTGAGGAGCGGTGGTCACAGCGACCCCATTCTAGACCAACTCTTTTAAAAAATCTTTCGTCCAATTCGAAGGTCGTGTTCTCTTTGATAATAATTCGTGAAGACTTTTACCACCCTCTAGTAACTGAAAAAAAAATATAAACCGAAATATATCGGAAAGGAAACTTGAGGAGCGGTGGTTAGAGCGACCCCATTCTCGACCAACTCTTGAAAAAAATCTTTCGTCCAATTCGAAGGGCGTGTTCTCTTTGATAATAAATCGTGATGACTTTTATGACCCTCTAGTATATGAAAAAAAATATGAATCGAAATATATCCGAAAGGAAACTTGAGGAGCGGTGGTCAGAGCGACCCCATTCTAGACCAACTCTTGTAAAAAATCTTTAGTCCAATTCGAAGGTCGTGTTCTCTTCGATAACAATTCGTGATTACTTTTATGATCCTGTAGTGTGTGAAAAAATATATAAACCGAAATATATCGGAAAGGAAACTTGAGGAGCGGTGGTCAGAGCGACCCCATTCTAGACCAACTCTTGTAAAAAATCTTTCGTCCAATTCGAAGGTCGCGTTCTCTTTGATAATAATTCGTGATGACTTTTACGACCCTCTAGTATGTGAAAAAATATATAAACCGAAATATATCCGAAAGGAAACTTGAGGAGCGGTGGTCAGAGCGACCCCATTCTAGACCAACTCTTGTAAAAAATCTTTCGTCCAATTCGAAGGTCGCGTTCTCTTTGATAATAATTCGTGATGACTTTTACGACCCTCTAGTATGTGAAAAAATATATAAACCGAAATATATCGGAAACGAAACTTGAGGAGCGGTGGTCAGAGTGACCCCATTCTAGACCAACTCTTGTAAAAAATCTTTCGTCCAATTCGAAGGTCGTGTTCTCTTTGATAATAATTCGTGATGACATTTACGACCCTCTAGTATGTGAAAAAATATATAAACCGAAATATATCCGAAAGGAAACTTGAGGAGCGGTGGTCAGAGCGACCCCATTGTAGGCCAACTCTTGTAAAAAATCTTTCTTCCAATTCGAAGGTCGTGTTCTCTTTGATAATGAATCGTGATGACTTTTACAATCCTCTAGTATGTGAAAATATATATAAACCGAAATATATCGGAAAGGAAACTTGAGGAGCGGTGGTCAGAGCGACCCCATTCTAGACCAACTCTTGTAAAAAATCTTTGATAATAATTCGTGATGACTTTTACGACCCTCTAGTGTGTGAAAAAAAATATAAACCGAAATATATCGGAAAGGAAACTTGAGGAGCGGTGGTCACAGCGACCCCATTCTAGACCAACTCTTGTAAAAAATCTTTCGTCCAATTCGAAGGTCGTGTTCTCTTTGGTAATAATTCGTGATGACTTTTACGACCCTCTAGTATGTGAAAAAATATATAAACCGAAATATATCGGAAAGGAAACTTCAGGAGCGGTGGTCAGAGCGACCCCATTCTAGACCAACTCTTGTAAAAAATCTTTCGTCCAATTCGAAGGTCGTGTTCTGTTTGATAATAATTCGTGATGACTTTTACGACCCTCTAGTATGTGAAAAAATATATAAACCGAAATATATCGGAAAGGAAACTTGAGGAGCGGTGGTCAGAGCGACCCCATTGTAGGCCAACTCTTGTAAAAAATCTTTCGTCCAATTCAAAGGTCATGTTCTCTTCGATAATAATTCGTGATGACTTTTATGACCCTATTGTATGTGAAAAAAAATATAAACCGAAATATATCGGAAAGGAAACTTGAGGAGCGGTGGTCAGACCGACCCCATTCTAGACCAACTCTTGTAAAAAATGTTTCGTCCAATTCGAAGGTCGTGTTCTCTTTGATAATAATTCGTGATGACTTTTACGACCCTCTAGTATGTGAAAAAAAAATATAAACCGAAATATATCGGAAAGGAAACTTGAGGAGCGGTGGTTAGAGCGACCCCATTCTCGACCAACTCTTGAAAAAAATCTTTCGTCCAATTCGAAGGGCGTGTTCTCTTTGATAATAAATCGTGATGACTTTTATGACCCTCTAGTATATGAAAAAAAATATGAATCGAAATATATCCGAAAGGAAACTTGAGGAGCGGTGGTCAGAGCGACCACATTCTAGACCAACTCTTGTAAAAAATCTTTAGTCCAATTCGAAGGTCGTGTTCTCTTCGATAATAATTCGTGATTACTTTTATGATCCTGTAGTGTGTGAAAAAATATATAAACCGAAATATATCGGAAAGGAAACTTGAGGAGCGGTGGTCAGAGCGACCCCATTCTAGACCAACTCTTGTAAAAAATCTTTCGTCCAATTCGAAGGTCGCGTTCTCTTTGATAATAATTCGTGATGACTTTTACGACCCTCTAGTATGTGAAAAAATATATAAACCGAAATATATCGGAAACGAAACTTGAGGAGCGGTGGTCAGAGCGACCCCATTCTAGACCAACTCTTGTAAAAAATCTTTCGTCCAATTCGAAGGTCGTGTTCTCTTTGATAATAATTCGTGATGACATTTACGACCCTCTAGTATGTGAAAAAATATATAAACCGAAATATATCCGAAAGGAAACTTGAGGAGCGGTGGTCAGAGCGACCCCATTGTAGGCCAACTCTTGTAAAAAATCTTTCTTCCAATTCGAAGGTCGTGTTCTCTTTGATAATGAATCGTGATGACTTTTACAACCCTCTAGTATGTGAAAAAATATATAAACCGAAATATATCGGAAAGGAAACTTGAGGAGCGGTGGTCAGAGCGACCCCATTCTAGACCAACTCTTGTAAAAAATCTTTGATAATAATTCGTGATGAATTTTACGACCCTCTAGTGTGTAAAAAAAAATATAAACCGAAATATATCGGAAAGGAAACTTGAGGAGCGGTGGTCACAGCGACCCCATTCTAGACCAACTCTTGTAAAAAATGTTTCGTCCAATTCGAAGGTCGTGTTCTCTTTGATAATAATTCGTGATGACTTTTACGACCCTCTAGTATGTGAAAAAAAAATATAAACCGAAATATATCGGAAAGGAAACTTGAGGAGCGGTGGTTAGAGCGACCCCATTCTCGACCAACTCTTGAAAAAAATCTTTCGTCCAATTCAAAGGTCGTGTTCTCTTCGATAATAATTCGTGATGACTTTTATGACCCTCTTGTATGTGAAAAAAAATATAAACCGAAATATATCGGAAAGGAAACTTGAGGAGCGGTGGTCAGACCGACCCCATTCTAGACCAACTCTTGTAAAAAATGTTTCGTCCAATTCGAATGTCGTGTTCTCTTTCATAATGAATCCTGATGACTTTTATGACCCTCTAGTATGTGAAAAAAATATAAACCGAAATATGTCGGAAAGGAAACTTGAGGAGCGGTGGTCAGAGCGACCCCATTCTAGACCAACTCTTGTAATAAATCTTTCGTCCAATTCGAAGGTCGTGTTCTCTTTGATAATGAATCGTGATGACTTTTACGACACTCTAGTGTGTGAAAAAAAATATAAACGGAAATATATCGGAAAGGAAACTTGAGGAGCGGTGGTCAGAGTGACCCCATTCTAGACCAACTCTTGTAAAAAATCTTTCGTCCAATTCGAAGGTCGTATTCTCTTTGATAATAATTCGAGATTACTTTTATGATCCTGTAGTGTGTGAAAAAATATATAAACCGAAATATATCGGAAAGGAAACTTGAGGAGCGGTGGTCAGAGCGACCCCATTCTAGACCAACTCTTGTAAAAAATCTTTCGTCCAATTCGAAGGTCGCGTTCTCTTTGATAATAATTCGTGATGACATTTACGACCCTCTAGTATGTGAAAAAATAAATAAACCGAAATATATCCGAAAGGAAACTTGAGGAGCGGTGGTCAGAGCGACCCCATTGTAGGCCAACTCTTGTAAAAAATCTTTCTTCCAATTCGAAGGTCGCGTTCTCTTTGATAATGAATCGTGATGACTTTTACAACCCTCTAGTATGTGAAAAAATATATAAACCGAAATATATCGGAAAGGAAACTTGAGGAGCGGTGGTCAGAGCGACCCCATTCTAGACCAACTCTTGTAAAAAATCTTTGATAATAATTCGTGATGACTTTTACGACCCTCTAGTGTGTGAAAAAAAATATAAACCGAAATATATTGGAAAGGAAACTTGAGTAGCGATGGTCAGAGCGACCCCATTCTAGACCAACTCTTTTAAAAAATCTTTCGTCCAATTCGAAGGTCGTGTTCTCTTTGATAATAATTCGTGATGACTTTTATCACCCTCTAGTATGTGAAAAAAAATATAAACCGAAATATATCGGAAAGGAAACTTGAGGAACGGTGGTGAGACCGACCCCATTCTAGACCAACTCTTGTAAAAAATGTTTCGTCCAATTCGAATGTCGTGTTCTCTTTCATAATGAATCCTGATGACTTTTATGACCCTCTAGTATGTGAAAAAAATATAAACCGAAATATGTCGGAAAGGAAACTTGAGGAGCGGTGGTCAGAGCGACCCCATTCTAGACCAACTCTTGTAATAAACCTTTCGTCCAATTCGAAGGTCGTGTTCTCTTTGATAATGAATCGTAATGACTTTTACGACACTCTAGTGTGTGAAAAAAAATATAAACCGAAATATATCGGAAAGGAAACTTGAGGAGCGGTGGTCAGAGCGACCCCATTCTAGACCAACTCTTGTAAAAAATCTTTCGTCCAATTCGAAGGTCGTGTTCTCTTTGATAATAATTCTTGATGACTTTTACGATCCTATAGTATGTGAAAAAAAATTTTAACCGAAATATATCGGAAAGGAAACTTGAGGAGAGGTGGTCAGAGTGACCCCATTCTAGACCAACTCTTGTAAAAAATCTTTCGTCCAATTCAAAGGTCGTGTTCTCTTCGATAATAATTCGTGATGACTTTTATGACCCTCTTGTATGTGAAAAAAAATATAAACCGAAATATATCGGAAAGGAAACTTGAGGAGCGGTGGTCAGACCGACCCCATTCTAGACCAACTCTTGTAAAAAATGTTTCGTCCAATTCGAAGGTCGTGTTCTCTTTGATAATAATTCGTGATGACTTTTACGACCCTCTAGTATGTGAAAAAAAAATATAAACCGAAATATATCGGAAAGGAAACTTGAGGAGCGGTGGTTAGAGCGACCCCATTCTCGACCAACTCTTGAAAAAAATCTTTCGTCCAATTCGAAGGGCGTGTTCTCTTTGATAATAAATCGTGATGACTTTTATGACCCTCTAGTATATGAAAAAAAATATGAATCGAAATATATCCGAAAGGAAACTTGAGGAGCGGTGGTCAGAGCGACCCCATTCTAGACCAACTCTTGTAAAAAATCTTTAGTCCAATTCGAAGGTCGTGTTCTCTTCGATAATAATTCGTGATTACTTTTATGATCCTGTAGTGTGTGAAAAAATATATAAACCGAAATATATCCGAAAGGAAACTTGAGGAGCGGTGGTCAGAGCGACCCCATTCTAGACCAACTCTTGTAAAAAATCTTTCGACCAATTCGAAGGTCGCGTTCTCTTTGATAATAATTCGTGATGACTTTTACGACCCTCTAGTATGTGAAAAAATATATAAACCGAAATATATCGGAAACGAAACTTGAGGAGCGGTGGTCAGAGCGACCCCATTCTAGACCAACTCTTGTAAAAAATCTTTGATAATAATTCGTGATGACTTTTACGACCCTCTAGTGTGTGAAAAAAAATATAAACCGAAATATATCGGAAAGGAAACTTGAGGAGCGGTGGTCACAGCGACCCCATTCTAGACCAACTCTTGTAAAAAATCTTTCGTCCAATTCGAAGGTCGTGTTCTCTTTGGTAATAATTCGTGATGACTTTTACGACCCTCTAGTATGTGAAAAAATATATAAACCGAAATATATCGGAAAGGAAACTTCAGGAGCGGTGGTCAGAGCGACCCCATTCTAGACCAACTCTTGTAAAAAATCTTTCGTCCAATTCGAAGGTCGTGTTCTGTTTGATAATAATTCGTGATGACTTTTACGACCCTCTAGTATGTGAAAAAATATATAAACCGAAATATATCGGAAAGGAAACTTGAGGAGCGGTGGTCAGATCGACCCCATTGTAGGCCAACTCTTGTAAAAAATCTTTCGTCCAATTCAAAGGTCGTGTTCTCTTCGATAATAATTCGTGATGACTTTTATGACCCTCTTGTATGTGAAAAAAAATATAAACCGAAATATATCGGAAAGGAAACTTGAGGAGCGGTGGTCAGACCGACCCCATTCTAGACCAACTCTTGTAAAAAATGTTTCGTCCAATTCGAAGGTCGTGTTCTCTTTGATAATAATTCGTGATGACTTTTACGACCCTCTAGTATGTGAAAAAAAAATATAAACCGAAATATATCGGAAAGGAAACTTGAGGAGCGGTGGTTAGAGCGACCCCATTCTCGACCAACTCTTGAAAAAAATCTTTCGTCCAATTCGAAGGGCGTGTTCTCTTTGATAATAAATCGTGATGACTTTTATGACCCTCTAGTATATGAAAAAAAATATGAATCGAATTATATCCGAAAGGAAACTTGAGGAGCGGTGGTCAGAGCGACCCCATTCTAGACCAACTCTTGTAAAAAATCTTTAGCCCAATTCGAAGGTCGTGTTCTCTTCGATAATAATTCGTGATTACTTTTATGATCCTGTAGTGTGTGAAAAAATATATAAACCGAAATATATCGGAAAGGAAACTTGAGGAGCGGTGGTCAGAGCGACCCCATTCTAGACCAACTCTTGTAAAAAATCTTTCGTCCAATTCGAAGGTCGCGTTCTCTTTGATAATAATTCGTGATGACTTTTACGACCCTCTAGTATGTGAAAAAATATATAAACCGAAATATATCGGAAACGAAACTTGAGGAGCGGTGGTCAGAGCGACCCCATTCTAGACCAACTCTTGTAAAAAATCTTTCGTCCAATTCGAAGGTCGTGTTCTCTTTGATAATAATTCGTGGTGACATTTACGACCCTCTAGTATGTGAAAAAATATATAAACCGAAATATATACGAAAGGAAACTTGAGGAGCGGTGGTCAGAGCGACCCCATTGTAGGCCAACTCTTGTAAAAAATCTTTCTTCCAATTCGAAGGTCGTGTTCTCTTTGATAATGAATCGTGATGACTTTTACAACCCTCTAGTATGTGAAAAAATATATAAACCGAAATATATCGGAAAGGAAACTTGAGGAGCGGTGGTCAGAGCGACCCCATTCTAGACCAACTCTTGTAAAAAATCTTTGATAATAATTCGTGATGACTTTTACGACCCTCTAGTGTGTGAAAAAAAATATAGACTGAAATATATCGGAAAGGAAACTTGAGGAGCGGTGGTCACAGCGACCCCATTCTAGACCAACTCTTTTAAAAAATCTTTCGTCCAATTCGAAGGTCGTGTTCTCTTTGATAATAATTCGTGAAGACTTTTACCACCCTCTAGTAACTGAAAAAAAAATATAAACCGAAATATATCGGAAAGGAAACTTGAGGAGCGGTGGTTAGAGCGACCCCATTCTCGACCAACTCTTGAAAAAAATCTTTCGTCCAATTCGAAGGGCGTGTTCTCTTTGATAATAAATCGTGATGACTTTTATGACCCTCTAGTATATGAAAAAAAATATGAATCGAAATATATCCGAAAGGAAACTTGAGGAGCGGTGGTCAGAGCGACCCCATTCTAGACCAACTCTTGTAAAAAATCTTTAGTCCAATTCGAAGGTCGTGTTCTCTTCGATAACAATTCGTGATTACTTTTATGATCCTGTAGTGTGTGAAAAAATATATAAACCGAAATATATCGGAAAGGAAACTTGAGGAGCGGTGGTCAGAGCGACCCCATTCTAGACCAACTCTTGTAAAAAATCTTTCGTCCAATTCGAAGGTCGCGTTCTCTTTGATAATAATTCGTGATGACTTTTACGACCCTCTAGTATGTGAAAAAATATATAAACCGAAATATATCCGAAAGGAAACTTGAGGAGCGGTGGTCAGAGCGACCCCATTCTAGACCAACTCTTGTAAAAAATCTTTCGTCCAATTCGAAGGTCGCGTTCTCTTTGATAATAATTCGTGATGACTTTTACGACCCTCTAGTATGTGAAAAAATATATAAACCGAAATATATCGGAAACGAAACTTGAGGAGCGGTGGTCAGAGTGACCCCATTCTAGACCAACTCTTGTAAAAAATCTTTCGTCCAATTCGAAGGTCGTGTTCTCTTTGATAATAATTCGTGATGACATTTACGACCCTCTAGTATGTGAAAAAATATATAAACCGAAATATATCCGAAAGGAAACTTGAGGAGCGGTGGTCAGAGCGACCCCATTGTAGGCCAACTCTTGTAAAAAATCTTTCTTCCAATTCGAAGGTCGTGTTCTCTTTGATAATGAATCGTGATGACTTTTACAATCCTCTAGTATGTGAAAATATATATAAACCGAAATATATCGGAAAGGAAACTTGAGGAGCGGTGGTCAGAGCGACCCCATTCTAGACCAACTCTTGTAAAAAATCTTTGATAATAATTCGTGATGACTTTTACGACCCTCTAGTGTGTGAAAAAAAATATAAACCGAAATATATCGGAAAGGAAACTTGAGGAGCGGTGGTCACAGCGACCCCATTCTAGACCAACTCTTGTAAAAAATCTTTCGTCCAATTCGAAGGTCGTGTTCTCTTTGGTAATAATTCGTGATGACTTTTACGACCCTCTAGTATGTGAAAAAATATATAAACCGAAATATATCGGAAAGGAAACTTCAGGAGCGGTGGTCAGAGCGACCCCATTCTAGACCAACTCTTGTAAAAAATCTTTCGTCCAATTCGAAGGTCGTGTTCTGTTTGATAATAATTCGTGATGACTTTTACGACCCTCTAGTATGTGAAAAAATATATAAACCGAAATATATCGGAAAGGAAACTTGAGGAGCGGTGGTCAGAGCGACCCCATTGTAGGCCAACTCTTGTAAAAAATCTTTCGTCCAATTCAAAGGTCATGTTCTCTTCGATAATAATTCGTGATGACTTTTATGACCCTATTGTATGTGAAAAAAAATATAAACCGAAATATATCGGAAAGGAAACTTGAGGAGCGGTGGTCAGACCGACCCCATTCTAGACCAACTCTTGTAAAAAATGTTTCGTCCAATTCGAAGGTCGTGTTCTCTTTGATAATAATTCGTGATGACTTTTACGACCCTCTAGTATGTGAAAAAAAAATATAAACCGAAATATATCGGAAAGGAAACTTGAGGAGCGGTGGTTAGAGCGACCCCATTCTCGACCAACTCTTGAAAAAAATCTTTCGTCCAATTCGAAGGGCGTGTTCTCTTTGATAATAAATCGTGATGACTTTTATGACCCTCTAGTATATGAAAAAAAATATGAATCGAAATATATCCGAAAGGAAACTTGAGGAGCGGTGGTCAGAGCGACCACATTCTAGACCAACTCTTGTAAAAAATCTTTAGTCCAATTCGAAGGTCGTGTTCTCTTCGATAATAATTCGTGATTACTTTTATGATCCTGTAGTGTGTGAAAAAATATATAAACCGAAATATATCGGAAAGGAAACTTGAGGAGCGGTGGTCAGAGCGACCCCATTCTAGACCAACTCTTGTAAAAAATCTTTCGTCCAATTCGAAGGTCGCGTTCTCTTTGATAATAATTCGTGATGACTTTTACGACCCTCTAGTATGTGAAAAAATATATAAACCGAAATATATCGGAAACGAAACTTGAGGAGCGGTGGTCAGAGCGACCCCATTCTAGACCAACTCTTGTAAAAAATCTTTCGTCCAATTCGAAGGTCGTGTTCTCTTTGATAATAATTCGTGATGACATTTACGACCCTCTAGTATGTGAAAAAATATATAAACCGAAATATATCCGAAAGGAAACTTGAGGAGCGGTGGTCAGAGCGACCCCATTGTAGGCCAACTCTTGTAAAAAATCTTTCTTCCAATTCGAAGGTCGTGTTCTCTTTGATAATGAATCGTGATGACTTTTACAACCCTCTAGTATGTGAAAAAATATATAAACCGAAATATATCGGAAAGGAAACTTGAGGAGCGGTGGTCAGAGCGACCCCATTCTAGACCAACTCTTGTAAAAAATCTTTGATAATAATTCGTGATGAATTTTACGACCCTCTAGTGTGTAAAAAAAAATATAAACCGAAATATATCGGAAAGGAAACTTGAGGAGCGGTGGTCACAGCGACCCCATTCTAGACCAACTCTTGTAAAAAATGTTTCGTCCAATTCGAAGGTCGTGTTCTCTTTGATAATAATTCGTGATGACTTTTACGACCCTCTAGTATGTGAAAAAAAAATATAAACCGAAATATATCGGAAAGGAAACTTGAGGAGCGGTGGTTAGAGCGACCCCATTCTCGACCAACTCTTGAAAAAAATCTTTCGTCCAATTCGAAGGGCGTGTTCTCTTTGATAATAAATCGTGATGACTTTTATGACCCTCTAGTATATGAAAAAAAATATGATTCGAAATATATCCGAAAGGAAACTTGAGGAGCGGTGGTCAGAGCGACCCCATTCTAGACCAACTCTTGTAAAAAATCTTTAGTCCAATTCGAAGGTCGTGTTCTCTTCGATAATAATTCGTGATTACTTTTATGATCCTGTAGTGTGTGAAAAAATATATAAACCGAAATATATCGGAAAGGAAACTTGAGGAGCGGTGGTCAGAGCGACCCCATTCTAGACCAACTCTTGTAAAAAATCTTTCGTCCAATTCGAAGGTCGCGTTCTCTTTGATAATAATTCGTGATGACTTTTACGACCCTCTAGTATGTGAAAAAATATATAAACCGAAATATATCGGAAACGAAACTTGAGGAGCGGTGGTCAGAGCGACCCCATTCTAGACCAACTCTTTTAAAAAATCTTTCGTCCAATTCGCAGGTCGTGTTCTCTTTGATAATAATACGTGATGACATTTACGACCCTCTAGTATGTGAAAAAATATATAAACCGAAATATATCCGAAAGGAAACTTGAGGAGCGGTGGTCAGAGCGACCCCATTGTAGGCCAACTCTTGTAAAAAATCTTTCTTCCAATTCGAAGGTCGTGTTCTCTTTGATAATGAATCGGGATGACTTTTACAACCCTCTAGTATGTGAAAAAATATATAAACCGAAATATATCGGAAAGGAAACTTGAGGAGCGGTGGTCAGAGCGACCCCATTCTAGACCAACTCTTGTAAAAAATCTTTGATAATAATTCGTGATGACTTTTACGACCCTCTAGTGTGTGAAAAAAAATATAAACCGAAATATATCGGAAAGGAAACTTGAGGAGCGGTGGTCACAGCGACCCTATTCTAGACCAACTCTTGTAAAAAATCTTTCTTCCAATTCGAAGTTCGTGTTCTCTTTGATAATGAATCGTGATGACTTTTACAACACTCTAGTATGTGAAAAAATATATAAACCGAAATATATCGGAAAGGAAACTTGAGGAGCGGTGGTCAGAGCGACCCCATTCTAGACCAACTCTTGTAAAAAATCTTTCGTCCAATTCGAAGGTCGTGTTCTCTTTGATAATAATTCTTGATGACTTTTACGACCCTATAGTATGTGATAAAAAATTTCAACCGAAATATATCGGAAAGGAAACTTGAGAAGAGGTGGTCAGAGTGACCGCATTCTAGACCAACTCTTGTAAAAAATCTTTCGTCCAATTCAAAGGTCGTGTTCTCTTCGATAATAATTCGTGATGACTTTTATGACCCTCTTGTATGTGAAAAAAAATATAAACCGAAATATATCGGAAAGGAAACTTGAGGAGCGGTGGTCAGACCGACCCCATTCTAGACCAACTCTTGTAAAAAATGTTTCGTCCAATTCGAAGGTCGTGTTCTCTTTGATAATAATTCGTGATGACTTTTACGACCCTCTAGTATATGAAAAAAAAATATAAACCGAAATATATCGGAAAGGAAACTTGAGGAGCGGTGGTTAAAGCGACCCCATTCTCGACCAACTCTTGAAAAAAATCTTTCGTCCAATTCGAAGGGCGTGTTCTCTTTGATAATAATTCGTGATGACTTTTACGACCCTCTAGTGTGTGAAAAAAAATATAAACCGAAATATAACGGAAAGGAAAATTGAAGAGCGGTGGTAAGAGTGACCCCATTCTAGACCAACTCTTGTAAAAAATCTTTCTTCCAATTCGAAGGTCGTGTTCTCTTCGATAATGAATCGTGATGACTTTTACGACCCTCTAGTATGTGAAAAAATATATAAACCGAAATATATCGGAAAGGAAACTTGAGGAGCGGTGGTCAGAGCGACCCCATTCTAGGTCCAATTCGAAGGTCGTGTTCTCTTCGATAATAATTCGTGATGACTTTTATGAACCTCTTGTATGTGAAAAAAAATATAAACCGAAATATATTGGAAAGGAAACTTGAGTAGCGATGGTCAGAGCGACCCCATTCTAGACCAACTCTTTTAAAAAATCTTTCGTCCAATTCGAAGGTCGGGTTCTCTTTGATAATAATTCGTGATGACTTTTATCACCCTCTAGTATGTGAAAAAAAATATAAACCGAAATATATCGGAAAGGAAACTTGAGGAACGGTGGTGAGACGGACCCCATTCTAGACCAACTCTTGTAAAAAATGTTTCGTCCAATTCGAATGTCGTGTTCTCTTTCATAATGAATCCTGATGACTTTTATGACCCTCTAGTATGTGAAAAAAATATAAACCGAAATATGTCGGAAAGGAAACTTGAGGAGCGGTGGTCAGAGCGACCCCATTCTAGACCAACTCTTGTAATAAATCTTTCGTCCAATTCGAAGGTCGTGTTCTCTTTGATAATGAATCGTGATGACTTTTATGACACTCTAGTGTGTGAAAAAAAATATAAACCGAAATATATCGGAAAGGAAACTTGAGGAGCGGTGGTCAGATCGACCCCATTCTAGACCAACTCTTGTAAAAAATCTTTCGTCCAATTCGAAGGTCGTGTTCTCTTTGATAATAATTCTTGATGACTTTTACGACCCTATAGTATGTGAAAAAAAATTTAAACCGAAATATATCGGAAAGGAAACTTGAGGAGAGGTGGTCAGAGTGACCCCATTCTAGACCAACTCTTGTAAAAAATCTTTCGTCCAATTCAAAGGTCGTGTTCTCTTCGATAATAATTCGTGATGACTTTTATGACCCTCTTGTATGTGAAAAAAAATATAAACCGAAATATATCGGAAAGGAAACTTGAGGAGCGGTGGTCACAGCGACCCTATTCTAGACCAACTGTTGTAAAAAATCTTTCTTCCAATTCGAAGTTCGTGTTCTCTTTGATAATGAATCGTGATGACTTTTACAACACTCTAGTATGTGAAAAAATATATAAACCGAAATATATCGGAAAGGAAACTTGAGGAGCGGTGGTCAGAGCGACCCCATTCTAGACCAACTCTTGTAAAAAATCTTTCGTCCAATTCGAAGGTCGTGTTCTCTTTGATAATAATTCTTGATGACTTTTACGACCCTATAGTATGTGATAAAAAATTTCAACCGAAATATATCGGAAAGGAAACTTGAGAAGAGGTGGTCAGAGTGACCGCATTCTAGACCAACTCTTGTAAAAAATCTTTCGTCCAATTCAAAGGTCGTGTTCTCTTCGATAATAATTCGTGATGACTTTTATGACCCTCTTGTATGTGAAAAAAAATATAAACCGAAATATATCGGAAAGGAAACTTGAGGAGCGGTGGTCAGACCGACCCCATTCTAGACCAACTCTTGTAAAAAATGTTTCGTCCAATTCGAAGGTCGTGTTCTCTTTGATAATAATTCGTGATGACTTTTACGACCCTCTAGTATATGAAAAAAAAATATAAACCGAAATATATCGGAAAGGAAACTTGAGGAGCGGTGGTTAAAGCGACCCCATTCTCGACCAACTCTTGAAAAAAATCTTTCGTCCAATTCGAAGGGCGTGTTCTCTTTGATAATAATTCGTGATGACTTTTACGACCCTCTAGTGTGTGAAAAAAAATATAAACCGAAATATAACGGAAAGGAAAATTGAAGAGCGGTGGTAAGAGTGACCCCATTCTAGACCAACTCTTGTAAAAAATCTTTCTTCCAATTCGAAGGTCGTGTTCTCTTCGATAATGAATCGTGATGACTTTTACGACCCTCTAGTATGTGAAAAAATATATAAACCGAAATATATCGGAAAGGAAACTTGAGGAGCGGTGGTCAGAGCGACCCCATTCTAGGTCCAATTCGAAGGTCGTGTTCTCTTCGATAATAATTCGTGATGACTTTTATGAACCTCTTGTATGTGAAAAAAAATATAAACCGAAATATATTGGAAAGGAAACTTGAGTAGCGATGGTCAGAGCGACCCCATTCTAGACCAACTCTTTTAAAAAATCTTTCGTCCAATTCGAAGGTCGGGTTCTCTTTGATAATAATTCGTGATGACTTTTATCACCCTCTAGTATGTGAAAAAAAATATAAACCGAAATATATCGGAAAGGAAACTTGAGGAACGGTGGTGAGACGGACCCCATTCTAGACCAACTCTTGTAAAAAATGTTTCGTCCAATTCGAATGTCGTGTTCTCTTTCATAATGAATCCTGATGACTTTTATGACCCTCTAGTATGTGAAAAAAATATAAACCGAAATATGTCGGAAAGGAAACTTGAGGAGCGGTGGTCAGAGCGACCCCATTCTAGACCAACTCTTGTAATAAATCTTTCGTCCAATTCGAAGGTCGTGTTCTCTTTGATAATGAATCGTGATGACTTTTATGACACTCTAGTGTGTGAAAAAAAATATAAACCGAAATATATCGGAAAGGAAACTTGAGGAGCGGTGGTCAGATCGACCCCATTCTAGACCAACTCTTGTAAAAAATCTTTCGTCCAATTCGAAGGTCGTGTTCTCTTTGATAATAATTCTTGATGACTTTTACGACCCTATAGTATGTGAAAAAAAATTTAAACCGAAATATATCGGAAAGGAAACTTGAGGAGAGGTGGTCAGAGTGACCCCATTCTAGACCAACTCTTGTAAAAAATCTTTCGTCCAATTCAAAGGTCGTGTTCTCTTCGATAATAATTCGTGATGACTTTTATGACCCTCTTGTATGTGAAAAAAAATATAAACCGAAATATATCGGAAAGGAAACTTGAGGAGCGGTGGTCAGACCGACCCCATTCTAGACCAACTCTTGTAAAAAATGTTTCGTCCAATTCGAAGGTCGTGTTCTCTTTGATAATAATTCGTGATGACTTTTACGACCCTCTAGTATGTGAAAAAAAAATATAAACCGAAATATATCGGAAAGGAAACTTGAGGAGCGGTGGTCAGAGCGACCCCATTCTAGACCAACTCTTTTAAAAAATCTTTCGTCCAATTCGAAGGTCGTGTTCTCTTTGATAATAATACGTGATGACATTTACGACCCTCTAGTATGTGAAAAAATATATAAACCGAAATATATCCGAAAGGAAACTTGAGGAGCGGTGGTCAGAGCGACCCCATTGTAGGCCAACTCTTGTAAAAAATCTTTCTTCCAATTCGAAGGTCGTGTTCTCTTTGATAATGAATCGTGATGACTTTTACAACCCTCTAGTATGTGAAAAAATATATAAACCGAAATATATCGGAAAGGAAACTTGAGGAGCGGTGGTCAGAGCGACCCCATTCTAGACCAACTCTTGAAAAAAATCTTTAGTCCAATTCGAAGGTCGTGTTCTCTTCGATAATAATTCGTGATTACTTTTATGATCCTGTAGTGTGTGAAAAAATATATAAACCGAAATATATCGGAAAGGAAACTTGAGGAGCGGTGGTCAGAGCGACCCCATTCTAGACCAACTCTTGTAAAAAATCTTTCGTCCAATTCGAAGGTCGCGTTCTCTTTGATAATAATTCGTGATGACTTTTACGACCCTCTAGTATGTGAAAAAATATATAAACCGAAATATATCGGAAACGAAACTTGAGGAGCGGTGGTCAGAGCGACCCCATTCTAGACCAACTGTTTTAAAAAATCTTTCGTCCAATTCGAAGGTCGTGTTCTCTTTGATAATAATACGTGATGACATTTACGACCCTCTAGTATGTGAAAAAATATATAAACCGAAATATATCCGAAAGGAAACTTGAGGAGCGGTGGTCAGAGCGACCCCATTGTAGGCCAACTCTTGTAAAAAATCTTTCTTCCAATTCGAAGGTCGTGTTCTCTTTGTTAATGAATCGTGATGACTTTTACAACCCTCTAGTATGTGAAAAAATATATAAACCGAAATATATCGGAAAGGAAACTTGAGGAGCGGTGGTCAGAGCGACTACATTCTAGACCAACTCTTGTAAAAAATCTATGATAATAATTCGTGATGACTTTTACGACCCTCTAGTGTGTGAAAAAAAATATAAACCGAAATATATCGGAAAGGAAACTTGAGGAGCGGTGGTCACAGCGACCCCATTCTAGACCAACTCTTGTAAAAAATCTTTCGTCCAATTCGAAGGTCGTGTTCTCTTTGGTAATAATTCGTGATGACTTTTACGACCCTCTAGTATGTGAAAAAATATATAAACCGAAATATATCGGAAAGGAAACTTCAGGAGCGGTGGTCAGAGCGACCCCATTCTAGACCAACTCTTGTAAAAAATCTTTCGTCCAATTCGAAGGTCGTGTTCTGTTTGATAATAATTCGTGATGACTTTTACGACCCTCTAGTATGTGAAAAAATATATAAACCGAAATATATCGGAAAGGAAACTTGAGGAGCGGTGGTCAGAGCGACCCCATTGTAGGCCAACTCTTGTAAAAAATCTTTCTTCCAATTCGAAGTTCGTGTTCTCTTTGATAATGAATCGTGATGACTTTTACAACACTCTAGTATGTGAAAAAATATATAAACCGAAATATATCGGAAAGGAAACTTGAGGAGCGGTGGTCAGAGCGACCCCATTCTAGACCAACTCTTGTAAAAAATCTTTCGTCCAATTCGAAGGTCGTGTTCTCTTTGATAATAATTCTTGATGACTTTTACGACCCTATAGTATGTGAAAAAAATTTAAACCGAAATATATCGGAAAGGAAACTTGAGGAGAGGTGGTCAGAGTGACCCCATTCTAGACCAACTCTTGTAAAAAATCTTTCGTCCAATTCGAAGGTCGTATTCTCTTTGATAATAATTCGAGATTACTTTTATGATCCTGTAGTGTGTGAAAAAATATATAAACCGAAATATATCGGAAAGGAAACTTGAGGAGCGGTGGTCAGAGCGACCCCATTCTAGACCAACTCTTGTAAAAAATCTTTCGTCCAATTCGAAGGTCGCGTTCTCTTTGATAATAATTCGTGATGATATTTACGACCCTCTAGTATGTGAAAAAATATACAAACCGAAATATATCCGAAAGGAAACTTGAGGAGCGGTGGTCAGAGCGACCCCATTGTAGGCCAACTCTTGTAAAAAATCTTTCTTCCAATTCGAAGGTCGTGTTCTCTTTGATAATGATTCGTGATGACTTTTACAACCCTCTAGTATGTGAAAAAATATATAAACCGAAATATATCGGAAAGGAAACTTGAGGAGCGGTGGTCAGAGTGACCCCATTCTAGACCAACTCTTGTAAAAAATCTTTGATAATAATTCGTGATGACTTTTACGACCCTCTAGTGTGTGAAAAAAAATATAAACCGAAATATATCGGAAAGGAAACTTGAGGAGCGGTGGTCACAGCGACCCCATTCTAGACCAACTCTTGTAAAAAATCTTTCGTCCAATTCGAAGGTCGTGTTCTCTTTGGTAATAATTCGTGATGACTTTTACGACCCTCTAGTATGTGAAAAAATATATA
Source organism: Oxytorus armatus (assembly GCA_958009045.1). Lineage (NCBI taxonomy): Eukaryota > Metazoa > Arthropoda > Insecta > Hymenoptera > Ichneumonidae > Oxytorus > Oxytorus armatus. The sequence goes on along the minus strand of OY253748.1, from coordinate 11,536,791 downwards.
AACCGAAATATATCGGAAAGGAAACTTCAGGAGCGGTGGTCAGATCGACCCCATTCTAGACCAACTCTTGTAAAAAATCTTTCGTCCAATTCGAAGGTCGTGTTCTCTTTGATAATAATTCGTGATGACTTTTATGATCCTGTAGTGTGTGAAAAAATATATAAACCGAAATATATCGGAAAGGAAACTTGAGGAGCGGTGGTCAGAGCGACCCCATTCTAGACCAACTCTTGTAAAAAATCTTTCGTCCAATTCGAAGGTCGCGTTCTCTTTGATAATAATTCGTGATGACTTTTACGACCCTCTAGTATGTGAAAAAATATATAAACCGAAATATATCGGAAACGAAACTTGAGGAGCGGTGGTCAGAGCGACCCCATTCTAGACCAACTGTTTTAAAAAATCTTTCGTCCAATTCGAAGGTCGTGTTCTCTTTGATAATAATACGTGATGACATTTACGACCCTCTAGTATGTGAAAAAATATATAAACCGAAATATATCCGAAAGGAAACTTGAGGAGCGGTGGTCAGAGCGACCCCATTGTAGGCCAACTCTTGTAAAAAATCTTTCTTCCAATTCGAAGGTCGTGTTCTCTTTGTTAATGAATCGTGATGACTTTTACAACCCTCTAGTATGTGAAAAAATATATAAACCGAAATATATCGGAAAGGAAACTTGAGGAGCGGTGGTCAGAGCGACTACATTCTAGACCAACTCTTGTAAAAAATCTATGATAATAATTCGTGATGACTTTTACGACCCTCTAGTGTGTGAAAAAAAATATAAACCGAAATATATCGGAAAGGAAACTTGAGGAGCGGTGGTCACAGCGACCCCATTCTAGACCAACTCTTGTAAAAAATCTTTCGTCCAATTCGAAGGTCGTGTTCTCTTTGGTAATAATTCGTGATGACTTTTACGACCCTCTAGTATGTGAAAAAATATATAAACCGAAATATATCGGAAAGGAAACTTCAGGAGCGGTGGTCAGAGCGACCCCATTCTAGACCAACTCTTGTAAAAAATCTTTCGTCCAATTCGAAGGTCGTGTTCTGTTTGATAATAATTCGTGATGACTTTTACGACCCTCTAGTATGTGAAAAAATATATAAACCGAAATATATCGGAAAGGAAACTTGAGGAGCGGTGGTCAGAGCGACCCCATTGTAGGCCAACTCTTGTAAAAAATCTTTCTTCCAATTCGAAGTTCGTGTTCTCTTTGATAATGAATCGTGATGACTTTTACAACACTCTAGTATGTGAAAAAATATATAAACCGAAATATATCGGAAAGGAAACTTGAGGAGCGGTGGTCAGAGCGACCCCATTCTAGACCAACTCTTGTAAAAAATCTTTCGTCCAATTCGAAGGTCGTGTTCTCTTTGATAATAATTCTTGATGACTTTTACGACCCTATAGTATGTGAAAAAAATTTAAACCGAAATATATCGGAAAGGAAACTTGAGGAGAGGTGGTCAGAGTGACCCCATTCTAGACCAACTCTTGTAAAAAATCTTTCGTCCAATTCGAAGGTCGTATTCTCTTTGATAATAATTCGAGATTACTTTTATGATCCTGTAGTGTGTGAAAAAATATATAAACCGAAATATATCGGAAAGGAAACTTGAAGAGCGGTGGTCAGAGCGACCCCATTCTAGACCAACTCTTGTAAAAAATCTTTCGTCCAATTCGAAGGTCGCGTTCTCTTTGATAATAATTCGTGATGATATTTACGACCCTCTAGTATGTGAAAAAATATACAAACCGAAATATATCCGAAAGGAAACTTGAGGAGCGGTGGTCAGAGCGACCCCATTGTAGGCCAACTCTTGTAAAAAATCTTTCTTCCAATTCGAAGGTCGTGTTCTCTTTGATAATGATTCGTGATGACTTTTACAACCCTCTAGTATGTGAAAAAATATATAAACCGAAATATATCGGAAAGGAAACTTGAGGAGCGGTGGTCAGAGTGACCCCATTCTAGACCAACTCTTGTAAAAAATCTTTGATAATAATTCGTGATGACTTTTACGACCCTCTAGTGTGTGAAAAAAAATATAAACCGAAATATATCGGAAAGGAAACTTGAGGAGCGGTGGTCACAGCGACCCCATTCTAGACCAACTCTTGTAAAAAATCTTTCGTCCAATTCGAAGGTCGTGTTCTCTTTGGTAATAATTCGTGATGACTTTTACGACCCTCTAGTATGTGAAAAAATATATAAACCGAAATATATCGGAAAGGAAACTTCAGGAGCGGTGGTCAGAGCGACCCCATTCTAGACCAACTCTTGTAAAAAATCTTTCGTCCAATTCGAAGGTCGTGTTCTCTTTGATAATAATTCGTGATGACTTTTACGACCCTCTAGTATGTGAAAAAATATATAAACCGAAATATATCGGAAAGGAAACTTGAGGAGCGGTGGTCAGAGCGACCCCATTGTAGGCCAACTCTTGTAAAAAATCTTTCTTCCAATTCGAAGTTCGTGTTCTCTTTGATAATGAATCGTGATGACTTTTACAACACTCTAGTATGTGAAAAAATATATAAACCGAAATATATCGGAAAGGAAACTTGAGGAGCGCTGGTCAGAGCGACCCCATTCTAGACCAACTCTTGTAAAAAATCTTTCGTCCAATTCGAAGGTCGTGTTCTCTTTGATAATAATTCTTGATGACTTTTACGACCCTATAGTATGTGATAAAAAATTTAAACCGAAATATATCGGAAAGGAAACTTGAGGAGAGGTGGTCAGAGTGACCCCATTCTAGACCAACTCTTGTAAAAAATCTTTCGTCCAATTCAAAGGTCGTGTTCTCTTCGATAATAATTCGTGATGACTTTTATGACCCTCTTGTATGTGAAAAAAAATATAAACCGAAATATATCGGAAAGGAAACTTGAGGAGCGGTGGTCAGACCGACCCCATTCTAGACCAACTCTTGTAAAAAATGTTTCGTCCAATTCGAAGGTCGTGTTCTCTTTGATAATAATTCGTGATGACTTTTACGACCCTCTAGTGTGTGAAAAAAAATATAAACCGAAATATAACGGAAAGGAAAATTGAAGAGCGGTGGTCAGAGTGACCCCATTCTAGACCAACTCTTGTAAAAAATCTTTCTTCCAATTCGAAGGTCGTGTTCTCTTCGATAATGAATCGTGATGACTTTTACGACCCTCTAGTATGTGAAAAAATATATAAACCGAAATATATCGGAAAGGAAACTTGAGGAGCGGTGGTCAGAGCGACCCCATTCTAGGTCCAATTCGAAGGTCGTGTTCTCTTCGATAATAATTCGTGATGACTTTTATGAACCTCTTGTATGTGAAAAAAAATATAAACCGAAATATATTGGAAAGGAAACTTGAGTAGCGATGGTCAGAGCGACCCCATTCTAGACCAACTCTTTTAAAAAATCTTTCGTCCAATTCGAAGGTCGTGTTCTCTTTGATAATAATTCGTGATGACTTTTATCAACCTCTAGTATGTGAAAAAAAATATAAACCGAAATATATCGGAAAGGAAACTTGAGGAACGGTGGTGAGACCGACCCCATTCTAGACCAACTCTTGTAAAAAATGTTTCGTCCAATTCGAATGTCGTGTTCTCTTTCATAATGAATCCTGATGACTTTTATGACCCTCTAGTATGTGAAAAAAATATAAACCGAAATATGTCGGAAAGGAAACTTGAGGAGCGGTGGTCAGAGCGACCCCATTCTAGACCAACTCTTGTAATAAATCTTTCGTCCAATTCGAAGGTCGTGTACTCTTTGATAATGAATCGTGATGACTTTTACGACACTCTAGTGTGTGAAAAAAAATATAAACCGAAATATATCGGAAAGGAAACTTGAGGAGCGGTGGTCAGAGCGACCCCATTCTAGACCAACTCTTGTAAAAAATCTTTCGTCCAATTCGAAGGTCGTGTTCTCTTTGATAATAATTCTTGATGACTTTTACGACCCTATAGTATGTGAAAAAAAATTTAAACCGAAATATATCGGAAAGGAAACTTGAGGAGAGGTGGTCAGAGTGACCCCATTCTAGACCAACTCTTGTAAAAAATCTTTCGTCCAATTCAAAGGTCGTGTTCTCTTCGATAATAATTCGTGATGACTTTTATGACCCTCTTGTATGTGAAAAAAAATATAAACCGAAATATATCGGAAAGGAAACTTGAGGAGCGGTGGTCAGACCGACCCCATTCTAGACCAACTCTTGTAAAAAATGTTTCGTCCAATTCGAAGGTCGTGTTCTCTTTGATAATAATTCGTGATGACTTTTACGACCCTCTAGTATGTGAAAAAAAAAATATAAACCGAAATATATCGGAAAGGAAACTTGAGGAGCGGTGGTTAGAGCGACCCCATTCTCGACCAACTCTTGAAAAAAATCTTTCGTCCAATTCGAAGGGCGTGTTCTCTTTGATAATAAATCGTGATGACTTTTATGACCCTCTAGTATATGAAAAAAAATATGAATCGAAATATATCCGAAAGGAAACTTGAGGAGCGGTGGTCAGAGCGACCCCATTCTAGACCAACTCTTTTAAAAAATCTTTCGTCCAATTCGAAGGTCGTGTTCTCTTTGATAATAATACGTGATGACATTTACGACCCTCTAGAATGTGAAAAAATATATAAACCGAAATATATCCGAAAGGAAACTTGAGGAGCGGTGGTCAGAGCGACCCCATTGTAGGCCAACTCTTGTAAAAAATCTTTCTTCCAATTCGAAGGTCGTGTTCTCTTTGTTAATGAATCGTGATGACTTTTACAACCCTCTAGTATGTGAAAAAATATATAAACCGAAATATATCGGAAAGGAAACTTGAGGAGCGGTGGTCAGAGCGACCCCATTCTAGACCAACTCTTGTAAAAAATCTATGATAATAATTCGTGATGACTTTTACGACCCTCTAGTGTGTGCAAAAAAATATAAACCGAAATATATCGGAAAGGAAACTTGAGGAGCGGTGGTCACAGCGACCCCATTCTAGACCAACTCTTGTAAAAAATCTTTCGTCCAATTCGAAGGTCGTGTTCTCTTTGGTAATAATTCGTGATGACTTTTACGACCCTCTAGTATGTGAAAAAATATATAAACCGAAATATATCGGAAAGGAAACTTGAGGAGCGGTGGTCAGAGCGACCCCATTGTAGGCCAACTCTTGTAAAAAATCTTTCTTCCAATTCGAAGTTCGTGTTCTCTTTGATAATGAATCGTGATGACTTTTACAACACTCTAGTATGTGAAAAAATATATAAACCGAAATATATCGGAAAGGAAACTTGAGGAGCGGTGGTCAGAGCGACCCCATTCTAGACCAACTCTTGTAAAAAATCTTTCGTCCAATTCGAAGGTCGTGTTCTCTTTGATAATAATTCTTGATGACTTTTACGACCCTATAGTATGTGAAAAAAAATTTAAACCGAAATATATCGGAAAGGAAACTTGAGGAGAGGTGGTCAGAGTGACCCCATTCTAGACCAACTCTTGTAAAAAATCTTTCGTCCAATTCGAAGGTCGTATTCTCTTTGATAATAATTCGAGATTACTTTTATGATCCTGTAGTGTGTGAAAAAATATATAAACCGAAATATATCGGAAAGGAAACTTGAGGAGCGGTGGTCAGAGCGACCCCATTCTAGACCAACTCTTGTAAAAAATCTTTCGTCCAATTCGAAGGTCGCGTTCTCTTTGATAATAATTCGTGATGATATTTACGACCCTCTAGTATGTGAAAAAATATACAAACCGAAATATATCCGAAAGGAAACTTGAGGAGCGGTGGTCAGAGCGACCCCATTGTAGGCCAACTCTTGTAAAAAATCTTTCTTCCAATTCGAAGGTCGTGTTCTCTTTGATAATGAATCGTGATGACTTTTACAACCCTCTAGTATGTGAAAAAATATATAAACCGAAATATATCGGAAAGGAAACTTGAGGAGCGGTGGTCAGAGCGACCCCATTCTAGACCAACTCTTGTAAAAAATCTTTGATAATAATTCGTGATGACTTTTACGACCCTCTAGTGTGTGAAAAAAAATATAAACCGAAATATATCGGAAAGGAAACTTGAGGAGCGGTGGTCACAGCGACCCCATTCTAGACCAACTCTTGTAAAAAATCTTTCGTCCAATTCGAAGGTCGTGTTCTCTTTGATAATAATTCGTGATGACTTTTACGACCCTCTAGTATGTGAAAAAATATATAAACCGAAATATATCGGAAAGGAAACTTCAGGAGCGGTGGTCAGAGCGACCCCATTCTAGACCAACTCTTGTAAAAAATCTTTCGTCCAATTCGAAGGTCGTGTTCTCTTTGATAATAATTCTTGATGACTTTTACGACCCTATAGTATGTGAAAAAAAATTTAAACCGAAATATATCGGAAAGGAAACTTGAGGAGAGGTGGTCAGAGTGACCCCATTCTAGACCAACAGTTGTAAAAAATCTTTCGTCCAATTCAAAGGTCGTGTTCTCTTCGATAATAATTCGTGATGACTTTTATGACCCTCTTGTATGTGAAAAAAAATATAAACCGAAATATATCGGAAAGGAAACTTGAGGAGCGGTGGTCAGACCGACCCCATTCTAGACCAACTCTTGTAAAAAATGTTTCGTCCAATTCGAAGGTCGTGTTCTCTTTGATAATAATTCGTGATGACTTTTACGACCCTCTAGTATGTGAAAAAAAAATATAAACCGAAATATATAGGAAAGGAAACTTGAGGAGCGGTGGTTAGAGCGACCCCATTCTCGACCAACTCTTCTAAAAAATCTTTCTTCCAATTCGAAGGTCGTGTTCTCTTCGATAATGAATCGTGATGACTTTTACGACCCTCTAGTATGTGAAAAAATATATAAACCGAAATATATCGGAAAGGAAACTTGAGGAGCGGTGGTCAGAGCGACCCCATTCTAGGTCCAATTCGAAGGTCGTGTTCTCTTCGATAATAATTCGTGATGACTTTTATGAACCTCTTGTATGTGAAAAAATATATAAACCGAAATATATCGGAAAGGAAACTTGAGGAGCGGTGGTCAGAGCGACCCCATTCTAGACCAACTCTTGTAAAAAATCTTTCGTCCAATTCGAAGGTCGCGTTCTCTTTGATAATAATTCGTGATGACTTTTACGACCCTCTAGTATGTGAAAAAATATATAAACCGAAATATATCGGAAACGAAACTTGAGGAGCGGTGGTCAGAGCGACCCCATTCTAGACCAACTCTTTTAAAAAATCTTTCGTCCAATTCGAAGGTCGTGTTCTCTTTGATAATAATACGTGATGACATTTACGACCCTCTAGTATGTGAAAAAATATATAAACCGAAATATATCCGAAAGGAAACTTGAGGAGCGGTGGTCAGAGCGACCCCATTGTAGGCCAACTCTTGTAAAAAATCTTTCTTCCAATTCGAAGGTCGTGTTCTCTTTGTTAATGAATCGTGATGACTTTTACAACCCTCTAGTATGTGAAAAAATATATAAACCGAAATATATCGGAAAGGAAACTTGAGGAGCGGTGGTCAGAGCGACCCCATTCTAGACCAACTCTTGTAAAAAATCTATGATAATAATTCGTGATGACTTTTACGACCCTCTAGTGTGTGCAAAAAAATATAAACCGAAATATATCGGAAAGGAAACTTGAGGAGCGGTGGTCACAGCGACCCCATTCTAGACCAACTCTTGTAAAAAATCTTTCGTCCAATTCGAAGGTCGTGTTCTCTTTGGTAATAATTCGTGATGACTTTTACGACCCTCTAGTATGTGAAAAAATATATAAACCCAAATATATCGGAAAGGAAACTTCAGGAGCGGTGGTCAGAGCGACCCCATTCTAGACCAACTCTTGTAAAAAATCTTTCGTCCAATTCGAAGGTCGTGTTCTGTTTGATAATAATTCGTGATGACTTTTACGACCCTCTAGTATGTGAAAAAATATATAAACCGAAATATATCGGAAAGGAAACTTGAGGAGCGGTGGTCAGAGCGACCCCATTGTAGGCCAACTCTTGTAAAAAATCTTTCTTCCAATTCGAAGTTCGTGTTCTCTTTGATAATGAATCGTGATGACTTTTACAACACTCTAGTATGTGAAAAAATATATAAACCGAAATATATCGGAAAGGAAACTTGAGGAGCGGTGGTCAGAGCGACCCCATTCTAGACCAACTCTTGTAAAAAATCTTTCGTCCAATTCGAAGGTCGTGTTCTCTTTGATAATAATTCTTGATGACTTTTACGACCCTATAGTATGTGAAAAAAAATTTAAACCGAAATATATCGGGAAGGAAACTTGAGGAGAGGTGGTCAGACTGACCCCATTCTAGACCAACTCTTGTAAAAAATCTTTCGTCCAATTCGAAGGTCGTATTCTCTTTGATAATAATTCGAGATTACTTTTATGATCCTGTAGTGTGTGAAAAAATATATAAACCGAAATATATCGGAAAGGAAACTTGAGGAGCGGTGGTCAGAGCGACCCCATTCTAGACCAACTCTTGTAAAAAATCTTTCGTCCAATTCGAAGGTCGCGTTCTCTTTGATAATAATTCGTGATGATATTTACGACCCTCTAGTATGTGAAAAAATATACAAACCGAAATATATCCGAAAGGAAACTTGAGGAGCGGTGGTCAGAGCGACCCCATTGTAGGCCAACTCTTGTAAAAAATCTTTCTTCCAATTCGAAGGTCGTGTTCTCTTTGATAATGAATCGTGATGACTTTTACAACCCTCTAGTATGTGAAAAAATATATAAACCGAAATATATCGGAAAGGAAACTTGAGGAGCGGTGGTCAGAGCGACCCCATTCTAGACCAACTCTTGTAAAAAATCTTTGATAATAATTCGTGATGACTTTTACGACCCTCTAGTGTGTGAAAAAAAATATAAACCGAAATATATCGGAAAGGAAACTTGAGGAGCGGTGGTCACAGCGACCCCATTCTAGACCAACTCTTGTAAAAAATCTTTCGTCCAATTCGAAGGTCGTGTTCTCTTTGATAATAATTCGTGATGACTTTTACGACCCTCTAGTATGTTAAAAAATATATAAACCGAAATATATCGGAAAGGAAACTTCAGGAGCGGTGGTCAGAGCGACCCCATTCTAGACCAACTCTTGTAAAAAATCTTTCGTCCAATGCGAAGGTCGTGTTCTCTTTGATAATAATTCGTGATGACTTTTACGACCCTCTAGTATGTGAAAAAATATATAAACCGAAATATATCGGAAAGGAAACTTGAGGAGCGGTGGTCAGAGCGACCCCATTGTAGGCCAACTCTTGTAAAAAATCTTTCTTCCAATTCGAAGTTCGTGTTCTCTTTGATAATGAATCGTGATGACTTTTACAACACTCTAGTATGTGAAAAAATATATAAACCGAAATATATCGGAAAGAAAACTTGAGGAGCGGTGGTCAGAGCGACCCCATTCTAGACCAACTCTTGTAAAAAATCTTTCGTCCAATTCGAAGGTCGTGTTCTCTTTGATAATAATTCGTGATGACTTTTACGACCCTCTAGTATGTGAAAAAAAAATATAAACCGAAATATATCGGAAAGGAAACTTGAGGAGCGGTGGTCAGACCGACCCCATTCTAGACCAACTCTTGTAAAAAATGTTTCGTCCAATTCGAAGGTCGTGTTCTCTTTGATAATAATTCGTGATGACTTTTACGACCCTCTAGTATGTGAAAAAAAAATATAAACCGATATATATCGGAAAGGAAACTTGAGGAGCGGTGGTTAGAGCGACCCCATTCTCGACCAACTCTTGAAAAAAATCTTTCGTCCAATTCGAAGGGCGTGTTCTCTTTGATAATAATTCGTGATGACTTTTACGACCCTCTAGTGTGTGAAAAAAAATATAAACCGAAATATAACGGAAAGGAAAATTGAAGAGCGGTGGTCAGAGTGACCCCATTCTAGACCAACTCTTGTAAAAAATCTTTCTTCCAATTCGAAGGTCGTGTTCTCTTCGATAATGAATCGTGATGACTTTTACGACCCTCTAGTATGTGAAAAAATATATAAACCGAAATATATCGGAAAGGAAACTTGAGGAGCGGTGGTCAGAGCGACCCCATTCTAGGTCCAATTCGAAGGTCGTGTTCTCTTCGATAATAATTCGTGATGACTTTTATGAACCTCTTGTATGTGAAAAAATATATAAACCGAAATATATTGGAAAGGAAACTTGAGTAGCGATGGTCAGAGCGACCCCATTCTAGACCAACTCTTTTAAAAAATCTTTCGTCCAATTCGAAGGTCGTGTTCTCTTTGATAATAATTCGTGATGACTTTTATCACCCTCTAGTATGTGAAAAAAAATATAAACCGAAATATATCGGAAAGGAAACTTGAGGAGCGGTGGTGAGACCGACCCCATTCTAGACCAACTCTGGTAAAAAATGTTTCGTCCAATTCGAATGTCGTGTTCTCTTTCATAATGAATCCTGATGACTTTTATGACCCTCTAGTATGTGAAAAAAATATAAACCGAAATATGTCGGAAAGGAAACTTGAGGAGCGGTGGTCAGAGCGATCTCATTCTAGACCAACTCTTGTAATAAATCTTTCGTCCAATTCGAAGGTCGTGTTCTCTTTGATAATGAATCGTGATGACTTTTACGACACTCTAGTGTGTGAAAAAAAATATAAACCGAAATATATCGGAAAGGAAACTTGAGGAGCGGTGGTCAGAGCGACCCCATTCTAGACCAACTCTTGTAAAAAATCTTTCGTCCAATTCGAAGGTCGTGTTCTCTTTGATAATAATTCTTGATGACTTTTACGACCCTATAGTATGTGAAAAAAAATTTAAACCGAAATATATCGGAAACGAAACTTGAGGAGAGGTGGTCAGATTCACCCCATTCTAGACCAACTCTTGTAAAAAATCTTTCGTCCAATTCAAAGTTCGTGTTCTCTTCGATAATAATTCGTGATGACTTTTATGACCCTCTTGTATGTGAAAAAAAATATAAACCGAAATATATCGGAAAGGAAACTTGAGGAGCGGTGGTCAGACCGACCCCATTCTAGACCAACTCTTGTAAAAAATGTTTCGTCCAATTCGAAGGTCGTGTTCTCTTTGATAATAATTCGAGATAACTTTTACGACCCTCTAGAATGTGAAAAAAAAATATAAACCGAAATATATCGGAAAGGAAACTTGAGGAGCGGTGGTTAGAGCGACCCCATTCTCGACCAACTCTTGAAAAAAATCTTTCGTCCAATTCGAAGGGCGTGTTCTCTTTGATAATAAATCGTGATGACTTTTATGACCCTCTAGTATATGAAAAAAAATATGAATCGAAATATATCCGAAAGGAAACTTGAGGAGCGGTGGTCAGAGCGACCCCATTCTAGACCAACTCTTGTAAAAAATCTTTAGTCCAATTCGAAGGTCGTGTTCTCTTCGATAATAATTCGTGATTACTTTTATGATCCTGTAGTGTGTGAAAAAATATATAAACCGAAATATATCGGAAAGGAAACTTGAGGAGCGGTGGTCAGAGCGACCCCATTCTAGACCAACTCTTCTAAAAAATCTTTCGTCCAATTCGAAGGTCGCGTTCTCTTTGATAATAATTCGTGATGACTTTTACGACCCTCTAGTATGTGAAAAAATATATAAACCGAAATATATCGGAAACGAAACTTGAGGAGCGGTGGTCAGAGCGACCCCATTCTAGACCAACTCTTGTAAAAAATCTTTCGTCCAATTCGAAGGTCGTGTTCTCTTTGATAATAATTCGTGATGACATTTACGACCCTCTAGTATGTGAAAAAATATATAAACCGAAATATATCCGAAAGGAAACTTGAGGAGCGGTGGTCAGAGCGACCCCATTGTAGGCCAACTCTTGTAAAAAATCTTTCTTCCAATTCGAAGGTCGTGTTCTCTTTGATAATGAATCGTGATGACTTTTACAACCCGCTAGTATGTGAAAAAATATATAAACCGAAATATATCGGAATGGAAACTTGAGGAGCGGTGGTCAGAGCGACCCCATTCTAGACCAACTCTTGTAAAAAATCTTTGATAATAATTCGTGATGACTTTTACGACCCTCTAGTGTGTGAAAAAAAATATAAACCGAAATATATCGGAAAGGAAACTTGAGGAGCGGTGGTCTCAGCGACCCCATTCTAGACCAACTCTTGTAAAAAATCTTTCGTCCAATTCGAAGGTCGTGTTCTCTTTGATAATAATTCGTGATGACTTTTACGACCCTCTAGTATGTGAAAAAATATATAAACCGAAATATATCGGAAAGGAAACTTGAGGAGCGGTGGTCAGAGCGACCCCATTGTAGGCCAACTCTTGTAAAAAATCTTTCGTCCAATTCAAAGGTCGTTTTCTCTTCGATAATAATTCGTGATAACTTTTATGACCCTCTTGTATGTGAAAAAAAATATAAACCGAAATATATCGGAAAGGAAACTTGAGGAGCGGTGGTCAGACCGACCCCATTCTAGACCAACTATTGTAAAAAATGTTTCGTCCAATTCGAAGGTCGTGTTCTCTTTGATAATAATTCGTGATGACTTTTACGACCCTCTATTATGTGAAAAAAAATACAATCCGAAATATATCGGAAAGGAAACTTGAGGAGCGGTGGTCAGAGCGACCCCATTCAAGACCAACTCTTGTAAAAAATCATTCGTCCAATTCGAAGGTCGTGTTCTCTTTGATAATAATTTGTGATGACATTTATGACCCTCTAGTAAATGAAAAAATATATAAACCGAAATATATCGGAAAGGAAACTTGAGGAGCGGTGGTCAGAGCGACCCCATTGTAGACCAACTCTTGTAAAAAATATTTCGTCCAATTCGAAGGTCGTGTTCTCTTTGATAAAGAATCGTGATGACTTTGACGACCCTGTAGTGTGTGAAAAAATATATAAACCGAAATATATCGGAAAGGAAACTTGAGGAGCGGTGGTCAGAGCGACCCCATTCTACACCAACTGTTGTAAAAAATCTTTCGTCCAATTCGAAGGGCGTGTTCTCTTCGATAATAATTCGTGATTACTTTTATGAACCTCTTGTATGTGAAAAAAAATATAAACCGAAATATATTGGAAAGGAAACTTGAGGAGCGATGGTCAGAGGGACACCATTCTAGACCAACTCTTGTAAAAAATCTTTCGTCCAATTCGAAGGTCGTGTTCTCTTTGATAATAATTCTTGATGACTTGTATCACCCTCTAGTATGTGAAAAAAAATATAAACCGAAATATATCGGAAAGGAAACTTGAGGAGCGGTGGTCAGAGCGACCCCATTCTAGACCAACTTTGTAAAAAATCTTTCGTCCAATTCGAAGATCGTGTCCTCTTTGATAATAATTCGTGATTACTTTTACGACCCTCTATTATGTGAAAAAAAATACAATCCGAAATATATCGGAAAGGAAACTTGAGGAGCGGTGGTCAGAGCGACCCCATTCAAGACCAACTCTTGTAAAAAATCATTCGTCCAATTCGAAGGTCGTGTTCTCTTTGATAATAATTTGTGATGACATTTATGACCCTCTAGTAAATGAAAAAATATATAAACCGAAATATATCGGAAAGGAAACTTGAGGAGCGGTGGTCAGAGCGACCCCATTGTAGACCAACTCTTGTAAAAAATATTTCGTCCAATTCGAAGGTCGTGTTCTCTTTGATAAAGAATCGTGATGACTTTGACGACCCTGTAGTGTGTGAAAAAATATATAAACCGAAATATATCGGAAAGGAAACTTGAGGAGCGGTGGTCAGAGCGACCCCATTCTACACCAACTGTTGTAAAAAATCTTTCGTCCAATTCGAAGGTCGTGTTCTCTTTGATAATAATTCGTGATGACTTTTATGACCCTCTAGTATGTAAAAAAAAATATAATCCGAAATATATCGGAAAGGAAACTTGAGGAGCGGTGGTCAGAGCGACCCCATTCTAGACCAACTCTTATAAAAAATTTTTCGTCAAATTCGAAGGTCGTGTTCTCTTTGATAATAATTTGTGATGACATTCATGACCCTCTAGTATGTGAAAAAATATATAAACCGAAATATATCGGAAAGGAAACTTGAGGAGCGATGGTCAGAGCGACCCCATTGTAGACCAACTCTTGTAAAAAATCTTTCTTCCAATTCGAAGGTCGTGTTCTCTTTGATAATGAATCGTGATGACTTTTACGACCCTTTAGTATGTGAAAAAATATAAACCGAAATATATCGGAAAGGAAACTTGAGGAGCGGTGGTCACAGCGACCCCATTCTAGACCAACTCTTGTAAAAAATCTTTCGTCCAATTCGAAGGTCGTGTTCTCTTTGATAATAATTCGTGATGACTTTTACGACCCTCTAGTATGTGAAAAAATATATAAACCGAAATATATCGGAAAGGAAACTTGAGGAGCGGTGGTCAGAGCGACCCCATTGTAGGCCAACTCTTGTAAAAAATCTTTCGTCCAATTCAAAGGTCGTTTTCTCTTCGATAATAATTCGTGATGACTTTTATGACCCTCTTGTATGTGAAAAAAAATATAAACCGAAATATATCGGAAAGGAAACTTGAGGAGCGGTGGTCAGACCGACCCCATTCTAGACCAACTATTGTAAAAAATGTTTCGTCCAATTCGAAGGTCGTGTTCTCTTTGATAATAATTCGTGATGACTTTTACGACCCTCTAGTATGTGAAAAAAAAATATAAACCGAAATATATCGGAAAGGAAACTTGAGGAGCGGTGGTTAGAGCGACCCCATTCTAGACCAACTCTTGAAAAAAATCTTTCGTCCAATTCGAAGGGCGTGTTCTCTTTGATAATAAATCGTGATGACTTTTATGACCCTCTAGTATATGAAAAAAAATATGAATCGAAATATATCCGAAAGGAAACTTGAGGAGCGGTGGTCAGAGCGACCCCATTCTAGACCAACTCTTGTAAAAAATCTTTAGTCCAATTCGAAGGGCGTGTTCTCTGTGATAATAAATCGTGATGACTTTTATGACCCTCTAGTATATGAAAAAAAATATGAATCGAAATATATCCGGAAGGAAACTTGAGGAGCGGTGGTCGGAGCGACCCCATTCTAGACCAACTCTTGTAAAAAATCTTTAGTCCAATTCGAAGGGCGTGTTCTCTTCGATAATAATTCGTGATTACTTTTATGAACCTCTTGTATGTGAAAAAAAATATAAACCGAAATATATTGGAAAGGAAACTTGAGGAGCGATGGTCAGAGGGACACCATTCTAGACCAACTCTTGTAAAAAATCTTTCGTCCAATTCGAAGGTCGTGTTCTCTTTGATAATAATTCTTGATGACTTGTATCACCCTCTAGTATGTGAAAAAAAATATAAACCGAAATATATCGGAAAGGAAACTTGAGGAGCGGTGGTCAGAGCGACCCCATTCTAGACCAACTTTGTAAAAAATCTTTCGTCCAATTCGAAGATCGTGTCCTCTTTGATAATAATTCGTGATTACTTTTACGACCCTCTATTATGTGAAAAAAAATACAATCCGAAATATATCGGAAAGGAAACTTGAGGAGCGGTGGTCAGAGCGACCCCATTCAAGACCAACTCTTGTAAAAAATCATTCGTCCAATTCGAAGGTCGTGTTCTCTTTGATAATAATTTGTGATGACATTTATGACCCTCTAGTAAATGAAAAAATATATAAACCGAAATATATCGGAAAGGAAACTTGAGGAGCGGTGGTCAGAGCGACCCCATTGTAGACCAACTCTTGTAAAAAATATTTCGTCCAATTCGAAGGTCGTGTTCTCTTTGATAAAGAATCGTGATGACTTTGACGACCCTGTAGTGTGTGAAAAAATATATAAACCGAAATATATCGGAAAGGAAACTTGAGGAGCGGTGGTCAGAGCGACCCCATTCTACACCAACTGTTGTAAAAAATCTTTCGTCCAATTCGAAGGTCGTGTTCTCTTTGATAATAATTCGTGATGACTTTTATGACCCTCTAGTATGTAAAAAAAAATATAATCCGAAATATATCGGAAAGGAAACTTGAGGAGCGGTGGTCAGAGCGACCCCATTCTAGACCAACTCTTATAAAAAATTTTTCGTCAAATTCGAAGGTCGTGTTCTCTTTGATAATAATTTGTGATGACATTCATGACCCTCTAGTATGTGAAAAAATATATAAACCGAAATATATCGGAAAGGAAACTTGAGGAGCGATGGTCAGAGCGACCCCATTGTAGACCAACTCTTGTAAAAAATCTTTCTTCCAATTCGAAGGTCGTGTTCTCTTTGATAATGAATCGTGATGACTTTTACGACCCTTTAGTATGTGAAAAAATATAAACCGAAATATATCGGAAAGGAAACTTGAGGAGCGGTGGTCACAGCGACCCCATTCTAGACCAACTCTTGTAAAAAATCTTTCGTCCAATTCGAAGGTCGTGTTCTCTTTGATAATAATTCGTGATGACTTTTACGACCCTCTAGTATGTGAAAAAATATATAAACCGAAATATATCGGAAAGGAAACTTGAGGAGCGGTGGTCAGAGCGACCCCATTCTAGACCAACTCTTGTAAAAAATCTTTCGTCCAATTCGAAGGTCGTGTTCTCTTTGATAATAATTCGTGATGACTTTTACGACCCTCTGGTATGAGAAAAAATATATAAACCGAAATATATTGGAAAGGAAACTTGAGGAGCGGTGGTCAGAGCGACCCCATTGTAGGCCAACTCTTGTAAAAAATCTTTCTTCCAATTCGAAGTTCGTGTTCTCTTTGATAATGAATCGTGATGACTTTTACAACCCTCTAGTATGTGAAAAAATATATAAACCGAAATATATCGGAAAGGAAACTTGAGGAGCGGTGGTCAGAGCGACCCCATTCTAGACCAACTCTTGTAAAAAATCTTTCGTCCAATTCGAAGGTCGTGTTCTCTTTGATAATAATTCTTGATGACTTTTACGACCCTATAGTATGTGAAAAAAAATTTAAACCGAAATATATCGGTAAGGAAACTTGAGGAGAGGTGGTCAGAGTGACCCCATTCTAGACCAACACTTGTAAAAAATCTTTCGTCCAATTCAAAGGTCGTGTTCTCTTCGATAATAATTCGTGATGACTTTTATGACCCTCTTGTATGTGAAAAAATATATAAACCGAAATATATCGGAAAGGAAACTTGAGGAGCGGTGGTCAGAGCGACCCCATTCTAGACCAACTCTTGTAAAAAATCTTTCGTCCAATTCGAAGGTCGCGTTCTCTTTGATAATAATTCGTGATGACTTTTACGACCCTCTAGTATGTGAAAAAATATATAAACCGAAATATATCGGAAACGAAACTTGAGGAGCGGTGGTCAGAGCGACCCCATTCTAGACCAACTCTTTTAAAAAATCTTTCGTCCAATTCGAAGGTCGTGTTCTCTTTGATAATAATACGTGATGACATTTACGACCCTCTAGTATGTGAAAAAATATATAAACCGAAATATATCCGAAAGGAAACTTGAGGAGCGGTGGTCAGAGCGACCCCATTGTAGGCCAACTCTTGTAAAAAATCTTTCTTCCAATTCGAAGGTCGTGTTCTCTTTGTTAATGAATCGTGATGACTTTTACAACCCTCTAGTATGTGAAAAAATATATAAACCGAAATATATCGGAAAGGAAACTTGAGGAGCGGTGGTCAGAGCGACCCCATTCTAGACCAACTCTTGTAAAAAATCTATGATAATAATTCGTGATGACTTTTACGACCCTCTAGTGTGTGCAAAAAAATATAAACCGAAATATATCGGAAAGGAAACTTGAGGAGCGGTGGTCACAGCGACCCCATTCTAGACCAACTCTTGTAAAAAATCATTCGTCCAATTCGAAGGTCGTGTTCTCTTTGATAATAATTTGTGATGACATTTATGACCCTCTAGTAAATGAAAAAATATATAAACCGAAATATATCGGAAAGGAAACTTGAGGAGCGGTGGTCAGAGCGACCCCATTGTAGACCAACTCTTGTAAAAAATATTTCGTCCAATTCGAAGGTCGTGTTCTCTTTGATAAAGAATCGTGATGACTTTGACGACCCTGTAGTGTGTGAAAAAATATATAAACCGAAATATATCGGAAAGGAAACTTGAGGAGCGGTGGTCAGAGCGACCCCATTCTACACCAACTGTTGTAAAAAATCTTTCGTCCAATTCGAAGGTCGTGTTCTCTTTGATAATAATTCGTGATGACTTTTATGACCCTCTAGTATGTAAAAAAAAATATAATCCGAAATATATCGGAAAGGAAACTTGAGGAGCGGTGGTCAGAGCGACCCCATTCTAGACCAACTCTTATAAAAAATTTTTCGTCAAATTCGAAGGTCGTGTTCTCTTTGATAATAATTTGTGATGACATTCATGACCCTCTAGTATGTGAAAAAATATATAAACCGAAATATATCGGAAAGGAAACTTGAGGAGCGATGGTCAGAGCGACCCCATTGTAGACCAACTCTTGTAAAAAATCTTTCTTCCAATTCGAAGGTCGTGTTCTCTTTGATAATGAATCGTGATGACTTTTACGACCCTTTAGTATGTGAAAAAATATAAACCGAAATATATCGGAAAGGAAACTTGAGGAGCGGTGGTCACAGCGACCCCATTCTAGACCAACTCTTGTAAAAAATCTTTCGTCCAATTCGAAGGTCGTGTTCTCTTTGATAATAATTCGTGATGACTTTTACGACCCTCTAGTATGTGAAAAAATATATAAACCGAAATATATCGGAAAGGAAACTTGAGGAGCGGTGGTCAGAGCGACCCCATTCTAGACCAACTCTTGTAAAAAATCTTTCGTCCAATTCGAAGGTCGTGTTCTCTTTGATAATAATTCGTGATGACTTTTACGACCCTCTGGTATGAGAAAAAATATATAAACCGAAATATATTGGAAAGGAAACTTGAGGAGCGGTGGTCAGAGCGACCCCATTGTAGGCCAACTCTTGTAAAAAATCTTTCTTCCAATTCGAAGTTCGTGTTCTCTTTGATAATGAATCGTGATGACTTTTACAACCCTCTAGTATGTGAAAAAATATATAAACCGAAATATATCGGAAAGGAAACTTGAGGAGCGGTGGTCAGAGCGACCCCATTCTAGACCAACTCTTGTAAAAAATCTTTCGTCCAATTCGAAGGTCGTGTTCTCTTTGATAATAATTCTTGATGACTTTTACGACCCTATAGTATGTGAAAAAAAATTTAAACCGAAATATATCGGTAAGGAAACTTGAGGAGAGGTGGTCAGAGTGACCCCATTCTAGACCAACACTTGTAAAAAATCTTTCGTCCAATTCAAAGGTCGTGTTCTCTTCGATAATAATTCGTGATGACTTTTATGACCCTCTTGTATGTGAAAAAATATATAAACCGAAATATATCGGAAAGGAAACTTGAGGAGCGGTGGTCAGAGCGACCCCATTCTAGACCAACTCTTGTAAAAAATCTTTCGTCCAATTCGAAGGTCGCGTTCTCTTTGATAATAATTCGTGATGACTTTTACGACCCTCTAGTATGTGAAAAAATATATAAACCGAAATATATCGGAAACGAAACTTGAGGAGCGGTGGTCAGAGCGACCCCATTCTAGACCAACTCTTTTAAAAAATCTTTCGTCCAATTCGAAGGTCGTGTTCTCTTTGATAATAATACGTGATGACATTTACGACCCTCTAGTATGTGAAAAAATATATAAACCGAAATATATCCGAAAGGAAACTTGAGGAGCGGTGGTCAGAGCGACCCCATTGTAGGCCAACTCTTGTAAAAAATCTTTCTTCCAATTCGAAGGTCGTGTTCTCTTTGTTAATGAATCGTGATGACTTTTACAACCCTCTAGTATGTGAAAAAATATATAAACCGAAATATATCGGAAAGGAAACTTGAGGAGCGGTGGTCAGAGCGACCCCATTCTAGACCAACTCTTGTAAAAAATCTATGATAATAATTCGTGATGACTTTTACGACCCTCTAGTGTGTGCAAAAAAATATAAACCGAAATATATCGGAAAGGAAACTTGAGGAGCGGTGGTCACAGCGACCCCATTCTAGACCAACTCTTGTAAAAAATCTTTCGTCCAATTCGAAGGTCGTGTTCTCTTTGGTAATAATTCGTGATGACTTTTACGACCCTCTAGTATGTGAAAAAATATATAAACCGAAATATATCGGAAAGGAAACTTCAGGAGCGGTGGTCAGAGCGACCCCATTCTAGACCAACTCTTGTAAAAAATCTTTCGTCCAATTCGAAGGTCGTGTTCTGTTTGATAATAATTCGTGATGACTTTTACGACCCTCTAGTATGTGAAAAAATATATAAACCGAAATATATCGGAAAGGAAACTTGAGGAGCGGTGGTCAGAGCGACCCCATTGTAGGCCAACTCTTGTAAAAAATCTTTCTTCCAATTCGAAGTTCGTGTTCTCTTTGATAATGAATCGTGATGACTTTTACAACACTCTAGTATGTGAAAAAATATATAAACCGAAATATATCGGAAAGGAAACTTGAGGAGCGGTGGTCAGAGCGACCCCATTCTAGACCAACTCTTGTAAAAAATCTTTCGTCCAATTCGAAGGTCGTGTTCTCTTTGATAATAATTCTTGATGACTTTTACGACCCTATAGTATGTGAAAAAAAATTTAAACCGAAATATATCGGGAAGGAAACTTGAGGAGAGGTGGTCAGACTGACCCCATTCTAGACCAACTCTTGTAAAAAATCTTTCGTCCAATTCGAAGGTCGTATTCTCTTTGATAATAATTCGAGATTACTTTTATGATCCTGTAGTGTGTGAAAATATATATAAACCGAAATATATCGGAAAGGAAACTTGAGGAGCGGTGGTCAGAGCGACCCCATTCTAGACCAACTCTTGTAAAAAATCTTTCGTCCAATTCGAAGGTCGCGTTCTCTTTGATAATAATTCGTGATGATATTTACGACCCTCTAGTATGTGAAAAAATATACAAACCGAAATATATCCGAAAGGAAACTTGAGGAGCGGTGGTCAGAGCGACCCCATTGTAGGCCAACTCTTGTAAAAAATCTTTCTTCCAATTCGAAGGTCGTGTTCTCTTTGATAATGAATCGTGATGACTTTTACAACCCTCTAGTATGTGAAAAAATATATAAACCGAAATATATCGGAAAGGAAACTTGAGGAGCGGTGGTCAGAGCGACCCCATTCTAGACCAACTCTTGTAAAAAATCTTTGATAATAATTCGTGATGACTTTTACGACCCTCTAGTGTGTGAAAAAAAATATAAACCGAAATATATCGGAAAGGAAACTTGAGGAGCGGTGGTCACAGCGACCCCATTCTAGACCAACTCTTGTAAAAAATCTTTCGTCCAATTCGAAGGTCGTGTTCTCTTTGATAATAATTCGTGATGACTTTTACGACCCTCTAGTATGTTAAAAAATATATAAACCGAAATATATCGGAAAGGAAACTTCAGGAGCGGTGGTCAGAGCGACCCCATTCTAGACCAACTCTTGTAAAAAATCTTTCGTCCAATGCGAAGGTCGTGTTCTCTTTGATAATAATTCGTGATGACTTTTACGACCCTCTAGTATGTGAAAAAATATATAAACCGAAATATATCGGAAAGGAAACTTGAGGAGCGGTGGTCAGAGCGACCCCATTGTAGGCCAACTCTTGTAAAAAATCTTTCTTCCAATTCGAAGTTCGTGTTCTCTTTGATAATGAATCGTGATGACTTTTACAACACTCTAGTATGTGAAAAAATATATAAACCGAAATATATCGGAAAGAAAACTTGAGGAGCGGTGGTCAGAGCGACCCCATTCTAGACCAACTCTTGTAAAAAATCTTTCGTCCAATTCGAAGGTCGTGTTCTCTTTGATAATAATTCGTGATGACTTTTACGACCCTCTAGTATGTGAAAAAAAAATATAAACCGAAATATATCGGAAAGGAAACTTGAGGAGCGGTGGTCAGACCGACCCCATTCTAGACCAACTCTTGTAAAAAATGTTTCGTCCAATTCGAAGGTCGTGTTCTCTTTGATAATAATTCGTGATGACTTTTACGACCCTCTAGTATGTGAAAAAAAAATATAAACCGATATATATCGGAAAGGAAACTTGAGGAGCGGTGGTTAGAGCGACCCCATTCTCGACCAACTCTTGAAAAAAATCTTTCGTCCAATTCGAAGGGCGTGTTCTCTTTGATAATAATTCGTGATGACTTTTACGACCCTCTAGTGTGTGAAAAAAAATATAAACCGAAATATAACGGAAAGGAAAATTGAAGAGCGGTGGTCAGAGTGACCCCATTCTAGACCAACTCTTGTAAAAAATCTTTCTTCCAATTCGAAGGTCGTGTTCTCTTCGATAATGAATCGTGATGACTTTTACGACCCTCTAGTATGTGAAAAAATATATAAACCGAAATATATCGGAAAGGAAACTTGAGGAGCGGTGGTCAGAGCGACCCCATTCTAGGTCCAATTCGAAGGTCGTGTTCTCTTCGATAATAATTCGTGATGACTTTTATGAACCTCTTGTATGTGAAAAAATATATAAACCGAAATATATTGGAAAGGAAACTTGAGTAGCGATGGTCAGAGCGACCCCATTCTAGACCAACTCTTTTAAAAAATCTTTCGTCCAATTCGAAGGTCGTGTTCTCTTTGATAATAATTCGTGATGACTTTTATCACCCTCTAGTATGTGAAAAAAAATATAAACCGAAATATATCGGAAAGGAAACTTGAGGAGCGGTGGTGAGACCGACCCCATTCTAGACCAACTCTGGTAAAAAATGTTTCGTCCAATTCGAATGTCGTGTTCTCTTTCATAATGAATCCTGATGACTTTTATGACCCTCTAGTATGTGAAAAAAATATAAACCGAAATATGTCGGAAAGGAAACTTGAGGAGCGGTGGTCAGAGCGATCTCATTCTAGACCAACTCTTGTAATAAATCTTTCGTCCAATTCGAAGGTCGTGTTCTCTTTGATAATGAATCGTGATGACTTTTACGACACTCTAGTGTGTGAAAAAAAATATAAACCGAAATATATCGGAAAGGAAACTTGAGGAGCGGTGGTCAGAGCGACCCCATTCTAGACCAACTCTTGTAAAAAATCTTTCGTCCAATTCGAAGGTCGTGTTCTCTTTGATAATAATTCTTGATGACTTTTACGACCCTATAGTATGTGAAAAAAAATTTAAACCGAAATATATCGGAAACGAAACTTGAGGAGAGGTGGTCAGATTCACCCCATTCTAGACCAACTCTTGTAAAAAATCTTTCGTCCAATTCAAAGTTCGTGTTCTCTTCGATAATAATTCGTGATGACTTTTATGACCCTCTTGTATGTGAAAAAAAATATAAACCGAAATATATCGGAAAGGAAACTTGAGGAGCGGTGGTCAGACCGACCCCATTCTAGACCAACTCTTGTAAAAAATGTTTCGTCCAATTCGAAGGTCGTGTTCTCTTTGATAATAATTCGAGATAACTTTTACGACCCTCTAGTATGTGAAAAAAAAATATAAACCGAAATATATCGGAAAGGAAACTTGAGGAGCGGTGGTTAGAGCGACCCCATTCTCGACCAACTCTTGAAAAAAATCTTTCGTCCAATTCGAAGGGCGTGTTCTCTTTGATAATAAATCGTGATGACTTTTATGACCCTCTAGTATATGAAAAAAAATATGAATCGAAATATATCCGAAAGGAAACTTGAGGAGCGGTGGTCAGAGCGACCCCATTCTAGACCAACTCTTGTAAAAAATCTTTAGTCCAATTCGAAGGTCGTGTTCTCTTCGATAATAATTCGTGATTACTTTTATGATCCTGTAGTGTGTGAAAAAATATATAAACCGAAATATATCGGAAAGGAAACTTGAGGAGCGGTGGTCAGAGCGACCCCATTGTAGGCCAACTCTTGTAAAAAATCTTTCTTCCAATTCGAAGGTCGTGTTCTCTTTGATAATGAATCGTGATGACTTTTACAACCCGCTAGTATGTGAAAAAATATATAAACCGAAATATATCGGAATGGAAACTTGAGGAGCGGTGGTCAGAGCGACCCCATTCTAGACCAACTCTTGTAAAAAATCTTTGATAATAATTCGTGATGACTTTTACGACCCTCTAGTGTGTGAAAAAAAATATAAACCGAAATATATCGGAAAGGAAACTTGAGGAGCGGTGGTCTCAGCGACCCCATTCTAGACCAACTCTTGTAAAAAATCTTTCGTCCAATTCGAAGGTCGTGTTCTCTTTGATAATAATTCGTGATGACTTTTACGACCCTCTAGTATGTGAAAAAATATATAAACCGAAATATATCGGAAAGGAAACTTGAGGAGCGGTGGTCAGAGCGACCCCATTGTAGGCCAACTCTTGTAAAAAATCTTTCGTCCAATTCAAAGGTCGTTTTCTCTTCGATAATAATTCGTGATGACTTTTATGACCCTCTTGTATGTGAAAAAAAATATAAACCGAAATATATCGGAAAGGAAACTTGAGGAGCGGTGGTCAGACCGACCCCATTCTAGACCAACTATTGTAAAAAATGTTTCGTCCAATTCGAAGGTCGTGTTCTCTTTGATAATAATTCGTGATGACTTTTACGACCCTCTAGTATGTGAAAAAAAAATATAAACCGAAATATATCGGAAAGGAAACTTGAGGAGCGGTGGTTAGAGCGACCCCATTCTAGACCAACTCTTGAAAAAAATCTTTCGTCCAATTCGAAGGGCGTGTTCTCTTTGATAATAAATCGTGATGACTTTTATGACCCTCTAGTATATGAAAAAAAATATGAATCGAAATATATCCGAAAGGAAACTTGAGGAGCGGTGGTCAGAGCGACCCCATTCTAGACCAACTCTTGTAAAAAATCTTTAGTCCAATTCGAAGGGCGTGCTCTCTGTGATAATAAATCGTGATGACTTTTATGACCCTCTAGTATATGAAAAAAAATATGAATCGAAATATATCCGGAAGGAAACTTGAGGAGCGGTGGTCGGAGCGACCCCATTCTAGACCAACTCTTCTAAAAAATCTTTAGTCCAATTCGAAGGTCGTGTTCTCTTCGATAATAATTCGTGATTACTTTTATGAACCTCTTGTATGTGAAAAAAAATATAAACCGAAATATATTGGAAAGGAAACTTGAGGAGCGATGGTCAGAGCGACCCCATTCTAGACCAACTCTTGTAAAAAATCTTTCGTCCAATTCGAAGGTCGTGTTCTCTTTGATAATAATTCTTGATGATTTGTATCACCCTCTAGTATGTGAAAAAAAATATAAACCGAAATATATCGGAAAGGAAACTTGAGGAGCGGTGGTCAGACCGACCCGATTCTAGACTAACTCTTGTAAAAAATCTTTCGTCGAATTCGAATGTCGTGTTCTCTTTGATAATAATTCGTGAAGACTTTTATGACCCTCTAGTATGTGAAAAAAAATATAAACCGAAATATATCGGAAAGGAAACGTGAGGAGCGGTGGTCAGAGCGATCCCATTCTAGACCAACTCTTGTAAAAAATCTTTCGTCCAATTGGTATGTCGAGTTCTCTTTGATAATGAATCGTGATGACTTTTACGATCCTCTAGTATGTGAAAAAAAATATAAACCGAAATATATCGGAAAGGAAACTTGAGGAGCGGTGGTCAGAGCGACCCCATTCTAGACCAACTTTGTAAAAAATCTTTCGTCCAATTCGAAGATCGTGTCCTCTTTGATAATAATTCGTGATTACTTTTACGACCCTCTATTATGTGAAAAAAAATACAATCCGAAATATATCGGAAAGGAAACTTGAGGAGCGGTGGTCAGAGCGACCCCATTCAAGACCAACTCTTGTAAAAAATCATTCGTCCAATTCGAAGGTCGTGTTCTCTTTGATAATAATTTGTGATGACATTTATGACCCTCTAGTAAATGAAAAAATATATAAACCGAAATATATCGGAAAGGAAACTTGAGGAGCGGTGGTCAGAGCGACCCCATTGTAGACCAACTCTTGTAAAAAATATTTCGTCCAATTCGAAGGTCGTGTTCTCTTTGATAAAGAATCGTGATGACTTTGACGACCCTGTAGTGTGTGAAAAAATATATAAACCGAAATATATCGGAAAGGAAACTTGAGGAGCGGTGGTCAGAGCGACCCCATTCTACACCAACTGTTGTAAAAAATCTTTCGTCCAATTCGAAGGTCGTGTTCTCTTTGATAATAATTCGTGATGACTTTTATGACCCTCTAGTATGTAAAAAAAAATATAATCCGAAATATATAGGAAAGGAAACTTGAGGAGCGGTGGTTAGAGCGACCACATTCTCGACCAACTCTTGAAAAAAATCTTTCGTCCAATTCGAAGGGCGTGTTCTCTTTGATAATAATTCGTGATGACTTTTACGACCCTCTAGTGTGTGAAAAAAAATATAAACCGAAATATAACGGAAAGGAAAATTGAAGAGCGGTGGTCAGAGTGACCCCATTCTAGACCAACTCTTGTAAAAAATCTTTCTTCCAATTCGAAGTTCGTGTTCTCTTCGATAATAATTCGTGATGACTTTTATGACCCTCTTGTATGTGAAAAAAAATATAAACCGAAATATATCGGAAAGGAAACTTGAGGAGCGGTGGTCAGACCGACCCCATTCTAGACCAACTCTTGTAAAAAATGTTTCGTCCAATTCGAAGGTCGTGTTCTCTTTGATAATAATTCGAGATAACTTTTACGACCCTCTAGTATGTGAAAAAAAAATATAAACCGAAATATATCGGAAAGGAAACTTGAGGAGCGGTGGTTAGAGCGACCCTATTCTCGACCAACTCTTGAAAAAAATCTTTCGTCCAATTCGAAGGGCGTGTTCTCTTTGATAATAAATCGTGATGACTTTTATGACCCTCTAGTATATGAAAAAAAATATGAATCGAAATATATCCGAAAGGAAACTTGAGGAGCGGTGGTCAGAGCGACCCCATTCTAGACCAACTCTTGTAAAAAATCTTTAGTCCAATTCGAAGGTCGTGTTCTCTTCGATAATAATTCGTGATTACTTTTATGATCCTGTAGTGTGTGAAAAAATATATAAACCGAAATATATCGGAAAGGAAACTTGAGGAGCGGTGGTCAGAGCGACCCCATTCTAGACCAACTCTTCTAAAAAATCTTTCGTCCAATTCGAAGGTCGCGTTCTCTTTGATAATAATTCGTGATGACTTTTACGACCCTCTAGTATGTGAAAAAATATATAAACCGAAATATATCGGAAACGAAACTTGAGGAGCGCTGGTCAGAGCGACCCCATTCTAGACCAACTCTTGTAAAAAATCTTTCGTCCAATTCGAAGGTCGTGTTCTCTTTGATAATAATTCGTGATGACATTTACGACCCTCTAGTATGTGAAAAAATATATAAACCGAAATATATCCGAAAGGAAACTTGAGGAGCGGTGGTCAGAGCGACCCCATTGTAGGCCAACTCTTGTAAAAAATCTTTCTTCCAATTCGAAGGTCGTGTTCTCTTTGATAATGAATCGTGATGACTTTTACAACCCGCTAGTATGTGAAAAAATATATAAACCGAAATATATCGGAAAGGAAACTTGAGGAGCGGTGGTCAGACCGACCCCATTCTAGACCAACTATTGTAAAAAATGTTTCGTCCAATTCGAAGGTCGTGTTCTCTTTGATAATAATTCGTGATGACTTTTACGACCCTCTAGTATGTGAAAAAAAAATATAAACCGAAATATATCGGAAAGGAAACTTGAGGAGCGGTGGTTAGAGCGACCCCATTCTAGACCAACTCTTGAAAAAAATCTTTCGTCCAATTCGAAGGGCGTGTTCTCTTTGATAATAAATCGTGATGACTTTTATGACCCTCTAGTATATGAAAAAAAATATGAATCGAAATATATCCGAAAGGAAACTTGAGGAGCGGTGGTCAGAGCGACCCCATTCTAGACCAACTCTTGTAAAAAATCTTTAGTCCAATTCGAAGGGCGTGTTCTCTGTGATAATAAATCGTGATGACTTTTATGACCCTCTAGTATATGAAAAAAAATATGAATCGAAATATATCCGGAAGGAAACTTGAGGAGCGGTGGTCGGAGCGACCCCATTCTAGACCAACTCTTGTAAAAAATCTTTAGTCCAATTCGAAGGTCGTGTTCTCTTCGATAATAATTCGTGATTACTTTTATGAACCTCTTGTATGTGAAAAAAAATATAAACCGAAATATATTGGAAAGGAAACTTGAGGAGCGATGGTCAGAGCGACCCCATTCTAGACCAACTCTTGTAAAAAATCTTTCGTCCAATTCGAAGGTCGTGTTCTCTTTGATAATAATTCTTGATGACTTGTATCACCCTCTAGTATGTGAAAAAAAATATAAACCGAAATATATCGGAAAGGAAACTTGAGGAGCGGTGGTCAGACCGACCCGATTCTAGACTAACTCTTGTAAAAAATCTTTCGTCGAATTCGAATGTCGTGTTCTCTTTGATAATAATTCGTGAAGACTTTTATGACCCTCTAGTATGTGTAAAAAAATATAAACCGAAATATATCGGAAAGGAAACGTGAGGAGCGGTGGTCAGAGCGATCCCATTCTAGACCAACTCTTGTAAAAAATCTTTCGTCCAATTGGTATGTCGAGTTCTCTTTGATAATGAATCGTGATGACTTTTACGATCCTCTAGTATGTGAAAAAAAAATATAAACCGAAATATATCGGAAAGGAAACTTGAGGAGCGGTGGTCAGAGCGACCCCATTCTAGACCAACTTTGTAAAAAATCTTTCGTCCAATTCGAAGATCGTGTCCTCTTTGATAATAATTCGTGATTACTTTTACGACCCTCTATTATGTGAAAAAAAATACAATCCGAAATATATCGGAAAGGAAACTTGAGGAGCGGTGGTCAGAGCGACCCCATTCAAGACCAACTCTTGTAAAAAATCATTCGTCCAATTCGAAGGTCGTGTTCTCTTTGATAATAATTTGTGATGACATTTATGACCCTCTAGTAAATGAAAAAATATATAAACCGAAATATATCGGAAAGGAAACTTGAGGAGCGGTGGTCAGAGCGACCCCATTGTAGACCAACTCTTGTAAAAAATATTTCGTCCAATTCGAAGGTCGTGTTCTCTTTGATAAAGAATCGTGATGACTTTGACGACCCTGTAGTGTGTGAAAAAATATATAAACCGAAATATATCGGAAAGGAAACTTGAGGAGCGGTGGTCAGAGCGACCCCATTCTACACCAACTGTTGTAAAAAATCTTTCGTCCAATTCGAAGGTCGTGTTCTCTTTGATAATAATTCGTGATGACTTTTATGACCCTCTAGTATGTAAAAAAAAATATAATCCGAAATATATCGGAAAGGAAACTTGAGGAGCGGTGGTCAGAGCGACCCCATTCTAGACCAACTCTTATAAAAAATTTTTCGTCAAATTCGAAGGTCGTGTTCTCTTTGATAATAATTTGTGATGACATTCATGACCCTCTAGTATGTGAAAAAATATATAAACCGAAATATATCGGAAAGGAAACTTGAGGAGCGATGGTCAGAGCGACCCCATTGTAGACCAACTCTTGTAAAAAATCTTTCTTCCAATTCGAAGGTCGTGTTCTCTTTGATAATGAATCGTGATGACTTTTACGACCCTTTAGTATGTGAAAAAATATAAACCGAAATATATCGGAAAGGAAACTTGAGGAGCGGTGGTCACAGCGACCCCATTCTAGACCAACTCTTGTAAAAAATCTTTCGTCCAATTCGAAGGTCGTGTTCTCTTTGATAATAATTCGTGATGACTTTTACGACCCTCTAGTATGTGAAAAAATATATAAACCGAAATATATCGGAAAGGAAACTTGAGGAGCGGTGGTCAGAGCGACCCCATTCTAGACCAACTCTTGTAAAAAATCTTTCGTCCAATTCGAAGGTCGTGTTCTCTTTGATAATAATTCGTGATGACTTTTACGACCCTCTGGTATGAGAAAAAATATATAAACCGAAATATATTGGAAAGGAAACTTGAGGAGCGGTGGTCAGAGCGACCCCATTGTAGGCCAACTCTTGTAAAAAATCTTTCTTCCAATTCGAAGTTCGTGTTCTCTTTGATAATGAATCGTGATGACTTTTACAACCCTCTAGTATGTGAAAAAATATATAAACCGAAATATATCGGAAAGGAAACTTGAGGAGCGGTGGTCAGAGCGACCCCATTCTAGACCAACTCTTGTAAAAAATCTTTCGTCCAATTCGAAGGTCGTGTTCTCTTTGATAATAATTCTTGATGACTTTTACGACCCTATAGTATGTGAAAAAAAATTTAAACCGAAATATATCGGTAAGGAAACTTGAGGAGAGGTGGTCAGAGTGACCCCATTCTAGACCAACACTTGTAAAAAATCTTTCGTCCAATTCAAAGGTCGTGTTCTCTTCGATAATAATTCGTGATGACTTTTATGACCCTCTTGTATGTGAAAAAAAATATAAACCGAAATATATCGGAAAGGAAACTTGAGGAGCGGTGGTCAGACCGACCCCATTCTAGACCAACTCTTGTAAAAAATGTTTCGTCCAATTCGAAGGTCGTGTTCTCTTTGATAATAATTCGTGATGACTTTTACGACCCTCTAGTATGTGAAAAAAAAATATAAACCGAAATATATAGGAAAGGAAACTTGAGGAGCGGTGGTTAGAGCGACCACATTCTCGACCAACTCTTGAAAAAAATCTTTCGTCCAATTCGAAGGGCGTGTTCTCTTTGATAATAATTCGTGATGACTTTTATGACCCTCTAGTATATGAAAAAAAATATGAATCGAAATATATCCGAAAGGAAACTTGAGGAGCGGTGGTCAGAGCGACCCCATTCTAGACCAACTCTTGTAAAAAATCTTTAGTCCAATTCGAAGGTCGTGTTCTCTTCGATAATAATTCGTGATTACTTTTATGATCCTGTAGTGTGTGAAAAAATATATAAACCGAAATATATCGGAAAGGAAACTTGAGGAGCGGTGGTCAGAGCGACCCCATTCTAGACCAAATCTTCTAAAAAATCTTTCGTCCAATTCGAAGGTCGCGTTCTCTTTGATAATAATTCGTGATGACTTTTACGACCCTCTAGTATGTGAAAAAATATATAAACCGAAATATATCGGAAACGAAACTTGAGGAGCGCTGGTCAGAGCGACCCCATTCTAGACCAACTCTTGTAAAAAATCTTTCGTCCAATTCGAAGGTCGTGTTCTCTTTGATAATAATTCGTGATGACATTTACGACCCTCTAGTATGTGAAAAAATATATAAACCGAAATATATCCGAAAGGAAACTTGAGGAGCGGTGGTCAGAGCGACCCCATTGTAGGCCAACTCTTGTAAAAAATCTTTCTTCCAATTCGAAGGTCGTGTTCTCTTTGATAATGAATCGTGATGACTTTTACAACCCGCTAGTATGTGAAAAAATATATAAACCGAAATATATCGGAAAGGAAACTTGAGGAGCGGTGGTCAGAGCGACCCCATTCTAGACCAACTCTTGTAAAAAATCTTTGATAATAATTCGTGATGACTTTTACGACCCTCTAGTGTGTGAAAAAAAATATAAACCGAAATATATCGGAAAGGAAACTTGAGGAGCGGTGGTCTCAGCGACCCCATTCTAGACCAACTCTTGTAAAAAATCTTTCGTCCAATTCGAAGGTCGTGTTCTCTTTGATAATAATTCGTGATGACTTTTACGACCCTCTAGTATGTGAAAAAATATATAAACCGAATTATATCGGAAAGGAAACTTGAGGAGCGGTGGTCAGAGCGACCCCATTGTAGGCCAACTCTTGTAAAAAATCTTTCGTCCAATTCAAAGGTCGTTTTCTCTTCGATAATAATTCGTGATGACTTTTATGACCCTCTTGTATGTGAAAAAAAATATAAACCGAAATATATCGGAAAGGAAACTTGAGGAGCGGTGGTCAGACCGACCCCATTCTAGACCAACTATTGTAAAAAATGTTTCGTCCAATTCGAAGGTCGTGTTCTCTTTGATAATAATTCGTGATGACTTTTACGACCCTCTAGTATGTGAAAAAAAAATATAAACCGAAATATATCGGAAAGGAAACTTGAGGAGCGGTGGTTAGAGCGACCCCATTCTAGACCAACTCTTGAAAAAAATCTTTCGTCCAATTCGAAGGGCGTGTTCTCTTTGATAATAAATCGTGATGACTTTTATGACCCTCTAGTATATGAAAAAAAATATGAATCGAAATATATCCGAAAGGAAACTTGAGGAGCGGTGGTCAGAGCGACCCCATTCTAGACCAACTCTTGTAAAAAATCTTTAGTCCAATTCGAAGGGCGTGTTCTCTGTGATAATAAATCGTGATGACTTTTATGACCCTCTAGTATATGAAAAAAAATATCAATCGAAATATATCCGGAAGGAAACTTGAGGAGCGGTGGTCGGAGCGACCCCATTCTAGACCAACTCTTGTAAAAAATCTTTAGTCCAATTCGAAGGTCGTGTTCTCTTCGATAATAATTCGTGATTACTTTTATGAACCTCTTGTATGTGAAAAAAAATATAAACCGAAATATATTGGAAAGGAAACTTGAGGAGCGATGGTCAGAGCGACCCCATTCTAGACCAACTCTTGTAAAAAATCTTTCGTCCAATTCGAAGGTCGTGTTCTCTTTGATAATAATTCTTGATGACTTGTATCACCCTTTAGTATGTGAAAAAAAATATAAACCGAAATATATCGGAAAGGAAACTTGAGGAGCGGTGGTTAGAGCGACCCCATTCTCGACCAACTCTTGAAAAAAATCTTTCGTCCAATTCGAAGGGCGTGTTCTCTTTGATAATAAATCGTGATGACTTTTATGACCCTCTAGTATATGAAAAAAAATATGAATCGAAATATATCCGAAAGGAAACTTGAGGAGCGGTGGTCAGAGCGACCCCATTCTAGACCAACTCTTGTAAAAAATCTTTAGTCCAATTCGAAGGTCGTGTTCTCTTCGATAATAATTCGTGATTACTTTTATGATCCTGTAGTGTGTGAAAAAATATATAAACCGAAATATATCGGAAAGGAAACTTGAGGAGCGGTGGTCAGAGCGACCCCATTCTAGACCAAATCTTCTAAAAAATCTTTCGTCCAATTCGAAGGTCGCGTTCTCTTTGATAATAATTCGTGATGACTTTTACGACCCTCTAGTATGTGAAAAAATATATAAACCGAAATATATCGGAAACGAAACTTGAGGAGCGCTGGTCAGAGCGACCCCATTCTAGACCAACTCTTGTAAAAAATCTTTCGTCCAATTCGAAGGTCGTGTTCTCTTTGATAATAATTCGTGATGACATTTACGACCCTCTAGTATGTGAAAAAATATATAAACCGAAATATATCCGAAAGGAAACTTGAGGAGCGGTGGTCAGAGCGACCCCATTGTAGGCCAACTCTTGTAAAAAATCTTTCTTCCAATTCGAAGGTCGTGTTCTCTTTGATAATGAATCGTGATGACTTTTACAACCCGCTAGTATGTGAAAAAATATATAAACCGAAATATATCGGAAAGGAAACTTGAGGAGCGGTGGTCAGAGCGACCCCATTCTAGACCAACTCTTGTAAAAAATCTTTGATAATAATTCGTGATGACTTTTACGACCCTCTAGTGTGTGAAAAAAAATATAAACTGAAATATATCGGAAAGGAAACTTGAGGAGCGGTGGTCTCAGCGACCCCATTCTAGACCAACTCTTGTAAAAAATCTTTCGTCCAATTCGAAGGTCGTGTTCTCTTTGATAATAATTCGTGATGACTTTTACGACCCTCTAGTATGTGAAAAAATATATAAACCGAATTATATCGGAAAGGAAACTTGAGGAGCGGTGGTCAGAGCGACCCCATTGTAGGCCAACTCTTGTAAAAAATCTTTCGTCCAATTCAAAGGTCGTTTTCTCTTCGATAATAATTCGTGATGACTTTTATGACCCTCTTGTATGTGAAAAAAAATATAAACCGAAATATATCGGAAAGGAAACTTGAGGAGCGGTGGTCAGACCGACCCCATTCTAGACCAACTATTGTAAAAAATGTTTCGTCCAATTCGAAGGTCGTGTTCTCTTTGATAATAATTCGTGATGACTTTTACGACCCTCTAGTATGTGAAAAAAAAATATAAACCGAAATATATCGGAAAGGAAACTTGAGGAGCGGTGGTTAGAGCGACCCCATTCTAGACCAACTCTTGAAAAAAATCTTTCGTCCAATTCGAAGGGCGTGTTCTCTTTGATAATAAATCGTGATGACTTTTATGACCCTCTAGTATATGAAAAAAAATATGAATCGAAATATATCCGAAAGGAAACTTGAGGAGCGCCGGTCAGAGCGACCCCATTCTAGACCAACTCTTGTAAAAAATCTTTAGTCCAATTCGAAGGGCGTGTTCTCTGTGATAATAAATCGTGATGACTTTTATGACCCTCTAGTATATGAAAAAAAATATCAATCGAAATATATCCGGAAGGAAACTTGAGGAGCGGTGGTCGGAGCGACCCCATTCTAGACCAACTCTTGTAAAAAATCTTTAGTCCAATTCGAAGGTCGTGTTCTCTTCGATAATAATTCGTGATTACTTTTATGAACCTCTTGTATGTGAAAAAAAATATAAACCGAAATATATTGGAAAGGAAACTTGAGGAGCGATGGTCAGAGCGACCCCATTCTAGACCAACTCTTGTAAAAAATCTTTCGTCCAATTCGAAGGTCGTGTTCTCTTTGATAATAATTCTTGATGACTTGTATCACCCTCTAGTATGTGAAAAAAAATATAAACCGAAATATATCGGAAAGGAAACTTGAGGAGCGGTGGTCAGACCGACCCGATTCTAGACTAACTCTTGTAAAAAATCTTTCGTCGAATTCGAATGTCGTGTTCTCTTTGATAATAATTCGTGAAGACTTTTATGACCCTCTAGTATGTGTAAAAAAATATAAACCGAAATATATCGGAAAGGAAACGTGAGGAGCGGTGGTCAGAGCGATCCCATTCTAGACCAACTCTTGTAAAAAATCTTTCGTCCAATTGGTATGTCGAGTTCTCTTTGATAATGAATCGTGATGACTTTTACGATCCTCTAGTATGTGAAAAAAAATATAAACCGAAATATATCGGAAAGGAAACTTGAGGAGCGGTGGTCAGAGCGACCCCATTCTAGACCAACTTTGTAAAAAATCTTTCGTCCAATTCGAAGATCGTGTCCTCTTTGATAATAATTCGTGATTACTTTTACGACCCTCTATTATGTGAAAAAAAATACAATCCGAAATATATCGGAAAGGAAACTTGAGGAGCGGTGGTCAGAGCGACCCCATTCAAGACCAACTCTTGTAAAAAATCATTCGTCCAATTCGAAGGTCGTGTTCTCTTTGATAATAATTTGTGATGACATTTATGACCCTCTAGTAAATGAAAAAATATATAAACCGAAATATATCGGAAAGGAAACTTGAGGAGCGGTGGTCAGAGCGACCCCATTGTAGACCAACTCTTGTAAAAAATATTTCGTCCAATTCGAAGGTCGTGTTCTCTTTGATAAAGAATCGTGATGACTTTGACGACCCTGTAGTGTGTGAAAAAATATATAAACCGAAATATATCGGAAAGGAAACTTGAGGAGCGGTGGTCAGAGCGACCCCATTCTACACCAACTGTTGTAAAAAATCTTTCGTCCAATTCGAAGGTCGTGTTCTCTTTGATAATAATTCGTGATGACTTTTATGACCCTCTAGTATGTAAAAAAAAATATAATCCGAAATATATCGGAAAGGAAACTTGAGGAGCGGTGGTCAGAGCGACCCCATTCTAGACCAACTCTTATAAAAAATGTTTCGTCAAATTCGAAGGTCGTGTTCTCTTTGATAATAATTTGTGATGACATTCATGACCCTCTAGTATGTGAAAAAATATATAAACCGAAATATATCGGAAAGGAAACTTGAGGAGCGATGGTCAGAGCGACCCCATTGTAGACCAACTCTTGTAAAAAATCTTTCTTCCAATTCGAAGGTCGTGTTCTCTTTGATAATGAATCGTGATGACTTTTACGACCCTTTAGTATGTGAAAAAATATAAACCGAAATATATCGGAAAGGAAACTTGAGGAGCGGTGGTCACAGCGACCCCATTCTAGACCAACTCTTGTAAAAAATCTTTCGTCCAATTCGAAGGTCGTGTTCTCTTTGATAATAATTCGTGATGACTTTTACGACCCTCTAGTATGTGAAAAAATATATAAACCGAAATATATCGGAAAGGAAACTTGAGGAGCGGTGGTCAGAGCGACCCCATTCTAGACCAACTCTTGTAAAAAATCTTTCGTCCAATTCGAAGGTCGTGTTCTCTTTGATAATAATTCGTGATGACTTTTACGACCCTCTGGTATGAGAAAAAATATATAAACCGAAATATATCGGAAAGGAAACTTGAGGAGCGGTGGTCAGAGCGACCCCATTCTAGACCAACTCTTATAAAAAATTTTTCGTCAAATTCGAAGGTCGTGTTCTCTTTGATAATAATTTGTGATGACATTCATGACCCTCTAGTATGTGAAAAAATATATAAACCGAATTATATCGGAAAGGAAACTTGAGGAGCGATGGTCAGAGCGACCCCATTGTAGACCAACTCTTGTAAAAAATCTTTCTTCCAATTCGAAGGTCGTGTTCTCTTTGATAATGAATCGTGATGACTTTTACGACCCTTTAGTATGTGAAAAAATATAAACCGAAATATATCGGAAAGGAAACTTGAGGAGCGGTGGTCACAGCGACCCCATTCTAGACCAACTCTTGTAAAAAATCTTTCGTCCAATTCGAAGGTCGTGTTCTCTTTGATAATAATTCGTGATGACTTTTACGACCCTCTAGTATGTGAAAAAATATATAAACCGAAATATATCGGAAAGGAAACTTGAGGAGCGGTGGTCAGAGCGACCCCATTCTAGACCAACTCTTGTAAAAAATCTTTCGTCCAATTCGAAGGTCGTGTTCTCTTTGATAATAATTCGTGATGACTTTTACGACCCTCTGGTATGAGAAAAAATATATAAACCGAAATATATTGGAAAGGAAACTTGAGGAGCGGTGGTCAGAGCGACCCCATTGTAGGCCAACTCTTGTAAAAAATCTTTCTTCCAATTCGAAGTTCGTGTTCTCTTTGATAATGAATCGTGATGACTTTTACAACCCTCTAGTATGTGAAAAAATATATAAACCGAAATATATCGGAAAGGAAACTTGAGGAGCGGTGGTCAGAGCGACCCCATTCTAGACCAACTCTTGTAAAAAATCTTTCGTCCAATTCGAAGGTCGTGTTCTCTTTGATAATAATTCTTGATGACTTTTACGACCCTATAGTATGTGAAAAAAAATTTAAACCGAAATATATCGGTAAGGAAACTTGAGGAGAGGTGGTCAGAGTGACCCCATTCTAGACCAACACTTGTAAAAAATCTTTCGTCCAATTCAAAGGTCGTGTTCTCTTCGATAATAATTCGTGATGACTTTTATGACCCTCTTGTATGTGAAAAAAAATATAAACCGAAATATATCGGAAAGGAAACTTGAGGAGCGGTGGTCAGACCGACCCCATTCTAGACCAACTCTTGTAAAAAATGTTTCGTCCAATTCGAAGGTCGTGTTCTCTTTGATAATAATTCGTGATGACTTTTACGACCCTCTAGTATGTGAAAAAAAAATATAAACCGAAATATATAGGAAAGGAAACTTGAGGAGCGGTGGTTAGAGCGACCACATTCTCGACCAACTCTTGAAAAAAATCTTTCGTCCAATTCGAAGGGCGTGTTCTCTTTGATAATAATTCGTGATGACTTTTACGACCCTCTAGTGTGTGAAAAAAAATATAAACCGAAATATAACGGAAAGGAAAATTGAAGAGCGGTGGTCAGAGTGACCCCATTCTAGACCAACTCTTGTAAAAAATCTTTCTTCCAATTCGAAGGTCGTGTTCTCTTCGATAATGAATCGTGATGACTTTTACGACCCTCTAGTATGTGAAAAAATATATAAACCGAAATATATCGGAAAGGAAACTTGAGGAGCGGTGGTCAGAGCGACCGCATTCTAGGTCCAATTCGAAGGTCGTGTTCTCTTCGATAATAATTCGTGATGACTTTTATGAACCTCTTGTATGTGAAAAAAAATATAAACCGAAATATATTGGAAAGGAAACTTGAGTAGCGATGGTCAGAGCGACCCCATTCTAGACCAACTCTATTAAAAAATCTTTCGTCCAATTCGAAGGTCGTGTTCTCTTTGATAATAATTCGTGATGACTTTTATCACCCTCTAGTATGTGAAAAAAAATATAAACCGAAATATATCGGAAAGGAAACTTGAGGAGCGGTGGTGAGACCGACCCCATTCTAGACCAACTCTTGTAAAAAATGTTTCGTCCAATTCGAATGTCGTGTTCTCTTTCATAATGAATCCTGATGACTTTTATGACCCTCTAGTATGTGAAAAAAATATAAACCGAAATATGTCGGAAAGGAAACTTGAGGAGCGGTGGTCAGAGCGACCCCATTCTAGACCAACTCTTGTAAAAAATCTTTCGTCCAATTCAAAGGTCGTGTTCTCTTCGATAATAATTCGTGATGACTTTTATGACCCTCTTGTATGTGAAAAAAAATATAAACCGAAATATATCGGAAAGGAAACTTGAGGAGCGGTGGTCAGACCGACCCCATTCTAGACCAACTCTTGTAAAAAATGTTTCGTCCAATTCGAAGGTCGTGTTCTCTTTGATAATAATTCGTGATGACTTGTACGACCCTCTAGTATGTGAAAAAAAAATATAAACCGAAATATATCGGAAAGGAAACTTGAGGAGCGGTGGTTAGAGCGACCCCATTCTCGACCAACTCTTGAAAAAAATCTTTCGTCCAATTCGAAGGGCGTGTTCTCTTTGATAATAAATCCTGATGACTTTTATGACCCTCTAGTATATGAAAAAAAATATGAATCGAAATATATCCGAAAGGAAACTTGAGGAGCGGTGGTCACAGCGACCCCATTCTAGACTAACTCTTGTAAAAAATCTTTAGTCCAATTCGAAGGTCGTGTTCTCTTCGATAATAATTCGTGATTACTTTTATGATCCTGTAGTGTGTGAAAAAATATATAAACCGAAATATATCGGAAAGGAAACTTGAGGAGCGGTGGTCAGAGCGACCCCATTCTAGACCAACTCTTGTAAAAAATCTTTCGTCCAATTCGAAGGTCGCGTTCTCTTTGAGAATAATTCGTGATGACTTTTACGACCCTCTAGTATGTGAAAAAATATATAAACCGAAATATATCGGAAACGAAACTTGAGGAGCGGTGGTCAGAGCGACCCCATTCTAGACCAACTCTTGTAAAAAATCTTTCGTCCAATTCGAAGGTCGTGTTCTCTTTGATAATAATTCGTGATGACATTTACGACCCTCTAGTATGTGAAAAAATATATAAACCGAAATATATCCGAAAGGAAACTTGAGGAGCGGTGGTCAGAGCGACCCCATTGTAGGCCAACTCTTGTAAAAAATCTTTCTTCCAATTCGAAGGTCGTGTTCTCTTTGATAATGAATCGTGATGACTTTTACAACCCTCTAGTATGTGAAAAAATATATAAACCGAAATATATGGGAAAGGAAACTTGAGGAGCGGTGGTCAGAGCGACCCCATTCTAGACCAACTCTTGTAAAAAATCTTTGATAATAATTCGTGATGACTTTTACGACCCTCTAGTGTGTGAAAAAAAAAAAAAAACCGAAATATATCGGAAAGGAAACTTGAGGAGCGGTGGTCACAGCGACCCCATTCTAGACCAACTCTTGCAAAAAATCTTTCGTCCAATTCGAAGGTCGTGTTCTCTTTGATAATAATTCGTGATGACTTTTACGACCCTCTAGTATGTGAAAAAATATATAAACCGAAATATATCGGAAAGGAAGCTTGAGGAGCGGTGGTCAGAGCGACCCCATTGTAGGCCAACTCTTGTAAAAAATCTTTCTTCCAATTCGAAGGTCGTGTTCTCTTTGATAATGAATCGTGATGACTTTTACAACCCTCTAGTATGTGAAAAAATATATAAACCGAAATATATCGGAAAGGAAACTTGAGGAGCGGTGGTCAGAGCGACCCCATTCTAGACCAACTCTTGTAAAAAATCTTTGATAATAATTCGTGATGACTTTTACGACCCTCTAGTGTGTGAAAAAAAATATAAACCGAAATATATCGGAAAGGAAACTTGAGGAGCGGTGGTCACAGCGACCCCATTCTAGACCAACTCTTGTAAAAAATCTTTCGTCCAATTCGATGGTCGTGTTCTCTTTGATAATAATTCGTGATGACTTTTACGACCCTCTAGTATGAGAAAAAATATATAAACCGAAATATATCGGAAAGGAAACTTGAGGAGCGGTGGTCAGAGCGACCCCATTCTAGACCAACTCTTATAAAAAATTTTTCGTCAAATTCGAAGGTCGTGTTCTCTTTGATAATAATTTGTGATGACATTCATGACCCTCTAGTATGTGAAAAAATATATAAACCGAATTATATCGGAAAGGAAACTTGAGGAGCGATGGTCAGAGCGACCCCATTGTAGACCAACTCTTGTAAAAAATCTTTCTTCCAATTCGAAGGTCGTGTTCTCTTTGATAATGAATCGTGATGACTTTTACGACCCTTTAGTATGTGAAAAAATATAAACCGAAATATATCGGAAAGGAAACTTGAGGAGCGGTGGTCACAGCGACCCCATTCTAGACCAACTCTTGTAAAAAATCTTTCGTCCAATTCGAAGGTCGTGTTCTCTTTGATAATAATTCGTGATGACTTTTACGACCCTCTAGTATGTGAAAAAATATATAAACCGAAATATATCGGAAAGGAAACTTGAGGAGCGGTGGTCAGAGCGACCCCATTCTAGACCAACTCTTGTAAAAAATCTTTCGTCCAATTCGAAGGTCGTGTTCTCTTTGATAATAATTCGTGATGACTTTTACGACCCTCTGGTATGAGAAAAAATATATAAACCGAAATATATTGGAAAGGAAACTTGAGGAGCGGTGGTCAGAGCGACCCCATTGTAGGCCAACTCTTGTAAAAAATCTTTCTTCCAATTCGAAGTTCGTGTTCTCTTTGATAATGAATCGTGATGACTTTTACAACCCTCTAGTATGTGAAAAAATATATAAACCGAAATATATCGGAAAGGAAACTTGAGGAGCGGTGGTCAGAGCGACCCCATTCTAGACCAACTCTTGTAAAAAATCTTTCGTCCAATTCGAAGGTCGTGTTCTCTTTGATAATAATTCTTGATGACTTTTACGACCCTATAGTATGTGAAAAAAAATTTTAACCGAAATATATCGGTAAGGAAACTTGAGGAGAGGTGGTCAGAGTGACCCCATTCTAGACCAACACTTGTAAAAAATCTTTCGTCCAATTCAAAGGTCGTGTTCTCTTCGATAATAATTCGTGATGACTTTTATGACCCTCTTGTATGTGAAAAAAAATATAAACCGAAATATATCGGAAAGGAAACTTGAGGAGCGGTGGTCAGACCGACCCCATTCTAGACCAACTCTTGTAAAAAATGTTTCGTCCAATTCGAAGGTCGTGTTCTCTTTGATAATAATTCGTGATGACTTTTACGACCCTCTAGTATGTGAAAAAAAAATATAAACCGAAATATATAGGAAAGGAAACTTGAGGAGCGGTGGTTAGAGCGACCACATTCTCGACCAACTCTTGAAAAAAATCTTTCGTCCAATTCGAAGGGCGTGTTCTCTTTGATAATAATTCGTGATGACTTTTACGACCCTCTAGTGTGTGAAAAAAAATATAAACCGAAATATAACGGAAAGGAAAATTGAAGAGCGGTGGTCAGATTGACCCCATTCTAGACCAACTCTTGTAAAAAATCTTTCTTCCAATTCGAAGGTCGTGTTCTCTTCGATAATGAATCGTGATGACTTTTACGACCCTCTAGTGTGTGAAAAAAAATATAAACCGAAATATAACGGAAAGGAAAATTGAAGAGCGGTGGTCAGAGTGACCCCATTCTAGACTAACTCTTGTAAAAAATCTTTAGTCCAATTCGAAGGTCGTGTTCTCTTCGATAATAATTCGTGATTACTTTTATGATCCTGTAGTGTGTGAAAAAATATATAAACCGAAATATATCGGAAAGGAAACTTGAGGAGCGGTGGTCAGAGCGACCCCATTCTAGACCAACTCTTGTAAAAAATCTTTCGTCCAATTCGAAGGTCGCGTTCTCTTTGAGAATAATTCGTGATGACTTTTACGACCCTCTAGTATGTGAAAAAATATATAAACCGAAATATATCGGAAACGAAACTTGAGGAGCGGTGGTCAGAGCGACCCCATTCTAGACCAACTCTTGTAAAAAATCTTTCGTCCAATTCGAAGGTCGTGTTCTCTTTGATAATAATTCGTGATGACATTTACGACCCTCTAGTGTGTGAAAAAAAATATAAACCGAAATATAACGGAAAGGAAAATTGAAGAGCGGTGGTCAGAGTGACCCCATTCTAGACTAACTCTTGTAAAAAATCTTTAGTCCAATTCGAAGGTCGTGTTCTCTTCGATAATAATTCGTGATTACTTTTATGATCCTGTAGTGTGTGAAAAAATATATAAACCGAAATATATCGGAAAGGAAACTTGAGGAGCGGTGGTCAGAGCGACCCCATTCTAGACCAACTCTTGTAAAAAATCTTTCGTCCAATTCGAAGGTCGCGTTCTCTTTGAGAATAATTCGTGATGACTTTTACGACCCTCTAGTATGTGAAAAAATATATAAACCGAAATATATCGGAAACGAAACTTGAGGAGCGGTGGTCAGAGCGACCCCATTCTAGACCAACTCTTGTAAAAAATCTTTCGTCCAATTCGAAGGTCGTGTTCTCTTTGATAATAATTCTTGATGACTTTTACGACCCTATAGTATGTGAAAAAAAATTTTAACCGAAATATATCGGTAAGGAAACTTGAGGAGAGGTGGTCAGAGTGACCCCATTCTAGACCAACACTTGTAAAAAATCTTTCGTCCAATTCAAAGGTCGTGTTCTCTTCGATAATAATTCGTGATGACTTTTATGACCCTCTTGTATGTGAAAAAAAATATAAACCGAAATATATCGGAAAGGAAACTTGAGGAGCGGTGGTCAGACCGACCCCATTCTAGACCAACTCTTGTAAAAAATGTTTCGTCCAATTCGAAGGTCGTGTTCTCTTTGATAATAATTCGTGATGACTTTTACGACCCTCT
This sequence comes from Oxytorus armatus, assembly GCA_958009045.1. Classification (NCBI taxonomy): domain Eukaryota; kingdom Metazoa; phylum Arthropoda; class Insecta; order Hymenoptera; family Ichneumonidae; genus Oxytorus; species Oxytorus armatus. The sequence continues at coordinate 11,493,344 of OY253748.1, read as the reverse complement.
AGTATGTGAAAAAAAAATATAAACCGAAATATATAGGAAAGGAAACTTGAGGAGCGGTGGTTAGAGCGACCACATTCTCGACCAACTCTTGAAAAAAATCTTTCGTCCAATTCGAAGGGCGTGTTCTCTTTGATAATAATTCGTGATGACTTTTACGACCCTCTAGTGTGTGAAAAAAAATATAAACCGAAATATAACGGAAAGGAAAATTGAAGAGCGGTGGTCAGAGTGACCCCATTCTAGACCAACTCTTGTAAAAAATCTTTCTTCCAATTCGAAGGTCGTGTTCTCTTCGATAATGAATCGTGATGACTTTTACGACCCTCTAGTATGTGAAAAAATATATAAACCGAAATATATCGGAAAGGAAACTTGAGGAGCGGTGGTCAGAGCGACCGCATTCTAGGTCCAATTCGAAGGTCGTGTTCTCTTCGATAATAATTCGTGATGACTTTTATGAACCTCTTGTATGTGAAAAAAAATATAAACCGAAATATATTGGAAAGGAAACTTGAGTAGCGATGGTCAGAGCGACCCCATTCTAGACCAACTCTATTAAAAAATCTTTCGTCCAATTCGAAGGTCGTGTTCTCTTTGATAATAATTCGTGATGACTTTTATCACCCTCTAGTATGTGAAAAAAAATATAAACCGAAATATATCGGAAAGGAAACTTGAGGAGCGGTGGTGAGACCGACCCCATTCTAGACCAACTCTTGTAAAAAATGTTTCGTCCAATTCGAATGTCGTGTTCTCTTTCATAATGAATCCTGATGACTTTTATGACCCTCTAGTATGTGAAAAAAATATAAACCGAAATATGTCGGAAAGGAAACTTGAGGAGCGGTGGTCAGAGCGACCCCATTCTAGACCAACTCTTGTAAAAAATCTTTCGTCCAATTCAAAGGTCGTGTTCTCTTCGATAATAATTCGTGATGACTTTTATGACCCTCTTGTATGTGAAAAAAAATATAAACCGAAATATATCGGAAAGGAAACTTGAGGAGCGGTGGTCAGACCGACCCCATTCTAGACCAACTCTTGTAAAAAATGTTTCGTCCAATTCGAAGGTCGTGTTCTCTTTGATAATAATTCGTGATGACTTGTACGACCCTCTAGTATGTGAAAAAAAAATATAAACCGAAATATATCGGAAAGGAAACTTGAGGAGCGGTGGTTAGAGCGACCCCATTCTCGACCAACTCTTGAAAAAAATCTTTCGTCCAATTCGAAGGGCGTGTTCTCTTTGATAATAAATCCTGATGACTTTTATGACCCTCTAGTATATGAAAAAAAATATGAATCGAAATATATCCGAAAGGAAACTTGAGGAGCGGTGGTCAGAGCGACCCCATTCTAGACTAACTCTTGTAAAAAATCTTTAGTCCAATTCGAAGGTCGTGTTCTCTTCGATAATAATTCGTGATTACTTTTATGATCCTGTAGTGTGTGAAAAAATATATAAACCGAAATATATCGGAAAGGAAACTTGAGGAGCGGTGGTCAGAGCGACCCCATTCTAGACCAACTCTTGTAAAAAATCTTTCGTCCAATTCGAAGGTCGCGTTCTCTTTGATAATAATTCGTGATGACTTTTACGACCCTCTAGTATGTGAAAAAATATATAAACCGAAATATATCGGAAACGAAACTTGAGGAGCGGTGGTCAGAGCGACCCCATTCTAGACCAACTCTTGTAAAAAATCTTTCGTCCAATTCGAAGGTCGTGTTCTCTTTGATAATAATTCGTGATGACATTTACGACCCTCTAGTATGTGAAAAAATATATAAACCGAAATATATCCGAAAGGAAACTTGAGGAGCGGTGGTCAGAGCGACCCCATTGTAGGCCAACTCTTGTAAAAAATCTTTCTTCCAATTCGAAGGTCGTGTTCTCTTTGATAATGAATCGTGATGACTTTTACAACCCTCTAGTATGTGAAAAAATATATAAACCGAAATATATGGGAAAGGAAACTTGAGGAGCGGTGGTCAGAGCGACCCCATTCTAGACCAACTCTTGTAAAAAATCTTTGATAATAATTCGTGATGACTTTTACGACCCTCTAGTGTGTGAAAAAAAAAAAAAAACCGAAATATATCGGAAAGGAAACTTGAGGAGCGGTGGTCACAGCGACCCCATTCTAGACCAACTCTTGCAAAAAATCTTTCGTCCAATTCGAAGGTCGTGTTCTCTTTGATAATAATTCGTGATGACTTTTACGACCCTCTAGTATGTGAAAAAATATATAAACCGAAATATATCGGAAAGGAAGCTTGAGGAGCGGTGGTCAGAGCGACCCCATTGTAGGCCAACTCTTGTAAAAAATCTTTCTTCCAATTCGAAGGTCGTGTTCTCTTTGATAATGAATCGTGATGACTTTTACAACCCTCTAGTATGTGAAAAAATATATAAACCGAAATATATCGGAAAGGAAACTTGAGGAGCGGTGGTCAGAGCGACCCCATTCTAGACCAACTCTTGTAAAAAATCTTTGATAATAATTCGTGATGACTTTTACGACCCTCTAGTGTGTGAAAAAAAATATAAACCGAAATATATCGGAAAGGAAACTTGAGGAGCGGTGGTCACAGCGACCCCATTCTAGACCAACTCTTGTAAAAAATCTTTCGTCCAATTCGATGGTCGTGTTCTCTTTGATAATAATTCGTGATGACTTTTACGACCCTCTAGTATGTGAAAAAATATATAAACCGAAATATATCGGAAAGGAAACTTGAGGAGCGGTGGTCAGAGCGACCCCATTCTAGACCAACTCTTGTAAAAAATCTTTCGTCCAATTCGAAGGTCGTGTTCTCTTTGATAATAATTCGTGATGACTTTTACGACCCTCTGGTATGAGAAAAAATATATAAACCGAAATATATCGGAAAGGAAACTTGAGGAGCGGTGGTCAGAGCGACCCCATTCTAGACCAACTCTTATAAAAAATTTTTCGTCAAATTCGAAGGTCGTGTTCTCTTTGATAATAATTTGTGATGACATTCATGACCCTCTAGTATGTGAAAAAATATATAAACCGAATTATATCGGAAAGGAAACTTGAGGAGCGATGGTCAGAGCGACCCCATTGTAGACCAACTCTTGTAAAAAATCTTTCTTCCAATTCGAAGGTCGTGTTCTCTTTGATAATGAATCGTGATGACTTTTACGACCCTTTAGTATGTGAAAAAATATAAACCGAAATATATCGGAAAGGAAAATTGAAGAGCGGTGGTCAGAGTGACCCCATTCTAGACCAACTCTTGTAAAAAATCTTTCTTCCAATTCGAAGGTCGTGTTCTCTTCGATAATGAATCGTGATGACTTTTACGACCCTCTAGTATGTGAAAAAATATATAAACCGAAATATATCGGAAAGGAAACTTGAGGAGCGGTGGTCAGAGCGACCGCATTCTAGGTCCAATTCGAAGGTCGTGTTCTCTTCGATAATAATTCGTGATGACTTTTATGAACCTCTTGTATGTGAAAAAAAATATAAACCGAAATATATTGGAAAGGAAACTTGAGTAGCGATGGTCAGAGCGACCCCATTCTAGACCAACTCTATTAAAAAATCTTTCGTCCAATTCGAAGGTAGTGTTCTCTTTGATAATAATTCGTGATGACTTTTATCACCCTCTAGTATGTGAAAAAAAATATAAACCGAAATATATCGGAAAGGAAACTTGAGGAGCGGTGGTGAGACCGACCCCATTCTAGACCAACTCTTGTAAAAAATGTTTCGTCCAATTCGAATGTCGTGTTCTCTTTCATAATGAATCCTGATGACTTTTATGACCCTCTAGTATGTGAAAAAAATATAAACCGAAATATGTCGGAAAGGAAACTTGAGGAGCGGTGGTCAGAGCGACCCCATTCTAGACCAACTCTTGTAATAAATCTTTCGTCCAATTCGAAGGTCGTGTTCTCTTTGATAATGAATCGTGATGACTTTTACGACACTCTAGTGTGTGAAAAAAAATATAAACGGAAATATATCGGAAAGGAAACTTGACGAGCGGTGGTCAGAGTGACCCCATTCTAGACCAACTCTTGTAAAAAATCTTTCGTCCAATTCGAAGGTCGTATTCTCTTTGATAATAATTCGAGATTACTTTTATGATCCTGTAGTGTGTGAAAAAATATATAAACCGAAATATATCGGAAAGGAAACTTGAGGAGCGGTGGTCAGAGCGACCCCATTCTAGACCAACTCTTGTAAAAAATCTTTCGTCCAATTCGAAGGTCGCGTTCTCTTTGATAATAATTCGTGATGACATTTACGACCCTCTAGTATGTGAAAAAATATATAAACCGAAATATATCGGAAAGGAAACTTGAGGAGCGGTGGTCAGAGCGACCCCATTGTAGGCCAACTCTTGTAAAAAATCTTTCTTCCAATTCGAAGGTCGTGTTCTCTTTGATAATGAATCGTGATGACTTTTACAACCCTCTAGTATGTGAAAAAATATATAAACCGAAATATATCGGAAAGGAAACTTGAGGAGCGGTGGTCAGAGCGACCCCATTCTAGACCAACTCTTGTAAAAAATCTTTGATAATAATTCGTGATGACTTTTACGACCCTCTAGTGTGTGAAAAAAAATATAAACCGAAATATATCGGAAAGGAAACTTGAGGAGCGGTGGTCACAGCGACCCCATTCTAGACCAACTCTTGTAAAAAATCTTTCGTCCAATTCGATGGTCGTGTTCTCTTTGATAATAATTCGTGATGACTTTTACGACCCTCTAGTATGTGAAAAAATATATAAACCGAAATATATCGGAAAGGAAACTTGAGGAGCGGTGGTCAGAGCGACCCCATTCTAGACCAACTCTTGTAAAAAATCTTTCGTCCAATTCGAAGGTCGTGTTCTCTTTGATAATAATTCGTGATGACTTTTACGACCCTCTAGTATGTGAAAAAATATATATACCGAAATATATCGGAAAGGAAACTTGACGAGCGGTGGTCAGAGTGACCCCATTCTAGACCAACTCTTGTAAAAAATCTTTCTTCCAATTCGAAGGTCGTGTTCTCTTCGATAATGAATCGTGATGACTTTTACGACCCTCTAGTATGTGAAAAAATATATAAACCGAAATATATCGGAAAGGAAACTTGAGGAGCGGTGGTCAGAGCGACCGCATTCTAGGTCCAATTCGAAGGTCGTGTTCTCTTCGATAATAATTCGTGATGACTTTTATGAACCTCTTGTATGTGAAAAAAAATATAAACCGAAATATATTGGAAAGGAAACTTGAGTAGCGATGGTCAGAGCGACCCCATTCTAGACCAACTCTATTAAAAAATCTTTCGTCCAATTCGAAGGTAGTGTTCTCTTTGATAATAATTCGTGATGACTTTTATCACCCTCTAGTATGTGAAAAAAAATATAAACCGAAATATATCGGAAAGGAAACTTGAGGAGCGGTGGTGAGACCGACCCCATTCTAGCCCAACTCTTGTAAAAAATGTTTCGTCCAATTCGAATGTCGTGTTCTCTTTCATAATGAATCCTGATGACTTTTATGACCCTCTAGTATGTGAAAAAAATATAAACCGAAATATGTCGGAAAGGAAACTTGAGGAGCGGTGGTCAGAGCGACCCCATTCTAGACCAACTCTTGTAAAAAATCTTTCGTCCAATTCAAAGGTCGTGTTCTGTTCGATAATAATTCGTGATGACTTTGATGACCCTCTTGTATGTGAAAAAAAATATAAACCGAAATATATCGGAAAGGAAACTTGAGGAGCGGTGGTCAGACCGACGCCATTCTAGACCAACTCTTGTAAAAAATGTTTCGTCCAATTCGAAGGTCGTGTTCTCTTTGATAATAATTCGTGATGACTTTTACGACCCTCTAGTATGTGAAAAAAAAATATAAACCGAAATATATCGGAAAGGAAACTTGAGGAGCGGTGGTTAGAGCGACCCCATTCTCGACCAACTCTTGAAAAAAATCTTTCGTCCAATTCGAAGGGCGTGTTCTCTTTGATAATAAATCGTGATGACTTTTATGACCCTCTAGTATATGAAAAAAAATATGAATCGAAATATATCCGAAAGGAAACTTGAGGAGCGGTGGTCAGAGCGACCCCATTCTAGACCAACTTTTGTAAAAAATCTTTAGTCCAATTCGAAGGTCGTGTTCTCTTCGATAATAATTCGTGATTACTTTTATGATCCTGTAGTGTGTGAAAAAATATATAAACCGAAATATATCGGAAAGGAAACTTGAGGAGCGGTGGTCAGAGCGACCCCATTCTAGACCAACTCTTGTAAAAAATCTTTCGTCCAATTCGAAGGTCGCGTTCTCTTTGATAATAATTCGTGATGACTTTTACGACCCTCTAGTATGTGAAAAAATATATAAACCGAAATATATCGTTAACGAAACTTGAGGAGCGGTGGTCAGAGCGACCCCATTCTAGACCAACTCTTGTAAAAAATCTTTCGTCCAATTCGAAGGTCGTGTTCTCTTTGATAATAATTTGTGATGACATTTATGACCCTCTAGTAAATGAAAAAATATATAAACCGAAATATATCGGAAAGGAAACTTGAGGAGCGGTGGTCAGAGCGACCCCATTGTAGACCAACTCTTGTAAAAAATATTTCGTCCAATTCGAAGGTCGTGTTCTCTTTGATAAAGAATCGTGATGACTTTTACGACCCTGTAGTGTGTGAAAAAATATATAAACCGAAATATATCGGAAAGGAAACTTGAGGAGCGGTGGTCAGAGCGACCCCATTCTACACCAACTGTTGTAAAAAATCTTTCGTCCAATTCGAAGGTCGTGTTCTCTTTGATAATAATTCGTGATGACTTTTATGACCCTCTAGTATGTAAAAAAAAATATAATCCGAAATATATCGGAAAGGAAACTTGAGGAGCGGTGGTCAGAGCGACCCCATTCTAGACCAACTCTTGTAAAAAATCTTTCGTCCAATTCAAAGGTCGTGTTCTCTTCGATAATAATTCGTGATGACTTTTATGACCCTCTTGTATGTGAAAAAAAATATAAACCGAAATATATCGGAAAGGAAACTTGAGGAGCGGTGGTCAGACCGACCCCATTCTAGACCAACTCTTGTAAAAAATGTTTCGTCCAATTCGAAGGTCGTGTTCTCTTTGATAATAATTCGTGATGACTTTTACGACCCTCTAGTATGTGAAAAAAATATATAAACCGAAATATATCGGAAAGGAAACTTGAGGAGCGGTGGTTAGAGCGACCCCATTCTCGACCAACTCTTGAAAAAAATCTTTCGTCCAATTCGAAGGGCGTGTTCTCTTTGATAATAAATCCTGATGACTTTTATGACCCTCTAGTATATGAAAAAAAATATGAATCGAAATATATCCGAAAGGAAACTTGAGGAGCGGTGGTCAGAGCGACCCCATTCTAGACTAACTCTTGTAAAAAATCTTTAGTCCAATTCGAAGGTCGTGTTCTCTTCGATAATAATTCGTGATTACTTTTATGATCCTGTAGTGTGTGAAAAAATATATAAACCGAAATATATCGGAAAGGAAACTTGAGGAGCGGTGGTCAGAGCGACCCCATTCTAGACCAACTCTTGTAAAAAATCTTTCGTCCAATTCGAAGGTCGCGTTCTCTTTGATAATAATTCGTGATGACTTTTACGACCCTCTAGTATGTGAAAAAATATATAAACCGAAATATATCGGAAACGAAACTTGAGGAGCGGTGGTCAGAGCGACCCCATTCTAGACCAACTCTTGTAAAAAATCTTTCGTCCAATTCGAAGGTCGTGTTCTCTTTGATAATAATTCGTGATGACATTTACGACCCTCTAGTATGTGAAAAAATATATAAACCGAAATATATCCGAAAGGAAACTTGAGGAGCGGTGGTCAGAGCGACCCCATTGTAGGCCAACTCTTGTAAAAAATCTTTCTTCCAATTCGAAGGTCGTGTTCTCTTTGATAATGAATCGTGATGACTTTTACAACCCTCTAGTATGTGAAAAAATATATAAACCGAAATATATGGGAAAGGAAACTTGAGGAGCGGTGGTCAGAGCGACCCCATTCTAGACCAACTCTTGTAAAAAATCTTTGATAATAATTCGTGATGACTTTTACGACCCTCTAGTGTGTGAAAAAAAATATAAACCGAAATATATCGGAAAGGAAACTTGAGGAGCGGTGGTCACAGCGACCCCATTCTAGACCAACTCTTGTAAAAAATCTTTCGTCCAATTCGAAGGTCGTGTTCTCTTTGATAATAATTCGTGATGACTTTTACGACCCTCTAGTATGTGAAAAAATATATAAACCGAAATATATCGGAAAGGAAACTTGAGGAGCGGTGGTCAGAGCGACCCCATTGTAGGCCAACTCTTGTAAAAAATCTTTCTTCCAATTCGAAGGTCGTGTTCTCTTTGATAATGAATCGTGATGACTTTTACAACCCTCTAGTATGTGAAAAAATATATAAACCGAAATATATCGGAAAGGAAACTTGAGGAGCGGTGGTCAGAGCGACCCCATTCTAGACCAACTCTTGTAAAAAATCTTTCGTCCAATTCGAAGGTCGTGTTCTCTTTGATAATAATTCTTGATGACTTTTACGACCCTATAGTATGTGAAAAAAAATTTAAACCGAAATATATCGGAAAGGAAACTTGAGGAGAGGTGGTCAGAGTGACCCCATTCTAGACCAACTCTTGTAAAAAATCTTTCGTCCAATTCAAAGGTCGTGTTCTCTTCGATAATAATTCGTGATGACTTTTATGACCCTCTTTTATGTGAAAAAAAATATAAACCGAAATATATCGGAAAGGAAACTTGAGGAGCGGTGGTCAGACCGACCCCATTCTAGACCAACTCTTGTAAAAAATGTTTCGTCCAATTCGAAGGTCGTGTTCTCTTTGATAATAATTCGTGATGACTTTTACGACCCTCTAGTATGTGAAAAAAAAATATAATCCGAAATATATCGGAAAGGAAACTTGAGGAGCGGTGGTCAGAGCGACCCCATTCTAGACCAACTCTTGTAAAAAATCTTTCGTCCAATTCAAAGGTCGTGTTCTCTTCGATAATAATTCGTGATGACTTTTATGACCCTCTAGTATATGAAAAAAAATATGAATCGAAATATATCCGAAAGGAAACTTGAGGAGCGGTGGTCAGAGCGACCCCATTCTAGACCAACTTTTGTAAAAAATCTTTAGTCCAATTCGAAGGTCGTGTTCTCTTCGATAATAATTCGTGATTACTTTTATGATCCTGTAGTGTGTGAAAAAATATATAAACCGAAATATATCGGAAAGGAAACTTGAGGAGCGGTGGTCAGAGCGACCCCATTCTAGACCAACTCTTGTAAAAAATCTTTCGTCCAATTCGAAGGTCGCGTTCTCTTTGATAATAATTCGTGATGACTTTTACGACCCTCTAGTATGTGAAAAAATATATAAACCGAAATATATCGTTAACGAAACTTGAGGAGCGGTGGTCAGAGCGACCCCATTCTAGACCAACTCTTGTAAAAAATCTTTCGTCCAATTCGAAGGTCGTGTTCTCTTTGATAATAATTTGTGATGACATTTATGACCCTCTAGTAAATGAAAAAATATATAAACCGAAATATATCGGAAAGGAAACTTGAGGAGCGGTGGTCAGAGCGACCCCATTGTAGACCAACTCTTGTAAAAAATATTTCGTCCAATTCGAAGGTCGTGTTCTCTTTGATAAAGAATCGTGATGACTTTTACGACCCTGTAGTGTGTGAAAAAATATATAAACCGAAATATATCGGAAAGGAAACTTGAGGAGCGGTGGTCAGAGCGACCCCATTCTACACCAACTGTTGTAAAAAATCTTTCGTCCAATTCGAAGGTCGTGTTCTCTTTGATAATAATTCGTGATGACTTTTATGACCCTCTAGTATGTAAAAAAAAATATAATCCGAAATATATCGGAAAGGAAACTTGAGGAGCGGTGGTCAGAGCGACCCCATTCTAGACCAACTCTTGTAAAAAATCTTTCGTCCAATTCAAAGGTCGTGTTCTCTTCGATAATAATTCGTGATGACTTTTATGACCCTCTTGTATGTGAAAAAAAATATAAACCGAAATATATCGGAAAGGAAACTTGAGGAGCGGTGGTCAGACCGACCCCATTCTAGACCAACTCTTGTAAAAAATGTTTCGTCCAATTCGAAGGTCGTGTTCTCTTTGATAATAATTCGTGATGACTTTTACGACCCTCTAGTATGTGAAAAAAAAATATAAACCGAAATATATCGGAAAGGAAACTTGAGGAGCGGTGGTTAGAGCGACCCCATTCTCGACCAACTCTTGAAAAAAATCTTTCGTCCAATTCGAAGGGCGTGTTCTCTTTGATAATAAATCCTGATGACTTTTATGACCCTCTAGTATATGAAAAAAAATATGAATCGAAATATATCCGAAAGGAAACTTGAGGAGCGGTGGTCAGAGCGACCCCATTCTAGACTAACTCTTGTAAAAAATCTTTAGTCCAATTCGAAGGTCGTGTTCTCTTCGATAATAATTCGTGATTACTTTTATGATCCTGTAGTGTGTGAAAAAATATATAAACCGAAATATATCGGAAAGGAAACTTGAGGAGCGGTGGTCAGAGCGACCCCATTCTAGACCAACTCTTGTAAAAAATCTTTCGTCCAATTCGAAGGTCGCGTTCTCTTTGATAATAATTCGTGATGACTTTTACGACCCTCTAGTATGTGAAAAAATATATAAACCGAAATATATCGGAAACGAAACTTGAGGAGCGGTGGTCAGAGCGACCCCATTCTAGACCAACTCTTGTAAAAAATCTTTCGTCCAATTCGAAGGTCGTGTTCTCTTTGATAATAATTCGTGATGACATTTACGACCCTCTAGTATGTGAAAAAATATATAAACCGAAATATATCCGAAAGGAAACTTGAGGAGCGGTGGTCAGAGCGACCCCATTGTAGGCCAACTCTTGTAAAAAATCTTTCTTCCAATTCGAAGGTCGTGTTCTCTTTGATAATGAATCGTGATGACTTTTACAACCCTCTAGTATGTGAAAAAATATATAAACCGAAATATATGGGAAAGGAAACTTGAGGAGCGGTGGTCAGAGCGACCCCATTCTAGACCAACTCTTGTAAAAAATCTTTGATAATAATTCGTGATGACTTTTACGACCCTCTAGTGTGTGAAAAAAAATATAAACCGAAATATATCGGAAAGGAAACTTGAGGAGCGGTGGTCACAGCGACCCCATTCTAGACCAACTCTTGTAAAAAATCTTTCGTCCAATTCGAAGGTCGTGTTCTCTTTGATAATAATTCGTGATGACTTTTACGACCCTCTAGTATGTGAAAAAATATATAAACCGAAATATATCGGAAAGGAAACTTGAGGAGCGGTGGTCAGAGCGACCCCATTGTAGGCCAACTCTTGTAAAAAATCTTTCTTCCAATTCGAAGGTCGTGTTCTCTTTGATAATGAATCGTGATGACTTTTACAACCCTCTAGTATGTGAAAAAATATATAAACCGAAATATATCGGAAAGGAAACTTGAGGAGCGGTGGTCAGAGCGACCCCATTCTAGACCAACTCTTGTAAAAAATCTTTCGTCCAATTCGAAGGTCGTGTTCTCTTTGATAATAATTCTTGATGACTTTTACGACCCTATAGTATGTGAAAAAAAATTTAAACCGAAATATATCGGAAAGGAAACTTGAGGAGAGGTGGTCAGAGTGACCCCATTCTAGACCAACTCTTGTAAAAAATCTTTCGTCCAATTCAAAGGTCGTGTTCTCTTCGATAATAATTCGTGATGACTTTTATGACCCTCTTTTATGTGAAAAAAAATATAAACCGAAATATATCGGAAAGGAAACTTGAGGAGCGGTGGTCAGACCGACCCCATTCTAGACCAACTCTTGTAAAAAATGTTTCGTCCAATTCGAAGGTCGTGTTCTCTTTGATAATAATTCGTGATGACTTTTACGACCCTCTAGTATGTGAAAAAAAAATATAATCCGAAATATATCGGAAAGGAAACTTGAGGAGCGGTGGTCAGAGCGACCCCATTCTAGACCAACTCTTGTAAAAAATCTTTCGTCCAATTCAAAGGTCGTGTTCTCTTCGATAATAATTCGTGATGACTTTTATGACCCTCTAGTATATGAAAAAAAATATGAATCGAAATATATCCGAAAGGAAACTTGAGGAGCGGTGGTCAGAGCGACCCCATTCTAGACCAACTTTTGTAAAAAATCTTTAGTCCAATTCGAAGGTCGTGTTCTCTTCGATAATAATTCGTGATTACTTTTATGATCCTGTAGTGTGTGAAAAAATATATAAACCGAAATATATCGGAAAGGAAACTTGAGGAGCGGTGGTCAGAGCGACCCCATTCTAGACCAACTCTTGTAAAAAATCTTTCGTCCAATTCGAAGGTCGCGTTCTCTTTGATAATAATTCGTGATGACTTTTACGACCCTCTAGTATGTGAAAAAATATATAAACCGAAATATATCGTTAACGAAACTTGAGGAGCGGTGGTCAGAGCGACCCCATTCTAGACCAACTCTTGTAAAAAATCTTTCGTCCAATTCGAAGGTCGTGTTCTCTTTGATAATAATTTGTGATGACATTTATGACCCTCTAGTAAATGAAAAAATATATAAACCGAAATATATCGGAAAGGAAACTTGAGGAGCGGTGGTCAGAGCGACCCCATTGTAGACCAACTCTTGTAAAAAATATTTCGTCCAATTCGAAGGTCGTGTTCTCTTTGATAAAGAATCGTGATGACTTTTACGACCCTGTAGTGTGTGAAAAAATATATAAACCGAAATATATCGGAAAGGAAACTTGAGGAGCGGTGGTCAGAGCGACCCCATTCTACACCAACTGTTGTAAAAAATCTTTCGTCCAATTCGAAGGTCGTGTTCTCTTTGATAATAATTCGTGATGACTTTTATGACCCTCTAGTATGTAAAAAAAAATATAATCCGAAATATATCGGAAAGGAAACTTGAGGAGCGGTGGTCAGAGCGACCCCATTCTAGACCAACTCTTGTAAAAAATCTTTCGTCCAATTCAAAGGTCGTGTTCTCTTCGATAATAATTCGTGATGACTTTTATGACCCTCTTGTATGTGAAAAAAAATATAAACCGAAATATATCGGAAAGGAAACTTGAGGAGCGGTGGTCAGACCGACCCCATTCTAGACCAACTCTTGTAAAAAATGTTTCGTCCAATTCGAAGGTCGTGTTCTCTTTGATAATAATTCGTGATGACTTTTACGACCCTCTAGTATGTGAAAAAAAAATATAAACCGAAATATATCGGAAAGGAAACTTGAGGAGCGGTGGTTAGAGCGACCCCATTCTCGACCAACTCTTGAAAAAAATCTTTCGTCCAATTCGAAGGGCGTGTTCTCTTTGATAATAAATCCTGATGACTTTTATGACCCTCTAGTATATGAAAAAAAATATGAATCGAAATATATCCGAAAGGAAACTTGAGGAGCGGTGGTCAGAGCGACCCCATTCTAGACTAACTCTTGTAAAAAATCTTTAGTCCAATTCGAAGGTCGTGTTCTCTTCGATAATAATTCGTGATTACTTTTATGATCCTGTAGTGTGTGAAAAAATATATAAACCGAAATATATCGGAAAGGAAACTTGAGGAGCGGTGGTCAGAGCGACCCCATTCTAGACCAACTCTTGTAAAAAATCTTTCGTCCAATTCGAAGGTCGCGTTCTCTTTGATAATAATTCGTGATGACTTTTACGACCCTCTAGTATGTGAAAAAATATATAAACCGAAATATATCGGAAACGAAACTTGAGGAGCGGTGGTCAGAGCGACCCCATTCTAGACCAACTCTTGTAAAAAATCTTTCGTCCAATTCGAAGGTCGTGTTCTCTTTGATAATAATTCGTGATGACATTTACGACCCTCTAGTATGTGAAAAAATATATAAACCGAAATATATCCGAAAGGAAACTTGAGGAGCGGTGGTCAGAGCGACCCTATTGTAGGCCAACTCTTGTAAAAAATCTTTCTTCCAATTCGAAGGTCGTGTTCTCTTTGATAATGAATCGTGATGACTTTTACAACCCTCTAGTATGTGAAAAAATATATAAACCGAAATATATGGGAAAGGAAACTTGAGGAGCGGTGGTCAGAGCGACCCCATTCTAGACCAACTCTTGTAAAAAATCTTTGATAATAATTCGTGATGACTTTTACGACCCTCTAGTGTGTGAAAAAAAATATAAACCGAAATATATCGGAAAGGAAACTTGAGGAGCGGTGGTCACAGCGACCCCATTCTAGACCAACTCTTGTAAAAAATCTTTCGTCCAATTCGAAGGTCGTGTTCTCTTTGATAATAATTCGTGATGACTTTTACGACCCTCTAGTATGTGTAAAAATATATAAACCGAAATATATCGGAAAGGAAACTTGAGGAGCGGTGGTCAGAGCGACCCCATTGTAGGCCAACTCTTGTAAAAAATCTTTCTTCCAATTCGAAGGTCGTGTTCTCTTTGATAATGAATCGTGATGACTTTTACAACCCTCTAGTATGTGAAAAAATATATAAACCGAAATATATCGGAAAGGAAACTTGAGGAGCGGTGGTCAGAGCGACCCCATTCTAGACCAACTCTTGTAAAAAATCTTTCGTCCAATTCGAAGGTCGTGTTCTCTTTGATAATAATTCTTGATGACTTTTACGACCCTATAGTATGTGAAAAAAAATTTAAACCGAAATATATCGGAAAGGAAACTTGAGGAGAGGTGGTCAGAGTGACCCCATTCTAGACCAACTCTTGTAAAAAATCTTTCGTCCAATTCAAAGGTCGTGTTCTCTTCGATAATAATTCGTGATGACTTTTATGACCCTCTTTTATGTGAAAAAAAATATAAACCGAAATATATCGGAAAGGAAACTTGAGGAGCGGTGGTCAGACCGACCCCATTCTAGACCAACTCTTGTAAAAAATGTTTCGTCCAATTCGAAGGTCGTGTTCTCTTTGATAATAATTCGTGATGACTTTTACGACCCTCTAGTATGTGAAAAAAAAATATAAACCGAAATATATCGGAAAGGAAACTTGAGGAGCGGTGGTTAGAGCGACCCCATTCTAGACCAACTCTTGAAAAAAATCTTTCGTCCAATTCGAAGGGCGTGTTCTCTTTGATAATAAATCGTGATGACTTTTATGACCCTCTAGTATATGAAAAAAAATATGAATCGAAATATATCCGAAAGGAAACTTGAGGAGCGGTGGTCAGAGCGACCCCATTCTAGACCAACTCTTGTAAAAAATCTTTAGTCCAATTCGAAGGTCGTGTTCTCTGTGATAATAAATCGTGATGACTTTTATGACCCTCTAGTATATGAAAAAAAATATGAATCGAAATATATCCGAAAGGAAACTTGAGGAGCGGTGGTCAGAGCGACCCCATTCTAGACCAACTCTTGTAAAAAATCTTTAGTCCAATTCGAAGGTCGTGTTCTCTTCGATAATAATTCGTGATTACTTTTATGAACCTCTTGTATGTGAAAAAAAATATAAACCGAAATATATTGGAAAGGAATCTTGAGGAGCGATGGTCAGAGCGACCCCATTCTAGACCAACTCTTGTAAAAAATCTTTCGTCCAATTCGAAGGTCGTGTTCTCTTTGATAATAATTCTTGATGACTTGTATCACCCTCTAGTATGTGAAAAAAAATATAAACCGAAATATATCGGAAAGGAAACTTGAGGAGCGGTGGTCAGAGCGACCCCATTCTAGACCAACTCTTGTAAAAAATCTTTCGTCCAATTCGAAGGTCGTGATCTCTTTGATAATAATTCTTGATGACTTGTATCACCCTCTAGTATGTGAAAAAAAATATAAACCGAAATATATCGGAAAGGAAACGTGAGGAGCGGTGGTCAGAGCGATCCCATTCTAGACCAACTCTTGTAAAAAATCTTTCGTCCAATTGGTATGTCGAGTTCTCTTTGATAATGAATCGTGATGACTTTTACGATCCTCTAGTATGTGAAAAAAAATATAAACCGAAATATATCGGAAAGGAAACTTGAGGAGCGGTGGTCAGAGCGACCCCATTCTAGACCAACTCTTGTAAAAAATCTTTCGTCCAATTCGAAGATCGTGTCCTCTTTGATAATAATTCGTGATTACTTTTACGACCCTCTATTATGTGAAAAAAAATACAATCCGAAATATATCGGAAAGGAAACTTGAGGAGCGGTGGTCAGAGCGACCCCATTCAAGACCAACTCTTGTAAAAAATCATTCGTCCAATTCGAAGGTCGTGTTCTCTTTGATAATAATTTGTGATGACATTTATGACCCTCTAGTAAATGAAAAAATATATCAACCGAAATATATCGGAAAGGAAACTTGAGGAGCGGTGGTCAGAGCGACCCCATTGTAGACCAACTCTTTTAAAAAATATTTCGTCCAATTCGAAGGTCGTGTTCTCTTTGATAAAGAATCGTGATGACTTTTACGACCCTGTAGTGTGTGAAAAAATATATAAACCGAAATATATCGGAAAGGAAACTTGAGGAGCGGTGGTCAGAGCGACCCCATTCTACACCAACTGTTGTAAAAAATCTTTCGTCCAATTCGAAGGTCGTGTTCTCTTTGATAATAATTCGTGATGACTTTTATGACCCTCTAGTATGTAAAAAAAAATATAATCCGAAATATATCGGAAAGGAAACTTGAGGAGCGGTGGTCAGAGCGACCCCATTCTAGACCAACTCTTATAAAAAATTTTTCGTCAAATTCGAAGGTCGTGTTCTCTTTGATAATAATTTGTGATGACATTTATGACCCTCTAGTATGTGAAAAAATATATAAACCGAAATATATCGGAAAGGAAACTTGAGGAGCGGTGGTCAGAGCGACCCCATTGTAGACCAACTCTTGTAAAAAATCTTTCTTCCAATTCGAAGGTCGTGTTCTCTTTGATAATGAATCGTGATGACTTTTACGATCCTTTAGTATGTGAAAAAATATATAAACCGAAATATATCGGAAAGGAAACTTGAGGAGCGGTGGTTAGAGCGACCCCATTCTAGACCAACTCTTGAAAAAAATCTTTCGTCCAATTCGAAGGTCGTGTTCTCTTTGATAATGAATCGTGATGACTTTTATGACCCTCTAGTATGTGAAAAAAAATATGAATCGAAATATATCCGAAAGGAAACTTGAGGAGCGGTGGTCAGAGCGACCCCATTCTAGACCAACTCTTGTAAAAAATCTTTAGTCCAATTCGAAGGTCGTGTTCTCTTCGATAATAATTCGTGATGACTTTTATGAACCTCTTGTATGTGAAAAAAAATATAAACCGAAATATATTGGAAAGGAAACTTGAGTAGCGATGGTCAGAGCGACCCCATTCTAGACCAACTCTTTTAAAAAATCTTTCGTCCAATTCGAAGGTCGTGTTCTCTTTGATAATAATTCGTGATGAGTTTTATCACCCTCTAGTATGTGAAAAAAAATATAAACCGAAATATATCGGAAAGTAAACTTGAGGAGCGGTGGTGAGAACGACCCCATTCTAGACCAACTCTTGTAAAAAATGTTTCGTCCAATTCGAATGTCGTGTTCTCTTTCATAATGAATCCTGATGACTTTTATGACCCTCTAGTATGTGAAAAAAATATAAACCGAAATATATCGGAAAGGAAACTTGAGGAGCGGTGGTCAGAGCGACCCCATTCTAGACCAACTCTTGTAATAAAGCTTTCGTCCAATTCGAAGGTCGTGTTCTCTTTGATAATGAATCGTGATGACTTTTACGACCCTCTAGTGTGTGAAAAAAAATATAAACGGAAATATATCGGAAAGGAAACTTGAGGAGCGGTGGTCAGAGCGACCCCATTCTAGACCAACTCTTGTAAAAAATCTTTCGTCCAATTCGAAGGTCGCGTTCTCTTTGATAATAATTCGTGATGACTTTTACGACCCTCTAGTATGTGAAAAAATATATAAACCGAAATATATCGGAAACGAAACTTGAGGAGCGGTGGTCAGAGCGACCCCATTCTAGACCAACTCTTTTAAAAAATCTTTCGTCCAATTCGAAGGTCGTGTTCTCTTTGATAATAATACGTGATGACATTTACGACCCTCTAGTATGTGAAAAAATATATAAACCGAAATATATCCGAAAGGAAACTTGAGGAGCGGTGGTCAGAGCGACCCCATTGTAGGCCAACTCTTGTAAAAAATCTTTCTTCCAATTCGAAGGTCGTGTTCTCTTTGTTAATGAATCGTGATGACTTTTACAACCCTCTAGTATGTGAAAAAATATATAAACCGAAATATATCGGAAAGGAAACTTGAGGAGCGGTGGTCAGAGCGACCCCATTCTAGACCAACTCTTGTAAAAAATCTATGATAATAATTCGTGATGACTTTTACGACCCTCTAGTGTGTGCAAAAAAATATAAACCGAAATATATCGGAAAGGAAACTTGAGGAGCGGTGGTCACAGCGACCCCATTCTAGACCAACTCTTGTAAAAAATCTTTCGTCCAATTCGAAGGTCGTGTTCTCGTTGGTAATAATTCGTGATGACTTTTACGACCCTCTAGTATGTGAAAAAATATATAAACCGAAATATATCGGAAAGGAAACTTCAGGAGCGGTGGTCAGAGCGACCCCATTCTAGACCAACTCTTGTAAAAAATCTTTCGTCCAATTCGAAGGTCGTGTTCTGTTTGATAATAATTCGTGATGACTTTTACGACCCTCTAGTATGTGAAAAAATATATAAACCGAAATATATCGGAAAGGAAACTTGAGGAGCGGTGGTCAGAGCGACCCCATTGTAGGCCAACTCTTGTAAAAAATCTTTCTTCCAATTCGAAGTTCGTGTTCTCTTTGATAATGAATCGTGATGACTTTTACAACACTCTAGTATGTGAAAAAATATATAAACCGAAATATATCGGAAAGAAAACTTGAGGAGCGGTGGTCAGAGCGACCCCATTCTAGACCAACTCTTGTAAAAAATCTTTCGTCCAATTCGAAGGTCGTGTTCTCTTTGATAATAATTCGTGATGACTTTTACGACCCTCTAGTATGTGAAAAAAAAATATAAACCGAAATATATCGGAAAGGAAACTTGAGGAGCGGTGGTCAGACCGACCCCATTCTAGACCAACTCTTGTAAAAAATGTTTCGTCCAATTCGAAGGTCGTGTTCTCTTTGATAATAATTCGTGATGACTTTTACGACCCTCTAGTATGTGAAAAAAAAATATAAACCGATATATATCGGAAAGGAAACTTGAGGAGCGGTGGTTAGAGCGACCCCATTCTCGACCAACTCTTGAAAAAAATCTTTCGTCCAATTCGAAGGGCGTGTTCTCTTTGATAATAATTCGTGATGACTTTTACGACCCTCTAGTGTGTGAAAAAAAATATAAACCGAAATATAACGGAAAGGAAAATTGAAGAGCGGTGGTCAGAGTGACCCCATTCTAGACCAACTCTTGTAAAAAATCTTTCTTCCAATTCGAAGGTCGTGTTCTCTTCGATAATGAATCGTGATGACTTTTACGACCCTCTAGTATGTGAAAAAATATATAAACCGAAATATATCGGAAAGGAAACTTGAGGAGCGGTGGTCAGAGCGACCCCATTCTAGGTCCAATTCGAAGGTCGTGTTCTCTTCGATAATAATTCGTGATGACTTTTATGAACCTCTTGTATGTGAAAAAATATATAAACCGAAATATATTGGAAAGGAAACTTGAGTAGCGATGGTCAGAGCGACCCCATTCTAGACCAACTCTTTTAAAAAATCTTTCGTCCAATTCGAAGGTCGTGTTCTCTTTGATAATAATTCGTGATGACTTTTATCACCCTCTAGTATGTGAAAAAAAATATAAACCGAAATATATCGGAAAGGAAACTTGAGGAGCGGTGGTGAGACCGACCCCATTCTAGACCAACTCTGGTAAAAAATGTTTCGTCCAATTCGAATGTCGTGTTCTCTTTCATAATGAATCCTGATGACTTTTATGACCCTCTAGTATGTGAAAAAAATATAAACCGAAATATGTCGGAAAGGAAACTTGAGGAGCGGTGGTCAGAGCGATCTCATTCTAGACCAACTCTTGTAATAAATCTTTCGTCCAATTCGAAGGTCGTGTTCTCTTTGATAATGAATCGTGATGACTTTTACGACACTCTAGTGTGTGAAAAAAAATATAAACCGAAATATATCGGAAAGGAAACTTGAGGAGCGGTGGTCAGAGCGACCCCATTCTAGACCAACTCTTGTAAAAAATCTTTCGTCCAATTCGAAGGTCGTGTTCTCTTTGATAATAATTCTTGATGACTTTTACGACCCTATAGTATGTGAAAAAAAATTTAAACCGAAATATATCGGAAACGAAACTTGAGGAGAGGTGGTCAGATTCACCCCATTCTAGACCAACTCTTGTAAAAAATCTTTCGTCCAATTCAAAGTTCGTGTTCTCTTCGATAATAATTCGTGATGACTTTTATGACCCTCTTGTATGTGAAAAAAAATATAAACCGAAATATATCGGAAAGGAAACTTGAGGAGCGGTGGTCAGACCGACCCCATTCTAGACCAACTCTTGTAAAAAATGTTTCGTCCAATTCGAAGGTCGTGTTCTCTTTGATAATAATTCGAGATAACTTTTACGACCC
Organism: Oxytorus armatus; assembly: GCA_958009045.1. NCBI lineage: Eukaryota > Metazoa > Arthropoda > Insecta > Hymenoptera > Ichneumonidae > Oxytorus > Oxytorus armatus. Next base: position 11,472,607 of record OY253748.1, on the reverse strand, counting down.
TCTAGTATGTGAAAAAAAAATATAAACCGAAATATATCGGAAAGGAAACTTGAGGAGCGGTGGTTAGAGCGACCCCATTCTCGACCAACTCTTGAAAAAAATCTTTCGTCCAATTCGAAGGGCGTGTTCTCTTTGATAATAAATCGTGATGACTTTTATGACCCTCTAGTATATGAAAAAAAATATGAATCGAAATATATCCGAAAGGAAACTTGAGGAGCGGTGGTCAGAGCGACCCCATTCTAGACCAACTCTTGTAAAAAATCTTTAGTCCAATTCGAAGGTCGTGTTCTCTTCGATAATAATTCGTGATTACTTTTATGATCCTGTAGTGTGTGAAAAAATATATAAACCGAAATATATCGGAAAGGAAACTTGAGGAGCGGTGGTCAGAGCGACCCCATTGTAGGCCAACTCTTGTAAAAAATCTTTCTTCCAATTCGAAGGTCGTGTTCTCTTTGATAATGAATCGTGATGACTTTTACAACCCGCTAGTATGTGAAAAAATATATAAACCGAAATATATCGGAATGGAAACTTGAGGAGCGGTGGTCAGAGCGACCCCATTCTAGACCAACTCTTGTAAAAAATCTTTGATAATAATTCGTGATGACTTTTACGACCCTCTAGTGTGTGAAAAAAAATATAAACCGAAATATATCGGAAAGGAAACTTGAGGAGCGGTGGTCTCAGCGACCCCATTCTAGACCAACTCTTGTAAAAAATCTTTCGTCCAATTCGAAGGTCGTGTTCTCTTTGATAATAATTCGTGATGACTTTTACGACCCTCTAGTATGTGAAAAAATATATAAACCGAAATATATCGGAAAGGAAACTTGAGGAGCGGTGGTCAGAGCGACCCCATTGTAGGCCAACTCTTGTAAAAAATCTTTCGTCCAATTCAAAGGTCGTTTTCTCTTCGATAATAATTCGTGATGACTTTTATGACCCTCTTGTATGTGAAAAAAAATATAAACCGAAATATATCGGAAAGGAAACTTGAGGAGCGGTGGTCAGACCGACCCCATTCTAGACCAACTATTGTAAAAAATGTTTCGTCCAATTCGAAGGTCGTGTTCTCTTTGATAATAATTCGTGATGACTTTTACGACCCTCTAGTATGTGAAAAAAAAATATAAACCGAAATATATCGGAAAGGAAACTTGAGGAGCGGTGGTTAGAGCGACCCCATTCTAGACCAACTCTTGAAAAAAATCTTTCGTCCAATTCGAAGGGCGTGTTCTCTTTGATAATAAATCGTGATGACTTTTATGACCCTCTAGTATATGAAAAAAAATATGAATCGAAATATATCCGAAAGGAAACTTGAGGAGCGGTGGTCAGAGCGACCCCATTCTAGACCAACTCTTGTAAAAAATCTTTAGTCCAATTCGAAGGGCGTGTTCTCTGTGATAATAAATCGTGATGACTTTTATGACCCTCTAGTATATGAAAAAAAATATGAATCGAAATATATCCGGAAGGAAACTTGAGGAGCGGTGGTCGGAGCGACCCCATTCTAGACCAACTCTTCTAAAAAATCTTTAGTCCAATTCGAAGGTCGTGTTCTCTTCGATAATAATTCGTGATTACTTTTATGAACCTCTTGTATGTGAAAAAAAATATAAACCGAAATATATTGGAAAGGAAACTTGAGGAGCGATGGTCAGAGCGACCCCATTCTAGACCAACTCTTGTAAAAAATCTTTCGTCCAATTCGAAGGTCGTGTTCTCTTTGATAATAATTCTTGATGATTTGTATCACCCTCTAGTATGTGAAAAAAAATATAAACCGAAATATATCGGAAAGGAAACTTGAGGAGCGGTGGTCAGACCGACCCGATTCTAGACTAACTCTTGTAAAAAATCTTTCGTCGAATTCGAATGTCGTGTTCTCTTTGATAATAATTCGTGAAGACTTTTATGACCCTCTAGTATGTGAAAAAAAATATAAACCGAAATATATCGGAAAGGAAACGTGAGGAGCGGTGGTCAGAGCGATCCCATTCTAGACCAACTCTTGTAAAAAATCTTTCGTCCAATTGGTATGTCGAGTTCTCTTTGATAATGAATCGTGATGACTTTTACGATCCTCTAGTATGTGAAAAAAAATATAAACCGAAATATATCGGAAAGGAAACTTGAGGAGCGGTGGTCAGAGCGACCCCATTCTAGACCAACTTTGTAAAAAATCTTTCGTCCAATTCGAAGATCGTGTCCTCTTTGATAATAATTCGTGATTACTTTTACGACCCTCTATTATGTGAAAAAAAATACAATCCGAAATATATCGGAAAGGAAACTTGAGGAGCGGTGGTCAGAGCGACCCCATTCAAGACCAACTCTTGTAAAAAATCATTCGTCCAATTCGAAGGTCGTGTTCTCTTTGATAATAATTTGTGATGACATTTATGACCCTCTAGTAAATGAAAAAATATATAAACCGAAATATATCGGAAAGGAAACTTGAGGAGCGGTGGTCAGAGCGACCCCATTGTAGACCAACTCTTGTAAAAAATATTTCGTCCAATTCGAAGGTCGTGTTCTCTTTGATAAAGAATCGTGATGACTTTGACGACCCTGTAGTGTGTGAAAAAATATATAAACCGAAATATATCGGAAAGGAAACTTGAGGAGCGGTGGTCAGAGCGACCCCATTCTACACCAACTGTTGTAAAAAATCTTTCGTCCAATTCGAAGGTCGTGTTCTCTTTGATAATAATTCGTGATGACTTTTATGACCCTCTAGTATGTAAAAAAAAATATAATCCGAAATATATCGGAAAGGAAACTTGAGGAGCGGTGGTCAGAGCGACCCCATTCTAGACCAACTCTTATAAAAAATTTTTCGTCAAATTCGAAGGTCGTGTTCTCTTTGATAATAATTTGTGATGACATTCATGACCCTCTAGTATGTGAAAAAATATATAAACCGAAATATATCGGAAAGGAAACTTGAGGAGCGATGGTCAGAGCGACCCCATTGTAGACCAACTCTTGTAAAAAATCTTTCTTCCAATTCGAAGGTCGTGTTCTCTTTGATAATGAATCGTGATGACTTTTACGACCCTTTAGTATGTGAAAAAATATAAACCGAAATATATCGGAAAGGAAACTTGAGGAGCGGTGGTCACAGCGACCCCATTCTAGACCAACTCTTGTAAAAAATCTTTCGTCCAATTCGAAGGTCGTGTTCTCTTTGATAATAATTCGTGATGACTTTTACGACCCTCTAGTATGTGAAAAAATATATAAACCGAAATATATCGGAAAGGAAACTTGAGGAGCGGTGGTCAGAGCGACCCCATTCTAGACCAACTCTTGTAAAAAATCTTTCGTCCAATTCGAAGGTCGTGTTCTCTTTGATAATAATTCGTGATGACTTTTACGACCCTCTGGTATGAGAAAAAATATATAAACCGAAATATATTGGAAAGGAAACTTGAGGAGCGGTGGTCAGAGCGACCCCATTGTAGGCCAACTCTTGTAAAAAATCTTTCTTCCAATTCGAAGTTCGTGTTCTCTTTGATAATGAATCGTGATGACTTTTACAACCCTCTAGTATGTGAAAAAATATATAAACCGAAATATATCGGAAAGGAAACTTGAGGAGCGGTGGTCAGAGCGACCCCATTCTAGACCAACTCTTGTAAAAAATCTTTCGTCCAATTCGAAGGTCGTGTTCTCTTTGATAATAATTCTTGATGACTTTTACGACCCTATAGTATGTGAAAAAAAATTTAAACCGAAATATATCGGTAAGGAAACTTGAGGAGAGGTGGTCAGAGTGACCCCATTCTAGACCAACACTTGTAAAAAATCTTTCGTCCAATTCAAAGGTCGTGTTCTCTTCGATAATAATTCGTGATGACTTTTATGACCCTCTTGTATGTGAAAAAAAATATAAACCGAAATATATCGGAAAGGAAACTTGAGGAGCGGTGGTCAGACCGACCCCATTCTAGACCAACTCTTGTAAAAAATGTTTCGTCCAATTCGAAGGTCGTGTTCTCTTTGATAATAATTCGTGATGACTTTTACGACCCTCTAGTATGTGAAAAAAAAATATAAACCGAAATATATAGGAAAGGAAACTTGAGGAGCGGTGGTTAGAGCGACCACATTCTCGACCAACTCTTGAAAAAAATCTTTCGTCCAATTCGAAGGGCGTGTTCTCTTTGATAATAATTCGTGATGACTTTTACGACCCTCTAGTGTGTGAAAAAAAATATAAACCGAAATATAACGGAAAGGAAAATTGAAGAGCGGTGGTCAGAGTGACCCCATTCTAGACCAACTCTTGTAAAAAATCTTTCTTCCAATTCGAAGTTCGTGTTCTCTTCGATAATAATTCGTGATGACTTTTATGACCCTCTTGTATGTGAAAAAAAATATAAACCGAAATATATCGGAAAGGAAACTTGAGGAGCGGTGGTCAGACCGACCCCATTCTAGACCAACTCTTGTAAAAAATGTTTCGTCCAATTCGAAGGTCGTGTTCTCTTTGATAATAATTCGAGATAACTTTTACGACCCTCTAGTATGTGAAAAAAAAATATAAACCGAAATATATCGGAAAGGAAACTTGAGGAGCGGTGGTTAGAGCGACCCCATTCTCGACCAACTCTTGAAAAAAATCTTTCGTCCAATTCGAAGGGCGTGTTCTCTTTGATAATAAATCGTGATGACTTTTATGACCCTCTAGTATATGAAAAAAAATATGAATCGAAATATATCCGAAAGGAAACTTGAGGAGCGGTGGTCAGAGCGACCCCATTCTAGACCAACTCTTGTAAAAAATCTTTAGTCCAATTCGAAGGTCGTGTTCTCTTCGATAATAATTCGTGATTACTTTTATGATCCTGTAGTGTGTGAAAAAATATATAAACCGAAATATATCGGAAAGGAAACTTGAGGAGCGGTGGTCAGAGCGACCCCATTCTAGACCAACTCTTCTAAAAAATCTTTCGTCCAATTCGAAGGTCGCGTTCTCTTTGATAATAATTCGTGATGACTTTTACGACCCTCTAGTATGTGAAAAAATATATAAACCGAAATATATCGGAAACGAAACTTGAGGAGCGCTGGTCAGAGCGACCCCATTCTAGACCAACTCTTGTAAAAAATCTTTCGTCCAATTCGAAGGTCGTGTTCTCTTTGATAATAATTCGTGATGACATTTACGACCCTCTAGTATGTGAAAAAATATATAAACCGAAATATATCCGAAAGGAAACTTGAGGAGCGGTGGTCAGAGCGACCCCATTGTAGGCCAACTCTTGTAAAAAATCTTTCTTCCAATTCGAAGGTCGTGTTCTCTTTGATAATGAATCGTGATGACTTTTACAACCCGCTAGTATGTGAAAAAATATATAAACCGAAATATATCGGAAAGGAAACTTGAGGAGCGGTGGTCAGAGCGACCCCATTCTAGACCAACTCTTGTAAAAAATCTTTGATAATAATTCGTGATGACTTTTACGACCCTCTAGTGTGTGAAAAAAAATATAAACCGAAATATATCGGAAAGGAAACTTGAGGAGCGGTGGTCTCAGCGACCCCATTCTAGACCAACTCTTGTAAAAAATCTTTCGTCCAATTCGAAGGTCGTGTTCTCTTTGATAATAATTCGTGATGACTTTTACGACCCTCTAGTATGTGAAAAAATATATAAACCGAAATATATCGGAAAGGAAACTTGAGGAGCGGTGGTCAGAGCGACCCCATTGTAGGCCAACTCTTGTAAAAAATCTTTCGTCCAATTCAAAGGTCGTTTTCTCTTCGATAATAATTCGTGATGACTTTTATGACCCTCTTGTATGTGAAAAAAAATATAAACCGAAATATATCGGAAAGGAAACTTGAGGAGCGGTGGTCAGACCGACCCCATTCTAGACCAACTATTGTAAAAAATGTTTCGTCCAATTCGAAGGTCGTGTTCTCTTTGATAATAATTCGTGATGACTTTTACGACCCTCTAGTATGTGAAAAAAAAATATAAACCGAAATATATCGGAAAGGAAACTTGAGGAGCGGTGGTTAGAGCGACCCCATTCTAGACCAACTCTTGAAAAAAATCTTTCGTCCAATTCGAAGGGCGTGTTCTCTTTGATAATAAATCGTGATGACTTTTATGACCCTCTAGTATATGAAAAAAAATATGAATCGAAATATATCCGAAAGGAAACTTGAGGAGCGGTGGTCAGAGCGACCCCATTCTAGACCAACTCTTGTAAAAAATCTTTAGTCCAATTCGAAGGGCGTGTTCTCTGTGATAATAAATCGTGATGACTTTTATGACCCTCTAGTATATGAAAAAAAATATCAATCGAAATATATCCGGAAGGAAACTTGAGGAGCGGTGGTCGGAGCGACCCCATTCTAGACCAACTCTTGTAAAAAATCTTTAGTCCAATTCGAAGGTCGTGTTCTCTTCGATAATAATTCGTGATTACTTTTATGAACCTCTTGTATGTGAAAAAAAATATAAACCGAAATATATTGGAAAGGAAACTTGAGGAGCGATGGTCAGAGCGACCCCATTCTAGACCAACTCTTGTAAAAAATCTTTCGTCCAATTCGAAGGTCGTGTTCTCTTTGATAATAATTCTTGATGACTTGTATCACCCTCTAGTATGTGAAAAAAAATATAAACCGAAATATATCGGAAAGGAAACTTGAGGAGCGGTGGTCAGACCGACCCGATTCTAGACTAACTCTTGTAAAAAATCTTTCGTCGAATTCGAATGTCGTGTTCTCTTTGATAATAATTCGTGAAGACTTTTATGACCCTCTAGTATGTGTAAAAAAATATAAACCGAAATATATCGGAAAGGAAACGTGAGGAGCGGTGGTCAGACCGATCCCATTCTAGACCAACTCTTGTAAAAAATCTTTCGTCCAATTGGTATGTCGAGTTCTCTTTGATAATGAATCGTGATGACTTTTACGATCCTCTAGTATGTGAAAAAAAATATAAACCGAAATATATCGGAAAGGAAACTTGAGGAGCGGTGGTCAGAGCGACCCCATTCTAGACCAACTTTGTAAAAAATCTTTCGTCCAATTCGAAGATCGTGTCCTCTTTGATAATAATTCGTGATTACTTTTACGACCCTCTATTATGTGAAAAAAAATACAATCCGAAATATATCGGAAAGGAAACTTGAGGAGCGGTGGTCAGAGCGACCCCATTCAAGACCAACTCTTGTAAAAAATCATTCGTCCAATTCGAAGGTCGTGTTCTCTTTGATAATAATTTGTGATGACATTTATGACCCTCTAGTAAATGAAAAAATATATAAACCGAAATATATCGGAAAGGAAACTTGAGGAGCGGTGGTCAGAGCGACCCCATTGTAGACCAACTCTTGTAAAAAATATTTCGTCCAATTCGAAGGTCGTGTTCTCTTTGATAAAGAATCGTGATGACTTTGACGACCCTGTAGTGTGTGAAAAAATATATAAACCGAAATATATCGGAAAGGAAACTTGAGGAGCGGTGGTCAGAGCGACCCCATTCTACACCAACTGTTGTAAAAAATCTTTCGTCCAATTCGAAGGTCGTGTTCTCTTTGATAATAATTCGTGATGACTTTTATGACCCTCTAGTATGTAAAAAAAAATATAATCCGAAATATATCGGAAAGGAAACTTGAGGAGCGGTGGTCAGAGCGACCCCATTCTAGACCAACTCTTATAAAAAATTTTTCGTCAAATTCGAAGGTCGTGTTCTCTTTGATAATAATTTGTGATGACATTCATGACCCTCTAGTATGTGAAAAAATATATAAACCGAAATATATCGGAAAGGAAACTTGAGGAGCGATGGTCAGAGCGACCCCATTGTAGACCAACTCTTGTAAAAAATCTTTCTTCCAATTCGAAGGTCGTGTTCTCTTTGATAATGAATCGTGATGACTTTTACGACCCTTTAGTATGTGAAAAAATATAAACCGAAATATATCGGAAAGGAAACTTGAGGAGCGGTGGTCACAGCGACCCCATTCTAGACCAACTCTTGTAAAAAATCTTTCGTCCAATTCGAAGGTCGTGTTCTCTTTGATAATAATTCGTGATGACTTTTACGACCCTCTAGTATGTGAAAAAATATATAAACCGAAATATATCGGAAAGGAAACTTGAGGAGCGGTGGTCAGAGCGACCCCATTCTAGACCAACTCTTGTAAAAAATCTTTCGTCCAATTCGAAGGTCGTGTTCTCTTTGATAATAATTCGTGATGACTTTTACGACCCTCTGGTATGAGAAAAAATATATAAACCGAAATATATTGGAAAGGAAACTTGAGGAGCGGTGGTCAGAGCGACCCCATTGTAGGCCAACTCTTGTAAAAAATCTTTCTTCCAATTCGAAGTTCGTGTTCTCTTTGATAATGAATCGTGATGACTTTTACAACCCTCTAGTATGTGAAAAAATATATAAACCGAAATATATCGGAAAGGAAACTTGAGGAGCGGTGGTCAGAGCGACCCCATTCTAGACCAACTCTTGTAAAAAATCTTTCGTCCAATTCGAAGGTCGTGTTCTCTTTGATAATAATTCTTGATGACTTTTACGACCCTATAGTATGTGAAAAAAAATTTAAACCGAAATATATCGGTAAGGAAACTTGAGGAGAGGTGGTCAGAGTGACCCCATTCTAGACCAACACTTGTAAAAAATCTTTCGTCCAATTCAAAGGTCGTGTTCTCTTCGATAATAATTCGTGATGACTTTTATGACCCTCTTGTATGTGAAAAAAAATATAAACCGAAATATATCGGAAAGGAAACTTGAGGAGCGGTGGTCAGACCGACCCCATTCTAGACCAACTCTTGTAAAAAATGTTTCGTCCAATTCGAAGGTCGTGTTCTCTTTGATAATAATTCGTGATGACTTTTACGACCCTCTAGTATGTGAAAAAAAAATATAAACCGAAATATATAGGAAAGGAAACTTGAGGAGCGGTGGTTAGAGCGACCACATTCTCGACCAACTCTTGAAAAAAATCTTTCGTCCAATTCGAAGGGCGTGTTCTCTTTGATAATAATTCGTGATGACTTTTACGACCCTCTAGTGTGTGAAAAAAAATATAAACCGAAATATAACGGAAAGGAAAATTGAAGAGCGGTGGTCAGAGTGACCCCATTCTAGACCAACTCTTGTAAAAAATCTTTCTTCCAATTCGAAGTTCGTGTTCTCTTCGATAATAATTCGTGATGACTTTTATGACCCTCTTGTATGTGAAAAAAAATATAAACCGAAATATATCGGAAAGGAAACTTGAGGAGCGGTGGTCAGACCGACCCCATTCTAGACCAACTCTTGTAAAAAATGTTTCGTCCAATTCGAAGGTCGTGTTCTCTTTGATAATAATTCGAGATAACTTTTACGACCCTCTAGTATGTGAAAAAAAAATATAAACCGAAATATATCGGAAAGGAAACTTGAGGAGCGGTGGTTAGAGCGACCCCATTCTCGACCAACTCTTGAAAAAAATCTTTCGTCCAATTCGAAGGGCGTGTTCTCTTTGATAATAAATCGTGATGACTTTTATGACCCTCTAGTATATGAAAAAAAATATGAATCGAAATATATCCGAAAGGAAACTTGAGGAGCGGTGGTCAGAGCGACCCCATTCTAGACCAACTCTTGTAAAAAATCTTTAGTCCAATTCGAAGGTCGTGTTCTCTTCGATAATAATTCGTGATTACTTTTATGATCCTGTAGTGTGTGAAAAAATATATAAACCGAAATATATCGGAAAGGAAACTTGAGGAGCGGTGGTCAGAGCGACCCCATTCTAGACCAACTCTTCTAAAAAATCTTTCGTCCAATTCGAAGGTCGCGTTCTCTTTGATAATAATTCGTGATGACTTTTACGACCCTCTAGTATGTGAAAAAATATATAAACCGAAATATATCGGAAACGAAACTTGAGGAGCGCTGGTCAGAGCGACCCCATTCTAGACCAACTCTTGTAAAAAATCTTTCGTCCAATTCGAAGGTCGTGTTCTCTTTGATAATAATTCGTGATGACATTTACGACCCTCTAGTATGTGAAAAAATATATAAACCGAAATATATCCGAAAGGAAACTTGAGGAGCGGTGGTCAGAGCGACCCCATTGTAGGCCAACTCTTGTAAAAAATCTTTCTTCCAATTCGAAGGTCGTGTTCTCTTTGATAATGAATCGTGATGACTTTTACAACCCGCTAGTATGTGAAAAAATATATAAACCGAAATATATCGGAAAGGAAACTTGAGGAGCGGTGGTCAGAGCGACCCCATTCTAGACCAACTCTTGTAAAAAATCTTTGATAATAATTCGTGATGACTTTTACGACCCTCTAGTGTGTGAAAAAAAATATAAACCGAAATATATCGGAAAGGAAACTTGAGGAGCGGTGGTCTCAGCGACCCCATTCTAGACCAACTCTTGTAAAAAATCTTTCGTCCAATTCGAAGGTCGTGTTCTCTTTGATAATAATTCGTGATGACTTTTACGACCCTCTAGTATGTGAAAAAATATATAAACCGAAATATATCGGAAAGGAAACTTGAGGAGCGGTGGTCAGAGCGACCCCATTGTAGGCCAACTCTTGTAAAAAATCTTTCGTCCAATTCAAAGGTCGTTTTCTCTTCGATAATAATTCGTGATGACTTTTATGACCCTCTTGTATGTGAAAAAAAATATAAACCGAAATATATCGGAAAGGAAACTTGAGGAGCGGTGGTCAGACCGACCCCATTCTAGACCAACTATTGTAAAAAATGTTTCGTCCAATTCGAAGGTCGTGTTCTCTTTGATAATAATTCGTGATGACTTTTACGACCCTCTAGTATGTGAAAAAAAAATATAAACCGAAATATATCGGAAAGGAAACTTGAGGAGCGGTGGTTAGAGCGACCCCATTCTAGACCAACTCTTGAAAAAAATCTTTCGTCCAATTCGAAGGGCGTGTTCTCTTTGATAATAAATCGTGATGACTTTTATGACCCTCTAGTATATGAAAAAAAATATGAATCGAAATATATCCGAAAGGAAACTTGAGGAGCGGTGGTCAGAGCGATCATTCTAGACCAACTCTTGTAAAAAATCTTTAGTCCAATTCGAAGGGCGTGTTCTCTGTGATAATAAATCGTGATGACTTTTATGACCCTCTAGTATATGAAAAAAAATATCAATCGAAATATATCCGGAAGGAAACTTGAGGAGCGGTGGTCGGAGCGACCCCATTCTAGACCAACTCTTGTAAAAAATCTTTAGTCCAATTCGAAGGTCGTGTTCTCTTCGATAATAATTCGTGATTACTTTTATGAACCTCTTGTATGTGAAAAAAAATATAAACCGAAATATATTGGAAAGGAAACTTGAGGAGCGATGGTCAGAGCGACCCCATTCTAGACCAACTCTTGTAAAAAATCTTTCGTCCAATTCGAAGGTCGTGTTCTCTTTGATAATAATTCTTGATGACTTGTATCACCCTCTAGTATGTGAAAAAAAATATAAACCGAAATATATCGGAAAGGAAACTTGAGGAGCGGTGGTCAGACCGACCCGATTCTAGACTAACTCTTGTAAAAAATCTTTCGTCGAATTCGAATGTCGTGTTCTCTTTGATAATAATTCGTGAAGACTTTTATGACCCTCTAGTATGTGTAAAAAAATATAAACCGAAATATATCGGAAAGGAAACGTGAGGAGCGGTGGTCAGAGCGATCCCATTCTAGACCAACTCTTGTAAAAAATCTTTCGTCCAATTGGTATGTCGAGTTCTCTTTGATAATGAATCGTGATGACTTTTACGATCCTCTAGTATGTGAAAAAAAATATAAACCGAAATATATCGGAAAGGAAACTTGAGGAGCGGTGGTCAGAGCGACCCCATTCTAGACCAACTTTGTAAAAAATCTTTCGTCCAATTCGAAGATCGTGTCCTCTTTGATAATAATTCGTGATTACTTTTACGACCCTCTATTATGTGAAAAAAAATACAATCCGAAATATATCGGAAAGGAAACTTGAGGAGCGGTGGTCAGAGCGACCCCATTCAAGACCAACTCTTGTAAAAAATCATTCGTCCAATTCGAAGGTCGTGTTCTCTTTGATAATAATTTGTGATGACATTTATGACCCTCTAGTAAATGAAAAAATATATAAACCGAAATATATCGGAAAGGAAACTTGAGGAGCGGTGGTCAGAGCGACCCCATTGTAGACCAACTCTTGTAAAAAATATTTCGTCCAATTCGAAGGTCGTGTTCTCTTTGATAAAGAATCGTGATGACTTTGACGACCCTGTAGTGTGTGAAAAAATATATAAACCGAAATATATCGGAAAGGAAACTTGAGGAGCGGTGGTCAGAGCGACCCCATTCTACACCAACTGTTGTAAAAAATCTTTCGTCCAATTCGAAGGTCGTGTTCTCTTTGATAATAATTCGTGATGACTTTTATGACCCTCTAGTATGTAAAAAAAAATATAATCCGAAATATATCGGAAAGGAAACTTGAGGAGCGGTGGTCAGAGCGACCCCATTCTAGACCAACTCTTATAAAAAATGTTTCGTCAAATTCGAAGGTCGTGTTCTCTTTGATAATAATTTGTGATGACATTCATGACCCTCTAGTATGTGAAAAAATATATAAACCGAAATATATCGGAAAGGAAACTTGAGGAGCGATGGTCAGAGCGACCCCATTGTAGACCAACTCTTGTAAAAAATCTTTCTTCCAATTCGAAGGTCGTGTTCTCTTTGATAATGAATCGTGATGACTTTTACGACCCTTTAGTATGTGAAAAAATATAAACCGAAATATATCGGAAAGGAAACTTGAGGAGCGGTGGTCACAGCGACCCCATTCTAGACCAACTCTTGTAAAAAATCTTTCGTCCAATTCGAAGGTCGTGTTCTCTTTGATAATAATTCGTGATGACTTTTACGACCCTCTAGTATGTGAAAAAATATATAAACCGAAATATATCGGAAAGGAAACTTGAGGAGCGGTGGTCAGAGCGACCCCATTCTAGACCAACTCTTGTAAAAAATCTTTCGTCCAATTCGAAGGTCGTGTTCTCTTTGATAATAATTCGTGATGACTTTTACGACCCTCTGGTATGAGAAAAAATATATAAACCGAAATATATCGGAAAGGAAACTTGAGGAGCGGTGGTCAGAGCGACCCCATTCTAGACCAACTCTTATAAAAAATTTTTCGTCAAATTCGAAGGTCGTGTTCTCTTTGATAATAATTTGTGATGACATTCATGACCCTCTAGTATGTGAAAAAATATATAAACCGAATTATATCGGAAAGGAAACTTGAGGAGCGATGGTCAGAGCGACCCCATTGTAGACCAACTCTTGTAAAAAATCTTTCTTCCAATTCGAAGGTCGTGTTCTCTTTGATAATGAATCGTGATGACTTTTACGACCCTTTAGTATGTGAAAAAATATAAACCGAAATATATCGGAAAGGAAACTTGAGGAGCGGTGGTCACAGCGACCCCATTCTAGACCAACTCTTGTAAAAAATCTTTCGTCCAATTCGAAGGTCGTGTTCTCTTTGATAATAATTCGTGATGACTTTTACGACCCTCTAGTATGTGAAAAAATATATAAACCGAAATATATCGGAAAGGAAACTTGAGGAGCGGTGGTCAGAGCGACCCCATTCTAGACCAACTCTTGTAAAAAATCTTTCGTCCAATTCGAAGGTCGTGTTCTCTTTGATAATAATTCGTGATGACTTTTACGACCCTCTGGTATGAGAAAAAATATATAAACCGAAATATATTGGAAAGGAAACTTGAGGAGCGGTGGTCAGAGCGACCCCATTGTAGGCCAACTCTTGTAAAAAATCTTTCTTCCAATTCGAAGTTCGTGTTCTCTTTGATAATGAATCGTGATGACTTTTACAACCCTCTAGTATGTGAAAAAATATATAAACCGAAATATATCGGAAAGGAAACTTGAGGAGCGGTGGTCAGAGCGACCCCATTCTAGACCAACTCTTGTAAAAAATCTTTCGTCCAATTCGAAGGTCGTGTTCTCTTTGATAATAATTCTTGATGACTTTTACGACCCTATAGTATGTGAAAAAAAATTTAAACCGAAATATATCGGTAAGGAAACTTGAGGAGAGGTGGTCAGAGTGACCCCATTCTAGACCAACACTTGTAAAAAATCTTTCGTCCAATTCAAAGGTCGTGTTCTCTTCGATAATAATTCGTGATGACTTTTATGACCCTCTTGTATGTGAAAAAAAATATAAACCGAAATATATCGGAAAGGAAACTTGAGGAGCGGTGGTCAGACCGACCCCATTCTAGACCAACTCTTGTAAAAAATGTTTCGTCCAATTCGAAGGTCGTGTTCTCTTTGATAATAATTCGTGATGACTTTTACGACCCTCTAGTATGTGAAAAAAAAATATAAACCGAAATATATAGGAAAGGAAACTTGAGGAGCGGTGGTTAGAGCGACCACATTCTCGACCAACTCTTGAAAAAAATCTTTCGTCCAATTCGAAGGGCGTGTTCTCTTTGATAATAATTCGTGATGACTTTTACGACCCTCTAGTGTGTGAAAAAAAATATAAACCGAAATATAACGGAAAGGAAAATTGAAGAGCGGTGGTCAGAGTGACCCCATTCTAGACCAACTCTTGTAAAAAATCTTTCTTCCAATTCGAAGGTCGTGTTCTCTTCGATAATGAATCGTGATGACTTTTACGACCCTCTAGTATGTGAAAAAATATATAAACCGAAATATATCGGAAAGGAAACTTGAGGAGCGGTGGTCAGAGCGACCGCATTCTAGGTCCAATTCGAAGGTCGTGTTCTCTTCGATAATAATTCGTGATGACTTTTATGAACCTCTTGTATGTGAAAAAAAATATAAACCGAAATATATTGGAAAGGAAACTTGAGTAGCGATGGTCAGAGCGACCCCATTCTAGACCAACTCTATTAAAAAATCTTTCGTCCAATTCGAAGGTCGTGTTCTCTTTGATAATAATTCGTGATGACTTTTATCACCCTCTAGTATGTGAAAAAAAATATAAACCGAAATATATCGGAAAGGAAACTTGAGGAGCGGTGGTGAGACCGACCCCATTCTAGACCAACTCTTGTAAAAAATGTTTCGTCCAATTCGAATGTCGTGTTCTCTTTCATAATGAATCCTGATGACTTTTATGACCCTCTAGTATGTGAAAAAAATATAAACCGAAATATATCGGAAAGGAAACTTGAGGAGCGGTGGTCAGAGCGACCCCATTCTAGACCAACTCTTGTAAAAAATCTTTCGTCCAATTCGAAGGTCGTGTTCTCTTTGATAATAATTCGTGATGACTTTTACGACCCTCTGGTATGAGAAAAAATATATAAACCGAAATATATTGGAAAGGAAACTTGAGGAGCGGTGGTCAGAGCGACCCCATTCTAGACCAACTCTTGTAAAAAATCTTTCGTCCAATTCAAAGGTCGTGTTCTCTTCGATAATAATTCGTGATGACTTTTATGACCCTCTTGTATGTGAAAAAAAATATAAACCGAAATATATCGGAAAGGAAACTTGAGGAGCGGTGGTCAGACCGACCCCATTCTAGACCAACTCTTGTAAAAAATGTTTCGTCCAATTCGAAGGTCGTGTTCTCTTTGATAATAATTCGTGATGACTTTTACGACCCTCTAGTATGTGAAAAAAAAAATATAAACCGAAATATATCGGAAAGGAAACTTGAGGAGCGGTGGTTAGAGCGACCCCATTCTCGACCAACTCTTGAAAAAAATCTTTCGTCCAATTCGAAGGGCGTGTTCTCTTTGATAATAAATCCTGATGACTTTTATGACCCTCTAGTATATGAAAAAAAATATGAATCGAAATATATCCGAAAGGAAACTTGAGGAGCGGTGGTCAGAACGACCCCATTCTAGACTAACTCTTGTAAAAAATCTTTAGTCCAATTCGAAGGTCGTGTTCTCTTCGATAATAATTCGTGATTACTTTTATGATCCTGTAGTGTGTGAAAAAATATATAAACCGAAATATATCGGAAAGGAAACTTGAGGAGCGGTGGTCAGAGCGACCCCATTCTAGACCAACTCTTGTAAAAAATCTTTCGTCCAATTCGAAGGTCGCGTTCTCTTTGATAATAATTCGTGATGACTTTTACGACCCTCTAGTATGTGAAAAAATATATAAACCGAAATATATCGGAAACGAAACTTGAGGAGCGGTGGTCAGAGCGACCCCATTCTAGACCAACTCTTGTAAAAAATCTTTCGTCCAATTCGAAGGTCGTGTTCTCTTTGATAATAATTCGTGATGACATTTACGACCCTCTAGTATGTGAAAAAATATATAAACCGAAATATATCCGAAAGGAAACTTGAGGAGCGGTGGTCAGAGCGACCCCATTGTAGGCCAACTCTTGTAAAAAATCTTTCTTCCAATTCGAAGGTCGTGTTCTCTTTGATAATGAATCGTGATGACTTTTACAACCCTCTAGTATGTGAAAAAATATATAAACCGAAATATATGGGAAAGGAAACTTGAGGAGCGGTGGTCAGAGCGACCCCATTCTAGACCAACTCTTGTAAAAAATCTTTGATAATAATTCGTGATGACTTTTACGACCCTCTAGTGTGTGAAAAAAAAAAAAAAACCGAAATATATCGGAAAGGAAACTTGAGGAGCGGTGGTCACAGCGACCCCATTCTAGACCAACTCTTGCAAAAAATCTTTCGTCCAATTCGAAGGTCGTGTTCTCTTTGATAATAATTCGTGATGACTTTTACGACCCTCTAGTATGTGAAAAAATATATAAACCGAAATATATCGGAAAGGAAACTTGAGGAGCGGTGGTCAGAGCGACCCCATTGTAGGCCAACTCTTGTAAAAAATCTTTCTTCCAATTCGAAGGTCGTGTTCTCTTTGATAATGAATCGTGATGACTTTTACAACCCTCTAGTATGTGAAAAAATATATAAACCGAAATATATCGGAAAGGAAACTTGAGGAGCGGTGGTCAGAGCGACCCCATTCTAGACCAACTCTTGTAAAAAATCTTTGATAATAATTCGTGATGACTTTTACGACCCTCTAGTGTGTGAAAAAAAATATAAACCGAAATATATCGGAAAGGAAACTTGAGGAGCGGTGGTCACAGCGACCCCATTCTAGACCAACTCTTGTAAAAAATCTTTCGTCCAATTCGATGGTCGTGTTCTCTTTGATAATAATTCGTGATGACTTTTACGACCCTCTAGTATGTGAAAAAATATATAAACCGAAATATATCGGAAAGGAAACTTGAGGAGCGGTGGTCAGAGCGACCCCATTCTAGACCAACTCTTGTAAAAAATCTTTCGTCCAATTCGAAGGTCGTGTTCTCTTTGATAATAATTCGTGATGACTTTTATGACCCTCTTGTATGTGAAAAAAAATATAAACCGAAATATATCGGAAAGGAAACTTGAGGAGCGGTGGTCAGACCGACCCCATTCTAGACCAACTCTTGTAAAAAATGTTTCGTCCAATTCGAAGGTCGTGTTCTCTTTGATAATAATTCGTGATGACTTTTACGACCCTCTAGTATGTGAAAAAAAAATATAAACCGAAATATATAGGAAAGGAAACTTGAGGAGCGGTGGTTAGAGCGACCCCATTCTCGACCAACTCTTGAAAAAAATCTTTCGTCCAATTCGAAGGGCGTGTTCTCTTTGATAATAATTCGTGATGACTTTTACGACCCTCTAGTGTGTGAAAAAAAATATAAACCGAAATATAACGGAAAGGAAAATTGAAGAGCGGTGGTCAGAGTGACCCCATTCTAGACCAACTCTTGTAAAAAATCTTTCTTCCAATTCGAAGGTCGAGTTCTCTTCGATAATGAATCGTGATGACTTTTACGACCCTCTAGTATGTGAAAAAATATATAAACCGAAATATATCGGAAAGGAAACTTGAGGAGCGGTGGTCAGAGCGACCGCATTCTAGGTCCAATTCGAAGGTCGTGTTCTCTTCGATAATAATTCGTGATGACTTTTATGAACCTCTTGTATGTGAAAAAAAATATAAACCGAAATATATTGGAAAGGAAACTTGAGTAGCGATGGTCAGAGCGACCCCATTCTAGACCAACTCTATTAAAAAATCTTTCGTCCAATTCGAAGGTAGTGTTCTCTTTGATAATAATTCGTGATGACTTTTATCACCCTCTAGTATGTGAAAAAAAATATAAACCGAAATATATCGGAAAGGAAACTTGAGGAGCGGTGGTGAGACCGACCCCATTCTAGACCAACTCTTGTAAAAAATGTTTCGTCCAATTCGAATGTCGTGTTCTCTTTCATAATGAATCCTGATGACTTTTATGACCCTCTAGTATGTGAAAAAAATATAAACCGAAATATGTCGGAAAGGAAACTTGAGGAGCGGTGGTCAGAGCGACCCCATTCTAGACCAACTCTTGTAATAAATCTTTCGTCCAATTCGAAGGTCGTGTTCTCTTTGATAATGAATCGTGATGACTTTTACGACACTCTAGTGTGTGAAAAAAAATATAAACGGAAATATATCGGAAAGGAAACTTGACGAGCGGTGGTCAGAGTGACCCCATTCTAGACCAACTCTTGTAAAAAATCTTTCGTCCAATTCGAAGGTCGTATTCTCTTTGATAATAATTCGAGATTACTTTTATGATCCTGTAGTGTGTGAAAAAATATATAAACCGAAATATATCGGAAAGGAAACTTGAGGAGCGGTGGTCAGAGCGACCCCATTCTAGACCAACTCTTGTAAAAAATCTTTCGTCCAATTCGAAGGTCGCGTTCTCTTTGATAATAATTCGTGATGACATTTACGACCCTCTAGTATGTGAAAAAATATATAAACCGAAATATATCGGAAAGGAAACTTGAGGAGCGGTGGTCAGAGCGACCCCATTGTAGGCCAACTCTTGTAAAAAATCTTTCTTCCAATTCGAAGGTCGTGTTCTCTTTGATAATGAATCGTGATGACTTTTACAACCCTCTAGTATGTGAAAAAATATATAAACCGAAATATATCGGAAAGGAAACTTGAGGAGCGGTGGTCAGAGCGACCCCATTCTAGACCAACTCTTGTAAAAAATCTTTGATAATAATTCGTGATGACTTTTACGACCCTCTAGTGTGTGAAAAAAAATATAAACCGAAATATATCGGAAAGGAAACTTGAGGAGCGGTGGTCACAGCGACCCCATTCTAGACCAACTCTTGTAAAAAATCTTTCGTCCAATTCGATGGTCGTGTTCTCTTTGATAATAATTCGTGATGACTTTTACGACCCTCTAGTATGTGAAAAAATATATAAACCGAAATATATCGGAAAGGAAACTTGAGGAGCGGTGGTCAGAGCGACCCCATTCTAGACCAACTCTTGTAAAAAATCTTTCGTCCAATTCGAAGGTCGTGTTCTCTTTGATAATAATTCGTGATGACTTTTACGACCCTCTAGTATGTGAAAAAATATATATACCGAAATATATCGGAAAGGAAACTTGACGAGCGGTGGTCAGAGTGACCCCATTCTAGACCAACTCTTGTAAAAAATCTTTCTTCCAATTCGAAGGTCGTGTTCTCTTCGATAATGAATCGTGATGACTTTTACGACCCTCTAGTATGTGAAAAAATATATAAACCGAAATATATCGGAAAGGAAACTTGAGGAGCGGTGGTCAGAGCGACCGCATTCTAGGTCCAATTCGAAGGTCGTGTTCTCTTCGATAATAATTCGTGATGACTTTTATGAACCTCTTGTATGTGAAAAAAAATATAAACCGAAATATATTGGAAAGGAAACTTGAGTAGCGATGGTCAGAGCGACCCCATTCTAGACCAACTCTATTAAAAAATCTTTCGTCCAATTCGAAGGTAGTGTTCTCTTTGATAATAATTCGTGATGACTTTTATCACCCTCTAGTATGTGAAAAAAAATATAAACCGAAATATATCGGAAAGGAAACTTGAGGAGCGGTGGTGAGACCGACCCCATTCTAGACCAACTCTTGTAAAAAATGTTTCGTCCAATTCGAATGTCGTGTTCTCTTTCATAATGAATCCTGATGACTTTTATGACCCTCTAGTATGTGAAAAAAATATAAACCGAAATATGTCGGAAAGGAAACTTGAGGAGCGGTGGTCAGAGCGACCCCATTCTAGACCAACTCTTGTAAAAAATCTTTCGTCCAATTCAAAGGTCGTGTTCTGTTCGATAATAATTCGTGATGACTTTGATGACCCTCTTGTATGTGAAAAAATATATAAACCGAAATATATCGGAAAGGAAACTTGAGGAGCGGTGGTCAGACCGACCCCATTCTAGACCAACTCTTGTAAAAAATGTTTCGTCCAATTCGAAGGTCGTGTTCTCTTTGATAATAATTCGTGATGACTTTTACGACCCTCTAGTATGTGAAAAAAAAATATAAACCGAAATATATCGGAAAGGAAACTTGAGGAGCGGTGGTTAGAGCGACCCCATTCTCGACCAACTCTTGAAAAAAATCTTTCGTCCAATTCGAAGGGCGTGTTCTCTTTGATAATAAATCGTGATGACTTTTATGACCCTCTAGTATATGAAAAAAAATATGAATCGAAATATATCCGAAAGGAAACTTGAGGAGCGGTGGTCAGAGCGACCCCATTCTAGACCAACTCTTGTAAAAAATCTTTAGTCCAATTCGAAGGTCGTGTTCTCTTCGATAATAATTCGTGATTACTTTTATGATCCTGTAGTGTGTGAAAAAATATATAAACCGAAATATATCGGAAAGGAAACTTGAGGAGCGGTGGTCAGAGCGACCCCATTCTAGACCAACTCTTGTAAAAAATCTTTCGTCCAATTCGAAGGTCGCGTTCTCTTTGATAATAATTCGTGATGACTTTTACGACCCTCTAGTATGTGAAAAAATATATAAACCGAAATATATCGTTAACGAAACTTGAGGAGCGGTGGTCAGAGCGACCCCATTCTAGACCAACTCTTGTAAAAAATCTTTCGTCCAATTCGAAGGTCGTGTTCTCTTTGATAATAATTTGTGATGACATTTATGACCCTCTAGTAAATGAAAAAATATATAAACCGAAATATATCGGAAAGGAAACTTGAGGAGCGGTGGTCAGAGCGACCCCATTGTAGACCAACTCTTGTAAAAAATATTTCGTCCAATTCGAAGGTCGTGTTCTCTTTGATAAAGAATCGTGATGACTTTTACGACCCTGTAGTGTGTGAAAAAATATATAAACCGAAATATATCGGAAAGGAAACTTGAGAAGCGGTGGTCAGAGCGACCCCATTCTACACCAACTGTTGTAAAAAATCTTTCGTCCAATTCGAAGGTCGTGTTCTCTTTGATAATAATTCGTGATGACTTTTATGACCCTCTAGTATGTAAAAAAAAATATAATCCGAAATATATCGGAAAGGAAACTTGAGGAGCGGTGGTCAGAGCGACCCCATTCTAGACCAACTCTTGTAAAAAATCTTTCGTCCAATTCAAAGGTCGTGTTCTCTTCGATAATAATTCGTGATGACTTTTATGACCCTCTTGTATGTGAAAAAAAATATAAACCGAAATATATCGGAAAGGAAACTTGAGGAGCGGTGGTCAGACCGACCCCATTCTAGACCAACTCTTGTAAAAAATGTTTCGTCCAATTCGAAGGTCGTGTTCTCTTTGATAATAATTCGTGATGACTTTTACGACCCTCTAGTATGTGAAAAAAAAATATAAACCGAAATATATCGGAAAGGAAACTTGAGGAGCGGTGGTTAGAGCGACCCCATTCTCGACCAACTCTTGAAAAAAATCTTTCGTCCAATTCGAAGGGCGTGTTCTCTTTGATAATAAATCCTGATGACTTTTATGACCCTCTAGTATATGAAAAAAAATATGAATCGAAATATATCCGAAAGGAAACTTGAGGAGCGGTGGTCAGAGCGACCCCATTCTAGACTAACTCTTGTAAAAAATCTTTAGTCCAATTCGAAGGTCGTGTTCTCTTCGATAATAATTCGTGATTACTTTTATGATCCTGTAGTGTGTGAAAAAATATATAAACCGAAATATATCGGAAAGGAAACTTGAGGAGCGGTGGTCAGAGCGACCCCATTCTAGACCAACTCTTGTAAAAAATCTTTCGTCCAATTCGAAGGTCGCGTTCTCTTTGATAATAATTCGTGATGACTTTTACGACCCTCTAGTATGTGAAAAAATATATAAACCGAAATATATCGGAAACGAAACTTGAGGAGCGGTGGTCAGAGCGACCCCATTCTAGACCAACTCTTGTAAAAAATCTTTCGTCCAATTCGAAGGTCGTGTTCTCTTTGATAATAATTCGTGATGACATTTACGACCCTCTAGTATGTGAAAAAATATATAAACCGAAATATATCCGAAAGGAAACTTGAGGAGCGGTGGTCAGAGCGACCCCATTGTAGGCCAACTCTTGTAAAAAATCTTTCTTCCAATTCGAAGGTCGTGTTCTCTTTGATAATGAATCGTGATGACTTTTACAACCCTCTAGTATGTGAAAAAATATATAAACCGAAATATATGGGAAAGGAAACTTGAGGAGCGGTGGTCAGAGCGACCCCATTCTAGACCAACTCTTGTAAAAAATCTTTGATAATAATTCGTGATGACTTTTACGACCCTCTAGTGTGTGAAAAAAAATATAAACCGAAATATATCGGAAAGGAAACTTGAGGAGCGGTGGTCACAGCGACCCCATTCTAGACCAACTCTTGTAAAAAATCTTTCGTCCAATTCGAAGGTCGTATTCTCTTTGATAATAATTCGTGATGACTTTTACGACCCTCTAGTATGTGAAAAAATATATAAACCGAAATATATCGGAAAGGAAACTTGAGGAGCGGTGGTCAGAGCGACCCCATTGTAGGCCAACTCTTGTAAAAAATCTTTCTTCCAATTCGAAGGTCGTGTTCTCTTTGATAATGAATCGTGATGACTTTTACAACCCTCTAGTATGTGAAAAAATATATAAACCGAAATATATCGGAAAGGAAACTTGAGGAGCGGTGGTCAGAGCGACCCCATTCTAGACCAACTCTTGTAAAAAATCTTTCGTCCAATTCGAAGGTCGTGTTCTCTTTGATAATAATTCTTGATGACTTTTACGACCCTATAGTATGTGAAAAAAAATTTAAACCGAAATATATCGGAAAGGAAACTTGAGGAGAGGTGGTCAGAGTGACCCCATTCTAGACCAACTCTTGTAAAAAATCTTTCGTCCAATTCAAAGGTCGTGTTCTCTTCGATAATAATTCGTGATGACTTTTATGACCCTCTTTTATGTGAAAAAAAATATAAACCGAAATATATCGGAAAGGAAACTTGAGGAGCGGTGGTCAGACCGACCCCATTCTAGACCAACTCTTGTAAAAAATGTTTCGTCCAATTCGAAGGTCGTGTTCTCTTTGATAATAATTCGTGATGACTTTTACGACCCTCTAGTATGTGAAAAAAAAATATAAACCGAAATATATCGGAAAGGAAACTTGAGGAGCGGTGGTTAGAGCGACCCCATTCTAGACCAACTCTTGAAAAAAATCTTTCGTCCAATTCGAAGGGCGTGTTCTCTTTGATAATAAATCGTGATGACTTTTATGACCCTCTAGTATATGAAAAAAAATATGAATCGAAATATATCCGAAAGGAAACTTGAGGAGCGGTGGTCAGAGCGACCCCATTCTAGACCAACTCTTGTAAAAAATCTTTAGTCCAATTCGAAGGTCGTGTTCTCTGTGATAATAAATCGTGATGACTTTTATGACCCTCTAGTATATGAAAAAAAATATGAATCGAAATATATCCGAAAGGAAACTTGAGGAGCGGTGGTCAGAGCGACCCCATTCTAGACCAACTCTTGTAAAAAATCTTTAGTCCAATTCGAAGGTCGTGTCCTCTTCGATAATAATTCGTGATTACTTTTATGAACCTCTTGTATGTGAAAAAAAATATAAACCGAAATATATTGGAAAGGAATCTTGAGGAGCGATGGTCAGAGCGACCCCATTCTAGACCAACTCTTGTAAAAAATCTTTCGTCCAATTCGAAGGTCGTGTTCTCTTTGATAATAATTCTTGATGACTTGTATCACCCTCTAGTATGTGAAAAAAAATATAAACCGAAATATATCGGAAAGGAAACTTGAGGAGCGGTGGTCAGAGCGACCCCATTCTAGACCAACTCTTGTAAAAAATCTTTCGTCCAATTCGAAGGTCGTGATCTCTTTGATAATAATTCTTGATGACTTGTATCACCCTCTAGTATGTGAAAAAAAATATAAACCGAAATATATCGGAAAGGAAACGTGAGGAGCGGTGGTCAGAGCGATCCCATTCTAGACCAACTCTTGTAAAAAATCTTTCGTCCAATTGGTATGTCGAGTTCTCTTTGATAATGAATCGTGATGACTTTTACGATCCTCTAGTATGTGAAAAAAAATATAAACCGAAATATATCGGAAAGGAAACTTGAGGAGCGGTGGTCAGAGCGACCCCATTCTAGACCAACTCTTGTAAAAAATCTTTCGTCCAATTCGAAGATCGTGTCCTCTTTGATAATAATTCGTGATTACTTTTACGACCCTCTATTATGTGAAAAAAAATACAATCCGAAATATATCGGAAAGGAAACTTGAGGAGCGGTGGTCAGAGCGACCCCATTCAAGACCAACTCTTGTAAAAAATCATTCGTCCAATTCGAAGGTCGTGTTCTCTTTGATAATAATTTGTGATGACATTTATGACCCTCTAGTAAATGAAAAAATATATCAACCGAAATATATCGGAAAGGAAACTTGAGGAGCGGTGGTCAGAGCGACCCCATTGTAGACCAACTCTTTTAAAAAATATTTCGTCCAATTCGAAGGTCGTGTTCTCTTTGATAAAGAATCGTGATGACTTTTACGACCCTGTAGTGTGTGAAAAAATATATAAACCGAAATATATCGGAAAGGAAACTTGAGGAGCGGTGGTCAGAGCGACCCCATTCTACACCAACTGTTGTAAAAAATCTTTCGTCCAATTCGAAGGTCGTGTTCTCTTTGATAATAATTCGTGATGACTTTTATGACCCTCTAGTATGTAAAAAAAAATATAATCCGAAATATATCGGAAAGGAAACTTGAGGAGCGGTGGTCAGAGCGACCCCATTCTAGACCAACTCTTATAAAAAATTTTTCGTCAAATTCGAAGGTCGTGTTCTCTTTGATAATAATTTGTGATGACATTTATGACCCTCTAGTATGTGAAAAAATATATAAACCGAAATATATCGGAAAGGAAACTTGAGGAGCGGTGGTCAGAGCGACCCCATTGTAGACCAACTCTTGTAAAAAATCTTTCTTCCAATTCGAAGGTCGTGTTCTCTTTGATAATGAATCGTGATGACTTTTACGATCCTTTAGTATGTGAAAAAATATATAAACCGAAATATATCGGAAAGGAAACTTGAGGAGCGGTGGTTAGAGCGACCCCATTCTAGACCAACTCTTGAAAAAAATCTTTCGTCCAATTCGAAGGTCGTGTTCTCTTTGATAATGAATCGTGATGACTTTTATGACCCTCTAGTATGTGAAAAAAAATATGAATCGAAATATATCCGAAAGGAAACTTGAGGAGCGGTGGTCAGAGCGACCCCATTCTAGACCAACTCTTGTAAAAAATCTTTAGTCCAATTCGAAGGTCGTGTTCTCTTCGATAATAATTCGTGATGACTTTTATGAACCTCTTGTATGTGAAAAAAAATATAAACCGAAATATATTGGAAAGGAAACTTGAGTAGCGATGGTCAGAGCGACCCCATTCTAGACCAACTCTTTTAAAAAATCTTTCGTCCAATTCGAAGGTCGTGTTCTCTTTGATAATAATTCGTGATGAGTTTTATCACCCTCTAGTATGTGAAAAAAAATATAAACCGAAATATATCGGAAAGTAAACTTGAGGAGCGGTGGTGAGAACGACCCCATTCTAGACCAACTCTTGTAAAAAATGTTTCGTCCAATTCGAATGTCGTGTTCTCTTTCATAATGAATCCTGATGACTTTTATGACCCTCTAGTATGTGAAAAAAATATAAACCGAAATATATCGGAAAGGAAACTTGAGGAGCGGTGGTCAGAGCGACCCCATTCTAGACCAACTCTTGTAATAAAGCTTTCGTCCAATTCGAAGGTCGTGTTCTCTTTGATAATGAATCGTGATGACTTTTACGACCCTCTAGTGTGTGAAAAAAAATATAAACGGAAATATATCGGAAAGGAAACTTGAGGAGCGGTGGTCAGAGTGACCCCATTCTAGACCAACTCTTGTAAAAAATCTTTCGTCCAATTCGAAGGTCGTGTTGTCTTTGATAATAATTCGTGATGACTTTTACGACCCTCTAGTGTGTGAAAAAAAATATAAACCGAAATATATCGGAAAGGAAACTTGAGGAGCGGTGGTCAGAGCGACCCCATTCTAGACCAACTCTTGTAAAAAATGTTTCGTCCAATTCGAAGGTCGTGTTCTCTTTGATAATAATTCGTGATGACTTTTACGACCCTCTAGTATGTGAAAAAAAATATAAACCGAAATATATCGGAAAAGAAACTTGAGGAGCGGTGGTCAGATTGACCCCATTCTAGATCAACTCTTGTAAAAAATCTTTCGTCCAATTCGAAGGTCGTATTCTCTTTGATAATGAATCGTGATGACTTTTATGACCCTGTAGTATGTGAAAAAAAATATAAATCGAAATATATCCGAAAGGAAACTTGAGGAGCGGTGGTCAGAGCGTCCCCATTCTAGACCAACTCTTGTAAAAAACTTTAGTCCAATTCGAAAGTCGTGTTCTCTTCGATAATAATTCGTGATGACTTTTATGAACCTCTTGTATGTGAAAAAAAATATAAACCGAAATATATTGGAAAGGAAACTTGAGTAGCGATGGTCAGAGCGACCCCATTCTAGACCAACTCTTTTAAAAAATCTTTCGTCCAATTCGAAGGTCGTGTTCTCTTTGATAATAATTCGTGATGACTTTTATCACCCTCTAGTATGTGAAAAAAAATATAAACCGAAATATATCGGAAAGGAAACTTGAGGAGCGGTGGTGAGAACGACCCCATTCTAGACCAACTCTTGTAAAAAATGTTTCGTCCAATTCGAATGTCGTGTTCTCTTTCATAATGAATCCTGATCACTTTTATGACCCTCTAGTATGTGAAAAAAATATAAACCGAAATATATCGGAAAGGAAACTTGAGGAGCGGTGGTCAGAGCGACCCCATTCTAGACCAACTCTCGTAATAAAGCTTTCGTCCAATTCGAAGGTCGTGTTCTCTTTGATAATGAATCGTGATGACTTTTACGACCCTCTAGTGTGTGAAAAAAAATATAAACGGAAATATATCGGAAAGGAAACTTGAGGAGCGGTGGTCAGAGTGACCCCATTCTAGACCAACTCTTGTAAAAAATCTTTCGTCCAATTCGAAGGTCGTGTTGTCTTTGATAATAATTCGTGATGACTTTTACGACCCTCTAGTGTGTGAAAAAAAATATAAACCGAAATATATCGGAAAGGAAACTTGAGGAGCGGTGGTCAGAGCGACCCCATTCTAGACCAACTCTTGTAAAAAATGTTTCGTCCAATTCGAAGGTCGTGTTCTCTTTGATAATAATTCGTGATGACTTTTACGACCCTCTAGTATGTGAAAAAAAATATAAACCGAAATATATCGGAAAAGAAACTTGAGGAGCGGTGGTCAGATTGACCCCATTCTAGATCAACTCTTGTAAAAAATCTTTCGTCCAATTCGAAGTTCGTATTCTCTTTGATAATGAATCGTGATGACTTTTATGACCCTGTAGTATGTGAAAAAAAATATAAATCGAAATATATCCGAAAGGAAACTTGAGGAGCGGTGGTCAGAGCGACCCCATTCTAGACCAACTCTTGTAAAACAATTTTCGTCAAATTCGAAGGTCGTGTTCTCTTTGATAATAATTTCTGATGACATTTATGACCCTCTAGTAAGTGAAAAAATATATAAACCGAAATATATCGGAAAGGAAACTTCAGGAGCGGTGGTCAGAGCGACCCCATTGTAGACCAACTCTTGTAAAAAATCTTTCTTCCAATTCGAAGGTCGTGTTCTCTTTGATAATGAATCGTGATGACTTTTACGACCCTCTAGTATGTGAAAAAATATATAAACCGAAATATATCGGAAAGGAAACTTGAGGAGCGGTGGTCAGAGCGACCCCATTCTAGACCAACTCTTGTAAAAAATCTTTCGTCCAATTCGAAGGTCGTGTTCTCTTTGATAATAATTCTTGATGACTTTTACGACCCTATAGTATGTGAAAAAAAAATTTAACCGAAATATATCGGAAAGGAAACTTGAGGAGCGGTGGTCAGCTCGACCCCATTCTAGACCAACTCTTGTAAAAAATCTTTCGTCTCATTTTATCGGCATCAAGCCTATTAGTACGCTAAATCATGTGTTTTTTGTGCGAATATATACTCCCGCACATACGACGAGTAATTGCCGTCAATTTAAAGAAAACCTTTTTTTTTGTTGCAAGAACGTTCGTAACTTCAACGACATAAAACACATGAACTTCTTGGTGTAGCTAATATAAAATCTCTCCGTCCGCCACTAGGTGGCAATCGTTCCGAGGTTTTGGCGTCTACGATCGAGGGTCCGCGGGCTATAAGAATCGAAAAACTCGTTTAGGTTGATACCAAGTAACCGCGTACCGGCTTCAGGGCTTACGTGTTATACACCTACAGAAGCTAAAGAAATGTTTGTTTTTATTTTTTACCCATTTACCGAATCTCGAGTTAGTATTTTTTTATATTTCATTTTGTTGCCGCAGGTTTTTTTGTAGTATATGATGCTTGCAGATCATGGCACCCAGAACAATTGGGAAGATATATTGCAAATGTGAAAAGATATACTATGAAAACACTAATAATGCAGATCAAACAACCAGGATCAATTTTATGCCCCTATAAAATCATCTAAAGATCCCGTCAGATCCCATAAAATTCTTTCAGAATCCTGTAGGATCCGAACTACATACAGTTAGGAATCCAGTCGGGAGTCCGTATCAAGATCCAATTTACAAGCGTGACGTTTCCGTATTACGATCTGATCCGATATCTAGTCGGAGCCTTACCAGAGAGTAGGGATAATCACAAGGATCCAACTGGATCCCTACCACAATTTCTGCACGGAAAGTAATTAAAAAACAGTTTTTATACACATTAACAAAAAATATATCAACTGCGCACACAGAAATGCTGGTGTCTACTTTGATCGAGTCACCCCGCAGCAGCGTTTGGTTTTTGTTAACTGTTTACCCATACCAGTTTCTTTGGCTTGGTTCGTGTTTTGTCGCTTTGTTCGTGACTCATCGCACAGAAGCCTTCGCTCGGTGTTGGTTAATTGTTTATCTGTTGCCCGTACGAGTTTCTTTGGCTTCGTATGAGTTTTTTCGCTATGTGTATTGTAATCGATTGTTTTTTTTATAAATATTTAGTTTTTTGTGGCTGGGTTCTTTGTTGGTCGACATTTTATCGTCGGAATTTTGGATTCCGGCTATATGTTGTGCACTGAGATCATTTGATATATTATTATCAGGCCAATCAAACCGGAAACGTACTTCACGAGTTCTTGATCTCAGAATCATCAGAAAGACATATTGCTGCGGTAATATATAATATTTTCAAAATTCTTTGCGCGCTCAATCTTGAGGAATAATAATATTGAATTGATGTTTTAAAGACAACGATGGAGTCACTCAGCCTGCTCCACAGGCCTTTGATCATCCATCTGTTCGGTGCACTCGAACTAAAATTCTCAATGATTTACACGGTAAGTTTCACACAATAAAACTGAATCAACAATTTATCAAAAGGCGCTATTGCCGAATATTCCTTTATTTATACTGAATAATATCTATTTAGATCATCAGCAGTGTCATCACTTACACAACGATAATGATACAGCTCGATGGACAGGGAAGTGTGAGAGATAGGATCCATAAAAATGTCTGATCGATAAAAATTCGAAACAAAAATGTTATTGAACTAACAATGATCTTTTAGACGTTTTTTGTTGTTTCAACGATAATTGCGGTCGTTGAAAATTAATTTTCCAACCGGAGCTCTGTGTTATAACGCAACTAGCTGCTTACCTAACGAACTAACGCTGTAACCACTACTCTATCGTACACTTGTGAATTGTTTTTACGAATATCTTATATGCCGTACGACCATCAGAAATAAAGATGGTGAATTATAATATATTAAGAATTCTCTTCATAGTAGATTTAATTTTAAGGTGGCGGAGGTTCTCGATCAAAATATCGATGTAGTAAAAATAATAATGATAATAATAATAATAATAATATAATACCATATCACAGACTGAACGAGACCAACACAACTACCCAGGAGGACAAGCGCAAGCCGGCCCCCACTCACCGGGGGACGGCTGTACTAGTCAAGCCTGGAGAGGACATGACGTACTCAGACATAGTATGGAAAATACGGGCGACGGTCGATCCGTCGACTGTGCCTACTAAAGATACAATCCAATACGGAAGGACGTGAAGACTTTAGACGTGCGCTCCGGGAAGCGGTCGGGGACGCAGGTAGCGTCAAGACCACGACCCCCAGGGCCCAACTGGAGATCCTGGACCTGGACTGCGCCACGAAGAAAGACGACGTTATACAGTCACTGAGACGCGAAACAGGACCAGACACGGACTTCGGCGTCCACATCTTCGGCCCGAACTGGGCCGAGCAGTACATGGCGGTGTGCAACCTGGAATCGCACGAAGCCAGGGTGCTCGACCGCGGCCGTATCGGGATTGAATGGGCGCGATTCCGCCTCCGAAAACGGTTGAGAGTGACGAAATGTTACAAATGCTCAGGCTACGGACATACAAAGACGAACTGCGTGAACAAGGACCGAACAAAATACCGTGAAACGGGACACTACCCGACTGACTGTAAAAACTGACCAGCTTGCCCCTTGCGCATCGAGGCGGAACACGAGGACGTCGGACACCTCGCGGGATCCGGGAGGTGTATCGAGTTCCGGGCTGCGCTGATGAACGCAAGAGGCAAGACAGACAACCGACAGAATAATTCAGGGAAACCTGAATCGGAGCAGGACAGCAGACATGTTACTGCCCCAGATAGCAGACGAATACGACGCTAACATCCTGATAATGTGCGAACCGTACAGGATACGACCGACGCAGACATGGATAACAAACGAAACGAAGACAGTTGCTATCTGGGTGAGGGACGCGGCGCGCTCCCGGATAACCGATCGAGGCGCAGGAGACGATTACGTCTGGGCCAGGGTGGGTGCCGTCACGTACGTCAGTGTCTACCTGACCCCAAACTGCGCCGTGGCGGAGTTCGAGAGAAAGGTAGCGCTCTTCGAGGTCGGAATAAGGGATCTGCCCGAAGACGTCGTAGTTGCGGGGGACTTCAACGCGAGGGCGATCGAGTGGGGCATGACAGAAACGAACAAACGGGTACGACTACTGCTAAAGTGGCCGCAAGGCTAGACCTAGTAGTGGCAACCACGGGAAACGTACCGACTTACAGACGACCAGGATACGGAGACTCTATACCGGACGTAACGATTACGTCAGAACGACTGGTGCCGCTGATCAGGAAATGGCGGGTGGTTGAGGGCTTCACGGCCAGCAACCACCAGTACATTTTCCTTGAAGTAGCAGTGCACACTATGAAGATACGGACGAGGATTCGACAACCCCCGCGGTGGAACATGAACAAACTGGACGTACAAAAGTATGCGGAGGAACTGGCAACAGCACCGGCTCCGATCACAAACGTCCTCCCGGAGCTGACTGGTCGGCGAAAGGCAGAAAGACTGGCAGACGAGACGGCGAAGCTGACAGAGCGGCTGTGGAACAGCACAATGCCGAAACGACAATATAGACAAAACAGACCATCACAGGTGGACGGATGAGATAGCCGAACTGCGAAAGAGGTGCCTAACGAACCGAAGACGGGTTACCAGGGCCGGCGGGAGACCCGAAAGGGAATCCCTCCAAGGGGCATACCGGACGGAGCGCAAAAGACTGACGAACGCTATTAGAGACAGCAAGGCGCGATGCTGGAAGAAGCTCTGCGACGAGGTGGACCTGGATCCGTGGGGTACCGGGTACAAGATTGTAACCGGTAAACTGTGGACCCGGGCTCCACCGGACCTCAAAGACGCGGAAACCAAACGACGGATCGTCGACAGACTGTTTCCGACACAACCGTTACGCACGGACGCAACGAACGACAATGAGACCCCGACGGCCCCCGTCTTCACAGCGATGGAGCTCACCAGAGCAGCCAACGCGGTGGCGACGGGTAAGGCGTCGGGACCTGACGGAGTACCGGGAGAGATTATCCGGCTGATGGTTACCCAGAGGCCGGAGATTCTCCTCGACCTGCACAACACGTGCTTGACGAGAGGGACCTTCAGCGATCGCTAGAAGATGGCGAGACTGGTCCTCATCCCGAAGGGAAAGGGCGACCCCGGCTCGCCGTCGGCCTACCGACCGTTGAACTTACTGGACACGACAGGGAAACTATACGAACGACTACTTAGACCAAGACTAACAGACGCGATACAAACCGGTGGAGGCCTCGCGGACCTGCAGTTCGGCTTCAGGAAGGGTCGGTCAACCATCGGAGCAATCCAGAGGGTGGTCGACTCCTTCCGGGACACAGACAGACACTGCTACGCAACGCGGCCTATCGTGCTGCTGGTGACACTGGACGTCAGGAACGCTTTTAACTCGGCCAGGTGGGTCAACATTCTGGGGGCATTCAGTAACGACTACAGGATTCCGCCGTACCTGCTCCGGGTTGAGGAAGATTACCTGCGACACCGACGAATTACATACGAGACAACAGAGGGACAGGTAACGAGACAAATCACCGCGGGGGTGGCCCAAGGATCCATACTTGGGCCGGACTTCTGGAATGGACTGTATGACAGCCTGCTCAGACTGGAGCTTCCACTCAGCGTACTCCTCGTCGCATACGCCGACGACGTGGCGGCGGTGATCGTCGAGCGCTCTCTAGGTCTGGTGCACTACGAATTGAAGCAGACGATGAGACGGTTCGGACATTGGATGACCGGCCACGGACTACAACTCGCGACCGAGAAGACAGAACTGCTTTTCCTCACAAGGAAACGCATACAGACGACACTACCGATGAAGGTTGGAACAGACGAGATCGAGACCAGAGGAGACGCCAAGTACCGGGGGGTGACCTTATATACAAAGGTGACCTTCTGGCCTCACATACAGAGGACTCGACTCGAGAGGACTCGAGAGGGCTCGATAGGCGGCCGAAAGGATAGCATCCCTAAGCCGCCTGATGGCAAATACGAACGGACCGAGACCAGGGAAACGGAGACTATTAATGTCGACGACACACTCGATACTGCTCTACGGCGCAGAGATCTGGGCGGACTTCTTGAAGACCAAAAAGTACTGTCATGTGATGACGGCAGTACAAAGACAGAGCGCGCTGAGGATCGCTTGCTCCTACCGGTCTGTCTCTCCACAGGCTGTTATGGTGATAGCAGGCGTGATTCCCATAGACCTTCTTGCCTTCGAGCGTAGAAAAGTCTACGGTAAGAGCGAGGACACGAAACGACCGGACGCGGAAACGACAGAAAGAGACAGAACGCTACAGATATGGCAGCAACGATGGACAGAAGAGACGACCAGAAACTGGACGAGACGACTAATAAGGGACCTGAGGCCGTTGCTCAGTCGGGACTTCGGGGACGTAAACTTTTACGTCACCCAATTCCTGACAGGACACGGTTACTTTAGAAGGTACCTACACAAAATGAACAGAGTGCGAGCACCGGACTGTACATAATGCGGACACGAACGGGACGACGCGGAACACACGTTTTTCGGATGCGTCCGCTGGACAAGACTGAGACAGGAACTGACATCGACTGTCAGAAACATCACTCCTGACAACATCGTCGGAGTGATGCTCCACGGAAACGAGCACTGGCAACTCGTTGCCACATACATAGAGACTATACTGAGACGGAAAAACGTGGATGGCTGCCTAACTTGACAGACTAGACGCGACCGAAGAGAGAGCAACAGTACTGATACACACAACACTATGACACGAACACAGACAGACCCCGCGATCAGAAGTAATATTAATATAGTTCCTGGTCGTGGGTGGACGGAAAGGAGAGGGCGGTTCAGTGGGTAGGCCAATATCGGGAGTCCCACATATCCACCAGATTGGCTGGTGTGAATCCGTAACTAGGATTCCGCAACTTCTTGTAAAAAAAAAAAATATAATAATAATAATAATAGCAATAACAATAATAATAGCCGATCGGATAATCCGTACAATCAAAGCTTGTATGTATTTCAGTTACGATTAGTTAATGCGGATAATTCTAGGAAAATCTTTAATTACAATATTAAGAGACTGTCCGACAAGTCTCGGATGATCGAAAAGTTGAAGAGTAGAACCAGAGAGGAGTGATGACTTTTAACGGCCAGGAAACGAAGGAATAATAATAATAAGAAGAAGAAGAGGAAGAAATAATGCGATTCTGGAATACCAAAGAGGGAAAATACTTATATATACTAATTGTAAGAGGAGCTACAGCTTGACGGTAACTAAATCAGAGCGACACTTTTCCTCCACTTAGGAGGTAATCCCAAGCGCAGAAGCTTAGCATCGGTATATCCATAGGTTGATGGCAACCTGACGAACCAAGTTCACATCTCACCCGATATGGGGCTGGATGATAAGAAATCGCCAATGAAAATCCGTTAGATCCCCACTAAAAACTCTAGGGGGGTTGTTCCTCCACTTTATAAAAAGCCCGGACACAAGGGATGGAGAGCCGTCTGCCCACGAAGTTGGATCTCGTCTTCAAAGAGGGATCTCGCTTTTTCCAAGGGGAATCTCATTTTTCAAGGACAAGTAAGTAACATTTTTCTTTGCCTTCGTTTCATCGCGCTTGCTTTTGAACCCATTTACTAACCATTGTCAATCATAGTTCGGGAAATAATAATAAATTTATCGTATCTCACACGTGTGTTCCGTTTGGTGAATCAGTGACCGTTCGAACCTTCGTCTCTGTTTTACGCAACAAGCCTAAGACATCGAAACGCTGGCATTCCATAAGACCTATCCCGAGCAATTTTCCGAAAGGGTAGACTTACCAGGGGTGTTAGTTGAAGTTTGCCGGTTTTACCAGTAGATGTCGCTAGCAATATGTATACATTTCTATAATTTGGCATGTATGTCATTTTTTTCTATTGACATTAACCTACAAAAATACGCAAGTGAACATTCCGCCAAAATAATAGCGTCATATTTGTTTACCTCAGTGAATATGTCGAGTTTCGTTCCAAGTAAATCGCAGGAAATATTTTCTGCATCGAATTGGCACGAGGGACGAAAAGTGGATTTATTTTGAGAACCCGAAGCGAAAAAAGTCATAGCTTTCACCTGGTGAAGCCGGCCCATCGACTGCAAGGCCAAATCGCTTTGGCCGTAAGACAATGCTCTGTGTTTGGTGGGACCAGTGTGGTGTGGTGTACTACGAGTTGTTAAAACCTGGTGAAACGGTGAACAAGGATCGCTACCGACAACAAATGATCAATTTGAATTATGCGTTGATCGAAAAACGGCCGGAATGGGCCCGAAGACATGGCAAAGTTATCTTGCAACATGACAACGCGCCGTCTCATACCGCTAAACTGGTGAAAGACACATTAAAAACACTTAATTGGGAAATATTATCACACCCGCCGTACTCTCCAGACCTCGCCCCGTCCGACTATCACCTTTTCGCATCGATGGGACACTCCCTTGCAGAGCAGTGCTTCGCTTATTTTGAAGAAGTCGAAAAATGGCTCGTCGAATGGTTTACCTCGGAAGAGAAAAAGTTTTTTTGGGATGGTATCCATAATTTGCCTGAGAGATGGGCGAAATGTGTAGAAACCAATGGTCAATACTTTGAATAAAAAAATTTTGAGATTCCTCTGAAAATTAAGTGTTTTCTTTATCGAAAAAACCGGCAAATTTCAACTAACACCCCTGGTAAAAAGGCAATTTCGCGAATGGAGATTGTTCCGAGGAATAATAAAAAGGGCATCTCCCCTTGACTAGAGGGCCTCAGTCAGATTCAGTCGTGACGTTCGTCAAAAAGAATTAATAGTTCCCAAAAACTCAATTTATGACGTAACACAGGAATAATGAAAAAAAATTGTAATATGGTATTATATATATTTTTTTTTACAAGAAGTTGCGGAATCTTAGTTACGGATTCACACCAGACAATCTGGTGGATATGTGGGACTCCCGATTGGCCTACCCACTCAACCGCCCTCTTCTTTCCTCCCCTGGTCGGGGGCGGGCGGGCTATGTTAATATTACTTCTGATCGGGGGGTCTGTCTGTGTTCGTCTCATAGTGTTGTGTGTGTCAGTACTGTTGCTCTCTCTTCGGTCGCGTCTAGTCTGTCAAGTTAGGCAGCCGTCCGCGTTTTTCCGTCTCAGTATAGTCTCTATGTATGTGGCAACGAGTTGCCAGTGCTCGTTTCCGTGGAGCATCACCCCGACGATGGTGTCAGGGGTAATATTTCCGATAGTCGATGTCAGTTCCAGACTCAGTCTTGTCCAACGGAGGCACCCGAAAAACGTGTGTTCCGCGTCGTCCCGTTCGTGTCCGCAGTATGTACAGTCCGGTGTTCGCACTCTGTTCATTTTGTGTAGGTACCTTCTAAAGTAACCATGTCCCGCCAGGAATTGGGTGACGTAAAAGTTCACGTCCCCGAAGTCCCGACTGAACCACGGCCTCAGGTCCCTTATTAGTCGTCTCGTCCAGTTTCCTGTCGTTTCTTCTCTCCATCGTTGTTGCCACGCCTGTAGCGTTCTGTCTCTTTATGTCGTTTCGGTGTCCCGTCGTCTCGTGCCCTCGCTCATATCGTAGATCCTCCTGCGCTCAAAGGCAAGAAGGTCTATGGGCATCACGCCTGCTATTACCAGAACAGCCTGTGCAGAGACAGTCCGGTAGAAGCAAGCGATCCTCAGCGTGCTCTGTCTTTGTACTGCCGTCATCGCATGACAGTACTTTTTGGTCTTCAGGGAGTCCGCCCAGATCTCTGCGCCGTAGAGCAGTATCGAGTGTGCCGTCGACATTAAGTCTCCGTTTCCCCGGTCTAGGTCCGTTCGCATTTGCCATGAGGTGGCTTAGGGATGCTATCCTTTCGGTTGCCTTCCGAGCAGTCCTATGTATGTGAGGCGAGAAGGTCATCTTTGTATCTAAGGTCACCTCCAGGTACTTGACGTCCCCTCTGGTCTCGATCTCGTCTGTTCCGGCCTTCATCGGTAGCGTCGTCTGTATGCGTTTCCTTGTGAGGAAAAGCAGTTCTGTCTTCTCGGTCGCGAGTTGTA
Organism: Oxytorus armatus; assembly: GCA_958009045.1. Lineage (NCBI taxonomy): Eukaryota > Metazoa > Arthropoda > Insecta > Hymenoptera > Ichneumonidae > Oxytorus > Oxytorus armatus. The sequence goes on along the minus strand of OY253748.1, from coordinate 11,435,033 downwards.
GTCCGTAGTCGGTCATCCAGTGTCCAATCCGTCTCATCGTCTGGTTCAATTTGTACTGCGCCAGACCTGGAGAGCGCTCGACGATCACCGCCGCCACGTCGTCAGCGTATGCGACGAGGAGTACGCCGAGCGGAAGCTCCAGTCTGAGCAGGCTGTCGTACAGTCCGTTCTAGAAGTCTGGTCCACGTATGGATCCTTGGGCCACCCCTGCGGTGATTTGTCTCGTTACCTGTCCCTCCATTGTCTCGTATGTAATTCGTCGGTGTCGCAGGTAATCTTCCACAACCCGGAGCAGGTACGGCGGAATCCTGTAGTCGTTTCTGAACGCCCCCAGAATTTCGACCCACCTGGCCAAGTTGAAAGCATTCCTGACGTCCAGTGTCGCCAGCAGCACGATCAGCCGCGATGCGTGGCAGTGTCTGTCTGTGTCCCGGAAGGAGTCGACCACCCTCTGTATTTCTCCGATGGTTGATTTACTCTTTCTAAAGCGGAACTGCAGGTCCGAGAGGCGTCCACCGTTTTGTATCGTGTCTTTCAGTCTTGGTCTAAGTGGTCGTCCGTACAGATTTCCTGTCGTGTCTAGTAAGCTCAAAAGCCGGTAGGCCGACAGCGAGCCGGGGTCGCCCTTCCCCTTCGGGATGAGGACCAGTCTCGCCGTCTTCCAGCGATCGCTGAAGGTCCCTGTCGTCAAACACGTGTTGTACAGGTCGAGGAGTATCTCCGGCCTCTGGGTAACCATCAGCTGGATAATCTCCCCGGGCAATCCGTCAGGTCCCGGCGCCTTGCCCGTCTTCACCGCGTTGGCTGCTCCGCCGAGCTCCTCCGCCGTGAAGACGGGGGCCGCCGGGGTCTCGTTGTCATTCGTGCGTATCAGGTGTGTCGGGAACAGCCCGTCGACGATCCGTCGTGTGGTTTCCGATATGGTAATGATTGCTTGAATACATAATAGTGGTTACCATGATAATAATAATTGATACGATAGTAATGCCTAATTTGATAATAAAGGTTAACGCGACAATAATGACTAATATGATGGAACCCAGTTAAAAGTCTGTCCCTTCTAATTAGGTGATTATGAATTTTTTATTATTTTGAGTAGTTGGGAAAATAATATACTCTCATCACAATCTCCTCAGTACAAAGAAAAGGCGGCATGTCGATCCCTTGATGAGTTATGCTTAGTGCTATACTTTTTGATTTATCGGGGGCTAATCCCACATTCGCGGTCCACGATGAATTTTAGCATCTGCGTCCTGCGTACATGGCGGCGGCCGGGAGGGGGCGGCTACAGCGACAAATTATAGGAAGAACAAGTGGTTGATCGACGAAAGACAGAAAAAGAAAGGGATAAGAGATAGTGCAGGAGTATGCACTTGTTACGTCGTGACTTACGACTTTCTCACCTTGGTCAAGGAGAGCATGCTCCCCCTTTACACGTTTTCGAGATTAGTCGATGAGAGCCAGGGAGTTGCCCTGTTTCGAGCCTAACCTTGCAGAAAATTGCTCGGGGATGGGCGGAGAGTGCAAATTTGAAAGCGGGTAGGGGAAGATAAGAATTTTCTAAGGTATGTTAACATTTCGCGAATTTTCAAGAATAATGACAGGACAAGAAACCAACATTATTAGGATAAATTTTAATGATCGTTTATAGATAAGACTTTATATGTGTACCGAGAGCAAGGGCGACTCTTAGGGCATGAGCGAACGTTGAGGTCATGTATGACTATGAAAATTATTGCCGCGGTGATCAAGATTGTTATGCAAAAATACAATAAAACTGTTGGGACGTTATACACCCCCATTGATAATCGGATTTTATTATTCTATATCTTATCTTATGTTTTGGGGTGCATGCTCGGTGCATGACAGCAACTAACGGGTGACAAATGTGGGAAGACATGTCGAATATTCACAAATGATAAAAACACGAACGGAGCGAGGGAAATGAACGAATTAAATTAGTAGAGGAGCAAGGGGGCTTCTGCCGCACGATCCCTACTACCGACATTTACCGACCTATCTGTTTACCGAGCTGAAATCCCTGCCATATCGATCGTAGATAATGTGTGCAGATCGGTGATTATGTGCAGTGGGTACGGTAGAGTCATCAGTCGTTAAAGCAGATTAAGTTCCAGCCATACCGACCGTAGATAATTTGTGCAGATCGGTGATTATGTGCAGCCGCTACGGTAGACTCATCAGTCGTTAATGCAGATTAAGCTCCAGCCATACCGACCGCTGACAATTTGTGAAAATCGGTCATGTGCAGTCGGTACAGTAGACTCATCAGTCGTTAAAGCAGATTAAGTTTCAGCCATACCGACTGCTGACAATTTGTGGAAATCGGTCATGTGCAGTCGGTACAGTAGACCAGTTTCAGCAGTCGTTGAAGCAGATCAAGCTCCAGCCATACCGACTGCTGACAATTTTTGGAAATCGGTTATGTGCAGTCGGTTCAGTAGACTCATCAGCCGTTAAAGCAGATCAAGCTCCAGCTATACCGACTGCTGACAATTTGTGGAAATCGGTTATGTGCAGTCGGTACAGTAGACTAGTTTCAGCAGTCGTTAAAGCAGATCGAGAACATGGAAAGACATGTTCGATTCAATACGCAAGATCAATTTCATATCATGTACACGTGGAATTATGCGTACAGAGCCGCTTGCCGCGGGCAATGGGAGGAAGTTGCACGTGATCGTGAGCGGTTTACATTTCGAATTGAAAAATTACGTGAAATTATTGAACCAGTATTAATGAAATACATGGTTCAGCCCACCCCACACACACATCTTTTCAGAACTTTTCAAAACTTTTCAAAACTTTTTGAAACTTTTCAAAACTTTTCAAAACTTTGCAAAATTTTTAAAAACTTTTGAAAACTTTTCAAAAATTTTCAAAACTTTTCAAAAATTTTCAAAACTTTTCAAAATTTTCAAATCTTTTCAAAACTTTTCAAAACTTTTCAAATCTTTTCACAACTTTTCAAAACTTTTCAAATCTTTTCAAAACTTTTCAAATCTTTTCAAAAACTTTTCAAAACTTTTCTGGCGCTGGGCTTGGAAAGGGCGGTAGGGGAATATGTGATACGCCTTCAGTACGGGTTTGAACTCGCTCGAGTCATTTGGTTGTCCGTAGCGATTTTTTTGTCAAACAGTTTTTTCTATTGTGTTCTAAAAATGAGTGACATCATCTGTGTTATATAACGAGCACTGAAAAACACATCAATCAGCAAAAATGGATTTCGAAAGCATCAACAAAGTTGGCAAGGGGTCACCGTTCCTACCAACGAAGAAGCTGTCCGATCTAGCTGTTCAGTTGGATTATCCAATCTCCGACATCAGAGCAGTATAAACAAAATTCGGGAAAAGATTCGTTGCTGACGTGTGCAGCGAGTTCACCGTATTCCTGCCAGCTAGACCTGTCAAAATTTTTTATGAGGACACGGCAATGTTCGAAAAGTTGGTAGCAACTGCCAGGGATGGCAATCTCAACATGAACTACTTTGGCGGAAAATACAACAGTGTTGAATTTAATAAAATCGTCAAATGATATTGCCACGTATCAATAAATAAATACGCACATTTTAATATTATAAAAAAAGTTTTATTATTTCAAAAATTCCTGCGTTCACACACGATCCTCATATACATTTAGCCAATTCTTCAGAGATTTCACATTTATGTCGGTACAGTTGTATTTTAAATTATAAGAATGATGAAGGCAGGTGGACGATATTTTCGATAATTTTCGTAATGAGGGGCATTCCAGAGTTTCCAAATCGATGATATTCGTTGACTGATCCGTGAACTGAAAACTTCGATAGGGCAGCAGATAAAATAATAAATAAAAACGGAACCATGGGATATTTCAGTGAAAAAGGAGAACTATAGTGATGATGATGATGATGATGAAGATAACGAGAATGATGATGATGATGAGGACCAGGTTAGTATTCGATCAAGGTGCACACCTAGTTATTTCACCTCAATGACGACTAGAAGAGGCTGGCCGTCCAATAGTACTGTTGGACAGTCCTTTATTGTCATTGTGAATGTTATGTGGACAGATTTTGCTTCGCTGCCTTGATCCTCCATCTCTCAAGCCACTCCTGCACTTCGTTTAGTCCTCTTTGAAGCATTTCTGATGCTGCATCAGGGTCCTCATGGATGGATAGAATGGCTATATCATCAGCGAATGTCGCTATGGTGGTGTTGTCATTTACAGGAAGGTCGGCTGTAAAGATAATGTAGAGGACTGGGCCTAGTACACTTCCTTATGGAACTCCTGAGTTTATTAGGAACAGTCGGGACTGTTCTGTTCCGTGCTTCACATGGAATTTCCGATTGTTCAGATATGACTTTAAAAGCAAGTAATATCGTGGTATAAGTGCTTTGATTTTGTATAGCAGGCCAGGGTGCCATACTTTGTCAAAGGCTTGCTGGATGTCCAGAAATACTGCAGAACAATACTTTTTCTCTTCGAGTGCGTTGGCTATGATATTAAAAACTCTATTAACTTGCTCCACCGTTGAGTGATTTGTTCTGAACCCAAATTGGTGTTCAGGGATGATCTCTCTCTCGTTGATTGGTTCTCTCATTCGTGCCAGAAGAAGTTTTTCGAATAGTTTGTACATTATTGGCAGTAAGCTTATAGGTCTATATGAAGTGACGGAGTTTGGAGGCTTGTCAGGTTTTTGAATCATTATAATTTGTGCAACTTTTCATTGGCTCGTTACGTGGGTTGTATGAATAATACCGTTGAATAGGTTGGTGAGATAATCTATTCCCTTTTTTGGTAGTTTTTTCAGGATTGCACCGGTGACTAGGTCGTAGCCAGGGGATTTTTTCGGGTTCAGTTGTTTGCAGATTGCGTGTCCAACTTTCTCTGGTGAGAAGTGTCTGATCAGGAATTCCATCGCTAGCGGACATTCGAGGAATTTGCTCTCGTCGCTTTGTTGCGATGCGAACGGTGTGAATACTTGCACGGGTGTTCAGCGAAGACTTCTGATTTTTCAATGTCGCTTTGGGCCCAGTCGCCATTTGGTTTCCTGATAGGGGGATTGTAGTTTTATGCTCGGTTGATTTCTTTAGTTGCCTTCCGGAGTGAGTAGTCGGTGTTGGTCATGTTACTCTAGTTGGATATTTACTTCTCAAAATTGTGGTTGTTGTGTTCGGAGATGAGTTTTTTCAGCTCTCGGGCCGCTTTGTTTAATCGACCCTTGTCTATTGGGTTCCTGCTCAACTGCCATCGTCTCCTGATACCTCTTTTTTCCGCGATTTTCTGTTTTATTTCGTCGGGGTATCTCTTCATAAATTGTCTAGCTGTTGTGTCCGGTGTGGCCTCCCATCCTGCGTCCTGTATTAATTAAGTGAAATATTCCGTGACATCGTCTATGTCGACCTCGTTTTTCAAGGAAACACTTAGATAAACTTTTCCTCAATTATGTCTTGGAATATTGCTCAGTTCGTATATTTATTATATCGTGACAGTTGATTGTCTGTGTTGGTGTGATCGGATGACAAATCTAGGCTGGTTTTTATGTTTGTGTATTGTTTTGTTATACCTTTGGTCACATAAAAGTCTAGTACATCTGGGATTTTCCTTTTGTTCGTTGGCCAGTATGTTGGTTGCCCTGCTGAGAGTTGCTCACAGTTTAGAGAAGTTATCGTCTTCCATAGCTCACGTCCTCTAGTTGTTGTTAGTCTTGATCCCCATATTGGATGCTTGGTGTTGTAATCATCCCCGGCGAAGAATCGAGGTCCCAGTCTTTGGAAGAAGTCTGTGAATTTATCATTTTTTATGCTATGTCTAGGGGGACAATACACTGCGGCAACCACGATGGGCCCAAATGTCACATTTTCAACAACTATACTTGTTGCTTGTAGGTAATCCTTGTCAAAGAGTCTCAGTTCATGGTGTTCATGATGTTTTTACGGGGATCGTCATTCCTCCATGTGCAGTTCCATCGGGATGTTCGGTGCTGAAGAAGTTATAGCCAGGGATTTTAATGTAGCTTCTGTCAGTGAAACGAGTTTCGGCGATCAGCATGATGTCGATTTTGTTCATGCTCAAGAATGCAGTTAACTCCTGGCGGTGTTGAGCCAGGCCATTGGCGTTCCATAGTGTTATTCGGTAGGAGCTGACTATTTTTCTGCGAACTTTGTCAGTACCGTTGTTAGAAGTTTTAGCATTGTATTCAAAAGCTCGTTCTGCTGCATTATTGCTATCTTGAGTTCGTTGAATGACTTCTCGAAAATGTTTGATACTTCTGGGTTGTCATTATACGTGTTTTGGTGGGTATTTGTGCTCGCTCCAGCTATTTGAGCGTAGGTCTGTTTATGTGTCCGTGTTTCGGTATGATTATTATTGTTATTCCGTATGTATGCTGTATGTTTCGTTCTTCTCTGGCATTGTTTTCTCCACGTAAACCTGATCTGTGCCAGTGAGGTTTTTACACGGTAGTGTTTCTTTTTTTTAGCATTTCCTGGTATACTCGACAACCTTTGTAATTTGCTGGATGGCTTCCTTCACAGTGCACAAATTTTGCAAGCATTTCCCTCGTTTTTTTGCACACACCTGCATTGTAGGCGGCAGTAGGTCTTAGTATGGCCGTATCTTTGACACCGAGTGCACTGCACGATTGTTGAGTTTTTTTAGGAGGCTCCACCGAGATTTTTGCATTTAGTAAGAGGTCGATTTTGTAGAACTCTTTTTTATTTGGGCCGGGTTCCAAATCCACGAAGAAAAGAGGCAGTGGTTGTTTGGTTCTACTACTTCGCATATTAATTACGTTACGTACCTGGTGTCCTAGTTCCTCGATAGCACATTTTACGTCTTCTGGGGGGGTTGAGGGCTGTAGTGACCTTAGAACGACCCTGTATGCACGCTGTTCCTTTAGTCGGTAGGTATGATACGAAGCATTTTCCTCTTCGAGAACGTGAACGATTTTCCGAAATGCTTCAGCATTTTGGGACATTATTTTTATTTGTCCGTCTGTGTTGAGGGTTTTGTGTGTGCGCCATATTCATTCGTGTTGACAGCTGACTCCAGGCTCTTCACTAGGTCAGCAATAGATCCAACGTTTGAAATAAATATTGGCGGGGGTTTTGGGATTCTCGCACTTGCTTCGGTAGTGTTGTTATTGGCTTGGCTTTTGTTTTGGTCGACACGCTCTGGCTCGTTTCCGTTGCTGAGAAGGATACATCTATTTTCGCACACTATTTCATTTATTTCTTCACCAACATTCTCCGTGCTGGAGCGCCTACGTCTTTTCCTACTTGGAATCACTTGCCATTTCGGTGATGCATTGCCTTTGCTAGATGCTTCAGAGTCTCTGGAAAGGATCATTATTAAGTCGTGATGGTCGTTGTTTACCGGCGTTACGCCCGGTAGACTATGTGCTCATTTGGAAAGGATTCTGTACCAGGAGAGTAGCTTATTCGTCGAGCATATGTTGGATTATTTAGCGGTCCATTGGCTGGGGGATCGAATTCCATCTCGCCTCCGCTGTCTACGTCACTCACATTGCTTCCGCTCATGTGGTTGCGTGATAGTTGTGATCACTTCACGTTAAACTTTTCAGCCACAGATATACACTGGATACATGTACAAATAAACTTTGGTTAGATGTAAACACGGTAGGCTTGTTCGCAAATACGTCCGTCATCGACGATGGCTCCAGCCGAACATCATAATCCCTAAATTTATTTTTTCGTAGAAGCACAAAGGCGCTTCAGGTAATTCCACCTCGGCAACTACTGGGCAGGTATAGAAAACCGGTCTGGAGCAACAGATGCTCAAATACTCATAACTCCGTTAATTTTGCTCCGATCGACTTGAAATTTTAACACAATATTCTTGAGATGTTATAGATTCATTTTAGAAATTAAAACAAAATGCAAAAAAAGTTTTAATACCTTACTCCGCCCTTAAAATTCTGTAGGATCCGGGCCAGATACAGTCAGGAATCCAGTCGGGAGTCACTATCGAGATGCAATTTACAAGCGTGACGTTTCCGTGTTCGGATCCGATCCGATATCTAGTCGGATCCTTACGAGAGAGTAGGGATAATCACAATGATCCAGCTGGATCCCTACCACGATTTCTGCGCTGGAAAATATATCAACTGCACACACAGAGCTGCTAGTGTCTACTTTGATCGAGGCAACCCGCAGAAGGGTTTATCTTTTGTGAACTGTTTACACATACCAGTTTCTTTCTCTTGGTTCGTGTTTTGTCGCTTTGTTCGCGATTGACCGCACAGAAGCCTCTGTTCGGTATTGGCTAATTGTTTATCTTTTACCCATACGAGTTTCTTTGGCTTCGTATGAATTCTTATTCTATCCCTAATGTATATTGTAATCGATTGTGTTTTGTAATAAATATTTAGTTTTTTGTGGCTGGGTTTTTTGTAGGTCGACATTTTGTCGTGGGAATTTTGTTTTCCGGTCATATCTTGTGCACTCAGCTCGTTTGATATATTATTATCAGGCCAATCGAACCGGCAACGTTCTTCACAATTTCTTAATCTCAAACTCATCGGAAAGATGTATATTACTGCGGTAATGATATTTTCAAACTGTTTTGCGCGCTCAATCTTGAGGGATAATAATATCGAATTGATATTTTAAAGACAACGATGGAGTCACTCAGCCTGGTCCACACACCTTTCATCATTCATCTGTTCGGTGCACTCGAAGTAAAATTCTGAATGATTTACACGGTAAGTTTCACACAATAAAACTGAATCAACACATATCGGAAGGCTCTATTGCCGAGTATTCCTTTATTTATATCGAATAATATCTATTTAGATCACTAGCAGTGTCATCACTTACACAACGATAATGACACAGCTCGATGGACAGGGAAGTATGAGAGATAGGATCCCCAAGAAAGTCTGATCGATAAAAAAATTGAAACAAAAAGGTTACTGATCTATCAGTAATCTTTTAGACGTTTTTTGTTATTTCAACGATAATTGCGGTCGTTTAAACTTAATTTCCCAACCGCCGATTGTGTGTGTGCGGGGTGGAGCGGGTGTTGTAACCGTTTAACCTACCTATCTATTTACCTAACGAACTAACGCTCTAACCACTACCCTACCGTGCACTTGTGAATTGTGTTTACGAATATCTTATATGCAGTATGACCACTAGAAATAAAGATGGCAAATTATAATATAATATATTAAAGATTGTTTCCATAGTACATTTAATTTTAAGGTGGTGGAGGTTCTCGATTGAAAAATCCGTGTAGTAATGATAATAATGATAATTATAATCATCAATAAATACCATATTACAATTTTTTGTCATTATTCCTGTTCCCATCGTGTATCTTTCGGTTGCTTGAGAAACTTAGAAAAAATGCCTCCCGCTCAATATGAGTGTGCAAGCCAGTACACGGCTAAGCGATCACCCATCCCAGTACTGACGACGGCCAATACTACATAGGTGACCACCGACACCGCGCACCGACCGCCCGTCCACTGCTATTCCGATTTTATGATTATAATAATATTATTATTATCATTAATTGAACACGAAAGATCAGCTTATATTCATACCGATGAGTTGTTAGTTCTGTTTTCACCTTATCGAGACCATGGTCCTTATGCCGATTCCTAACATTAAATGTAATTCAAAAATTTCCATTCCAAAGTATTGTGATTACAAATTTAAACCGTAAGTAATTATAAAATTAAACAACAAAACCATTGGACCATCAGTTCGTGAGAACAAAGAATTGTGGTTTTCCATTAAATTAAATACCTGAATAAGTAAACGAATTATATTTTGCCCACCTCCATTGACGTAAATAAAATTTTCTTCCGATCTAATTCATTTTGTCTTGAACAGGACAATCAAACTGAAAGAGTATTGCACAAAATGTTGACATCTGACCCATTCAAAACCTCGTAGACACGGTAACTTTTAAGATTACAGAAGACCTATTTAGATAAACGCTAAAACGCAGTTGAAATTCCACTCAGATGGCTCTTTATTAATTTTTTTTTTTTTTTTTTTTTCTCTTTTTGCTTGTAGCTATAATCTGTCCCGGCGGGACATTCAATAGCTGTGATGTAGGTGTTGTTCGTTGTTTAGGGGAGTGACCGTTGCCAAACCCACAATTGATGTCGAGGAGTTTGTTGGTGTTATATTTCTCTGTTCGGAAGGTCCAAAGGCTTGATGCGTCTGAGTCGTCTGATTTCATTCCTTCTGTCGAGGATTTCTCGGGCCATTGTGTTAGGGTGGTTTCGTAGTCTTTCCACGTATCGCGTGCTGAACATTTGGATGTTTTCTGCTACCGTTGTTATTCGTAGGTCGTTGTGTAGGGTCTTATTGCTGACGTACCATGGGGCGTTGGTAATTGTTCTTAATATTTTTGATTGGAATCTTTGAAGGATTTCTATATTCGATCTGCTGGCCGTCCCCCAGAGTTGGATGCCGTACGTCCACACTGGTTTGAGTACTACTTTATATAGTAGATTTTTGTTTTCTGTTGTTACTTTGGAGTTTCTTCCGAATAGCCAGTACATTTTTTTAAACTTGATGTCGAGTTCTTTTCTTTTTGTTTTAATGTGCTTGCTCCAAGTTAATCGTCTGTCCAAGTGCATCCCAAGGTATTTTACGCAATTTTTTGTTGGTAAGGGTTGACTATTGAGAGTAACTGTTGGGCAGTTGTTTTTTCGTAGAGTGAACGTTATATGCACCGATTTACTTTCACTAGCTTTTATCTTCCATGTGTTTAGCCATTTTTCGACTTGCGTTAGCGCCTTTTGGAGTAGCAGGGACGCTTCGGTGGGGTTTTCATGCTTAGCTAGCATTGCAGTGTCATCTGCATAGGTCGCGAAAGTGACGTCATTTCCAGTGGGAAGGTCTGCGGTGTAAAGCGTATAGAGAACCGGTCCTAGGACGCTGCCCTGGGGTACACCTGATTTTATTGTGTGTAGAGTTGTTATTTCTTGTCCATATCGTACTTGGAACTTCCTGTTACTGAGGTACGATTTTATAATGAGGTAGAATTGAGGCATCTTTTTTTTGATTTTGTATAGTAATCCTTCGTGCCAGACTTTATCAAATGCTTGTTGAATGTCCAGGAACACGGCTGAGCAGTACTTTTTTTCCTCCAAGGTGTTGAGGATTTCGGTGTGTACTCTGTTTATTTGTTCTATTGTTGAGTGTGAGTTTCTGAAGCCGAACTGATGCTCGGGTAACAGTTTGTCGTTTGTTATGTGTGGATTCATACGTGATAAGAGTAGTTTTTCAAATAGTTTTGAGATTATGGGAAGAAGGCTGATTGGTCTGTATGACGTTATTTCTGTTGGTGGCTTTCCAGGTTTGGGTACCATCACGATTTGTCCAACTTTCCATTGATTTGGTATGAATGTTGTGCGCATGATATTGTTGAACAGCGTTGTAAGGAATACTATTCCTTTTTTTGAGAGTTCTTTTAGCATTTTTCCGGTTATGAGGTCATAGCCAGGTGACTTAGATGTTTTGACGTGGTTTTTTATGCCTCGGAGGATTTCTGATGGTGAAAAAGGGTTAATTGGGAGGGCGACAGGTAGAGGCGAGTTTAGGAACTCTTCTATTCTTCTGTCGTTCTCTCTGGGGCCTGTGTTTATTGGTGTAAAGACGTTTGTGAGATGCTCTGCAAAGGCGTTTGCTTTTTCGATTTCGCTTCTAGCCCACTGGTTGGCTGCAGTTTTGATTGGTGGAATCTGCGTTTGGGGCCGTTTCATGTTTTTAGTTATCCTCCATAGTGAGTATTCGGTGGCTTGGGTCGCAGTCAGATTTTCTAGTTTTTTACTTAAGTTATTGTTGTTGTATGTGTGTATAATATTTTTGAGTTCCTTGACGGCTTTGTTGTAGTTAGTTTTATCCACGGGGTGTCTACTTGTTTGCCATTTTCTCCGGAGTCTTCTTTTGTCCGTGATTTTGTTTTTGATTTGCAGAGGGTAGTTGAAAGTTTTTTCTTTGGTTTTTAGACTCGGCGTTGCGTCCCACGCTGCTGTTTGGATCAGTCTAGTGAATGTTTCAGTAGCGTCATCTATTTCTGCTTCAGTCTTGAGAGATATATTCAGATTGATGTTGTCATCAATTGTTTTTCTGAAGAGTTCCCATTCTGTCTTTTTATTATGCAGGTTAGGAGTCTTTTCTTTATATATTAGTTCAGTACTTATTGTGAGAATTACGGGTGTGTGATCCGAAGATAATTCGAGACTCGATTCCGCGTTAGTGTAGGTTCTTGCTACCCCCTTCGTGACGAAAAAGTCCAAAACATCTGGGGTTTTATTAGGGTCAGTTGGCCAGTATGTGGGTTGCCTGGCAGTAATATAGTCCATTGTTTTGTTTATAATAGCTTTGTGAAGTTCGTTACCTCTTGTTGTGTTTAGCCTGGATCCCCACAGTGTGTTTTTGGCGTTGTAATCTCCTCCGGCAATAAATCTCGGGCCTAGAGTCTCGAAGTATTCGATGAATTTCTGTGCTTTTATTTTATGTTTAGGTGGGCAATAAGCTGCCGACAGGACTAGGGGGCCGTTCCATTCTTGTATCTCAACACTCGTTGCTTGTATGTGTTCTTTTTCGTATTTGATGAGTTCGTGATGTTTTATGTTTTTACGAATTATTACCGCGGCACCTCCATGGGCAGTACCGTCCGGATGTTTTGTATCGTAGAAATTATAACCACGCAAGTTGAAGTAGTTTTTGGTCGTGAATCGTGTTTCTGTGATGAGCATTATGTCTATTTTATAAAGATTTAAGAATACAGCTAATTCGTCACGCCTTTGTGCTAAGCCGTTGGCGTTCCATAGTACAATTCGGTAGTAGGAATTCATTTTTGAGACAAGTTCGTGATAAATGTTGTTATTAGTTTGACTAGGGAGTTCATGAGCTCCGTTTGTTGTGTGAGGAGCGTTTTCAGTTCGGCGAAAGAGTTTGCAAGTGTGTCCGTTAGATTCGCTTGTGTGTTTAAATGATTAGCGTGGGTTTCAGTGTTAGTTCGGGTTACTTGTGCGTAGCTTGTGTTGACACGCACATTGTTTGGGCTCTTTATTAATGATCATTTTTATAATATCACTCCGTTTACCTTTGGCCTCTTGTTGATCTTCACAGGGAGAGATTCTTTCACTTCGTTTGCTGTAAAGATATTTGACCACCTCCTTCCGGGTTTTATTCAAGTGAGGCTCTCGATAGTATACAAGGTAACATCCACAGAGAATAATTTTAATTATCACTTGAATACATTTTTTTGTAACGGTCGTAAACCTTCGCGTAGTTACATCGACCATATTTTTGTTCGTACGATCATTGAAGTTATCAAATTTTTCCAACAATCAGTTTGTCGGTAGGATAAGCACTTACATAACGGTTATGAGGCATCTCGACAATCGCAATCGCGAGCGGAAGATGTTTGCTGAAATAATTGTTCAACTGGCCAGATCCTCGGATATTGAATCGTCGCATTGAACTACGCAGTTTGCAATTTATCGTTTAAACGTCACACGACAATTAATCATTTTAAGTATTTCTTTGCTGTTCCGGTCGTACACGATGACTATATTCGCACGATGTAAATGATCAAATAGATTGCCCAAGGACAAAGAGTCGATTACTTATCCAAACATTATATACGTGTGATAAATTAATATCCCTTTTTCCAGCATACCGCCCAACTCATTTGTATAATCAATTGTCTCGTTTGCTCGCGATAAAGCGCACAAAAAGTTTCTCGGTCGCTCTTAAAATGAAAACGACGAAGATTTTGTACATATTCTGGAAAATCATCGGTCTGTGTCCTTACGGTTTGACAAGTGCCGGAGCAATTCGTTTCTCCTACGTCGGTGCTTTTTACTCGATGATCCTGTCATCACTATATAGTCTCTGTTACGTGAGAGCCGTAATGGACAATACAGACTTCTATGAAACTCACCATACCCCGATGTCGACATTGGCCGAGATAGTTGGAAATACATCGGAATGCTGTATGATCATCATAACCTGGATTTCCTTTGCATTTCGTCAAAGCAAATTTCGCAGAATACAAAAGTCGTTCCTAAGGATCGTCGAGACTTGCGAGTTACTTGGAATTCGCGAAATTCATAGCAACAGTGTCAAAAGAGTCAAGAATCGCGTGTTGACCTTCAACTTGACTTGGAGTGTTTTCTTCGTAATTGGTCATATGCAACGGTCCGTACAGTTTGATATCCTCGTTTGGATACCGTACAACCTCGGCCGTACAATCTTTCCGAATTTCATAATTCTCTACATCGGTATTATGGCCGCGATACGCGATCAATTTCGATCTTTGAACAACAAGTTGCGAGAAATTTACAAGTTTGATACAATGAGGATTACGATCGGCGGATTAATACGACGTAAACGGCCGAATAAATATGGGCAAGTGAACATTTTTGCTATCAAAAAATGAATGGCGATGATCGGAAACCGACAAAACTTAAGGAAATCTAGCGGCAATTGTTCAACAACATTTCAGTCTCTCCGTGAAATTGATTCGCGGCCTTTCGAAAACTTCTCCAATAGTTTACCCTCAGCATCAACCCCTGTTGTGGAAAATTCCTTGTTCAGACCCATTGCAGGATTAATATTTTATTTCAAGATACTTATTATAAGGGCTAATGCTGATGTTTCAGTGACCATGATTGTTTCATTTTTATTATATATTTCAGAGTTGAATCCCTCGTTGAGTCAGATCCTCTGACTGCACTTGGCCGAGTACACACGGACATGGTTCACCTTACGAGATCCATAACTGATTTATTGTCACCTTCCTTGTACTTGGCAGTGATGGTGCATTTGTTGCAACTGTCATCAATCGTCTATGCCTTGTGTCTCGGGTTCAACGATGGGAAATTCTTGAAATTAGAAGTCTGCGGATTCTATGTAGCATTGTGCTTTTGTTTCTGTCTTCATTCGACGGGAACGATCGTTGAGGTTGCCGTTGCCGATTCAGCTACCAATGAGGTTTCGCTCAATATTTCATGAAATATATTCACTACTATATATAAGAATATAAACACGTGAGCAACCCACCTTTCCTTATACCCAAAAATATATGATTTTTTCCCGACAGGCCAATCGAACCGGAAATATTCTTCACGAAATTCTTATCTTTAAACCAACGAAGCAACGCGCTGATTCGGTAACCATGCCGTTCTACACTTTTTAGGGTTGGGAGATCGGGGAACAAACAATTTTTTTATTCATGCAAATTGACAAATTTACTTCGTGCTTGACAGGCCAAAATATGGTCGCTTCAATTGCTACAGGAGCCCTTGATTATTGAACTTTTTGGTATACTCCAGATGAAGTTCTCGGTGGTTTACAAGGCAAGTGGACAATAATACAATAATTTTACGTTTGCTCATTAAAAACACAATAATATCTGTGACCTCAATACAACGTCATTTGTATGTCAGATTTGTAGTATCGTTGTCGGTTACGTTGCAATAATGATGCAGCTGGACCCACACCACCGTCAGGCGAAGGATACCGAGAAGTTGATATTAGACCCAAAAATAGATTCAACGAATACTTCATACTATTACAATATTAATGATTAAATCGTGCGACCAGTTGAACTTTTCATTGCTCATTTATTACTAATATTATTGATAATATCACCGGTTATTTGTTGAATTAACGAGTTCAGTACTATTTCCTTCTTATTATTGTGTGATCCAGCCGTTCCAACCCTTTCGGGTTTTTACCTATTACCTTCCCCAATTCCATTTTTTCAATTTTACCCCCTATCAGTCCCTACCCGCACTTCGCTAAGTTAACCTAACTTCCATTGAGTCCGCAGACGTCTTAGCTACACTGTATCGCATTTACCACGGGCACAGGGAAACTGCGGAAAACCTGTGTTGATACAGACGGCTTTTTGTTTTGACTGAGTTTCTGTTGTATTACCATCAGAATCCCAGAAAAACTTCCTCCCACTCAGTAGTTGGCGTACAGGCCAGTGCACGACCAAGCGGTCACCCAGATGATATTTGCAAAGAAGCAATTTTACTTTTTTAATACATAAAAACGCCATTTCGAGATGCCATTTGCTGTCGAGTTTTTGGGTGGATTTTCAGCCAGATAATATACAGCTATGGTACTTCGGATAAAATTGTAGATGGTTCAACATTCGATGAGGCATAGTCAACAATTCAATTTCAATTCAATTCTTTTTCAATTTGTCTCGCTGTGTCGAACCAGATAATTTATACATCTTATCGTCACTATTTTTAATAGATTTATTAGATTTACCTATACCGGTAGCATCTCATTAGGATTAATGCTGTAGAATAGAAATATAATTTTTCTGACCACGTCAGAAAAATTTATCACGCGGGGAACAAGTATTACATAAATTTTCGTTAGGAAATTGTGAAATTTCACTGAAATTACCGATTTTTGTTACAATTACTGGCACCACAAATATAGACATCCTCAAGGTAGACTAACCCATCGGATGATGTTCCAAATGAATACGTCGATGATTTTTAACGTTTTCTGGAAAATTCTCGACCTCTGTCCCTTCGTAATAACCAAAAATCGAAAAATACAATTTTCCTACGGTGGTGCTTTTTATTCGACGATCGTTCGACGTAAAATTATCGATGATTTACACAGCAACGTTTACACTATGAAATTAGTATCATTGTTGTCACTAACACGGTGATAACGTTACAGCTCGATGGTCAAGGACGTATCAGAGATAGGATCCACAACAACATCTGATCGATAAAAACAATCGTTTAGAAATTACAATATATCCAGTGTGTCGTTTGTTCATTCAACCGTCTTTCACACTTTTCGTATCTTACAGATAATGTATCAAATTACCACTGACAATAAAGAAGAATATAAATAAATCTATAAAAAAAACACATTTATGAATTGCGCGACTTGTCACTAATTTATTGTAATAGTCATCTCTCATCGCATAGTTACACGGGTTCAATTGATTTCTCGAACATTATTTTTAACTTATCTTATATTTTTCTGCATCAGACTCCTCATTGTCAGGTAACTGGAGTTTAAAATGTTAAAATTACATTTTCGTTTATCGCATGGCAAATGAAAAACTTACAATTAATACGAGTTGATACAGCGTAAACGGGTGGCAATAATTAGAAATCGATAAAAATGAAGTAATTAAAGCTATTGTCGTATGAATTGCAGTCTCTCCGTGACATTAATTTGAAGTATCTTGCAAAATTCTCAAATAGTTATCCATATTATCAGTGGAAAAATTACTCAGACCCATTGGAGGATTAATATTTAATTGAAGATAATCATACTATAATGACTAATGTATGCCCGGATAATTAGTATTGTATGAATCATAACCGAAACGCCATTTGCTGTCCTTAGTAAACAATTGCGAATAACTGAACATTTGATCAGACATAGTCATGAATATTTTTCAATCTTCTATGCCGTGTCCGACCATACAATGTATACATTTTATTGTGCTATTATTTATAGATTTTTCATGCACAAAGCTTCAATCACATGTTGAAACGACTATATCACGCTCTCGTCAATTTAATTCCGCCTCATTCGTATTAGTGCTGCGGTATAAAAAGGGTATGAACTCGCGTCAGCAAAAGATCGATTATGCGGTAGTGAAACAGCTAGATTGTTAATATCTGCGAACGTACAAGCCGGCGGGACAAATATTACAAACCCAGACGAATATCACATACATTTTCATTAGAAAACGTCGAATTGCATAGAAATTTTCAATTTTCGTTACAACTATTTGTACCGCAAATATAGACATCTTCAGGGTAGCCTAATCCGTCGGATTAATCTTCCAAATGACAACGACTAAGGTTTTATACGCTTTTTGGAAAATTATCGGTCTCTGTCCTTTCGCACTATCCGAAAATCGAAAAATACGATTTTCCTACGGTGGTGCTTTTTACTCGACCATCGTAACGATTTTCTGCGCCATTTGCTACATCAGAGGCATAAACAATCGCGTGACCTTCATGAAACCTCGGGAAACCCCAATGTCCCTTATAGCCGACCTCGTGGCACTCAGCTCGGAATCCTTGATGGCCATTACGATCTGGTTGTCCTTGGGATTTGGTCAAAAGAGATTGCGGAGTATGCAAAAATCGTTTCTCAAAATCGTCGAGTCGTGCAAGGTCATTGAATGTCGCATGATTCGTCGTAACGTCATCATAGAAAATCTAAAAATCCCAGTGGTTATCCTAAATTGTACTTTAACATTTGCCTTTATGTGCGGTCATTTGCAATACACAACGTCACCATCGTACTCGTTCGGCTTATGGGTGCAATTCAACTTTCCCCCAATTATGGGGGAAAAAACACCAGCAGTCATATAGAGTTATTGATGATGCAACGTCAGGGGATTTAACGACTTCGTCGAATTGAGAATAATGAAATTGCAATTCGATTCTGTACATAAAATTTTTCTTACATTTAGCTTTACCCGACGTAATGTCCAATTGCAGATAATTACAATTATTATTTTTGGAACGCCGTGAAATAATTGTTACTGAAAGTAAGCAAAAATTCGAACTGGCATCGTTTTACCCTTGCGTTGATCTTCGTATAAGGTGCGTCATAGAGCGTCGTCTTCAACTTAGGGTTGATTTGGTAGCGTCAAGTTATTGATAATAAGTTCGCTGAGTGATGTTACTGAGAAGACCGGAATAATTAAAACTTGTCTTCAATTGATAATAAAAATAAAAATAGCAACATGTCTTTAATTAATTATTAACACAAGAATAGTAACCTCTACAGTCTGTGACTGTATGTACTTCCAGTATTGCGCTAATTCTTATCTATTTACTATGTACTTCTTTTCTTTGGCCAGATAAAGTTTCTCAAAGCCTCAAAAAGAAATCAATCAGTCAATTAATCAATCCATTACATCGTCAAAAACGTGCATTCCCACCTTTCTACCTGCTAGTCGTACATCGATCATATTATTAATTGATTAATAATATATTAAAAACTACGATCGGATAATGAAATATTGAATTCATAAGTTTTCGTTCAATTCATTAGTCTCTCGTTATTTCGATAAACATTTTACTCAAACAACTAAATATTGTACATATGTGCCGGCAATCATAATTTATTTCATTTCACAAAATTAATTTTGAAATTCATTAAATCGTGTCTCACTGAGTCGTCACCCAAGTATTATGCAATTTCAGCGGTACCATCACAGTATTCGGCAATGAGGAATTTCCTTTGCGAATATTTTTATTTTTCGTTTTGATGATTGTGATAAATTGCTCTCCTGTGAATAATCAAAAACAATTTAACGCTTCGTCGTTGAATGTAGTAATTTTATTAAGAACAAAAGAGTCTTATATACGCAATGGACTATTTTCCATCAATGGTAGTGGCTCGATCTCAGTTGTAAATGTTTAGTTATTTCGTTCTCTTGCTGATCTAGCTGCATCAGTATTATCATATACGTGGTCGTCAATCCACCGATCTGAAATTATTAATTACGATTGGATGATCCTTAATAACAAAAAAAAAAATTGCTTATTACGTTTCCTTCACCTACTTTATATATGAGCCTGAAGTCAAGATCGATGAAACCGTTCAGCGTGAAATTTAATCGATTTTGAAGCAACGACAGCGATACCATGTCTACCTGAAGGAAGAATTATGATTATGATTAATATATTATTAATAATACGAAAATAACAGGAGTAATATAACTATTACCACATGACCGTTAACAGTGGACACGCGGTCGGTGCGCATCTTCGACGATCACCCAAGTTAAACAGCTTTGGCCGCGGATACTAAATGGCTGGGTGACCGCTTAGGCGTGCACCGGCTGGCGCGCCGACTGTTTACAGCGTAGGTATGATGTCTGCGGGCGCAATGGAAGTTAGGTTAGCTCAGGGAAGTGCGGGTAAGGAGTGATAGCGTAAAAATGGAAAAAATGAAAAAAATGGAATTGGGAAGGGTCATGCGTGAAAACCCGAAAAGGTATCCGTTGGAATAATGAATGTAAAAAAAATAATTATTATTACCACATGGGCACATTTTGTTGTTGTACTGATGGTACGGTCGTTCCACATCCCGTGAAGCACGGTAGACGTTCGACTAGCCTGACGAAATACTTTCACAGTTTATTAAGTTAATCATTAATTGCTTAGATTAATATTTCTTGAGATATTGAACTTTATTTTAATTTATTTTTTTTATTATTTAATATTTCATATTTAATAAATTTTATACTACTCATAAGTTAAAGTTCAATATCCCAAGAAATATTGATCTAAGCAATTGGGTCAATTGGACCTCTTTTGTAGGAAATTAAATTTCCAACAAATTTTTCATTTACATTTTTTTCGTAAAGTTAATCGTTTCGGAGATAACAGCAAAAAAACGAGAATTTTGGGCAAAAATCAACTTCAGTGGTCCGTACCAACTCACCAGTACAATTTACACTTTCACCTCCAAAGGCACTTTTTTAGATTGTTTTATTCTGAGTAAATCGAAACCAAGAACAATATGATAGCTATAGCATAAAATGCGGCTGAGTTATAGAAATTTTAAGAAAAAAAAAATTCGATTTACGCGTATTTTAGATGGAAAATATTCTCACGCTAAGGGAAAGTACTTAGAATTAATATTAAGGGTTGTCACTTTCAGGGAATTTCTTTTTCGACATATCCAACAAAATTTCGGGTGGGGACTGGAAAAAAAAAATAGTTGAAAAAAAAATCGCCCTAGTATATATGTATATATATATATATATATATATATATATATTATATAAATATATCGCCGCCGCCGCCGCCGTGTACAAGAGTTGAGGAGAGCGAGCGGGATCGAGCTGGGTGAGCGGATCGAGCGGGGGCGTGGGTGGGGGGGGGGGGTGGCGGGCGAAGCGCGCAGGGGGGCAGAGCCCCCCTAGTATATATATATATGTTATTTTTAATTTATTGCATTTCTTAGACACAATCAACAACATATCGAAGCACGATATAATTCTAGAAAAAATATCTTTCCGATTTTATTACGAATCAAGCACAAAAATAATTCGCGGATACGTATGGGCATCGCTCGCGACGACGTTATTTTTTATGGCTTCCGATGTTGTCGTTATGATCCGTTCACATAAGAGGTCTGTCTAAAATACGATCCACTAATGGATTTTCGTATTCTGAAAATGTTCCTCACGAGAATAATTTCATTATTCGTTTAGGACTTTAACAAAAGAGTACGTATTATGGAGCCTTGGTCTGATAACACAGATAATGGATGTCACGGTATTCGTGTCATTGGTGGGATTACTCGGATTGGAATTTCGGGCTCTAAATGAAAAAATACGAATTGTCGTGATGAGGGCGAATGCATTCTCACCAAAGGTGATTACCGATGTGACAGGCTGTTATTTTGTATATTGGAGCTAATGAACATTATTTTCCCAGGTCATCGTATCATCCGACGTTTGTGCCGAAAATGTACGTCTTATATCGAAGGCCCATTATAATATATGCGCACTGGGTAAACGTATAAATCGTATTTTCGATTGGCTCATAGTGAGTTCTCATATAAACATATATGATTTATCGAAAATAAATGCAGTTGTCTTATTTCTAATATTATATATTATACAATAAAGTAGAAATGGAAAAATGAAATATTATTTTCGTCGAATATTGTTTTTCCGCAAGAGTACAAATACCCTCTTACAATAGTACAAAGAGTACAAATACAAATACCGGCCGTGAGTTAAAAATATAAATAAATAAAAACATCGTCCGATTCCAGATCATTAACGTGACGACTGCATTTATTGTATTGAGCACGACGCTCTACTGTATCTTCGACGAAGTTCAACACGACGGTGAAACGAATTTAGTTCGAATTTGTTATTACCTTTGATGGGAATTTTTTCACAGCGTGCCGATAATAATAATTGTCATATTTTGCAATTGGACATCCCACCAGGTAAAGATATACGTATTGAGAAATTTTGTACGAACAGAGATGGAATTGTGACTCGAAATCTCGTAAGCAGGGAGCGTCTGCCGGCAAACTGATTCACAAGATTCGAGTGCACAAAATGAATTCCCGATTGTATGAAGCCGTTAATTCATTCTCGCTACAGTTACACCATCAGAAACTCGAATTCACAGCCAGTGGTTTTGTCCCTCTCAATTCTACCCTCTTACAAACGGTACGATTAATCTTCGCGAAACAAATTTATTTCTGTTGTATCCATAATTTTCGACTTTTTTTTACTTACAGATGATCGGAAGCATAACTACATATTTGGTAATTCTCATCCAATTTCAACCAAAATTGGACTAATTCCGGATATAATAGATCGTTATAATAATTTTTTCTGAACTGCAATACTATTACCCACCTGCGTATCAATGATGATGCAGCTCGATGGACAAAACGACGAAAAAAGTCAATATTTATAACTGAGACCGAACTAGTTTCGTGCATTGTAAATTTTCTGCGGCCGGCATATACTCACTCTGTTGCTGGCAGTAAAGTTAATACGATCAATAACGAAGCGCAAAATAGTTTTCGGATTGTCAGACGAAATAAGTTCATCATGTTCGTGAAAACGAGCGCGGAAAACTATCATGAAGTTTGAATACACTCATGATATTTTTCTTTAATCGGGCATGTTATTTTAATAACCATGCAAGTAATCGTTTCTGCAACAACCTCGAGTCACAGACGTAAAATCAACGTAAAGTCATCAGACGACAAATCGAATGCAGTTTTATAAAAGTTCACGAGTGTTGTATTGGGAAATTGGATAATTAACCAATACGAGAATATATTTCGGGATTTTTGCCAATAAAGAATGAGAATTCAAGTTAGGAGTTACAAATTATATAACAATTTATTTAATTCAGATATTTAAGTTTTGTTACACTTTCCGAGAATGAGAAATGATTACAATCGTCAGGTTCAATTAGTGACCAACTGCTCCACTCGACGAATCAATTAAGACTAAAGAATATTCGGCTGCAAGTTGCAGTTCTGCGAGTGAGCCGGGTCATTGTCCTGTGCTTGCTCAGCGATTTCGGATACTTGCGACAGTGAACTAGTTTCGACGTATTTCTCAATACGTTCGTTCATTCTTTCGAAATATCTCCTTCGGTTCAATGTCCGAAGTTCGTTGTACCTTATGCTTATTCAGCGTACAACATTCCTCCCCCCTAGGAGAAAGGAATCCGCAGGATTTCTTTATTCAATGATTGTCCCAGTTTTTCTTAAGTTTCTAGTCGTAATCCCGCTTTTTTAATTGTTCCCCAATTTTATGTCCCTTTATCAATTATAATTTTATTTAATACATTTTATCGATTAATTACATAGTGCTAGTGCTCGGATTATTGCGCTTGAAAGTGACTTTAAGTTTGCTCAGTGAAGCCTTTCTTTTCGCTGCTCTTGGTATGTCCGGTCGCACTTCGATCACTTGGGCTGGTGGTGTTTCGACCATTACCGGCGTTGCTCGTGGTTTTTTCAAAAATCGATACGCAATATATGCTATAATCATTATTAGGGTTATGGTACTTAGTGAATATGTTCCTATAGTATGTGAATGGTAGTTGTTATCGCTTTGTTTTTCTAAATTCGTTCGCAATGAATGTATTCGCGTACCCAATTCGTTCAGCTCTTTCGGGTTGCTTATTACGTTTTCGAGTTTCATTTTTTCAGTTTCGCTTAACACTTTTGGTAACACTTCTCCCTCGTCCCTCAAAAATGTTAAATTATATGGAGGGAGGTATGTTTCGTATATTTGTTGTGTAAATTCTTGTACAGTTTCTATTTTAAAGTGTGTGGCGGTCACAACGCATTTCCCTACTAAAGCCAGTATTCCTGATTTTTGTAGTTCTAAATGTTTTATTTTTTCGTTTTTACAAGCTATTACTAGTGGCTCGACGGTAGGCACCACGAAAATCCATTTACCTGGCTGTTGTAGGGGTAGCACTATGGTATTTTTAAGGGTGATTACCCTCTTTGTACATCTGTTATTGTCCATTTTATTTTTTACGTAGAATAGTTTTCGCACGGTTCATTGTCTTTAATTGTCAGCGTTGGGTGCGTTGGTTTGCAGATATACAATTTCTGCACGCGTTTGCATTTCTGTAGGTCGTCGTTCGTCAGTCTTACGTATGTGCGGCGTTCTCTGTCTACTACGACGAGGTCGTTCGTAACTTCTATGTATTGGTACGTATCGTTGAGCGCGTGCGTTGGTAGTGGGTATGCTTTGCTTACCCCGTATTCTGTTGTTCCTACGAGTGGTACCTCGATAACCAATACTATGTTGTAGCCTCGACTATATGCCTTAATCTTTCTCTTTTGCCTGGGCACGAGTGATTGCATATATCCTACTCAGCGCATCCGCGTTTGTATTTGTGTTCCCGGCCTTATATTCGACTTCGAATTCATGTTCCGCCAATTTTAGTTTCCATCTCATTAATCTGGAGCCTGGATCTTTTACGCTGAATAGCCAAGTCAAAGGCTTATGATCCGTCACGACTTTGAATTTTGTGCCATAGACATACGGCCGGAATTGCGAGATCGCCCATACGATTGCGAGTAGCTCTTTTTCTGTTGTGGAGTAATTCTGCTCGGCCTTGTTGAGCGTTCGGCTCGCGTAGCATATCGGAAGATCCTGACCTACCTCACCTTGCGATACTATTGCACCTATCGCTCGATCAGATGCGTCTGTCGTGACTATGAATTTTTTATTGAAGTCTGGATATTGTAGCAGGGGTGCTGTCGTCAGTGTCGTTTTCAGTTTGTCGAAGGCTTCTTGTTGCCTTGCTGTCCACTCAAATTTCGTTTCCTTTTTTGTCAGCTCGGTTAGAGGCTTAGCTAGTTTCGCAAAATCCTGTATGAATTTGCGATAATAGCCTGCGAGACCAAGGAAAGACTGCACGCCCTTCACGTTTTTTGGAACGGGAAATTCCTCTACCGCTGCGATTTTTCCGGGGTCCGGTTCCACCCCCCTCTCAGAGATTATGTGTCCGAGGTACTGTGTTTCTTTTCGCAGAAAATGGTATTTTCGCGGTTGAACGGCGAGCTTACTCTCTTTGAGTCGTTGGAACACGTCTCTGAGTCGTTCGTTGTGTTCCTTCAGTGCTGCTCCATGGATGACAATGTCGTCCAGGTACACGTAGCATTTCGTTCCCTCTATTCCAGCCAATACAGCGTTCATTAGCCGCTGGAACGTCGGCGGCGCGTTTTTTAGGCCAAAGGGCATTCGGTTATATTCGAAGTGCCCCTGTGGTGTGGAGAATGCTGTTTTCTCCTTGTCCTCCTCGGCCATCGGGATTTGATGGAATCCCAAGGCGAGATCGAGCGTGGAAAAATATCTTGCTTTTCCCAGTTGGTTCAATATCTCGGAGATGTTGGGCAGTGGGTACGAGTCTCCTACTGTAGCTTCGTTTAGCTTCCGGAAGTCTACTACGACTCTCAACCGTGTTTTCCCTGTGTCGTCCGGCTTTTTTGCGACGACCAGTAGCGGCGCGTTCCATTGGCTTTTGCTTGGTCGGATTATCCCGTCAGCGAGCATTTCCCTCGACTGTTTTTCCACCTCCGCTTTATGCAATTCAGGCAGGCGGTACGGATTGACTTTGATTGGTCTCGCCCATTCTTTGAGGCGAATTCCGTGTTCCACCATATCGGTACATCCCAATCGATCCCCCTCGAGGTGAAATATCTCCTCGTATTCCTCGCATAATCGCAGGAGCTGCTCCCGCTCTTCCGCGTTGAGATGCGAGACGTCGATTTCCTTGCGTAGTCTCTCAAAACGGGTAGCTCCGTCGCACGCTCGAACGACACATACGTTGGCCTCCTCGGCCTTGTCGCCTATTTCCTCCGGCGTAAGCGGTGTCTTTTCCACCGTCGGGCGTATTATTTCAGCTTCGTTCTCCCTTGTGTTCAAAATGCTCACGACGCAACTGTTCCCGGCGGACGGTGTGACACATGAGCCGAGGATGACGCCTTCCGCGATCTCGATTCGCTCCACGAGTCCAACGAACTCATCTCGCGTTTTTACCCGTACTACATTTTCGCTTCGTGGCGGGAGTTTAATTTTCGCCGTTCCAACGATTAGCGGTATGCTATCTCCATATATTTTTATTCTCCGCGACTCTAAGATGTCTACTCGGTGTTTCCTCATGAAATCCATACCCAGCAGTCCGTCGATTTCCATGGCCGCGTTGTCGTTCACTACGTAGAACCCGTGCGCTATCGTCACTGCGCGGGTTTCGAGAGTCACGTCGGCCTTGCACGTGACTTCTATTTTCTGGCCTCCCATTCCCTTCAGGGTGGCCTTTGCTTCGTAGATCGGCGTATCGGACCTGAGGGCACTCCTTTGGATAACGCTGCATTGGGCCCCGGTGTCGGCCTTAAGGGTCAGTGTCCCCGTTACCGCCTGTGGTGAGCCAATGTGGAAGTCGCTGGCGGCCTCGGCTGCCGTTGGGGCGCCGACGTTGCACATCAGCACCGGCGCGTCGTCACCTGGGCCGCATTCCCCCTCACTTCCGGCTTTTCCGTTCTCTACCGTTACGGTACTTATCTCCAGCATACCCAACGTCCGTCGTGTTTCCGTGGTGCGCTGTCCCTTGGCCCCCAGCGGAGGGTTGCCCTGTCCTCTAGGCTCTACCCCGTGGCTGGTGCGCCATTGCCGATACTGTCCCTGCCCTTGCTGCCCTTGGCCTTGTTCACGCAATCGTTTACGGCATTCTTTCTGGATGTGCCCGGGCTTCTTGCAGTAGTGGCATGTGATTTCTACGTTGTTCATCGTTCGGCTTAGTCCCGGTGTGGGGAGGCTGTATCGTCCCCTCGAGCTTCGGCATTCCCTGGCGAGATGCCCTATTTTCCCGCAGCTGTGGCACTTCGTGGGTGCCGGTCGGTCGCTGTGAGTCTGCCTGCTGATCGACTCACTGCCCTGCGCGGTTTTCTCCTCCTCCATTGCGCCCTTCATGGCGGCGGAGAGGTCAGGGAAGGCCCGTGCCTTCACAATGATTTGGTACTCCTTCCTGAGACCCCTTTCGAAATTGTGGAGGCCCATCTGGCGTATGTATTTCTCCACGGCCTGCTTATCGGACGCGGTGGCCTCACTCGCTGTGCTCGCGTCGATCAGCTCCATCATTGTTTTCTCTAGCCTCTGCCCGAAGGCTAGCACGGTCTCGTTCGGTCTCTGCTTGCTCATGTTGAACTCGACTTGAAGGGCGGCTACCGTCCGCCGTGTACCGTATAACGCGGTCATTTCCTCTTCGAACTTCGAAAAGCTATTAATCTGTTTGTACTTAATTTCCTTTGCCGCCTTCCGACGACCTTCGTGCTCAAAATTGCATCGAGGAGGTCCGGTTTATCCGCGGGTGCTATTTTTCTATCCGCGTAACGATATGCATTTACGATATCGTCCACTTCCTCGGGCGTTGACCCGTCAAAACGGGGAATCAAGGCCCGTGCCTCTTTCATTGACATATATGCGGGCGTGGTCATTTTGTTGGTGTGCGTGTCGCTTACCGCTGAATTCAGTAAAGAGAAATCCGCGAGGTCTATTTCCCTTCCGCGTTCCAAATCTACCGCGTCGGCGAATTCCTCGTCTGCGTTACGAGTGTCGTCGGGCGTGTGAGCGTCGTCGCCTCCACACGATACCCTTCTGCGCTTTTCGAACCGTGAGCTCGTGGCTACAAAAGACTGATCCGAATCGTCTGTAGCATTTAATCCTCGGCGACGTTTGACACCGGTCTCTAGATCGGTCGCGTTTTCCCGCTCGTAATTTAATGAATGCTCAAAAAATGACTCTAACGATCTCGATAGGTTGCGTCTACCCGGTAATCTTAATCGGTCTACGCGATCGTCTCCCGACATGTAACCCTAACTGGCTTTAGTTTAGGTTTCTATAGAAAATTGTGAACCGCCACTTACGTTAAGATGGTCTGGTAGATCATGACGTTATCGGCGCGGTACGTCGCTGTCGGGTTGTTCCGGTTTCTGCGTAGTCGGTTTCCGGTGGTACCCTCGTTCCCACTTTGGTTCTTGAGACGTTCCCTTGGTTGGTCCTCCGGTGTCGATCCTCGGGATGACTGTTGCAACTCAACGACTCGGTCGTTTCCTTGAGAGTTGTCGTTCGTTCCTCGACGTCTGCGTGTCGGGTCGAACCTTTCCGAAATTCAACCTCCGCGTGTTGACTCGGTTTCGCTCATTCCACACAACGTAGGCTGGTTGTGCGAAGTTTCACCGTTTCTTTTTTTTTTTTTTTTTTTTTTTGTACCACGCTATCACTGCCACGGAAGTCACTTATTACTTCTCGCGAGCAATGTCTCGGAATATTTTGTACTCACTAACTATGGCAGGATCCCACCGCTGCCACCAATGTTGTATTGGGAAATTGGATAATTAACCAATACGAGAATATATTTCGGGATTTTTGCCAATAAAGAATGAGAATTCAAGTTAGGAGTTACAAATTATATAACAATTTATTTAATTCAGATATTTAAGTTTTGTTACACTTTCCGAGAATGAGAAATGATTACAATCGTCAGGTTCAATTAGTGACCAACTGCTCCACTCGACGAATCAATTAAGACTAAAGAATATTCGGCTGCAAGTTGCAGTTCTGCGAGTGAGCCGGGTCATTGTCCTGTGCTTGCTCAGCGATTTCGGATACTTGCGACAGTGAACTAGTTTCGACGTATTTCTCAATACGTTCGTTCATTCTTTCGAAATATCTCCTTCGGTTCAATGTCCGAAGTTCGTTGTACCTTATGCTTATTCAGCGTACAACACGAGGAATAAAAAATCATGATGCGCAAAGGAAGTCCGCAATTGTCAAAGAGTCTGACAACACCGCTGCAAGTCCAGTATACTTGGATACCAAGTCAGTGAAGATGCGATGATAAATTAATCGTCACATAATTAATGAAAAACCAATAACAATGATACAATTAATGATCTAAAATTTACAAAATGATAAACAGCAACCTAATAATATCATTAATACTAACGAATAAAATTATCAATAGACACTGAAAAAGATTTGGCAAAATTAACTAAATTATAACTGCGAGCAGAGAACGGGAATGTTAAGTTGATTTAACAAAATGCTTATTCAAGCTAAATATAAGAAAAATTCTATATACAGTATCGAATTGCGATTTCATCGATAGAGAATATATGCTGGTAAATGGACTCACGAGATTCGAGTGTAAAAAATGTCTCAATTGTTCGACGTCGTTAAATCCCCTGTAGTTGCATCATCAATCACTCGATATCACCGCTGGTGGTTTAAACGGTACGGAGTACCCATCACGAAAAATCTATATGTTAAATTTATGTGTCCATAATTTTCTCACTTCTTTTGTTTAAATCGCAGATGATCGAAAACATAACTAAATATTCGGTGATTTTCATCCAGTTTGAACCGAAATTGGCCTAACCTTTTGGACCACGCAGTAAATGAAATTTGAAATATTGGTTCGGATGTTGATAATACTTACCATAGTAATTCCATTTCAATTCCGCAAAACTATCACCACGTGTGTAAAACCGATGATGCAACTGAATGAGGAAAACGGCGAAAACAGTGAACATTTACAATCGAGATTGAACCACTTTCGTTGATTAAAAATGTTCTCTTGGCTATATATGACTCCTTTGCTGTCAATAACATTAATGCGATCCATGACGAAGCGTAAAATTGTTTTCATTTTACCATGGGAGGAAAATGTATCGCAATCGCTAAAGACAGATTGAGAAAACCACCGATGAGGTCGAATGCACTCACGATAATGTTCTGTTATTAGTTAGCCCAGTAACTGCGTTGCAGTAACATCGCGTTACAGATACATTAAGACAAAAAGGCTCAAGTAATACGGCCGAGAAAGGTTACTGAGAAAAAGCCGTTCGGAATTGGTGAACTTTTAGCAAAGTTATCGAGGAAATAATAGAAACTATGCGCAATGAAAGTTTGAAATTTTCGACGACTTCGATAAAACCGCTGGAATCGAAAAATAGTTGGATGACGAGTGAGTGAAACACGATGAGAAATGCATCGTCAAATAATAAATGATAATAGCTTAATGAATGAATAATATTAATTATCGGAATGATTAATTCATTCCGAAAGGTATTTGGTAAAATTAACCAAATTATAATTGTCCGGTCATGAATATTTAGTTGATTCAATGAAATGTTTGTTAAACTAATGAAACAAATAAACGATTGCGCGAAAATGTCGTTCAATTAACGAAATATTTAATTAATTGCCCGCAATAATAATTTTGTTCATTTAATCAAAGACTTTTCTCGGTTTACTAATTGAATAAAATCTTTAACGATCAATTGGTAAAATTCCTAATATACGAATAACAGGTAGAGAACCGAGGATACACGACTGCTGCGAAGTTCTGGAAAGTGTAGCATGGATCTGGCGAGTACTGGGGGTCTTCCCAATAACAATTGACGGTTCACTTAGCACGAAAAAATATTGTACAAGCAAATTTTATGCTGTTTACAGCCCTGTATTATTCGCAGCATGCTTCTACAATTTCATCCACTTAATGCGGCTAAGCGATTTATACTTTGGGTATATCATTCTCAAGATCGACGAACAATAAGATGTGAAATGAATCTGAGGTCATGCCGAAATCATTATTTTTCTTGCTTAGCCAGGATCTCTTGCGCATAGCCGCGGTAACACCTTTAATACGAACGGTTATGAGTATGCTGTGCATGTTCGTGTCTAACGTTTGCCGAGTCTTTTGGCGAAGGGAGGTAATGCAAATGTTTTCGAAACTCGTAATTCATTAATTGTATTATTTTACAAATCATGTAACGTATACATATATAAAAATGATATTATATTGAATTTAACACAGTTCTCAGACACAATCAACAACATATCGAAGCACGATATAATTCTAGAAAAAATAACTTGTCGATTTAATTACGAGTCAAGCAAAAAAATAATTCAAGGATACGTATGGGCATCGCTTGCGACGACCTTATTTTTGATGGCTTGCGATTTGATCATTTTGATCCGTTCACAGAGGGGGTCTGTCTAAAATACAATTCACTAATTGATTTTCGTGTTCTGAAAAATGTTCCTCACAAAAATTCTTCCATTATTCGTTTAGGTATTTCACAATAGAGTATGGATTATGGAGCCTTGCTCTGATAATACAGACAATGGATGTAACGGTATTCGTGTCATTGGTGGGCTTACTCGGATTAGAATTTCGGGCTCTAAATGAAAAAATACGAATTGTCGCGATGAGGGCCAATGCATTCTCGCCAAAGGTGATTACTAGTGTGACAGGTTGTTATTTTGTATATTGGGTCTAATAAACGTTCTTTCCACAGGTCATCGTATCATCCGACGTTTGCGCCGAAAATTTACGTCTTATATCGAAGGCCCATTATAATCTATGCGCACTGGGTAAACAAATAAATCGTATTTTCGATTGGATCGTAGTGAGTTCTGATATAAACATGTATGATTTATCGAAAATAAATTCAATTGTTAAAACTATTCAAAATATAAACTCTAACAAACTGTGCAAAGCCGTTGAATAGTTAAATGGATAATTTAAAATAGAAATGATTTTCTAATATTATATATTATACAATATAAAGAAGAAATGGAAAAATGCAATATTATTTTCGTTGAATATTGTCTCTCCGCAAGAATAGAAATAGAGATGAAAATATGAATAAATAAAAACATCGTCCGATTCCAGATCATTAACGTGACGACCGCATTTATTGTATTAACCACGACGCTCTACTACATCTTCGACGAAGTTCAACGCGAGGGTGAAACGAGTTTAGTTCGAATTTATTCTTACCTTCACTGGGAATTCTTTCACAGCGTTCCGGCAACAATTATTGTAATATTTTGCAATTGGACATTTCACCAGGTAAAGATATACGTATTGAGAAATTTTGTATGAACAGAGATTGAATTGTGAAATCTCTGTGTCGAAATTTCTTAAACAGGGAGCTTGTGCCGGCAAATTGATTCACAAGATTCGAGTGAAAAAAAAGAATTCCCGATTGTACGAAAGCGTTAAATCATTCTCGCTGCAGTTACACCATCAAAAACTGGAATTCACAGCCTGCGGTTTTTTCCCTCTGAATTCTACCCTCTTACAAACGGTAAAATTATTCCTCACGAAAAAAATCTTTCTCAAAGTTGTATTCCTAACCTTCACATTTTTTTTAATTCACAGATGATTGGAAACATAACTACATATTTGGTAATTCTCATCCAATTTCAACCGAAATTGGACTAATTCCGGATCGATATTATCATTTTTGGTTAATCTGCAAAACTACCACCCACCGGCGTGACAATGATGATGCAGCTCAGTGAACAAAACGACGCAAGAACTCAAGATTTATAATTGAGACCGTAGCAGTTTCGTGCATTGTAAATTTTCCGTGGCCTGTAAACGATCACTCTCTTGCCGGCAATAAAATTAATATACGATCAATAACGAACCGTAAAATGGTTGTCGACTTGTCAGACGAGAGAAGGTCATCATAATGGTGAAAATGAGCGGGGAAAACTATCATGGAGTTCGAATGCACTCACGATAATTTTCTTTTACTGGCCATGTTATTTTAGTAACCATGCAGGTGATCGTTTTTGCAGCAATGTCAAGTCACAGACGTGAAAGCAACGAGTGAAGCTCACAGTCAGAGGACGTTACCGTCGGGAGTGCTAAAACCACGTCCGAAATTGATGTAGTTGTATAAAAGTTCTCGAGGAATAGAAAACAAAATTATGCGCAAAGCAAGTTCGCACTTGTCAAAGAGTGTGATGACACCGTTGCAAGTCCAGTATACTTGCATACCGAGTTAGTGAAGATACGATGACAAATAAATCGTCACATAATTAATGAAAAACCAATAACACCTTGATGCAATTATTGAACACAAGTTTACAAAAGAATAAACAATCACTTAATAATATCGTTGACAGTAACGAATAAAATTATTAATAGATTCTGAAAAGGATCTAGTAAAATTAATTAAATTATAGCTGCAAGCAGAGAACGGGAATGTTAAGTTGATTTAACAAAATGCTCGTTAAAGCTATTAAAGAATAATCTATAGACCGACGAAAATTCGTTTAATCAGTTAAATAATTGTAAATGTAATAGTTTAACTAAATCTCTAATGATGAATTAATGAAATGAATGCATGCACGAATAACAAAAACGGGTAATATACGATTGCTACGAAGATTTGGAGAGAGTAGTATGTGTCTGGCGTATACTGGGAATCTTTTCTGTTACAATTAAGGGTTCACATGGCACGAAGAAGAGATACGGAATAAGCAAATTATCTGCTACTTATAGCTCTTTAATGTTCGGACGATGTGTCGCCAATTTTATTTACGCAATGATGCACAGAGATCATTACTCCAAGTGAATCACTATCGGTTGTATGAATATTTCTTTTATTTTTGATTGCAAGATATCCGTTTACTATAATTGTATATCGACCAAATCAATTCTTCTTTTTACAGTATAATATTTTCCTCACTTGCTTTAATTTAATTTGCCATTCAATTTATCGTTTACAAAAATCACTCCGACACTCTCATATTATACAGACTGTTATAATTCATAGTCTCGAATTCGAAGCGAATTCAAGTCTGATACGTGTGAATAATGTACATCTTGTATTTGGACATCGTCCTCTTCTAATCTTGGATCGATCCAATAGCAAGATAAGGGAAAGATATTTACGTAACTTTTAGTTCGGTGACATGACTTCCTCGATGGCTCTTTCGTATGCTCCGGGGTGTCCGATATATATGACGAGAGGTGTCCCGGATATTCCACCAAATGGCCAGTTCGACTGGAAAGATAGGTGCAGCGTTTTTTCCTCTCGATCCTATTCACACAGCTATGCACACTCGATGTTCACAGCGAATACGAGTTCACGATAATATTGATGAGTTGACTCGTCGTTGCCCCCGGAGCGAAAGAGAGCAAAGCAAGGAGTCTGTTCGACTACATCTCGAGATAATGTGCGTTGTACGGCGAATCGTCGCCGTATTTTCCCGCGTGACATTACAATTATATATACGAGGGGGGGACCCAAAAAAACGGGAATTGCGCTGCGGCGGGGAGGGAGAGTGGGGGAACCCATTGCTCGACCAGGCGTCCGTTGGGGACACGTCTCCTGAGTTAGTGTGCGAAGTTCTGTCGCCGTGAGTGCATCGGTTCGCCCGTGGGAATTTTTGTAGTGAAACAACTTTTTCCTTTTCGGCGAAAACGTGATGGCCGATTGTCGAGAGCAACGCGCGGCTGTGAAATTTTGTTTCCTGTTGGGGAAATCGGCCGCGGAAACTACTGTAATGCTTAAGACTGCTTATGGAGATGCTGCCCTAAGTAAAACAAGAGTCTACGAGTGGTTTTCACGTTTGTAAAATGGAGAAATGTCAATTGAAGACCAACCCCGTTCAGGACGCCCCTCAACGTCAAGAAGTGACGAAAACGTCAAAATCAATGCTCTTATTCATGAAAACCGTCGCCGAACCATTGATCAAAGATTTGCACATGAGCAGAGTTGCAGCCAAATTTGTCCCTCGCCTTCTCACAGACGAGCAAAGGGACCGTCGACTTCAGGCATGTTTTGAACTTTAAAATCAGCTCGAAGAGAACCCTGAACATTTTTCCAAGGTGATTACTGGTGATGAATCGTGGTGCTATAGATACGACCCCGAAACAAAGCAGCAATCAAGCCAGTGGAAGACACCTCGCGCTACTCGTCCAAAGAAAGCTCGCCAAGTGAAGTCAAACATCAAGACAATGCTCATTTGTTTCTTCGATTGCAGAGGTGTTGTGCACGCGGAGTTCGTTCCCCCGGGTCAAACTGTCAACCAGAAGTTCTACTTGGAGGTTTTGAAAAGATTGAGGGAGAGTATCCGGAAGAAAAGGGCAGATTTTGGCGCACAAGTGACTGGTTCCTCCATCATGACAACGCGCCGGCCCACGCCGCTTCCTCCGTAAAGCAGTTTTTGACCAAAACCTGCATGACACCAATTGTCCACCCCCCCCTACTCACCGGATCTAGCCCCCTGTGATTTTTTTTTGTTCCCCAGACTCAAAAGGGACATGAGATGAAAGCGTTTTTCCACTGTGGAGGAGGTAAAACAAAAATCGCTGGAAGGCTTAAAGAACATCCCGATAAGTGAATTTAAAAAATGTTTTGAACATTGGAAGGATCGTTTGCGGAGTTGCGTTGTGGTCAAAGGAGAATACTTTGAAGGTGATCAAAATTTGGTGTAAAAATATTAAAAAATAAAGAAATTATAACGAAATTTCCGTTTTTTTTGGGTCCTCCTCGTACACATACCTATATCGATGCATCACTTACACGATAACATGTAAGATACGAAAATAATTGGCAATCGAATAAAAATCATTAATATTGTTTTTACTTAGAGACGGTATCTTGCGTAACCGCGGTAGCAATTTTAATACGAACGGTTGCGACTCTGTTGTGCATGTTCGTATGCAACGTTTGGAGAATCCTTCAGTACTAAGAGGTAACTTAATTTCCCCTTCTTGAAATTCTGCATTTGTTCTACATTTTACTTTAAAAATCATGATATCTAGTGCTGGGAATTTAAAGTGAAATACGGATATTTTCGCAGAAATTTAACGAATTTAGAAATTTCCAAAAAGTACATTAAACGAAATTTGATGATCTTTGAAATAAAGGGCCGCACATTTTGATCGTTGGGATGTCCCCGTCAATTTTCCGTAGCCGATAATTTTTTGCAACTATTTCTTTTCACGGCCTATGACCTCGTGAAAACAAATTGGCGTTTTCGTTCCCTGGACACGGCGGGGAGGTGCATCGTCGAAGTGCAATTTCATTTGCATCGAAGGACATGTCCCAAAAAAATCAGACTCAATTAAAAACGTGTCGGAGGATGATATCACTCTGAAAAAAATAAGTTCTCCATTTAATTTTGGCCCAAGCACGAAAATGATTAGAGCATACGTTTGGACATCACTTGCGACCATCTTCTTCTTGTTTGCTTACGATGCGATTATTATAATTCATTTGCACCATGGGTCAGTCAAAATAACGATCCACCAATGCCTTCTCGTGTTGCGAAAAAAATTGTATGAAGCCGTTAAATTTTTTTCGCTGCAGTTGCATCATCTAGAACGCAAATTCAGAGCCTGTGGTTTTTTTCCGGTCAATTCGACACTGTTACAAACGGTACGATTGTTTTACGAAAAATATAACTGTTTAAATATTATTCATAACTTGACAACGGTCGCCATGGCAACGGTTGACATGACAACGGTCGCCATGGTAACGGTCGCAATGACAACGGTCACCATGGTAACGGTCGTCATGACAACGGTTTCCATAGCAACGATTACCATGACAACGGTTTCCATAGCAACGATTACCATGACAACGGTTGCTGCAACAATGGTCGCTATAGCAATGGTTACCATGGCAACGGTCGACATGACAATGGTCGCCATGGTAACGGTCGCCATGGCAACGGCCGCCATTGCAACGTTTGCCATGACAACGGTCGCCATAGCAACGTTTGCCATGACAACGGTCGCCATAGCAACGTTTGCCATGACAACGGTCGCCATAGCAACGTTTGCCATGACAACGGTCGCCATAGCAACGTTTGCCATGACAACGGTCGCCATAGCAACGGATGCGAGGGCGCGGGCATTGAATGCAGCGGTGCATTTGCGTCTTAAATAAGATTGAGATCTTAATTAAGATTTGAGTCTTAAATAAGATTGTGTCCCCCACCCAATCCCCCCCCTTTTTTGCTTCATCGTCGAATCAGCCGTAGATATTCTATCTATGTCTATTCTTATTATCGACTTTTCCTTATGTATTGTTAAATCATACAATTAATTAAGGAATATGTTATTTACACATTACATTTATACACCACTAATTGTAAGAAGTAGGTAATACGCGTCGGACTATTTTCTTTTTTTTTTCGTTGATGCAAAAGTATTAATTTTTTAACAAAAAACATAAACAGACGAAATGGAAATTTTTTCGTTACTTTTTTCGTTACAATACGTCTAAGACGGTGGAAAATATTGACAATTCAATAAAAATGACACAGATAATTCTACAAAAAGGACTTTTACGAAAACGGAATTATTCGAATGGTTCTTTATTACGAAATAAAAAACCATAAATAAATATATAATAACACTTTATGTATTCTACACTCTGAAATCAAACAATTAGTACATCTGTTTTTAACTTATGGAGAAGACTGACACGGGGGGTTGGCGCGAATTGAAAGATTCGGCCGCAATTGAAACCCGTGACATTCGAATCCGTTGAGAGATGACAGGTTGAAGGGAGAAATAACTTTGAAGACTCCGCGATTTATTTTTACTGATTATTTCCATACTGAATATATTCACTTGCGAGGTTTAGATTAAAAAACTGAACTACAATTATGTTTAAACAAAGTAAAATAATTTGATCCGAACAATAAAATAAAACGGAATTTTATTTAAACAAAAAACTGGAGGCACACACTGACTCTTCCTTCGAAACATATGACTTGAGACGGAATAAAATTACGACTAAATTTGTTCGAAAACTGACACAGCTCGAGAAAAAAAATTCTATGTAGAATACTCTCTTCACCGAAGAGAGTAGCAGTCAGATCGATTAGCTCGGCGAACTCAAAAAATGTTACAAGCCCCGTTTAGACAAAGGAAAACCCAGTGTGGACCCAGTCCGTAGTTACTCGTCGAAAATTTGCGAAGGAAGTGCTGCTGATTCCCTTTGGGAGGGTATATCCTCGTCTAACCTTTGAGAGGAGGAGACCGCGGATGAGATCATACGTTCCCCTGTAGATGGGGGATGGGTACCTTAGTATATTACCTGCGGTGTCTTTGATTCCTCTACATCTTATGGTCACCGCTTTTGTTAATATGCATTTTATGATCAGTCATAAAAGTGACTGTATTTTCTTTTACCGAAAAATCTAGTGATAGATTTGAGGCATGGGCTAAAAAATTTGATCTCTCAATATTTTTACAGGTCTTCTTCGGCTATTAGAACGTAGTACCTATGTTGAGCAATGTGGCGTCGCCTCCACCGTCATACTATGATATTTTCATTTTTCTGGAATTCGGACATTCTGTTAGTTATATAAATTTTTTTCGCATTAGATATCTTTGCTGATTCGCTCGCAAGTTCTGATGGATTCCTGTAATTTTCCATTATGGGAATCAGCTTATCATATTTGTCGATTAAATAATTCAGTAACCCCTAGTGAGTTATTTTTATAAGTTATGCATCAATTATTGAATGCTTGCCTCCGAGAGAAATGGTTATATACGTTATTATATTTGTATCTCTCATATGGAATACTATTAGTATTGAGAGAGCTATGTTTATATGTGTATGTTCTCTCATCGGCCTTACTCATCGCTATAGGATAGGAAAGAGGTAGAAACAGAGAGCGTGCGAGCGGCGGGGGGGGGAGGGGGGGCAGAGACACACAGAGAGAGAGAGAGAGGGAGAGAGCGATTTAGCCGCTGGCTACTTCCGACATTACTGTCCTTACACATCTACAGGAACATTTTGTTTTACATATTTACATAATTCTCTATTGAATCTACTTAGCGTTCTTTCCTCTTTTACTTCCTTCGCTAGCTTATTATACATTTGAAATCCGATGTATCTTAATGATTTTTCCGCAGTCTTTGTTTCACAATAACTTATATCTAATTCGTTTCTATTTCTGGTATTATATCGATGTCTATCACTAACTTTCTTTATTTCCCTGCTTAAATTTTTTGGTCCTGTTTCGTTTACCATGGCGTATACATGGCCATTACACATACGTTATAAAACATTCTCTATCTTACACTCATAAAACATAATACCTCTAACATGTCGTCAATCGGAGTGTATCGATTATATCTAAGTACGGCTCACAACGCTCGGTTTTGTGCTGTCTGTAACATTTGAATACCGCATTTATTTAGGTTTATCATGATCTCGAGCAGTAATCAAAGTAAGGCGCTATTATTGTTTCATATATTGTCACTCTGGTGTACATCAATATGTATTTATTTATTCTAAGCAGGGGGGTGCTCTGCCCCCATGCGCGCTTCGCGCGTCAACCTCTCTCGGGTCATTCCATTCAGCGTGCCCCCCCCCCCCCCCCTGTTCCATCTCGCCGCGGGCTCCCCCCTCAACTCTTGTACACGGCGGCGGCGAAATATTTATATAATATAGAAAGATATATACCTATCTCGATGCATCACTTACAGTATCATCCCATCGTAATTAACAATTTCAAATCGGTGGATTGACGACCACGTACATGATTTACATGATAATGATGCAGCTAGGTCAGCAAGAGAACGAAAAAACCAAATATTTACAATGGAAATCGAGCCACTACCATTGATGGAAAAAAGTCCATTGCTTATACGAGCTCGTATATGACTCACTTGTTCCCAATAAAATTACTATAATCAACGATGAAGTGTTAAATTGTTTTTGATCATACATAGGACAGCAGTTTATCACAATCGTGAAGACGAAAAATAACAATATTCGCAAAGGAAGTTCGCAATTACCGAAGACTGTGATGGCACCGTTGAAAATACAGCATACTTGTACTACGTTGTCAGTGAGACACGATGAAAAATTATTTGTCAAACAACAAATTTCGAAATGAATTTTGTGAAATTAAATAAATTATGATTGCCGGCACATTTCATACAATATGTAGTTGTCTCAGTAAAATGTTTATCGAAGTCATGAGAGACTAATGAATTGAACGAGAACTAATGAATTCAATATTTCATGATCCGATCGTAGTTTTTCATAAATTATTAATCAATTAATAATATTATTTATGTACGACATGCAGGTCGAACATCGAGAATGGACGATTTTGACGATGTTATGGATTGATTGGTTTATTTTTGAGGCCATTAGAAACTTCATGTGGCCAAAGTAAAAAAGTACATAGTAGATGGATAAGAGATAGCGCAAAACTGAAAGTACATGCAGCCACAGATTGTAGAGATTACTATTCTTGTGTTAATAATCAATTAAAGGCAAGTTGCTATTTTTATTTTTATTATCAATCGAAGACAAGTTTAAATCATTCCGGTCTTCTGAGTAACATCACTCAGCGAACTTATTCGCAATAACTTGACGCCACCTAATTAACGCTAAGTTGAGAACAACGCTCTATTACGCATCTTCTATGAAGATTAATGCGAGGGTAAAACGATTCTAGTTCGAATATTTGCTTACCTTCAGTGAACATTTTTTCACGGTGCTCCAATAATAATATTTGTAATAATCTGCGATTGGACGTCACGTCGGGCAAAGCTGAATGTACGAAAAATTGTATATACAGACTCGAACTGCAATTTCATTGACAGAGAATTTATGCTGGTAAATTGTTTCACGGGATTCGAGTGAAACAAATTTCTCAATTGTACGAAGTCGTGTAATCCTCTGCAGTTGCATCATCAATAACTCGATATCACCGCTGGTGGTTTTTTCCCTCTCAGTTCTACCCTCTTATAAACAGTATGGATTGTCCTTCGCGGAAAATTTATATCTTAAAATTATGTGTCCATAATTTTCTCACTTCTTTTTTTTTTAAACGCAGATGATCGAAAACATAACTAAATATTCGGTAATTCTCATCCAGTTTCAACCGAAATTAAACTAATTTTTTGGACCACGGAATAAATGAAATTGAAATATCGGTGTGGATGTTGATAGGGCTTACCATAGTAATTTCATTCCGATTCTGCAGAACTACCACCTCGTCCGCGATACTTATGATGCAGGTCAATGAGGAAAACAGCGAAAAAAGTGGACATTTACAATCGATATCGGACCACTTTCATTGATTAAACAAATGTTCCCTTGTCTATATATGACTCTTTTGTTATCCATAAAATTAATGCGATCCATGACGAAGCGTAAAATTGTTTTCATTTTATCATGGGACAGAAGTTTAGCGGAATCGCGAAAATGTATTAAGAAAACCACCGATGCAGTCGAATGCACTCATGATAATGTTCTGTCATTAGTTATTAGCCCAGTAATTGTGCTGCAGCAACATCGCGTTACAGACACATTGAAACAACAAGGGCCAAGTAACACGGTCGAGGAGGGTTACGGAGAAAAGCAGTTCGAAGTCGGGGAACTTTTAGCAAAGTTAACAAGGAAATAAAAGAAATTATGCGCGAACCAAGCTTGAAATTTTTAAAGACTGCGACAACACCGCTGGAAGCACAAAATAGTTGGATGACGAGTCAGTGAAACGCGATGAAAAATGCATCGTCAAACAATAAATGATAATAGTTTAATGAATAAATAATGTTAATTAATGAAATGATTAATCCACTTCGAAAGCGATTTGGAAAATTAACCAAATTATAATTGTGCGGTCATGAATATTTAGTTGATTCAACGGAATATTTGTTATAGTGATGAAACAAATGGACGATTGGCCGAAAATCTCGTTTAATCAACGAAATATTTCATTAACTGCCCGCAATAATAATTTTGTTTATTTAATCAAAGACTTTTCTCGGTTCACTAATTGAATAAAATCTTTAACGATCAATTGATAAACTTCCTAATATACGAATAATAGGTAGAAAGCCGAGAATACACGACTGTTGCGAAGTTCTGGAGAGTGTAGCACGGATCTGGCGATTACTGGGGGTCTTTCCAATTACAATTGACGGTTCACGTAGCACGAAAAAATATTGTACAAGCAAATTTTATGGTGTTTACAGTCCTCTAATATTCGCGGTATGCTTCTGCAATTTCATCCACATAATGCGCCACAGCGATTTATACTTTGGGTATATTATTCTCAAGATCAACGAACAATAAGATGTGAAATGAATCTGAGATCATGCCGAAATCA
The DNA here is from genome assembly GCA_958009045.1 of Oxytorus armatus. Classification (NCBI taxonomy): domain Eukaryota; kingdom Metazoa; phylum Arthropoda; class Insecta; order Hymenoptera; family Ichneumonidae; genus Oxytorus; species Oxytorus armatus. The sequence goes on along the minus strand of OY253748.1, from coordinate 11,393,039 downwards.
TTATTTTTCTTGCTTAGCCAGGATCTCTTGCGCATAGCCGCGGTAACACCTTTAATACGAACGGTTATGAGTATGCTATGCATGTTCGTGTCTAACGTTTGCCGAGTCTTTTGGCGAAGGGAGGTAATGCAAATGTTTTCGAAATTCCTAATTCATTAATTGTATTATTTTACGAATCATGTAACATATACATATATTAATATAATGTTATTTGAATTTGACACAGTTCTTAGACACAATCAACAACATATCGATGAACGATATAATTCTAGAAAAAATAACTTTTCGATTTAATTACGAGTCAAGCACAAAAATAATTCGGGGATACGTATGGGCATCGCTCGCAAGCACCTTACTTTTGATAGCTGGCGATGTGATCATTATGATCCGTTCACACAGAAGGTCTGTCTAAAATGCGATCCACCACTGGATTTCGTATTCTGCAAAATGTTTCTCGCGAGAATACTCCCATTATTCGTTTAGGTATTTAACAAAAGAGCACGTATTCTGGTGCCTTGGTCTGATAATACAGACAATGGATGTAACGGTATTCGTGTCATTGGTGGGCTTACTCGGATTGGAATTTCGGGCTCTAAATGAAAAAATACGAATTGTCGCGATGAGGGCGAATACATTTTCGCCAACGGTGATTACTGGTGTGACAGGTTGTTATTTTGTATATTGTGTCTAATGAACATTATTTTCCCAGGTCATCGTATCATCCGACGTTTGCGCCGAAAATGTACGTCTTATATCGAAGGCCCATTATAATCTATGCGCACTGGGTAAACGAATAAATCGTATTTTCGATTGGCTTGTAGTGAGTTCTGGTACAAATATATGAGTATATGATTTATCGAAAATAAATGCAATTGATACAACTATTCAAAATATCAGCTCTAATAAGCTGTTATGAGCCTTTGAATGCATGAATGGATAATTTAAAATCCAAATGATTTTCTAATATTATATATTATACCATTAAGAAGAAATGGAATAATGGAATATTATTTTTGTCGAATATTGTTTCTCCACAAGAGTACAAATAGAGATAAAAATATAAATAAATAAAAACATCTTCCGATTCCAGATCATTAATGTGGCGACCGCATTTATTGTATTGAGCACGACGCTCTACTACATCTTCGATGAAGTTCAACACGAGAATGAATCGACTTTAGTTCGAATTTATTCTTACCTTCATTGGGAATTCTTTCACAGCGTGCCGATAACAATTATTGTAATATGCTGCAATTGGACATCCCATCAGGTAAAGATATACGGAGTGAGAAATTTTGTACGAACCGAGGTTGAATTGTAATTCGAAATTTCTTAAACAGGGAGCTTGTGCTGGCAAACTGATTCACAAGATTCGGGTGCAAAAAATGAATTCCCGATTGTACGAAAGCGTTAAATCATTTTCGCTGCAGTTACGCCATCAGAAACTTGAATTCACAGCCTGTGGTTTTTTCCCGCTCAATTCCACACTCTTGCAAACGGTACAATTATTCTTCGCGAAAAAATCTGTCTCAAAGTTGGATCCATAATCTTCACATTTTTTTTACTCACAGATGATCGCAAAGATAACTACATATTTGGTAATTCTCATCCAATTTCAACCCAAAATGGACTAATTCCGGATGTAATAGATCGATGTTATAATCTTTTTTTAATCTGCTAAACTACCACCCACCTGCGTGACAATGATGATGCACCTCGATAAATACCATAAAACGGCGAGAAAACTCAATATTCATAATTGTGACCGTAGCAGTTTCGTGCATTGTAAATTTCCCGTGGCCTGTAAATGATCACTCTCTTGCTGGCAGTAAAGTTAATATACGATCAATAACGAAGCATAAAATCGTTTCCGATTTGTCAGACAAGAGAAGTTCATCATAACCATGAAAACGACTCCGGAAAACTATTATGGAGTTCGAATGCTCTCACGATAATTTTCTTTTATTGCCCATGCTATTTTAATAACCATGTAAGTCATCGTTTTTGCAGCAACGTCGAGTCAGAGACGCGAAAGCAACGAGTCGAGCTTACAATCGGGGACGATTACCGCCGGGAGTGCTAAAACCCAAATCCGAAATCGATGTAGTTTTATAAAAGTTCTTGAGGAATATAAAACAAAATTATGCGCAAAGGAAGTTCGTACTTTGTAATATTTTCTTTTCTCTATTAAAATTATTATGATTATTTTATTTGGAAATAACGGCAATATTCGTTTTTATTTTATAATTTATTTTTCTGTTTGTTGTTTGTTTGAAATTAGTAATATTTAATTGGAAATTTTATTTATTTTTTATTATTAATTTTGTAGATTCGATATCGTTTAATATTATTTATAATTCAATGTGCCGTGATCTACATACATTATTGACTCACACATTCACACACATATATTGATAATAGGAAATTCTTTCGCTCATCTTTTTTTGTTTTTCTTTTTTGTTTCGAGGGCGTTGCGTCACTTGATCCGTCGAACGATTCCCTTTTTTATTTTTGGTTCCTTAAACAGGCTCTCTCTAAAACACTAATTATCGAAAATACTCTTGATCATAATTTATCTCGCATTATTATTCTTTATATAATCATAAATTTGCCGATCTTACCTCTCCCAGCCAATAATTTGCTTGTTGTGCAGTCGACACTTATAATGACGCTTCTCCACACGCGCTATTTACGGCACGTCTATAATACGCCAAGATCTGGTATATGGGTAGATATAAAGATATAGACACCTGTGTCTTACGATATACTTGACGCACAACAAATGTAAGACCATCTCACTTCGGGGTCGCTGGGAGAGTGCGAGACGCCGATCATCAATCTATTCGCTCGTATTCCGATCATAATGATATCAATGATATTAGACATTATTTTCGTCGGACCGTTATTCGGGGGCAACGTGACTATAGCAGCCTCTCTAACTATAGTCTATCCTCTGTGGTCGTTATAGTGCTATTCTTACAACTTGTCAAAGAGCCTGATGACACCCTTGCAAGTCCAGTATACTTGCATACCGAGTTAGCGAAGATACGATGACAAATTAATCGTCACATAATTAATGAAAAACCAATAACTCCTTGATATAATTATTGAAAAAAAATTTACAAAAGAATAAACAATGATTTAATAATATCGTTGACAGTAACGAATAAAATTATTAATAGATTCTGAAAAGGATCTGGTAAAATGAATTAAATTATAGCTGCGAGCAGAGAACGAGAATGTTAAATTGATTTAACAAAATGCGTGTTAAAGTTATGAAAGAATAATTTATAGACCGACGAAAATTCGTTTAATCAATTACATAATTAATTCATCATAATTTTCTTCATTTTACCAAATCTTTTCCTCATTGTAATAGTATAATGAAGTCTTTAATGATGAATTAATGAAATGAATGCATGTACGAATGACAAGCCAAAAACCGGTAATATACGACTGCTAAGAAGTTTTAGAGAGTGTAGCATAGATCTGGCGTATATTGGGAATCTCTGGTATTACAATTAAGGGTTCACATGGCACAAAGAAGAGATACAGAATAAGAAAATTATCTGCTGCTTATAGCTCTTTAACGTTCGTACCATGCGTCGCTAATTTTATTTACGTAATGAAGCACAGAGATCATTACTTCAAATAAATCACTATCGGTAACATCTAAGATACGACGAAATTAATTTAAATGATCGAATAATAGTCATTAATTGTGTTTTAACTTACAAGGCTTTTCTTGTAAGTACTAAACGTATTCACGTATTTTTGTATTTGTGCAAGAAAACAGTTTTAAGGAGGAAGCTATCCCTATTTGAGTTTTTACATTCTAGTTGTCTCCTTGTCATTCCATATCTGTTTACCGATACGAAATCTTCTCATTAAGCTAAAATTAATGATTCACCGTTTTTTTTTTATTTCAAGGGGTCGAAACACCCTTGAACATCTACTTCTAGCAGCCTACATTGAAAACTTGCGAATCGATTGGAATGAAAATTATGCAGTGTTGTAGCGAAAATAAAATTAAAGTTCTCCCATTTTTGTTCGTCCTATGAACCATGATTGGGGTTAAATGTTGATAATAATACACAGTAGATAATGAACATGTATACAAAAATGATGGTGGCGTGTGTAAAGTTACTATGTAGATAAAATGTGCACTTCAAAAGCGTTTATACACATATGATCCTTTCGGAAGAAGCAACCAATTCACTTGAAATATACTAATAGATTTCCGTTTTGAAGAATCTAACACATATCAAATATCCTTCATTGACAGATCATTCACGTGACGACCGCTTTTATTATTTTGAGCACGACACTTTATTACATCTTCTACGAAGTTCAACGCGAAGGTAAAACGAATTTAGTTCGAATTATTTCATACCTTCACTCGGAATTTTATCACAGCGCTCCGATAATAGTTGTCGTAGTAATCTGCAAGTGGCCTTTTCCTCAGGTAGAAAAGTTTACACGTAGAAACGTAAAAAATATATATCTGCAGAGAGGCAATTAACTCTGGGATTCTACAGCAGGGAGTGTATGGTGGCAAATTAATTCACGAGATTCGAGTAGGAGAAACAGATTCACCATTATACGAAACCCTTAAATCTTTCTCGCTGCAGTTGCATCATCAAGAATTCAGATTCACAGCCTGCGGTTTTTTTCCTCTCAATTCGACCCCCCTACAAATGGTACGATTATTTTTCACAAAAAATATAACTCGTAAAACATTATTCATAATGTTCTGATTTTGTTTTGTTAATCCCAGTTGGTCGGAACCATAACTACGTATCTAGTAATTCTCATTCAATTTGAACCGAAATTGGACTAATTTTTGGAGCAGGAATTAATTGAAATTGGAAATACAGACTTTTATGTAGACGCTCATGTGGAAAATACGGTTAAGGAAGCTCGAGATAATAATTTTTTTTGTATGGTGCATCTCTTCGTAATTGTATTTGGTATCTGTACAACGACGCATCACGTGGGATGATAATAATGGTGCAGATCGATGACCAATGGGGACAGAAATTTTTTTTTTCATTGGAACATAGCCAATTACTTCGATCAAGAATTATCGGTGACCGCGATATATACGAATGATTTGTTGCTAATAAAATGAATGGCATCGATGAGTAAGAGTAATATTATTATCGATTTGTCATGCGAACAGACATTTGTCACAATCGTGAAAGCGAAAGTGCAATGAGCTATAATCGCAATGCCATTAACGCACACGAATGTACTCCCGATAATAATTTTCTTTTGTTGGCAAAATGGACGTTCCGTAGCAACGTCCACTTTACACATTACAGGCATTAAAATAATGAGCTGCTACGCACAGTGGCATTCGTTCAACGTGAGAAAAAGTAGTCCAAAACACGGTGTAGGATATGCAAAGTTCTCCGGTTCTGAAAGATAAATTATGTACAAAGAGAGCCTGCAATTCTCGAAGAGTGCAATGTTACCGTTGGAACCACGAAGTCTTTGGGCACTGAGTCAGTGAGACGGGAGGAAAAATTTATATTCAACAAATAAATGTCCAATGGTGTAGAGTTTTTTTTTTAATTCGCATTACATTTTAAATCACGATTGAATTTATAGATTCATAAAATTATTAATAATAATTTATGGGATCACACCACTCTAGCGACAGAAAAAAAGCCCTAACATTGGCGATTTATTTTGGAAGTATGAAAAAAGGGAATAGGATCTCTTTTCAGAGGGTTTATTTAACACATATTGAAGTATGAACATTTTTTTTAAATTATCATTATGATACAAAATGGCGGCCCATGTTCAAAATCGTCTTTTTTTAAAACACGTTCGCGGGAGGACAGTTTTCTCGTAAAGTGTAAGACCTGGAACAAAAAAACCAAGAAATTTTATATTCTATATACTATTGGCTATGGGACTACGTAGGGGTTTTTTTTAATCAAATTTCGTAGAAATGGTGTAATTTTGGTAGAATGAATCGTTTTCTTGCCAAAAAAGCAGTAAATTTTTTATAATAAAAAAGTTGACATTAAATCAAAAAACGGCGAAGTACTCTGATAGAGAATGCAACGGTGTTCAAGTAATACGTCCTCCCAGTTTTAAAAAGACGATTTTCAAGATGGGCTTTGTTGTCGCCATTTTGTATAAAAATGATAATAACATTTTTTTTCATACTTTAATATGTGTTGCATAATCCGTCGGAAAAGAATGCCTATTCCTTTTTTCATACTCCCAAAATAATTCGCCAAAGTTAGGCCTTTTTTTTCTGCTGCTAGAGCGGTTTCACCTCTGAAAAAAACATTACGAATATTCGAATAACAGATAGAAAATCGAGAATGTACGATTTTTACGGAGTTCTGGAGACCGTAGCATGGATCTGGCGTGTGCTGGGAGTCTTTCCGATCACAATCAATGGTCCGATTGGCATGAAAAGATATGGATTAAATAAGTTATACGCTGTTTACAGCTTTTTTATGTTCGCAATGTGCATTGCCAATTTTGGTTATGGAATGACAATGGTATTCGCGGAGTATTTCAGGTATGGTTCCAAAAAACTACTGAGATCTTTACGTTCAAATAAAATTCATGATTTTTTTTTTTTTTTTTCAATTTCGTTGTATCAACGTATACCTTTCGGGATTTTACGTATGACCCTTTCTAATTCCATTTTCTCCATTTTTCATCCTATCATTCTTACCCGCACTTCGCTAAGCTAACCTAGCTTCCATTGCGCCCGCGGACGTCTTAGCTACACTGTATCGCATTTCCGATGGGCACACAGAAACTGTGGAAAACCTGTGCCTATACACACAGCTTTGTTTTCACTGAGTTTCAGTTGTACTTACTACATCAGAAACTCAATAAAATTTCCGTGCGTCCACTGTTGTCGGTTTTTGAAATTCATTATTATTATACAACATATTTTTCTGAATTAGAAATCACGTACCTATGACCACGATAACAATATTGATAAGAACGATCTCGAGTCTGATGTGCATGATGCTTACCAATGTTTCGCGAATCGTTCGCTTCAAGGAGGTAATTAAATTAACATTTCTCGAAACATACAGTATATTATCCTATATGGGATGAGACTCGAGCTAAATAATGCACTCGCGATATCTCGATTCCACTTCACCAGATAAAAATTTGAAAAAATTTGACAAAGCATGTGAGATGGTCATTGAAACATCTCACGAGTTCCGACAGAGTTTCGTAAATAATGTATAAATATATGCCAACGAACCAACTTTAAACGCTCGATCTGAAGAAAAATTGAGATGCTAAAAGTAGACCAAGTAGCCCAAGTCTATATCTATGACACAAAGTACAATCAGCTGTAAGCCTAATAACACCGAAATGACACATAAAACAAAAATTTATATGGCATTCTCTTTAATGTAATACAGCTGTCAGAATCGATTAACAGACTTTCGGAGCAAGAGATAATTCTGGAAAAAATGGGTTGTCGGTGTAATTACGAGTCAGGCGCCAGATCAATTCGTGCATACGTTTGGACTACGCTCGCGATTGTGTTATTTTTTTTGATTTATGATTTTTGGTCTACCTTTCACAGCTTGAAGGGGTCAGTATAAAGTTGAATCATCGAATAGAATTTCATGCTGTGATGAATTTTAATGTTAAACTTGTTAAGATTATTATTTTTCCTTTCGTAGTATCTCGATAAATTGGATGCTTTGGATGTTTCCGCTATTAACACAGATAATGGATTTAACGATATTAGTGACACTCGTTGGCTGGCTCGGATTAAAGTTTCGTGGGATAAATGAGAAAATAAGAAATGTCATTACGAGGGCTAATGCATCCTCGCCAAAGGTTTTGTTATTACGAGTTTCGGGATATGTCATTCCTTACAGGAATAAATACGTTTTTTTTGCAGATCATACTAACATCGGATATTTGCGCCGAAAATATCCGTGCTATATCAAAAGCTCATTACAATATATGCACAATAGGCAAACGAATAAATAGTATCTTCGATTGGGATGTGGTAAGTAGTTATTAATTATTAGTGGCTTGGTAAGTATCATTTTAATAAACTGCTCAAAAATATCAGCTCAAATCATATTTTAATTGGCGATAAGATCATTACGGATATCAATGATTTTATTTTTATTTTTTTCTTATAACGAATATTATAAGACTCAAATTGTCGTAATTCCTATATTTCTTTTACCACAATTAAATACCGTTAAATCACAGATCATTAACGTGACGACCGCGTTTATTATCTTGAGCACGACGCTTTATTATATCTTCTACGAAGTTCAACGCGAGGGTGATACCGATATGGCACGAATTTTTTCGTACGTTCATTGGGAATTTCTTCATAGTGCCCCAATAATCGTTATCGTAATAGCCTGCAATTGGACCACCCGTCAGGTAAATATATCATTACAGATATAGATATATGAAAAATTGTATGCGAACAGAGAAGCAATATTTTTTTCTGTCAGGGCGTTTATGTTGGCAAACTAATTCATGAAATTCGAGTGGAAAGAACGGATTCTCGATTATACGAGGCCGTTAAATCATTCTCGCTACAGTTGCATCATCAAAAGCTCGAATTCACGGCCGGTGGTTTTTTTCCCATCAATTCGACCCTCTTACAAACGGTGAGATTATATTCTTTATGAAATACGTGTCTTCGCAAACTTATATTCATAATTTTTTTGATGTTTTCTTTCATCAGATGGTCGGAAACATAACTACGTATTTGGTCATTCTAATTCAATTTCAACCAAATTTGGACAATCTGCTTGGATAGCGGGTAAATTGAAATTGAAAATAATGCCATGTGGAGGTCGACACTCGTGTAATAAATGGTTAACCTTGAACTACATCCGTGCTTATTTTATCTCATTCTGCACATCCCTAATGGGTTTAAGTGTACCCTGAAATCGGTTGAGGGTTAAGGCAGATCGATATATACATATTTTTGTTATTCAACTCGAGATACACAACTAGAGATCCCATCGCAATTTGACTTCATCAGATCAGTAGAATTAGTATAATAACAATGTACATAATAATGATGCTTCTCGACTAAGAAGTGTACGAAAAAATTCAACATCCCTCATCGAGATTAAGCCATTTTCAATAATCGACAATTCTCCATGATTGATGTATGCTCTTTTATTAATAGCTATCTATTCCCCGTTGTTTCGCCCGTGTCAAATTTGTATTATACATTCATACTGTGACTCTCGCTTCTTAGGGACATAGCATGAAGTTATATAGCCTAGAGCCTTCCTGAATAAACGGGCTATCTAATGCAAAAAGAATGTTTCAAATCGGATTAGTATTTCCTGAGATAAGCGCGTTCAAACAAACAAACTCTTTAGCCTTATTATAGTAGTATAGATAAAATTATTACGACCAATGTGAGACATTCATTTCGATTTGTCATTCGATGGACATTTTTCACGAATCGTGAAAGTGAAATCGAAAATAATTTAATGTGTATACCAGCAATTCTATTAACGACCTCGCATGTACTCGTATTAATTTCCTTTTGTCAACAAAGTAACGCCGAATCGCAGTAACGGCAAGTTAGATATTAGAGTTCTTATACTAAGGCGGAAGGCTCGTCGTTGAGCTTGAGAAAACGTAGTTGGAAAACCGTTACCGTCGTAACAAAGTTCTTGGGAACCAAAAAAATAAATTATGTACAATAGAAAAGTGCTGCAACGCCATTGAGACCGTCAAACCTCTTGAACGATTACTTAATGAGACGTGATGAAAAAAGTTCTGAATCAAAACGTGAAAATTGTTTTCTCGATATTTCAAATAATGCTCAAATTCCCCTCCACGAATAACTATTTTTTTCAATTTTTGTTTTCTCATTTCCATTTCGTCATTGCAATTTACACGTTTCAAGTTTCAGTTTTTTTCCAGCATTTATTATCAATCCCAGATTTTTCGATAAATTAAAAATTTCATGAAATAGATACTCTTTTACCGGTTTTCGCCTAAATTTAGTATCGACCGTTCTGCAACGATACTCTCTTTGTGTAAACAATTTTAGTCCAATGTGTTAACATTTTAGAAAGTTATTGGGAAACTTCTGTATACTAGAGTTTTCACATTATGATGAAATATACACAGTCGAGCCACACGTTTCTTACAAAAGTTGGGGTATATAACCGCGAGCCCTAGAAGCACTCGAAAACGTACCGAAGCTATAAACACGAGAGCCGCGTGTCACGTGTAAGGTATCATACCTTTTCACGTAGCATATGTACCTAATCGGGATACCACCCGAGATCCAGCTGGGATCCTAGAACGAAATTCATTATTGAATTCCTGAAAAACTATTGATGGATATTTTATGGGCAAATAGTATCAAGTCCGAATACTGAAACGAGAAACTTAAATTTATACAATTTGAAGTTTTGTCGATCAACGTTAATCGGGATAGACAGCCGGATTCACCTGGAAACTGGAAGGGAATTCCTTGATAGGGAGTCTCTAACAAATCCCGATCGGGGATTGGCTGGAAGCGGGGACACCTCACCCAATTTCTGAACGTGCCGGTGACATTGAAAACTCAAAAACATTTTGTTCATCATCGCAAAGCTTCGACAGTGACGAAGCGAAGTAATTGTTTAACAGAATACGCAGAAATTTAAAATAACGTATTAATATGCATTAAATGTACTTCGTGATTGCTTAATGAAATAACAAATAATAATTTCATAAAATTATTGATATACGGATGACAGGTGTAAAGCGAGGAATATACGATATTTGCGGAGTTCTGGAGAGCGTAGCGTGTATCTGGCGTGTGCTGGGAATCTTCTCAGTCACAATTAAGGGTCCACCAGGTTACAAAGAGATAAGGAATAAGCAATTTTTCTGCTGTTTACAGCTTTTTAATATTCACAACGTGCTTCGGGAACTTTGTTAAGGCATTGATGTAGTACAGTCATAACTTCAGGTATCATACTTTAGAATAACTCATATGCGATAATGCCACTGTAAAAACGAAGTGTGTTGCTCCAAAAGTTAACGATGAATAAGTGACAGCAAACCAACATACTTATTGTTAGCTCCACACTTGATTTTTTCAACGATATCGCAATAAAAATTCAAACTAAAGTCATTAGTACAGTTTTGTTGTTGTTTTCCAAATTAGTAATTACGTACCGATGACCTCGATAACAATATTAATACGAAGGAGCACGTGCCTGATGGCCACCAATATTTGGCGAATCGTACGGTTCAAGGAGGTAAATCCGTATGGTATATTATAACATTACATGTTATATATTACATAAATCGAAATGATATTCTTTTAAACTTTATGCAGCTATCAGAATCGATCAAAAAAATGATGGAGCAGGATGTAATTTTAGATAAAATGGGCCATCGATTAAATTACGAGTCGAGCGCCAGGATACTTTGCGTCTACATTTGGACAACTCTCGTCGGCATCGTTTTTTTCTTAGCTTATGATCTTTGTATATTGTTTTTGGCCTTTAATTCGTTAGTATAAAATAGTCTGTTACATAAAATGTTATATTCTGCGAAATTGTAACAAAGGAAAAAACGCGACTATAATTTGTTTGTTCTTTGGTCAGTATATCGATAGAATGGATAGTTTCGATATTTCCGCTGCTGACGCAAATAATTGATTTAACGACATTGGCGTCACTGGTCGGCTAGCTTGGATTAAAATTTCGTTCTATAAATGAGAAAATAAGAACCATCGTAATGAGGGCGAACGCATCCACGCCGAAGGTCATTCTATTACTATAATTTTTCGAATTCGTCAGTTAATTGCGAGAATAAAGATCTTTTTTTGCAGGTCATTGTAACATTGGACGTTTGCGCCGAACACTTACGTGTTCTGCCCAAAGTTCATTATAATTACGTCAGATTGTACGATCGTAGACGACGAACCTAACCTACAAAACAGCGCGCTAAGCGCGGACGCCGATTCTAGTAAGATTAAATAATGAGGAACCATAGTTCAAGTTTCTAATTTGCATCTTTTTTTTGTAATGAATTTGATCTGAACAATTCGAAGGCACCACGCGTTGCAAAGTTTTATCCTTCTTTATTATTATTCTCGAAAATGTATTAATGTTACCAACTCACTGATTTTGAAAAAATATACAAAAACCCAAACATACAAATTTTCTTACAATCTCGGAGCACTCCACCAACTCATTTCAAGCTCAATCTTGAACGTGTTTATCCCCTAATTTCACCTATTTATATGACAAGTACCGTGTCTATAGATACAAATTTAAGAAAGTTGCAAACATACAATTTCGCATAAAATATGAAAATTTCAAAAAGAGAAAATTTAATGTGACCTCAAACCTTTCACTAATTCATGACATTAAATTCAATATCAATCATCGTCTAATGATCCTTCACGCACGAAAGAACAATAAACCGAAAATCTCAAAACCTTTGGAAATCAAATCGATCTCAAAAATCATTCGGAAGAATCAAAATTTTATAAAATGTGAACCCTTCGAGCGATTGTTGTCAAATTCAACACCAAAGATCGTCGAGCGAGCGAGTTAAACATAGTTCGGGTTTTTCGTTCAAGTCTGGAAGTAATAATAAATGCTGACTAGCGCCGGGTCTCGAAGTTTTGATCAGGTCGGTAATTCTTATCTCGAATCTTTCGGCCGACTTTGATATATTTTCTAATTTTGTTAACGAGAACGTTAGCACTCGGTGCGCTATCCCGATCGCCAGCATACTTACGAGCTCATCAGTTATATAGTTGACTCAACCCTAGATCATCGAGAGGGTACAATTTCGCTATCGTGTTGGGAACAACCTCTATATCCCAAGTTTTATCGTATTTTGGCTTGCATGGTCTCTATTTGAACATGCCTTTGAAATTCGATTCACGATTGCGTCACGGGTACCTTTTCCTTCCGTATAGTACAATCAATAGAGAATATTGTGGCGCATTAAAAATAACCGACATTTTTTTAAAATTAGGTTCAGTATCACGTATTGAATGTGAATTAACACAATGGTTACAGATTAAGGGAGCGGAAGTGCCGCCATTTTTGAGGAATACCGTATTGGCCAATATCTCCGTTACCGTGCACTTCAGGCCAAAAATTGTAATAACCTTTCTTGTAGATAATTGAATTTCCCATCTTTTTTTCTTAATAATTTTTTTTGTATCACTTACCGTTTACGACTTATACGACTGTTAAAATTTATTTATTCACTTTTTGACCTGCGCCTCTCCTAATAATTGTTTAAACAACAAATCGCCAGTAACTTATCTTTTAAATCCATAAATTTCCTACAACTTTTATTTAAAACTTTTTTGTCTAGAGTTAATATTCTCAAAGTTATAACGCGTTGAATGTTGCGCTGCTGGGTGCAAGGTTAATAAAAACGAGGTATGCATAGTACAATGATGAAAATTCAATACATATGTAAAAAAATATTAATGATATTGACATAATTAACAATAAATACCTTCTTACCTGTAAAAAACGGCGACTTCCCGTTGACATTTTTTAAATATTTGTATAATATTTTTAACAATTCAATAATACTTCATAACTCGAATTGCCCCACGATTATTATCAAATTATCAATTATATACTGTTGGCATAATGAACAAAAGAATAGGAAAACGGGAAATTTATATTATTCTTTCTTCTGTAGGCTTCCCCGATAACCTGCCTGCAATCAAATCTAGCTTCTTCGCCATTGGGTGGCGCAGAAACCGTCTTTAATACTAATGCGAAAGGGGGGAACACGTAGAAAAGGTAAGTATTCTAATTTTGCGTATAAGCATCAATCGCTATCGCGTCTGGATCCCGATACCAAGAGCAATATTCCCGACATTTTGAGTTGTTTCTTGTTACGAATATGTCTATGTCGGCCGGCCAGGATTCTTAACGATTTTTTCAAATGCAGTGTGCGAAAGTTCCCACTCAGTATCCACGTTTCTCACTCTCGACTCCTCATCCGCTTCGACATTGGTCTTCAATGGGATGTCCGAGGCATACAACCAAATTTTTCTGTACTCACACCACTGCCAGATGTCTCTCGCCCTTCTGTTTAGGTGAGGCTATTCAATACTTCCTATTTGATTTATGTACGATACGGTCGTGGTATTGTCGACCCTTGACAATATCTCGCAATTTGCGGGATTTGCGATATACAATTATAGTGCCCTTTTTCCCGAATTTACAATAAAACCTAAAATTCGGCCTTTTTTACGTGCCATCATTAGGCCTTTTTTATAGTTTATGATGAACCCTAGCGATGTTAGCAGTTTAATGGTTTCTCCTATATTCTTTGCACAAGAGGTTTCGTTCTCTCCAAAGCCTCGACTGTCGTCAAGATATACCACGAACAAAAGCCCTGACGTCTTAAATAAAACCCAATCGGTTTCATGATTTTTGTAAAGATAAATGGGGCTGTGGATAAGCTGAATGGTATACAAGTACCTTCGAAAAACTTTCTTGATCGGGAATCAGGAAGTACGCATCCTGTAAGTTCAAGTTACCCATGAAAGATCCCTCAGACCTGAGCTTTATTGCCGTCCGAATTTCTTCTGGTTTGAAGTCAGTGTTAGTTATCCATTTATTTAACTGCTTGTGGTTCAAAATAATTCGGTGTGAACCGTCCGGTTCGTAACAATAATAGCTCGAAGTAATCTGATCTTGGCAGGGTGTGATTGTGCCGAGACCTATTCATCGTTTTATCGATATTTTATAATCTTCTATTTTTCGAGCTGACAATGAGTCAAAGATAGGGTTCCCTGGGACGTGTTCCTGGCGAGGTGGTTCGTTAAACCAAATTTTATATCCTCTGACGCATTTCAATTATTATTATTATTATTTTTATTTATCAAATTTATCGAATTTATCGAATTTATCGACGGCCTTTCCAGTTTCCCTGATTCGCTGACGTCGATGCCCGAGGGGCAAACGTCTTTTTTGTCGCAGATTGCGGCTTCAGGTCTAAACCCACTTTCTCGATCGTCTTGGCAGACTTGATTTTTTCCGACAACTCGTATCCGAATAGAATTTCTTCCGAACCCTACTCAATATGACTGTGAGCTTTATGTCAAAGTTCGGATATATGCAATTCTATCTCACTGCTGACCTTAGTGATGAGCCGCTGTCAATAATTGTCCTGCAGCACACAAATACTCGAGTAACTGTACTCGGTTTACCCCCTCCTGTTTGTCTTCTAACTGTAGGGAGACACTTGAACCGAGAGCCGACATTGACGAACCCAAGAAGTTCTGCGAGAAGACCATAAGTTTGTCTCGCTTGATCGAGGTGTCAAACCTCGGGGTTTTACTTAGGTACCTCGAGAGGGCAATTTCCTTTTCGAGGATATTTATCGAAAAGTTCTGTTCTTTCCTCTTTCTTCACTCCGTTCCTGATACAGTGCCAATTGAAGTTGGATTTTTACATCTCTGGTTATCGAGGACGATGGGTTGCTGCCCATAATTTCCAAAACGTCCTCATCGATAATAGATAAGTCTGGTATCGGGCTTATCATTTCTTGTGATTCTTGTGCGGATTTTTCAATGACTGAAGCCACTGTCTCAGAGGAATAATTTCCTTTTTTGTCCTTCCCCAAGTCCGCCGTTAAATCACAAGAACGAACATAATTTAAGGTTATGTTTGCCCTCAGATAGTGCTGTATTTGCTTACGTACGGTATTATTCCACCGCCGAAGGGAAGAATAATTCGGCTTGTTGTACGCCTTAAAATTCTTAATCGAACTTTCGGACATAGTTTGAAGTTATGTTTGCCCTACGATAGTGCTGTATTTGCCTATCTTACGTACGGTATTATCCCACCGCCGAACTGAAAGAATACTTAGCTTGTTGTATGCCTTATAATTATTAAGTTTACCTTGCTCAACTAACGGTGTAGGAGAAATATTCTATTCGTCAGAATCGACCATGCCGAAATTCAACAAGGTATGCTTGAACTTTTTTTGAAATTTTTCCCTGTCTTCAGGAGTTCTCCCTTACTCAGCTCCAGTTTTCCTTTTTCGCTTTCCCATGTTGAATTATCGTATTTTTCTTGTAAATACAAGTTTTTTACGAACTAAACTTTGGTTGCGACGTGATCACGTTGCGCACAAAAAACGTTATGAGGATGGAGGAACTGACGATGTGGTAGTGGCGCGCGCAGATGGGCGGTCTTTTCGAAGACTCTGAAATTTGTGACCACTTCGTGCGGAAAGTAGCGGTACTACATAAAGTAATCATCTTAAACGAGACTCGTAATATTAGGTAAAGTAAAAAGTTCTGAGCGTTTTTTCTCTGTATTTCGACGATGAAATTAGCATAGTTAGGATTATCCGATTTAGACCAAATATGCACCGTTTTTTTCGATAACTTTTGTCCATTTTGAAGGCAATTTCATAATTCCGCGTTCAAAGAAGTCCTCGTCCCTATTGGTAAAAAACTTCACCAGCTCATTTTCACAAGCCTCTTTCGAGGGCATCAAGAAAATTTTGTAAATGCTTAAAAAGGTGATAATCGCCTGGTGCCAGGTCTGGACTATACGGCGGGTGCGATAGAACCTCCCATCCAAGCTCTCGAAACTTCTGGCGCGTCGTTAAACATGTGTGCGGCCTGGCGTTGTCTTGATGGAACACAACACCCTTCCTATTGGCCAATTATGGCCGCTTCTGGTCGATCGCCTGCTTCAATCTCGTCAGTTGTTGACAGTAGAGGTCCGAATTGAGTGTTTGGCCCGATGGGAGCAGCTCATAGTGGATGATTACCTTACAATCCCACCAAACACACAGCAAAACCTTCTTGGCCATTAATCCGGGCTTGGCGAACGTTTGGGCCGGCTCACCGTGATTGGACCACTATCTTTTTCGGCCGTTGTTCTCGTATTTGACCCATTTTTCATCGCCAGTCACCATCCGCATAAAAAGTGGTTCGATTTCGTTACGTTTCAGCCAAGAATCGCAGGCATCAATTCAGTCCAAAAGGTTCTTTTGCGTCAATTCGTGTGGCACCCATACATCGAGTTTCTTCTTGAGACCAGCCTTATGCAAATGATTTCAGACGGTTTTCTGACTAATCTTTGGTTCCTGGGCAATGGAATAAGTGCTCACATGCCGGTCCGACTCGACGATTGGCCTACCAGAGCGTGCCTCATCTTCGAAGTCCATATTGCCAGAAGGGAATCGTTGGAACCACCGCTTTGCTGTTGCATTCGATACTGTATTGGATATATATAAATAACACACATGATCAGCACACACTTTTTGGCCGCCTTCTCCGCCTTTTCAACTTGGTCGTAGTGGTACGGAAGGATGTATCGAATTTTAGCTTTTTATACCTCTATCTTGGAACGCTGTAACACACAACTGGCTTCGCCAAACACAAACCTTGTCAAAGAACTTGTTTCGAAGCCTAAGGTCACCTATACATTGTATGAGCCGATGCCATGTATACATCGTGAGATATGGCTCACTTAAACTTAAAACATCTAGTGGAAAACGCTCAGAAGTTTTTACTTCACCTAATAAAATTTACAATAGTTAGAGTGATCGCACATATTTTTCAAAAATTTCAAACCAGCTTCAAAGCTCTACCCATCAAGTATGCCAACGAAAATCGCAGCGAACAATGGAGGTTCGATGCCCCAAATCCGTGCAAAGTTTGCGAAAAATCGGTAAAGTCGGTTCTCAAGACATAACGAATGGAATTTTTGGAGACACACAAACATTTTGTCTAAATGCGATTTGCCAATGTTCTGGCACATTTTGAACGCTTGCTATTAAGAAGTCAATTTTTTTTTTATTTACGAAAACGAAGATTCCCCCATGAGAAAGCAAAATAAATAAACGAAATCCTCGAATTAACGATCATTAACGTGGTGGCCGTATTTATGAAAAATAATTTTCAGGAGTAAAAAAAAATTATTGAACGAAAGATGAAAACATGATTGATAAACCTATTTGAATGTATGGACCGTACGCATTTGAATTCGTGATTATTTCCAACTTACTAATTATCTTTATGTATTATCCGGCAAAGTATTTTTTTTATAAAGGAAATTGACAAAATCATATTGTTATTCTTTCAATTTTTTTTCTAATAAAGGGGCATATACATTTATTGTAATCGAGATTCACGAAACGATGTTTTACGGGTAACAATATTCTTAATAAAAATATACTTTAATCACAGATTATTAATGTGAGAATGGCCTTTATTATTCTGAGCACGACGCTCTATCACATCTTCTACGAAGTTCAACGGGAGGGTAAAACAAATGTATTTCAAATAATGCCTTACGTTCATTACGAATTAATTCACAGCGCTCCCATAATCGTTATTGTCCTAAATTGCAATTGGACTTCCAGTCAGGTAATATTTTAAATTGTCACGAACATAAGAAATGCAATTGAATCGTATATTTCTCGAATAGGGAATTCATGCTGGTAAATTAATTCACGACATTCGAGTGGAAAAAACGAATTCACCATTGTACGAGGCCGTGAAATCGTTCTCGCTTCAGTTGCATCATCAAAAACTCGAATTCACCGCTGGTGGTTTTTTCCCCCTTAATTCGACACTCTTGCAAACGGTAAGATATAATGTTTTCGATGACTATATCCCGTCGATAAATTGTGCTCGTCATATTGTAATTTTGTCTTTCTTTTCATGTGTTGACCGGAACCATAACTACTTATCTGGTAAGCCTCGTCCAATTTCAACCGAAATTGGAATAATTTTATTTGGATGAAGCGTAAAACTGTAATGGAGAAACATTGATATTGGAAGTACATTTATTTCCGAAATAAATGTAAAGAATATCGTAGTATGAAATAAACATTTATTTAACAAATCAACAGCGTAGAGACTACTCTAGCGTGTGGTCTAGTCTTTTCATGTTGCCTGGTCAATCTTTTCGTTCGTTATCTTTTTTTCCTTCGTCTAATCCTATTTCATTACAGTCGAGATTCCTCGCCACCTTGGCCGCTCTGGCTCGATTATTTCACACAAGACTCGACGCCCATTTTGTTTTTACTGTTATTCTTTATTCGTTATTTTAATATACCGGCCAAAAACTATGGGCTCTGCTACCCACTATGAAGAAACTGCCGCCAAATTTGCCATAGTAGTGGAATTCATTTGTCTAAAATTATCTTCACGAATGTATTCCTCTCTACGGTCGTCAAATTTCTACGAATTTCTTCTTTTTTTTTTCTTTTCGACACTTGCTGTGTGTAATATGTTATTCGTTTCTAGCCTATTCAACGTCGCGACAGATTTTTCATCATTTTAAACATGTTTTTTTTCCATCAAATTCCAATTACCTAATTTTTTTTTCACATACGACACTAAAAGGCACCCGCGTCACAGCGGCCTCGGGGCTAGTTATTCTCCAACGATATATCGATTACACTCATTCCGTTTTTATTAACCGCAATGTTTCTTCTGTGTGTTGTTTTTTTTTCTTTCCTTTTTGCGTTACTGGGCGTATTTGACAAATGTATTTCTATTGATCGAGCTGGTGGGCTATCATATTTCCTAAATCCAGATTCTCCAAATTCATATTCCACACCGACATTTGTTTCCCGAAAGTTACGGTGATTAACTTTGCACATAGTATATTGTGTCGTGAGCAAGGAAAATCGTATTATCTATGTTATTCGTGATACCGGGTGAGCAAAACTACTGAGGAGTCCCTCGTGCAATCATGCATATATATCATTGTCCACATAGACTCTGTAAACAATGTGTGTAGTTCCGGGGAGTGATCCATGGTTTTTCGTACTAGATCATAAAATAAATACATTGAGGAACATCATATAGCCGAACTGATACTCACGAGGTCCAGGCCTCCGAAATGTTTGAAGTTATCTTAAGCATATGATGAAAAACATAGAAAAAATTAACTTCAAAAACTTCGGAGACCTGGACGTCGTGAGTATCAGTTCGGCTATATGACATTTCTCAATGGATTTATTTTACGATGAAGTACAAAAAACCATGGAGCACTCACCGGAAGGACACACATTGTTTACAGAGTCTACGTGGACAATGATATATATTCATGATTGGACGAGGTACTCGGCAGTAGTTGTGCTCACCCGATATACCGAATAACACAAGTAATGCGATTTTCCTTGCTTACGACACAATGTAAGTGCAACTTTAATCACCGTATCTTTCGGTAAACACATGTCCGTTTGGGGAATATGATTTTGGAGATTACGAATTTGGGGAATCTGGTTTTGGGGAATATGATAGCCTACCATCCAGCTGCGACCTTGCAATATCTTGACGAGCGTATTAATTTTTTTTTCGCGAAGCATCATCGGAAAATCATCGAAATATATAGTCTAGATTTCTAGTATTCACACGTGACGCCAATGCTCGTTCGGGTAACAAATCCCGTGTGCGAAGCTGACTTCTTTCCATATTTATAGAATCACATCGTCTAAAAACTTGCTTGCTTGTTTTAATTTATTTTCTTTGTCTTTACAGCTTTATTCACAATAAAGCGCATTCGTCTACACACACGATCGACATCTCTGAAGATGTTTACGAACGAGAGGAATTATCTTTTCTTTTTTTTCTTTAATTGTTCCTAATTCTTCGATACAATATCACTCAATATTTTACAAAGAGACTCCGAAGATTCACGACCTTCGTTCATTTGGTCGTCTTCTTTAATTCATTTTTCATAGATATTTCTTTATGTACAATACAGTGGAACCTCGATCGTACCTCCGCTCGAGCCCCCCCCCCCCACATACACACAATGGCGTTCGAGACTCGACCAACGAGATAGGAACCTGTATCGAGACGCACCAATCACGACTCGAAGCCTTAATCGAGGCTCAACCGTATTTCTAGCGCAATAATAAATCACTGATAAGCGTATGAAATCGCGTGATATATATGTATATATATGAAATAATTCCGGCGAATCTGGAACAACATTTTTTTCGAGCTCTAGATATTAAATTGACATTTCCAACACTCGTATTGTTATCTCCCCGTTCCACGTTTCTATTGGAGAATATTACCGCAGGTTCTCATCGTGGCGATATCACGGACGTTTGAAGATTTACATTTGGAGGTTAGACTACGCTATTTGCAATCATTTACAGCGGTAATATTTTTTTTCGTTACTCAATGAGTATTTCAACTACCGAAAGGCTTGGCAATCATTTTAAAAGGCATATTAGACCATTTGAATGAAATAAACATGACGATATGCAGCCTGAATATTAACAAACATAGAATGTGATCAATAAAACGTCATTTATTCGAGTTACTCATCCGATCATCCGGATAATCAAAGTTGGGAACCTTTGAACCACCACTTTCCATAATCCGTTTCCTCAATGATTTATTTCGCACATATACATATTCTCACGATTTTTATTCTTCCGCAAAAGATTTCAGCCCCGCGCGAAAGAGAGAGCTCGATCGAGCTTTCATTAACGGTGAAAAAATATTGTAATTATATCAGACCGGTGCGCTGGGACGCCGGCATAGGCCCGTGATGATCGAGCGAAGGTCACTTCCACGTTCCCGTGTACGAGAATTACGACGAAGACGCTGGCGCGATGGCGCTGTCCCCTCGTTCCACGGTCAAT
Source organism: Oxytorus armatus (assembly GCA_958009045.1). NCBI lineage: Eukaryota > Metazoa > Arthropoda > Insecta > Hymenoptera > Ichneumonidae > Oxytorus > Oxytorus armatus. Next base: position 11,371,406 of record OY253748.1, on the reverse strand, counting down.
CCTCCTCGTAATCCTCCGACGATTCCGAGGATGATGTTATCAGGGCTGCTGATAGACTCGTTACCTTTGCCGTACCCGGAAAGGTCGTTTGCAGTCGTAACCTCTGTGTATTCCAACACTCGGGCAATGAGTGCGACGCGTTGTTATTGTTAGTTTTTTCGTTTGGGATCGAATCGATCGCGCTACCGAGTTCCATCATCGAACCTCGTCGTCTTGAGCGTCTGGGACTCTCTTCGCAAAAAAAAATACCGGGAAAACACGTTTAACTTGTTGTACGGACGATGAACAACGGAAAATTTCAGTGATTACCCGATCAGGTTTGCGCATATTCCATTATTTCAATAATTTTGCTTTAATTTTATAATACTCGATAGAATTTCGATGGTTTACTAATTCTTTTAACGAACAATTGATTATTTTATATATTACAATTTGTTACAATTCTGATACTGATCGAATCACTGAATTTTTATTCTGACAAAATGTCCGACGAAAGAATTACATTGATGGGTTATCATTATAGCAGGATATTGATGAGGGCGATCCATTAATAACCTTCACTTGGTTTCAAAAACGTGCGGAAGTAATTTTGTTTTTTAGTACAACACCGATTTGATTAGCAAGTGATAGACGTATTTCTTCGATGCAATTTTCACGACGTTATAACGTTGGTAGGCTACCAGATTCCCTAAATTCGTAATCCCAAATTCATATTCCCTAAACCGACATTTGTATCCCGAAAGTTACGGTGATTAACTTTGCACATATATTGTGGCGTGAGCAAGGAAAATCGTATTATGTTAATCCTGACATCGGGTGAGCATAACTACTGCGGAGTACCTCGTGCAATCATGAATATATATCATTGCCCGCGTAGACTCTGTAAACAATCTGCGCACTTCCGGTGAGTGCTTCATGGTTTTTCGTACTGGATCGTAAAATAAATACATTGAGGAACGTCATATAGCCGAACTGATACTGACGAGGTCCAGGTCTCAGAAATTTTTTATGTTAATTTTTTCTATGTTTTACTTCATAAACTTAAATTAACTTCTAATACTTCGGGGACCTGGACCCAGTGAGTAAAAATTCGGCTATATGACGTTGCTTAATGTATTTATTTTACGATCTAGTACGAAAAACCATGGAGCGGTCACCGAAAGTACACACATTATTTGCAGAGTCTATCAGTATCACGAATAACAGATAATACGATTTTCCTTGCTCACGACACAATATATGTGCAAAATTCACCACCGTAACTTTCGGAAAACAAATGCCGGGGAATGTGAATTTGAGGATTACGAATTTGGGGAATTTGGTTTTGGGGAATATGATAGACTGCCATAAAGTTATCGTTGAAGTGAACGATTGCGTGCGAGGAAAAAAAGGCCGATGGAAAAAATGGCGTTCCTGTTGCTCATTTGAATTTTGTTGGCTTTGTTCATGATTTGTTACTTTGTTAGTCGCGTGTTAGGAATGTGTTATGTTGTTAGTGTTTGTTTCAGTTATTTCAATAATAACTTTTTTTCCATCGGCCTTTTTTTCCTCATCTATTATTTCCCCGCTATTTGTTCGACTGCCATTTTTTCCTAGTTACGATCGATCATACATATCGCTGGAATATTTTCTCAAATCCCTCATCATTTTGTCTTATTCCGAGTAAAAACGTAATTGGGAAGTGTTCGTGCCATAATTCGCCACTGGTTCACGGTATTCAGTTCGTAATCCAATTGAATACCGTGAATCAGTGGCGAACTATTAACCAGATTCAGTGAACCGCGAGAAAGTTAGGCTGTAAACTCCGACGTTACGTCGACTCTTTTTGTTTCAGGCAATTCCAACCAGCGATTTACGGCCGCGCATCTTGGCCATCATTTGCAGGTAAGATCGTAAAAGATACCTCCATGCACTTCTAGGCAACTTCTAGGCACCAAAATTTAGGGCGGGGGTCGAAATAGCAAAGGACCTAAAAGTCGAACGATCGAAATAGCGAAAATCCAAAAAGTCGTACGATCAAATAAGGCACACCAAAAAGTCGAATACCAATGGACGCGTACCAATGGGTTGTTCGAACGCTCTAATTGGTATTCAACTTTTTGCTCTTTCGCTATTTCGACCGTTCGGCCTTTTCTTTTTTCCTATTTATTTCGGCAGTACAATTTTTCCGATTTTTGCTATTCCGGCCTTTTTGGTCGTTCGCTATTTCCACCGTTCGTTCTTTTCGTATTTTCTATTTCGAATTTACAATTTAGAGTTTTTGTTCTTGGTGTTCTACTATTTCGGTCCCCACCCAAAATTTAACGGAACCTTTACACTCGCGACGTACGGTTAAACCAGTTGGAACTTTGGCGGCCATTATAATTTCTTTCGATCGGACATTTTTATCAAGATATACGACGTGAAATCTATATCTAATATCGGTCTACCTAGCATATCAGTCCTAAGGCGGTCTACCTAATTTTCTAGCTGGTGACACGATACTCTCGGGCCTCATGGCCGTATACTCGTCGCTCTCGTCCGGATCCTCGAGTGTATCCGGTACTTCCGGCGTGGCTATGCTGTCTCGACGAAAGAGACCGATTACCGATTGAAATTTCGGTTGTTCGATACCACCTAGAAAAGTCGCCGATGGCGAATTATATGCGAGATATTCTTTGTTCGAGCACCATGCCGGAAACTCGTTTTGCTTCACTGGTCTTGCTGTATCGTAGTCGTCCTCCCGCTTCCACGGAAGTACCGTTTCCGTTGCGGTTGGTGTAGTTACCCTGAAGCTGTCGCCTTTGGTAATAATACGAAGAATCAATCGAGTGATACTTTTTCTACCACCAAACGATCGATACAATGGTTAACGAATTCTTTAATTAGCGATTCATTGATGAATCGATTGATCGATAAGAAGTTTTTTGTAAGAACTAGTGTTCCTCTAGTTTCCTCTGCACCGTTTGATACATAAGACCTTGAAATACTTTCACGAATGTTACAGATTTTTTGAGAAAACTTACTTCGATAAGCTTGAAGCTTGGTGACAAAACGGTATGCAAAAATTGTTACTTCATTGTTCATAACTTTAAATAAGTCGATAAGGATAGCAAAATTTTCTACTTTATGAAAATAACAGTATTGATATCGTATTTTTCGTAAAATCCTTCGGATATACGGAATATCGAAAACTTTTTTCGATATTGCAACTTTACTGTAATGTCGCGTCATCCGTACTCGGAGGGGGTTAATTAATCATATTAATTAAATTACCTTCCTCCCCTCGATGCTTCCGCGCACCACCTCCACCGGTGTCTTCGTCGTCGTCATAGTCATCACCGTCGTTTCCGTTATCCGTGTGAGAACCCTCGCCATAGGGATTCGAATCTATTGGCATTAGAAAAAAAAATTATTCAACCACATCGATCGAGAAATTAACTGATGACATCCGTAACGATCTTTGTGTTATTAAATTTAAACGATGAGTAGTCAATTTGGGTGGGGGTCAAATGTCGGAACGACCAATATTTCGAACGGTGGATATTTTGAAATTGCAACAATTAGTTATATAAAAAACGAGGATGAAGTTATTCGGAAATTTAGCTTTTGGACGGATGACCAAATCGAATAACTGTTATTAAGAAAGGTTATCAATTCAAAGGTCATTTATTCGAGAATATGTGTTTGAACAGTCCGTGTACTTTGAAAGTACAAAAAATAGATTTGAACGATGTAGAATGTTAGTATTTCCGAAATAAAAAATAGCGAGTAGTTAATAGTCATAACACCCAATATACCAAAAAGAAATATGCTGAGCATACAAATTTTGAATGTGTAAAACTTGGACGCGCAAATAATCGCTGGATCGAAATATCGAACAGGGCGGGGTTGAAATTTCAAACTGTGAAAGCTCCGACGGTGCAAAACTTCGAATTTCAATATTGCGAACTACAGGTCTCCGTATAGTTTATTCCGACGAATGTGTACATAATTGGCTGTAAGTAACATCGAACGGTATGAATAGCGATACAAAAATGATACATATTTAATATCATATAGTAAATGATTTTTGATAAAATAATTTATCCAACGGTCGGTAGTACTATTTGAAAAATTCCGAAAATCTGATGTTTAGATATTCACAAAACTCCGAAAATTAGATTAACGAACAACAAACTATCGGAAAGTTCAAGCGTAATAAAATTGTAGAAAAGATTTGTCAGATTGACGAAGATTTCGGACTCCAAAAATAACAGGCTTAACGATGCAGCATTCCGAAAGTTAAGGTTTAAAAGGGTCAAGATTCCGAAAATTTCTAATTCGACCGTTTAGATCGCCGCGCCGCTAGTGTTACGTCTATGGACTTTTTTCACGAACGAATGGAGTCGAATTCCTTCGGAGTTTTGCTCTTTCGGGGTTTTGATCTGTCGGATTTATACACTACCATGTCTTAACCCTTCTGAACCTTTTCCCGCATAAAACTTAATCGTTCGGGAACTCGGTTTTCCAAAACCACAACTTTTCGGAACTCTACGCTTTCTAATTATGAAAATAAGATTTTTTTATGTAGTTGGGTTTTGATGTTCAGTACGTTTTCAGTCGGTCCCGTAATTTTTCTGGTCATTCGACTTGTTGGTCCCTCGCTATTTTGACTATCCAAGTTTTCGGATCTTTCACTTTGCTAAACTCTAAATTGTAAACTTTCTCAATATGGGTAAATCTGAAATTCGTACACCCAACTTATCAAGTGGTCGATTCCATTTTCATCGATTCCATATATCGTGCCGCACAATTTTGCGTATCCTCATATTTTTTTCGATATAAATCTATCTCAATGTTTTTGTCGTCTCACCATTTTTTTACTGAATTCAAGACTATCTTAAGATGAGCCTTTCTATAGTTGAATGTTCGTTGATTTTGAAACTCGAGATTTTAGCCGTTTCAAATACTGGTCATTCTAATATTCGACCTCCACCCATCAATTTATGAAACTTTGCATCGTCATTTTTAATTCTCTATTATTTCATAATAGACATAACTTAATGATAATAAAAATATCCATTAAAACAATGTTACCGCAACATTATTGTTTAATGCAATTATTTCATAGCAGGAAGGCAAAAAAAAATGAATATTTACCGGAAGCTCGCGCGGTAAAAGTGATTGCGGAGTCCCAATCCTCTTTACTCGATGGCTTTGAATTATCATCGTCGTTCTCAGTCTCATAGAGAATGCCATTCATGTAGTCTGAAAATTATTCATATCAAACGGATCGTACGTTACTGGATCGTCCTTTTTTTTCGTTCAGTCTCCTCACCACGACGCTGTTACAGACCTTGTGAGAAGAGTTTTGTCGAACCATTTTGTTGCTGCAACTCGGGAAAGCTCACGTGATTCTGCTTACTACCATCCTGGAAAACATAAATTACGAGAAAAATGTATCCTATTATTTCTTGAATCCGTTGATAAAGTATAAAATTACTTCAATGCCAATGACTTTTATTTTATGAAAATATGCGAATAATATATTGTAAAAGGTGCTAATTGAAACTGGCACATCGCTTCCTCGTCGTGTTCGAAAATTTACAAATTTCCCTCTACAACTAAGTAGCTCTCTTCATTTTTATTTCTTCATAGAAGAAGCTACGTGAATATTCCTCGTTAGTATATCGATAGTGTGCTTTGCTTGAGTTCCAAGCTCGGAATAGTTTTTGGAAATTAAAAAACTTTATCAAATCTTATCATTTAGTCGAATCTCTCACCGAATTTGATCTCAAACATTCTGTAATGTCAATTTCTTTGTGCAAAAAATTACACATCGACGGCACGAAGTTTATTCAACTCGAATAAATGTTTCGACAAATATTCGTTAATTCGTAAAATCGACGGCACGAAGTTTATCCCACTCGAATAAACTTCGTGCCGTCGATTTTACGAATTAACGAATATTTGTTGAAAAATTTTTAATTTCATAACATTCGAGCTTCTTTATCGATTATCGTCAAATTCAATACCCAAATATCCTTGATTACTGGCCTATTCGCGTGGAAAGTTTTGGCTCGATGATTCAAAATATACGGAAGTTAGACGTTCGTGGATGTTTTTTGGAAAATTCAAACTCCTATAAAATCCGAAATCGTCAAGTAGGAGAGAGCGGGACTCATTGTGCCACGGGGTTCTGTATGACAGCGTGACTTTTTAATATTGTTTTTCACTCAAATAGTCGACTCTGGTATCGGAACGTTTATTTTCGATAGAAAATCACGTCTATCCAGAAATCTTGTGTAAATAACGTTTTATCATTCTATTATAAATTTGTATACTCCGAACTTTGGACATTGAACCGAAGGTGATATTTCGAAAGAACAAACTAACGTATTGAGAAATATGTTGAAGCTAGTTCACTTTCGCGAGTATCTGAAATCGCTGAGGAAACACATGTCAATTACCGGGCCCGCTCGCGAAACTGCAACCGCATCATTTCGATACTGTAACACGCAACCTTATTCTTCAGTCTTAATTGATTCATCAAGTTGAGCGGTCGGCCAATAATTAAAACTGACGAACGATTTGAATTATTTCTCATTCGGAAACTGTAAAAAACTTAAAACATCTTGTTTGAATAAATTCTTACCTAATTCGTAACTCCCGACTTAAATTCTTATTCTTTATTGGCAAAAGTCCCGAAATATAATCTCGTATTGGCTAAATATCCAATTTCCCAATACAACAATATAGCAGATATTCTGGTTCTGTTTCAGGTGGCCCCACAATAGAAACGCGCTATGAGACACGACGTCGGCTGAGATCGAACCTAAACATTAATATACGTACGTACCGAAACGTGTAATTGTTCGAGAACTGAAATTTTTATCGTAAATCTTAAAAATGTACAGTGGGGTGCGTGTGTGACGTGATGTGAAAGAATGATGGGGTATGTTGCGACACAATAGAGATTATTACCTATGACGACATGAAAAAACTTGCTATTGTGTTTTTATTTCCCGGTCTCAAGAATAAGCCACGCGGTGCAATGAACGGACATGGTGCTCCGAGTGTAGGGTTATTTAGTGCTGGTAAAAAAATATAATTAAACGACGATTGGCTTTGAGTTTCACGAGAATTGGTGAAACGATTTCGACTATGAAATTTTTTATTTTTAAAAGATCTGGGATTGACAATAGGCGGAGAAAAACACTGCCATAAGTTCAAACCCGCAAATTGCTTCCTCGAATTTCCACACGATGCTGAAAGCTTCCTTGATGAGGAAGCGAAAATTGAGGAAGATAGCGAAAAACGTTTTGCAATTTACAATTTTCAACCTGCAGCTTGTTTGTTACGCAAACAGTTACCTTGAGTAATTTTTTGCTGCGCTTGTGACGATGCTTGTGCTCGCCCATCATTCGTCTTATGTTCATGTGCATCTTGTAATTGACCTGAGTCGATAGATCACGATCGTTGACGGCGTGACGACTGTAGCTGAGACGGCGGTGCTGCAAAGCATAAGTCTGGCCGAATACGTTTAGAACCACGGTGATGAGACTGGAGAGTCTGTCTCCGTGCTCGACAAATTTTTATTTTTTATAAGACAACGAATTAAAATAAACGAAAAAATAAACAATACTCGTTGGGAATTGTTTTTAATTTTTCTTTTTGTTTTATGGTAACGCATCATGGAAATATGGAAAAATAATCGTAAAACGTAATTTTGTTTTCTTCAGCCTCGGGGAAATTGTAATGCTTACCCGCTTGTAAGGCTTGCAGAGTTCCTCCGCGAGAAGATGATGTATCTTTGCATCCGTGAGATCCTTTCTCGAAGGATTATATTCTAATTCTTGAAGATCAATGTTCCAACCTGGCTCGAATTGACTGCAACTTGGACTTTAAAGATTTTTCGGTTTTCGTAATATTTTTTTTACCAACAATGTGCCATATTCGTTACTTCGTTTAATTTTTTGGTTGTTTTGTTTTTTTTAATTATACATTTACTAATTTTCACCTGGAATTAAATTGGCCGGTGTTGCTGTAATTGCGGAATATCGCGGACATGCTCTCGGTACCGCTGATATTACCAATTGTCGAGGCGTTTCTTCTTATGTAATCGAGGGCGTCCTTCATTGCGAGCTTTGAATATGTCTCCAGGATTTTTGGCTCGGCGCCGCAATGATTTCTCACCAGGTAAGGACGAATAAATTTGTTATCGAATCTCTTGAATCTGGATTATGTAAAATTTCGTAAGATTGTCATATATCAAGCTCGTTAGATTTTTATAATTATTTTAGAATTGTTTGTTCTTTTCTTTTTCAATTAATAATTTTGTATAATCCAGCATATCGGATTTTCAATGATAACGTTAAAATGGTTAAACTCACTTATCCCTGACGTGATAATTTCCATGTTTTCCGAGTATGTCTTCAATTCCAGCCATGACGTGGTCCATTATCTGTCAAGAAACAAACCCAAACAATTGACATATTTACCAACCGTGACGCCATTTTATTTTCACTACGAAAAAATTACCTAATCGCGACGGGTTGGTTAAAGGAGAACACCACTGTGACCCCCTGTTTTTTTTCACATTTTTCAAGAATTTTTTTTTGTGGGAAAAAAAAGAGATATTCGACAAATTTTTTTGGGTTTTGTTCCTTGTTGATTAATGTATCAAAAAACATTTTTTTCACATTTTTCACGCCGAATGGTGGCGCTGGGGAAGCTCTCGCGTCAGGTGTTGTCATTTCCGCGGCACGCAGCAGAACTCTCTTCAACGTCGATCTGAAAAAAAATACCGAGTGTTTTCGTTAATAATATGATATTTTGAAGAGAAGTACACAGGGATTTGGAACAATATTTTTTTTAAAACAATATATTTCCAAATCCCTGTGTACTTCTCTTCAAAATATCATATTATTAACGAAAACACTCGGTATTTTTTTTCTATATATTAATATGAATATTTAATATGATATTTTGAAGAGAAGTACACAGGGATTTGGAAAAATATTGTTTTAAAAAAAATAGGCACGCCTTTGAAATTAACTTTAATTTCAAAGGCGTGCCTATTTTTTTTAAAACAATATATTTCCAAATCCCTGTGTACTTCTCTTCAAAATATCATATTATTAACGAAAACACTCGGTATTTTTTTTCAGATCGACGTTGAAGAGAGTTCTGCTGCGTGCCACGGAAATGACAGCACCTGACGCGAGAGCTTCCCCAGCGCCACCATGCGGCGTGAAAAATGTGAAATTTTTTTTTTATACATTAATAAACAAGGAACAAAACCCAACAAAATTTTTCGAATATCTCTTTTTTTTCCCACAAAAAAAAATTCTTGAAAAATGTAAAAAAAAACAGGGGGTCACAGTGGTGTTCTCCCTTAAAGCAAATTGCACATACGACAAAACAACAGGTTTCAACATAAAAATTCAGCCGAATGAATAAAAATTCTCACCCTCTCGTGAATTCTTTCGTTCATCGTGGGTTTTCTTCTCTCGGCTCTCTTGACATTCAAAATCTTTACCAATGGCTTGATGGTGATTCCCTAAAGAAGAAACAAAGAAAGGAAAAATTTGATAACATCTCGTATCTTCATAAAACATTAATCCGTATATCTCGCTCTCGATTTGTCTTTTTGTCTCCTATGTGGGGAGAACCAGAATACGATCAAACTTTCTTCCTTTCTTGCGCTCACTCGAACGGCATGAGAACAAATTATTGGGCTACGTCACTCCTCGAATCGATCTACCTTTCGCGGGTTCATTTTCAAGGCGAAGCGGCATAATCGACGAGCCAACTTCGACGTTTTATGAGCTTCCACAGCCGTGCCCTTTTTTTCAACACTACAGCTGGGAGAATTGTATAGAGCACCAATCCCGATGAATTAGGAAGAGGTTGATCGACCCGAGTTTGACCATCCTTAATGATCAATAAGTGGGCGTATTGTCGTTTAGTTTTATTACAACGATGTATCCAAGATTGATTGGTGATGGATTTTGAAAAATATAATCGAAAAAGTTATCATTATTATTATTATACAATCTGAAGAATGGCAGTGGTCACGATGATAGCTAAAGTGATGACTAAGAATTTAAAGTTGTCAATAGATTCTCTCGAAGAATAAATAAAAAATTACAATAGAGATGCGTCGATCGACCTTAAGGCAAAAATACACATCTTGTTATAGTGAGCAACGAAAAATAAAATAAACGTTCGTTTTACACAGATCGACTGCTAAGAGTCGAAAAGGCGTAACCCTCGTAATTTGACAGGTACAATAATGCGGTATAAGGTCTGTTCAACAAGAAAGCAACCGTCGTCATTTGGTATGGAATCACCGCAGCGCCATCTGTCCATATTCGGTTGAATCTTTGTTTCGTGCTCTTTTGCGCAATATATAGTTTGCCGGTACATTATGTTGTCGATATTAGTGAATTCGTTATCTTCACGAGAAGATAACGAACCCACTAATATCAACAAAGTAATGTGCCGGCAAACCATATTGTGCCGGGCATTGGTTATAGTCACGAGAAGATAACAAATTCACTAATATCAACAACATAATGTGCCAGCAAACTATATATTGCGCAAAACAGCAGGAAAAAAATATTCAAACGAATAAGGGCAGATGACGCTGCGGTGGCTCCGTGCCAAATGACGATCGTGATTTGAGTATCTTTACGATGAATAGAAAAAATTCCTGAAGCGATACAAAGCCGTGTTTTTAGTAAATTATGCGAAAGGACCGAAACCGACGTTTAAAGCGTCTGCAAAATATGGTATATGCGACAGTCAGAGGCATTCGCTAAAACGGGGGTAAAGCGATATTTGGATGTTGGAAATGTAGACGACTTGCGTCTTTTTCAAGACAAGACAGGCCTTTCGCTGCGCTGTGCCCAAATGAAAGTCCGCAAAAAAGGAATTCAAATCTCTGTAAATACGATTCGAAGCCGCATGAAAAAACCTCTATTGTCAGAAAAGCACGTGGAAAAACGATTCGCGTGGACAAAGAAAAATTTGGTTAAAGATTGGGAGAATGTTATCTTTACGGACGAGTCTTCTTTCTGAGTATGGTCTTCCTTATTAAAAGCGTAGTCAATGAAGAGTAATAGGATTCTTCGGCGCACAATAAAACACCCTGCAAAAAAGCATGTTGGGGATGTTTGCTTTTGTAAACGCAGTTTTGCGGTTGCCTCTTTCTCTTTACGGACAATTCAAACAATTTTTCGGTGCTGACAAAGCAAGTTGGGTGGGGGCGGAGTTGAAATCTCGAACTGTAAAAGCTCCAAAGGTGTAAAACTTCGAATTTATGTACGAGGATCCTAAAAGTTTTGGAAATTCTAAAATCCAATATTTTCAAAACGGCCATGTCATTGCCAGAAATAATTATACAAGGATTAAATGACAAGAATAATTACGGAACCGACTGAAAACGTACCGAACATCAAAACCCAACTACATAAAAAATCCTTATTTTCATAATTATAAAGCGTAGAGTTCCAGAAAATTGTGGTTTTGGGAAACCGAGTTCCCGAACGATTAACTTTTATACAGGAAAAAGTTCAGAAAAAAAGAATATCGAAGTGTAATATATTATAATTCGTATGTCCAGAAAGGTTAAAGACATGGTAGTGTATAAATCCGACAGAGCAAAACTCCGAAAGGATTCGACTCCGGTCGCTCATGAAAAGGGACCATAGACATAACACCAGCGGCGCTGCCATCTAAACGTTCGAATTGAAAATTTTCGGAATCTTGACCCTTCTAAGCTTTAATTTTATATAAACGATAAATATCGATGATAACGCTGGTAACTTGTCGATAGTTTGTCGTTCGTTAATCTAATTTTTGAAACTTTGTAGATCTCTAAATATCAGACGTTCGGAATTTTTCAAACAATACTGCTGGCCGTTCGATAAATCGTTTTGTCTTCCGCCTAATGTTACCAAAAAGTATTTACTATATGATATTAAATGCGTATCATTATTTTTATCGCTATTCATACCGTTCGATGTTATTTACAGTCAATAATGTACACTTTCGTCGGAATAAACTATACGGAGACTTGTGGGTTCGTAATATTGAAATTCGGAGTTTTACACCATCGGAGCTTTCACAGTTCGGACTTTCAATCCCGCTCCGATAGGTGCTACGAGAAGACAATGACCCTGAACATCGAACAAAATAACGTCATAACGATGAAATTGCCAGCAATTTCTTCGGATGCTAATCCAATTGAAGATGTGTGGCCGTACGTGAAAATGAAGCTCAAAGGAAAGCCAGTGTACACGGTCGAGCAGAAAATCTCGTCGAAATAATGGGAAAAATGTGACAAGCTATTAGCACTAATGGTGATCGGACGAGATATTAGGTAAATGCGCAATAACTAATAATATGTAGTTTAATAAAAATAAAAAATATTATCTAACTGTTTATATTTTCCAGATAATGACGGTCTTTTTCTTCTTAAACAGACCTTACGCTCTTCCCAATCTTGATACGTTTATGTTCTATTGAGAAAGGCATCAGATTCTCGCAAGACGCAATGATTATCACCTGAATAAATACTGTGAAGTATATGACCGCTATGGTTGTCGTGACGAACATCGGTTGAAGGGGCACGTGTTTCGGATCGATCAGTAGGACCAAAGCAAATGCGACAGCTCCTCGTAAACCCCCGTAAGACATTACGAATTTTTCCACTTTGTCGAGCTTGTGAAGACGAAATCGATTTGCAAGAGCGGTGAGGACCATTACCCCTGTGAACGTTCACGATCGTTCATAATGATCATCATCGTTATACACGGCGATTCATTTATTATTTAACTGTTATACTGCAAGTCGTGAGTGAGCAAACGAATCGAGATACGCCCGATTTTTGGGGGGTAACATCGTTTTTTGGACATTTTCATTTCGAAAACGTCAATAATGCCGAAAAACTGATTCTCACCCCCCAATTATCGTAAAAAAAAACTCTGTATAGTCAAGCTATTCAACGATAATCGAAGATTCGAAAAGTTTCCTCTCTTTAATGCGCTGAAAAAAGTACATTTTCTTACCGAGTATTCGATAGATGGAACAACACACTATAGTCATCACGACGAACCATGTGTTCCAATCGTGATGATTGTTCACGGTTGCGACCCCCAGGAACATAAATATAATCGTTTCGGAACTGCTCGATAACATTTTCATGGTATATTTAACGGTCGTGTGAGACTTGTGAGATATATTGGCTTCCACGTAATTCTTCATCGTGATTCCACAAAATGTGATTCTGGCAAACAAGAACATGATAAATACGTAGAAATTTTTTAAATGCATGAAAAAAAAAGGCATTCATCTAAAATAAATGATCGATTTTTAAAAATCATTTATTCGAATAGAAAATTAGAAATACTTTCGATCAATCGTATGTTCTCGATCGTTGAATAGAGAAAAAAAATTCAAAGTTTAAACAACCAATTGATCGAGTAATTGCGATTGTAATTTTTTTGGTAATCATAAAACACTCTATCTGATTGTTGATTAAATATTTAAATATTGTACGGTGTTAAATCTGACGTTGTAGTGATTTTTCAAGCTCGGCCATATTATCAGACAGCACGAGTGGAGGACGGCGTCACTTGTTATCGACCCCACATAACTTTACCGCACGTACGTAATATCATGTATATTCGACAAACACAATGCATGCATATGAATATTAAGCTTTGTACACGTATATAAATCAAAAGACTTACGCCAGTATCCCGGACATGTGAAATATTTCGGCATTGAGATAAGCGAGATAGGCCATTACGAATATGAAGATCGGCTCTATTACGCGAACTTCATTCGTGAATCTCGTTACGAAACCAGTTGCCAAGCCCCAGAAAACACCAATTATCGTACCACCGATTGCAACGACGATAAACGAGGCGAAACCCGACAATATTTCGGTATAAGTTATTCTGGACGGTCCCATCTCGCTGTAAGTCTCGAACATGTGGTACAGCACCTGTAAACCATTTGTGCTTTATAAACTCTCGCTCAATTCCGTCCAACAACTCTCCAGCTGCTTATTTATCATTGTGTTATCGAACCGAAAAGCAATCTATAATAGAGCTCGAAACTCTCGGAATAATGGAGTCGTGTGGTGAACGAGTCATTGATCGAACACGACACATTTACAATTCGACGGAAATAAGTTTTATTTTTACTACATGTGCAACACCGTTATATAAAGCCGAAAGTTATTATTTTAATAACTTATTGTAATAAATCAATCTTGTAACGATCTTTGGATCACTAAAAATTAGGGATTTTTGCGTAAAAATAGAACCGTTTTTATTACATTCCCTAAAAAAAATTTAATATTTATATCGGCAATGCCTACGATCACTATTTATGAAAGTCTCCAATTCAAGAATGTGATTATGGTTTTCTGTTTTTTTCCACGTATGAATTATTTTCTGCTATTCTTAATTTGCTTTGAAAAAGAAACGATTATAAGAGTTCTTCGTATGAGTGTTAGGAACCCTACAAAAAATGTCATAATGCACCAATGTCTTGCTAAAAAGAAATAGAGTTGGGAAGCTTCGAATCAATCAAGCACCGAAAGACACGGTTTTACACTAATTCTCCTTCCGCATAGACTTTCTTTTCGTGGAAAAAAAATGTTGAGCTAAACGTTGAGCTAGTGTGGAATTGACTCGAAAAATTCAACTTTTGTATCTCGACAACGACTTGACCGATTTCTTGCAAACCTCGCACGGATTAGGGGCATCGAATCTCCATTGTTTCCTGTAATTTTCGTTGGTTCCAGATTTTACGCCGTTTTGAAATTTTTCGATAATTTTCAAAACTTTCTGCATAAAAGGATTAGGGAACGAGGATTTTTGTTTTCCGATTTGGCAAGAATCGTTGCAGGAAATCGGATTTTATAAAATTTTGAATTTCTTCGAAAAACATTTGAGACTGATGTAATTTGCAAGAGTTTTGAGATCTGGGGTTAATTCTTCTCTCGTGAAAAAGAGTATCATTAGAGGATGGTATTGGTTTTGGCAAGAATCGGCGAAAAGGTTGATATATTATTACATGTTTACTTCAATTTTTATATTTTATAAGAAATTGTATGTCTGTTTCAGTTTGTTGCCGTTCAGGAGTACCCGTGCAAAAATTGTCGTAGGGATCCAGCTGGATCCCCGTGATTATCCCTACTCTCTGGTAAGGATTCGACTAAATATCGGATGGGATCCCAATGCGGAAACGTCACGCTTGTAAATTGGATCCGGATAGGGACTCCCGACTGGACTCCGGACTGTATCCAGGCCAGATCCTATAGGAGTCTAAAAGAATTGTATGGGATCTGACGAAATCCTTACTTGATTTCACAGAGTCATCAAATTTATTATGATTGCTTGATCTGCAATATTAGTGTTTCCATAATGTATATTCTGACATTAGTACGTCCCTTCCCGTTTGTTCGGCGACAAAATAAAATATGAAAAAATAGAAACTCGAAATTCGGCAAATGAATTGACAATATTAAAAAAATTTCACTATCCACTGTGAGTATATATCACTTAAACCCCGAAGTCGGTATTCAGTTACTCAGTGTCAATGTGAGCGAGCACTGCGATTTATATGACCCGCGAGCTGTCGATCACAGACGCGAAAACCTCACGACGCTCGCCACCTAGCGGTAGATTTGGATCTTCTTTATACTAGCTACATCGCGAAATTTATCTACTTGTTACATTATGATGAAATATACACAATCGAACCACACATATTTCGTACAAAAACTGGCGTATATAAGCGCGAACCCCACACTCGAATAACGTACCGAAGCTGTAAACACGAGAGCCACTTGTCGCGTATAAGGTATCCCTCCAAAAACACCAATAATGGAGTACAAAAATTGGAGACAAGTACATTTGCAACACTATAGTAATTGTACCTACCTTTTCAAAAAGTTGTGAAATGAATTAATAATATCCAAAGCACGTGTTGTCAAGTAGATACAGTTTCTTAATGAAACATCGTGACATTTTTATGCATACACTGATTATTTATTTAGGTTAGCAGTCGAAATTCAAAACTATCAAAACATATTCGATGTATGAAATGTAAACAAAATCAAAAGAATACAAAATGTAAACAAATTTTTTTTAACGTATACAGAATGAAAAAATAAAGAGTACTTATCGAGTTTGCTTTTTCCGACAATCTATATAATATTAAAATCATTTTATAGTATGTAAATAAAGGACGACACACTCTCAATTTAATGATATGAGCAGTGAAAGAACCAAACTCAACAAATACTCTTTATTTTTTCATTCTGTATACGTTAAAAAAAATTTGTTTACATTTTTTATTCTTTTGATTTTGTTTACATTTTATACATCGAATATGTTTTGATGGTTTTGAATTTCGACTGCTAATCTGAATAAATAATCAGTGTATGTATAAAAAAGTCACGATGTTTCATTAAGAAACTGTATGTACTTGGCAACACGTGCTTTGGATATTATTAATTTATTTCACAACTTTTTGAAAAAGTAGGTACAATTAATATAGTGTTGTAAATGTACTTGTCTCCAATTTTTGTACACCATTATTGGTGTTTTTGGAGGGATTTGTTGACTTTTCGCAAAGTGTTTTTAGTTTGTTCAACAATCCAGTCATAGAGTCCGAAGACATCGTTGTTTCGAGATTTTTTTAAATAAAACGAATGTTTAGCGAGTCACCACACATCAGCTCGGCATAGCCATATACGATGCGACGATAAATATATATATATATATATATATATATATACTAGGGGGGCTTAGCCCCCCTGCGCGCCAACCCCCGCCCACCGAGGGGGCTATTCCATTCTTTTCAACGAAACTTGCACTTGCGCACTTGCATCAGCAATTTAGCTCATGATTTTTTAATAATGAAAGTAGGTCCTAATAAACAGGGTTCCCCAAAGTTTCAGCCCAATCGAAGCAAATTTGGCTTCAGGAGAATTTTTTGAAATTAAAACAAAAGGCAATTTTTGACGATTTTCAAAACTTTATTTCTCAGAGTCTATTTAACCGATTGACCTCGCAATCAGTTAAACACACCACAAAACATTTACTGAATTGATACCTTGATGCGCATCCACAGCGGTAGCATGTTAAATATTTTGATGATTCAATATTTTTCTTCTTCTTAATAACTAACAAATAATTCATTATATACATGCACTGTTATTCACAAAATGTCGTTCGTTTGAGTGTATTATCCCCGTATAACCTTAAACACATAAAAAATAATGGTGAATGGATTGCTTGTTTGGTATAATACGATTTTCGGGTTCTTGGAAAATTTATAACTCGCATCCTAGCTTGATTCCAGAGTTGAAATTTTCGCGGCCTTTTAAGGATATAATAAAGAAACTTTCCTGAAAATTTCAAGCAATTTGAACTTTAAAGAAAAAAGTTAAAGCATTTTGAAAATAGCTATTAGAAAAGCGATTAACTTTAAGCGGTCATACCTCGAAGTGCAATTATTAGATACTTAAAATTTTTGTTAGATTGAAAACTTTGATTCAAGCCAAAGAAAATAAGTCCATACAGAATTTTTAATCACAAAATTTGTACAAATAGCAGCACTTTAAAGATAGGTCAAATTTTATGAAATTAACGGATCAGTTAAACTCTCCTCCCGAAAGGGTGAATACGATCTAAGCTCCGTTATATTTTTTTTCGAAAAGTATAGGGTTCAACGAAAGAAAACCCAACCAAATAGAGGTCAGTCGGTTAAATAGACTGTAAGAAAAAAATGTTAGAAAATTGTTAAAAAATGGCTTTTGTTTTATTTTCAAAAAATTCTCCTGAAGTCAAATTTGCTTCGATGGGGCTGGTATTTTGGGGAACCGAGTTTTTAGAACCTACTTTCATATGAAAAATCATGAGGTATATCATAAGTGCACAAAGTTTCGTTGAAAAGTAATGGATCTGCCCATATATATATATATATATATATCCAGTCTATATAGTCGCATCGTATATGTATTGTATATATACATATATATCATCATACGTCATATCAGATCAGCATAGCCTTATACACGTCGCGACGATATAGACTGAATATATATATTAGGGTGGTCCTTATTTTGGGCACTTTCGATTTTTTTTTCACGATGGTCATACATTGGTTCTACATGAATAAAAAAAAAATCGTGCTAAATTTTAGCTTTCTATCTCAATTTTAACCCGTGCCCCCCACCCCCCGCGGTCGGAGTTTTAAACGGAAAATACGTGTATTTTCCACAATCAACTGCTGTTCTTATTTTTTTATCTAGTAGGAGTTGATATAAAAAATTGACCGATGGCCGAAATTCGCTTTGTAGTATAAGGTGTAGTTGCTGTTATATATTAGTTTTTTTTGTTCACAGCCAAAGGGGCCAACGTTCACTTGGCCTTTTTTTAACTTAGATTCAATTAATTCAAGAATATCGGTTCATAACCCATTTTTACACATAGTTTTTTCAAATTTTGTTTTTCGTATGTAAAAGTTTTCGACTTATGACTTTCATTAACCCTGAATTGAAGTCCAAAAAAGTGCCAACAATCAAAGGTAACGCCATCTGTAGCTCCAACTGATCGAGTTCGAATAAATACTTCTTATTGGACAGTTAGCTTAATCAAATTTGGTGTTCGGAATTCGGCCGGACAGTACTCGGCAATCTTCGCTTCACGATCACGAGTCTTCCTCTCACACACAGAGAATTTTGAGTTCAGCTGCGCGTCCGCAGCTGAACTCAAAATTTACAAGTAGTAAATGACTATGCTGAAAGATCGATCAAGTCAACGGAAGATTTTAGTGGTCGATTTACCAAAAATGAAAATTAACAGCAGTTTGTATTACAAGTGGTGAATGATCATCGACGAAAATATCCTAATTTGTTAAGGAGAACAAATTTGAAATAATGAATGTACCTTATACTTATCAGTTGTAAATTTTTGTACTTCGCTTAAAAATACATCAATAGATATTTTGTTGACAAAAAAAATTGTTGTATCCATAATTATTAGCCTCGAAAATGATGAATACTCAAATAAAAAAACTGAAACTTAAAACTAATAAATTGCGAGTGAATTTTGTTCCTTCTTATTTCTTCTTATATTTTCTTATTTCTTGTTATTTAATTCGAATTCGCGTAAGCTATTTCAGTAAAATTTGGGAACAAAAAACAACTAATATGCAACAGCGATTACACCTTATAGTATAAGGAAAGTTTATCCTAACTTTCAATTTTTTATATCAACTCCTGCCATGTCAAAAGAATATACAAGCAAATGACTGTGGACAATACATGTATTGTCCGTTTAAAACTCCGACCGTTGGGGGGCACGGGCTAAAATTAAGATGGAAAGCTAAAATTGGCATGAATTTTTTTTTATTCATGTAGGACCAATGCATGACTATCGTGAAAAAAATTTCGAAAGTACCCCAAATAAGGACCACCCTAATATATATATATATATATATATTAAGAGTCGCGGTAGCAACTCAAAATACATGTGCATATATATATATATGTATATATATATATAATATAGATATAATACATATGGTCTGAAGTACGACGCATCGCCATTGGTTAAGCCGAATAGCGAGTGCGAAAAACATCGAAATCGTCGATGTTTTTTCACGAATTTTATGATGAGAAAAAACGCGATACTATTGATATGCCTATAGCTATAGCATGCGCTGGGGTCTCAATCGAAAGAGAAAAAATAAATAAAAAATACTGGAATAGCTAATATTTATCAAGATGTTATAATTCATTAATATGAGAAAAATAATTTTTTTTATATAGATATATTACTGTGTATAAGCTCGTTGCGTCGAGTAGAGAGTCTTGGGTGCTTCTCGTCGTCGTGTCGGTATGGTAGGGTCGGTATAGGAGGAAATGTACTTGTCTCGAGTCGCTACCGCGACTCTTAATCATACCTTTTCACGTAGCATATATGTATAGCTAACTGGGATACAACCCGGGATCCAGCTGGAATCCTAGAAGGAAATTCTTTGTTGAAATCTCGAAAAATTATCGATTGATATTTTACGGGAAAATGATATCGACGCTGCTTACGAAAACTAGCGTGTTTCAGATTTCTTACGAAAACTAACACGTTTCGAATTTCACCGCGAAAACTAGCATGTTTCGGCTTTCACCGCGAAAACTAGCATGATTCGGCTTCTGCCGTGAAAAGTGGCATGTTTCGGCTTCCGTCGCGAAAACTAGCATATTTCGATTTGCACTGGAAAAAGTAGTATATTTGCCGAACTAAATCGAATAAGATTCAGATCTTTCACAAATGTTTTAATAATTTTTTCGGGAGCACTATAAGGAATAAATGAAAAACATTAAGGGAGTATCGCCCGTACACCCTTAAACATTTATATTCGTTTTCTATTTTTAAAAATAATAACATTATTGAAAATACGATTCAACAAATTTACTGGAATCTTAGCGATCGCTATTGTCGAATATTTTCGAAAAATGAGAAACAATTCCAGTGATACTGAAACATGCTAGTTTTCGCGGCGAATATCGAAATGTGCTAGTTTTCGTGGCAAAAGCCGAATCATGCTAGTTTTCGCGGTGATATCAAACGTGCTTGTTTTCGTAAGAAATCTGAAACATGCTAGTCGTCGTAAGCAGCGTCGATATCAAGTCCGATTACCGAAACCTGTAACTTCATTAAATAGGTTTAAAGTTTTGCCGATCAGCATTAAACGGGATATAATCGGGGATCCGCCTGGAATCTGGAGAGGAATCCCTTGATAGGGAGTCCCTAACAAACCCGGATCGGAGTTTGGCTGGAAGCGAGGACACCCTAGCGAATTTCTGCACGGGTACGTGTCATAAAAATAGGTCCAGACTATTTCCTACATCAATTGGATATTATGAAAGGAAGCACCGGAAGCAGTGAACGCGCGGTCAGTGCGCAGCTTCCTCGATCTCTCACGTTAAGCATTATTGGCCGCGGTCTATACTGGGATAGGTGACCGCTTATCCGTGCACCAGCTTGCGCGCGTATTACCGAGCGGGGTTCGGGGGGCAATTTTTCTGAGTTTCTGATGGTAATATAACTAAAATTTAGCAAAATATAGCCTTCCTATTTTTATTGGCCAGGTTTTCTGTAGTTTCTCTGTGCCCTTGTGCAAATGCAACGCAGTAGTAACAGTGCAAATGCGATGCAGAATAGTGCATTAGGAACGAATGACAACGGCCGACACTCCGGGGGGGTCTCAAAGATGGAACATAGTAACCGGTTAGTGAAAAAGGGATGTATCTTAAAAGCCCGAAAGGGTATACTTCAAAATAATACAAATAAAAATGACTAAAAAATATGGAAGGATATTTGGAATTGAATTTAGAGAAAAACGAGAAAAGCATACTATCCGGTATTTTCAAAAAATGCAGGAAACCTCACACGAAATGTCTATATTGGTTCCTCATCAGTTTTAAGCATCCACAAAGATTCCTCTATAAGGAAGCAAAATTTGGAATTGAGATGAAGATTTCAATGAGAGGACAGTTTGTGTATGCGTCAAAAATAATGAGGAAGCAATATTACAAATTTTGTTCGTTTGTTTCGGGAATGGTTTTTTCTTTTCAAGGCCCGATAACAAGGAGACCATTTGGTTCCGTAGAGAAATACGAAACTCCACCCTTAATATCAGACATTTAACATGTAATAAAAAAACGCCCCTCTCACATTCAGTAAAACCCAATTGGTACTTTATATTGGGTAAAAAAAAGGAATAGTGCGTTTGTTTAACTTTTGCAGTAATCACATCAATCATATTATTTCTATGACTACGGAAAAATGATTAAATTAACCGATCATAATTCGTGGTGCAAAAGATTCTTTTTCCCAAAGTTTCATCCGCTATTGACGTAACTGTACCGGTACACGGTGGTTATGTAATTACACGCGGAGGCCACATTCCCCTCACTCCGCTACAATACATATCGCTTTATCACATAATCCACCAATGACACATTACTATCTATGAAAAATATTTATAATATGTACTCACGACGGTAACCGCATCGTTCAAGAGGCTTTCACCAAAAACGACGATGTAGAGAATCTCATTGACGTGAATTTCTTCAAAAACAGCCAACACCGCGACCGGATCTACCGCGCTTATCAACGCCGAAAAGAGAAACATGTCGAGGAGCGGAGTCGTAAAGCCGAAGAGACCAATTTTTCCGAGCACCCAGAGTGATGCACCTATCACGAGAAATCAATCAAATTAATAACTCAATAACTATATAAAAGAGTATTATTATTATTATTACTACTATTATTATTATTATTGTTATTATTATTATTATTATTATTATTATTATTAGTAGTAGTAGTAGTAGTAGTATTAGTATGATAAATTATAATAATTAGTGGAAAGATTCCAGCCGAATACTTTCAGAACGTTGTAAAAGACAATCAATCTGTTTTCCAGATTTTTCTCATTTTTTCGATAACCGACAAAATATGAAATTTTCACACAGCCATAACTCCGTTACAGTTCGATCGACTTCGAATTTTTTGTGCAATTCAAAAAACGCTACAAGCAAACTCACATAATGCCGCTTGATTAATTTCGATATCTTAATTATTGACACCGTTAAAAGTATTTTGAAAAACGTGAAAATTGGGTGCAAACATATTCGACGATCGATGGTCGGATTTTAAAAAATCTGTAAAAAAACATTACTGAATACTCGTGGCGCAATGGATCGTGAGGAAAACTTAAACGTTTACGAATAAAATGAACACACTGGCGGAGTAGCAACTCTTTGGAGAAACGAGGTTACTAGTCACCTTAGTGAACCAAGATATTTTTGGACGATATGTAAATAAAAAAGTTGTTTTTTCTTGTTCTTTTAGAACTCCACGTCGGGTGAGGGTCAAAATTCGGAACGACCACTATTTCTGACGTCCAAAATGTGGAATTTCAAAAGAACGAACGTTCGATAGTTTGAACGTTTCATAATAAGACCGTTTTTAAATCAGAAAAGAAATAATGAGAACACAAAAACACAAGACTGATAGTTGAATGTTTTTTTGTATTCTCATTATTTCTTTTCTGATTTAAAGACGTTTTCAATATGAAACGTTCAAACTATTGAACGGTCGTTATTTTTAAATTCCACATTTCGTTCGTCCACAATAGTGGTCGTTCCGAATCTGTACCCTCACCCCTTCACGTCGATTTATCTTACTGATCACGAATCCAGCTATTTTCTTAAAATTTCTAGACGTTATTTAGGAAAATGGTTTTCACAAACTACTCGTTAGGCATAAAGAATATATAAATTCGTAAATGGTCGTGTGGGAAAATTTTTATATTATTTAATATCTTATACGAGAAGACAATATATACGAGAATGCCATCCGAGGTTTGAAAAGCTCCTTTAACTTACCTCCATAATAATTTATACCCATATACATGGCTTCCCATTCAACTATATCCCGCTGTTATTAATTCCGAACATCTGGTACACATAAAATTCTTGCATAAAAGTAATAACGATAAAAAGACAGATAAAGTACGTGCAAACGAGGTTATAGTCATTAATGCGATTTTTTTTCTCCTTTAATATTTCTCTTCTTCCTCCTCTTTAATAAAATAAGTCACGCGTCAGGTTCGAGGTGCTTGGCGCCGGAATGGTTCACAGAACGAGAAAAAGAGAGAGAGAGAGACAGAAATTCAAAACGCCTCAGGAAGAGAAAAAGAGAGAAAGAGAAGCTCCCAACAACACACGGTTCAGATATATAATCGACGAGATTTCTCGCGCGTATGTTCGTAATCTATTTTTATCATTTTCCCGTCTTTCATCGTCTCACCAGAGCCCTCTCACGTGGTACGGGTTTGGAAAATGACGACACCGAACGAAAACGTGACGATATCATACGTATACTTAAAACCTGTTTCGAAACGTTTCTATGCCACCGTAAATTTCCAAACAATTACGTAACACAAACAAAATGAAAGAAGGTCAATTTTCATGGTGTAAATGACCGCTAAGATAAAACTGGTAGGCCAAGTTTCGAGTTTTTTCTAGGAGCATATCATAGCAATTTGGTCAATTTCACCGAAAATTAACGACAAAAAATGTTCAGGCGTTTGAAAAATCGACGAAAAAACAAAACAGTCAAAATGATTCTAACGGTGTTTTAACAGAAATTCATTCCTGCCTTGTTGTTCAATGGGAATTTGAGATAAAAATAAAATTTATAAATAAATTCCTTCAATTCCTCATCCATTGATTTACCCATCCATCAATTCGTCTACTACTAATTTATTTTATTTTATTTTATAAATTGTCGTATACCTTTTAGTACGGATACCATCAAAAAAGGATTTGAACAGCGTTTAAAAAATTGTTATTCATTAGCAATCACTAAAAAGAAAATTCAAAGAAAACTCCATGCTCTTTGAAATTGCATTTTTGGAGCTAATCTAAATAACCGTTATCGAACCTAACTACATTTGGGCACGAAAGGTCCCACATAAAAATGGCTTTTTCTTTTGCACTTACCTATCGAAAGCGTATTAAATATCGTTCCAACAACCGCGAACAGGAGAATCGTTCCGAGATGATCGAAAAACAGTCGATTTGGCATGAAGTAACCGGCATCCAGTATTATTGGCGGAAGCATGTAGAGGAAGAATGTATCGGGAGTGAGTGGCGATACGTGTACTTCGCTAGCTTGAAACAGCAAGACACCGATAACAACCCCAACGACGATGAGCAAACAGGATTCCGGAAAAATTTTGCTCAATCGCGGTGCCATGTGAAAGCCTGAAAATAAGAAGAAGAAAATGTTAAAAAACAAAACAAAAAGACTTTTTGAAGTCTATAAATATGAATAAACGAACTTTGCCAAACTTTCCAGTAATCGCAATTAAAAATGTACAGACGAGGTTCCACTTATAGGACATTTAAAGGCACGTGTGTCGCGATGACACACGGCCGGTGAACTGGTCCAAAAATACAATTGGAGCAAATCGATAGTTCGAGAAACTACGCGAAGAAAATCCTAACTTGATGAACCAACCCCAACGATGAAAGGAATTGATCCCTTTCAACTACGAAGTTTGTTTGAGTTAAAAAAGTATCTGTGCTTAGACATAAGTGTAGAATATTATGATGTTGCAGTTTCCACCGTTGAAACACAACGAAAATAGGTTATTTAAATTTTAATTTTCATTATCGCTCTCGCTTCTCCTACCCATTTACGCCCAGGTCCTTAAACCCGTTATCCCATGTGAAGGCTCATTTTTACTCTTTTTTGGGAAATTTTTTTTGGCGAACTAAATAAAGATGCAACTGCGAAATTTTTTCCACATATTTGTTCACATTTTGAGCACACATTAGAATTTCTTCAGCCCGAAATCGTCGCTCATTGCTGAGGTACACGGCAATTTAGCCACTCATTTTCAAATAACGGTTACCATGATTGCGGGCGATCTGCTTATTGGGAACAAAAAATGAAACGGCTTTTTAATCTATGAAGTTTTAACTAGTCTTGGAATCAGGATTATCAACAAATATTGAAAAGTTAATTTTTGGCAACTTGTTGAACTCTTATCGTCAATTTTGGTAATGTTTTCACTTCTTCAGCATGACAACAAAAACTTTTTAATATTTGTTGATAATCCTAGTTCCAAGACTAGTTAAAACTTCACAGATTAAAATGTTTGATTTTTTTGTTTCAGATAAGCAGATCGCCCACAATCATGGTAACCGATTTTTTGAAAATGAGTGGCTAATTGTAAGTTGCCGTGTACCTCAGCAATGAGCGACGATTTCCCGCTGAAAAATTGTAAAGCGTGCTCAAAATGTAGTGAATATATGGTAAAAATTTCGCAGTTGTATATTTATTGAGTTCTGAAAAAAAAATTCCCAAAAAAAGCATAAAAAAAGAGCCTTCACACGGGATGACGGCCTTAAAGGAGATTCCAAAAAAACGTTTTAACGATTTTTGTCATCGAAAATTTAACCTCAAAGGTTGAATTTAGATAGGTTTACGACTACGTTTTTTTAGTGATTGAATTTTTTTAGAGGTATTTGAACAAAAGAGCATAATTTAAAAAATTATATTTAAACACCTCTAAAAATGCAATTCTCAATTTGGGGGAGGGGGGGGGGGGGGCGTTAGGTTCATATAGAAGAAAGACATGTCCTTGAAGTAAATTTGAAACCCTATTCAGTTCAGATGCAAACTATGGCCTCCAGAGTGTACACAAACAGCTACGTCTGATGGTAACCTTCGATGGGCCCACATTTTACGAGAAAATACTTCAAAAAAATTACGATATACATTTGAATATATCTACAAAATATTCTCAAAGTTTCAATAAATTATATACATTCCTTTCTTGCTAAAAAATTCGTGAAAATTACTAAAAAAAACGTAGTTCGAAGACTATCTCCTCCCTGAATGGGGATGAATGGGATAAAAAAATCTACCTTCGTCGCTTTCCAACGATGCAAACTTCAACATCATAGTCTATTTCTCTTTGTATTCGTACGTCAATTGCCAGAAAGCATCATGATTCAAGAAACGACATTAAAACGCAATATTAGCTTTGAAGTAATACGAGCTGTTTAATTTACTTTTACTTTTATCACCTCTTGCCGATAGATTTTGTTAAAGCAAATCGTTGAATAATCAAATAATCGTCGAACCCTGCATACTCAACAGGCCTTTTTAAGTGAAAAATAAACAATCGTCAATTTATCGAACAACGATCTGTAAAAACTTCGGTTTTCGTTCTGTCGGTTTTCCGGGGAATTTTTAATACAATACATGACAAATAATAATCATCATTATTATCATAGTATTGGCAATAAAATTTACATCTTCAACATTATGCATCAACTATAAAAAGAAATTAATTCAGCAGACAGTGATGAATTCTTTTTGATAATGGCGAATACGAGTTTTCGTTTTTTTTCATGTATGAATAATCGAAGTAACGACAATAACAAATAAAGCATCTTTACTTTATTATCATAATCATGATGTTAATAATTATTATAATAGTATTTTCTGCTCCATAAACTATGAAAATGTTTAAAACAACAAACATTTCTCTGAGGAGAAATCTAAACGTGTTAACACCACGATCGTGATAAACAGAAGATCGCGGAAGACCAATTATCCCGTCCGTCGTACATTTATCACGACTATCATTTTAACGTTCAGACGTCCATAACAATTGAATCGGTAAGCTACTCTTGCAAACATTCATTTTCTGATCCCTGCCAAGTACGAAGTTTGTTTGAGTTAGAAAAGCGTATGTTTCTGGATACAGATGTGGGATTGAATAAAACCAACTTTGTTCATTTTCAGTTTTTTGTTGCTGTATCCCTATGTTAGCTGCTAAAAAGCATGATGATGTAATGAACGACATTAAAATGCAATATTAATTTTGAAGTAATACGAGCTGGAGTTTGTCAAAACGGATGGATATTTGATGTAAAATCGTAATTCAGGATTATCCAAACTGACCCCTGAGTGCGTTTATCCTTTAAGCCACGTGGTCCTAATTTAAATGGTGAAACGATGGAACTCTCTGTATAAACTTTGTTCCCGACTAACTTATGATCTGGACGATTATCTCTCGACTAATGCAAACACGTGGTTAAGTACCGCAAAGATAGAACAAACGTTTGTCGTGCTTATATTATCGTCAAGTTATTACGAAGCCTTCGAATTATTTTATAGCGATTGTGGGAGGGTGTTTCGAGGACATTTCGAACTTTGAAGATGGAAACCGTTGTCTCGATCGTTCACTCAAGCACCTTTTTCGACAAATTTCTCGTGCTTTAATAAAACTGTTACTATTTTTAATTTTTATTATCCCAACGTATATAGACCTTTCGGATTTTTACCAACCATCCCTCTTTCGATAATCCTTCAATTTGTTCCATCCTTGAGACCCGCTGGAGTGCCCTTAGCCGCCCTTTCCCAATGGGCTGATGTTTCTCATTTGCACAAGAGCAACTACGGAAAACCTGACCGATACAGGCGATATTTCACAGATTTTACTGAGTTTCAGATGTATTACCATCAGAAACTCAGAAAAACGGCCAAAGCAGTGCACGGCTAAGCGGTCACCCATTCCAGTACTGATCGAGGCTGATGCCACTTAACATGGGAACCAAATATTTCACTAATCGATTTTTTTTATATCGTAAAATACGAGGATTCGCCAAAAATATGTATTATCCACATGTGGTGTTTATTAAGGATGTTTGGTGAACAATTTTTTTTTAATTTCCAATCTTCAATGGCTTGAGGCTTAAGCTGATAATCATAATTATTATTATTTTTTCTACAAACATTTCAAGTGCAATTTATTGTTCATACTCGGACATTAACCCTCAACTACCTCAACCCCGAGCCCTAGTAACCCGAGACTTCTTTTACTGGCTGAAACTTCCACGAATTCTTGAAGAATTTTTTTTTTTTTATAAACGCAAATTTTTACGGAAAAATGTTTACGCCAATTTTTATGGTTTTTTAACAATTGAAAAAGTGATGTTCATAAATGTAAGCAATATTTTAAAAAATGTGCAAATCCAGTTTCTATTTTTGGAAAAAATAATATGTTTATTATAAAAATAGAAAAGTCTAAACGCGTGAGTGGTGTTTAGAGAATAGGAAAACACGAACATTAAGGCTTTATATACGCGAAAAATTTCAAAATTGTTAATTTTTTTTTAAATTCTTGATTTCATTAGCCTGAACGGTTAGGAATATTTTAAGCTCTGCAGAATTGAAAAATTCCGAAATTTGGTAAGATAAGGTAAGATTGCATTTATAATAGATACCGCGCCCGACCACCAACCTCAAAGCCGTTTTTGCACGATTTACTTTTTTGAACCTTGTGAAAGTTCTAACTCTTGAACAAAGATTCAGATCGCTTTGAAATTTTTACAACATATTCTTAGTATTACCACCTATCGTGTGAACCACAGAAACAAAAATTTCAATGGCACAAAAAAATATAAAAAATAAAATACCGACAGAAAATTGAGTAAAAAAATTTTAAGTATCGAGTTTTTATTATAATAATTTTTTTTTTTATAATATTGTTGGTTCACACTGGAGATACATTTATTATGCAATTATAAATATGTTCATTTTTTTTTTTCAGATACCCACATCAATGCCGAGAACTTCCACCAACAACGCGCGCGGAAACAAAATACATTGCCTTATTATGTTATATCTCCGCCATTTGTTAATATTTCTGATTTTGTTTACATATACTTAACCATTTGCATAAATGATCTGTAAAAAAAATGTTGTCAATATATGCGTCGTTTTTTTTAAACCGCGTCTAGAAAAGTACCTTCGAAAATCGGCGAAATCGCGTATTATAATAAGGCCTTAATAAAGAACAAGCTTAGCGAAGTGCGGGCAGGGAATAATAGGGGAAAAAATGAAAAAAAAATGGAATTGGAAAGGATCACACGTAAAAACCCGAAAGGGAATACGTTGGAACAAAGAAATAAAATTAATATACGACACTTTTACGGAATTTTTTATATCGTAAAATACGAGGATTCGCAAAAAAAATGCATTATTCATACGTGGTGTTTATTATGGATGTTGGGTGAACATTTAATTTTTAATTTCCATTCTTTAACAGTTTGCGAGTAAGGCTGATAATCATAATAACTATTTTTTCTACAAACATTTTAAGTACAATTTATTGTTCATACTCGGACATTAACCCTCAACTACATCTCTCTTTTTCGTATCTCAATCAATATCCCCGAGTCCTAGTCACCCGAGACGACATTCGCTGACTCAAACTTCCACGAATCTTGAAGGATTTTAGTTAGTTTCTTTTATAAATTTAAATTTTCACAGAAAAATAAGGTTTCTATAGCAATTGAAAAAGTGATGTTCATAAATGTAAACAACATTTTGAAAAATGTGCAATTCCAGGTTTTGTTTTTTTGTAAAAAGTTGATGATTATAATAACAATAAAAATGCTAAAGACGTGAGTGATGTGTTGAGAAGAGAAAAACACGAATATTAAGGGATATGGCCACGGTAGCGAGTATAAAATCATGTGCACATTTTTAAAAAAAATTTTGTATGAAAGATTGATTTATTTATAAAACTAATTACACGTCTATTTAGTATAAATATCAAGCTAATCAAAAATATTTTTTTTGTTACACAAAATTTCCGATTACTGCTATTTGCTTTTAGTATCTTTTTTCTTTGAGGCGCTCCGCGGCGTGACAATTTTTGTTGTTAATTAAATCCACATTTTTTGACCTACGACAAAAAAAAAGTTCTCGTTGATCTACATCAGAATACCTAGAGAAGTACGTACGGAATTTCTGATTAATTCAGAACGTTCCATTTTATGATCAGTTTTATATCAAATTTTTCACTGGAAATTCAGTTTTTAAGTTCAAATGCCTACAATATTCGATTAAAACAATATTTTTCAAATTCCGTACCTACTTCTCTAGGTACTCCGATGAAGATTAACGACAATTTTTTTTTTTTTTTTCGTTCTAGGTCAAAAATGGTGGATGCCAAATGTCACGCCGCGAAGCGCCGCGTGCCAAAAGCAAATGGCAGTCGGCTATTTTGTATATCAAAAAAACATAACAAAATATGTTTTATTAGCTTGATATTTATACTAAATATATGTGTAATTAGTTTTATAAATTAATCACTTTTTCGTAGAAAAAAAAAATTGTTAAATGTGCACATGATTTTATGCCCGCTACCGTGGCCATTCCACTTAAGAAAGAAAAACGCCGTAAGGAACAGCAAGCCCACGAACGCGTAGCGATCGTCAAAACTTTTCGCTCGATTCACTTGGACAGCAATCGCGACATTTTAACGACAAAACAATTGCCACGATGTTAAAGTTTGCATCGTTGGAAAGCAACGAAGATACATTTTTTTATCCCCTTTAAGGTTGAATTTCCGAAAACCAAAATCGTTAAAACGTTTTTTTTTTTTGGGGGGATCTCCTTTAAGGACCTGGGCCTAAATGGGGAAAAGAAGCAACAATGAAAATGAAAATTTAAAAAACCTATTTTCGTTGCGTACCAACGATGCAAACTTCAACATCATCAATTGCTGGACAACACGAGTTTACTTGGACTTACCGATCTTCGCGATGCTCGCGAAAAAGATCCATATTCCAATGACGAACGGTGTCTCGACGCGATGAAATTCTACGGTCAATACCTGATACTCTCTCGGCGGTTTAACCGGTCTATGGGGATCGTTATCGCGATTATCGGTTTTATCATTAGCGAGATTTCTGAGCGCGACGTCGTCCGGGAATTTACGATCCACCGGTCCCATTGGACCGAAACTCTTGCCCGGATATGGCTCGCGAAGATCACGGGGTAAATCCTGCTCGTCCGAGCTCGGTCCGTGCATCGGATATTCACCGATACCCGTTGACACCGGTGGCGAACGACGCGGATCGTTGTAAGAACGTGCCGAACATCCGGGCCACATTGCGCACACGAGCAACGAAATTAAAACGAGAAAAACAATCGTCGATGCTCGAACCGCCATAATGCCTCTATTTTTGTTTATTAATCCACGTGGATTACTCTCACCGAACACAACTTTTCGGACAATGTGCGCTCGAGATAAAAATTGTCCGAACGAATGAATTTCAAATAATATTCCAATAACCGTATCCAACCGACGACGACTTTCAATTATACAGAATTTCTATTTCGTTAATAATTTTCACGTAATTTCAATTAATTCCGGGACTTTGCCGAAACATATTCGAGCTTTTTTTTTTCTTTTAATTACCTTCCACTGACCCGAAAATTTCTTTTTCAAATACTTAGCTATAATGATAATTCTCGCGGATGGAAATAATTATCGAACGTGTGCGAATCCCAAGGATTCGATTATTACTCCTTCCGAAAGTCTTATTTATGTTTTATTTTTTATCACACATTACCGTTTCGGTGCCTTCGAACTTTTCTCGCCAACCGAGTCGTGTGTACAAAAATAAATCGCAAAACAATAAAATTGCACGATAAATATAAACGAAGGCGGCGGGGAGAAGGAGAAAAAAATGAAGAAAAAAAAGCAATGTTTTCAAAAATGAGCGATCGGTGGAGCCGGAGTTAAACGCCTCGCTTCTCGTGGCCTCCGCGTCTTCGCTTCCTCGCTCTCGTCCTCGTTCGTCCTCGTTCTCGAGGACGTCACCGTACTTCCGGAATGGAGGACGATACGCGGTGACGAGGATGGCCTTGACGCCGATCTCCCTGGTCCTCTCCTCATCGTTTATCGATAACTCACGGGTGATATGGCCCAGCAGTCAGCGCCGCGAATTTTTTTTTTTCCTCTTTTACGGTACCACCGAAGATTTCCGATTTATATATTTTTTGAATCTTTTTATTATTATTATTATTATTAATAGAGATATTTAATTAAAAAAGAAAAAGTAGAAAGTCTTTTGTTCCGCACGAAGCAGGGGCGTTTTAGCGCCCCCCCGGACGACGAGGTCTGCGCTGGCCGTCTATGCCGCGTTGCACCCCTACGAATACACACACACTCTCTCTCGCTCTCTAACCCCGGCGATCGTTATTCACCCTCGCAGAACAACCCCCCACCGAATTCTTTCCCAGTTATTTTATCTTTTAACCCGATAACTTATTAATTTTCTTCCTCAATCGATGTTCTTGATTTTTTGCTCGTAATGAGGGAATGACGAGCTTTCGTTTTGTCTCGCTAGTGATTAAATGGACGCGAGAACTCGAGATATGACGCGTACGCCGACGGGGTTACGCGGCGCCACTGAAAGCTCCGCGGATCACCTTCGAACTCCAGCTACCAGCTGATCGTTGCTCAAAACTCGCGCACGCGTCCACGCAACACTGTATACATGCTTTTCCGTGGTACGCAAGTGTTGTACGCCTGTGTAATATGGATGAAAGGTCGCTTATAAGCGAGAAGACTTAACCATTTCTAATGTATCTGACCGTATAAATTTATAGGAGTCGTTTTTTTTTTGTTTTTTTTTTAAACGACCCTTAAATAACATAGTGGTCGCCGATTTCTTTCTCATTCCGGCTTTTCTCAGAATACATTTCGAGTTAGGGGGTGGATTTTTTTCAGTATTTTTTACTCTACCCGACTGGCTGCTGCAAGCTCGTATTCGAGATTTTTCAGACTAATTTTAGTTTTTAGACTGAAACGATAGAATAAATAATCGATAAAAATCTTAACGATGAATAAAAATTCAACAAAGACGTAAAAATGAAACAATATTTATATATATATATATATATATATTTTTTTTTTAACTGATAATTATTTTTTATTTACAGCTTGGAAAAAAATTGTTAGCTCTTTTTTTTGTTTTACTCTTTTAGAAATGCGTAAAATCGAGTTTTTCAGTTTAAAATGAGTTTCTCAGTTCATGTCGGATCGCAGAATATTATATTTCAAACATTCTATTATTAACGTGTTGAAATTTTGAAAAATTGACCCATATTTATGACCGCCTCCACTTTGTTTTCTATACATTTCGAGATTTCATGTTTCAAGCGCCTCACAGATACGCGTGGCTGACTATCGAAGCTTCGCGTGTCACTATTGGTAGCTTTATAACTTCGCCGCGAGATGCCGATAAAGTCCGTTGCTGAAGTAAATACAGGAAGGAGAATTACCGACAGGGATGAGAGGTCGATAATGTTATTGCACAAAATCTAAGGTTGTAAAAAAATTAATTTAACTATGGATTCCAGTAAATATCTAACAATAAGTGACTCGATTAAAATTTGATTAAATGTAATTTTATCATTTCATTCGACCATATTAATTTCCTCTTTCTGCCTTTGATTTCATTCTTCACTTCACTTTTACGTTTATTTGCCTAAATTGTCAAATTACAAATTTTTTAAACTTATCGTTCTTTCTTACAGTCAAGAACTTTCAAAAATATTCCATCACCTCTTGCCGATAGATTTTTTTAATGCAAATCGTTAAATAATCAAATAATCGTTGAATGCTGTACACTTAACAGGTTTTTTTGTCTTGCCGATAGATTTTTTTAATGCAAATCGTTGAATAATCAAATAATCGTTGAATGCTGTACACTTAACAGGTTTTATTGAAGTGGAACATAAATAATCGTAAAGTTATTGAATAATCGTTTGTAAAAACTTTGTTTTTCATACCGTTCTTCTTCTGGGCAATTTTTTATGTTACCACTATAATAAAGCTGGAGACTTCATATGTTTGTTCGAACGTGCTAAACTCAGGAAATACTAATCCGATTTGAAAAATTCTTTTTGCATTAGATAGCCCGTTTATTCAAGAAGGCTCTAGACCATATAACTTTATGCTATAACCCTAATCTTACTATCGTACTACTATATCTAAATTATCTCTCTATATTATATAAATATTTCGCCGCCGCCGCCGCCGTGTACAAGAGTTCAGGAGGTCAGCTTCATCAAACGGGTTGCCCCGTTTGGTGAAGCTGACCGATTTCCCTTTGCCATAAGGGGAAACGGTCAGCTTCACCAAACGGGACAACCCTAACCCGTTTGCTAATGCACCCTTGCAGCTCTTGCTCCCCCCCACACACAAAAAAAATACAAAAAGAATTCTCAAAAAGAAACGACACGACGAAATTTCTGTTGTTTGAAAAAAAAACGCGATATTTTTTTCTTGATTGATTCGTCGTCTAAAACTTTTCGTGTTTTTTTTTAAACAACAGAAATTTTGTCGTTTTTCTTTATGAGAATTCTTTTTGTATTTTTCCCCCTCATTATAATCGAGAATTCTTTCATAATATCAGAGAATCATAATATCCATATGTTCATGTTTTTAATTTATGGAGAACACTGACACGGCGGTTGGCGCGCGAAGCGCGCAGGGGGGTAGAGCCCCCCTAATATTCTATATATGTATATTATAATATAAAACTGAGGAGTTTGTTTCTTTGAACGCGCTAATCTCAGGAAATAATAATGCGATTAGTAAAATTCTTTTTGCATTAGATAGCCCGTTTATTCAAGTTGGCTCTAGGCTATATAACTTCATGCTGTGACCCTAAGTAGCGGCGGCGGCATCGGTTCATTTTTTAGTGATTGGTCTTTCTATTTTTCCCCATAATTTCCGAATGGTATTTATAGTTCACGGGGGGGTAAGGTTAATTCGGTGAAAAAAAAGCATATTTTCAAGATTTTTTTTAGACGATACAGGTAATGGTATAGTTTATTTATTTTCTTTCCATATAATAATACAACACCTGAACTATATTTTCCTACATTTTTATTGCTAAATATTGATAGATAAGCCGTTGGCAGCAAATCTTCGGAGGCGGCTCGAAAAACAGTTGTTTTGCGGTGCACATCATAACTCGCAACAGAATCATGTGAAACAAAAAAATCAAAATCCATTTGTTAAAGGAGATGTTTCTCGAGGTAACCACGGGAGGATTTTTTTTTTTTTCGATTTTTCAATTTTTCGTAGTGCTTGGAAGTCAAAAAACCGATTTTCGCTAAAAAAATCGGCTAATTTGTTGTTGTAAAATTAATAATTATAAAAAAAACAAAACAGCTCTCGACAATACCTATTGAATTATGTGAAGAAGTACTGTGCAAAATTTCAAAACGATTGGTCCAGTAGATTTTGAGTTATGGCGTGCACGGAGTTAAAAAATGACAAGTTTCAGACAAACGCTTTAAGGGAGGGGTAAGGGTTTCAGCGTTAAAAAAAACACTTTTTTTGCGATTTTTTTTCTCAAATATGGATTGAGCAATTTTATTTGAACCTTTTGTACATTATTGAGCATACTTTTGACAATGTTGTGTAATTTTTTCATGCAGAAATATTGAAGCATAAGCCCGTAACAGAGCTTCCCCCAGAACGTCTTGGAAAAAAAAACAATTTGCGGTGTTCACTATAACTCGGCCGGAAATTATCTGAAAATGAAAAACCATGAAAGTTTAGTCAAATTATAATCAAATCTTCCCCCCAACGTTCTCTGATTATTTTTTTTTTCATTTAAAAATTTTTGGCGGCAATCTAAAGTGTGAACTGTTATTTTCCACGAAAAATTCCGCCATTTTGTGGGTAGGAAACACCCTTAATGTAAAAAAAAAAAATTTAACTCAACGTTGGGGGGAGGTATTTTATATGTAGAAAATGTGTACAAAGTTTGAAATGAATCGGTCAAGTATTTTTTAAATGGCAGTAAACACGGACTTTGAAAAAGTAGTTTTGAGAAAAACGCGTCTAAAGTTTATGAAGTAAAAAAGTGAAGAAAATTTTTTTTTTTCCTACTTACACAGAATCATCGATTCCAGCTCCATACAGCAGACTTCCTGCGGCATTGTCGATGTCTTCAGCCCCTTTTCTCTCAAGTCTTCGTTTTATTCTGGCTTCTTTGCTCTGCTGCTCAGCTTGAATCTCGGCCCTGTCAATGCGATTGCTGTCCGTGAATGATGCATAATCATGAGCGCTTGGGCCGACGCTGACGTTCATGTCAGACAGAAAAGTTATAAAAGCACCAGCACCTTCATTGAAAGTGAATGCAGCTACATAAGATGCAAATTTTTCAGCGGTCGTTTTGATGCTGCAGCAAATAGATTTCATGAGATCCAAATAAGATGGTTTTGATAAAAAACTACTAGCTATGTCCATGAGCCCGCAAAATTTATTGCAGCCTGCTAAACCCAAACCTAATGTACGCATTACAAAGGCAAAACGAGTGTTGATTTCACAGCGATGACCAGTTTTCTCACTCGACGGTATAAAGCGTGGATCACAATTTGCACATTTGACTTGGATTTGAAAGCCAAGGCCTTCTTTTTTGCAGCTTTTGAACTCAACTGAACCATCACACTGAGCACATTTCACTAAATTGCGATGGTTGAGAAAACAAGCAAAAAATCGATGATTCTGTAATGTTTTTCAACGTCTTCTGGTACACTTGCACTGGTATTTAGTTTGATTTTCTTCGATGAAGCACTTTTTGTGGTAGCCTCATCTTTAATTATTTTATTCGGATTAAACTGTTTTTTTGATCTACACAAATAAGTTCTTCCACTTTGTCGGTCTTCTCTCGAAACTTTGCTTACTCTCGGCATTTTTGTACAGGAAATTTTTTAGATGATTATAAAATGGCAAGCGCACGGTCGAACGTCTAACGACAAACTGACACTCGTTTCTTCTTTTAAAATATTGTAGTGTATAGTATACACTATATAATATATACACAATAGCAATGAATAAACTGTATACTGTTCGACAGCTGCACTGCTAGCCCGACCGCCCTGTTAGAGGTATAGCGTTAAAGGCCAGGAGATTAATAAGACAATAACTTCAAGAACATTGCTTAGATCGGTTTAAAATTTTAAGGACATATTCTTGAAATGTTAAACAATAAGATAAGACAAAAAAAAATCGATTTTTTGAAAGTGAAAACCCTTACCCCGCCCTTAAAGTTTTGCACACCAGAAAACCGGTCTGGAGCAACGGACGCTCAAATGCTCATAACTCCGCTAATTTTGCTCCGATCGACTTGAAATTTTGACACAATATTTTTGAGATGTTATGCATTCATTTTTAAAAATAAAAAAAAATGCAAAAAAAAAAGTTTAAATACCTTACCCGTTTAAATACCCGCCCTTAAGGTAGTTCTAACACAAGAAATAGGAGGGGATAGAAGGAGCGGTGCGTGAGGCGGGCAGCCACGTCGCGCAGCGACGTTGTCATGCTCACGAGTTCTTCTAGCCTCAAAACAATATTTTTTCAATAATCCATACTTTTTTACTGTATGGTCGAAAATTTACTGTAAACTATATGTTATTCTTCATCTACTAAACTACTTTCGTGCCAAATTTCAAGAATTTTTCATTACTCCTTCGTACATTTTGGTGACTGAATATCCGGAAAGTGCTCATTTCGTACGGTATAGGTATACGTTCGTATGCAAATTTTGCAATTTTTGATAAACGATATCTTGAAAACGGTACGGTGAAACAGTCTCAAATTTCGCACAAGTATTCTTCAGTACTTTTTCTAGGTTTTCCCAAAAACTCATTAAATTTGCATTACTTCTTCATTTGTGTTAGAACTACCTTAATGAGATGTGCACACTTGGTTATGTACTCATAATGTGTATAAGACAGATATATGATGAAAATTTAACGCGAGTGAAACCGCGGAGCACAGCTAGTATAGTACATAAGGACAAATAATAATCATCATTATTATCGTAGTATTAGCAATAAAACTTATATTTTCATTATTATGCATCAACTATAAAACGAAAGTAATTCAGCCAACAGTGAATTCATTTTGATAATGGTGAATCGCGAGTTCTCGTTTTTTTCATTCACGAATCATCGAAACAACGACAAGAACAAATAAATCATCTTCACATTACTATTATAGTAATGATATAAATAGTAATTATAATAGGATTTTCTGCACCGTAAACTATGAAAGCGTTAAAAATAACAAACAATTCTCCGAGGAAAAATACAGACGAGTTAATCACGATCATGATAAAACAGATAATCAAGAAAATCGATTACCTCGTCCGTCGTATATTTATCACGACTATCATTTTAACGTTTCATAAGTCCATAGCGATTGGATATTCGATCATTTAAAAAGCTCATACAAGTCATATAACTTATTGAAAAACGTTATCGCACAGATCGTAGTCTCTCTATACCAACTAGTGCATATATACGTATAATCGTTATATATTGTGTAAGGCTATATATAGAATCTATAGAACTGTACGAGAAAATATATAGAGGCTCTCTATCGTCCCGATTCCCGGAATAACTTTTCTCCGATCTTCCTGTCTCTGTCTTGGCCATTCGCGCTTTTCTCATCCAGTTTATATAACTTACGGCTCACTCGGAGTGTTCGTCATCGTCGCGTAACGCGCGATCTCAATTGGCAAATGTCCGCTAGGTGGAAGAATGAAATATGTATCGCATAATAGCGAGTATTGAATTTTTTTTAAATGGAGGTGAAAAATCTATATAGATACGCCCGACAATTCGCATCTACTCTATGTGCCTTTTAACTTTATAGAGATAAAAAAAGACAAGTACAGGAGTTTGTATGTGACTGCGAAACATTTCGCGAAAATGAACAGGAGAATTTTCTGGAAAAACAAATCTGTTTACCTCCGTCGGTATACCACATATAGTTTGAACAGTGCCAAAATTTGTGGCGAGGGTGCCCTGAGGAAAATGGGTAGGAAGGGTTGAAAGAGAAGGGGCGAAGGGGGGGGCGACAGCTTTTCACGTGAAAAGCTTCGAAATAAAGTTTTTCGAGGTTTACTTATAAATTATTGCCCTCCCAAAAGTCGACACATTTTGTTGGAACTTGGACGAAAAGAAAAAAATTTCTTCGAACGAAATAAAATTCATTCGACTCGTTTCAATATTTATCGTACTCATTTATTTTATTTTGCAATTAATCCAATTTCATATTTTATTTTATCGCAATTTCTTTAATCAAATAATTAAATAAAGTCAATTCCGGCCTTTTTTCGTATAAGGGGGCAACTGATTCTTATTAAAACATGCAGGTGCGTCGTTGACATTTTTTTTCAACCATTTCTCTATCCTTCTATTAGACAAAATTATAATTTGAGGTCGAAAGGGTTGTGAAACGAGAAATAGACATCTCCGAGCTTGAATTGGTTGGGACACACGGATTGGATATAATAGATCACGAGTAAGAGAGGATGGGAGAGTCCAATCAAATTTTTTTCTTTGCGATCGCGTACACAGCCCGGGATGAGCACACCAGCTGCAATTGTCAGCTCTTTCTCTCTTGCTCTAACCCGCTGTGGGAAATCGATTTTCCTTCGTCGATTGGCTCGAACTCTCTTGCTGTCTCTGTTTTACACGGGTCGTCGCGAGTTCACTACATTCATCGCGATTAAGAACTCTGCAACACCGACTCAATCTCATTCATTTTTCGCGAATTCAATTTTCATCAAGCAAATTGAGGGTACATATGAATTTAAAAAAAGGTATTTACGTTTTCGAACGAAAGGTCGATAACACGTAAAGAGTTAAAAATACGAACAAAAAATACTGTAGTGACAATCTATTTCCATAATGATTTATAACTGCCTAAACATATTTTCGAAAAACCTACGAAAGAACGTAAAATAGGTTTGTGTCGCGATGAATTCATGAGAAAATCGTCATAAAAAGCAAAAATCATTTTGTCAATATTCACTCCATTCATCGCGTTTAAGAACTCTGCAACAACGACTCGATCTCATTTATTTTTCGTGAATTAAATTTTCATCCAGAAAATTGAGGGAACGTATGAATTTAAAGAAAAAAAGGTGTACTTACGATTTCGAACGGGGAGATGATAACATGTAAAGAGTTAAATATACGAAAAAAAATAAATACTGAAATGACAACCTATTTCGAGAATGATTTGTTTCGAGAATGACTGCCTGAACATATTTTCGAAAAACTTGTATCACGATAATCGTATCACGATATTCACGAAAAAGGTTTGTATCACGATAAATTCACGAGAAAATCGTGATGAAAAGCAAAACTCATTTTTTCAGTATTAATCGAAACACGTTTACAGGTTTATTAGACTAATCATTATGGATCATTCGGTATAATTAATTTCTCGTACTCGATCTACATACGTCATATTTTATAAAAATTCACTTTTCAACTATTTATTATGAACAAGAAAAGTGACTCGAAATGTTGGATTGTTTACGTAGTCCCTTGGGCAACTAGTAGTTACGGACAGAGATCAGCCATGTTCGAAAGAAAATTCATTTTACTTTTCTAACAAAATTCCTATTACTAAAATTCCTATTACTTTCCTTCCTTCACCTCGCCATTCTTTCAACTGAATATCTTATTAATTTCACGTGTACATAATTCTCGAAACAAAAGAAAAAAATGTGTCTGGTATAAAAACGATTTCGAAAAGAAAAGAAAAGAACAACGTCAACTTCCTATATCCGGTACAACAAAACGTTGTGGACCACACGCTCGGTTGTACACGTTGACATCGCCCCTCTCGTCCTCTCTCCGTCTGTCCCGGGCGCATCACCACAGAGACAATGCACGTTGCACAGGCAATTAATTCATCGCGCGATAAGGGCACTAACACGTGTCATTCCCGAACGGTAGGACAGATCCGACGGTGCATATCTAGCGGGGAATAGAGCATTGAAAAGTGGTTGTAAAAGAGAATGCGGTTAAAACAAAAAACGAAAATTGAAAAAAAAAGGAGGGAGAGAAAAATGCGAAAGAGGCTGAAACCGACGCCTGTATAGATAACACACATAGTATGTTTCGCAAAAGCGTAATCGGGCGCTGGAGGGGATGATATGCTAGCGGATGTCCCGTCTGTGTATATACATATCCCCTGTGTGGCTACACATAGATATGAAAAATATATGTTCGGCGGTACGGGGTGAAAAAAAAAATTTCAAATTCAGTGACCTCCGAAATTTATTGTCCCCAGGAATACCACAATAATTTGCCAATTCTACACGACGCAGGATACGTACAGGCGTTGCAAAATTTTTTTGTAACTTTGCCTACAA
This sequence comes from Oxytorus armatus, assembly GCA_958009045.1. Lineage (NCBI taxonomy): Eukaryota > Metazoa > Arthropoda > Insecta > Hymenoptera > Ichneumonidae > Oxytorus > Oxytorus armatus. Next base: position 11,329,762 of record OY253748.1, on the reverse strand, counting down.
AATGTTATTTCAAATTCGGGTCAACCGCAATTAGGTAATAATATGTTTTTTGTAATGAATAAATGTATATTCCTCGGGTATCACGTGAACTACCTCGTTACACATTAACGAAACAGTAATATGAAAATTCACAGACAATAGTGGACGCGCGGTCGGTGCAAGATAAGCAGCTCTAGCCTCAGTCAGTATTTGGATGGGTGACCGCTTAGCCGTGCACTCACGGCGCGCCGAGTTTGTTATATAGTAAATACAACTGAAACTCCGTCAAATACAAAGTAGTCTGTACCGACACAGGTTTTCCGTGGTTTCCCTGTGTCCGTGATAAATGCGATGCAGTTCAGCTAAGATGTCTGCGGTCGCAATGCAAGTGAGGTTAGATCAGCGAAGTGCGGGTTTTAGTGCAGAAATTGTGGTGGGGATCTAGCTGGATCCCTGTGATTATCCTTACTCTCTGGTAAGGATCCTACTAAATATCGGATCGAATCCGAACACGGAAACGTCACCGTGCTGGTGCTTGTAAATTGGATCCCGATAGGCACTCCCGACTGGATTCCTAACTGTATCCAGCCCGTATCCTTATAGGATTCTTAAAGAGTTGCATGGGATTTGACGGGATCCTTACACGATTTTACAGAGTCATGAAATTGATCGTGATAGTTTGATCTGCAATATTATTGTTTTCATAGTATATCTTTTCACATTTGTACGTCCATACCCATTTGTTCGCCGACAAAAAGAAATATTTAAGAAATAGGAACTCGAAATTCGGTGAACAAATTTAAAAATAAACATTTAGCCAGCTTCTCTGGGTGCATATCACTCAAACCCCGGAGTTGATACTCGGTTACTCTGTATCAATCGGAGCGAGCCTCCCAATTATTATAGCCCGCCAGTCCTCGATCGCAGACGCGAAAACCTCGCGACGCTCGCCACCTATCGGCGAATTGGGAAACTTCTTTATACTAGCTCCACCGCGATATTCGGGTGTCTCTTACCTTATGATGAAATGTACACAATTGAACCACACATATTTCTTACAAAAACTGAGGAATATAGCCGCGATCCGTACACTCGAATAACGTACTGACGCTGTAAATACCAATGTCGCGTCTCACATATAAGATATCGTACCTTTTCACGTAGGATATGTAGCTAATCGGGATACAAGCCGGGATCGACCTAGAATCCGGAGAGGAATCAAACACAAATCCCGATCGGGGTTTGGCTGAAAGCGGGGATACTAGCAAATTTCCGCGCGGGTAGGGAGTGATAGAAGGAAAAATGGAAAATTAAATTGGGAAGGGTCGTGCGTGAAAATCCGCAAGGGTATACGTTGGATCAAACAAAAGTAACCAAAATAATATATATATATATATACAATGCTGGCCATTTGAAGTGGAATGCGGATATCTCCGCCGATTTTCGCGAATATTTGACGAATTTGAAAATTGCTATTGGATTTACTCTCATAACGATACTGAGAGTTAGCTAATAAAGAAGTGACGGTTACAAAAACCACTCGACATCGATGGCGCCGGAGAGTCGGCTGAGAGTTGACATAACCATAAACATGGGCAGTGATTTCTTGGGAAGAAAGAACTAAGCTTTCTTTCTTCACGTGACGAATATGCTTTTGGTCTTTGTGACCAGCCTTTAGTCTTCTGAAGTATTCCGGAGAGTTAAGACAGATCTTCCTCGTGTGTCAAGAATAAAATTCAAGTTCAAATATAATTCACTGCGTTATACATTATTTATCTACCCATTCCCAATAGGTTATGGGCCCAGACACATTGTGCATTAACTGTGTATTTTAAAGAATTAAGTGAACTTATTGTAAGTGAGATTTTGCGTGTTATAGTGTTGAAATTGAGTGACAATGGATAAGTCAAAGGACAGGAGAAATATAACGCCATTCAATGACAGTAAATACAATGCATGGAAACATCGAATCAGGAATTTATTATTTGAACTAGATGTGCTTAAAGTGATTGACGAACAACCTCCTGATCCAGTGACAAGAAAGAGGAAGAAAGCTGAACGAGTTGCTAAATATGTTATTGTTGAATATTTAGCTGATGTTTGCCTCAAGTATGATACACCTACAAGCACTGCAAAATCTATTCTGAAGAGTTTAGATAATATTTATGAGAGAAAAGTGCTGCGACCGAAGTATCAGTTCGCAATCGCCTGAGCAGATTAAAAATGAAAAATGAAAACGAAGATACCAGTGCCAAAGTATTACAAGTCGGAACAGAAGCTCCCCGAGCTAATCAAAATTATCAATCAAAAGGACAACGCGGAAATTACAGAGAAAAATCAACAACAACGTGCAGATCGAAACAGAACGATCTATACAATTCAAACGGTACAATCGGAGGCAGCAAATAATACATCCGGATTTGCTTTTATGACTGGCGAGTATGAGGAGTATGCTGGTGACAAATTAATGTTCCTGTTGGACTCAGGAGCATCGGATCATCTGGTCAACACAGACACCATCTTCTCAGAAGTGATTGAGCTACACCCACCAATGAAAATTTCTGTAGCGAAAAGTGGCGAATTTATCAATGCAACGAAGAAAGGGAAAATCAACGTCACGAGTAATCTGGGAGTTCACGTGGCTCTTGAAGATGTTCTCTATTCCCCAGAGGTGCCATACAATTTGCTGTCAGTAAGAAAAATGCAACGGGCAGGGATGACAATCATCTTCAATGAAACAGGAGTACAGATAAGCAAAGACGGTGAAATGGTAATGTACGGTAAACCATTAAATAATTTAGTGTCTGTTGAATTCGAAATTACAAAAGGCGTAAATTCTCACGTATACAATATTAATGGGAATAATTACGATTTATGGCATCAAAGATTAGGTCATATTGGTAAAACAAAATTTCAAGAGCTGAAGAATAAACAAATGGTCGAGTATGTGACTCGTCTCGAAAAAGTAATACCAAATGACGATTTATGCGAGGCCTGTATCAATGGTAAACAAGTCCGGTTACCGTTTGAAAAAGCGAAAGATAAAAGTCACATAAAAAGACCATTGTTCATTATTCACACAGACGTATGCGGTCCGATCAGTCCCTCAACAATAAATAACAAAAATTATTACGTATCTTTCATTGATGAATTTACGCACTATACTGTAACATATTTAATTGCGCATAAATCGGATGTGTTCTCGGTTTTTAAAGACTATGTTGCAAAGAGCGAGGCTCATTTCAATTTGAAGATCGTAAATTTGTATTGTGATAACGGTCGAGAATATTTATCGAATGAAATGAAACAGTATTGCGTACAGAAAGGGATCAGCTATCATTTGACGGTTCCACATACGGAGTCGCGGAACGCATGAATCGAACGATCACCGAAAGAGCACGTGCGATGGTAAACGGTGCAAAATTAGAAAAATCGTTTTGGGGTGAAGCAGTATTAACTGCTACGTATTTAATCAATTTAACATCGACGAAAGCTCTCAAAATTGACAAAACTCCATTTGAATTGTGGCACGGTAAAAAGCCCAAAATAAAGTATTTGAAAATTTTTGGCTCAACAGTCTATGTACATAATAAAACCAGGAAACGAAAATTCGATGAAAAATCCTGGAAAGGTATTTTAGTTGGATTTAAACCAAACGGATACAAAGTTTGGGATGTTGAGACGGAGAAATGCGGAACAGTAAGAGACGTTATTGTTGATGAAATAAATTACCTGAAATCTCGGCCAGTTATGAAAGAAAGAAACTCAGACGCCACTCACGAAACCGATGCATCGGACATAAAGTCAAAATTAACAGAAATTGTGAGTAAATCTGATATTGATAAATCAGATGGATTCGAATTGAGTAAATCTGTACGTGAAACAGATAAATCTGTAGTAAAGGAAACAGATGGTAAATCTGATATTGATAAATCAGATGAATTCGAACTGAGTAAATCTGATATTGATAAATCAGATGGATTCGAATTGAGTAAATCTGTACGTGAAACAGATAAATCTGTAGTAAAGGAAACAGATGGTAAATCTGATATTGATAAATCAGATGGATTCGAATTGAGTAAATCTGTACGTGGAACAGATAAATCTGTAGTAAAGGAAACAGATGGTAAACAAGAGAAAAGGAGGAGTGAAAGAATTAAAAATCTTTCTCTTATTTCATACAACGAAACTGAGTCATCCAATGATTACCTCTTGTGTGCTCAGTCAGTTGTTTGTAAAATACCCACGTCATTAGAGGAGATAAAAACAAGAGATGATAGAGCTAAATGGGAGCGAGCGATTGAAGACGAAATAAATTCATTGAAAACAAACAAAACTTGGACATTAGTAACAAAACCAAGTGGTAAAAATATTGTGGACTGTAAATGGGTATTCGCTCTTAAAAATGATGAATTTGGAAATCCTACGAAATACAAGGCTCGTTTAGTTGCTCGTGGTTTCAGTCAAAAAAAATATTTAGTAGACTATGATGAAACTTTTGCGCCGGTCGCGAGGATTACAAGTTTTAGATTCATTGTTGCTTTCGCAAATCAACATGATTTATTGATTCACCATATGGATGTTAAAACAGCATTCTTGAATGGTGTATTGAAAGAAGAAATTTATATGAGAGTCCCAGACGGTATCAAATGTAATCAAAATGAAGTTTGCAAATTACACAAAGCTCTGTATGGTTTAAAACAGGCAGCAAGGTGTTGGTTTGAGATGTTTGAGATAGCACTTTTGAAAAAAGGGTTTCAAAATTCCTCAGGCGATCGGTGTATTTATATCCTAGATAAAGGAAGTGTTTCGCAGAACATTTATGTGGTATTGTATGTGGATGACCTTGTGATTACAACGGGTAATATTGAAACAATGCAAAGATTCAAAAATTATTTGATGAACAGATTTCGTATGACAGATTTAAATGAGATTAAATTGTTTTTGGGAATCAAAATTGAGAGAACTAATGGAAAATTAACATTAGATCAAAGTGCATACATAAAAACAGTTTTAGACAAATTTAATATGCGCGATTGTAAACCTATCGATACACCCCTTCAAATGAAATTGGATTATGAAGCTTTAAATTCAGATGAACATTATGATGCTCCTTGCAGAAGTTTGCTAGGATGTTTGATGTACATTATGATATGTACTAGACCGGATTTGAGCAGCGCGGTAAACATTTTGAGTCGATATGCGAATAAAAATAATAAAGAACTTTGGCAAAATTTGAAACGAGTTTTGAAATATCTCAAAGGGTCCGCTGATATTAAACTAACTTATGTTAAAACTAAATTTGTTGATCTCTTGAGCGGATATGTTGATTCTGATTGGGGTGGAAGTGAAGGTACAGATCGAAAAAGTACGACTGGTTATTTGTTTAAATTATATGAACGATGCACGATCTGTTGGAATACAAAGAAACAAGCATCGGTAGCCAGCTCATCTACACAGGCTGAGTACATGGCGTTGTATGAAGCAGTAAAAGAGGCATTGTGGTTAAAATCATTGGCCATCAGCATTAATATAAAAATTTCAGATCCTATTATAATATATGAAGATAACACCAGTTGTATGTGTATTGCAAATAATCCAAGCAGTCACAAGCGATCGAAACACATCGATATCAAGTATCATTTTTCAAGAGAACAAATCGAGAAAAATGTAATAAAATTGAAATTTATTCCCACAGGAAACCAATTAGCGGATGCACTGACAAAGCCATTGCCAGCTGTAAAATTCTTGGAGTTCAAAATCGGATTTGGCCTGGAATAACTCGACTGCTATATATAAGTATATATATATATATATATATATATATACATTAAGATGATTATTTGAAAATACTGTTTGTGAAATGGTTGGATTGGGTTTTTCTGGGTTTCCCCAATCACTCGCAACTAATGTTGGACCATTTTTGATTAGCCCCAGACACGTAGAGAAAATGCGAGGAAGGTTTGTCATTAGTTTAGTGATAAGATGAAATGTCAATATATATATAGATAAATTCAAATTTAAGATTGATACACAGTTAATGTAGGTTTAAGGAGAATAGAGTCGATTGATTTTTGAGGTGGTGTATTGGATTTACTCTCATAACGATACTGAGAGTTAGCTAATAAAGAAGTGACGGTTACAAAAACCACTCGACATCGATGGCGCCGGAGAGTCGGCTGAGAGTTGACATAACCATAAACATGGGCAGTGATTTCTTGGGAAGAAAGAACTAAGCTTTCTTTCTTCACGTGACGAATATGCTTTTGGTCTTTGTGACCAGCCTTTAGTCTTCTGAAGTATTCCGGAGAGTTAAGACAGATCTTCCTCGTGTGTCAAGAATAAAATTCAAGTTCAAATATAATTCACTGCGTTATACATTATTTATCTACCCATTCCCAATAATTGCACTTCGACCTCCCCACTGTTTTGCATCCGCAACCCTCAAATCACGAGGTCAATGGAACATTTTCATTGCGCACGTGCGCAACTGTTGGCCAACCTCAATGGAACCCGTTTCGTTGAAAAATTATGAAATTTCCTTCAATGTACTTTTTTGAAATTTCTTATTCGTCAAATTTTCGTGAAAATCGGCCAAGATATCCGCATTCTACTTCAAACGCCCAGCGATATATAAAGAGTCAAACATTTTTTAATGAAAAATTACAACATGAATTTTTCGTTACTAAAAAAAATTGCGCAGTTCACCTCTTTGTAAGATCAAAGTAACATCATCCACGGATATCCCAAGTCTGAAATTGTGAAATTCTCGAAAATGATGATTATCAAAATTTCAACATCGACACATCGTTTTCATACGAACGTTCAGCTGGTTCGCGTACAATTTTTTTTTTTTTTAACACAGAATTACAAAAGTTTCACCAACGACCAAAATCTAAATGGAAAAACAATTGTTCTCAATCACCATGAATGTACACACATGTATCTGCAATGTTGCATACGTATGTCTGTATTTATATGTATATATACGCGCGGTCAGGTTGGGTGGTTAGTTGCTGTTCTGGTTATACAGCATCCCAACAACGAGAATCCAGGTTCGGCGGGGGGGGGGGGGGGGGGGTATCTCGCGATTCTCTGGGATGCGCGATAGCGCTAAGGGGTTGGGGGAGAGGGTGGATAGTTTTGACGTTATTTTGATATCGAGGCACTACATATCGGGGCCGGGTTTGCCGAGGGGGCGCAAGCGCGTCCGAGGCCATCGCGCGAGAGAGGAAGCGCGCGCGGCTCATTCTCGCACACTCCGCGACTACCCCTATTTTCAAACCCCCATCTTTGCACACACGCGTATATGGACAAATGTATATATATATATACATACACATGTACACATATATATTTCCTCGTGAAGAAATTGATTCTGCGCGAAAGCGACCCCGAGGAATCATCGAACGCGCTCGACGGGGGTAACCAAGCCGTATCGTCGAGTGAACGACAAACGGAGCCAAGTTCTCGGGGTGCTGGCATTACGTAAGGGATGTTGCCGCTCGGAGGACCGTGACTCAAAGCTTTTCACGTTTCTCGATACGCGTATAGATAACGAAAATGTACGTATATGTACGAATGTACATTAATGTGTTGTCAATAAAAGAGCGATGTACCGTAGTTTTTTGGGTTTCTCATTAAAAGTATAAAGTTCAACTAAAAAGTCATGCGAGACGTAATCGGAAGCGTTGGCTTGTCGTATGTTAATTGTCCACGCCGGTACTCGACCCAAGAAGCGACCCAGTGACACGAGAGAATATTTTTCGAACAACAAAAACAAAATCAACGACAACGAGTACGAGGAGGCACCCGTGGCGGTGAAGGCAGAATAAATCTGACGTTAATTGTGTATAACACCGATGGAATTCCGCATCGTTCTGCTCGCACATATCGTGGGTCAGTTAATTTTTTTTTCTAACAATTCTTTTGTTGCCACACTGCATGTGCGTGTTTTTTTTAACAAGACTTTACACATCAGCGTTATTTGTGAGGGGTAGTTGAAGAAAAAAAAACATATTTCTCTTTGTGAACTACCCGCTTTCGCTTTGGAAGAGAAAGGGTTGATCCTCGCGAACGGACACTGTTCGCGAAGCTGCATCGCTATGCTTTTGACGAAGTTTTTGTACGGTCCTAGGGGTCGTAACGTTTTTTTAAATTATTTTTACTTTTCTCTACATGGAAGAGAATTTGTTGTCTAATAATAAAAAAACGGATTGGTCAGAGATATTCTGGTTGATCTATTAAGAACGAGCGAACTCATGTGAGAAAGTCAATGTCAAATAATTACAAACACTACCCCTTCGGTATAGGATTTTTTTGTTATGCAGTCGAGAGGTGTGTACGTATAGAAAAGTATTAAAGACGATCGTGTGACAACCAATGCGAAGATAACACATTTTTACAAAAACTATCCCTTCCCGAAGATGTTAACAATAGCTGAACAGAAATTTTCCTTTTGCCATGAAATTCCTTTTTGTTTTTCATTAAAAGTAACTTCTTCTATCTGTACGGAATGCTTATTTCATATTCTCTCCGGTATTCGGAGATTCTGGCTCAAAGCCGCGTGCGCGACCCCCATGTCTTATATAGCAACCTCTCGCCCCTCTCTCGTTCTCTCTCTCTTTCTGTATGGAGTTGACGTTCAGGAATTCTTGACGAGAGCCTCGCGAATCGCTATAATAAATTATATGCCTTGAACCGTAAGAAAACGCGAGCGAAGTACAGGCTTAATTGAGGGGTTGCGATTTGTTATTCGTGACCGAGGGAGTTCAACACCACCACCACCACCCCCTCCCTTATATTCCTGGCTTCGGAGCTTTCTCGCACTCGCAGAAAGGATTAGTGAGAAAGGGAAGAGAAAAAGAGAGAATGAGCTCGTAACCGCGGCTACGAACCAAACCAGGCAGACACGTACGTTGATCTCGCTCGATGCGTGTCATCGACTCGTCCGATGTACTCGTATCCTCCCTCCATGCCGATTGTTGTGCGATAGAAAATAAGGTTCCCGAACGAAAGCTTTTCATCTACAATCGATTATTTTATATATTTTGTTTATTTGACATATTACCGGGAAATCGGATCAATTTTTGATTCAGCATATTCCTTGGCGTTATTGAAAAATGACTAGTAATAATTTGAAGTTAATTATTTCAGTGCTCAACTCAGTTGAAAAGCTTCTTTATATATTTTTTCTCATGACAAAATGACTAGTAGACGAAATTTTCTTATTTATTTTTTATATGAAATATGACAGGGGAAACGGACCAATTCTTGATTCAGCATACTTCTTTAATTAGGGTTATTGAAAAATGACTAATAATAATTTGAAGATAATTATTTCGGTGGCTCAACATAGTTGGGAAGCTTCTTTATATATTTTTTCTCATCACGAAATGGCTAGTATACGATATTTTCTTATTTATTTTTTATATGAAATATTACAGGGGAGACGGAACAATTCTTGATTCAGCATATTCCTTTAAGGGTGAACACCACTGTGACCCCCTGTTTTTTCTCACATTTTCCAGAATTTTTTTTTGTGGGAAAAAAAAGAGATATTCGAAAAAATTTTTTGGGTTTTGTTCCTTGTTTATTAATGTATCAAAAAACATTTTTTTCACATTTTTCACGCCACATGGTGGCGCTGGGGAAGCCCTCGCGTCAGGTGCTGTCATCTCCGCGGCACGCAGCAGAACTCTCTTCAACGTCGATCTGAAAAAAAATACCGAGTGTTTTCGTTAATAATATGATATTTTCAAGAGAAGTACATCGGGATTTGGAAAAATATTGTTTTAAAAAAAATAGGCACGCCTTTGAAATTAACTTTAATTTCAAAGGCGTGCCTATTTTTTTTAAAACAATATTTTTCCAAATCCCGATGTACTTCTCTTGAAAATATCATATTATTAACGAAAACACTCGGTATTTTTTTCAGATCGACGTTGAAGAGAGTTCTGCTGCGTGCCGCGGAGATGACAGCACCTGACGCGAGAGCTTCCCCAGCGCCACCATGCGGCGTGAGAAATGTGAAAAAAATGTTTTTTGATACATTAATAAACAAGGAACAAAACCCAAAAAATTTTTTCGAATATCTCTTTTTTTTCCCATAAAAAAAAATTCTTGAAAAATGTGAAAAAAACAGGGGGTCACAGTGGTGTTCACCCTTAAATGGGGTTATTGAAAAATGACTAGTAATAATATGAAAAAAATTATATCAGTGGATCAACAAAGTTGAGAAGCTTCTTTATATTGTTTTTTTTTCTTATGACGAAATGACTAGTATACGAGATGTTCTTATTTTCCCTCGAGTTGAAGAACAAAACAAATGGATTATTTGCCCATTAGTTGTCGTGTATAAATATGCATTGAAAAGTTGATCGAAGGGCATAAATCTCTCGAATAAACAAAAAGTCATAATAAAGTCTAAACATTTGAGATTATTACTGATAAGATAATCTGTTCCGTAATGTATAAGATTGATTACAATATTGACCTATAAAGTAAAGTCAATTGGATAAAATACTAATGGCATATGTTTCGAGTATATTTGATACGATCGAATTAAATGAAATTGTTATTATGAAAAACCGGATATACCAAACATCACGAAATGAAGTCATTAAGAATATTGGCTATCTGATGAAAGCACGACCCGAGCAGAAATTTATTCCGGCTGGCCTGATATAGGATCAGGCCCCCTTCAGGAATCGATAAGGTTAGCCTGATCAGGCTAACCGGATCACGCCCATATCAGGGGCGGATCATATTCTGATACGGCGTGGGTTATCAGGCGAGCCTTACATTACATATATCAGGGTCGGATCAGGGGCGGCTAAGGCATCCGTGGCAAATTCTGATCAGGCTAACCGGATCACGCTCAGATCAGGGGCGGATCATACTCTGATACGGCGTGGATCATACTCTGATACGGCGTGGATTATCAGGCTAGCCTCACATTACATATATCAGGGCCGAATCAGGGGCGGCTAAGGCATCCGGGGCAAATCCTCATCATGTTAACCGGATCACCCCCACATCACGGCTGGATCATATTCTGATACTGCGTGAATTATCAGGCTAGCCTTACATTACATATATGAGGACCGGATCAGGTGCGGCTAAGGCGTCCGTGGCAAATCCTGATCACGCTAACCGTATCACGCCCCGATCAGGGGCGGATGATATTCTGATACGGCATGAATTATCAGCGCAGCCTCCGATGTTGACAATGAACTTGTGTTAACACAAGTTCATTGTCAACACAAGATGAAATTTTGCATTTAAATGAGTATCTTTCGACGATTTAATAGGATAGACGGAGGATACTCATTTGGGAAATCTCTGTGTCGTATTATTTCAAATAATGCTTCTTGAGACATTATTCGATTGACATTTAAATCATATTAATAATAATAATAATAACAATAATCATAAGATTGACAGCAGTGGACGCGCGGTCGGTTCGCGGCTTCGGTGGTCCGGTATGTTAAGTAAGCGGTCACCCATCCCAGCGGTGAATACAGTAGTATTCGCCGCAGTCAGTACTGGGATGGGTGACTGTTTAGCGGTTTACTGGCTTGTCTACCCACCAGTGAACGGGAAGCACTTTTTCTGAGTTTTTCAAACAACCGACAAAAATATACGCTGGAAACACGAATAATGAAAGGAAATTATAATATAGTATTTATATTATTATTATTATTATTATTATTATTATTATTAATATCATTATTATCATTACTACATCGATTTTTCAATCGAGAACCTTCACCATCTTAAAATTAAATCTACTACGAAGACAATTTTTAATATAATTCACCATCTTCATTTCTGGTGGTTGGACTACATATAAGATATTCCGAGAAGTAATTCACAAGTGCTCGATAGAGTAGTGGTTACAGCGTTAGTTCGTTAGGTCAGTAGGTAGACAGATAGGTAGGTTTAAATAGCACAACTCCCGATTGGAAAATTAATTTTAAACGACCGCAATTATCGTTTAAACAACAAAAAACGTCTAAAAAATGACTGTTAGTACAGTAACATTTTTTTTCAATATTTTTTGGTCCAATTTGAGAATGGAGTCTAGTGAGAGAGGTTGCAGGTTCGAACCCCGGTGGAAGCCGTTTTTTTTTTGTTAAATATTATTATATAGGCCAGCTAACGACTTACGATGGCCAATAACCTAATTCTCAGAAGATAAATAGATTTTATGCATTCTAAATTGGAAAACTGGAATTCAGTGACAGATCGAGGCCAGATCGGTGCCGGATCGGTGCGGGTCGGTGCCGGATCACGACCGCATCACGGCCGGATTACGGCCGGATCAGGCCTGGATCCGCAACTCCGTTACATGCCGGATGTGGGCCTGATACGGATCCTCATCAGGGCCGTGCCAGGCTGATAGGGCAGCCTGACATGGGCCGGATTTAAGCCGGACCAAATTTCCGCTCGGGGAGATTATTATCCCTTACTACCTTATCAAACAATAAAATATTCTCGTAAACAATATTCTAGGTTTATAATCGGTAGGGAATTTTCAATCTGAGAACTTACCACATTTTCACATTCTCAAACAACCTTAACGGGTATTTTACAAAGACATTAAATAATAAAGTAACGGAATTTTGCAGCGGTTTTGTGACTCATATTTTAATGTTTGAATTGAAAAATTAATACTAATTAAAGAAACAGATAAGACTGATGTGTAAAATCGAACATAAGCATCAAAAACTTGGAATTCAACAATATCCAATAAAGCTACGAGTAAAATTGAGAACGAAAATCTATCTTAATTACATTTAAGAATGTAATTTTCTTGTCGTTTTCGTTTTAGCGATGATTCTTCAACTTAAACAATTAGACACGAGATAAAATTAGAATCTCCCAATTGTCTCGATTTGATGGGCTTTCTGCAACGTTCTCGGATGGTACCCCTATCATGGCACAGGGGAGAACTTTACGATAAGTCAAAGTCAGCGACTTCGGATTAACGATGACAGCTCCTCAATAATCCCCGATGCAAATAGTAAAAGTATTTACACCTTGGTAGATAATTCAATATGTTGTATCTCTTGGATATTGAATCTTGGATTCCTCACATAATAATAGTCCAGCTTCCGATAACTTTCACGCAGAATTAATTCCTTAGCAATATCTTAGATTTACGTGCTTTTAATATCAAGGTTCGCGAGTTCGTTGGATATGATATTAAAAAATTAAAAACTCAATATGGCGGAATCTGTAATGGTGGATTGAAATTTAGAAAAAAATCGCTATCGATACCTTGAGGGTTCCAAGCTCACTGAATCCAAATATGATGTCAGATTTTCAAAAGTGAAACGGTAATTATGTAGTTACCGGGCGAAATAACGTTTCCAAATAATTTAACTTAAAAGCACGGTATGAGTTATCGGATTTTGATTTTTAGAAGATTCCAATTATTTTTCAAAATTTCGATCGTCCATTTTATAACCGCCATCTTGAATTATGAAGTACTGAAATTTTGGGATTTAGCGATTTCATAAATCTTAGGATACTGTCATAAAAATGGTAAAACGATAAATCGGGTTTTTTTTTTTCAATGCACACATATTCCAGTAGTACGTCTTTTTTCGTCCCTATATCGTTTATTTCTTTCATTATCTTTCACAATGAAGGGGTTAAATACTGTTTTAGCAATATCGTGACAATTTTTCGAAAATCGTAAAAAATAATAGAAAATCGTCATTGCGGAATTACCATATAATGGGAGTATCATCACCGAAGTCGATGATTATCCCTTCTCGTAAAGTGCTCCTCTGTGCCACCAGTATTACAGGGGCAATTATATCGAAGAATCTGAAAAAAAAAGGTGCATGATTAAAGATTATTAAGGAATTATAATTTTATCTCGAGCACGTTTACGAAATATTCGTACAGATTGAAATCTTCATATTTCATTTTACCAGCCAAATTACTCACGCAAATATTATACTTTTAATATTATATAATTATAAAATTCGTTACATTTATGTACTTACGTACAAGAACACGATTTTCACTAATTGCTTATTACTTTAATCCGTAAAATCGTAAAATTTCACAAGTTACAAATTGTTCCATAATTCTTCCGACTGTCGATCTCCTGTCGCTATAAATATCTATGCACGAATTATATATATATATATATATATATATATATATATATATACATATATATCCGATAAACTTTTCATCGTAAATTCGTCTCTCTCATCGTTAGCAAAGTTCTCGAGAAACGTTTTACGATATCGGGTTGCGATATTTTTTTTTTTCGTTTTTATTTCCTTTTCTTTTTCTTACTTCCCCCTCGCTCCCGTGTCAAGTTTCCAGCAACCCTCGGTTTTATCGAAGGGACAAACTTTTTTATTTCGGTTCTCTCGAACGATCGGATATTATGTATATGTATATACTATATATATATATATATACTAGGGGGGCTCTGCCCCCCTACGCGCTTCACGCGCCACCCCCCCCCCCCCCCGCCCACGCCACCACCCGAGCCTCCCCCGCTCGATCCCCTCGCCCAGCCTACTCGATCCCCTCGCCCAGCCTACTCGATCCCGCTCGCTCTTCTCAACTCTTGTACACGGCGGCGGCGGCGGCGGCGGCGAAATATTTATATAATATAGAGATATATATATATATATATACTAGGGGGGCTCTGCCCCCCTGCGCGCTTCACCCCCCCCCCCTCCCGCAATTCCATTCAGCGTAGCACCCCCCCGTTTGGGTGGGGGGGGGGGGGGGTACAGTGAAGGCAATGACCGCCTCAACTCTTGTACACGGCGGCAGCGGCGGCGGCGATATATTTAAATAATATAGAGAGATATATGTACCTGTCAAAGTTGATCGGAACCCAGTAGCACCTTAAGTCTACCGTCGTATCGCGCGAGTAAACGTTTCGTTGTTGTCACATTTTTGTCCCCCTTATACCGGTATATTTACAACAACAAAAATATCACAAAGTCCTCTCCTCTGATATCTAAAAAATCTCACCGAAAATCCTCCTTGTACGACCTTAAGACGAGAGGGGATCGAAGAGAGAGGGTATTTTTTTGTTTCCTCGCTGTGGTAAACCCTCCAGAGTCGATGTATATCCACTCTGCACCACTCTGTAGTATTATAGACGTTTCACGGATACGTACCAATAAAGATCGGTATATATAGAGTTCCTATATATTTACGTGGCATACCCCCTGAAAATAGGGTATCCGAAACGTGCTCACGATTTTCCGACATTTTATGCCCTACAACGTCATCGTATCCCAGGCACGGGAGTAAACTCCCTTCCCTCTCTCTCCATCATCTTCCCTTTCGCCCCTCTAACATCCCACTTTTTTTTCATCCCCTTCAGCCACGTAACGAAATAACCAACGAGATTTAATCTTCTCGCTATACTGTACTCGCGCGTACCACAAAATTTCCATCCTATAACCCTCGCACCTGTACGCGTCCGTATTATCCTTCGTTGATAAATCAGAGGTTGAAATATTGATAAACTGATACAGGGACGGAAAAAAACAGGAAGCAAACAAAATTACAAAATTTTACTTGTTTTCTCGGCTTTTATTTTTAATATCCAATAGTAAAATGCAATTGTGAAGACAAAAACATTGTGGATCAGTGGCGAATGATTAATGTCGTTGAAGTTACGAGCAACTTTTAATAATATTTGTATTTCATTTCAATATTAATAGAAAACGAAGATATTTGTATTATTAAACGATTATCGTTATTGATAAAAAGCCAAATTCTACGTGTCATCGTGAAACTGACAAGCAACGGTTTTATCATACGATTCTCATTACTTCCAACGACTCTACGCAATATCAACCCCTTATTCCAATATATTCATCAAGGCAGGATGAAAAGAATCGATATTTCGATACTTCAAGTCGATTTTCAAACAGTATTTTCACCGCGAGAATATTTAATTCAGTAATATCATCACGAATCTTCGGACATGACAGATTCGTTTAAAAACAGACGAACAAAAAATTATTCCGATCAGCAAAATACGAATTATTCATTTTACGAGCGTCAACCAATTCAATCCAGATCCACGATTTAAATATAGTATGTATTATTGGTTATCGGGCCAGTAATAATTGAAGCGCTTATTAGTCACCGGATCGACGGATGAACGCTTGAATAATTTCGTTTACGTAAATTATCACTACCCTCGGCCCTCTATTCCGCCTTGATTATTTTATAGCGTTACCCATATATATGGACTTTTATGTGTTACACAGTGCATGTATACGTAATGTACGCATATACGCGTGGTATGGTTATTAAAGTTTATCAAGTTTGTGTTTTCGTTTCATCGATCCGTCTTTTCATCCCCCCACACACAGCAACACCGCCTCGCGTCAATGTCATGTATACACAGTACGAAAATAACTCACACACTGGAGGCAAAGCACGATACGAAATCCGCGATTGGGTGTGCAGGAAACTGGCGAGGATTATTCGTTGACTTTCTCTCTCTTTCTCTCTCTCTGTTTTTCTGCTATGTTCCGGTGTTGCCGCTTTTGTGATCCCCGCGAATTCGCGTCGCGAGAGGGTGGTTGTGGCTGAAACCGTCGATTCGCGATGCTTTCTCTGTCGCCTCTCTTCTATATAACGTACAGGCCATTCTTCGCCGAGTACCCTATTTTTTAATCATATCTCCCAGTAATTTCGCACATTTTTCTAGCTCGTAGTGCAAATTGAAAATAATTTTTTTGTATTATTTTCCGATTTTTTATTCAAACATATCACTTTTTTCAAATACAAATACAATTTTGAAAACGTGATAAAAGCACAGAGTACGACTTTTTGTAAACACACTGAGATAGTAGTTGAGATACTAGTTGTATTTCAATTCATATTTTTAATAGCACATACGACATGAAGAATTGGAACTTGGACATTGCTCCCTCATCATTTTTGCATACCCACAAATTTTTTTTATCAAAAAGCTTTTTCATTTTTAGGTTCCTCGTAGAGGAAGCTTTGTACATATCCAAAAATGATGAGGAAGCAATGTGCACTTTCAATTTCCATAATTTCCTCCATCGACTTGGCCGCATGAGGTTTGCTTGATTTTGCTTCCTCATAGAAGAAGTTTTGGTAGTGTTAAAAAAAATCGAACTTTTAATGTCAGTATTCTTAAAATGTGCCAAAACATCCGAAAATCACATCCAGAAAAAAATGTCCCGTGTGTGTTTGTGCGTGTTACCATTTTTTAATTTTTGATAAGTGTCTGTGATCGCTCTAACTTTCGTAAATTTTCGTATATCGAGTCAAAACTTTTTACATAAAAGCGTTAGGGGACAAGCATGTTTGGTATTGAATTTAGCTAAAATCCCTTGAGTCGTTCGGATTTTATAGAATTCTGAATTTTTCAAAAAAGTATGAAATCGGTTCAATCTCCGAAAGTTTTTCAGATCTTCGGTTCATTTTTTCTAATGAATCTAGTATTACTAAGGGATAATTGGTATCGAATTTTGCATTAATCGGTAAGAGGGTAAAGATATTATTGAATTTTCAATTTAAAAAAATATGTTATATTTTATAAGATATTGTATGTTTGTTAAACTTTTTCTAATCTTCAACTATAAAGGTGGTACTTGGCATGAGAATAGGTTTGTGGATAACCATGTTCGATATTAAATTTGAAATAAATTGGTAAAGTCCTTAATGATTCGAAAAAAATTGTATACTTGAACTTTTGTATATTTGCAAAATTAGTAAATTGCTCTAACTTTATTAAATTTTGAAGAATGATATCAAAGAATCATGAAAATTTGCAACCCGTGGTACCTTAGAATTGTGTGAATCGCATTCATTAAAAAAAAAAAAGGAAATTCGAAACTTACACATTGCTTCCTCATTATTTTATCTCGCTAACAAAGCTTCGTCTACGAGGAAGCTGAAATTATAGAACTAGCTTACTCATGACGGGGATTTATGAACAAGATCAAAAAAATGAAGAAGCAAATATCTAATTATTTAATGCACTTTCGAGAAAATTAAAACGCCATAAATATAGAATGTTTTTATCGATTTTCTCTAAATACAATACTAAATATTCTTCCATAGTACCCAATTGATATATATTAGCAAGTTAGGTCTTTTTATAGCAAGTGCCACCTCTACATAGTTGTACATTTAAACCAAAATACAATTTCTCATAAGTTAATAAAATGTTAATCACCGATTCACGCCAAATACAATGTAACCTTTCAATGATAATTTATTGATGAAAGAAAAATTAACCCGATATCGCAAAACTTTTGGAAATGAAATCAATCTCAAACATTTTTCGAAAAATTCAAAATTTTATAAAATCCCAATCCCTCAAGCGACTCTTGCCAAATTCAATACCAAACAATCTTGCGCCCTCTCTCTTATGTAAAAAGTTTTGACGCGATAGCCCAAAATTTACGAAAGTTACCACAGACATTTTTCGAAAACTTCTAATTAGCGTACAATCTTGAAGCCTCAAGTAATTCCAACGAAAATTGTGGCGAATAACGGAGGCTCGATATCCTAAATTTGTGCAAAGCTTGCATGAACTCGATAATATTATCTACATGTGTTTTTTTTCGATATTTTGGCAGATTTTAAACACATTGAAAGTTCGAAAATGATTGTTTTCGTGAAAACAAAGCTTCCTTTGCGAGAAAGCAAGAATGATGCAGATTGAAACTGACATATTGCTTCCTCCTCATTTTTACGAATTCACAATTTTTCCTCAATGAACAAGAGGCTTTTTCAATTTTGTATACACACAAAAATTATACGGAATAAGCAATATGCAAGTTTAAATATGCAGAATTTTTCTCTCCCTCAAGTGAATAGTATGAAGTTTGCCTGATACTCAATGCTTTTTTCGATATATCGAATGTACCATACATACAGCGGAGCTTTTATCGATAATTTTTAAATTCAATACCAAATACTCGTCCAAAATTGCCCGAGCTTAAATCTTAGCGAACACCTACGACGATAGTTCAAAAAATTCAAAATTCCATAAATTTAGAACACCTCGATAGATTGTCTCAAAATTCAATAGCGAACGGTATTTTATGATAGTCTACGTAGAAAGTTTTAGCCAGCTAGCTCGAAAATGGCACGAGTATGTTCTTAACAGGAATGCAAAAAGAAAATTAAAAATCATGTCAAATCTTAACGAGTGATTCTAAGTTACACGAAAATTACATCAAAGAAAGAGGAGAGGGGGGCTGGTAGATTTACGTGCGTGCAAAATGTCAACTCAATCGGTTGACGGGGGGGGGGGGGGGGGGGGGTAAGGTTAATTCGGTGAAAAAAAGCATATTTTCAAGTTTTTTTTAGACGATACAGGTAATGCTGGTTTATTTATTTACTTTCCATATAATAATACAACATCTGAACTATATTTTCCTACATTTTCATTGCAAAATATTGATGAATAAGCCGTTGGCAGCAAATCTCCGGAGGCTCCTCGAAAAAAAGTTGTTTTGCGGTGCACATCATAACTCGCAACAGAATCATGTGAAACAAAAAAATCAAAATGCATTTGGAGATGATTCTCGAGGTAACCACGGGAGGATTTTTTTTTTTTCGATTTTTCAATTTTTCGTAGCCCTCGGAAGTCAAAAAACAGATTTTTGCTAAAAAAATCGGTTAATTCGTTGTTGTAAAATTAATAATTATTAAAAAAAACAAAAAAGCTCTCGACAATACCTGGTGAATTATGTGAAGAAGTACTATGCAAAATTTCAAAACGATTGGTCGAGTAGATTTTGAGTTATGGCGTGCACGGACTTAAAAAATGACAAGGTTCAGAAAAACGCTTTACTTTAAAGTTTTGCACACCAGAAAACCGGTCCGGAGCAACGGACACTCAAACGCTCATAACTCCGTTCATTTTGCTCCAATCAACTTGAAATATTGACACAATATTCTTGAGATGTTATACATTCATTAAAAAAAAAAAAAAAAAAATTTCAATACCTTACCCCGCCCTTAACGGGTTATACGCAGTTGCAAGGCCAAAAAAAGTCATTTTTTTACGAATTTTTTATGAAAAGGGATTTTCTTTGATAAATACAAGAAGTATTAAAAAATGTAGTGGTAGCTTTGAACTTTATATCAGCATTTTTCATTTTCAAAAATATTGATTTACACTGCTCCTGTAGACGATCCCCTGGAGGTCCTCCAAAAAAACTTCGGTTTGGATTATTTAAAATAAAAAAACCAAAAAGATTCTATTAGTGGATAAAAAAATCTCGGTATTCATCGAAGGAATAGTCGAAATTTTGATTTTTGACAACATGGCGGCTCCAAAAAGAAAAAAATCCAATTTTCGACCAAAATTTTTTGACTGAATTGTTTAAAAAAAATAGTAATAATTATCGGAAATCTTATTCCTTCGATCAATACCTGAAGAATATATCTGAGAAAGTTGTGTTAAAATTGAGACCGATCGGTTGAGCCGTTTTTTTAAGAAATCGTGCTCACCGACTTTGAAAACACCGTTTTGAGAAAAACGCGTTCAAAGTTTCATGCTGCTACTCCGGTCTTTAGGCCACCTATTTTGTAACGCTCCGAGCATCCTTACAAATATGTATATATCTCCAAGAATATTTGCCCGATCGATTTGAAATTTTCAGAGAATATACTCAAATATATGTACATTCTGAAGATGCAATAAAAAAATCGATTTTCTTTAATTTCCAAATGCGTATAACGGAACGACCACTATTTGGAACGGCCGAAATGTGGAATTTCAAAATTAACGAACGTCTCAGCTTAAGAACGTCTTTAAATCAGAAAAGAAATAACGAAAACACAAAAACAATGAAATAGATTTATATCGAAAAAAATATAAGGACGAGCAAAATTACGAAGTGCGAAATATGGACCCGACAAAAATATTGCACACTTCACAAGTCGAGTGTACGAATTTCAGATTTCCGGATATTGAGAATGTTAATAAACTTGAATTTAGTAAAGTCGAAAGACCAAAAACGATCACGATTACGAACGCTTATGGAATGTTAGAAACACATGTCTTATTCCTTGCGCTATCGAATGGAGCTAGTAGATGGCGGTACGAATGGACATCCTCTAATCTGATGTTCTCTATTTTGATGTTGAAAATTTTGATCCGTCGTTTATTTGCCTTTCCAAGTTTGACACGTTCCAAATTTTTATATCCAACATATTTCATTTTAATATATTGGGTGTTCTAAATATTAACTACTCACTATTTTTTATTTCGGAAATGCAAATTTTCTACATCGTTCAAATCTATTTTTACTATCTGAACAAATATTTTCGAATTAATAACCGTTCTTAATAACAGTTATTCAACTTCTTCATCTGTCAAAAAACTAAATTTCCGAATAACTTCATCCTCGTTATTCTATGTTTCAAATCTTTTAATTAGGTGGTGGTCAAAATTCGGAATGACCACTATTTTGGACGGCCGAAATTTGGAATTTCAAAATATCGAACGTTCAACAGTTTGAACGTTTCATATTAAGAACGTCTTTAAATCAGAAAATAAATAATGAGAACACAAAAACACAAAACGGATAGTTCAATTTTTTTTTTGTCTCATTATTCCTTTTTTGATTTAAAGACACGTTCTTAATATGAAACTCCACATTTTGGCTGTCCAAAATAGTGGTCGTCCCAAATTTTGACCCTTACCCCTTATAATTTCAAAATAGCTCCCGTTCAAAACAGTGGTCGTTCCGATATTTGACCCCCACCCTTTTAGAACATTGATTTCTTTCAATCACGTCACACACGCGCACACCCATGTGGGCAATTTTTGTAAATATGTGTTTTCCAACGTTTTGATATAATTTAAACGCATTGGCATTGAAAATTGACAAAATAAAAATGTTCAACAAAACGAAAGGTTCCTCGACGATGAAGCAAAACAGAATCGGGAATGAAGTTCTAGGAAATAATGTAACAAGTGGAATTAGTTTTTCGACCGTCATTTACTTATCCTCCCGTAAATATGTGCACAACACATATTTACAGATCTATCTATAGTTCATAGTTCACGTTGCGCCTAAGTATCGACATAGCGACGAATGAATAATAAGAAAAACATATATAGATACAGATCTAATGGGGTAAAATGAGTTTGTACTAATTCCGCTCGGTTTAGTTCAGTCAAGGCGGGTTGAACGAAACTATAACGCTACCTCTCTTTCACCCTCGACGTTTTTTTTCTTCCCGTCATCCAGCCACGGATCTCGCGACCACCCGTCGGCACGTGGTGCGATAAAAGTAACTCGTCCAGCGTCGCGAGTTCCCGGGTGACTGAAAATGTTATCAATTATCCAGCAGCTATGAGCGAAGAGAGCGAGCGAGTACAAGAACACTAGCTTCCTACCAACGGTCAACATTTCGGGGAAAAAAGCATAAAATGTTTAAAGAATGAAAAAAAAAAAAAACGAAAGCAGCTGCGACGGAAGCGTATAGGAATGTCGGAAATGACGTTCAATTCGCAAATCAATTTTCTCATTAATGATTGGATCGTACGGGCGGGTGAGGGGGGAGAATAGAGGTAACGGGACTGCCTCGTACGATGAGTTTTTGTAGAGTCGAAAAGGAGAAGAAAAAATAATCTTATGAAGCGTATAATTCATGTGTACGCTCGCATTCACACTAATTAAATCATATCCGAGAACGTATCGCGAACGAGATTCAGCGAAAAACGCAAAGTGGAGATTCACCCTTTCCGTCTGTATATCTCTCTATATTATATAAATATATCGCCGCCGCCGCCGCCGTGTACAAGAGTTGAGGAGAGCGAGCGGGATCGAGTAGGCTCGGTGAGGGGGTCGAGGGGGGATATATATATATATATATATACACGCACACACACGCATCTTCCGCTGAAAGCGCATAATTATATAAAATATTGAAAAGAAACGAGAGAAAGAGCACAAGGAAGATGGGTTCCGAAGAGAAAACCGAGAAAGCTCTGAATAATGTGTACAGTGAGAGGTATGATATATACCGTCTCGTATTCTACTAGTATATTCTTGGATGGAGCCATACCGAGGACTATATACCGGTGCGAGAGAGCTTTCATAAAAAGCACGAGACGACGTTAAAGAAGCGAGAAGAGCTGCTGGATTCTTCGAAGCTCGCGCATGAAGTAATAAGGCTCTGCTAACATATACGTATATATAGTAGTTATCCAACAGTATCTACGGTCGAGAGTATATATTTATTTAACAATATAGTGTATATACATATATATTTATATATCTATTTTATGTGTACACGTGTGTAGATCTATTCGCGCTGTAACGAGCGAATGCGATAAAGCCGAGTCTTTGGTGTCCCGGAAGGTTTATCGCGCGAATTTCGCCCTCGCGATATCTCACAGGCTTAATGATTCGAACAAAACTCCAGCGAACTCCACGTTTCTCGACATTTCTGCAAGCTCATTCTCAAATATATAGCGAGAGAGGGGGAAAAAATCGTTCTATATACAGTACTGGGCATTTGAAATGGAATGCGGATATTTTCATCAATTTTGGCGAAAATTTGACGAATTTGAAAATTTCAATTACCCCTGGAGTACTTTTCATCCTTATTCGTAACCCTTTAATTCGACAACATATTTACCCTTAGGTCACGAGGACGACGGTTACCACTCCATTTTTCACCCCCGCAAATTTTCGTTGCCGACGTGCGAAACCGTTCAACAATCTCAATGGGAACGGTTTCATTAAGCAGATTATCGAATTACCTCGGATGTACTTTTTTTTTAATTCTCAAATTTGTCAAATTTTTCGCGAAAAATCGACGAAAATATCCGCACTTTACTTCACATGCCCGACACCATACATACTTACTGTAGTATAATACAACAAATGTTTGTAATTTGAATTATTAACGAATATTAAATAGAAATTCCGCGGGCGAAAAAACCTCACTCACTTCTACAATTTGGAATCTCGGCATTTTTAATTGATCACATCAGAAAACCTCCAGATACCAATTTTTATTTATATCCAATCACTTTTGCTTCCTCACAGAATAATCTTTGCGCTGGGAAAAAAGAAATTCGAAGTATTTGTACCGTGATACTTGTCTAACAAGTTAAAAAAATTACACATTGAATAAATACGTGTGTGTGTGTAACGATAATTGTTTTTTTTTAATTCAAGCGTTCTTTGAGTTTTCCTGACTTGTGGAATTTTTAAAAACAGTCGGGAAAGTTGGCCCGAATTTAAATAGAGTATCGAGATGTGCGATGTAGTGGTTCGGGTTTTATGAAATTTTCAATCTTTCGAAAAAATGTCTGTGATTGATCTGGTTCTGCAAATTTTTAGATACAATGCTAAATTTTTTTTTCATAGAGATATAAAGCATGCTTGAAGGATTGTTGGTATCGAATCTGACTAGAATCGCACTCTGTAAGTCTCCCTGCGACGAGCTAAATCGACTACATACCTTATGAAACGAATTCCTAACACTAATCTACGATTTTTTCTCCCGCCGCTCCTCGATCGACCTACAGTACACATAACGTACCACCTGATTCTTAGACCTATCAGATTTTCTCTAAAAATGAATTGAGAAAAATCGTATCTCCCGATGACTTACCGCTGGAATTACTCCGAAACCCTCTGAAACGGATCTCTAAAACGGAGATCTCTGTTCGACGAAATTTCATCGGCGTTATATTATCTCACTATATTATACTAAGATTTCGCACGACTCGGGCGCTACGCGCCCTCAGATCAACCGAATCCAAACAAACCCAAAAGAAAAGGAAGGCGTTTGGATTCGTTTTAATTCGTTTGGGTTTCGGTTGATGCGACAACGTGTAGCGCCCGAGCCGTACGAAATCCTCGCATGTTAAGAAAAAATGTGTGTTTATAACCGCATTCGTTTAATTCTAGGTATTTGCTCGGGTTTGCGCGAGGTGCGCATGCAAGTACCTACGGCCGTCGAGAATGGCGGCTCTGCTGTATTAAATTGCTGGTATGACTTGGAGGGAGCAGTACTTTACGCTGTCAAATGGTACAAGGAGAGAAGTGAATTTTATCGTTACACGCCTAACGAGAATCCGCCGGTGAAAACTTTTCAAATTGGAAATCTTCGAGTTAACGTGAGTTTCAAAACTTTCATAAAATCCCAAATCGATACCATCACAGTTACTTAACGTCGGACCGCCCGTATATTTCAACATACCGCATTTCTATCAGTTGCGAAATTGATATACGTGTTCAATCCACGATGCCGAATTAATCAGTCAATGAATGTACAAGCACTGAGGTTAATTATCCTTTCTATTTATGCATCAGGATGTATTGAAAATCGGAGTGAAATGAGTTTAATAATAAAAAAGAACAAATCGATTTGATAATTACGATTATTTTTTTTCGAGAGACTACGAATTAATAAATTTGTTCAATTTTACAATCAATTAGATATCGCTATACGTATGAAGAGAAAATGTTCGCAAAATATTTACGATCAAAAGAACGTTTTGTGTGTAAAATTTAATTCGGATAACAATCTTGCAGACATTAACACGGTAATAACCGCTTCGATAACATCGTTCAATTTTCGCAGAAAGATCAGAGCAATGCGACTCAGGTCACTCTTATGGATTTGGATCTGAACGCTACCAGTGAATACAGCTGCGAGGTATCGGCCGATGCGCCATCCTTCCACACGGCCATCGTTTACGCTACAATGAATGTAGCCGGTGAGTGTTATTTCCACCGCTAGAGTCGGGTAACACCATTTTAGCGGCAGAAAAACAGGTCTACTTTGACGATTTATTTTGGAAGTTTGAAAAAAGCAATAGGATTTCTTTTCAGAGGGTTTATTTAACACATATTAAAGTATGAAAGAAAAAATATTAATTATCATTTTGATACAAAATGACGACGACAGAGCCCATCTTGAAAATCGTCGTTTTTTTAAAACACCTTCACGGCAGGACGATTTGCTCGTAAAGTATAAGGCCTGAAACAAAAAACCAACATAATTTATAATTTATATACTATTAGCTATAGAACTGCGCAGGGATTTTATTTTTATTCCACGTTTGTAGAAATGGT
Source organism: Oxytorus armatus (assembly GCA_958009045.1). Lineage (NCBI taxonomy): Eukaryota > Metazoa > Arthropoda > Insecta > Hymenoptera > Ichneumonidae > Oxytorus > Oxytorus armatus. Next base: position 11,303,672 of record OY253748.1, on the reverse strand, counting down.
TCACTTTCGAAAAAATTGATCGATTTTTGCCAAAAAAGCAGTAAATTCCTTATAAAAAAAAAGTTTAGATTTAATCAATAAACGGCTATGTGTACTCCGATAGAAAATGTAATTGTGATCCTACTGTCAACGTTTCAAATCGATACATGCAACGGTGTTCAAGTAATACGTTCTCCGAGTTTAAAAAAGAGGATTTTCAAGAGGGGCTCTGTCACCGCCTAATACATTTTTTTTTCATACTTCAATATGTGTTAAATAAGCCCTCTGAAAAGAAATCCTATTCCTTTTTTCATACTCCCAAAATAAATCGTTAAAGTTAGGCCTATTTATCTGCCGCTAGAGTCGTGTTACCCCTTAGGCGGTCGTAAAATAAAAATATTATTTAACGAAATTATTACTCGTTCGATAAATACCGTACATATCTAAAACACCTGCGGGCAAAAATGATGAAGTGTGCGTGAAAAAAAAAATACAATGTTTGGAAAGCAAAAGTAATTTAAATCAGGGCGACGGATAAACCGCACTCACGTCGTTGTTATGTCTTGGAAAAAATTTAACCAAGATTCGTGAGCGGGAGTATGCGAAACGAATTATTACGTGAATCGAGCAACGGAACGTACATTATACACACCTTAAAAAAAAACGAACATTTATCAAGCCCTGTGATATACCACATGTGCACACCGAGAAAATGAATTATTTTCGAGGTAAACAAAAATTGTCCAGTTAGAAACAAATGTGTTTTAGTTTCTAGAATTTCCTCTTGTTGCACGTTTTCAAAAATAAAAAATTTATATAATTTAGTGTAATAAAAAAAAGGCTTACTTATCTCTCTATATTATATAAATATTTCGCCGCCGCCCCCGGGGGGCGGTACGCTGAATGGAATGGCCCGGGGGGGTACGCCGACTGGATCGGCCCGAGGGGGGCGGGGGGTACGCCGAATGGAGTGGCCCGAGTGGGGGGGGGGGGCGCTGAATGGAATGGCCCGAGGGGGGGTGGCGCGCGAAGCGCGCAGGGTGGCAGATCCCCCCTAGTTATGTAATAATAATGTTTCATTGAACACGCTATACATATCACCTTTGTGAAATAGAACATATTTTCGAGATTACCTCGCTGAGATAGGTTTGAATTTTTATAAATGAACGAGGGTTCGAAGTCGTATATCGCTCGTGAGATTTTTTTTTCCATTGCGAGGGTTAGAGCGATACCGAACTGAGAAACGACTCCCAGGAGTGGGGGTTGAAAAAGATTAAAATGTTCTCTCTGAACGCGGTGAATTTTAAGACACGTGCCCGGGCTTCTGTAATTGATCCATAAATGGTGTGCGTTCGTGTGCTCATTTTCCTTCACCCTCGGTCTCTCTCGCTCTCTCGATGTGATTTATTTTCTACTTTTATTTTCATTTTATCAGAGTTACCAGCCCAGAGGCCAACGATACATGGATTGCAGAGAAAATACGCCATTGGCGAAATTTTAAGGCTCAACTGCTCGTCAGGCAGAAGCAAACCGGCGGCAAATCTCACTTGGTTCGTCAACGATCGTCAGGTGAGATTAATTTTCTTATCCGATCTTGTGATGCTCCATTTCTGTAGATAATTTATATTATTTATTTAAAATATAATATTGTGATAATTTCTTATAGGCATTGGGATTAATTATCCGTGAATAATTTGATGTCATTTAATCGGATCGACGTTGTAACGAATAATAACAGGATGATCGTTGATACCGATAAAAATCTATTACTGGGATTAGTTATTATAATTTTTATGAAGAAACCTGACATTTCATCAACTGACAGAATGCCAATATCGTATGGAGGCGAAAATAAATATCTTGGGTTTAATTTGATGTAATTCAATTTTGTGAATTTCTATTAAATCATTCCGTTGCCAAAGTTCGAGTATCGAATGAAAATATTATTATATACATTATGATACAAATTACTATATATATATATATATTACTAGGGGGGCTCTGCTCCCCTGCGCGCTTCGCCCCCCCCCCGCCCCCGCTCGCTATCCTCAACTCTTGTACACGGCGGCGGCGGCGGCGGCGGCGGCGGCGGCGGCGATATATTTATATAATATAGAGAGATATATAAATATATCGCCGCCGTCGGGGGGTTGGCGCGCCAAGCGCGCAAGGGAGGCGAAACCCCCCCTAGTATCCCTCTATATTATATAAATATCTCGCCGCCGCCGCCGTGTACAAGAGTTGAGGAGAGCTAGCGGGATCGAGTACGCTGGGTGAGGGGATCGAGCGGGGGCACGAAGCGCGTAGGGTGGCAGAGACCCCTAGTATATACTTCTCTATATTATATAAAATATCGCCGCCGCCGCCGCCGCCGTCGCCGCCGCGTACAAGAGTTGAGGAGAGCGAGCGGGATCGAGTAGGCTGGGTGAGGGGATCGAGCGGGGCGGGGGCGGCGCGCGAAGCGCGCGGGGGGCAGCGCCACCCTAGTATATATATATATATATACTAGGGGGGTTTCGCCCCCCTGCGAGCTTCGCGGGCCAACCCCCCCCCCGTTCCATCTCGCCACGGCCTAACCCCCCCCCCCCTCAACTCTTGTACACAGCGGCGGCGGCGATATCTCTCTATATTATATAAATATTTCGCCGCCGCCGCCGCCGCCGCCGCCGTCGCTGCCGCCGTGTACAGGAGTTGAGAGGGGAGCCCGGGGCGAGATGGAACGGGAGAGGAGGGGGATAGACCGGGGCGTGATGGAACGGGGGGGGGGTTAGCGCGCGAAGCGCGCAGGGGGGTAGAACCCCCCTAATATTTATATAATATAGAGATATTAATATTTCTTGAGATATTGAACTTTAACTTATGAGTAGTATAAAATTTTATACTACTCATAAGTTAAAGTTCAATATCTCAAGAAATATTAATCTAAGCAATTGGGCCGATAGGACCTTTTTTGTAGGAAATTAAATTTCCAACAAATTTTTCATTTACTTTTTTTTCGTAAAGTTAATTGTTTCGGAAATAACAGCAAAAAAACGACAATTTTGGGTAAAAATTAATTTCAGTGACCCGTACCAACCAGTACAATTTACACTTTCGCCGCAATAGGCACTTTTCTAGATTGATTTATTCTGAGTAAATTGAAACCAAGAACAATATGATAGCATAAAATGTGGCTGAGTTATAGGATTTTGAAAAAATAAAAATTCGATTTACGTGTATTTTGGATGGAAAATCTTTTCACGCTAAGGGAAAGTACTTAGAATTAATATTAAGGACTGTAACTTTCAGGGAATTTGTTTTTCGACATATCCAACAAAATTCCAAGTGGGGACTGAGAAAAAAAAATAGTCGAAAAAAAAATCGCCCGAATATATATATATTATTCGGGTGACGATTTTGCTGGTTAATTCCAATACCCATGCGGTCGACCAAAAATAATTGACTCCCAATTTGAATTAACATAGACACGAACTATCTCGATCAGATTTAATGGAATATCAATGAAAATTTAATGAAAAATCTTTTCTAGATGTGATTTTACGATGTTTTGGCACATCTTAAACGCATAAAAAGTTCGAAAATGGTTGTTTTCACGAAAGCAAATCTTCCTCTACGAGAACGAAAAAATAATTTTTGAGGAAACTCTGTTTGTTCTCTTGCATAAACAAATTTTGAGATATCGAGCGAAAACTGTTAATAAAAACGGATTATCACTAGAAAACGTATTTGAATACCACGAGAATCCGCAAAGCGATTCGGATTCGTTGAATTATTGAATTTTTTTCGATTAATATTCGTTTTCTCTCAAACTTCCGCAAATTTCAAGTTATCGGACAAACATTTTTTCGACACAAAGCCTGTACTACTGGGGGATGATTTGTATTGCATTTTTGGAGAGTCAATGAAGGGTTTCGGATTTTATGAAATTTTAAGTATTCAAAAAAAATATTCTGATCCTCATAATTTCCTTAGATAACTTTTCGCTGATTGTAACGTGTAAATTGAACAAAACAATAATTACGAAGAGTAGAAAAAATGCACTTTTCAAAATGCTCCTCTGGCACGAGCAAGCTAAAATTGAAGAAAACCCCTTGCTCATAGAGAAGGATTTGCAATCACGCAAAAAATTATAAGAAAGCAATATTTAAACTTCAGTTTGCACCATTTTTTCTTTATAATTCGGTGAAAAAAAAATTGTTTTCACTATCGTTTCTGTGTGTTTATTTTTTTCAGCCAGCACAGTCGTACGTGCGCACATACAGTCTTACGTGCTCACATCCAATCGATACGAACGAATCGGAGTGGCAAATATCTCACATTGGTTTACAATTTCTCGTAACCGGAGAGCATTTTACGTCGGGTAAGCTCAAAATACGCTGCAGCGCATCTATATACAATATATATTGGCAAAGCACGGAGGTAAGCGCCGAGGAGGATCGACCTAGGGTTATTCAGTTGGAACCGGCAGCAACTATCGTAGGAATGAATTATCCTCAACCACCGCCTAATCTACAAACGGGTCAACGAAAACCCGACGGACATCTGGACGTGAAAGGTAATTCCACTCAATATCTTATCTCATAATAATAATAACAATCTCATACAAATATATAATATATCTGTGTTCGAAAGAGTTCTATTATATGATCAAAATATACATAATATATGAGACGTTCCATCCGAACTCAATCTACGGCCAACCCTCTCGCGTTTGGTCTGCATTTTTTTATCTCATTTATACAACGCTAAAAGGCGTTCTATTTGTTTTATAACGATGAAAAAAAAGTGTATAAACAAAAATAGATTAGCCCCCATGAAAAAGTATGCAAAAAAATGACGAAAATCCTGCGTCGGAAATGAACATTGTTGAACCACATGCCAGAATTGGCGTTCATTTATATTGGGTTTTAAACTTGAATCCCGCTGTTTTACAATTAAAAAAAAAGAAGAAACTATTTATAGTTTACGGTACATTCCAATTTATTCGAAGTATTGTCCTTCCGAAGCCATTTTGCCCTCTTCACGCAACAAATGAATTCCACGCCAATAGACATAAAAAACTGGCCTGGTCGTTCTTTGTCTTTAAGGGGTAACACCACTCTAACGGCAGAAAAAAAGGCCTAACTTTGACGATTTATTTTGGGAGTATGAAAAAAGGAATAGGATTTATTTTCAGAGTGTTTATTTAACGCATGATGAAGTTCAAAAAATAAATTTTTTATTATTACTTTGATACAAAATGGCGGCGACAGAACCCATCTTGAAAAACGTCTTTTTTAAACTGGGAGGACGTATACTTGGACACCGTTGCATGGATCGATTTCGAATTTTGATTGTAGCTTTACAATTACATTCTCTATCTAGGTACGCAGCCGTTTTTTGATTTAATGTACATTTTTTTTTACAAACAACTTAAGGTAGTAGTCTGCTAACTTAAGCCGATTTTCATGTCTTTTTTGGAGGGCGTTTTTTTGTAGGAAAATAAAAATGAATCGTTTTGGATATTTAGGATGTTTTTATTTACATATTCAACTTACAAAAAAAAAATTTTTTGAAAAAATTTAATAGTTTATTATTATTATTATTGATCGAAGTTGGCACCTCGAAAAAAAAGCGCGTGGGTGGCCTCGGTGATTTTGGGGCTTGATATTATCTGAAATAAAAAATTCTTGATAATTCTTAGTCTATAGACATGTTATTGTGGTCGGAACTACTGGCGGAACAAACTGGCGGACTTAGGAAAAAAGTTTTTTTTTCCAAAGTCCGCCAGTTTTTGATTTCAGATAACATCAAGCGCCAAAATCACCGGGGCCACCCACGCGCTTTTTTTTCGAGGTGCCAACTTCGATCAATAATAATGATTATAATAAACTATTAAATTTTTTCAAACAAATTTTTTTTTGTATCTTTAATATGTAAATAAAAACATCATAAATATCCAAAACGATTCATTTTTATTTTCCTACAAAAAAACGCCCTCCAAAAAAGACATGAAAATCGGCTTAAGTTACCAGACTACTATCTTATTGCTGTTTTTGGTAAAAAATCAATTCATTTTTTCAAAAATGCACCATTTATACAAAATTTCATAAAAAAAAAACTCTCACGTAGTCCCATAGCCAATAGTATGCAGATTATAAATTTGTTTGTTTTTTTGTTCCGGTCTTATACTTTACGAGAAAATCCGTTCTCCCATGAAAGTGTTTTAAAAAAAGATGACTTCCAAGATGGGCTCTGTCACCGCGATTTTGTATGAAAATGATAATAAAAAAAAATGTTTCATACTCCATTATGGGTTATATAAACCGTCTGAAAGGAAATCCTATTTTGTTTTTCATACTCCCAAAATGAATCGTCAAAGTTAGGTCTTTTTTTCTACAGCTAAAGTGGCGTTAGCCCTTAAGGTCAAAATCGCCACTTTTTAATAGTCTAAACGAATCTCTGCACGTTGTCCCAGACAGAGCATATTCACCGCATGCTTCTTAACGTATGCGGTGACTTTCAGTAGCACTTTTTCTTAAATATCAAAGCTTCCCACATATATTGTTTGGTTGGTTCGGGATTTTCGATATTATAAACAAAGTCGTGTGTACAAATGAATTCACTCTTGAATATTGAATATTGTAGCTTATGCCTAATACTCCAACACAGTATTGTTTTAGTGTTACTTCTATGAAAATAATACAAGTTACGCCATCTCATATAAAGCAGCGGAAATTAATTTTGAAACCCAAATTTTTTTTTTCGACTTTCTTTTCCTTCGAAAAATACGTGAAAAAATAAAACTGACCATCGGCCTACTGCGCGATGGGAGTTAAAGTTCTTGATATCCAACGCACGATTTTATGATCTTTTAATATTTTTTTATGTGGGCTCTGTAATCTATTTCTTCCTGTATATATTTATTTTTGTATCATTACGAAATGATAAAAGCGGTCGGTGAAAAAAAATCTTCAAACAACCGTAGGGCTATTAGGTTGGTATAAAAATAATATTAAAAAAAAGAAATTGTCGACCAAGTTCCACAGATCATGAGGATCTGGCCCAGTTGGGTTAGAATCCCGCGTACACGACATCCGGAATGGAATCCATGTTCTGTTAAATTAATCTTTCAGACATTGGATCCTCGTCGTGGAGACTGCGAGGCTCACCCCGTTTAATTCTGGAATATCTTGTGTTACTACGACTGATCGTTAATTGAAAACAACATAAAGCGAACAAACAGACTATGGAAGAGGAAAACAAAAACGAACAAAGAAAACCGTTGTGTATTATAAAATGCGTGCTTTGGAGCTCTTTATATAAATCGACGTGCTTGTAAGAAAATCGCGAGATATATTCCTTGAATTGATCCCACATGCATGTATGAGTATTTATATCAAGCGGCGTTATACAGGACATTTTTGCAATATAACTGCAATCTTACGAACTCGAATATTGATATTCGCGGGATAATGTTTTAACGTTGTAAATTCCGAAGCCGGAATTTCAAATGCTACTTGACGTTGCTCACAGCGATAAACCACATCGACGGCAAGAATTTTCAGCGTTAAAACACCATACCAGTCTTAATCCTGTTCTAATTCCAGTTTTTTTAATCAATTGTCCTGGAAAATACCAGTTATATGAATACATGAAATATGTATACTATGTACATAAACCTTTTGGGGGGTGAATAGGGGGGAGGACTAGTGCTCGCGTCAATAGAGCCGTTTACAACGCTCAACTCTGACGATTTATCGCTCATCGGAATATACATACATAGGAGAATAATGCTGTCACCCCTCTTGACCCCTTGCGTAGCGCCAATGACAACAAAAATAGAAAAATTCCTACAACCGTTGGGACGAGCGAAAAAGTGGGGAAAATATGCGAGATCCCCTCACTCCTCCCATCGCCACCCTCGGAGCGTGAGCAGTCGAGGTTTTGGTTTAAAAAATTCATCCACCTCTGCTGAGCGTGCAATCGACGTCTCGCCGTGACCTCGCGGCTATCCCAACCCTTCCAGCGTCACGCCGCCATACTACCCTAAACTTTTCGATGTTATATGCAATAGTAAAGCCGCGACGTGCATCAACAACGTGCGTTAAATATTCCCAAAACAATAAATATGGCTCGGAGTGACGTATCTCGTACCCCTATTTCCATCTCATGAACATTCGGAATGCGCCCCTGTCGAAATAATAATAATTTGGAGGAAAATGACGCGGACCGACAACGAGAGAACAGAAATGCCCCCGCGTGACAGGGAGGGGGTTCGTCAAGGGGTAGACAAGGGCGGAGAACTTTACGCACCGACGGTCATCGCGATGGACGTCCATCCGCCCCCCCCCCCTCTCGTATCTCTTCGGCGCGGTTTCCGCGACCGTACGCCACAGAGGACGTAAAATCGATATTTCAATTTGCACGGTCCTGGAGAAAGCGCAAGGGGGATGAGAATTTTCGGGGGTGTGGTAACGCGGAGTGTACGAGGATCTGTATACATACACTTACCGTACGTTAGATGGAAGAGTGGGTACAATTCTCTTTGCTACTTCCACCCCCCTCCCTCTGCCCATTCATTGTCATTCCCATTGAATCGACGAATCTCAGATAAATATCACTACATATCTCTCTATATTATATAAATATATCGCCGCCACCGCCGCCGCCGTGTACAAGAGTTGAAGCAGTCATTCCCTTCACCGTACCCCCCCCCCAACCAAGGGACGGGGGGGGGGGGGGGGGTGGTACGCTGAGTGAAATTGCCCGGGGGGGGTTAACGCGCGAAGCGCGCAGGGGGGCCGAGCCCCCCTAGCATATATATACGTATATATACGTGCATAATTCACCTGCAGTGGTACGATTTTTTGATCGAGGAAATCATTTTGGAGTTTCTTTAATTCTCGGAGACGGTGCACTGGAGAAACGCTGCGATAGTTAATGAAACCGATAAATTGGATGGGTTGGCCAAGTGAATATTTGAAAATTGTGCTTTCAACCATTTCATCAATTGCGATTTTGGGCAATTGTTGATTTTGCTTGAGAAAAATATTATATTTGCAACAAAAAGGGGTTTCCTAATTTTTGCTTTACGGGGTATGGCCACGGCAGCAGGTATAAAATTATGTGCACACTCAACAATTTTTTTTTTCTATGAAAAAGTGATTTATTTATAAAACTAATTACACATCTGTTTAGTATAAATGTCAAGCTAATAAAAAATATTTTTTTGTTATACACAATGGCCGACTACTGCTATTTGCTTTTGGTATATTTTTTTTTAAGCGCTCCGCGGCGTGACATTTGGCATCCGCAATTGTTAACCTAGAACAAAAATAAATCTCGTTAATCTACATCAGAATACCTAGAGAAGTACGTACGGAATTTCTGATTAATTAAACATTTTCCATTTAATGAGCAGTTTTATACGAAATTTTCAACTGGAATTTCACGTTTTAAGTTCGAATGCCTACAATATTCGAATAAAATAATATTTTTCGACTTCGGTACGTACTTCTCTAGATATTCTGATGTAGATTAACGAGAGTTCTTTTCTCTATTTAGGTAAAAAATCGTCGATGCCAAATGTCACGCCACGGAGCGCCGCGTGCCAGAAGCAAATAGCAGTAGACGGCCATTTTGTATAACAAAAAAAAAACAAAAAAATTTTTTTTTATTAGCTTGATATTTATACAAAACGGATTTGTAATTAGTTTTATGAATAAATCATTTTTTCGTACAAAAAAAAATCGTTAAATGTGCACATGATTTTATACCCGCTACCTTGTTCAGGACCCCTAAAAAACCGACTTTTTCATATTCTCAGCACCGTTAATGTTCGTACAAATTGACTCTGAACTCAAAAAATCCCATCGGCCAACCATCGTTCTACTGCGTGGAATTCCTCCAAATGTACATATGTATACTAGAGGTCGTACGGCTCGGGCGTTACGCGCCCTCGCAACTGCCAGACCCAAATTAACCCAAACAAATCCAAACCATTTTGTTTGGATTTCTTTGGGTTTGTTCCGGTTTTTTTTAGTTTGTTTGGGTTTATTTTGGGTTTGTTTGAGCTTGGTAGGGTTTGTTTGGGTTCCTCCTGAACTCTTCTACACGGGGGCTGCGAAATATTTATATAATACAGGGAGATATTCTTGTGAATACGAGCTTGGGTATGCAGCGAATTTTTCGATGAATGTTAACGCGAAAATTTCGCATGGAAAAGAGCACAACTATGCGCAAACGGGAGGTTTGAGATGGGAGAAGCTGTATTATGCTTCGAGATGCGTCGACAGGGATGGAAGCCAAAAAGAGCGATGGACAATGTATGCTCTCTGCGTGTATAGAGATATATGAGGTGATTCTCTTTCTCTCTCTCTCTCTCTCTCTCTCTCTCTCTTTGCGGTTTGGCGACGTAGGGTGAGGGGAGCATGCTGTATACGCATGTATACATGTTCTCCCAGAATCGCCAGAATTGCCGGAGCAGAGAAGCTGGATGATGGCTAATCGATGACGGGTCTCTTCAACTGCGGTACGTGTGTGGGTGTGGCCGTGCATACATATCGATGTACATCGGCTGCTAGCGAGGAAAAAGGGCATAATTTGTGCCCTTTACCACAAACAGTAATGTGGTTTGCGCCTTTTTGTTTGCAGAACTTTTTGCATGAGACGAACGTGACCGAAGAAACATTGCAGTTTCGGTGATTTTGTTACATACGACGACTGTACGGTAATTTTTATTTTCAAACAATAAAATTCTCTGTTAACGATGCAGACTTCCAATTTCGGTGATTTATAGGTACAAGGCAACGTTTAATAGCATTTGGACAGTGGATATTATTAAGGGAATTCTACCCTATAGAATTTTAATACCTCGTACATGGGAAATTTTCAAGTTTTTTTTTCCTTTGTTCCAACATATACTCGTGTTACTAAATAAATTTTTCATTCAAAAATGCTTAACTCTTCATATATTTTTTTATTTTTTTTTATTTATTTTTTTTCCAACATGTACCCCTTCAGGTTTTTACGTATGACTCTCTATAATTCTTTTTTTTCCATTTTTTCCATTCTTGCCCCCTATCACTCCCTACTCACTTTTCGCCAAGATACCCTAACTTCCATTGCGCACGCAGACGTCTTAGCTACACCGTATCGCATTTGCCATGGATGCAGGGAAATTGCGGAAAACCTGTGTCGACACAGACGACTTTGTTTGCAACTGAGATTCAGTTGTATTTACTACATCAGAATTCAATAAAACTGTCTCCCGTTCAACGGTTGCCAGCCGGTGCACGGCTAAACAGTCACCCACCCAAGTGACCGCGGCCAAAGCTGCTTAAGGGGTGACACCACTCTAGCGGCAGAAAAAAAGGCCCAACTTTGCCGATTTCTTTTCGGAATATGAAAAAAGGAATAGGATCTTTCCAGAGGGTTTATTTAACGCATATTGAAGCATGAAAAAAAAAAAAATTTTATAATTTTTATACAAAATGGCGGCGACAGAGCCCGTCTTAAAAATCGTCTATTTTTAAAACACCTTCACGGAAGGATGATTTTCTCGTAAAGTATAAGACCTGGTAGAAAAATTTATAATCTATATACTATTATGAGACTATGAGACTACGTAGGGGTATTTTTTTATCAAATTTTGTAGAAATGGTATACTTTTGAAAAAATGAATCGATTTTTTGCCAAAAAAATAATCAGGATATTGTTTATAAAAAAAAAATGTTCATTAAATAAAATAACGGCTACGTACTCCGATAGAGAATGTAATTGTGAAGTTACTATCAAAATTTCAAATCGATTTATACAACGGTTTTCAAGTAATACGTCCTCGCAGTCCGAACAAGACGATTTTCAAGATGGGTTCTGTCGCCGCCATTTTGTATCAAAATGGTAATAACAAAAAAATTTCATACTTCAATATGTATTAAATAAACCCTCTGAAAAGAAATCCTATTCCTTTCTTCATACTCCCAAAATAAATCATCAAAGTTAGGCCATTTTTCTGCCGCTAGAGTGGTGCCATCCCTTAACTTGGGTGATCGCCAGAGCCGCGCAGCGACCGCGCGGCTACTGCTGTCGGCGGGGCATTTGTAAGGCTTAAAATTCATTACATAGGCACATAAAATATTTTTTAAACGTTAAAACATTAGTCCCACAACTACTTATTTACGAGTACAAATGCAATGCATATGCGTACTGTTTTTCAATCTGATTCCGCTATGTATCTTGCCGTGCACACATTGAATACGACGTGTGATATATGCTCTTTTAATGTAGATAGCGTGTATCTCGAACGATCGTCCACGGGGATTTCACGTTGTTGAAAAAAGTTTTTCGCGCGAATATGTCTGGAGTAAAAGGAGGCTTTGGGAATGTATTTATTCTATAGAAGGGATGCTGGAATAAGCGGTAGAGAGAAAAAGATGTCGTCGTAAAAATACCATTGATAGGTATATAACCTCGTTTATTTTTTTACGAAATCCGCGAAATCGATGGCAGGTTTGTTTTTTTCTTTTACAAAAAGGAGTTGCATATGACAGAATGTGATTTTCAACAAACAGTCGATAGATTAAAACTTTGATGGATAAACCTCGATTTTAGCAGCCATCGGTGAGAAAAAAATTGGCTCGAAAAATTTCCTGAATTGAGGACCATGGACGAGAAGTTAAAAACCGATAAATTTATTGCTGATCCATTGTAATCTTGTTTGTTAAAAAAAATCCGTAATTTCTGCGTTTTCCTTTTCTTATCCGTTAATTCGGCGCCTATCTCATTTTCGCAGCTCTGAGGAACTGCGAACGGGCGAAAATCATGTAAACAGATGAGGCTGTTATGATAGTCGAGGCTTTACTGTACTTCCTCAGAGTCACTCTGTTACTAAGCGTCTCTTCGTCTAAATTTCAAGAGAAGAAATGGGAAAGTTCTTTTGCTTTTCAGGATACTCGGACGGTACGAAACTTTAATATAGACGGAGAGAACAATAAAGGGGGAAAAAACAGAGTGAAAAGAAGAGGAGTGTGTTTCGACGGCTTGTTAAATAGGGAGGACCAACAGTGCTCGACGGTATATATATGTAGACTGCTGACACGCGAAAGGGCACAAAGGATACGATTTTTCAAGTCAAACTGTTCGGATCATATGCCCCTTTGTCCGCTTGGTGTCGACGTTTGACTATATATAGTGGGCAGCGGATATCGCGAGGAATGAGAGCATTGGACCTAGGCGGCGGCAACCACACGGATATACTCTCACGCGGTCCATGAGTCGAGTCATTGTTCAATCGTTGACGTTTGTCGTAAGAAGCGCGGGCGTCGCTCGGAGACGCAATTCTGGTGAATCATTTCTCTTTCCTCTCTAGTGTACATAAAGTTTTTTTTTCATCCTTTTACGCATTGCCGGAATTGCCCGAGGGGATACAGCGTAAATAAAATCGGCGAGAAAGGCACCCTGAAAAATGTCGCGGATGCTGAATCGCTTATGTATTCGTATTGGCGCGGCCAAATATAGATTTGTACGAGCGGATGTGGTGAAAATGGAATCTACATAAAATAAATATATAGTATATAGACTAGTGTAATATTATCTAGCATAATTTGTTATCCTAGATAGCAAATGGTATGGTTGTGGTATCTCACACATTTAGACGGTTGGAAAAAATTTGTTTTCAACGTTGTGGGATTTGATTATCGCTAACGGTCGAAGCGTGGAATAATGACGAACCGTTTATGAAGACATTTTCCAGGTTTGATCGACGGTAAAACGACGGGGCCGTGTATAAATATACATTGACGGGTCAACGGGTACATTAAGTTCGATGCACTTCTGTTTTAGCACCGCGGAAAATCAAAATGTTTGACAGGCAAAATTTTCGATGCGATTTGCCCAGCGAGTCGGTACTTTTAGATGGCGACACTCTCGTTAATATTCCGTCGTTCTGTCATCGATGCAGTTGCGACTATTTCACAGAATCGGTCAACACCGCCGATAATTGCGTACCTAAACATTTCATTAAATGGGAAAATAGTGTTTTTTTTACGTATTTTCGTGAAAAAAAAGAGTTCTCAGCATCGCTTTTCCATTTACCTTGTTACTCGTTTCATCGCACTTTGTGAAAAAATGTATTACGAAAAATGGAATATAAATAATTGTTTTTATTTATATTTCATTTTTCATAGAAAGATAAAGGTAGATATATATACATATTAGCCCCCCCCCCCCCCCCGCCCGCTCCCAGCCGCCCAGACACCTGGCCACCTCCGCTCGATCCCCTCGGCCAGCCTACTCGAGCCCGCTCGCTCTCGTCAACTCTTATACACGACGGCGGCGGCGACCGCGAAATATTTATATAATATAGAGAGATATACTAGGGTTTCGCACGGCTCGGGTGCCACGCGCCCTCGCATCAGCCAAACCCAAACGAATCCAAGCATATTGAAACTCTTTTACTCAGGTTGTTTGGGTTTGTCTGAGTTTCAATTTTACTGGTGTGTGTGAATATGAGTTTTATTGGGTTTGTTAGGATTTGTTTGAGTTTGGGCATAGTCAGCCGGGAGAACGAAGTGGTTCTCTCAATTTTTTTCGTACATATATAGCACAAGTACTCGTAAGCGATCCCGATAATGTACAATGTCGCCGAGGCTCTCTTTCAGACGAATTATTGGGTTTGTTAGGGTTTGTTTGAGTTTGGGCGGGATCAGCTTCACCATACGTGTGGGAGTTTGCGCCGTACGGTGAAGCTAACCAATTTTCAATTACCATAAGGGGAAAACGGTCAGCTTCACCATACGGGTCAGGTATTTTTCCGTGCGGTGAATTTTCCTCCTCGACTCTTGTACACGGTGGCAGTGGCGGCGGTGAAATATTTCTATACCATAATCCAGAGAGATATATTGTTTATTCCCAATAAAATGCGTGATTTTCTATGGCGTAAAGTCGTAAAGGTACGGTCAATATAATAATGAATATTTCAATAAATTATAGGATGAATGAAACTGTACCGATGTCTATTTTGAGGTAACGACAGTTGACAACATTTCTAGAGTGAATCATCATACTCCGTTGTCGCCCTTCCTCGTTTCCCGAAGGGGAAGAACGTGAAGGTTTCGGTGCGTTCATGATAAACCAACAATCCAGTGCCTGGCGACGCACTCAAGTTAATGCGTAGCGATAAAGTAAAGTCTGCTGCTGCACGTAAGTACCTCGCAATCCCACTTTACGCCCTCAACAGAGAGCCTCGGCGACATTGTACATTATCGGGATCGCTTACTTGTGCTATATATGTACGGAAAAATCGAGAGAACCACTTCGTTCTCCCGGCTGACTACACCCTCGAATTTATTCAAATAACATCGAGAGGAAAAAAAATCGTGGCGTCTGTAAATGTATCACGGTTACGTATCACGATATTGAACGAAATTTTTTATATTGAAACGAAAATTTGCGTTGGGAAAAAAAGCTTTTATATAATATACGACGTGTAAAGAGAATTAATTTGTATTTTAAACTATTTTTACGTTCATTCCATTGATAAATGCGTATTTCGTGCTAATATTCTTTTCGATATACTTTCTGACGAAATTCATTAAAACCATATTGATTAAATTGATGAAATTCTTATTTAATTATCATCAAAGACCTTCACATTTGCCGTAACGATTTAAACATTTTCCTTTAAACGAAGACTAGAAATAGTCTAGGAATAGACTTTCCGTTCGGTTAATCGTCGTTTTTGAGTCAATGCCATTGTTTACCAGTAGACTCCATTAGCCGTCTCCGAATTCCCCTCAAGAGTCGCCGAGTTCAAAAGGTAAGTACAGGTATATATATATATTACGATTGCGAGAACCATTGGCGTGGGACAAAGTAAAGTTATCTCAGGGGTCCGCGAGAGAGAGAGAGAGAGGAGAGACGCGAATTGTCCTCGGGTCAGCCATCAGGTATATGGTCTTCCTTGTATGCCTTTACTACTTCCTTCCTCTCCGTGGGTGGTGGCGATCTCTGCTCCAATATATATATATATATATATATATATATATATATATATATATATATTGTAACTGCCCCAAGCATGAATCATCCCTTGCTTGTTTGGGGGAGAAGGGTGGATCGAGGCCCAAGATAAACGGACAATTCGCCTCGGACGGAAATTCCACCAGCATCCCAGCGAGTCAATGTACGTCAGTAGCCAGAAAGCGGAAGAAAGGCATCACAATGGAGGTGGGAGAGGGAGAGAAGGGAAAAGTTCAAGGGGTAGTCGAGAAATATTCTCTCTACGAGTTTTCCCGACCAACGGAACTTTAAGTGAGCGGAGCGCTCTGCATCCGACAACTCGATCCGATCGATTGCAACAGGGAGAGAGCGAGAAGGGATGAAAAGGGAAAAGAGTAATATTTCATACTCGTGAAATTGTTGGGGTCGATATACGGGGGTAAAGAGCGCGAGAGAGAGAGAGTGTTCTAGGGTAAACGACTTATTTGTACTCCGTGCAGAGTTTTTCCAACTACACGTATGATATATGTGTTCGACCCTCTTCGCACATCCCCCATAGGAGCGACCCCCTCAAGTTCCAGCTCGTTCGAACGTTTATCTTACTAATGTCATCCCCCTTCTTACGCACAAGCCATATCTAACAAGTGATGCCGATCTATAGACATATATAATTGTTTCATTTATTTATTTATTTCGTAATTGTGATTAGTAATTTTGTTATTGTGGATTCGATCAATTTTTATATATTTTATAGTCAATGAATTATGAAAAAAACTTACTCTACTGATGCATCATTCATTTTAACAACTTTCTCTGTCATGACGGTGCTCCTTCGGCTTCTCGACTCAAAAAATCACTTTCTCAGAGTCACCTCGCTGTATATTGGCGTCTCATTGTCGAGTTTCCCGCTGTTTTTCTTTTCTTCTTGTATTAGAGCAAAGGGAATGAAGAAAGAATCCATCCCTCTTAAGCATATACCCCTCTATCACGAACATTAGCGTAACTGCATAAATTATATGCACTCGGATAACTTTCTCGGACTTCCTAGTGAAACGAATTGTGTTGAAAAATTCTGCAAGCTCTGTATGAATAAACTCACGGAGCCTGGCAACGAGCCACATTAAACATCGGATGGACCAATTCGTGAATCTCGTAGCGTGTTTTACGATATGTCGAGCGGAAGTTGGAAGAGCTCTTACGAAAGACTATACCAGCGCATAGTCGAGAATAAAAATGAATGAACTCTTGGTGTCTTACGATCATGATATTCTCGAGAATTATAAAACGCTGCGGAAAAAAGTACAATTACTATCGCTCTCGTCGTTATGTTCGATACATTTTTTTCAATATTGCGCCGAGAGAAAAGAATTTGGTACATGTCATGGCACATACACATAAAACATATATCTTGCAGATACCCGTAGTAAACTATTAAACATAGATATAATACTAGGGTTTTGTACGGCTCGCGCGCTACGTCTCCTAGCATTAACCAAACCCGAACGATCCCAAAGACATCCAAACCCTTTTGATTGAATTCGTTTGAATTTGTTTGGGTTTATTTGGGTTTAGGCGGGGTCAGCTTCACCATACAGGCCAAGTATTCACCGTGCGGTGTAGCTGACCTCCTCAACTCTTGTACACTGCGTCAACGGCGGCGACGATGTATTTATATAATATAGAGAGATATATACACTTTGATAGACTTTTTTTTATTCATTTACAGGAAGAGATAGGTTTAGGACTACGTTTTTTTAGTGACTTTCATGAATTTTTTTGGCAAAAAAGGAAAGTATATAATTTATTGAAACACTGAGACTATTTTATACATATATTCAAATAAATATCATAATTTTTTTTAAAGTATTTTCTCGATAAATATGAGCTTTAAAACTTTGAGAACATTTTATACATATATTGAAATAAATACCGTAATTTTGTTTAAGTATTTCCTCGGAAAATATGAGCTGCCACCCATCGGAGGTCACCATCAGACGTAGCTGTTTGTGTACATTCTGGAGGCCACAGTTGTCATCTGAAATCAATAGGATTTCAAATTTACTTCAAGGACCAGTCTTTCTTCTATATGAACCTAATTTCCCTCCAAAAAATTGAAAATTGCATTTTTCAGGGGTGTTTAAACAAAAGTTTAAACCAAAGATAATAAATGCAATTTTCTATTTTTTTTAAGGAAGTGAGTTCATACAGAAAAAAGACATACTCTTAAAGTAAATTTAAAACCCTATTGATTTCGCATGAAAACTGCGGACTCCAGAATGTACACAAGCAGCTACGTCTGATGATGACCTCCGATGGCTCTCAGCTCATATTTTCCGAAAAAATGCTTCAAAAAAATGACGATATTTATTTCAATATATGTATAAAATGTTCTCAAAGTTTCAATAAATTATATACATTCCTTTCTTGCCAAAAAAAATTCATGAAAATCACTAAAAAAAACGTATCCCTAAACCTATCTCCCCCTTAATCGTTTCTAACAATAGATACGGGCACGTGTAGGAACAAATTTGAGGGTACACTGTGTACCCAAGCTCCGATAAGATCACCGTCGATGGAAGTGCTCATCCGGGAATTCGATTTTATAACGGTGAACATGTTTTTTTTCCTCGGGGAATTTTTAGACTGGTGGTGATGTATGAAATGCCAGGTAGGTTGCTGGATGGGATCCCATACACGTTATACGACCGATAGCGAACTAATATATCACCAGATACACGGTTTATTTGACTTTTAACCGACGTTTCATTATTAACGAGCGAATATTGGGAATATAAAAAGCTGGAAACTGCTTCGGCAAAATTGCCAACATCGCTTAATGCACCCTCTACGAAATATATCAATCTCAATTTTAGCTTCCACATAGAGGAAACACTAAGCGTTGTGTGAAATGTCGTGAAAGCAACTTGCAAGTTTCAACTTGCAAGTTGCTTTCTCGAACTATTGTAAATTTTATACATGCACAACCGTCTCATGAATTCTTACCATGTTCGATCTCAATAATTCTTCAATTAGAATATATCTATATGTACAACAGTTTAGCGAGAAATTTAAAAAGTTCGGTTTATGTTGCACGAAGTAGTGTCTTGATAAATACATCGCGATTTTTTAAATTCAAATGTCCATAAATCGTCTCGTATGATTTTATTTTCCAAATTCAATACGAAGTATTCTTTGATAGTATCTAATCGATGACAGAATTTTTACTCGATAAGGCAAAAAAAATGAGGCAATATTTATCTCTCAAGTTGCAACTTTTGCTTCCTCGTAGACGCAGCTTTAGTTTCATGAAAAAGAGAAATCGTGTTTTTAATGTGAATGTGTTTAAAATGCTCCAAAACATCGAATGATTCTATTTAGTAAAAAATGTCAGCGTGAATATGTGTGCGTGTGTCTGTGCGATAGAGGTGAAAAATCAAAATAGCTGTAGCTTCAAATTGGTTTGAGTTTTTGGGCTGAAATTTGGCACGCAAATAAATTTACATTGGGCCTTTGTTCACTATGATTCTCATGACAAATGAGAAAATATTTTGAATTTTATAAGATTTTGAAAATTTTCAATAAAGTGGATTAAGCACACGATTCACACAAGTTCCGAGGTATCGTGCTGAGACTTTCTATACAAATAGACTTTCATAAAATACAGTTCGGTATTGAATTTGGATATAATCGATCGAGGCATTCCAAAGTTATAGAATGTAGAATTTTTCGAAAAATAGCTATAGCGGTTTATTAAGGCTCCAGCACATGTAATTTTTGAGCAATCGAGCCAAGACTGGGTACAACATTTAACCTTATTACATTCGAACAAAATCGATTCAGCTGTTTTGGATTTATGAAATTTTTAATTTTTCGAAAAACCGACAACGGTGTCTGTTAAGACTCTAGCTCGTATCATTTATCGGCTATCGATGAGTAAAAATTCAGTACATCAATTGGATACTATTAAAGAATGCTATGTACTGAATTTTAAAAAAATCCATATGTGTTTATTAAGGCACTAGTTCGTGCTTACAGAACTTATAAAATTTCCGGCTCATGTAATTTTTGAGCAATCGAGCCAAGACTTGGTACAACATTTAACCTTATTAAATTCGAACAAAATCGATTCAGCTGTTTTAGATTTATGAAATTTTGAATTTTTCGAAAAACCGACAACGGTGTCTGTCAAGACTCTAGCTCGTATCATTTTTGGGCTATCGATGAGTAAAAATTCAGTACATCAATTGGATACTATTAAAGAATGCTATGTACTGAATTTAAAAAAATCCATATGTGTTTATTAAGACACTAGTTCGTGCTTACAGAACTTATAAAATTTCCGGGTAAAATGTTGTATATAGATATAATGTAAATGAAGAACGATTGAGGTTGAACATAGCAATAATCCATGAGACGATTGTGCATATGTAAAATTTACAAAAATTCGAAAATTTTGAGATTTACAATATATGTATGGAAAGAACCTACAAAAACGCTTAAAGCTTCCTCTGTGAGGAAGCCAAAATTCGGATAGATATACTTCTTCGTAGAGGACGTTTCAAACGCTTTGTTTTCTTTCACCTTTATCGAAATGCAATACCAAACATGTCCTTGAATAGTGCACTATCTTCGTGGAATATTTCATATTAGATAAATCAAAATTTCCACGGGTTTCAGTAAATGCAAAGATTTATCCGAAAGAAAGAACAAAAAAATGGAACAAAATCTGAAAACTGGCGTGAAATTTAACAAAAAGTACAGAAATGAAAAAATTCTGTTCGGAAATTCCATCAAAATGTGACTAACTATTTCGAATATTCTGAACAGTCTAGCACAAATATATTGAAGCAAAGACGAAACAGTCGTAATATCCGTCGGTAATGTAAATTTCTCGGTCATTCGTTTTTCTTACCAATCGAGGGAATACTGCAATTCTCACTCGGTAGTAATTCTGGAATTACACGTCTTAGGCGCGGATTGCAAACCCTCGCCATATTCCGTGAACCATTATTATTATTATTATTCAATGGATATATACATGCATCTAGCAAAGTAAAAGCCGCAGGCGCAGTTCGTCTCTGAAAGATTTTCATATAGCTCCAGATCGAGCAAAACAGAGAGGCTGACCTCGTAAGAGCATTCCCAGCCTCGACCAAGGCTAAGAAGGTTAACGAATCACCGAAACGTTCAAAAGCCACACGGCATCTCGTGTTGCTACAAATTCTCCGACACGAAATACGAAGAAAACAAGAAATTTCGAGATTATTGTTATTAAATCTCAGAGAGAATGGTGATGTTCGTTGCCATAGATAATCGTGGCCCTTTTGTCCCCAATTTCTCACTATCGCCGCAACGCCTCGTGAGATGAAAGATGCTTCAGAAGTGCGATTGAAGCGGAACAATCATCGCGTATTTCAAAAGTGTGTTCCAGCATCCGACAGCTAAGAAGAAACATTTACACAGATCTAAACGGTAAGATCAATAGAACTACCGTTATTGCATTATCGTATTGACATTAATTGCATCATAAATCGATGAAAAAAACGATCATCATCTGCTTTATTATTTTCTTTACAAATAAATAGTACAATCAATAGGTAATATTGTGGCGCATTAAAAATAAACGACAATATTTTTTTTTAATTAAGTTCAGTATCACGTACTGAATGTAAATAAATAAAATCCTTACAAATTAAGGGAGCGCAAGTGCCGCCATTTTCAGGAAAACCGTACTGGCCAATATCTCCGTTACCGTGCACTTTAAGTCAAAAATGGTAATAACCTTTCTTGTAGATAATTGAATTTCCTATCTTTTTTTTATATAATTTTTTTGTATCACTTACCGTTTACGACTTATACGACTGTTAAAATTTACTTATTCACTTTTTCACCTGTATATCTCCTAATAATTGTTTAAACAATAAAATGTTAATAACTTATCTTTTAAATCCATAAATTTCCCACAACTTTTATGAAAAACGTTTTTGTCTAAAGTTAATATTCTTAAAGTTATAACGCGTTCAATGTTGCGCTACTGGGTGCAAGGTTAATATAAACGAGGTATGCATAGTACAATGATGAAAATTCAATACATATGTAAAAAAATATTGATGATATTGACATAATTAACAATAAATAATTTGCCTTCTTACCTGCAAAAAACAGCGACTTTCCGTTGACATTTTTGAAATAATTGTATAATATTTTTAACAATTCAATAATACTTCATAACTCGAATTGTTAATTATAAATTATCAATTATATACCGATGGCATAATGAACAAAAGAATAGGAAGACGGGAAATTTATTCAAAGAGGCATGGAAAATTTATTTTCAAAACCGTACAATAGAAAAAAAATCAATAATCTTCTTCGACTCTCGTGCGTTTAGTGGGCGGTGGAGTTTCAACTATATCCTCCACTTCCTCTTCGTCCCCTTCTTCGGTGGCATATAAACATTTCAAAGCCTCCATTAATTTTTTGTCGCCGTGGTCAACAATATTCCGTGGTCGAGCTGCAGCCATAATTGCATGAGCAATGCTACTAACTATTATTTCCCTTTTATCTACAGAACCTCTCTTCAGTTTGATTATAATTTCTCTCAAAAAAAGGCGAAGAGTTTCAGGAATTTTCGCTTGTACATTTTCCAAAAATTTATCTGAAGTAGGATAATTTTGCGTTGTCGCAAAAAACAGACCTTTTCCTATTCTTTTGTTCATTATGCCATCAGTATATAATTGATAATTTGATAATAACTGTGGGGCAATTCGAGTTATGAAGTATTATTGAATTGTTAAAAACATTATACAAATATTTAAAAAATGTCAACGGGAAGTCGCTGTTTTTTTTGCAGATAAGAAGGCAAATTATTGGTTGTTAATTATGTTAATATCATTAATATTTTTTTACATATGTATTGAATTTTTATCATTGTACTATGCATACCTCGTTTTTATTAACCTTGCACCCAGTAGCGCAACATTGAACGCGTTATAACTTTGAGTATATTAACTTTAGACAAAACAGTTTGAAATAAAAGTTGTGGGAAATTTATGGATTTAAAAGATAAGTTATTAGCATTTTATTGTTTAAATAATCATTAGGAGAGGTAGAGTTCAAAAGGTGAATAAATAAATCTTAACAGTCGTATAAGTCGTAAACGGTAAGTGATACAAAAAAGAATATTTAGAAAAAAAGATGGAAAATTCAATTATCTACAAGAACGGTTATTACCATTGTTGGTAATAACGGCACTTCCGCCCCCTTAATTTGTAAGGATTTTGTTCATTTACATTCAGTACGTAATACTGAACCTAATTAAAAAAAAAATAACTCATGTAATTTAGTGTAGTACTCGTATATGGACAAGAGTAACGGGCTCCCTATTGATTGTACTGAATACATGTTCATGATTATATCTTTAAAAATTTCTATTGAACATATTGTAAATGTAGGTTATATAATAATAATAATAATTGTTATTATCATTACTCAATCGCTTTTGCCATCGCAATATTTTAAGTAATTAACCCCAGACGGCAATACCCCAGCAGATAAAGCCAGGAACAAAAGCGTGATTTTTTTCGTTTATGATCTTTTTATACTATTATACTTATCGTATTATTTTAGGAGATAAAACGCACATTTTGCGTCGTCATTATTAAAAAATGGGGTTTTTGAAAATCAGGACAAGCCACAAGGTACAAGTGTACCTTAAATAATCAACTTTCAGCTGTAAACCCTTTTTGTCATTTTTGCAATATCTTCGCGTCGAATAATTACATATTTCACCAAGTGTTCAGGATTGTTTTTTTTTGTTCCGAAAAATAAATCGCCGGTTAAATATTTCTCAATCGAATCATCGTGTATTATGGTATGACATTGGCGCAGAAAAAAAAACACCCGTATCCGTCAACGATTAACGGTACCATACGGAATCTCCAGCCGAATTCTGAAGCCGACTAATTCGCCAATACGATTGGCTGGGGATGGTCGTGCTTGGAATTCAGTCATGTGCATACTTCAGATCACGGTCTTGTATACAGGTCTGGAAACTCCTCCGCCGAGAATGGTCCTCTTAACGAAGCTGTTTTTAATTTCTGTAGCAGTCACTAGATGCGTTGCGATCAGATAATGCTGATAGACATAACCTGAAAACCCTTCGATACTGCTATGCCTGAATATTATGTTTATTTGGTGTAGATCACAGCACGGTCTTGTGATCACAGTCTTTAAGTGATTATTATATTAAGAATGATGAATCGGTGTGTAGTGCCACATTGTAAAACCGGTAGCAAAATAAACAAAAAATGTTGTACATTCCGAGTGCCTAAGAACATTGATACGTGGAAAAAGTGGGAACAATCTATTCCAGGCATTATAAAATTACAACACACGAATCGTGTATGTGAAATTTTAACAATGAAGACATAGTTCGCGAAGGGGTCAAGCTCGACGCAAATGGCCACGTAATTGCACGGGTAAGTTGAATGAAAAGATTTTAAACATAGTTTAAGAAGATAGTTACTCATATCGTGTATTTTCAATATGTAAGGTCCCATACAAAACAATGCGACACAAAGAGTTTGCTGTGCGAACAAGATTCGATGACATCTCAGTAGAAAAGGAAAATTGTGTGCCAGGGCATGGATATGCGAAACAAGTTTCGACTTCTGAAAGAAATTCTCCAAGCACTGTTCCGTCCTTCGGAGTCGCGAAATCGTCAATTCAAGGAATCTGTACTCGCCTTGGTAAGTTTCCTTAACAGAGTGTATCTATTCCATTGTTAGTATATAAAAGAGATGGAATAAAAGTAATTTAAACATACATAAATTTCTTCTATTGATATTTCAGATATCCCTGAAGTTCCGTCAAAAATATGAATCTTGTCCAGTGTGTCAAGAAGCTGTGAGTTTGAAAACCAGCTGCGGATCTTCAGAGTCGCAACTGGTGCAAAAGAAATCACGCGGTGGCCTGATTCACGCAAATCCTCATTTCTTCCATCCGATCCGTCATATCGAAGCATCATTTACAAAATATTCCTCTCGTATTGATGTCTTCGATATAATTCTAGATGAAGTATTTCACTCATACACCTCCACTTATCCCTGTAAAGAGCATGAATCTGAAATCTTATCAGACGCCATAATTTACTATGTAAGATTAAAAATGAGGCAATATGCGCACCAGGAAAATTTTTAACTCAAAAAGAAATTTGTTGTTAAGAAAAAATTGTCGAAATTAACTACTGAATAAATCTTATGTTAAGTTTTTGCAAGTGTTCGAGTTTTCAAAATGAAGAAAGTATGAATGAAAATAAATACTTGAATTTTAATCTTTATTTAAGTTTTGTCAATGTTCCGAAATGGACAGTATTTAGTAACATGCCAAAAAATAGTAGATTACGGTAAGTAAAAATCAGCTCTTTACATTTTCTTACACTTTATTTTTTAGGTTTTAGAAAAGTGTTCCAGTTTTCGAAATCAAGTAAGTATGAATGAAAATAAATTCTTCAACTTTTATCTTTACTTGAGTACCTGCAATTTTCACAAAAATATAATGAAAAAGGATCAAATTAAATATATGAAACGGTTCGATGTATTTCTATTTTTGCAAATTAAAACTTTTGTTTATGTTATAGGATTTAAAAGAAAGTCTAACGGAGATCGATCCATCAAGAGGTAGACAACTATTTCGCCTAATATATATTCATATGACAGATGTTTACAAATAGTTTATATTTATCATGCTCGGTTAACAGTTACAATGTTTAAAACCCGATTCAAATTAAGAGCATATTTATTTAGTATATTCCTTAAAGCTGACGGGATTAATAACTTATAATTACATATAATAAATATGTGTAACGCGGTGTCCGTTAGTGGGACAAAGACAGACAACCGCGAGAACTATCGAGGGGTTTTCAGGTTATGTCTATCGGCATTATCCGATGGCAACGCCATTAGTGGCTGCTACAGAAATTAAAAACAGCTTCGTTAACGGGCCGCCCCCCACCACTGAAATTTGACGGAGTTTCCAGACCTGTATATAAGACCGTGCTTCAGATCGCACGATCCATGGTGGAAGTAGACAAGGTGTTGCCATACTCGCGACGCGTTTTCGCATGTTCTGCGCAGTACCACTACTGCGGCCATCTTAATTTTATATATACCCAACATATCCTATATTTACTGCATATGCTGTGAACAAAAATCTGACACGAGTGCATTATATTCAACAAATCTTTCTTCATTACAACAAGAAAACAGGTGAGTTGTTAAAATTATACAACCATTTCGTACGAGTCTAACGCCCAGAATATCGCAAATATTGAAAATCACACAATGTTGATGCGGAATAAATGTATAATGTACCGGTGACAATTATAAATATTGACTGTTATTTATATAGGTAATTTTGGCATTTTGATGATATAGATAATTTTGACTTAAACTCCATTACCATTTTTGTTCCTGTTCGGGAAATTCCAGCATTTAATTCTCAAGATTACACTCCAACGGTAGAAGAGTTACAGCTGTTGCAAGCTGTAGAAGATGAAGATATTAGGGGATGGATAGCTGAATCAGGCCTTAAGTACATTGCCGGATACGTCGCATTCCGATTCAAAAGCAAGTACAATTTCCTAGGGACGGAGACGCGACATTTACTACCAAAGCAGTCGGTTGATTGGATTCACATCATTTCAAGAGATGGATTGATGTACCCGTCCGATCGCTTATTAAAAGCTGCCTATGAAATGAACGCGATATTTGAAGAATTTCATGGCTGTGGTCTATCAAATGAAGATCGCATTTTCCAAAAAGTCGCGAAAATGGTTTCGGAAAAAATTGATAACGATATACCAATGGACGTTCTTTTATGTTTAGTTCGGACGAGAACATACATTCGTCTTACAGAATTAAATAAAAAAATTTTCAATAGTTCGAAAAATAAACATGCCAAACGAAAAATGTACAAAATGTCAAATAAAATATGATAAGTGTGTATTTCACAATGATTATCTAATACACCCTGTTTCTGATCATTTTGTAAGGACAAAATGATTAAGGAGACTGAAGTCTCTTCTCTGCCTTCAATCATGTGGGATATAAGTATTCGAGAGACAAAAATAAAGTTTTTCGTATATTTCAGTTCAAAATCATGTTAAGCTAATCGATGAAAACTAATTGATAATTTCAAAGTTTTCGATTATGAAGAATAGATTTAGAGGCTTAGTATAAATTAATGAAAAGAAACCAATTTAGATCAGAATTTTATTTTTATTTTGAAAAAACAATACAATCTGAAAAGGTAACATATATAAATAGTCTACTGAAAAAAAAACATTATTCATTAATAATGCCTACATCCATAATAAAATGTCTTGCCTCTCTTTACGCATTTACCCTTCTGCTGGGAAATAATAAAAAATTTCTATTTTTACTATTAAATTGATTTGATTCACGTCGATTTCATTATAAACGTTTTTGAATTGCCGCTCGTAATGGCGGACGTAGTGGTACAAATTTCTTATTGGCTATTCGTACATTATGCGCATGGCTACACCTTGTCTACGTCCACCATGGCACGATCGTAGAGAACGAACGTAACCAAAAATAACTAACATCAACCACTCTCCACCTCTGTATAATCGCAAATATTATCCACCCTATAATCGACTCATGATGTTTTAAAAATTATTCTTTCGAGAAATGCGAATCGCAGACAAATTTCAATCGCGAAGCCGGATCGAGGATAACGCGATAAAGCAGCCTAAACCGCACAGGAGTCAACAACGATAGCGACGACAGAGCCATCAGCGGAATTACGAGTGTACGGTTATTGGCCATTCCCCGGTCGTCGTCACTCTCTTTATCCCTATGAATCGAAAGAGAGGCTGCCAATTACTGTTTTTATAAAAGAATCATTTGGTTACGTCGCCAATCGCTGTATTATTTATTTTTCTGATGTACACAGAGAGAGAAAGTGTACAGGTTGTGCTCAAACTGAGCACGAAAAGCACTACGAATTCAGGTTTTTCGCCACAGCAGTGAGTGTACGAGCAGCGAAACGAGACTCGCCATATACCGCGAGTGAGCGGCAGTCTCTCGAGGATATTTCAATGGTGCACGTACGGCACGTTTTCACTAGTCTTTATTCCGTACGTTTAAACAGAGGTAGAAAAAAAACTAATTCTCCAATTACAATTATGAAATTGATATTTCATAATTTATGAAGTAATTATCGTGTTTTTTTCATTACCATTTTACGATCAATTATACGCTTGCTGAAACTATCTTCATTTTATTATTTTATTCATTCGTTACGAGGAAATTTGAAATTGCTGGACAAGGTAATTGAAAGAATATTCATTTTTTTAAATATACAATTGCGCGTCTGGGATAATAGACACTGCAAAAGTGTTTTACAATTGTAAAATGTCAATTTATCGTTGAAAGGAACATCGAGTATCGTTTAAAAGAATACATTTTTTTCATTGACCGAACGGATGAAACGTTTTTTTGTTAAATTATTTCCAACAAACCGTATTATGGAGGTATGGTCGAGTCCAGAGATTTCTTTTTAAATACTAGAATCGGTGTACGAGCATCGCGCGCTTCTTTTGTAGATTAGATTCATCCGTGCGATCTGAAGTATGCACATGAACGAACTCCGGAGCACGATATCGTCAGCCAATCATAACGACGATTTAGTCGGCTTCCAAAAAAATCGCATTTCCAGATATATCGTGACGTGTTTTTTTTTATAGAGGGAATTCCGCCTTCGTTATTATCAAATATTTCTATTTAATATAAATTCAAAACAACATTTCAACAACGTCGATTGGAAAATCTTTGTCAGACATTTCGAATCTTATTGTTGCATATTGAAGTTTGAAAATTTGCATATGTCACACAGCATTTTTGAGCATTTTTTTCAAATTTCAAATCGAATTACCCTTAAAAAAGACAAAGCCCTCAATAAAAAAGACATGTCACGAAATATCTCGAAATTCGATTTACATCTGAAGCCTGTTAACTCGTCATTATGATTGTCTGTCGATGTCGTGCTTGGAGTTCGGTCATGCGCATATTTCACATCACACGATCGTAAACGACAAACTTAACCTAGAAAGTAGCGCGTGCATCGCACACACCGATGCTCGTGAGTTTAAAAAAATTGTTAGTACATAACGGTCAATATAAAAAATGTATTTATAAAACTCACTGGCTTTTGAAGTTTCAAGATTAAATTTAAAAAAATAATGGACATAATCCCAAAGGAACAGTATTAGGATTCAGGTAAACCTTGACACGGAATGCCGCGTATGTACATTTAAGTAATGATATATACAGGGTGTCCCAAAAGTAGCACGTCAGAGTGACACGGGGGTTAGATTAACAATCGAAATATACAAATATGACCTCAATAAAAGTGTAATGGTTTTCGAGAAAAATCGTCTTTTTCGATTTTCCGGAAAATCGCATGCCCAGTACTAGTTATTCCGCTACCATTCCTATGAATTACTTTGGGTTTATTCATATTTTAATCCTAAAATAACTTGAATAATCGTTTTAACCATCCTATTTAATTATTTCCCGAAAACTTGTGTGAAATCTGAAAAAAAAACAAAACTTTACTCAAATTTTAATATCGTTCGAAATTTTGATACCAACTGTAAGCTTTTCCAGTGGAAGAAATATATAACAAACTAAACATGCAAATTACCTAAAAAACTAGCCTGTTTAACGCAAATTTAGAAATGGCGCGAACACGTGCGAGTTTTCTGGGCCGCAAGCTAGAAATTATTATTTTTTTGTCGTGAAGGAACTGAAATAATACTACAACGTTAACTAGTCACTTGTGAACAAAAGGCACTAAAGCGGACGAAGCGGATACCTAAGGCGGTAAGCAAAATGGTTCCAAGAAAAAAAATAGTACCTTTGTGAGAGTATAATAACAAAAAAAATTATATTTAATGATTTATTTCATTTTTACAACGTGTCTTCGAATTGTCTACCTCGAACGCTAATACACAAACGGCAACTTTTTTTAAAGTTTCTTTTCAAGCATCTTAAACGTAACGTTGATATTTCCCGAGCCGTAGTATTATTTCAGTTCCTTCAAGACAAAAAAATAATACTTTCTAGCTTGCAGCCCAGAAAACTCGTACGCGTTGTACCATTTCTAAATTTGCATTAAACAGGTTACTTTTAGGTAATTTGCATGTTTAGTTTGGTGCATATTTTTTTCGCTGGAAAAGGAAAAAGTTGGTATTAAATTTTCGATCGATATTAAAATTTGAGTAAAATTTTGTTTTTTTTTCAGACGTCACACAAGTTTTCTGCAAATGATTAAATTGGATGGTTAAAACGACTATTCAAGATACTTTAGGTACAAAATATGAATAAGCCCAAAATAATTCATAGCAATGGTAGCGGAATAGCAAGTACTACGTAGCGATTTTCCGAAAAATCAAATAGACGGTTTTTTTCGAAAACCATTAGACTTTTACTGAGGTCATAATTTGTGTATTCTGATAGGTCCGGAGCCGATCTGACCGCCGTGTCACTCTGACGTGCTGCTTCTGGGACACCCTGTATGTATATATATATATATGTTGAATGTATGAGTGTACATCGGTATGCGTGACCGGTCTCGACAGTCGTACATAGCTAAACACACATCAGTCGGTCATACACGGTCGCGTCGGTGGCGCGCGAACAGCGACGATCTCACTCGCGCTCCTGCTCGTGAAAAAGTCAATGTATATCGTTCATTAGACTCGGTGTAATCACGTTCGTTCGACGCGAGATAACAGAAAAATTAGAAAAAAGCATCGAGTGTATATAATTAACTCGAATTATCGACAAAAGTGACATCAATTGATCACTAATTGTACAAGTTTAGAAATAAATGAAATTAATTTACAAATGAAATTATTAAGTAGGAATTGATAAAAAAAAATTTTGTCACACTAAGCTTTCAATATGAGATTGATCGTGTCGATAATATTACGCGTTGAATCATTGATCGCTGTTATCGATTATTCTATATAATCGTGAGGACGAACAAATTGTATCGAGTGTCTCTCTCTCTGTCTCTCTCTTTTCTTATCGCGGATGCTACAAAGAATCGAGGAAGAAAATAATTTTTTGAGTAGTGCACATCGCGATCTTGGATTTCGATCGAGTATAAGATTGGATTATTAAAAGGTGAGTGAATTAAGAAAAAACAATTAAAGTATTATTGATTACGGTAAATGTAATAATTAATTAATAAAATTGTACGATAAAAAAAAGTTATTTCTTAAATAATTACAAGAAATTAATTTTCACACGCTTCATTATTGAATATAAGGGTTTGTCTATGTTTAAAAATCAAATCGTTCGCGATATTCGAAGCACTAATACATTTTTAATTCGCTATCGTCTTGCGATGCCGATAGTGAAAAATTCCCGTGGCTTATCTCATAACGATACTCACGGTCGCAAACGCGCGTTAATTGACTCGATAAATCAAGAGTAAGTGAAGAAATAAAAAGAATTAAATCATTAAAGACGTGTGAAAATTCTTGGCGAAAACGTACATGTCCGAAGAGTTTGCTCGCATCGTTTGTCTCTATAACCGAATATTTTCGAAGCCTCGAGCAAGCTGAATATAGAATTTACGAATTTTCGTAAAGACACGGTTTACGTTCCAAGTCGCCCGAGCGTTTGAGTCGACTTCATTTCATATCGAGAGAGCGTTTGGCCTTCCAGTGAAGGTTACGCAAAGATTTATGAGATTTAACCGGATCACGAGATCGCGCAATCGTTACAATTGCGACGAAAAATATGTATTCTTTTAAAGATTTATTTCTTTTTTTTTCGCCGCAAACTGATAATTCTCGTCCAGCCACGAGTGACGATCGAGCGAAGTATTTAATTCATAATACGTAGTTATTTTAATAGATATTTTGTTTCGCGAGAGTTTGCAGTAACCTCGTAGTGTAAAAATCAATCGACAGTTTATTAATTACGAAAAATTGTAAAAATATATTTACTTTTTAATAATTGTCTATTATTTGTTTTACATTATTCTTGGATTGCTTCGAAAAAGAAAAGAATAATTTTCTAAGCGAAATAGCCCGTAAATGAAATAGCTAACAAAATAATCGACCTTTTGTCGTTAATAAAAAGCGCAAATCATGAGCTTAAGACGAAAAGCAACGATGGAAAATATCGCAGTGAAAAAGTTACACGAAGTACAGACGCGAAGAGGTCTCTCGTAGTGGAGATCTCTTTGCCCGTGGGGGATCTCACAGAGAGGGTTTCAACGACCTCTCTCCGTACTCTCTTTCGTTCTTTGTTCCACCTCGTTCCCTCTCTTACTCACCATCGCGTATATACATATATTTTTTCACGAACGCGATGAAATTGACCATCTTGCCGCAGTCTCTGCAACGAGAATTCCTCGAGGAAAAAACAATCTAGCTGCTCGGTTTCACTGCTCGCGAACCCTCGATGTACTTTGTGGTATTACGAGGGAAAGGTACGATTTTGTTTTCCCTTCGCTTCACTCTCGTCGATACCAATCGCTTTGCATTTTAGTAATCCCGTTGCATACGCAACATCACGCCTTCACTAACTCTCATCAGAATTCTTCACGGTTGTCGTACGTGGCTTTAAGCTTATGCAACGTCCTCGAGCGCACTCGTATTTCCGTCACGGACTGTATCAGTGACGATCTCTCGTCTGTAAACGCACGAGCGTGAGTCAGAATATTTTCTTTGTACTTGAAATATAATTGTCTCGAGCACAAAGTGTAATCAAATTATCTCTCTGTGTTATATAAATATTTCGCCGTCGCTGCCGCCGTGTACGAGAGTTGAGGAGGTCAGCTTCACGGTACGGGAAATACGTTGCCCGTATGTCGAAGTTGAATAACCCAAATAAACCCAACCAAACCCAGATAATCCCAAATAAAACCGATCAAACCCAAATAAACCCAACCATACCCGGATAAACCCAAATGGACTCAAACAAAAGGGTTTTGGATTTGTTTGGGTTTGGTCGATGGGAAGTCCGAGCCGTACGTAACCCCAGTATGTACAGTGCCGGGTAATTGGAGTGGAATGCGGATATCTGCGCCGATTTTCGCGAAAATTTGACGAATCCGAAAATTGCACTTCAACCATACACCTCCCCACCGTTTCCAGGGAACGGTAACGTGAATTTCTTTTCACAAGGGTTCACAAGGTCATGGGCCTCATGAATTCACGATCAAAATGAGCCTCATCGGTCCAAAAATTTTCGCGCGAGCCCCGACAAAAGATTACCACTTCAACCCCTTCCCTTCCACCGGCGGGGGCGGAAGGGTTGTGCACTGAATTGCTCCTGGAGTAGTTTTCATCCCTGTTCGTAACCCTTCAGTTGGATACCATATTTACCCTTTATCGCATCCGCAACCCTTGAATCACGAGGTCGACGCATCACTCGATTTTCCAACCCCGCACATTTCCGTTGCGCACGTGCGCGATTGTTGACCAATCTCAATGGGACCCGTTTCGTTCGAAAGATTGTGAAATTTCCTCAAATGTACTTTTTTGAAATCTCCAAATTCGTCAAATATTCGCAAAAATCGACAAAGATATCGGCATTCCACTCGAAATGCCCAGCACTGTATATTATGTTTTCTGCGTGAAAAATCATACCAATATTGCGATATCTCAACAATGCGTGGATGGATCTAAACAAATCCAAAAGCATTCGAAAGATAAAAATAACATTACATAGGAAAAATGTCGTCAGATTTGTTATAACTCGACGCGTTTGCGCGTGAAGTCGAATTAGTTTTTGAATATAGCGGTTTATGAACCTTACTGTTTAGAGACATCGGCACAGTTTAACAACTCTTTTTTTAATACTTGGCGTCAAGACGCTGCCGCGTCTCTTGAAATTGTGTATGGGAGAAACTATATCAAATCGACGGAGGGTGGTTTACCCTGTTTAATTTTTAACTCCTTTAAACCATATTTCAATATGTTATAAGGGAACGCTGAAAAGTGGTCTACGCCAAATATCAGATTATCTTTCGACAATTGGTTCAATAATTGTTGAAGGTCAGATTGTTAAGCGCTATCCGTGACAACAAGTTCGAAGAATGTATTTAATTTGTTTTACCGTATTAATTCCGTCGACTATAAAAACGTTTGTCGAAAAAAAAATTGTTCTGGTGCGTTTATAGCGTAAAGATCGGGCGACCAAACAACATGAGCAATCAAGGACTCGGCTCTAGATAATTTCACTGATTCATCCAATGGAGAATTCCGCCCACGGCTAATGATTATACGGAAATGGGAACGATATATAACTCACCTCCGCGGGTGTAGATTCATATAACATCGACTATATGCGAGGATATATATGTATAGACCGATAATATACGCAATTTACTTTCGCGTTGACCAAAAACCGCACTGCATTGTTCATAAACGATTCACGCTTATGAAATTGTCTCGTGGCCGAGCGAATTGAGGTCACAAGCCGCAGAAATCGTGCGTATATATGCGCGTACATGATAACAGTCAAGAGAATCAAAACGTGTGTTTGACACTTTGAATTTGAAATCAAAATATAACCATCCTTGTTGATTTCGGAGGATGAATAGTGTGCTGACGCGTGACCAATAGAGTTACTATTGTTATTGTCTTTTATTGCAATGGATCCTTATAATACGACGAGGTTTGAAGAAATTCTATTGACAGTTTACAACCATAAACATTTCATGTGACTTTTTGATTTTATCCAATATACACCGTAGGAGAAAGAGAGAGAAAGAAAGAGAGAAACGGACAGTTTTTTTTTAAATGTATACCATCAGCGAAATAAACTGAATGTGCATTTTCAGTTTTGCATTGATTCAAAATGAATCCAATGTACACGAATTAAAATATCGTATCCGAAATACCATCGATTAGTTCTTGTGCGATTTTGGGATTTAACAATTGGACATTTTTTATTAAAACTCAAACAAAAATGTGATTAATAAACATCGAACCTCATTATTATTCATTCAATGTGAATTCACTAATTAACAAGTTGACGATTTTTATGTGGTCTTCCGTTCAGCATGGCGGAGTCTAATTAGCGTTACTGTTCGTTCGTAACGCACTTAACGTGAATTCCTTAATTACGAGATCGCTTGAAATCGCATTAGCGAGAGCGACTGCTATGAAACAAGTTCATTTCGTATATGTTATCTCTCTCTCTCTCTCTCTCTCTCTCTCTCTCTCTCTCTCTCTCTCTATCTCTCTCTTGAGATCATATCAAAACTCTACGCAATAATATGTTTGCGTATCGCGTTCGTAGCGCACAGAAAGTTGAGGAGTGGCCACATCTCCTGATAACTCGTTCGCATTAAGGTCAGGGGGTATTCGTGCGAACACTACTACAAAGTACCGGTAGACACCTCTATGGCTACTTACGGGAAGTCATATTCAGAAGTAACGAAATTAAAGAAATATCTTCCATCCGATCTTTCCACGAGCAAGTCACGTTAAGGGGTAACACCACTCTAGCGGCAGAAAAAAAGTCCTAACTTTGACTATTTATTCTGGGAGTATGAAAAAAAGGAATAGGATTTCTTTTCAGAAAGTTTATTCAACGCATATTAACATCGTCTTTAAAATCGCATATTAAAATCGATCTTTAAAATCGTCTTTTTCAAACTGGGAGGACGTAGTACTTGAACATCGGTGCATAGATCGATTTGAAATTTTGATAGTAGCTTCACAATTACATTGTCTGTCGGACTACGTAGCCGTTTTTTCATTTAATGTGAACTTTTTTTTTTATAAACAATTTACTGCTTTTTTTGGCAAAAAATCGATTCATTTTTTCAAAAGTGCACCATTTCTACAAAATTTGATTTAAAAAAAACCCCCTACGTAGTCTCATAGTCTAATAGATTATAAATTTTTTTGGTTTTTTGTACCAGGTCTTATACTTTACGAGAAAACCGTTCTCCCGTGAAGGTGTTTTAATAAAAGACGATTTTCAAGATGGGCTCTGTCGCCGCCACTTTGTATCAAAATGATAATAAAAAAAATTTCTTTCATACTTCAATATGTGTTAAATAAACCCTCTGAAAAGAAATCCTATTCCTTTTTTCATTCTCCCAAAATAAATTGTCAAAGCTAGGCCTTTTTTTCTGTCTCTAGAGTGGTTTTATCCCTTAAAGGTAGTTCTAACACAAATGAAGAGTAATGCAAATATAATGAATTTTTGGGAAAAACTAAAAAAAGTACTGAAGAATACTTATGCGAAACTTGAGACTGTTTCACCGTGCCGTTTTCAAGATATCGTCTATCAAAAATTGCAAAATTTGCATACGAGCTTATACCTATACCTTACGAAATGAGCACTTTCCGGATATTTAGTCACCAAAATGTACAAAGAAGTAATGAAAAGTTCTTGAAATTTCGAACGAAAGTAGTTTAGTAGATGAAGAATAACATATATCTGACAGTAAATTTTCAACCATACAGTAAAAAAGTATGCACTATTAAAAAAATATTGTTTTGCCGCTGGAAGAACTCGTTAGTGAGCATGACAACGTCGCCCACTCCCCACGAACCGCTGCGTCCACGTTTCCGCGTATCCCCCCCCCCCCCCCCTCCGCGGCAAGCGTTAGAACTACTTTAATGTACGAACCAGGGCCCGGATCTCGGTGCTCTACAAACAATCTGACTACTAGCTTGGGATGAATGAACGGCTGAGAAGGCATTTCTTTGAATTGGGAGAAACAAAAGTCATTGCTACACTCTTTCTTATATGGGGTCCTTATCAACTCACAATCAGTCACTTTGTTCCAGGAACAAAATTTTAATTGGTCTGGCATTCTCACATCTCATTGCATCTAGTTTGAGGAATTTTTGTAAAAAATTGCAGCCCCAAAAGTCAACTAGATTTCGAGAAATAAATTATTTACTATTTCGATGATTTACAACAATTTACAAATGTCCTTTTTAATATGATTTCTACGACTTATCGATGACCTGAAAAAAATTGACAAAAATTCTTGTCCATGTTAAAAGGTCCAAATTGTCCGAAAAAAAATTAATTTCCCTATGGGGCTGGTTTTTACCCCTTCAAATCTCGTTTAAAGTAGAAAAAGTTGTAAATTCTTGCAGATTATCGAAATATTAAATAATTTAGTTCTCGAAAGCCAGTTGACTTTCGGGACTGCAATTTTTCACAGTAATTCGTCAGATCATTTGCAAAGAGATGTGAGAATGGCAGGCAAATCAAAATTTTAGCCCTGGAAAAAGATAACTGAGTTGATAAAGAATATCCCATGTAAGAAAGAGTGTAGCGATCACTTTTGTTTCTCTCGATTCAAAGAAACAGTCTATGCCTTCTCAGCAGTTTACTCATTGCGAGCCCGACTGTCAGATTGTTTTTGGAGCATCGAGATTCAGGCCGTGGTACGAACTAAAGAAAATCTATATTTATTATTTAAGAAAAACTAACTGACAGCAGTGGACGCATAGTCGGTGCGCGGCTTTGACGATCTCCCATGTTGAGCAGCATTGACTGCGGTTAGTACTGGGATGTGTGACCGCTTCGCCGTGCATTGGTTTGCATGCCTACTACCGAGCGGATGGCAGTTCTTCTAAGTTTTTGATGGTAAACGCAACTGAAACACGGTAAAAATAAAGGCCGTCTGTATGGGCACGAGTTTTCCGCAGTTTCCCCGTGCCCATGGTGAACGCGATGCAAGACGCCTTCGGACTCAATCTAAGTTAGGTTAGCTTAGCTAAGTGCGGGTAGGGAGTGATAGGGGGAAACATGAAAAGAGTGGAATTGGGAATGGTCATACGTAAAAACCCAGAAGGGTTTTACGTATAACCATACGTTGAAACAGCGGAAAAAACAACCCTTAAGGGATGACGCCACCCTACTGGCAGAACAAAAGGCCTAAGGTTGACGATTTATATTGGGAGTATCAAAAAAGGAATAGGATTTCCTTTCAGAGGGTTTATTTAACACATATTGAGGTATAGAAAAAAAAAATGTTATTATTATTTTGATACAAAATGGCGGCGGCAGAGGCTATCTTGAAAACCGTCTTTTTTAAAACACCTTCACGGGAGGACGGTTTTCTCGTAAAGTATAAG
Source organism: Oxytorus armatus (assembly GCA_958009045.1). Taxonomy (NCBI): domain Eukaryota; kingdom Metazoa; phylum Arthropoda; class Insecta; order Hymenoptera; family Ichneumonidae; genus Oxytorus; species Oxytorus armatus. Next base: position 11,265,550 of record OY253748.1, on the reverse strand, counting down.
ACCTCTAACAAAAACCAAAAAAAACATTATAATCTATATACTATTGGCTATGAGACTACGTAGGGTTTTTTTTAATCAACGTTTGTAGAAATGGTGCACTTTTGACAAAATGAATCGATTTTTTGCCAAAAAAAAAGCAGTAAATTGTTGATAAAAAAAAAGTTTACATTAAATCAAAAAACGGCCACGTACTCCGGTAGAGAATGTCATTGTGAAGCTACTATCAAACCCTCAAATCGATCCATGATCCATGCAACGGTGTTCAAGTAATACATCCTCCCAGTTTGAAAAAGACGATTTTCAAGATCGGCTCTGTCGTCACCGTTTGTATCAAAATGATAACACAAAAAAATTTCATACTTCAATATGTGTTAAATAAACCCTCTAAAAATAAATCCTATTCCTTTTTCCATACTCCCAAAATAAATCGTCAACGTTAGGTTTTTGTCTGCCGCTAGAGTGGTGTTACCCCTTAATGCCGCTCTTTTTTTTGTAGGCTTTTTTGGGGAATTTTTTTGGCAAATCAAATGAAGATACAACTGTTAAATTTTTACCACATATTCACATTTTGAGCACACTTTACAATTTTTTCAGCCCGAAATCAACGCTCATTGCCGAGATACACGGCAACTTAGCTACTCATTTAAAAAAAAACGGTTACCAGGATTGCGGGCGTTCTGCTTATCTGAAACACAAAAATCAAACGGCATTTTAATCTGTGAAAATTCAACTTGTTTTGGAACTAGGATTATCAACAAAATATTGAAACAGTTTTTTGAAAACGAGTGGGTGAGTTGCCGTGTACCTCAGCAATGAGCGAAAAATTGTAAAGCGTGTTCAAAATGTAAATAAATATGTGGTAAAAATTTCGCAGTTGTATCTTCATTTAGTTCGCCAAAAAAAAATTCCCAAAAAAAGCGTAAAAAAGAGCTGGCACACGGGATGGGCCCGTAAAAAAATATGCTTGATGCTAATAAAATGGTAGTGGGCCGTTATAAAAATAAGGAAATTTATTAGTCCGAAAGAAATTATATTTCATTAAAATAAATCGTGTAGCTAAGAGGCTGTGGAAAGTTAGCTTAGTGACGTGCGAGTAGAGAGGGATACGGAAAATGGAAAAAATGGAATTGGGAATGGTCGTACGTAAAAACTGGAAAGGATATACTTTGCAACAAAAGGGATGAAAACCGTTAAGAAAATATGCTTGATGCTAATAAAGTTGTAGTAAGCCACTGTACAAATAAGGAAATTTATTAGTCCGAAAGAAATCTTATGTGATTAAAATAAATCGTGCAGCTAAAAAGCAGCTGCGGGTGCTACGGAAAGTTAAATTAGCTTATTGTTAGTGAAGTTGCAAGCAGGGAGTATTAGGGAAAAATGGAAAAAAAGGAATTGAGAAAAGTCATAGGTAAAAATCGGAAAGGGTACAAAGAAAATAATAACACTGGAACAAAGCAAATAATATTTAAGAAAAACTATAAAGAGTCTGCCGAGCTCTGTATTTTATTACCAATCTAAGTATCACTGGAAAAATGTTTCTGTCCGCTGGGACCTTCGAGACTCAGCGCATCACTGAGAATAACCGTTAGAGTCGACCCTAATGGCTGGTTGCCAGTTTCACCGTTCGCTATTATTTAATAAAATAACTCCCGAGATTACGTGTATAGAGGCATCGACGTACAACCCAACAATACCAGCAAGGTTCAAACTGAAATACGGACATTGATTCCGATCATTTTCACGCGCACCCGCAAATGTTCCTGTAATGGCGGAAGCTTTGGTTAATCTGCAAAAATTACGTATTTCTCTTCTTTCACTCTGTAGCGTCAGGTTCGCTTGATTTTCAATGTTGAAGCATTTTTTTTCTCAATATTGAACATTCTGTAAATTTCGAACGCCTGTATTAACTTTCTTCAAATTCAATTTCAATAACCTTCGACGACACCCAATTTACGTAGGAAGATTTTAACCCGATAGCCGAAAAATTGAACACGGAGCCTTAAAAAACGCCCGTACCTATATTTCGAAAAATAAAACATTTCATAAACTTGAAACGCGCTGATCGATTTTTTTCTAGCTCCAATAGAGAACGGTATTTCGAACAATTTTCGATCGTTCACACTGTGCTATCACATCATAATTTTACGTAATGATCGAGGACAAGATCGAATAAAAATTGCGTATAAAATGGGAAGAAAAAGAAAAACTATGACATCTCATAAAAAAAGTAATCGTAAAATAGATGTAGATGAAGTAGAACATTTATCGAAATCAATGAACAAATCGTAATCCCATTTGACACGATTCTAACACTAGTATATAAAGCATACACGTATAGATACGTAACATCGTAAAATAGGGTGTTTATTTTATCGCTGAAGGGAAGCGTCGAGGATACCAATGACCGTAGGATCGAAGAGAGAGGGTATGTTTTAGGAGATATCCCTCCAGTGCTATACGCTTGTATATACATCGATGGAAGGGCAGGTGTTCGTGGACTTTCGAAGGGGAAATAACGACCAAACGTTACCTGGCATGTGCAATGCACTCTCTTCCACGGGTTTACTCCATTTTGCCACCCGTACCAGTAGCATTTGTACCTGAAACACTCAACGAGAGAGTTCTTCGTATTTTTGGTTGGCCCTTTGTCTGTTTGAAGTTTTGATTATTTTTTTTACTCGACCCATTCACGAAAAAGTGATTAAAAAAAGTGCTCTACGCAATGTTCGTCACGCTAATATTTTCGTAATATTTATCCGCGTGAAGTCCATTAGAAGTTTATATATTAAGATCAGTGTGCCAACGTACTCTGTACAGAGATTGCGACAGACGGATCTACAGAACTATTCTGTCAATTATTTGGCTTCAAAACGCTGCCGCGTCTCTTGTTAAGGATCTAAAGTGCAGTTTGTGCGACCGTGCTCAGAAAAAGCTTTTTTTTTTCGTCGATTCATAAATTAAAAGAAGAAAAAAACAAAACAATGGCTACTTTAAAGGGTGAGTCGAAATCTCCAGGAACTAAGTATTTTAGAAATTCTATAAGGACTTTTTTTCTATTTATGTTTTTCTCATGCACGATACAGCACGATTGAGTGTAACGAATACAGTGCATATGCTCGCGCAAATCGGATGCCGAGAATCGGACTACAGTATACATAGCAGTTTTATTGCTTTCTATACAAATTAATGGGAGTGGTGGTTAAATATCGTAAAGACCAATATTTGGAATGGCCGAAATCTCGAGTTTAAAAATTAACGAACACTCAACTATAGAAACGCTAAACTTAAGGGATGATAAAAGGAATAGGATTTCTTTTCAGAGCGTTTATTTAACACATATTGAAGTATGAAAAAAAAAAGTTTATTATCACTTTGATACAAAATGTCGGCGACAGAGCGCATCTTAAAAATCGTTATTTTTTAAAACACCTTCACGGGAGGACGGTTTTCTCGTAAAGTATAACACTGGAACAAAAAACCAAAAAATTTTATCAAGAGACGCGGCAGCGTCTTGACGCCAAGTATAAAAAAGAAGTTTTTAAACGTGCCGATGTATCTATACAGTAAGGTGGCCTGAAAACCGTTATATTCAAACTCTAAATCGACTTCACGCGCAAACGCGTCAAGTTATAACAAATCTGACGACATTTTTCCGATGTAATGTTATTTTTTTCTTTCGAATGTATTTAGATTTATTTAAATCCATCCACGCATAGTTGAGATATCGTAATATTGCCATGATTTTTCACGCAATTTTTCTCATCTCAAATGTTCTTCTCCCGTGTTTTCGACAAAGGGGCATATGTGACTAGTACAACATATAGCTTATACGCTCTTTCATACAAATCTCATCTCAAGAATTCTTCTCCCGTGTTTTAGACAAAGGGGCATATATGCCTAGTACAGCATATAGCTTGTACGCCCTTTCATACGAATCACAGAAAAACGATATATATATGACATATGTTCGATGCGAGCTCGTGTTCTCTTCACTACGATGCTGCGCGGTCTCGTTGCGCGTACGTGCTCTGCGTCATCCGTCGACTTGGTGCCGGCGGCTGGGCCGTCGCAGTGTGCGAGAGAGAGAGAGAGAGAGAGAGAAAGAGAGAAAGTGCACGTGGAGTTGTCAGCAGGGGTGCGATTCTGTACGTTTCTACCGACAACTATCGGTGTCGTTAGCGAGCAACAGCCAATTGCGAGGAAGATTCCAGCGGAAAGGCGCGACTCTGATAGGCTATTTCGGTTTTGCGTCAGATGCTATGCTGATGCGCCTGTCTCTATCTCAATCTTTCAGGCACAGTGCGACACAGTGTACACATTTCCGGTGTAACCGGCCAATCCGAACAAAGGAATACACCAGAAATATGTACACTGTGTCACACTGTGCCTTGGTTGGATCAGCGATTTTTATGCTCGTTTAAAATTCAGTTCCTTTAAGGAGTTGTGAACCAGTACCCGGATTCTGTAATTTTCTAGCGACAATTGTCGCTGTCGCTGGCTAGCGACAGCCAATTGCAAGGAAGGTCCAGGGGAAAGACACAACTCTCATAGGATCGCTCACTAACGACATCGATAGTTGTCGGTAGTCAAGTACAGAATCCCAGCACAGTATAAGAATGTAGCCAACATAAAGGGCGAAAATCGAATTGACGAATCACAATCAAGGAGTTTTGAATACTGCGTGGGGATTGGCCAATGCTTGTGCAATTGGCTAGTTTTTACTATTCCCCGTATACCAAACCAATCGCTTCCCATGAAAAAAAGATAAGGTATTGCGTAAATGAGTATAACTACTGTGCATGAATTTCAATTTAAAAATTCCTACACTCAGACCCGAAAGAATTTTCTTTGAAAGATAATGAGATTTTGCAAGGCCAATTTTCAGTTCATCGGGGCAGTTCGAACTTTAAGATAAGTTGAAAATGGAATAATGTTTGCATTCATGAAGTGTAAATTATTACTGCTTAAAGATAAGGTACTACGTAAATGAGTGTAACTTCTGTGCATAATTTTCAATTCCAAAATTCCTACACTCAGACCCGGAAGAATTTTCTTAAAAGGATAATGCGATTTTGCACAGCTAATTTAGTTCATCAGGGCAGTTTGAACTTTAAAATAAGTTCAAAATGGAATAATGTTTGCATGTATGAACTGTAAATTATTACTGCATAAAGATAAGGTACTGTGTAAATGAATATAACTTCTGTGCATGAATTTCATTTAAAAAATTCCTACACTCAGACCCGAAAGAATTTTCTTCAAATGATAATGAGATTTTGTACAGCCAATTCAGTTCATCGGGGCAGTTTGAACTTTAAGATAAGTTGAAAATGGAATAATGTTTGCATCTATAAACGGTAAATTAATACTGTGTAACGATACGGTACTGCGTAAATGAGTGTCACTTCTGTGCATGAATTTGAATAAAAAAATTCCTAAACTCGGACCCGAAAGAATTTTCTTAAAAAGATAATAAGACTTTGCAAAGCTAATTCCGTTCTTCGGAGCAGATTGGACTTTAAGATAAGTTCAAAATGGAATAATGTTTGCATCTATAAACTGTAAATTATTACTCCGTAAATGAGTGTAACTTCTGTGCCTGAATTTTAATTAAGGGTGAACACCACTGTGACCCCCTGTTTTTTTTCACATTTTTCAAGAATTTTTTTTTGTGGTAAAAAAAAGAGATATTCGAAAATTTTTTTTTGGTTTTGTTCCTTGTTTATTAATGTATCAAAAAACATTTTTTTCACAATTTTCACGCCGCATGGTGGCGCTGGGGAAGCTCTCGCGTCAGGTGCTGTCATCTCCGCGGCACGCAGCAGAACTCTCTTCAACGTCGATCTGAAAAAAAATAACGAGTGTTTTCGTTAATAATATGATATTTTGAAGAGAAGTACATAGGGATTTGGAAAAATATTGTTTAAAAAAAATAGGCACGCCTTTGAAATTAAAGTTAATTTCAAAGGCGTGCCTATTTTTTTTAAAACAATATTTTTGTTTGAGAGTTCTGCTGCGTGCCGCGGAGATGACAGCACCTGACGCGAGAGCTTTCCTAGCGCCACCATGCGGCGTGAAAAAAATGTTTTTTGATACATTAATAAACAAGAAACAAAACCCGAAAAAAAATTTTCGAATATCTCTTTTTTTTCCCACAAAAAAAAATTCTTGAAAAATGTGAGAAAAACAGGGGGTCACAGTGGTGTTCACCCTTAAAAAATTTCTACACTCAGACCCGAAGAAATTTTCTTTAAAGGATAATGAGCTTTTGCAAAGTTAATTCAGTTCATCGGGACAGTTTGAACTTTAAGATGAGTTGAAAGTGGAATAATGTTTGCATTCATGAAGTGTCAATTATTACTGCGTAAAGATAAGGTACTGCGTAAATGAGTATAACTTCTGTGCATGATTTTTTATTTTAAAGTTCCTACACTCAGACCCGAAAGAATTTTCTTAAAAAGATAATGAGATTTTGTACAGCCAATTCAGTTCATCGGGGCAGTTTAAACTTTAGGATAAGTTGAAAATGGAATAACGTTTGCATTCATGAACTGTAGATTATTACTGCGTAAAGATGAGGTACTGTGTAAATGAGTATAACTTCTGCGCATTCATTTCAATTGAAAAATTCCTAGACTTAGGCCTAATTTCATTATATCAATGGTAGATATGATCCCCATTAAAAACTTGAAAAGTTAAAAATGGTCGCCAAGTAATCGAAAAAAGTGTCCAGTCTATAAACAAAAAACTTAAGACTTTAAAAATCGCTTTCTAATATCTAATGAAAAGTGAAAAGAAAAAAATAGGTATACAACATCCACACGCATCATTTTATCAGAGATATTTAAAAGTGGTTCTTAATTTCACTTTGGATAATATGTTTTCTATTTTGATAAAATGTTGATTCAATGCTGAACTTCTATCAGGTCTTTCAAAAAAAAGTAAAATCTCCATTAAAAACTTAAAAAGTTAAAATTGGACGCCAAGTAATCAGAAAATGTGTCCAATCTAGAAACAAAAAACTTACGACTTCCAAAATCGTTTTCTAATATCTAATAAAAAGTGACAATAAATCATTTCATAAATTAGCCAAGTAAACTACTACTCCTTCCGTCAATCAACCTGCCCCCTTTTGTACGGTATGCCACAAAAGTCTACTGAAAATGCTGTACAAAAACTTGGCGTGCATGGTTAAGACAAATAACCCCGGGAAGATCCAAGCGTGACGGGCGGCCCGGTGTTCGTTCCGGACAAACAACATACTCGTTTAGTGAGAAACCAATTTATTTAATGTTCCAACATATTTTTTCTCGGATATGGTGATATAAACGTTCAGTTTATGTCACATTGGAGCATGTAACCAAAATTTAACGCCTTGAAAATCGTACTATCACCAAAGAAATTAAAAGACCACAATAACCGATTATTCTCTTTGCCATATCTGTGAAAAGATTTATTATGGGAGAACGGGATAATGGCGAATACCTAAGAGCAGTGTTGAAAATTTCTGATACAATTCAACTATTCGGATGTTTTCAAGCAGATAATGTACACCATAATATGAATAGAGTGAAAAATGTTTTAAAGTATTCAAAATGAAACATAAAACGTCTTGAAAAGAGTATTGAGCCTATGCCAACCTTCCATGTACAACGCCATTCAATCCTTTCGTACCCAACTTCGATGATACCGCCTCGCCGATCCGACTCGCATTGCGTTCAACCGCCATCGAAGGTCGAATGACCCAGCTACGCCATCTCACGCTCTCCCTCAGTGTACCGAGATCACTTACGACGGTATTTCTCTCGTACTCGTAGGAGCTGGACACAAGGTGGTTTCGATTGATGTTCACACAAATGACACGCGTTAGATCCGGTTCAATCTACTACAGGTACAAAGAGGCGGCGGTCCCTTCGCCAAGCTTATTGTTCTTAACCATGCACGCCAAGTTTTTGTACAGCATTTTCAGTAGACTTTTGTGGCATACCGTACAAAAGGGGGCAGGTTGATTGACGGAAGGAGTAGTAGTTTACTTGGCTAATTTATGGAATGATTTCTTGTCACTTTTTATTAGATATTGGAAAACGATTTTTGAAGTCGTAAGTTTTTTGTTTCTAGATTGGACACATTTTCTGATTACTTGGCGTCCATTTTTAACTTTTTAAGTTTTTAATGGAGATAACCTATACACGATGGGACTTCGTAGGGGTTTTTCAAGGGCTCACATATCGCTGCACGCGCTGAAAACCGAGTAAATTTGAAAAATTATTATAAAGATTATATGGTGAAAAAAATATATAATTATTGCTTTCAAGTTTTTTTTATTAACTTTTCAACTATAAGAAAAAAAAATTTGTAATTTTTTAAATAATATTAACATTATTTTTTACTGGTATAAATGGACTACTAATGAAAACCATGGCTCCTCCTTGTCGACATCATAACTTCACCAAAAATGATCCAATCTGTAAAAATAAAAATGAATCTAGTAAAATAATGTAATAGTACCAGTCTAGTACTAGTGTGTCTAGTAATAGTACCAGTCTGACGGAGGGAATTTTTTTTTTTTCAATAAAGAAATTACTGTATTTCGAACTTTAGTATGCAACTTTAAAAAAATTAGTGTTTAATAATTTATAAAAAATTGTCCAACGAAAAAATGAAAAAAATCTCTCACCAAACTAAAATTGAAAAAATAATTATGAAGATTTAAAAAAAAAAGTTAAAAAATATTGAAAATTGACTAAGTTATCACACTGACACTGTATGAAAACATAGTTTCGAGAAAAACTCGTTTAAAGTTTCTGGTAGGTAGTCCCAACCTGATGTCCGGTCACATTTATTGTAATATTATAAAATTCGTAAAAGTATAAAGAATGGTAATGGTGTACTTTTGAAGAAATGAATCTATTTTTTGTCAAAAAAATAAACATTAAATTGTTTATTAAAAAAAGCTTTAGCTCCGATAGAGAATGTAATTGTGAGGCTGCTATCAAAATTTCAAATCGATTCATGCAACGGTGTTCAAGTAAAACGTCCTTCCAGTTTGAAAAAGACGACTCTGAAGATGGGCTCTGTCGCCGTCATTTTGTATCAAAATGATAATAAACATTTTTTTTCATACTTCAATACGTACTAAATAAACCCTCTGAAAAAAAATCCTATTCCTTTTTTCATACTCCCAAAATAAATCGTTAAACTTACGCCTTTTTTCAGCAGCTAGAGTGCTGTTATCCCTTACGAACGTCGTTAAATTAGTAAAGAAGAATTGAGACTACAAAAACATTGAAATAGATTTATATCGAAAGAAAATATGAGGACGAGCAAAATTGCGAGGGACGAAATATGGAAACGACAAAAATCGAACATTTCACAAGTCGAGCGTACCAATTTCAGATTTAGCATATTGTGAAAGTTTACAATTTTTAATTCAGTAAAACGAAAGACCAAAAACTCGAACGGTCAAAAAAGCGGAAGACCAACAAGTCGAACGCGTCAAAATAACGAACGCTTACGTTCGAAATTTGTATGCTCAGCATTTTTCTTTTTGGTATATTGGGTGTTATGAATCTACATCGTTCAAATCTATATTTTGTACATTCAAAATGTAGACTGTCGGAATACTTATTCTCGGATGAATGAGCTTTCGAATTAATAATCTTTCGATGGAACAGTTATTCGACATCGTCATCCGTCAAAAACTAAATTTTCAAATAACTTCATCATCGTTATTCTATATTACAAGTTTTTTTAATTTCAAATTTTCTGCCGTTCTTACATTTAGTCGTTCCGATATTTGTACCGCACCTAATTAAATGGTTGACTACAAAGATGATGAGAGAGCACGAAACTTGCGACAAATGCAATTAATTTTTTTGTTTCTCGAAACTTTATAAAAGAAATTATTAAAAGGAAAAATCCAATTTAATGCTCAGTAATGGAAAAGTTATTAATATTATTATATTATTATTTTTTTTTTTTTTTTTTTCGTTACATCTCAGCGGAACGTTGAAGTTCGAGTTTTTTTCAGGAAGTTCTTTCATGAACGTCCTAAAAAATGTTGTTCTTTCTCTCTGAACAGGTTCTCTGAAATATCCAATATCCTTGATGTTTAAACGGGCCAAACTCGTGATATCCATGATACATGCATACCCTCAAATCAGAGTCTTTCCTTGCAATCGACTTTCGTGACCAGATTTTTTACCGGATGTTAAACGCTTACTATACTCCTGAAGTATACGTAACACAGACGATAATAGAGAGCTAGAAAGACGATGTCGACATCGTCGCATTTTAACGAATGCCCTTAGCTGCGTCGGTCATAAAAATTATAGTATCGCAACTTTGTTGTATACATACTGTAACGAATTATTTACACCCGTCACGTGAGCGTCGAACGTGGCTTGATACGCGATAACGAAAACCCCAGAAGAAATAACGATTACGTTGGAGAGGTAACCAACTCTCTCAATGTCGGAAGTACCGACCAAACGGACGAGGGATAGGCGACAGGTAACGAACGAAACTCGCTCGTTACCACCGCTCCCGTGAAGAGAACGGCTTATTTTATTTGTCTCCTCTCGCCGTTCAATACCCAATGAACACAGATAAAACGTTCGGCAAAAGACTTCGGCTACTCAGATTTGACTTCCGAGAATGGTAGAGGGGCGGGATTTTTGGGCGATTAAGAAATTCGATGACTCGGGAAAACTGGGCAAATTATTTATTGGATCCCGGAAACCACCCGCACTGTATGCGGCGGGGGCTGTACAAAGAGATCGGCGATTGTACAAAAATCGTGTACTAAGGTAGCGCGACAACAATGCCAAAGGCAACGAAACGAACGGTTACTACGCACTCGGAAGATTTACAATAAACAAGAATGGAACCAGCGTTTTGCGATAATTTAATAAAAATAACCAAACTTAAAATTAACAAACAAATAGTTAAACGCAATCTACGCCAACAGTCGCGTAATCGTCGACCGCAACGCGCGCAATAATTAAGAGAACGAAGCGAAATAAACGAAATAAATGACTAGAATTAAGGGAGTTAGCCGCAATATAAAACAGAATGATGCAACCTGAGAATTCGTTTCAGGGAGGATTCGACGCAGTTAATAGAATTCCGGCAAGAACAATGTGTCGCGGAAACGTAGGCGAAAACTCAGTATAAGCGATTAAACTTAAATTTACGGCTAAACAATTGAACGGATTACCGGCTTAACGCACCAAAAGGGGCTGAGGTAAACGGGGATTCGTGAACCTCGGGGTAATGGCCGAAGAGGGCGATACAAATAATAACTGGGGTTGACGGAAGCTGAGATACGGAATTACGGTAGCGGTCAAAGAAATACTGAAACAATCCCTGGGGTTAACGATGACTGAAATCCTAGATAGTCGAGGTAGCGGTCGAAGAAATAATGGAATAAGCAATAGGGTTAACGGTAGCCGAGATACACAATCTGACGATAGCGGTCCGGGCAATAATGCAATGATTTGCTGGGGTTAACGGTAGCCGAGACACGAGATCCGGGAGATAACGGTCCGGGAAGCAATGCAATAATTATCTGGGGTGAACGGTAGCCGAGACACGAGATCTGAGAGATAACGGTCCGGGAAATACTGAATTAATGGCGGGGTTAACGGTAGCCGCGATACGAGATCTGCGAATAAAGGGTCAGGGAAATACTAAATTAACAATCGGGGTGAACGGTAGCCGAGACACGAGATCTGAGAGATAACGGTCCGGGAAATACTGAATTAATGGCTGGGGTTAACGGTAGCCGTGATACGAGATCTGCGAATAAAGGGTCAGGGAAATACTAAATTAACAATCGGGGTGAACGGTAGCCGAGACACGAGATCTGAGAGATAACGGTCCGGGAAATACTGAATTAATGGCTGGGGTTAACGGTAGCCGCGATACGAAATCTGAGAATAAAGGGGCAGGGGAAATAGCGAATTAATGGCTGGGGTTAACGGTAGCCGCGATACGAAATCTGAGAATAAAGGGGCAGGGAGATACTAACCGGGCAAGATAGCACAGGGTTCGGAGATAACGGGCAATCAGAAAACAGGGGTAGCGGTGCGATAAGCGGTATTTTTAGCGAAATAATAAAGATGCAAATTAGCGGAACGCGAAACCTAATATAACGGTGAATCCGTAACAAACTTGACAATATACACAAATTCAATAACTAAAATAAAGCCCGAAATGCGATATCCACGCGAATAAAGAAAGTAATGAAAGTGAAACGTAAGAAATATAACAGGTGGCGATAATGGGCCAGTAACTTCGTTACGCGGTCCGAGGACCGCTCGTTTCCCACAAAAGACTCTAACGGGACTGTATCCCAATAATTAACAAAATAACCAAAATTACAAAAATTCACCAAACCAAAAGCCACACGGCTAACTGGGGAAACGACGAAGTTACTAACCTTACAAAAGAAGAAGGAGGAAGTACCTCACCGAATATTCTCCGCCGCCACGTGAGGAACTCGTTCCGGAAGATAGCAGGATCTCGGAGGATCGTCGAAACCGATGTCCAAAGATGTCGGGAAATCGTCGATGCCGAGGTTGAAGGATGTCGAAAGATGACGAAATTCGAAGATGAAGAAAGGAGGTAACGATGAACAGAATGTGAAACTCGAGAGAGCACTTGGAAAAACGCGTCACGCGAGTAAGCAGTCCGAACGATAATTGATCATCGATGTGCGATCCTCGCTCTCTGTGGGTCGATGGTCCCCACTCTTGACCCTGGGTCAAGTCCTGCGCAAACTCGTACGCTTCCAGGGTCGCTCGTTAACGCTCGGGTTACTGGGTTACGCCGGCCTCTCCTACCAGAGCCGGCACCTCTCGCGTCGACTCGAGGGGTGCGCGGGTAGAGGGGTCCTTTTTTAAGAGACCTACGGAGAGAGAGAACGAACGATGGCCGGGCTCCCGGCGAATACCACGACAAAGACAGAGCGAGTGTGTCCGTCCGGCAGTTTGTTACGCCGTGCCTCGGTCGTCTTCCCCCAGGACCCGGTCTCCGACGAGGGTAAGGTCGGGATCCCGCCCGTGGATGGTGGTGGCCGCCAACTCTTTCCACGCGGATCCTAGTACCGGCACATTGCCACCTCACATACCCCCATCGGTCCCATAGCCCCTTTATGAACGAGGCGCCGGAGGGTATCCGGTCCGCGACGGCCGAGACAACGGCAGGCTGGTCCAGCTCGAGGCTGGGAAGCCGTACGGGAGGAGGGTGGCTCGGTAAATCTTGGCCGTTTCTCCAGCTCGCTCCCTGGCAACCATGACCACGGGTGCAGATGTTAGGCAACCCGCCTGCTCCTTAAGGACGAACTCCCGACTCTAAAAGTCCCTAAAATCCTAACCTCGGGAGATGATCGGTCTCCCGAGTACAAAAAAATAAAGTCAATGCCGAGATAAACGCCGGTCACCCGCCGGGAAACGCAGAGAGCCTGAAAAAGTTGTTGATAATAATAAGGAGAGAGAGCCCGAAAATAAAAGATCCATACGATAGCCGGCAGAGAGAGCCGTAAAACCAAAAAAAATAAAGCGACGAAATTATTTATAGAATTTAGCCACACTGAAATAATGTCTCGAATCTCAACGAAGCAATTGCTTACAATATAATTTGATGATTTGAATATTTACTTTAACGAAAGGCTCAGAGAGCTGAACGGGACGGGCTAGAAAAACAGACGCGATAATATAAACAGAAAAACTCTATCGTTCGCACTCGAAGCGAGCGAACAATAGGCCATAAACTTAGAGAGCCAAACAGAGTCGCTGGACGACAGTTAGCCACAGCGTTGCCAAATTGTCAACGCTGGAGGTAGCCGGAGATTTTGAGTTTTTACCGTCTCGGATGTGCGACAACGCGAGCGCGCGTCGTCCCAGGGTCGTAAATCCGACCCGCTGAACGCATACACTCCGTACGGGTGACGAGACGCCAAATGTTTCGTCACAATACATACGATACGCTGAGAGAAAAGATTTTTCAAATTGAAATAAATTAATACATTAAAATATCGTTTATTTGAATGTAATACATTTTTTATTTGTGTGAATATATGGTTTATTTAAATTGCCAGCTATGAGAATCCGGTGGTACAACTGAAACATTTTATTTACGTGCATCTGTACACGCACAGAAAGTGTTTATTTATATTGTATAAACGCGATATTTAAAAGTGAATATTAACGCAATGATTTTTTTTGGTCAAATATATAATCACCCTTAGAAAAAAGACGTGTTACGCAATATCTCGAAATGCGATTTATTTCTGAAGCCGGCTAACTCGTCATTATGATTGGCTGTCGATGTCGTGCTCGGAGTTCGTTGATGCGCATACTTCAGATAGCACGATGAAGCTAACCTACAAAAGCCGCGCGCGAAGCGCGCACACCGATTTTTGTATATTTAAATCAAAGAAAATGTTCAGACCTAGTGGCAGCGGGGTTGCACCCTTAACAGTTTATCATCCGGCACAGTCATATCGCTCATGAAATTCTGATACGAGAAACGAGAAACGCGTCATCATGGACGAAGATACTGTATCTTTTTTTTTTCAAATATCACGGATTACCGGACTACAGCACCTCGTAAACAAATCAAACTTGAGCGCATCAGGTGTATAATCAAATTTAGTAAGCAACATATTGGGCTGTAAATATCGAGGCAGGAATTTTAGTAAAATAAAATAAGACAAATTTCGTAACTATTTCAGGTTGAGAATAAAAACAAATTAACCAGAAACTTTTCTTTCATTTCATATCGTTATCAAAACAACGAGCAATGGGGTGGGGTTGAAATTCCGAACTGTGAAAGCTCCGATGGTGTAACCCCGGGGTGGTCGGTACGACTCCGAATTTCAATATTACGAACTACAGATCTCCGCATAGTTTATTCTGACGAAAGTGTACATAATTGACTGTAAATAACATCGAACGCTATGAATAGCAATTAAAAAATTATGCACATTTAATATCATATAGTAAATACCTTTGGAAAACAGTACGCGGAAGACAAATTAATTTATCGAACGGTCAGTAGTACACTGAGAAAAAAATTCAGTCAAATGAAAAAAAAATCGCTTGGCCCAACCAAATCCTGCTTTCGCCCTCGTTCAAACGATTTTCACCATAAGAACAACGAAATATTTTGGTCATTTTGCGCATCAAGAAATCTGTAGAAATGACTAATTTTAGAGTTGTTTGAATCGAACTGAGTACCATTCAACAAAATATATATATTTAAAGGAACCTAAAAAATGTTAGTTGAATGCGCAAATTGGGTTGCAGGGACCCAACCGGTAGTTGATATCAACGTGTAATTCATAACCCCCAAACACTTCCGGACTTGAGACAACCCATTATAAGAGCCGCAATAGAAAAATATACGATACATCCAACTTTCCATTTATATGCAGCAAATCGATATTTTATCCCAAGAAAAAATTTAACGAGTAGTGTGTAAAAATATTTGGTTGAGTGGATCAAAATTATAGTTTACGTACCTGCTCGGAAGTTCAATCAAATGTAATCATTTCATGAAACGACAGAATATTAGCTTCTCCTAAAAGAATAATTAGTGAATGAACCATGAAATTGGTTGACGATGCCGCTCTCGCGTATCGTATTGTCAGTATACCTAAAATTGGTATACAATTTTGGGACGGCGTTTGGGACGGCACACTGAGGAAAAAATTCAGTCAAATGAAAAAAAAATCGTTTGGCCCAACCAAATCCTGCTTTCGCCCTCGTTCAAACGATTTCTAGAAACCCAAACACTTCTGGACGCGAGACAACCCATTATAATAGCCGTAATGGAAAAATATACGATACATCCAACTATCCATTTATATGCACCAAATAAATATTTTATTCCGAAAAAGAATTAAACGATTGGTGTGTAAAAATATTTGGTTGAGTGGATCAAAATTATAGTTTACGTACCTGCTCGGAAGTTCAATTAAATGTAATTATTTCATCAAACGACAGAATATTAGCTTCTCCTAAAATAATAATTAGTGGATGAACCATGAAATCGGTTGGCGATGCCAAAGCACTTGCTAAATTCACTCGCATAACAATATTGCGAATACTGACATTGGCTTGGCGGCGTTAGGTAATTTCTTTGTCAAGACTGTGTAGATCGTGCACGGACCCTAATATTTTTGTACCGTTATTAGTACTTCAGTTATTTTAAACAGTCGTATGCTTGAAACTACGTCATAATATGCCACGAAACATATCTATTATGTTGGCCCTACAATGCATTTTGTTGAATCAACTGAAGCCACATTATAAGTTGCCCATTATATTTTGTTCCGAAAATGAACTGAAAGGTTGATGCATTAAAATATCTGCTCGAATGGATAATAATTATAATTGATGTAACTATCCAAGAGTGCAATCAAATCTAATCATGCCATCAAACAACAGAATATTTGCTTCTTCTGAAAGAGTAATTTGTGAATCCAGCATAAAAATGATTGATGATACCAAACCATTTGCTCAATTCAATTACAAAATAACGTTGGAAATATTGACATTAGTTTGCTAACATTCAGTAGTTTCGTTGTCATAACTGTGTAACTCAGTGATCTGAGACTAATATTTTTTTACGTTCATTAGTGGTCCAGTCATTTCTGACACTCGTATGGTTGAAACAACATCATATTTTATCGGTATACCCATCCATTTTTTTGGCACTTCAATGTATTTTCTTGAATCTACTAAAGCAACATTGTATGTTGCATACAGTATCATTGTTTTCTAAACAAATGGGCTATGGGGGGGGGGGGATTTGGGACGATTAAAATAAGCAGATGTATCAATGTCATAATATCAAATGAAGCCGGCCACTTTAGAAGTGAGTAATATCCTAAATTGAGAAGAGGAAAAATGAATGCGTCCGAGATATTATAGGTTGTTCGCTATTAATTAGGATGCAATGACGGATCCGTGAAAAGCAGCACGGGTGACATTTACATCTGTTAATTCAGATGCAAGCAGGTAAGCGTCATCTGCCTGTTCTTTAACCAAGTCCTGATTTCTTACTACAATAATTAGCAGTTAACCAAACAATGCCCGGATATGCATATCTATTTGTACCTCATATCAAATTTTAGATTGGCCTCCTTTTATATATAAGTATTATTTTATCGAACGGTAATTTAGTTCATAAGACGCCACTTATTCAGTTCATTCTGGCACATTTATGGCGTCATTGGTTTTTAAACAAATGGGCTATGGGGGGGGATTTCATACGATTAAAATAAGCACATATATCAATGTTATAGTTTATAAATATATCAAATGAAGCCGGTCACTTTAGAAGCCAGTGTTATCCTAAATTGAGAAGAGGAAGAATGAATGCGTCCGAGATATTATAGGTTGTTCGCTGTTAATTAGGTTGCAATGACGGATCCGTGAACAGCAGCACGGGTGACATTTACATGTGTTAATTCAGATGCAAACAGGTAAATGTCATCTGTCTGTTCTTTATCCAAGTCCCGATTTCTTACTACAATAATTAGCAGTCAACCACAGAATAACCGGATATGCATATCTGTTTGTACCTGATCTCAAATTTTAGATTGGCCTCCGTTTATATATAAGTATGATTTTATCTAACGGTAATTCATTTCATAAGACCCACCTATTTAGTTCATTCTGGTACATTTATGGCGCCAAAAAATTCAACCTTCGTAAAGAAATTAATAATATTTTTATTTACACCAGTAACAGTGTTCGTGCAGTCGTCGGTGCGCATCTCTGGCCAACACCCAAGTTAAGCAGTTTTGACCGTGGTACTACTTGGATGGGTGACCGCTTAGCCGTGCATTGGCTGGAGCGCTGTCTGTTGAGGGGGAGGCACTTTTATTGAATTTCTGTATGTAGTAAATACAACTGAAACTCAGTCAACAAAAAAGCCGTCTGTATCGACGCAGGTTGTTTCCAACATACGTTGGAAACAAAGAAAGAAAAAATATATATTTTTTTTCACTCGTTCTGGGATATACGTATTTTACAACGTCGAATGGTATACTATATCCCACAAGTATCGGTATTTTACTTTTTTGTAAATACAGTTATATACGAAAAATTCCTTCATGGAGACATTTGCAGTAACGACAATACCAAATACAAAAATTCGATAATGACAAATTAATTATGGCAGACCTGACAAATTTCTCAATAATTGAACCCCATCTATGAGCGTTTTAATCGTTTTTTTGTATACTGAGGGTAATATTATTACTAACAGCGACAGTATGAATGCATTTTTATCGAGAATCTATGTTTCTTGTCTATATGCACGAGACGTAAAGCTTACCATCTGCCATTCGATGTAAGTCGATAGGTGAATGATGCATGATTTCTTCGTCAGCTCCCATTTATTAAGCACATCTTCCCACGGTGCCGCATGTTTCGCGAGCCATGCTATTGCTACTTAAATATTCTCGGGATCTATATAAATTTCCATTTGATAATGGTTTTCAGCACAACCCCGTGAGTATATTAATTTTTTGGAAAACAACACACCTATTTTATTCTCATCGACTGAGGTAACAATGGAAGTGAACTGTTGTGGAAACTGGCAGCCAGTCAAGCGTTTGTACTTGTTAAGTTTGTTTCGATATCTATCGACTAATTTTCCTCGAGATGGGATTGATTTTACTTGTCCTCGCGAAAATCTCTTTGGGATTGCCGATACGAAATAAGTAGTTGAAATCTCGTTTGGAAAATGTTCAACGATTTTTTTTGCCAAAAGTCGAAGTCAGTATTTTTCAAGCTGAAAATTATATTCATTAATAGCACTTGAAACTATAGGAAGATTACGTTTGGCGCAAAATTATTAATTTTTTTTCCGGTACATGTAGTCAGTATCTAATTCTATTTCCGTCTCCTTCACTCTTTACAACACAACCGCTTCCGGCAAAAAATCACAAATAAGAATAATAAAAATTTACCAACGGTCTTCAGGCATAATGTCGGACAAAATTAAATCTACGATTTGATTGCGACATTTTCTTGATAAGTTTTTCGTTTGTTGATACGATTTTAGAATGCCTTTTCCCTGAAGTGATTTCAGGAGAATTTTCTTAACACTCAGTATTGTAGATCTCATTTGAAACGAAGTATCCCCGCAGAACGCGTCCTGCCTGGTTAATTCATAGCCGTCATCGGAGTTTTTGTCAGCCACATCTTGATTGACAGTTTGGTTACTCACTGTATCAGTAACTTTCTCTACTGACTGGAGCATCACAAATAGAAAATTTTATGAAACACTGAACAAATTTAGAACGAGATTGTCATATTTATCCAAACCTGCGATCACGGGTGGCGACTGAAATGTTTAGTTGATTTACCTAAGGCACTATTCAATCGATTGAAGATTGATGGAATCTACTACATCCTTATTTATTTCAATAAAGCCTTAGTAAAATCAACTAAATATTTGGTTCACCATCCACCACCTTAAATTTAGTTCGATAGACCAATTCTTTACTCAGTGTATGAATACGAGCGACGAAACTTCTTTATACTGACTACATCTTCTCAAGATCATGTGAAAAACCTGTCTTAGACCTGTATTTACTTCTTGAATCGACTTTTTAAATAATTACATTCAACCGTAAATCGATGTATAGCCAATTTCTCTGTACGATTATATTCGTAAACACCGGCGAAATACACTTGATTAAACCAAATATATAGTTTAGGTAACCAAACTTTGCTTCAGGAATAAAATTTGTTTAGCTCAAATGTACATTGCATTGCTCAAGCTATAGATGAAATTTATAAAATACTTACAGACTCCTTAGTATTCATATATGCCGCAGTCCATTTGGCCAAAAACGGCGAACAAAGTCCCACGATGGGAATGATTTCTTTGATTGTTTCCAAATCGAGTTTCGGCAGGATGTTCTCGTCAATTTCGTGTTCTAAAAAATCATCAAGTTTTTAATAGAATTTTCGTAGCAAAACCAGAACTATTTATCCTGACAATGTTTCTTATCCCACATCAAATTGTAACGAAAAATCCCACAAAAATTATATATTACAACTCGAAGGCTCTTTTTTTCGTGAAATGTTTAATTTATATTGTTGCATGTTGGAAAAACGTTATATCGACGCTGCTTACGAAGACTAGCATGTTTCAGATTTCTTACGAAAACAAGCTCGTTTGATATCACCGCGAAAACTAGCATGTTTCGGCTTTTGCCACGAAAACTAGCACATTTCGATATTCGCCGCGAAAACTAGCATGTTTCGGCTTTTACCACGAAAACTAGCAGGTTTTGACTTTCACCGCGAAAATTAGCACGTTTCAGTATCACTGGAATTGTTTCTCATTATTCGAGAATATTAGACGATAGCGATCTCTAAAATTCCAGTAAATTTGTTGAATCGTATTTTCAATAATGTTATTATTTTTTAAAATAGAAAACGAATATAAATGTTTAAGGGTGTACGGGCGATACTTCCTTAATGTTTTTCATTTATTCCTTATAGTGCTCCCGAAAAAATTATTAAAACATTTGTGAAAGATCTAAATCTTATTCGATTTAGTTCGGCAAATATACTAATTTTTCCAGTGCAAATCGAAATATGCTAGTTTTCCCGACGGAAGCCGAAACATGCCACTTTTCGCGGCAGAAGCCGAATCATGCTAGTTTTCGCGGTGAGAGCCGAAACATGCTAGTTTTCGCGGTGAAAGCCGAAACATGCTAGTTTTCGTGGTGAAAGCCGAAACATGCTAGTTTTCGTGGTGGAATTCGAAACGTGTTAGTTTTCGTAAGAAATCTGAAACATGCTAGTTTTCGTAAGCAGCGTCGATATATAAATTAGATGCCGAACAATTCTTTAATTGCTCGAACAAAATCGTCTTTAGTATAACAAAAAATTTAGTCGGCCGAACAAATCCTCGAATTGGTCGGCCATCTCTCGCATTTGTTTACTGTGCGTACTAAGGTAACGTGAAATGTATAGGAATGCGTCTCACTCTCGCAAGTTGTGAGTATACGTTGTTTACATCGTTTGGAATCAGTTCAGGGGTTTCGTATCGTTGCTCGGTGGCTCGCTTCTTTGTTTACATATTTCTTTTGACTCTACTACGATTTTCTATACACTTTGTACTTCATATTGCGATGCTGTTTTTCGATGTTTATATGTAATGGTCGTAGAAAAAGCAAACAGAAATATATATACAAAAGCCATCGCGAAACGGTCACTGAGCGACGAATATACATTTCACATAATTTTATTACCGTAGTATGTATAGTAGTAAAGAACTGAGAGAGGAGGCAAGTAATTCGAGGAATTGTTGCGGAAACTAAATGTTCAGTTCTACTATATAATATTTTCTTCGATGAATTAAATAATTTGTCGGCTACTAATTTTTGCATGGATAGCGTTTTTTTCAACACTGTATATATAACAATGTATATATAAAGCGTTACATTTTTAAGTTTTCCAATCCGTAATATTAAGTTTTTAGACTATTTTTACATGAATTGTAGATAGTGGCTTGACAATGGTGGGCGTCACACGTAGTCTACAATTATTGTAAAATAAAATAATAAACGATAAGCTAATATTTTTGTTCGATGGATAATAATCATGTACAGAGATGCTACAACGCATCTCTATGATAAGTTATGGAATACAAGTTTTTTTTATTCACTCACCTTCGAAGATTTTCACCACGCGATCGTCCAGTCTCCCCAAGCTTTTACGATATTTGCCATCCTTTTTTGATAATTTGATATATTACACCACTAAACACAGGTTAAACTGCCGCCTCACTGTCACGACTACCTGTAGCCGAATAGGTCTCTCCAGTCTGTCTTTCTGCGAAACGGCATCTCGACGCTGCGCCCGCGCATGCGCCGGAACGGATCGCCCGCCGAGCACCACTGCTACGCTGAGACGACCAAAAACAACGCCCTCTGACATTCTTGCTTGGTACCCGCGAAATATCACTCATTTCAATGAACCAAATATTACTAGAAATGCCACGATATTTGGTCGATTATAGAAAAGTCAGAACAAATTTATTTTGTCAAGGTCTTTGAAATCTTGTCGAACGAATATTCGCTTGAGCGGAACAAATCCTACTTTTTTAAATTCGAAATCATACTTCTCTGTTATTAACCAATTCTGTTTAGTAGCTGTGAAACTGTACTCATTTAAATGAACCAAATATTTGTAGAAATATCATAATATTTGAGGTATTCAAAAAAAGTAGAAGCAAATTGATTTTGTTACGGTCTGAAATCTTGTTTCGTAACGAATGAATATTCTCTTGAACGGAACAAATCGTAATTCTATATATTCAAAATAAATTTTCTTCGCGGCTACCAATTCGGTATGGTAGCCGCAAAACTTTCCTCATTTCAATAGACAAAATACTGGTAAATTTAACTACAATATTTGATGTATTATGGAAAAGTGAGAGAAACTTTATTTCTGTAAGGTCTCTAAATTCTTGTTCCATGACGCATGAATATTTTTTTGAACGGAACAAATCCTAATAGTTTATATTCATAATAATATGTCTCTGTTATCAAACAAATCACTCGTTATAACAAACAAGTTATTCTGTTCGATTAAGCTTGTTGACCCGTTATGATCGCCGAGCAATTCCGTTGAAGGAAATATGATTATCATTCAAGATCACTCTGCATTACAATCTTGTACGAAATGAAAACTGTTTGTATCAACGATTCGGCAAATGCAGTGCAAACAAAATTTGTTTGAAACGATCAAATCATTTTCACAATATCGGTGTGTTATCCCAATACAATTCGCGGTTAGTTCGAACTAACCATTCGTTCCATATGTCAGAACATAAAAGCATGACATTAACCATAAAAATATGTTCCTTCCAAATGCATAACCTAGTTGTGTAGTCCCAAACACATTTGATTTGCAAATATCATTAAATCAGAATAGCAAAATATCGGATCAGTTCATCGACTTAAACAGACTATTCATTAAATTCACCTAAGCTAATATCGTTTCGGACGAATATAGAATATATTATAATTCATCAGCATAAACGATTATGCCAAATAAATATTTTGTAAAATACTGGTCGGTTAATATAACAGATATGCTCAAGATTACAAACATATTTTCATGTTTCGATGAACGAAATATTTAATCAAATGATGTAAACCAAACGGTACGTTACGTTAGTTACGTCCAATGACATGTAAGGGTTCCAAGTAACGAATGTTATTCAAGGAAACCAAATCTGTGACTATAGAGTCAACTAAATGGATCAGTCAAATTGTATTTCTCAACCAACGGAGCAGATTTGGTTCATGGTGCTGCCGCTTAGTTGAATTGAAAATAAAATGATTAGTCTGACCATATTTCCAACCAACTAAATGTATTAGTTTGCAAGAACTGAATTGTTTTCTCAGTGTACTATTTGAAAAATTCCGAACAACTGATGTTTAGGGATCCACAAAGTTTCGAAAGTTAGTTTAACGAATAACAAACTATCGGGAAGTTTAAGCATAATAGAATTGAAGAAAAGATTTATCAGGCTCACAAAGGTTTCACACTCCGAACATCACGGCCTTTGACGATGCAGTATTCCGAAAACAGTTTCCTTGCACAAATACAAAAATACGTGAACTTTAATCTTATTTGCGCTATAAAACAGCATAATTTTCATTCCAAATCGATTCGCAAGTTTTCAATGTAGAGTGCAAGAAGCCAATGTTTAAGGGTGCTTCGACCCCTTAAAATAAAAAAAACGGTGAATCATTAATTTTAGCTTAATGAGAAGAGTTCGTATCGGCAAACACATTTAAAATGACAAAGAGACAACTGGAATGTAAAAACTCAAATAAGGGTAACTTCCCCCTTAAAACTGTTTTTTTTGCACAAATACAAAAATATGTGAACTTTAATTTTATTTTCGCTATAAAACAGCATAATTTTCATTCCAATCGATTCGCCAGTTTTCAATGTGGGCTGCAAGAATTAGATGTTCAAGGATGTTTCGAACCCTTAAAATATATATTTTTTTCATTATCTGGTGGGTTCTTTTCCGCCGATAAAAAAAAATACGTGTCGCTTAGTTTTTAATATTCTATAACATCTATGAGTTTCAACAAAATCGGAGGGGGACACATCGGGTACTTTCCTTGTAAGTAGACAGTGAATATGTAGTTTAATGAAAAACTGCGCACCGATAATAGTAGACGCGCCGGCTCGGCGCGCGACTCTGGCGATCACCCAAACCCAAGCTAAGCAGCCTTGGCCGCGGTCACTGCTTGGATGGGTGACCGCTCAGCCGTGCACTGACTGGCGCGCCGACTATTGAGCGGGAGGCAGTTTTATTGAGCCCCTATATAGTAAATACAACTCAAATTCGGTCAAAACAAAACCGTCCGTTCCAACACAGTTTTCCCGCGGTTTCCCTGTGACCATGGCAAATGCAATACAGTGTGGCTAAGAAGTATGCGGGTGTAATGAAAGTTAGGTTAGGTAACCGAATTGTGGGTAGCGAGTGATAGGGAGTAAAATGGAATTGGGAATGGTCATACGTTGGAACGAAGGAAAAAAACCAGGAAAATATGCTTGATGCTAATAAAATGGTAGTACGCCGTTGTACAAATAAGGAAATTTAATAGTCCGAAAGAAATTTTATTCGATTTAAATAAATCGTTTCGATAAATGGATTGTTTTAGAAAATAATTATGGAAAGCACATTCCTTTAGAGTGAGGCAAAGGCATATATTTTCTCCTTTCTTTTACTACCCCCCATATTTCTGGCTTCAATTGAAAATATTTTTATTCAATCCCAACCAACAACGATGGACGCGCGATTGATGCGCGGCTTCGGGGTTTTGCGTGTTAAGCGGTATTGGCCATTTAATACTGAGATAGGTGATCGTTTACCCGTGCACTTTGTCTCGTGCATCGACCATTAACCGGGAGGTAGTTTTTCACAGTTTCCGGTAGTAATACAACCGAAGCTTAGTGGAACATAGCAAACTGTATCGTGCCGGTTTTCCGCAGTTTGTCTGTGCCGTCGTGCAAATACGATACAGCATTAGGAAAGAGTGATTACGGACAACCACTTTGACATTTCTCGACGAACAAATCGAAACGTGCAAATTAGACGGGATGAGATAGGTAAAAGGCGAAGGACGCTATACGACGTGGAAAAAAATGACTTTCATTTAATCCTATCAATAATCGACAATTGGAATGTGACTCGAACGATTTATAAATGAATCGTATTAAAAAACGCTTTTGTTAATTTCCCTTTTTTCGTAAGTAGGAACAAAAAATGTTCCCATAAATAAGTCTAAGGTCTCGTCTTCATAAACTATGTTTTAACTTTAGTGACTTGCATTTTTCGTGTCTGTTGATCGCTCGAGTATGGTCGTGCGTGCGCGAATCAATTTTCGCGAGTCTTTACAGACTTTGACTCGTAATGTTGCTCGTCCTCGTATTTTTTTTCGATATAAATCTATTTCAATGTTTTTGCGGTCTCACTTTGTTTCTTTACTGATTTAAAGACTTTCTTAAGATGAGCCTATAATTGAATGTTCGTTAATTTTGGAACTCGAGATTTCGGCCTTTCCAAATATTGATTGTTCCGATGTTTGACCCCCACCCATATTAACACGGAGAACGAGGTATACTATACGTACAATAGGTACGCGACAGTGATACAAGAACACGTCTATTAGTCCAGTCATTATATACATTTGGAAATGCAAGTGAACCGAGAAAGCTGATTTTTGGATATTGTGTAGCCCCCCCACACAATATCCAAAAACTAAGCCCCCCGCTTGGTAAAGCTCAACCTCGAATTGTCGAACAAGATTTCCTATGTGCATTCTCTGCCATCTCGAAAAAAGAGTTAAATTTTGATTTTTGCAATAACTCGGCTCTCCGTCGAGATACAAAAATTGCGATAGGATACTTTTTTGATGCTTTTTTACGCTCTATAATTTAGGTCACTTTTCACCTACCGTTCATCGTTGTTGAGATATCGAACGAGAAAGTAAAAAATTCAGGTAGTGAAATTTGTTTTATGCTGTTTTCTTCTTTCTCGTGATAGATATCGAAAAATGTCTATTATCAAACTTGTAGAGCATATTAATACCTGCAATGTCATTTTTTTTATTTTTTTTTAGACAAAAATTACGACTTTTAGCGCGCCGTAAAGTCGTAGTCGGTAAGTCCGTGCGCAGTTTCGATTTCGTAGCTCTCACGGTTGTATTCATATGTCATAACGGATTAACGGTTGTTGAGGGAATTATTGAGGTACAATATACATAAATAAACCAGCAAAATTATAAATCATACACATGAAATTTATTATGCAAATACTTTTTTTCGTGTTGTAAAAAATAACAATCAAAGGAGGTCCATTTTTTATATTTATATTTTTCTTCGTTTCGAGGGATAGCACGAACGGGGCGAGGCGCATGTAGCGTACGCGAGCGAGCAAAAAAAACGGGAATTGCGCTGCGGCGGGGAGGGAGAGTGGGGGAACCCATTGCTCGACCAGGTGTCCGTTGGGGACACGTCTCCTGAGTTAGTGTGCGAAGTTCTGTCGCCGTGAGTGCATCGGTTCGCCCGTGGGAATTTTTGTAGTGAAACAAGTTTTTCCATTTCGGCGAAAACGTGATGGCCGATTGTCGAGAGCAACGCGCGGCTGTGAAATTTTGTTTCTTGGTGGGGAAATCGGCCGCGGAAACTACTGTAATGCTTAAGACTGCTTATGGAGATGCTGCCCTAAGTAAATCCAGAATCTACGAGTGGTTTGCACGTTTTAAAAATGGGGAAATGTCAATTGAAGACCAACCCCGTTCAGGACGCCACTCAACGTCAAGAAGTGACGAAAACGTCGACAAAATCAATGTTCTCATTCATGAAGACCGTCGCCGAACCATTGATCAACACTGTGAGATGTGTGGGATATCATGGAGTTCAATTCAGAGGATTTTATGCAAAGATTTGCACATGAGCAGAGTTGCAGCCAAATTTGTCCCTCGCCTTCTCACAGACGAGCAAAGGGAGCGTCGACTTCAGGCATGTTTTGAACTTCAAAATCAGCTCGAAGAGGACCCTGAACTTTTTTCCAAGGTGATTACTGGTGATGAATCGTGGTGCTATGGGTACGACCCCGAAACAAAGCAGCAATCAAGCCAGTGGAAGACACCTCGCTCTCCTAGTCCGAAAAAAGCTCGCCAAGTGAAGTCAAACATCAAGACAATGCTCATTTGTTTCTTCGATTGCAGAGGTGTTGTGCACGCGGAGTTCGTTCCCCCGGGTCAAACTGTCAACCAGAAGTTCTACTTGGAGGTTTTGAAAAGATTGAGGGAGAGTATCCGGAAGAAAAGGGCAGATCTTTGGCGCACAAGTGACTGATTCCTGTATCATGACAACGCGCCGGCCCACGCCGCTCTCTCCGTAAAGCAGTTTTTGACCAAAAACTGCATGACACCAATTGTCCACCCCCCCCCCCCCCCCCCTACTCACCGGATCTAGCCCCCTGTGAGTTTTTTTTGTTCCCCAGACTCAAAAGGGACATGAGAGGAAAGCGTTTTGCCACGGTGGAGGAGGTAAAACAAAAATCGCTGGAAGGCCTACAGAACATCCCGATAAGTGAATTTAAAAAATGTTTTGAACATTGGAAGGATCGTTTGCAGAGGTGCGTTGTGGTCAAAGGAGAATACTTTGAAGGTGATCAAAATTTGGTGTAAAAATATTGAAAAGTAAAGAAATTATGACGAAATTCCCGTTTTTTTTGGGTCCCCCCTCGTATATCAATCCCGAATCGTCAACACGAGAGCGCGAGCTTGAACAACTGTCCTCGTCGGAGTCCCGAACAAGACCATTAATTTCAATACTTTTCGATAACTTGAATTCTTTCGAATTCCTTGACCGATAGCTGCTGCCCTCTTATTTTCTTCTTCTGAGGTTCTTTTACCTCACAACGTTAACGAGAACATTCTTGGGAAGAATGTTCTCGTTAACGAACGCATCCCCTGGAGTACCACGCGAGCACGGGGCCTTACTCAGAGCAGTCCCAGCCCTTGCCCGTAACTTAAACACTCCACCCGTTCGGCATCGCTGCGATCCGTCTTGGTTAGGGCGCCGGTATCACAACCGGACTCCAGCCAATTCGTGCAGAAATCTCGTCGGACGCTCTGCCCTGTCGGGCAACTCATTGCTCCGAGACCTACTCCACGTGATAGATTCGAGCGCACCGACCTTCAATCAAACATAACTAAAACACACAAAAACTTAACGTCCCCGAAATCGATTAAATCGAAACGAGAGCGATGAGCTCGGGAACATTAGTGAATTAAGGGGTCAACAAAGGGGTAACGGAAACGTACGATAGCGGAAGGTTCTTTGTGAACGTGAATTACAAAAAAATCACGTCACAGTACACACATGGTACGTACGGCAAACATCGGAAATACCTTCTACGTTTCGTCGACACTCATCGGTTGTCAGCGGTTCCATTTTTTATCATGGTGTCGAATATTCTGGAAATTCTGGGAAACCTGGAAATATAATGGATTTTGGTTGAACCTGTAAAAATCCTGGAAATATCACGGAATTCCGTCGATCAACTTGGAGTTTTTTTTCGGCTTTCTCTCGTTATCATCTTGTCGATATTTACATTAGTATCAACGTATGTGCACGTTTCACGCGATTTTAAGCTGCCAACTTTTTGGGTTAGGCCATATTAGCTGAGCTGAAATAGAGAGAAGTGCACTGACTAAAAGTGGTAAATAAGAGATCAAAATAAGGACGACGACACTAGGTAAAGCACCACACATAACTCCGACACTCTTGTGTATTAATGCATGATCTGCCCGATGGCATCTCCCTTCTTTCCAGTGTTTTTCATTGTGTAATGTGCTGAACGGTAAAATGCGATAGGTGGGCTCTGGCCGCTAATATAACATACTTGGAGCCCCCGAGCAGAAAGAGATAAAGGACCGACATTGTTAACCATTTGCTAACAAGACTTTCTAGTCTTGTTAGTGAATCCAAGTTTCGTGATAGATTCTATACTGCTGCTTTCTGGTAAAAAGAAATTGTATCCGATAAACGACGTTACTTAGAAGCATGCAAAGAGTTAGAGGCAAAAGAGATAAAGATAATGAACGAAACTTTATAAAAAACTAGTCGCATTGAGGATGAGATAGAACATTTGCAATGTCGCTAATGTTCGTTTTCTTTTTCTTTAAGATTTCGCGGTTACAAAATGTGATAGTTATTTTTACATAGTTTGTAAACAGAACTATCGTCCGGTTTAACCGAAGATAATTTTAAAAGAAAAGTTGTTGAAAGGTTTTAAATATCTCTCTATATTATATAAATATACTAGCAACAACGCGCTCGCTTCGCTCGCGCTTGAATGTTTCATATTTCGTACTTGTCCTTTAGATTAAGAATGAACTGCAAATTCTTATAGATACTTTTTCCCAAACGGCACAACGGATTTTGTCACCATACTGCAGTCGCTAAGATTATTTCGTCTCGATTGGTTGTCATTTCGTTAAATAGTACATAATTTATTATAAGGTTTTTAAATTATGAGAATTGCATTGGGCGAGAGTCAATAATCTATTGAATCTTTGATCTTATTGAATCTTTGTATACTATAGATGTTGTTTCATGGTGAACGAAATCGTGTTTGAATTACGCGCGCTTTACGACAACCAATCAGATTGACGATAAACGGGCTTCATAATTCGATATATTTATCTCGCATTTCTTTATTATATAAGGTTTTTAAATTTTGAGAATTGCATTGGGCTAGAGTCAATGATCTATTGAATCTTTAATGTTATTAAATCTTTGTATACCTTAGATGTTGTTTCATAGTGAACTAAATCGTGTTTGAATTACGCGCGCTTTACGACAACCAATCAGATTGACGATAAACTGGCTTCAAAATTCGATATATTTATCTCGCATTTCGAGAGTTTCGAGAATCGAGTGCCATGTCTTTTTTTTAATAAATATATCGCCGCCACCGCCACCATGTACAAGAGTTGAGGTCAGCTTCATCGTACGGGAATGACCTTGCCCGTTTGGTGAAGCTGACGCCGCCGAAAATAACTGCAAATTCAGTGGTGCATTTGCTGTCACTTTCGGCGGGGTCAGCTTCACCGTACGAAAATGACCTTGTACTTTTGGTGAAGCTGATCGTTCTCCCTTTGTGGTCAATGTAAAACGGCCAGCTTCATCGTACGGGATGACCGTAACCGGTTTGGTGGGGTTAGCTTCACCAAATGGTAAAGATAACCCCGCTGAAAATGACCAAAAAATCAATGGTGAATTAGCGGTCATTTTCAGCGAGGTCAGCTGCACTAAACGGTCAAGGTCATTCCCGTACGGTGAAGCTGACTTCCTCAACTCTCGTACAAGGTGGTAGCGGCGGCGGTATATTTATATATTATAGAGAAACATTGGAATAAACAAATAATAGCTTCATGTTATATTTATTGATTTGCCATTTTGTTATTTTAAGCGACTTGTTTCATCAAATTCAACGAGAAAATATCATGGAATTGCATGGTCACGATCTGTTAGACACCATGTTCATTTATTTGTTTTATTTATCGTTTTTCTAAGGACTCAAGTAACCCAGTTTATATACACCGCCCTAGAGGTAATTGGTACGTTCTCGTCGCTGAAATGCACAATGTGTGTCAAGCGATCTCGTGGCGCGATTGCGTATCTTTTTTTTCCCAAACTACATAAGTCTCGCCGCCTTCGCCGAATCGACAAACGATAATTCTTCATTGTCGTTATTGCGTTCTCGGAAAAATGTTTACTACCGATTATTTCCATTTGCTCCAATCGCATTAACCGACAATTACATATACGTACAAAATTCATGTGATCTTTCGAGTTACGAGTCGTTTATACTCGAGACCGCGAAGATATATGGATTTTCATTCAATTCGGAGTTAAATGAGGCACTTACCATCGGCCGGTGGTTCAGACACGTTTTCGTCTCAAAAGCCTTCGATACGATCGTTGTTTCGCGTAATATGACGTCAATACCTTATCACGTAATTGAACGAGTCTCCGAAAAAATATTCCACCGAATTGGACGATTAAGTAATGAGTGTAACGCGCCAACGCCTTTTCTATTACACAGACACACGCACACGCACGCACATTCGTATAATTATCATTTGAATCGAGGAACGGTCTGATCATTGACCGAGAAAAAAAATAATAATAATGAAAGCTTACGCGTTCCGAAGTAAGTAGTAGATGTGTGTATCGTAAAAATAGTACGATAAAAACTCGACAAGAGGCTCTTGTAATCCCAGAGACAATGTCAAAACGAGAATAGTGCTCATGCGTAACTCATAGATCTTACATAGACACGAGTTTACCAAGAAAAACTTGTACGGATTTCGAATCATTCGATTTTTCCAAGTTCTTCACACACACACACACACACACACACACACACACAGCCCAACAAACACACACAAACACGGGCAAACCAAACCAAACCAAACACACACACACGCACAGCCTAACAAACGCACACAAACACGGGCAAACCAAACGAAACCAAAAACACACACACACGCACGCACGCACGCGCGTGTGTGTGTGTGTGGCCGTGTTTGTTCGTTTGTGTGTGCGTGCGTGCGTGTGTGTGTGTTTGGTTTGGTTTGGTTTGGTTTGCCCGTGTTTGTGTGCGTTTGTTGGGCTGTGCGTGCGTGCGTGCGTGCGTGCGTGCGTGCGTGCGTGCGTGCGTGCATGTGTGTGTGTGTGTGTGTGTGTGTGTGTGTGTGTGTGTGTGTGTGTGTGTGTGTGTGTGTGTTTGGTTTGGATTGGTTTGGTTTGGTTTGCCCGTGTTTGCCCGTGTTTGTGTGTGTTTGTTGGGTTGTGTGTGTGTGTGTGTGTGTGTTTCATCTTTTCGCCCGCACTCACGCACGCACGCCTGCACACACAAACAAACAAACACGGCCACACACACACACACATACACACACACACACACGCGCGCGCACCAGTTATTTTAACATTGACATTTTTTATTCCATCGGCCATTTTTTCCATCGGCCAATTTTTTCCTTCGGCCATTTTTTCCGCGGGCATTTTTTCCCTCGGCCTTTTTTTCCCGGCCATTTGTTCCTCGGCCATTTTTTCCACGGCCATTTTTTCCTAGATCCACCAACGTGACAGGCTCGCAAAATTCAATTTTTTATATTTCGAAAAGGACTCGTCCGATTTCTCGTAAACTTTGCGCGGATTTGGGGCATCGTATGTAGATTTTTCGATACAATTTTCGTTAGAATTACTCGAGCCTCAGCGATTTGACGCCATTTTGAAATTTTCGAGAAATGTCTGTGTTCACTCGAACTTTCGCTAATTTTCAGCTATCGAGAAAAAAAATAATAATGAAAGCGTACACGTTGCGAAGTAAGTAGTAGGTGTATGTGTGTGTCGTAACAATAATACGATTTTTACCATATTATTGCCTCTTGTAATCACGGAGACAATGACAGCGATAAAAGTACTCACGCGTATATCTTACTTAGACACGAGTTTACGATGAAGAACTTGTACGGATTTTGGATTATTCGATTTGCCAAATTCTTCTTCGAGGAATCGAAAAATGGTCATGCGGTAATTGATCGTTTTTTATATTCATCATTTCCTACGCTCTTCGTGACATTTATCGGGTCATCATCCGTGCCGATGATCATACAAAAATTCTTTTATCACGTATTTCATTCGTGCTTTTGAAACAGTGCAGTTTATGCACCCTCTATGCATCATTCTATTACCTCATAGAATAAATAGTTTTATTCGTAATTTTAATGCTTTCGACCGAAAACGTTCCTCATTAATCGAGTAACATGGAAAGATATTTCATACTGAAATTGATGTTAAACAATTGCGACATTTTGAGATTGACGAATTTATTATTTTTTGAAAAAGTTCACCGTTAGTTATTAATATTTTATAATAAATTGTCGGCCACTTTCCTAGATTCGGATCAAGGAAAAAATGACCATGAAAAAAATAGCCTGATAAAAATGGCCACGGAAAAAAGGCCGATGGAAAAAAAATTTAATGCTAAAATAACTGAAACATACACTAACAACACACTGGCACACGACTAACAAATTAACAAAACACGAACAAAGCGAACAAAATTCAGAAAGGCAAAA
Organism: Oxytorus armatus; assembly: GCA_958009045.1. Taxonomy (NCBI): domain Eukaryota; kingdom Metazoa; phylum Arthropoda; class Insecta; order Hymenoptera; family Ichneumonidae; genus Oxytorus; species Oxytorus armatus. The sequence goes on along the minus strand of OY253748.1, from coordinate 11,232,315 downwards.
GAAACTCCATTTTTCCCATCCGCCTTTCTTTCCGCGGCTATTCTTTCTACCACCATTTTCTTCCTAATACACATAGATTCGGAGTAAAAAAGTGAGGAGAGAAAAATAAATTTTGTTAACCTTTTCATAGACGCGTACATTTTTTTCGTTGTACTTTGTTTAAAAAAAAGGAATGAATCTTTGGAACAAGACCTCGTCACCTCGATATTTATCCTCATTGATAAATCAGTTTTTGAAGTAAAACTTTTATACGCACGCTGGGCTTGGGGAGTAAACTGGTGAAAGCGTTACGGAAAGTGTGATCGGGCGAGGCAAACGGAAGTTGAGAGGGAGATATACGTTGGTAAAGACAGAAAGAGAGAGAGTTAGGTTTCCTATACCTAATACACAGTGTAGGCCTATCGTCCCCATTCTCACATCGAGTCTTGAGCCCAGATCTTGAAGCATTGTAGGAGCAAAAGAGAATGGTGCGCACGCACATTTTCTTTCTCTCATTGCGCATTACGTAGCGTTAGCGAGTTAGCCTCCGTTACAGAAACGTTGATGGAAGCTCTATAGGAGCAAGTGAAAGGAAGAATTGCGCGCGCATATTTTCTTTCTCTCTTTTTCTCATTGCTAGTTCATGAAATATATATATCTCAGTAATGCGTGTGTGAGTTCACTAGCGTTACACGAACGGTGATTTCTTGGTTATTTTGTGATTTCATTTCGTTCTTGAACAATTTTATAAATCAATATTTTGTTCAATACATTAAGTATTGAACAAAATCAAAGCGCTGGCCCAAAAAAAAAAAAGTTTACTTTTATAAATGTATATCTTTTTTTGCAACATACAGATGTATGTTGCGAAAAAAGTTTTACTTCAGTTGTGTGGTCTAAAGCACACTTAATTTTTTTTTTCATATTATATTTTTGTACCCCCGGCCGTACACATTATTAATGTCCATATTCGTGAAATGTTACGTAACAAGATACATCTCGTAATTCATTTTTATAGATTCGTAAAGTGAGGACACGAAACACGCGTGTCGCGTTTCACTCTGCTCCTGGATAAAACACAATATATTCGCACAATCATTTATAATAATCGGGTACATATACATATATATGTGTATAATACGTTCGTGAAACGTAAAAATAAAAAGTGATCATGTCGCTCCGGCTCTTCACTGCAGTCAGTTGCATTGCAGTCATGTATATCGTCTAATAAAGGTATACATATACATGTATATATGATGCCTATGTAGTGGTTGAATATTGCATCGTGAGAGAGATAAAACGAGCGCATCGATGGTCCGTCAAGATAGTATTATAACGAGGTAAAAAAACAGAGCGTTGCTACGGAGTACCTTCGAACGTATATATAGGACGTTCCAGCCAAAATCGGAAGTTCCGTGAGCGTCACCATTTTTTTTTATGCTTAGAGAATTACACGATAGAAAAAACTCTGCGCCGCGTTTTAGGATTTTTTCGTAAATTACACTGCTGGCATTTACAACATCATGCGTATTGAAAAAAGGGGTAAAACAAAAAGAGAAGAAGCATGGTAATATGAAAATTAAGAACTCGAAATAGTCAAAGAACGTAATATCTAGGCGTGTGGTTTTCTTCGAGTTATATTTTTGAGAAACATATAAATAACGGTAGTCCTCACCTAAAACTAACCGTACACTAACCTTAAGGCCTTATATACGCGATTTTGCCGCTTTTCGAAGGTAATTTTCTAGACGCGGTTAAAAAAAAATGATACACATATTGACAACATTTTTTTTATAGATCATTTATGCACATGGTTAAGTATATGTAAAAAAAATTAGAAATATTAACAAATGGCGGAGATATAACATAATAAAGCAATGTATTTTTTTTTTTTTTGCGCGCGCGCGTTGATGGTCAAAGATCTCGGCATCGATGTGAGTGTCTGAAAAAAAAATGAACATATTTATAATTGCATAATGAATGTATCTTCAGTGTGTACCAACAACATAATTTAAAAAATGTTATTATAATAAAAATTCGAAACTTAACATTTTTTACTCAATTTTCTGTCGGTATTTTTTTTAAATATTTTTCATACTAAGATCATACTAAGAATATGTTGTAGACATTTCAAAGAGATCTGAACCTTCGTTCAAGAGTTAGAATTTTCACAAGGTTAAAAAAAGTGAATTGTGGAAAAACGGCCTTGAAGTTGGCGGTCGGGCGCGCCGCGCGGTATCTATTATAAATGCAATCTTACCTTATTTAATAAATTTTTTGAATTTTTCAATTCTGTAAAGCTTAAAATATTCCTAACCGTTCAGGCCAATGGAATCAAAAGTTTTTTTTTTTATTAAAATTTTTGAAAGTTTTCGCGTATATAAGGCTATGAAAAAATTAAACTATAACGGTAGCGCCATCATTGGCGAGAAGAGATTTAACGTTTGAGGGTGGCGCACTGGAGTACAATAGAGTGGAAAGATTATGAGCAAGGTACAGAAAAATATGACAGTGGGTCATACTGTCATAAACTCATGTGTAATGTTTTGAGAAATAATAATAGGACTGTTTTCTCCGATAGTAAAAGAGCCGAATTAGAAACGACCTTCACCCATCGTGTAAATCGATGAAAGGATTTTATATCAAATTTAGTATGTTAGAAAATATATCGCGAGTGAGTTGCCTAGCAAATTCCTGGGCTAACTATGATTAATTAACAATTCAAATATGAGTTTTTATTCACTCATGAGTCTAACGAATAAATTTAATACCAACCGAAAGTATGAAGCCTATAGAATATGCAAACGTTGGGTTGTCTATTTTTTTCCTGGCGTAACTACTGGGTTGCCAGGTATAAACAGGCAAGTCGAAAATAGCTGTTTTCACCCATTTATTTCATAAATGAATCTTATATCAAAATAAGCGCTGTTTCATTGCAAACATGATATATGGTTGTCTGCAAAAAATCTGGTTTGAATGACGGTTGCCGAGTTTTGAAAAGTAAAATTTTGATGCGAATTGAAATTTACGACAAAAAGGTCTGAGCAAAGTATCCGTGCATTGTAGCCACGCGGACGCGCCGCGCGCAGGTACAATGATGCGTCCTCTTCTATCGCACGGGATACTTTGCTCAGACCTCTTTGTCGTAAATTTCCATTCGAATCAAAATTTCACTTTTCAAAACTCGGCAACCGTCATTTAAACCAGATTTTTTGCAGGCAACCATATATCATCGTGTTTGCAATGAAACAGCGCTTATTTTGATATAAGATTTATGAAATAAATGGGTGAAAACAGCTAGTATCGACTTACCTGTTTATACCTGGCAACCCAGTAGTTACGCCAGGAAAAAAATAGACAACCCAACGTTTGCATATTCTATAGGCTTCATACTTTCGGTTGGTATTAAATTTATTCGTTAGACTTACGAGTGCAATGTTGAATAAAAACTCACATTTGAAATGTTAATTAATCATAGTTAGGCCAGGATTTTTTAGGCGACCCACTCGCGATATATTTTCTAACATACTAAATTTGATATAAAATCCTTTCATCCATTTACGCGATGGGTGAAGGTCGTTTCTAATTCGGCTCTTAGACTACGAGGAATGCAGAAGGGGTGAGACTTGAGCTTCAATTTGGTTGTTTCATTTTTTTTTGCTGTTTATTTTCGCAAAGTCACTCAACTGTTTGTACAGTAGTTCGATTTTTGGAAAATGCATCGCAGATACCCCATTGAGCAGTAAAATTAATATATTGTTTTTCTTCAAAAAAATGTTAGCAAGTTTAAAACGAAAAAACGCAACTTTGTTTACACTTCACATATTATTTTAAAACTTTGTTTACACTTCACTATTTTGTTCCTTATCATTTTTGTGCATACACAAATTTTCCTCTGTGAGCGAGAGGCTCGTCCACTTTTGGCCTGACGGCCCAAAAATGAGGAGTAAGCCATATGCAACTTCCAATTTGCATCATTTTTTGTCTCCCTTAGAGTGCCAGTGTGAGATTTGCTTGGTTTATGATGTATTTTTTGAAAAAATGAAAATACCACAAATATAAAATGGTTTTATCGATTTTCTCTCAATTCAATACCAAGTACCTTTCCATAGTACCCAATTAATATGGGAAATAGTCCTCTGACCTATTTTTATGGTAAGTAGCCTTTCTACAGTTGTAAATTTAAACAAACAAACAATTGCTTATAAAATATATATATTTTTTTAATTTCAAATTTAAAAAAACCTTCACCCTCTCATCGATGCGTTCCAAATTCAATGCCGATCATCCTTTAATAATAATCTCGTATACGTGAAACAAAAATTAATCCAAGATCTTATAACTGTTGGAAATTAAAATAATCTCAAAAAATTCAAAATTTTATAAAATATTAACCTCTAATCATCTAATCATCCAATCATCCTTCTCCCCTAACCATTTTACGTAGAAAGTTTTGCCTCGATAGTTGAAAACTTACGAAAGCTGGAGCGAAGACACATTTGAAAATTTCAAAATGGCGCCAAATCTCAGAGGCTCGTGTAATTCTGACGAAAATCGGTATCCGCGCCAGAAGCGCGGACATCGATTTAACACTTAAAAAAACGTCAAAAAACGAAATATTTCGAAATGCGATTTATTTCTGAAGCCGACTAACTCGCCATTTTGATTGGCTATCGATGTCGTGCTCAGAGTTCGTTCATGTGCATACTTCAGATCGCACAATGAACCTAACCTACAAAAACAGTGCGCGAAGCGCGCACGCAGATTCTAGTGACATTAAAAATTGGAAAAAAAATATTCACGAAAACAAAGCTTCCTCTGTGGGGAAACAAAATAATGAAAAAATCGTACATGACTGGAACGGATTAGCTCTACTTGCAAATTTCGGAAATAGGGCATCGTGATGGAAGTATATTGGGACGGCAAAGAAATAAAACCGGAAATCGATCGAATATGGACAAAGTGCGGGAATATTGCTAAAGAGAACAAGGGTTTTCAGGTTATGGAATGCGGCCTATAATGCAAAAGAGAAAAATTGTTAGACTCAGCGAACCGTCGCTTTGGGCTGGAGCACACCGTATATTTAAATTCAGTACTATACAGACATGTTTAGTACATTTATATCTACTGGATCCTCACACAAGAGAGACAATCGCGTGTCCACAAAGTTTGTTCGATGCTGGATCGATTGTTCCGTAAGACCGAATGCTCGGTTGTGTAAAAATATGACGAACGCTGCTGGTTGAATTTTCGTGACGAGCAATGTAACTTGCGATAATCGAAAAAAAATGGCAATTCCATGGATGTTTTTTCTCACACCAGCGAAACATATAGAACCCTTTAGTTCGACATATTAATAGTTAATTGTACGGAAAGCAATTATTGATAAAAACAAAAACCGTATTTGAAAACTTCCTTACATTTATCAGGAGCTTCAATAGGATTTGGAATATTTTAAGGAACAATTATTTCGCATTTCTCGAAGTTATTGCAGAAAATAAATTTCCGTTAATCCGTTAGTAATTTATTAATGCGCAGCATTGTCAAGCGTTGTTTTTATCTTCATTTTACTGGGATCCTAAAAATTTGACTTGTATATATTCCCCTCAATGATGAATGGATTTATTAAGAATAAACGAGTGCCGTTTGGATTGTACAGAAATTGGATCCGAACCTGTAACCGGATGCGCTGACGAGGCTCACGATAAGAAGATACCCCGACCATTCGGGATATCCGGTCTCTCGACGCGACTCCTGATATCGAGAATGGGCTGCTGCGGCTGTTCGGACGACGCGGTATCCAAGGTAGTGCCGGTGGTAAGAGGCGGCACGTTGTGAAACATCAAGAGGGCACTGTGTGTTATTTATTCTATCTTTATCTTGGATGAAATGTTATTTTTCCCGCGATTCAAATTTCTTTCTCTCTCTCTCTCTCTCTCTCAACGCACTTCGCACAATTCCCTCGTTGACATGAATCCTCGAACGACATACTTAACAATTTATAATTTTATTGAATTTAGTTGAAATTTACTGGAAATAAGATTAATTTATAATTAAAATTGAATTGTGAAATGCACTGATACCTCGATTTTTTTGGAATTCAATTTTGAGGAACAACCCCACTCTTTTGCCTCGCCTGTGCATAGCGGGGCGTATCACGTCACGACGGCCAGTACCTTAGTCGGGTTTCTCTTAAAAGTCATTGAGACCCTTTTAGGTTACGTTGTCTGCACGTTAGCATAACGTAGTGTATGTGGGAACTAGAGCAAAGGAGCCGGATCATGGACACTAGAGTAACGCCCGATTCCTCAAATCTTAATCGAAGCTTAAACTCAGTTCAGCCCATCTCCGTACTATGCAATACAAATTGAACCCCTTTTTAACCGAGTCGGAGGAAACCGGCCTGAAGGAGTCCGATCCTGAGTGAAGAGCTTACAAAAAATTGGTCTACGGTAATCCGCCATGTAATGGTTTCCGATTTCGCCAAAAGCGTCTCTGTCGTCGCAAAGTTCTCAAGCGAAGTCAGCAAGTAAACTGCACGTGCAACCCAGCTGAACCTAGCCACCTACAATAAATATACACATAACTCTTCAGTCTCTCCCCACCACTCATTAGATTTTTGCGACATCAGCGCCTCGCGGTGTTGGCTGACACAAGCCTTATTTTACGGATTTCTGATCCCGCTTCAGAAGTATGAAGATCGAACTCCGTTACGCTTCATGCTAGCGACATAGCTTAGATGGAGTTGAATTTTTTTTCTATGGTTTGAAGATAGGCTGAATCGAGTCACACTTTGATTAACGTTGGAGGAATTGGGTTTTACGTTACTCTAGTCTCCATGGTTCCGATCTTTGTACTTCTGTAGCGGTATCAGAAATCCGTAAAATAAAGCATGTGCCAGCCGACACTGCGAGGCGCTAATGTCGCAAAAATCTAAGCGGCGGGGCGAGACTCGACATAGCGACCTGAAGTGTGTTAGATGAAGGATTGTCGACTGGCCTTAATTTGCTATAGTTCGTAATATAGATTGGCAGAAATTAATAGTTTTATATAACTTTTGGATTAATAATTGCGCGTGATTACATTGAAAAGTCCGATGTGTATGGTATATTTACTGTAGGTCCCCAGGCTCTGCAAGCTTCCACGTGCTGTTGACTTGTTTCTGTCTTCACTCGAGAATTTTGCAACGACAGAGATGCTTTTGGCCAAATCTAAAACCACTGCACGAGGGATTTCTGAGGACGAATTTTTCGTGCGCTACCCACTAGAGGTCGGACTCCTTTACTGTAGTCTCCTTGGTTAGTGGAGACTATAGTTTTTTACACAATTTGTGTAAAAAAAGTATGGACGTACATAACCCTAAAGATAACGAGAAAGGGCACCCCGATCATGCGGTATGGTACCGGCGATCAGCGTGTGAGTGTCTCGTTGTGTTGTAGGGGCCGGGCTCAGGCAACCTGGATTATATAAGAACTTCCGATCCCAGTTTCTTCTTAAAAGGTTTTACTGTACACGTATAATGTAATTAAAGAATTGCAAATTAAAAATTGTATATTGTTTCTTCACAATTTTTACGCGTACACAGACCTTGTGCAAATTTCAACGTACACCTTATTTGTCCCAGGTAGTTTAATAGTATGAGGTTTACGTGATTTAGAATGATTATTTAAAAAAAAAAAAATCAAGACAAATTTATGCGGAAATAATGTGCTGATTTCGAATTGAATGTTTTTTGTGTCCTCGCGTTTATTCGTATTTAAACGACCAAATGATTTATCAAAAAATTAAACACTTTGTCAGGTGTTAACCATTTTGTTGATTCCCGCCAAATTTGGCGTAACAAATCCTCTTAGTCTAAGATCCGAATTAGGGTCGACCTTCACCCATCGCGTAAATGGATGAAAAGATTTTATATCAAATTTAGTATGTTAGAAAACATCTCGCGAGTGGGTTGCCTAACAAATTCCTGGGATAAGTATGATTAATTAACAATTCAAATCTGAGTTTTTATTCACCCATGAGTTTAACGAATAAATTTAATACCAACCGAAAGTATGAAGCCTATAGAATATGCAAACGTTGGGTTGCCTATTTTTTTCCTGGTGTAACTACTGCGTTGTCAGGTATAAACAGGTAAGTCGAAACTAACTGTCTTCAACCATTTGTTTACTAAATAAATCTTATATCAAAATAAGCGCTGTTTCATTGCAAACACGATCATATAGGGTTGTCTGCAAAAAATCTGGGTTGAATGACGGTTGTCGAGTTTTGAAAAGTGAAATTTTGATGCGAATGGAATGTGCGACAAAGAGGTCTGAGCAAAGTATCCCGTGCGATAGAAGAGGACGAAAGAAAGCATGCGCACTCTCTTATATCCGGTGCACGCGCCGCGCGCAGCTACAATGATGCGTCCTCTTCTATCGCACGGGATACTTTGCTCAGACCTCTTTGTCGCACATTCCATTCGCATCAAAATTTCACTTTTCAAAACTCGACATCCATCATTCAACCCAGATTTTTTGCAGACAACCCTATATCATCGTGTTTGCAATGAAACAGCACTTATTTTGATATAAGATTTATTTAGTAAACAAATGGTTGAAGACAGTTGGTTTCGACTTACCTGTTTATACCTGACAACCCAGTAGTTAGGCCAGGAAAAAAATAGACTACCCAACGTTTGCATATTCTATAGGCTTCATACTTTCGGTTGGTATTAAATTTATTCGTTAAACTTATGACTGCAATGTTGAATAAAAACTCATAATTGAATTTTTAATCAATCAAAGTTATCCCAGGATTTTGTGGTCAACCAACTCTGCGATATATTCTCTAACATACTAAATTTGATATAAAAAACTTTCATCCAATTACGCGATGGGTCAAGGTCGATTTTAATACGGATCCTCTACTATCTGACGTCGGTTGAATCGTGACAAAAGATACAGATTCACCGGACCGAAATTTACTCGAGACAAACCATTAGCAAAAACATTTATCGAAAAATGAAAAAACAATCGATATTTCTTTTTTACGAAAACGATAGCTTCTTCTGTGAGAAAGCAAAAATTATATGGATTTATTATTTGATTATAAATTCATGAAAAAATATTTTTCATCGGTCAAAGCTCGGTATTTTGTGATGTATTCATACAAGGTTAGAATACGATACTTCGCGTATCTGTCACTTCGAAACAATTCGATATCTTTTCAATTGACCTGCGATTTTTTTGAAATGTTTGACTTTTGTATTTTAGACACCGGATCAGGAGGTACCGTCGTTGGGTGATACCGAGAAGGTATTCACAACCGATAGATCATGCACGGACATTATAGCGTTGATCGTTCTAATCGTCCTGATCGGAGCTTTCGTAAGTGTAAACCCGGGAAAATCCGGAAAGTACGGAAAATATTAAAGTTTTATTTATTTTTCGGAAATGTTTCTTAACTCACTACGATGTTTCTTTCAAAGGGTTTCTTCCTAACAACTGCGATAAAAAAAGGTGACATTTATCGAGTAATCAATGGCTACGACGATTGTGCCAACGTGTGTGGACGTAAAACACTTACGGAAACGAATCCTCTATTCGCGTGTAAGGGAGCCGATAAAACGAAACTTCCGTGAGTTATTAGTTTTACAATATATTAATACGTATCAATCGCAGTATGATAGATTATTATTATTTTTTTAAGTATTGCATATATTTGAGAAATTGTGGTGAAATATTCGTAATTTTCTAATTATTACGCTTACAATTTTTTGTTTAATGCTCGAACGACAAGTGAATTGAAATTTCTTTTTTCTTTATAGTTATCTTCTCGTCAATGTCGGAACCGATGGAGTTAAATCCAGAGAATGCGTCGCAAATTGCACAACTTCCGACGATCAGTGAGTAAATTATATTTAATCATTTATTCTTATTTATTTTCGTCAATTCATATATTGAAGTAAAAAAAAATCTTTTAGCATCTTGTTCCTGAATCGTTGCGTACCGAAGAAAATAACCGACAGTGCTAATTCAGTCATAAAATCTCTGGGACTTCAGAGCTTCTTTTACGTGAGTTAAAAATTAAATAAGGGTTAACACCATTCTAGCAGAAGAAAAGATGGCCTAATTTTGACGATATATTTTGGGAGTATGAAAAAAGGAATAGGATTTGTTTTCAAAAGGTTTATTTAACACATATTGAAGTATGCAAATAAATTTTTTATTATCATTTTGATACAAAATGGCGGCGACAGAGCCCATTTTGAAAATCGTCTTTTTTTGAATACCTTTACGGAAGGACGGTTTTCTCGTAAAGTATGAGACCTGAAACAAAACACCAAAAAAATGTATGATCTATATACTATTAGCTATGGGACTACGTAGGGGTTTTTTTTAATCAAGTTTTGTAAAAATGGTGCACTTTTGAAAAAATGAATCGATTTTTTGCCAAAAAAGCAGTAAATTGTTTATAAAAAAAAAGTTTACATTAAATGAAAAAACGGCTACGTACTCCGATAGAGAATCTAATTGTAAAGCTACTATCAAAATTTTAAATCGATCCATGCAACGGTGTTCAAGAGTTACGTCCTCCCACTTTGAAAAAGACGGAAATAATAATAAAAAATTTGTTTTCATACTTCAATATGCGTTAAATGAACCCTCTAAAAAGAAATCCTATTCCTTTTTTTCATACTCCCAAAATGAATCGTCAAAGTTAGATCTATTTTTCTGCCGCTAGAGTGGTGTTACTCCTCAACGTTTTCGTTAATTATTTATAGATAAATATTTTTTTAGTAATCCTTGACATTATTCAATTGTTCAAATATAATGGGAAAGTGGTGTCGTTTCTCATATCTCCGATAAAAAAATTCGTTATCTACATAAAATTGGAAAAATTTCAGGAGGCTTCACGAGATCTGAGCATCGCGTGGCGAGAATTGATTTACCTGTTGCTGATCGCTCTCGGTACGTTCGCAGAATGTCATTCGAAAGAATTTTTAAATCCGTTAATCAACGTTTTTCCTCTCAATTATCGTTTCGTTCTTTTATCGAACAGTGATATCTCTCGGTATTCTTATCGCTTTTCGTTACATCGTCCAGTGGGTCATTTACATTGTTCTCACCGCCTCAGTTGTCGTTTCCATCGGTGGCACGGTTTATCTATGGTAATTAATTAATAAACACACAATGAACGTATTATCAGTGGTATTATCATTTGGGAAACTAAAATTGCGTTCATTGCACTCGGTCAATGAATTTTTATCTAAATAAAATAAAATTTAACAGTGGTGTTGGAAAAAAAATTTCAGGCTTGCGTGGTATCAGGAAAAAAAAGCCGTGACTTCCGGTGAAATTCACGCGGACGACGCGAGCGTCACAGCTTACATAACCTACGCAATCATAATGACCATTGTGGCTGTAAGTTTAACGCGTTAAATTACCTAAACTACAATATTTTCAAAATAATTTTCCGTTATAAATGTGTTTCATATTTCTATTTAAGGTCGTGGTGATTCTCGTCGTGCTCGTTATGAGAAAAAGAATCGCTCTGGTGGTGCAGCTGTTCCGAGAGGCTGGCAAAGCCGTATACGCGATGCCCGCACTCTTACTTCAGCCAATTTATGTAAGCTTTCATCATTTAATCGAGTATAATTGAGCGACAATACGATATTTCGAGGGAATTATCGTATTAAATATTGAAACCTCTATTTTCGACACAGACACCGTACATCATTAAATGTTTATATTTATTATTACGGTATTAATAATAAATATAAACAGTAATAAAAATGCAACTCTATACACCAAATTGTTTTTTTATAATATATCAATGAAAATCGCCAATCGATAGGGACAGAAACCGTCGGTTCTTGATTTTTAAAAATCATTAATGAAATATGTTTTTTGCAAATAAACAAATTAACGTTTTTGTTTACAGACTTATTTACTCATAGGCTTGTCGCTCATTGCCTGGCTTTACTTCATACTTTGGATCGAGAGCGCCGGTGATTTGTACAAAAATCGAAAGAATCATCTTCACTACAAGAAAGACGCTTTACTCATAGTGAGGAACATCGCGCGAATAAATCAAATTGACTCCAAAGTTTTTTTTCTTTATTATTGAAACATTTTTTTTGAACATAGAGAATTTTTCTTTTCTTTTTTTTTCTTTCTTCCATTGAACATTCGTCTCACGTAATAATTATGAGAATAATTTTCGATTCCAGGCTGCCAGATGGTACAATCTTTTCATTTACTTCGTTATGTGCGAATTTTTCCTTGGGTGCCAGCACATGGTCGTTGCAGGTTCCGTGGCACGCTGGTTCTTCACCAGGTATGAAATTATCGAACCTCGATTAAACCCCATTAATATTTCGTTTCAACGTGTACGAGTTAATGTTAAAGATTTTCTTTATTTATATTTACAGAGACAAAAAGAGACTATCACTGGCAGTGACACGAAGTACCGCTACTCTGGTACGCTTTCATCTCGGTACCGTGGCCTTTGGGGCTATGGTAATCGGTTTGGTACGTTTGATACGTGCGATATTCGCGTTTATTCAAAATCGCTTGAAAGGCATCGACAATGATTTTGCGAGAGGAATTCTTTGGTGCTGTCACTGTTGTCTCTGGTGTTTCGAGTGCGCTCTCAAATTTCTCACGAGAAATGCTTATATCGAAACTGGTAATAATCTAAAATAACATCAAATTATTTAAAATAATGAATAAATGTTTCGCCATTTTTTTACGGAAAATGGATTTTTATTTATCTTAAAATCATAGAAAATCTTTTGGATAGACTCAATAAAATTGTTTCTTTTCAGCCATTTACGGTTGCAATTTTTGTTCCGGTGGAAAGAAGGCTTTTCAAGCTCTATCGAGCAATATTCTGCGTGTAGCAGCGATAAACAGTGTCGGTGACTTTGTTCTCTTCTTGGGAAAAGTACTCGTCGTTGCACTTACTGTCGTGTCCGGAATTTACATGATACAGGTATCAAACAATTCTTTATTAAATAAATATTGAATATTTTATTTATGACGAAATATTTTCCAGAAGAAACACGGGTTACATCATCCTTGGGTACCGATTACATTGGCCGGTATATTCGCGTTTCTCGTTGCACACTGTTTCATATCTATTTACGAGGTCGGAACATTCACCACATTCTTTTATTATTGATTAATTTTATTCAATTTTTTAGTCGTTAGACATTTTTTATAATTTTCGACATATTTTCTTTTTTCTCAGATGGTTATTGACACGATATTTCTCTGTTTCTGCGAGGATTGCACGAAAAACGATGGTATAAGCCGTCCCTATTACATGAGCCGTGGACTCATGGTGAGTTGAAATTTATTTTCTATGTTAAAAAATTCAATCGTCGTACTAATAATAAACAAAGAGGGAAACTCTTTGCATACATATACTAGGGGGGCGATGTCCCGCTGCTCGCTTCGCGCGCCAATTCCCCTTCATGTATTCTTCTCCTCCGCGTCTCATGCTCCAACCTCTCGAATTTGAATGCATTTTTCGCGTCAATATATAATAACATTTTACGTATTCTCATTATAAAATCAAACAATCAGTCCGTCTACTTTTAATTTGTCGAGTAATTAATATATATTATCATTTTGAACTCAAAAAAACCCAAAGGAACCTCCTCCAGAATAACCGAAAATGACCGCAATTACACATCTGCATATTTGGTTTTATTTGGGTTCCTCAAGTCTTGTACACGGCGGCAGCGGCGGCGGCGATATATTTATATAATATCTCTCTATATTATATAAATATTTCGCCGCCGCCGCCGCCGCCGCCGCCGTGTACAAGAGTTCAGGACCGAAAATGACCGAAAATGACCGAAAAATGACCGTAAATGCAGGGGGTGCATTAGCGGTCATTTTCGGACGGGGGCTTGGCGCGCGAAGCGCGCAGGGGGGCCAAGCCCCCCTAGTAGATATATATATATACTAGGGGGGCTCTGCTCCCCTGCGCGCTTCGCGCGCCAACCCCCCCGCGGGCCATTCCATTCGGCGTACCCCCGCCCCCGGTGGGGGGGGGGGGGGGGGTACGGTGAAGAGAATGACCACCTCAACTCTTGTACACGGCGGCGGCGGCGACGAAATATTTATATAATATAGAGAGATATATCCGCTCCCGCACCAGCAGCAGGTTCAATCCTAATGAACCTTCCAACTCCAATTCATTGAGATCGATAATATTGAATGAAAGTCATTTGTAATTCAAATGAATTCAATGTCTTTTATTTACATGAAAGATAAATGCAGTTAACATTCAATACAAAGTTTTCTGGTAAACTACGTTTTTCGTTTTGTTCTCCGGCGCGTAAAGAAACAAAGATGATGGCTTTCCGACACGCGAACACGCGACATACAGTTGTCCATGCGCGAAACACGGAAACTCCAAGTTAATTCCGCAAACTTCCATCGACTGGCCTTGTGATTTGTTGATGGTCATCGCGAAGGCGAGACGCACGGGGAATTGCAGCCGTTTAAAATCGAATGGCAAGTCCGTTGGAATCATCGGGATGCGCGGAATCATAACATCCTCTCCTTTGTACTTTCCCTTGATAAGCGTCGCCTCGATAACGTTGTTCATAAGCTTTTTCACAGCCAGTCTCGTTCCATTGCATAGTCGAGGTTGATTGATGTTACGCAACATGACGATGACTGAACCTACTTTCAATTGCAAATTGTAAGGTGGTAATCCAGGCAATTCCAGCGAATTCAAAAATTCTGTGGGATAGTTGACTACCTCATCCTTGTTGATAACTGTGTCAACCGATTTGAAGGAAAACAACTGTCCCGGAATGGAATTTTGAATGGTCGCATTGAAATCATTGACATCTTTGTTTTTCGCCGCCAATATGGCTCGTTCGCTCAGCCAATTATGGTTTTTGAAGTTCTGCGCTATGTTCGGAAAAACACGCCAAATGAGCTCCTCCCTCGATTCGGTCAACTGACAGAAATCGGTGGGCAATGTGATGAATCCGGTTGAGATGTTAACTGCGATTTTCCCATTACCAATGTCCAACAATTGCTTCGAAAACACATCTGCATTTCGATCTTGTTGCAAAAACACTCGCATGTTAGTCGTCAATCGTAGTGTCTTCACATGCCCCCCGCATGCAAATCTGTATTTGATGATTTTAAGCACGCGTTTAGTTCGTCAGCTACAGTTGATCGTGGAATAACTGGAAGAGTCTGACGAAAATCAACGGACAACAGAATCATGGCTCCCCCAAAATTGTTTTGATTGTCACGAAGATCTTTCAACGTTCTGTCCAGCGCCTCCAGTGACCTCTTGTGGGCCATCGTGCATTCGTCCCAAACGATCAATTTGCATATCTATAGAATCTTCGACATTGCGCTGTTTTTGGCGATGTTGCAAACTGGTGTCTCGTTGATTTGCATGTTGAGTGGCAATTTCAAGGCAGAATGTGCAGTTCGTCCGCCTTCTAACAAAGTCGCTGGTACTCCAGATGAAGTCAATGCTAGGGCAACTTCATTCTGCGATCGAATCCTCGCCAAAAGGAATAAAATTAAGAATGTTTTTTCAGTCCCTCCGTGAGCATCCAGGAAGTAAATTCCACCAGTTCCATTGTTCACAGCTTCTATCAAAGGGTCGTACGCAGTCTTTTGTTGTTGATTCAATTGCGAAACATTTGTACGAACTGCTTCGGCTAATGCTTTCGGTGTTGTATTGTTGTTCTATTTGTAATTCGTAGTTAAACGCTTCGCGCATTGGACGATTGGGCGATATCATGCCCAAAAACGACAACACTTTATTCGCCATTAATAAACACATGTCTTCTATCATGATCAATGTCTCATTGTGAATTTCTGCAGTCATTTGTAACGTCGGATTGAAAGTTTGGCGACGCACACGATGCAAAACATCCTCAGACATGTCGTCCTTATATTTGACCCACAAATCGTTCGGATTCGAAGGAAAACATGTGGATATGATAATCGCAAACAATGTGCGAATTTGATGCGGTGATGAAGATATGACGGAATCTTTCAGTGTATTGTCCCAATGCGAATCGTTCTCGAGTAACTGTAAGAGTTGACACGCCTCACGATAAGTCGCACACAGATGCCCATTAACGGTTCTCAGTGTTGAAGCGACGTCGGATCACGAACATTCACCAACAACAACCGAAGATAGTAACATTCGTCGTTATTTGGATGCATAGTGTAGATGCGACCCAGAGCGTCTGAAGCAAATACATTTGGATGTCCTTCAACTGGTGTTGAACAACTGGTGAAATGGGTAGAATCGCTTCCCGTTCCAGAAACTAACGAGCGTAATGGTTCTGGTGGCGGGACCAATTGTGGCAATTTCACTTTTTCACTCGCACAACACAATGCAGGAGATTCGCCGCTGAATTTCAACGTCTCACAATGCGGACAAACGATTGACATTTCTCCAATCGTTACTGATCTGTCCGCACTGTAATCGATTTCCGGATGGTAATGGAATGCCGCTCGTTCCAGGTTCACAGGAGTACCGCGTCGGCGCAATCGGTCATGTTCATTGTGTCGTGCTCGCTGGCATTGTGTTTGATGTGCACGAACTGGTTGCATTCTGAATCTATTCACTTGCCGTTCATTTTCAGTCGCTCTCGAACGTAATTCGGACATGCCAATACGACTATTTTCATTATCCGTCGCTCGCTGGTCGTCAGAGCAGTTTGCTCGTGAAGTAGCTCGTCGCGCATTTGACTGACTTCGACGACCTATGTCACCTCGTCCTCTTCTTGGCATTATTTTCACAGCCACGGAACTGTTTACACGGAATTGTTATCACAGTCACTTAAATATGTCGAACTTACCTTGAAAACTTTACAATAATACGACTATTTTCATTATCCGTCGCTCGTTGGTCATCAGAGCGGTTTGCTCGTGAAGTAGCTCGCCGCGGATTTGACTGACTTCGACGACCTATGTCAACTCGTCCTCCTCTTGGTATTATTTTCACAGCCGCGGAAGTGCTTACACGGAATTGTTATCACAGTCACTTAAATCTGTCGAACTTACCTTGAAAACTTTACAATATTGAAATCCTCAAACTAAGTTTGAGGATATCAACATAATCAAATATATATAATAGTATATAATAAACAATATTTTCAATATTGTTTGGGTTTGAACAATATTTTCAATATTTTTCTCCTCGAGTCTCGTTAAAACACATTTGAATGAATTCAAATGTCAAATGATGCGCAGCTGAATTCTAAGTAAATCGAAACCAAGGACAATATGATAGCATAAAATGCGGCAGAGTTGTAGGAATTTTGAAAAAAAAAAATTCGATTTACGTGTATTTTAAATGGAAAATCTTTTCACGCTGAGTACTTAGAATTAATATTAAGGGCTGTAACTTTCAGAGAATTTGTTTTTCAACATATCCAACAAAATTTCAAGTGAGGACTGAGAAAAAAAAGTCGAAAAAAAAATCGCCCTAATATATATATATATATATATCTCTATATTATATAAATATTTCGCCGCCGCCGCCGCCGCCGCCGCCGTGTACAAGAGTTCAGGACCGAAAATGACCGAAAATGACCGAAAATGACCGCAAATGCAGGGGGTGCATTAGCGGTCATTTTCGGACGGGGGGTTGGCGCGCGAAGCGCGCAGGGGGGCGAAGCCCCCCTAGTATATATATATTCATATATATATATATAATATATAATAATAAAATAATAATTATATATATATATAAATATATATATATATATATATATATATATATATATATATAATATATCTATTTATATATTATATATGTGGTGACGGCGTCGCCACCACTCTCTGGTCGCATATAAACACGCATTTATTTTATTTCATTTTATTTCATTTCCAATATGCATTTTCTTCTATACCGTCATTCCTTTGTAAGGACTCGATTCTTTCTCACGCGTTTACTTCTTTGACTCCCTTCATTTCGTCGTCTACAAAATAGAACAACCGTGTCTCAGTTTTCCCTGTCATAAAACTCGAGTGCTTACGGGTCCCAGTCGAGTCTCTCCCGAGACGAGGCTGTTTTACGGGGAGTCTCTTCTGGCGGCCAAAAGGGCCCAGATAAACTCTTGCATTTTCTAAACCTTTGGTTTCTCGTAAAAACTTTCCTACCCTCTCTTCGATATTTTCTCTCCGTCAACAAGCAGACTATCAGGAATTCTCTTGTTGACAGGGGAGTTCCTAACGAACAAGCGCCGCGACAACACTCAACCGACTCTCTGTCAAGTCACAAATTCATTCACCGCGCCAACTAATTTTTACTAATTAATTTTGTAATTGGTTATGAATAAATACTGTGCACTACTCTTATAATAAATCCGTCTTTTCGTACCACAACCAGCACCGAATCACCACCACCCCTCATATATATATATATATAGAAGATAGATAGATAGATAGAAGAAGAAGATAGAGGAATATAGATATTTTTTTTGTCCTGATCAAATTAGATATCACGGCCAAAAAGGCGTAAATTAATTTATTCATTTTTATTACTTTATTAATTCGGTATTTTTTTACAATTACTAGGTGATGTTGAATATGATTGTTTTTGTTTTTCGATTTCCATTATGTGATAAACTCAGGTGTAATGTTTTGAGAAATAATAATAGGAATGTTTTCTCTGAGGAACACAAAAGGGGTGACACTTCAGCTTCAATTTGGTGTTTCATATTTTTTGTTTGCTGTTTATTTTCGCAAAGTCTCTCAACAGTTCGTTTAAAATAAAATGTGAAGAGTAAACAAAGTTGCGTTTTTTCCATTTTAAACTTGTTGAAATTTTTTTAGAATAAAAAAATGTTTTATTATCATTTGTGGTCGAAAATCCCCGAGTTGTCTTGTCAATTTTACTGCTTAATGGGGTACCGACGATTAAATAAAAAAATTACACGTGTTCTTATATTTTATTGGTCAAATGATTAGTAGTAACAATAAGCACAGAAAATAACATTGTTATACTGACGTCAAGACCCTGTCGTGTCTCTTGATGAGAAAGTAGCGAGATGTTGACAGTATGCTGGTTCTTCGAGCCTCAGTAGGCCTCGAAATCATAAGTTTTGAGAGTTTTCGAGATAGCTTTTTTTTATGCACATCGTTTGTTTAGTTAGTTCATTTTTTGCTAAAAGCTCCTACGCAGCAAGAGCGTAGAGAGAATCGACATCGGAAGAGAAGATCGACATCGATATGAGGTTTTAAGAGAAAATGAAAAAAAAAATTGTAGTTTTGCCAAAAATAAATTAGTGCATTGAAATCGCTGTCATTTTGTTCCCCGAAAATGTTGGGAGTTAGCGTCGGTACTCACTCTCTTCGTAACTATTCAAGATTAAAAACGCAGTTCGATTCATCAAGTTACGAAGTATCGGCGATTTTTTTTCCACAAATGTTTAAACATGGAACATGGATTTTCGAATCGAAATTTTTACAAAATCCTTTAAGACTCATTCTCGACGCGTTTTACAGTCTCTTTTTATGATATAAAAAAAATTGAGACAGCGGGATGAATCGTAGGACAAAATTATGACCATTTGAATTTTCGATATTTTTCGATCTTTCAAAAAGTTGACAAAAAATATGTACATTTTTCAATTCTTAAAATAATCGATAAAATTGTATATTATTGTTTGTTTTTATTTATAGGAATTTGTGGAAAACAGCAAAAAGGCGTTACGTCATCTGGATCAGCAGATAGCAGCGAGTCCTACGTAACACCGAGAAGCGAACTTTCCAATTAAGAAAAACAAAATACAAAAGAGACTGCTCGGGACTAGAGTCCTAAATTGCTTCTCCCAAGTCCGGATTTCCAGACGTGCTGGAAGCGAACGAATAAATATATATTTCTTTGTTCATTATTATTTTCAATACGCTACAAGGCAGCTTTAGTTCGTTTTCCGAATTTTTCATCGGTTTCCAAAGTATATGTATTAAGTTAAATTACTCATTTATTTATATATAACGGATTTTTGAAAAATCAGTCCGCAACGAAAAATCCTGATAAGCTTTGAATATCATTATATTTACTTGAGACCTCGTAGATAAAGTCGAAGAATTAAATTTTTTGTTTATTTTTTTAATCTAAGGCGAGACGTCGGGAGTTTTATTTCCTTACGAGAAAATTTATCGTGTGGCTTCCACGACTGATAATACAACTCGTCGCTATAAACGCAAGCACAGAATGTAACCAGCCAGCATTTTTCCTTCAAACAAATGTTCTGAACGAAAAAAAATCAGGCAAGACGCGTTAGCATATTTAACGAAAAATTTACGATTTCCTATGATAGGTGGTTTTATTGCTCTCGTAATTAACAGCCGAGTTACGCAACATCCCTTCTGTAATTATAACATGCGTCATGCCTTATGAAAATATGTTCCTGGGCCTCAATGACATTCCTGTTTACATCGTTATCGTCGTGATATTAACGCGTCAATCGGCTCGCGCTGTCGCGCACAAAATATTTTTGTACATCATCATGAAATTTAATCGTTATTACGAGTGAAATAAAAACATTTTAAAGAAGTCCGTTGCGTAAAAATTACTATTTCATTTTTGTACTTACCTTTTTTTTTATATTTTGAGCAGAGAATAAAAACGAGGAATTGCGAAATTTTATGAACACGCATTTAACCAAACTTTACCGAAAATTTATCGAATTTACGAGTAAATTCAAAATAAAAAATTCCAATCTGATTGATCGAGGACTCCACGCTTGAATTGACGAAGAAAACGGGTTTTATTTTATTTTGCGAAAAATAATCGTACCGAAAACTTTCACCGACAGATCGAAATGATTTACTGGTAACGTGAATAAGTATTCAGATCGATGTATAACAAATTTTAAGGTCACCTCTATTTCATTTTAAATATACATTTTATTTTGAAAAAAAATGCGTCTACAAAGATTTTCGATTCGAATCTGAATATTCATTTATATCATCGAAGAAGCGTTTCCAAACAATCGCTCGTTTTCATACTTCCGATACGTTTGTTGTTTGCCAAGTTGAGACGAAACTTTGAGGGGCCACGTATCGACGGATCGGCTCAACGGCTAAAAAACAACAAAATCCGCTTCCTTATTTTCTCCAAAATGGTTGACATTCCGGGAAAAAGCTAATTCACTTTCCGTGCGTAATTAATGCACGCGCGAAAACTGGATTTGTTTTTATTCGTGGCGCGAGCAGATTTTGTTTTCGTTGAAAAATTTCCCACACCGTAACAACTTGTTTAATCCCCGACAAGTGATGATACGCAAAAGAACAAAACTTATGCACGTTTGATCACGAGTAATTCGGTATTCATCTTGAAAATTTACCGAACTTTCGGCCGTTCAAACGTTTACATTCCCTTTATATTGAAATAATTTTTTTTCGTACTTACCCGTTATATTTTGTTTTATCGAAAGACATATCAAGGTATCATCAAATTTGATTAAAGAGGGTGTAAAAAAAACATGTTCGTCGATTACGAAGCGTTATAATAAATAAATGTTGTATTACTCTAGACAAACGTCTGGCTCGGTACATACAATATGGTATTTCGTACGTTCGATATAGGTACATATAGACATATCCTTGGGCTGTGCAAGGAGTGCGGGATATATTCTTTTTTTTCTTTCGCTTCCTTTGAAATACATATAAAAAACTGTAAGGATTTCTTTTTCATTGTGAAAAGGGTTTTTCGGGTGGTCGTGGGGGGGTGTAGTTGTAGGTGGAAAAATCACAAGCTTGTTTCGTCGATTTGGGAGTTTAAAACAAAGTGCGTTTCGAGACACAGCCGTAACGTTAAATATTCGATTACATTCTACGAACTTTTTCCATCCTCGATCTTTGCGCTCGAGGTGAACAATGTCGAAAAGAAAAAAGAAATGACTGGATTAAATTTTTTAATGATTTAAATCAATCAAATTTCATGCGAATTGATACATTTTTTCGTTCGTTCAAAATTTATATATAAATTTGGGCAATACGTATAAAAAGATCGTGATTACGATTTTTCCGTGTATTTTTTTTAATCTCCTGAATTGAAATAAATTACTGGAGATAGGGCTAAGATCTCCTGAAGCAAAGAATCAATTTTATCATTCGGGAGACAACAATACCCTGAAATATCACAATCATAATTTTATTCGGCGCCTAGGATTATGTATTTTTCCGATAATTACAAAAATTTCAAACAATTTTCAGAATCATTCTCACCGATAAAATTTTTAATATGTAGTAATGAAAATAAAGATTTCGACATTCGAAAGAAACTTCCTACTCGAGACTCTCGAACACTTTCTCTTTTTATTCTTTTTTTTTTCACAAAAATTATCGACTTTAAGGCGATCTATTCGACACGTGACGTAATATTTCACATGTATACGATAAAGCTTTCCGGTACAACGGGAAGAACAAGTTTTCGACAATAGACGTTTGTTTTTTTTCGACAATCATGGTTTTGTTATAACGATTTTAATTAAGGAGAAATTGAGTTATTGGATTTGGAAAAAATCATTTAGCAAGTTTGAAGGACATTAATACCAGACGGCAACACATTTGACGAGATCATCAAATTAATCATCTCACAGTGAGCAAAAATGTCGAGTCATTAACAATAATCATTATTAATCGTACGTGAATACAGACATAAATTTGTTATTATTAATTATCTCGGTGTTGGGGACACATTGGTCATTTCAAATCTGCCTGCAAGGTAATTAGTGCAATCAAATTGGTTCTAAATTTGTAGAACAGAGTCTACATATTGTCGTGCGTTAATTAACGGTAATAAAGGCTGAATGGTATTACCATATATGTCAGTAATATAGAACAATATTTCTAACAATGTATTTTACAAAAATCGAGTAATCGTATCAATTTCCGACAAGATGGATTATTATTAAATTTTTTGCAAAAAATAATCCATATCATTGGTTCAATAATGACGTAAGGTAGATCATTTTGATCATTGAAGTACGATAGTGTTTATCAATTAAATATTACAGCGGTTTGTTTGCCCAAAGTTGTTAAAGAAATTACTAGATTTATTCGATCGAGACGATTTTTAATAATTTAATAATCGCACATTTGAATTAACACAACAAAACACTTGCCGATACCGGACCAACATTGTAGATTATTTTTTGGAAAGAAAACAACTAAATAAAAATACACCTCGTCGCAAATTTACATAAACTACTTTTGCTTTTTTTTTACGAATCCATCGGTACAAATAAATCGACATCGTTTATTACCGTGAACTAACGTACCGCAATTTATAGAAATGATTTGGAAAACTCACTACACTGATTTGACTCAACTGGATCACGGTAGTTATCTTAACGTCAATTATCCTGCATAAATTTGAAAAATGATTTTTTTCGCATCACTCGTTGTTTCTCCTCAACGTTTTGCACGTGTGTTTTAACGAATATATATCGAGTACGCCTAATAAACATTGTCGACATCGTGCATTTAATTTCGCGAATCGTCTTCCGCTCGAATTTTTCGATTTAGCCATTTATTATCCATGCACGAATTCAAGCGTTTCGCCTTCCGACTCTTCCGGTCATATAAATATCTCTCTTATCTTAGTGTTTCTTCTCTCGTTCGTTTTCTTTGCCTTTTCATGCATTTCTCTCGTTCGCCTCGTTTCTCGTATCGCTCGGAGCAAAGAGTTTGCGAAAGTTTGTCGATCACGACCGAACGATATTATCATGTTTGTCGCACGAACAATTTATTTTGTGCTCGAAAAAACATGATTCGGTATATTGCTAGCGTACGAAGAAAAAAATCAAATAAAATACAAAACGAACATTTTTTTTGTTTACTCTCGTTCGATTCGTTACTTTGAAATAGAATAACAAGCAGCACCGGTCCTTTCGCGATCAAAGCGCTGACTCCACAGGATAAATGGGGGATGATAAGGAAATTTCTTGATGGGTGGATGGTTATCGCGGGCACGAAGAGAGGACCATTTAGGAAGCACCGAGGGGACGATAGGGCAATTAGAGTTCCGCGAAAAAAAAACAAACTCTCGGACGCGGATCAAGCGCGCGAGTCAGGACTCGAACAATAATTTTCTTTTTAAATCCTTTTCCGTTATTAATCGTCTTGGCGTATGACAGTGTATATATATATATGTGTTTTTTTTTCTTTCGATCGCTTAACTTTCGTAACTAAGTTATACGCTTAAATTTATAATAATATTAATGATAATAATGTTAATAATAATAGTAATAAACTCTGCAACATTAAATACAGTTTCGTTCACACGGACTAGATACACATTCCGCGAAGCGGATGTGGCGGCAGGTACGCTCCAAAAAGTCTTCCATATTTCTGCTCGCTATTATTCGGATTTTCTTCCCATTCTCCGCGTCGCCGAATGAAATTTCTTTCGATCGACGTGGCCGGATATACGTATGGGTTTTCCCAAGTTAACGCGTTCTTTGTCAACGATATCGACGGGAGCGGTTTGAAGTGTGTTGGGAAAAGGGAGTTTCCGAGGTGGAATTTGAGATTTTTGGGAGTTACGTGAAATATTTCAGTTACGGTCATTTTCGTAGCCACGGAAAATAATTTGTTTCCTCATTGAGAAAATAAAACGAAAAATGGTCGGTTTTAAAATTGATTTTTTTGTCGACGATCGTTCGAGTTTCAATAAATTTTATCGAATTCTTCAAGGATCGTTGATTCGAGAAAGTTGATAACATAAGAGCACTGTTCCAAATCCGTGGTAATGGAGTGAATTTCAAATCTGCCTGTCAGGGAGTTATTATGATCCAGTCTAATCAATGCTAAATATTTTGAATAATTTACAGCGAATTGTCGTGCGTTGATTGACAATAATAAAAGATGGACGGTACTGCCGCACGCGGCGTTAACATAGAAAAATATTTATAACGAGGAATTTGCGAAAAAAAATCAAATATTTTCCGACAAATTTCTAGCACGGTGTTCTTACTTCCTATTTCTTCATTATTATTTTTTTCACAATACCGCCAACGACGAGCGATGGCTCTGTTATATTCACTGTCAAGATTTTGAAGGTTTTATTGCTCAAATATTACAGCTATTTCTCGATCATCCTCGGGCAAGCGATGTTACAAATGACTTATAATTTTTAACCGACAAAGACTATTTTTTAAACGTGTCCATTGAATTGCCAAAACATCGCTGAAATAAAGAAAATTGCGGGGGGGGGGGGGGGTGTGGTGGTGTCAAAATAACGAACAAAAAAAAAGGTCGAAAAAGGGAAAATTGAGAAAAAGCGTACGGTCAAAATAGCGAAACGCCACAAAGTCGAGTACCAATGGGTGCGCGGGCCGCAATGGGTCCTCCAAACGCGTCCATTGACATTCCAGTTTTTGGTCTTTCGTTATTTCGACCGTTCGACTATATGTTCACTCCTATTTCGACCGTACGATTTTTTGGATTCACGGTGTTTCGACTGTTCTTGTTTTTTTCCTTTGGCTATTTTGATCTTCAAACAAAATGACCACGCGTTATTACCCGAAAACTAAATGGAAATGCGCCTCGTCGATAAATGACGTGTCAGTGAATATTCTTACGATTCCATCGCTGCAAATATTTTTCTCTATTACCGACAAACCCAACAGTATCATTCATCTTCCATTACCCGCAATTAACGAACGAAAATTTGGAAAGATAATTTCGAAAAAAATTATCACCGTTATGACTGAACCGTCATAATTAATAGCACGTAAATTATGTTAATTTATCAACATAGGCTGCAACATTTTGACGCATCGCCAAAATGTATATGACATATAGTGGGTAAACCCACGCAACCTTTGCCAACAACGTTGTCCCGCATCAACTGTCCAATACCGAGATTCTGATTGATATCACCGTCGCTGCCGCGATTTCCGTCGCGATATTGTTCCCGCTGTAGCTTAACGTCGCACCATTGTTTGCGCTCTCGCCATTTTTCATCGTTCGCGCTACACAGTAGCATGGATTTTGGTGACGGCGGTGAGACACGATCGCGCGCAATATTACCGCAAGATCTTGCTTTGTACAGTCTACCTTTGGCAAATAAACCCGGCAATGGTACGCATAATTTCTTATGTACAGCGAAATAACGACTCAAAAGACGGATTTTTCGGCTCTTACACTCCGTACGCTTGACCGAACTGCGAACATTGTCGAAAGTTAATTGGGTCGATTGTTGTGTAGAATCGTTCTGTCTGTTCTTCGATATTTTTTCATCCTTAACGATATCCACGAATTTATCATTACCACGACGTATACTCGTCGTGTGTCTTATCATCTCTTTGATACCGGAAATTCCATTTGATTGACATTTACCATCGTTCGATGTACCCGACGATTTTCCCAATGACATACTTTGCAGCAATCTTGCACCAAAGCCTTTGGCACGTTGGACCGTACTGGCGTGTTGCGTCGTCGTGCTCGTAGCGCTCTGTACGATATTCCTCGAGACCGAGGACGAGGATGATGACGATGACGACGAGACACTGTGCGTCGTTGGATCGTTACGGGCGTGCACGTGACAAACCGGTGGCTCGGCTTCCTGAACTTCGGTTATACGATTTAACGATTGGCTTTCGCGTAATCTCGTCTCGCCGGCTCTGCGTCTACCGGCTCGATGTCGTCTGCCAAATGTCATTGCTCGATTGTCCGTGCAACGATGAACTTTACCGCCCGTTGTCGTTGTCGTCGTCGTGGTCGTTGTGGTTCCACCCTGATTGTTGTCGTTGCTTCGCGTATCGGCCGTCGAAGGTTCGCGTACGGTATCACCGTTACCGAGACCTCGACCACCTCCGCTTCCTCCTGGATCCTGAGAATCGCTTGAATCGTCGTGACTATCGCGCCTCGATGGCAACGGTTTGCCCGTCGTAGCGCCCAATTTGTTCGCCCTTTTCTTGCGTCCCTCGCTGTCGTCGTCGCTCGCGTCCGAGCTTGAACACGAGGTCGTGCGCGTTTTGTGAAATTTACTACGACGCTGCTCGTAACCGGTTCTTCGTAATACACGAAATTTCCCGCCGTTTGAATTTTCATTGCGACAATTGTCAACGACATCGCCGTCCTCGAGGATCTCATTCAATTGTCCCGTTGAGTTGACGACTATCGAGGAACTACAGCATTCCGGCATTGTCTTGAACTTTGGTATGAGAATCTTCGAATCATCGATATCCTCGGAACTTCTCAATGGACTCGGGGCCGTTGACGATTCCGTAAGTATCGTCGTTGCCGTTTCTTCCGATAGTTTTTTCTGTGACGGTCCGATGATTTTGCTCTTTTCGTCGTTGAGCGACAACGAACCTCGATTTTGAGGACCCATACGCCATTTGTTCGATGGCACTGGCACCGGTGAATTTAGACAATCCGTGACGGATTTTGGTCTCGATTCCAGATCCGAACACAGTGGTTTTCTCGTCCAACCTGTCGTTAGTGTTGCCACCGATGGTGCGTTACTCGTGTTTTTGCGTCTTGACGCATCGACTTTTATCGTTACCGGCAATGAACGCACGATCGGCACGATATTACTCACTTTAACGACCGTGAATGTATGACCCGGTGACGATGATTTTTCATCGCGCGTTTTTATTATTTCCGGGCGATGTGTCCGGCGCAACGGTACTTTTGGCAAAATCTGCGTTTTTTCGGGTAATTGTGCGAGTCTCTCCTGTAAAACATGCGACAATTTACCCTCCGAGCGTGAACCACGTCTGTTGAACGAACTCAACAACGATCCATTGCCGTGCTCGTCGCGTCCCGAACACGAGGACACGTCATCCTCGTCCTCTTCCTCCTGGACGATGCTGCATTTGCGCGTACGCACGTTCTGCAAATGATAATTCGACTTGTTGTTTTTTTTCCACATTATTTGTTTCTATCCCGACGATCAGCGAGAGTATCGCAAGAGAATTTAATCTTAGCGAGGTATATTCATGCTGCGGTAATAACATTTTTTTTCCGCGAAATTCTCGGAACATTGTATTCAAAGGTAAAATTTTCGGATTTGCGTGAGTAACGTGGGTTCCCAAAAATGATCCTCCCCCCGCCCAAACAAGGAATAATTTTCCAGGTTAGGAATGATTTTAGTTGAAATTGATGGGGATCGAGACGTTATGGCGTTTTTGAAAATTATAATTTTTCGTTAACCTTTAGAATTTTCTCTATAATTTTATTATAAACTGTTTAATCCTCCGTGTATCTCTCGCGCTGCGACCAAACAGCTTAAAATTTCGTGACAAAACGGTAGATAAAAATAATTTTTCGATAGAAAATAATTTGAAACGTATTAATAATGTTTAAAAAAAATATTGTACTTAAAAAAAAACAAAAACAAATATTGATATCACGCTTCAAGCCAAATTTTTGCTGTTCGAAAAAGAAATATTGAAAACATTTTTCGATATATTAATTTTTTATATCGACGCGTTATCCGTACGCGAAGGATTAAACAGCGTTGAAACAAACATCAAGTTATAAATTTCGGGGAAGGTAAAAAAAAGAAATTTCGCCAAAAGTGTTTTTGGCTGTTTCGGAGATTATACGTCGTGCTATTTTACTTCAAGGAGAATATAATTCTCTCAACGCGGCAAATCATATGACGACAGATCGCAAGAAACGGGAAATGTTGAGTGCGTACACGGAGAAAGAAAAATTTGCAACAACAAAATTATTTACCTCGGTGCAAACGAGATACGAGGAGAATAAGAGAGAAGCCGTGCGAGTCTTAATGGTAAAACGAGTGCGTGTAGTATATCACAAAAGCTTCGAGGCACTTTTTTAAATACAGTATGTACGTGTGATCGTCCTTTTTTGTCACTTTTCCAACGACAAATAGAAATAACATAGTCGTTTCGTGATTTTTGGCGATTAGGAGCGTCTTGATATTTAATTTGAAAAATAAAATCAAAAAGATATCCACGCTATGTGTTATCTGGGCCGTCGATAAAGATGCGTTTCGCTACGTACCTGCGGCACGTCTCCCGGTGTACGCGGTACCGTCAACAGCGATTGATTGACGCTGGTCAGTGTGTTGTGATCGGAACGAAGATCGTTCACGGACATGTCGTTCTGTCGACTGTTGAATTACATAAAAACAATTAACAAAATAATGAATAAAATGATCAAACT
The DNA here is from genome assembly GCA_958009045.1 of Oxytorus armatus. NCBI lineage: Eukaryota > Metazoa > Arthropoda > Insecta > Hymenoptera > Ichneumonidae > Oxytorus > Oxytorus armatus. The sequence continues at coordinate 11,203,183 of OY253748.1, read as the reverse complement.
AAAAACCAATTAAACCTTTCTCTACAATATCTTTTTTTCTTTTTAGTTAAAAATTTGATTTAAGTTTTTTTCCCCGTCGAGAAAGCTGTCGGATTTTGCATTATTTTTTCTCAAGATAAATCACCTGGACGAAACTTGTAGAAGCTCCGGTCTCGTCTTCTGCACCTGTTCCTGCCTGTGAGCTCGTAACTTTCTCTCAGCCAGCAAGAAGTACGTCGCTGTAATATGATTGTACTCGTTCTTGTCGAGCGCTCTATTAACCAATACAAATTTATTTATTCTCAAGTTCGATCCTTGGATGCTTTCTTTCGACACAGGATTTCACATGGTGGCACGCACTCCGCGTGAAGTTGTAAGCATGGTACATTTAGCTAAGCAACGTGTAATTCGTTTCATCGTAGTCTCTACCCCTTTTTCACATCATTTAACGGAAATTCAAGAAATAAATAATTTATCATAGAAAATCATGAAGTCATAACGAAAAAGTTACTCGAGATATTGGATCATACAATATTTTCGTGCTCAATCGAGAAAAAAATGTATTAGCACAAAACCCCAATATATTATTGATATCGAACTAAAAATATATAATTTCGATCCACCAACGCTCCATGGTGTCTACCAGATTGTGACCATGAAATTCCATGATATGTTGAGGTTCTCCAGGTGAAAATCACAAAATTTCTATGGTATTTTTTCGTTGAATTTTATCAAATAAGTAGCTTAAAGTAACAGAATGGCAAACGAACTAATATAACACCAAGCTATTATTTGTTTATTTACATATCTCTCTATATTATATAAATATATCGCTGCCGCCGCGGCCACCGCCGCCGTGTACAAGAGTTAAGGAGAGCGGGGGGTGGGGGGATACCGCGAATGGACTATACTAGGGTGGATATATGGACTACACTAATGGGATATACTAGGGTGCATAACACCCATTACGAGGCTCATTCTTCTAGTCTTGTTAGTGATTAGTTAACAATGTCGGTCCTTCTCTCTCCTTGATCTTTTTCTGCTTGGGGATAGGACTCCAAGTATATTCGCGGCCAGAGCCGACCTATCGGATTTTATCGTTAAGCCCATTAGACGATGAAAAAGACTGGAAACAAGGGCGACGCCATTGGGCAGATTATGCATTAATATTAATAGACAACAGTGTCGAGTTCTGCATCGTGCTTTACCTAGTGCCGTCGTCCTTATTTCTTATCCCTTGTTTACCACTTTTAGTCAGCACATATTACTCTATTTCAGCTCAGCTAATATGGCATAACCAAAAAACTTGGTGGCTTAAAATCGCGTGAAACGTGTACATTGATACTAATATAAATATCTACAAAAGCAGGATAAGGTGACGAAACCGAAAAAAATATTCCAAGCTGATCGACGGAATTCCATGATATTTCCAGGTTCTACTAAAATCCAAGTTATTTTCAGGTTTTCCAGGATTTCCAGAACGTCAGGCACCTTGTGGATTATACAATATTTTTGTGCTCAATAGAGAAAAATAATTATTACCACTGAACCCCAATAGATCATTCATGTCGAGATAAAAATTTGTAATTCCGATCGAATAACGCTTTTTTATCTAACAAAAAGTATTTTTTGGAAAATTATATCGAGGATAAATGAAAATGTGATTTTTATGAAATGAAGGTCCTTATTAGGTTGTCCATAAACGAATACGAAACGAATCAGAATGACCATAAGCGAATGAGAATTTATTCGAGTCAATTGCTCGTTTCGCAAAGAATGAAGAAAATTGAAACGTTTATCTTAGGACCTACGATGAATTTTGTTTCATCATAGAAGTAATTGTTTTCGTGGAATAGTTATTTTGATAAATTCTTACTGGTGTTTAACATTTCCGAAATAACCGGAAAACTGCATTTAGAAAAAAAATATCTCAACGGACATATGTATGTGGGGAATAACTTCTAAACTTTAAACGCTTATATCTCTAAAACGTGTTGGACAATCGTGCTAAAACTTGGCATATACCAGTAACGCTGCAATCCCTTCGTGTTTACTACAATTTTCGTTAACATTACTCGAGCATTTCATGGTTCATGGTATTGAGAAATATTTGGAAGACTGGAATACAGCTTTACATGTGTACGCAAAATTTCAGCACGATCGTCCAAGACGTTTTAGAGATATAAGCGTTTAAAGTTAACGAGTTATTCCCCACATACACACACACGTCGAGATATTTTTTCTAAATACATTTCCTCGATTATTTGGACAATTTTAAACACCGGTAAAAATTTAGCAAAATAATTATTTTACGAGAACGACTGTTTCTATGAGGAAGCAAAATTGATCGTAGGTCCTAAGATAAATGTTTCAATTTTCTTCAATCTCCGTTAAACGAGCAGAGAATTGACTTGAATTAATTCGCATGCGTTTATGGACAACCTAATGAGGTCATTTATTTCATAGAAATAACATTCGTATTTGTACTCAATATAAATAATTTACCAGAAAATACTCTTTATTAGTTAAAAAGACTTTGCTCGAACGAAATAATACATTTTCAGAATGATATGAATAATCGTATTATCGTTCTGTGCTTGTAAATTTCTTCTCTATTGAGCACGAAAATATTGTACAATCCAATATGTAGAGCAACTTTTTCGTTACCATCTTGGCAAATTTGATGTAAATGAATCTTAAAAATAAAAAACCGTCCGCGTCGGTGCAGAATCGCGTATTTCGGTCTGGTTTTCGACCGATTCGTTCGAAACTGACGTTCTTACGTCAGTTTCAATGATTGAATCTTGCAATTTTGGCGTAAATGAGCATTGAAAACATAAAAGTGTCAGTTTCGATCTAGATTCGCCGATTTCAGTTTGTTTTTCAACTGAATCAATCTAAACTGACGTTATTACGTTTTCAATGCTTATTTACACCAAATTTGCAAGATTCCATCATTGAAAGCGTTAAAACGACAGTTTCGATCGATTTAGTCGAAAAACGAACGGAAATAGTTGATTATCATGCTCATTTACATCAAATATGCAACATTCAATTATTGAAATCGTAAAAACGGCGATTTTCTATGGTAAATAGTGAAAAAGGAGCAGGGACTGTTACCAAACGCTCCTGCGATCTTGGCGTCAAGTGAACGCGCTTATGTCACGTGCTTTCACAAAATGTACCTCGTCGAGAACTTCACGCGGAACGTGGGTCACCAATTGGAACAACACTCTTATTGTCTAAACACGCGTGTTTCGGCGGGATCCGAAGCACATGCAAAGGGCCGAAACGTTACTCACTCGAGAATGTCTTCTTTCGTCGCTATATTGCCATTAACCATTTTCGTTATGATGAGATTGTGATGTTCGTCGGAGACTTGTTGTCGTGAAATGAGCGGCAATGCCTCGACCGGATCGAGATCGGAGCCGGTCGTTAACCAAGGATCGGCGGCTATTTCCTCGAGCGAAGCGCGACCCTCGGGTTTTCGTACAAGCATACGAGCTATCAAACGCTTACAATCGTCCGAAACGTGAGCCGGTATCGAGTACTTGCAGTCCATTATCATTGTTAGTGTCTCACTGTCGTTGGCTTCTTGGAACGGCGCTTGGCCACACACAAGCATGTACAATATCACGCCGAGTGACCAAACATCTGTGAAATGATAAAGAAAAAATAAAAAACCGAGAAATTTTTAATGCGTCGTTCGAAAGACCGCTGCATTTTTGCCTCCGTTAAAATCGAACTGTAAAAATTATAATTCACCGACAACAGTGGATGCGCGGTCGGTGCGCGACTCTGGCAATCACCCGAGTTAAGCAGTTTTGGCCGCGACCACTTGGATCGGTGACCGCTTAGCCGCGCACTGGCTGACGCGCCGACTGTTGAGCGGGAGGAAGTTTTATTGAGTCTTTGATGTTATAAATGCAAGTGAAAGTCAAAGTATCGACCCACGTTTTCCGCAGTTTCCCTGTGCCGGTGGCAAATGCGATACACCGTAGCTAAGACGTCTGCGGACGCAATGGAAGTTACGTTAGCTCAGCAAAGTGCGGGTAGGGAGCGATAGGGGGAAAAGAGACGGGGTTGAAATTCCGAACTGTGAGAGCTCCGAAAGTGTGAGACTCCGAATTTATGTGTGAGGATCCTAAATGTTTCGGAAATTCCAAAATCCAACATTTTCAAAACCGAAATGTCGTTGCCGAAAATAGTTATACACCAAGCATTGAATGGCAAGAATAATTACGGGATCGACTGAAAACGTACCGAACATCAAAACCAACTACATAAAAAAAAACTTAATCTCATAATTAGAAAGCGTAGAGTTCCGAAAAATTGTGGTTTTGGAAAACCGAGTTCCCGTACAGTTAAGTTTTATACGGGAAAAGGTTATGAAAAAAAGAATATCGAAGTGAACTATATTAGAATTTGTATGTTCAGAATGGTTAAGGACATGGTAGTGTATAAATCCGACAGAGCAAAACTCCGAAAGAATTCGACTCCGTTCGCTCGTGAAAATGGACCATAGACGTAATACCAGCGGCGCTGCCATGTAAACGCTCGAATTGGAAATTATCCGCATCTCGACCGTTCTAAACTTTAATTTTCGGAATACTGCATCGTCAAGACTGTGATTTTCGGGGTCCGAAATCTTCGTCAACCTGATAAATCTTTTCTTCAATTTTATTATGCTTGAACTTTCCAATAGTTTGTTGTTCGTTAATGTAGTTTTCAGAACTTTGTGGATCTCTGAACACCAGATGTTTAGATTTTTTCAAATAGTAGTACTGGCCATTCGATAACTTGTTTTGTCTTCCGCGTACTGTTTCCAAAAAGTATTTACTATACGATATTAAATGCGTATCATTTTGTTATCGCTATCCATACCGTTCGATGTTAGTGACAGTCAATTATCTACACTTTCGTCGGAATAAACTATACGGGGACCCGCAGTTCGTTATATTGAAATTCGGAATTTTACAGCGTCGGCGCTTTTACAGTTCGGAATCGTACCTAAAAACCCGAAGGGTATACGTTGGAACACAGAAAAAGAGGACAAATATACTTTTTTCTATTATAAATTTTGAAAATTAGACACTTATTAATTGCAGATATTACATGGAATTTTTCGTTTTTCATTAAAACTTCGGAGTAATATCAACGAGAAATTTTCCATCGGATAGGATTGAAAAATGTAATGAGAAACGAAAAAAAAATCAGATGTCTTTCCTACTATTTCCAAAAATCCACAAATGTTTGACCAATTTGGGGTTGGGGGTATGCGGTGGTGGGTGGTGTGTGTTTGAACATGACGAGTAGTTTTAGAGAATGCTGTCGATTAATCGAGTACAGCTTTATTTTTGTACTTGTATAAAAGTGCCTTCGAACATCGAAGTGCGGGTAAGGCGTGATAGGGGGTAAAATGGAAGAAATGGAATTGGGAAGTGTGATACTTGAAAACTCGAAAGGGTATACGTTCTAACAGAAAAAAAGAAAAAAATATATATATATAAATTATAATTTAACAATGGACAATTAGATAATTGTAACGTTTGTTAGAAGTGACGTTTAGTCGCGAGAACGAAATGTGCCAATTGTACAGACCGACAGCAGGTGCGTCGTAACTGTCGCCAAGTAGAATCTCGGGCGCCGAGTAAGCGAGCGAACCGCATGACGTCTCGAGTTTCTGTCCCGGACAGAATCTATTGCTGAAACCGAAATCCGTGAGCTTGACAGTGCCGAGTTTCTCAAAGAAAACGACGTTCTCCGGCTTCAAATCACGATGAACCACGTGCAAACGATGACAGTACGATATTGCACGTACTATCTGTCTAAAGTATGTTCTCGCAACCTGGAATGCAACAAACAATACCCACGTACAAAAAAAGAAATTCACGTCGGGAACTCGTATTTCTTAATTAATAGCGCCCGGAAGTTCGTACAGGATTCGTCGCGACAAGATTGAAAACAATTCGGAACAAGTGAGCGACGTTCAACTTTTTTACGGACTTAAACATTTTTCGAGAGTCTGAATAATTTCACGCTATGGGATCTTATACAAAATTCGGTTGAATGGGACATAGAAACGAATTCATATTCGTAGGACTTGGAAAAATTTCGACCACGCGTGACTTTGAACATTTTTCCATCGTGGACATGGAAAAAATTTTGTATTATAGGAACATGGAAAATATTTGAGTCTGTGGGACTCACGGATAATTAAGTTTCAAACTCCGATAGATGGACTTTTTTTTAATGTTTGTCCGAAAATCTTGAAAAAGAAGAAAATACTCAAAGGCAAAATAACACGAAAATTTCCAAGTACTACAGACTCGAATATTTTCTATGTTCCTAGAAAACAAAATTTTGTTCTGTATGTCTTACGATGGAAACATTTTAAAGTCCCGCGTGGTCATTATTCCAAGTCCTACAGATATGAATTTTTTCTATGTCCCTTCCAACCAAATTTTTTATAAGTTCCCATAACGTAAAATTATTCAGAATATCAAAAATGTTCAAAGTCCCTAAACAAGTTGGATGTCGTTCGCTTTTACCGAGCGCTTTCAATTTTGCCGTAACAAATCCTGTATGCACTTCCGGGCCTTATTAATTAACTAGGATTGAGTCTTCTTTATTGTTTTCATCGTTACAATTTCGCACCTCTTCCGAGAGTCCGCTGTCATGACGCATGATGTAATCGTAAAGATCACCGCCGTCGCCGAGCTCGAGAATCAGATAGAGCTTTGTTTGGGTATCTATGACCTCGTAGAGACGCACGACGTTTGGATGTTGCACGAGTTTCATACATCTCACCTAGAATCACGGATTTGAGAATGGTTTTTTTTCCAAATATTTTTCTTTTCTCAATAAAGAAGCTTCTTTTTTTGTACGGTAAAAAAATTCGGGATTTCAATGTCAAAGCACTCGAAATCGTCTAAAGCCTAAAACATTTAAAGATGGTGTTTAGAAAAAATGCCCAGAAGGACGTGTTTGCGAACTGAATTGAATATCAAATTTGGCGATGATCGACGATATTGATAAAACTTTAGAAAAGGTGCAATTTTTTCTTAAACAATTCAAACGTTGAAACTTATTAAAAATGAAGTACACATGGCCCTATCTAGCTAAAGTGAACAAAAAAAACGGTGAAAATTGAAATTTTGGGTTTCTTAAAAAAATAAAATAAAAAAAAAACCGGTGAGACTTGAAACTTTTGGTTTCTTCGAGAAAAGAAAAAAAAAAACCGGTGAAAATCTTTCCCCTACGAGAAAACCAAAAGGGAAAAAGTTACATCCGTTTACATTTTGCTTTCTCGGAGGAAGTTTTCCGTATTCCGGGGGGTAATATCTTATTTTCTTCAGATAAAAAAAAGTAACTCTAAATTTCTAGTTACGTTACGAAATTTTCAGTAAATATCCATATTGTCGATACCTCTTGGAAAAGATGAGCTCTGGAGACTTCGTCGAGTTTGCTCTTGTCGATGACTTTGACGGCCACTTTTTCACCCGTGAACACGTGCCTAGCGAGCTTGACCACAGCGAAATGACCACGCCCGAGGGTCTCCTCGAGATCGTACAGACCGGCAATTTTGCCATCGTAATTGCTGTGACCCAGTCTCCGATGCATCGCGTTGCTGAAACAACCAGGTCCTTCGTTAGAACGTCGATTAAATCGTGATTGAACGAACAAAAAATTAAATTCAAAAGATTCAATTTGCGTGTCATTGTCATGGTGTATCGAAAGAGAAAATTGAAAGTGAAATAAGAAAAAAAGAAAATTGCACGTCACTATCGTAGCAATCTGGTCAACGTGCAACAAGGAACGAGAAAATTGGTTATTTTACCTATTACGACACTGCGACAAAAAAAAGTGCTCGACTATATAACGCGCGCTATCTAACTCGAACAGTATTTCGATCCAATGGCATCTTTCTATCTTTCGTTTTTTTCTTCCCTCTCTCTCTCTCTCTCTCTCTCTCTCTCTTGCCCTATCGAACCAGAGAGGATCGAACAATAGACGGCGATGTTACGAAACCAATGGACAAGAGGCGCCAATTTATTTTTATCCCGATGTAAAAAACGAAAATACGATCATTGATTCGCCGAGTACTCGCGGATCCTCATTTGTTAAGTGCGTGACGAGTCGTTTTGTCACTCGTAAATTGTTTTTTTTGCCCGCTCGTTAAAAGTATAGACAGTATCAATGATTGAAAACAAGTTTACAATTAAGGGATAACACCCCGCTAGCGGCAGAAATAAAGGCCTAACTTTGACGATTTATTTTGGGAGTATGAAAAAGGAATACGATTTCTTTTCAGAAGGTTTATTTAAGGGCTTACATCTATTTCGCAGCCAAAAAAGGGGTCTTTTCCTGAATTTTTTTTAAGAAAATGGTTGCAGGGTTCCAACTTCTTTTTCACAGTAAAGAGCATGATTTGAAGTATGTTTTACAATTTGTTTATTGAAAAATTTTCGTAAATGGAAGAAATACAATAAATTTCGGAGACCTCTGTCCTTCGACTAGTGACCACTGCTGCTGGGAAATATATCATCTGAAATCGAATTATCTAGTCTTTAATCGAAGGATTCAATAAAATAATGATTTTTGAAAAAATGGTCACTGATCGAAAGTGATTGTCAAAATTTCGGTGAAAAAACACTACATTTTCCTTGATATAAAAAAAAGTATGCATAAAAAAAAATCCTTCGATTAAGGCCTTTTGATATACAAAAAATGTATGCAAAATTTCAAGTAGATCAGTCTTGTCCTTTTTGAGATATTGTGGTCACGGGTTCTGAAAAAGTCATTCCGACAAAAACGCGTTTAACTGTAAAAACGTCTGTAACTCCCTCAATTCTGAACGGATCGACCTGAAATTTTCAGAGAATATTCTTGATCGGTTATATTACAAGAATCTGTCGAAAACAAAAAATCGATTTTTTCAAAAATTTCAACTAGATGCAAGCCGTTTACACATATGGAAGGATGAAAAAAAAATGTTATTATCATTTTGATACAAGATGGCGGCGACAGAGCCCATCTTGAAAATCCTCTTTTTTAAACTGGGAGGGCGTATTACTTGAACACCGTTGCATCGATCGATTTGAAACTTTGATAGTAGTTTCACAATTGCATTCTCTATCGGAGTACGTAGCCGTTTTTTGATTTAATGTAAACTTTTTTTTTATAAACAATTTACTGCTTTTTTTGGCAAAAAAATCGATTCTTTTTTTTTAAAGTGCACCATTCCTATAAGATTTTATTTTTTAAAAAACCCGACGTAGTTCCATAGCCAAGTACGAGTATATAGATTATAACATTTTCTTGGTTGTTTGTTCCATGTCTTATACTTTACGAGGAAACCGTCCTTCCACGAAGGTGCATTAAAAAACGACGATTCCCAAGATGGGCTCTGTCGCCGCCATTTTATATCGGAATAAGAAAAAAAAAATTTTCATATTTCAATATGGGTTGAATAAGCGCTGTGAAAAGAAATCTTATTCCTTTTTTCAGACTCCCAAAATAAATCGTCCAAGTTAGGCCTTCTTTGCTGTCGCTAGAGTGGAGTTACCCCTTAATAACTCGTGAAATTATGCAACTGTAATGAGAGAATCTAGCGATACGTGTCCAATTTTTTGAACTTTTTCTGAATATTCATTGAATGTAAGTCGGAACACTTTGAACGCTATATCATCGAGATTATCCTCTTTCTCGAAACTTGAGCAAACAATTTTTCAAATCTTTGTTATCGATTTCGTACTCAACCGCGGTGTTTGTCGTTCCCAAATTTACCGAAATTTTAACAAGGCATTATTTTGTGGGGTAAAATTTCGGAACGGGGTTGAAATCCCGAACAGCGAAAGCTCCGAACGTTTAAAACTCCGAATGTATGTGCGAGGATCCTAAAAGTTTTGGACATTCTAAAATTAAACATTTTTAAAAGAGAAATGTCATTGCCAAGAATAGTTATACACCAAGGATTAAATGACAAAAATAATTACGGGACCGACTGAAAAAGTATTAACATCAAAAACCCAACTACATAAAAAACCTTATTTTAATAATTAATTAAATGTGTATCGTTATTTTTATCAACCAACTGTGAGCGGGACGTCGATGCTCCAATGAGTCGTTGGACCTACAAAACGGTTTTTTTGCGACCATCGCCAAAACAAATGTTGTAAATGTGTATGAACGATCTTCTGGACCGAGCGCCACAGGAGATTGGTAGCTTTAAATTGGCTGAAAAATAACACTTTGTGTGAAAAAAACATTGAAACAATTTTATAACGTGTTGTTTACGTAAAGTTTAAACGACCAAATCAGTTTTCGATGGTACGATTTTTTTTTCGCGTCCTCTTCTATGGTTGACATATGTCTGAATGATTTTTTTTCTTTCTTGGCGTCTGACAGAGCGAAGTCAACCGTGTTAAAAAATGGGTTTTATAAAAATCGATGTAACACTCGTTTTGCTGATTTTGTTATCGATCCTTGTACATTATAGGCGTCACGTGTATAACTTACACGATATCCATCCCTTATTTACGTTACACATGCAAGCATGTGTAATATGTATAAATAATAGGCTAACTTCACAGAGACCACGGTAATAAATTGGATTGGGTGACATTCGACGAAAGCTCGGATATACTATTGTATATCCGAGCCAAGGAGAACCGCAACGAATGAGAGTTCATATTGGACAAGACCATCGGCCGAAACAACGATTTAATTCCGTCGTGTCGGTGGTGCCGTCTGGGATTAGGTTGCCGGGCTTTCATAACGCGATTACAGGCCTCCGACGAACCTCTCGCCCTCTCCATGTCTATATACTAGAGGGGGTTAGCCCCTGCGCGCCGATGCACCAGCTCGGATGCTACGCGCCCTCCCATCAGTCGAACCCAAACAAACCCAAACCAGAGTGACCGAAAATGACCGCGAATGCACCTGTGCATGTTTGGGTTCGCGGTGGGGTCAGCTTTACCACACGAGTGAGGAATCATCCCGTATGGTGAAAGTGACCGTTTTCGCTTTACCATAAAGGGAGAACGGTTGGCTTCACGAAACGGGCAGGGTCATTTCCCGCACGGTGAAGCTGACCTAAATTCTTGTACACGGCGGCGGGGGCGAAATTTTTAAATATAGAGAGATATATTATACATCGTCGTCGTTGCTATATCACGAGAAATATTACATTGCAATCGGGGTGTTAGTCGTAATAGCGAAACACCAAATAGTCAAATGTGGCTGAGGGTTACGAACGTTGAGGCAAAAAAAATTGAATTTGGTTAATTAGAGAAAACTTACTCCTTAAATGAACGGGAGCATATATTCGTACAAAAATTTCATGGTTTAGTCTATTAATAGGCTTCAGGGGCAATAAAATGAAGCTCTGGTTCAATTTTGTTGGAAAAAAAAATTGATTCTCGGATTCCAAGCTCGTGTGCTGTTTTTTTAATTTTTCGAGGATACTCATAGGACTTTCTGTTATGTTAAAAATATATAAACCACAATATTTCGAAAAGGAACCTTGATGAACGGCCGAACGGAATATGGTCGTCCTGACCGGGCGCTGATCAAGGCTCCTTTCCTAAATATTTTGGTTTATATATTTTTATATACTAGAGAGTCCTATCAGTCTCCTCGAATAATCAAATAACAGGACACGAGCTTGGCGGTTAACAGGCTAAATCATGAGATTTTTGTACGAATATATGGTCCCGTTCATTTAAGGAATAAGGTGTCTCGAATAAACAACATTTAATTCTTTTTGCCGGAACATTCGTAACTTCAACGACATAAAGCCAAACGGTCGAAATAGGGAAGTACTATAAAGTCGAATACCAATGCGTTGTTCGATTGTGTCTCCGTTGGTATTCGAATATTTGTCCGTTCACTATTATTGCGACCGCAGAATTGTTTGAACTTTCGCTATTTCGACCGTTCGACTTTTTTATCTGTGGCTATTTCGGAGACAGCAGAAAAGGCAAATTTGACCCCGTGATTCTTTTAATTGTTAAAATAAAAGTAAAATGAAGAAAAGAAGCACTACAAGTTTCGACATTGAATATGTCGTAAAAAAAAAGTTCGGTGATACGGCGAAGATCCAACGAATGCAAAGTCGAGCACTTATCATTTCGTAAATTCATATTCTGCAAATTCGTCACTAGATCCAATAGTCAGCAACGAGAAAACCTTGAGGGAAGTTGAAATTTAAAAAAATAATAGCTATAAATAAAGATCGAGAACAAAATTTCCACGAGATCGAGGCATAATTGTTTTTCGAGCAATTTTTAGCTTGACGTTAAAATTACCCTACATCCTCCCCAGGTTCGCGTTCATAATTGCCTACTTTTCTCTGCTTTAAGGGGCAACACCACTCTAGCGTCAGCAAAAAAGGCTTAACTTAGACGATTTATTTTGGGAGTATGAAAAAAGGAATAGTATTTCTTTTCAGAGAGTTTATTTAAAACATATTGAAGTATGAAAAAAATTGTTGGTATTATTTTAATACAAAATGGCGGCGACAGAGCTCATCTTAAAAATCATCTTTTCTTAAAACTCCTTCACGAGAGGACGGTTTTCTCGTAAAGTATAAAACCTGGAACTAAAAACAAAAAAAATTTATAATCTATATACTATTGACAATGGGCCTACGTAGGGGTTTTTTTTTAATCAAATTTTGTAGAAAAGGTGCAGTTTTGAAAAAATTAATCGATTTCTTGACAAAAAAGCAGAAAATTGTTTATAAAAAAAACGTTTACATTAAATCAAATGAAGCTACTAGCGAAATTTCAAATCGATTCATGAAACAGTGTTCAATTAATATGTCTTCCCAGTTCGAAAAAGACGATTTTCAAGATGGGCCCCGTCGCCACCATTTTGTATCAGAATGATAATAAAAAAAATTGTTTTCATACTTCAATATGCGTTAAATAACCTGTCTGAAAAGAAATCCTATTCTTTTATTCATATTCCCAAAATAAATCTTCAAATTTAGGCCTTTTTTTCTGCCGCATAGAGTGCTGTTACCCCTTCAATGGCTGCGTATACAATTTTTAAAAATGGGATATACGAGTATACATTCGAGAGAGAAAAGAAGCAGACGACGAGATCGAGGCACTAATTTGCGATGACTCGTTAAAGAGTGCTTTGGAGTACATTGCAATTAAAAAAAAAAAGCGAGAACGGATGAAACATCGGCTACGCCCTCGTTGAGAAAAAAGATTCTATGAATCCTTAACTGGTATATAGATATCGGTACATATATCATGAATACGTTCACTTCGTACATTCATGCTAAATACAGAACAATCGTAAATAAAAAATATATGGAAGTTCTATTTATACGGTTTCGTTATTGACTCGGCTCTTTATCTTTCTCACTTCAATGTTAAAAAAATACATGTATATATATTAAGGCCTTACATACGTCGAGAATTTTCAAAAAATCGATTTTTTTTTGTTTACAGATTATTATTCCTTATAGTCTTAGGCGTATTTCTGTGTGAGCTGATTGTAAAAATTCCCCATAGTTCAAAAGCTATTGTAGATAATGTGACTGCCTGATAATGTGAAACACGCTCGAATCAACGCTACCAAGCCAACAAAAGAGGCCAGAACAATTCGTCGATTAGAAAAAAATAAACAACAACAATTTTTTACTGACAAGGAAGGCGTACAATATGAAGCTGGAATGGGAGATTAGACGTAAATTAACTAAATAAATTAAAAAAATTCATAAAGTTCTTGCTCCAGCCGCGCGCGACTTCGAGCGAAACGCGCTTGAAACTTTAAACGCGTTTTTCTCAAAACTACTTTTTCTGACACGGTCGACATGATAACTCGTACGGTTTTTAATATTTTTTGATGATATATTCCGAATATTTTTTTTAAATATTCGGAATTGTTTTTTCTATAGTGTGTCGAGCCGGATTTTTTAAATTATAATTAGAAAATTTTATAAAAACAATTAAAGCGTGACTTTTTTGACACAAACTTAACATTTTTTTTTAAATTATCGTAAATTCTTAATCTTTCGAATTTCAAAAATCCGGCTCGACAGACTATAACTACTACCTTATTTTACAAGAATTTCTTTACATTTTGCAGATCCGTCAACATTTGAGGAAGAAATACTGCCGACCGTGGAGCAACTTTTTTTTTACAGTGCTTCAAAAAATGTGATTTTTCATGTTGTAATTTTTGAAAAAAAAAATTGAAATAAATTTTTTTACAAACTTAACACAGTAATAAACAATGTGTAAGAATTTTTTTAAGAATTTAAGAATTTCTATTTCTATGGCTCCTAAAAACAGTTTTTCTTTTGGTACGTTTTCGGTACCGCTGGACGTATGTAAGGCCTCAACGGGTGTATTTTATTTTTCCATTTCCATCGAGCTCACTCGTGCCCCGCGTTCCTCTTCAGCCGACACATGGAACATGAAGCTCGTGGAAATGACAAATCGAGCTTGTTTGTACAGAAAAATAATTGTACACCCCCCCCCCCCCCCCCCCTCTCTCCATTGAATTATTCGTTTAATATAAATCGCCGAGCGATGTTGTCAACAAACGGTATGATATGTTTATTACTTGGCATTCGCGTCGTTAAGTTACAAATATTGCCGATTCATCAAACCCTCGCTATTTTTCTTCTGTTCTATTGGTATAGGAGATATACGAGGTGTTAATTCGGAGATAGCCATGTATTTTGTAACGGGTTCAAAGGGAGATATCGCTGGATTTAGGATATGCATCTTGAATGGTTTTATCTGCTCTGTTCGAGAAAAAAAACATACGGGGAGGTTGTGGGAAGTTTTTGTGATAGACAAAAGTTTTGCTTGAGAACAAAAAAATAACAAGTTAATTTGAATTTTTGGAAAATAAATGGTATTCAATTCTAAACGGAAATGGCTGGCCAAAAGTTAGTTTTGAGGCATCTGTCGTGTCGAAAAAAAAATATCAATGTTGTAAATAGTTGATCGGAAGTCGACGAAAAGTCGATACAATATTAACGCAAAAGTTGATAACATTATCATCAAGCTTTCATAAATTTTCGATCAACGTTTTATCAACTTTGAATCAACTTTTTTACAACTTTAATTTTGTTTACACGATGGATACCGCAAAACTATAACTTTTGGATAGTCATCTCTGTTTAAAATTAAATAAGCTTCATTATCGAGAAATGGAAATTAACTTTTCATTTTTTTTATGCAAAAAAAAACTTTTATCCACCACACAGGCTAGACGTCTGACAAGCGTGCCTTTTTTTTCTCGAAGATAAAAAAACCGATCGAGATCCATGCACTAAGCCCACCAATGTCAGTGTTTGAGGTCGTTAAAAAAGACATAACCACCCCCCAATTGTCATCCTGTGTATCCTCTTGATGTTATCTGAAATCAAAAATTCTTGATAATTCTTAATCTATAGACATGTCATTCTGGTCGGAACTACTGAAGTTAAATTTCATGCATAAATAACAAAATGGCGGACTTTGGAAATAAAAACTTTTTTCCAAAGTTTTTTTTTCCAACTTTGATCCATAATAATAAACTATTAAATTTTTTCAAACAAATTTTTTATTGTATCTTTAATATGTAAATAAAAACATCCTAAATATCCAAAACGATTCATTTTTATTTTCCTACAAAAAAACGAACGCCAAAAAAGACATGAAAATCGGCTTAAGTTACCAGACTACTACCTTAAATCCGGGCCATGTCAGGCTGCCCTATCAGTCTGGCACGGTCCATGTCAGGCTGCCCTATCAGCCTGGCACGGCCCTGATCAGGATCCGTATCAGGCCCACATCCGGCATGTAACGGAGTTGCGGATCCAGGCCTGATCCGGCCGTGATGCGGCCGTGATCCGGCACCGATCCCGCACCGATCTGGCCTCGATCTGGCACTGAATTCCAGTTTTCAAATTTCAAATGAATAAAATCTATTTATCTTCTGAGAATTAGGTTATTGGCCATCGTATGTTGTTAGCGGGCCCATATAATAATATTTAACAAAAAAAAAAAAAAAAACGGCCTCCACCGGGGTTCGAACCTGAATCTCTCTCACTAGACTCCATTCTCAAATTGAACCAAAAAATATTGAAAAGTAAATGTTACTGTACTAACAGTAATTTTTTCGACGTTTTTGTTGTTTAAACGATAATTGCGACCGTTTAAAATTAATTTCCCGATCAGGAGTTGTGCTATTTAAACCTACCTAGCTGTCTACCTACCGACCTAACGAACTAAAGCTGTAACCACTACTCTATCGAGCACTTGTGAGTTACTTCTAGGAATATCTTATATGTAGTCCAACCACCAGAAATGACGATGGGGGCTATTAAAAATTGTCTTCGTAGTAGATTTAATTTTAAGATGGTGTAGGTTCTCGATTGAAAAATCGATGTAGTAATGATAATAATGGTATTAATAGTAATAATAATAATAATAATAATAATAATATAAATACTATATTATAATTTCCTTTCATTATTAGTATTTCCAGCGTATATTTTTGTCGGTTGTTTGAAAAACTCAGAAAAAGTGCTTTCCGTTCAGTAGTGGGTAGACAAGCCAGTAAACGGCTAAGCGGTCACCCATCCCAGTACTGACTGCGGCGAATACAGCAGTACTCGCCGCAGTCAGTACTGGGATGGGTGACCGCTTACTTAACATATCAGACCACCGAAGCCGCGAACCGACCGCGCGTCCACTGCTGTCAATCTTATGATTATTGTTATTATTGTTATTATTATTATTAATATTATTTAAATGCCAATCGAATAATGTCTCAAGAAGCAATATTCGAAATAATATGACACAGAGATTTCCCAAATGGTAATCCTCCGTCTATCCTATTAAATCGTCGAAAGATACTCATTTTAATGCAAAATTTCACATTGTGTTGACAATGAACTTGTATTACCATAAGTCCATTGTCAACACCTGAGGCTGCGCTGATAATTCATGCCGTATCAGAATATCATCCGCCCCTGATCCGGTCCTCATATATGTAATGTAAGGCTAGCCTGATAATCCACGCCGTATCAGAGTATGATTCGCCCCTGGTCTGGGCGTGATCCGGTCAGACTGATCAGGATTTGCCACAGATGCCTTAGCCGCACCTGATTCGACCCTGATATATGTAATGTAAGGCTAGCCTCATAACCCACGCCGTATCAGAATATGATCTGCCCCTGATCTCCACGATTGTTAATTGAATTGAAAATTGACTATTATAATGTTTTAAATGTTGTTTGAAGTTGGTTATATCCCCCGCCCCCTTAAAAAGATGTCGCGAAATATCTCGAAATGTGATTTTGTCTGAAGTCGACTAACTCGTCATTATGATTGCCTGTCGATGTCGTACTTCGAGGTCGGCTATGCGCATACTTCAGTTCGCACGATCATAGACGACGAACCTAACCTACAGAGCAGCGCGCCAAGCACGGACAACGATTCAAGTAGCAATAAATCGGACAATGAGGAAGTTTGTAGCATTAACGAACTATCATAGTGTCTTGACCCGCTAGTAATACTTTTTTTTTTCAACTCCAGTATTCTGGACACTGTGGCAACCTTGAGCTAACCCATGAGATTGAGATATCTACAATTTCGCCTAAGCGACCGAACGCGCGACCGGCGACAAACACAAGAACGTCAGAAAAAGGAATTGAAAAATAGACATCATGATCGTTATAATTATCAAAAAGCACACTTCGGTAGAATACTGACAACATGCCACATTAAAGTTCACATAAATTAACATTGTATTGTTTAAGGAATACGAGGGTCGTTCAACAAGTACTTAGCCTCACCGCCCGAAGGCGCTGCTATTACAGATCAGTGTTACCATCGTGCAGTACATACTTTTAGTAGCCTACTGTGAAAGTTTCATTCAATTCCCGTTATTAGTTCTGTTTTGATAGCCTTTGGAAGCGAGCGTGTCAGTCAGTTTTACAAAAATGGAAAAAGAGCAGTACCGTTCGGTGATTCGATTCTTGTTTTTGGAAGGGAAAACGCGCAGCGAAATCAAAGATCGCTTGGATGCTGTCTACGGTGACTCTTCTCCGTCGATGGCGACCGTGAAGAATTGGTTTAACGAGTTTGCCCGTGGCCGCACGTCGGTTTTTGATGAACCACGCCCAGGTGCCCCGAAAACGGCTTCTACGGAGGAAAACAAAAAAGATCCACGATCTCGTGTTGACCGACCGCAGATTAAAGATTCGCGAGATAGCTGAGACTGTAGGCATCGCAGAAGGAACGGTGCATAACATTCTACACGAAGAACTGGGCATGAGGAAGCTGTCAGCGCGATGGGTGCCGCGTTTGCTTACGCCGGACAACAAGCGCAACCGTGAGACCACTTCAGAGCAATGTTTGAAGCTGTTTAAGCGCAATCCGGGTGAGTTCTTGCGTCGTTTCGTGACCGTCGACGAAACATGGGTTCACTGGTACACACCAGAGACCAATGAACAGTCAAAACAGTGAACTTTACCCGGCGAACGTGCTCCGAAGAAGGCGAAGACTGTTGTTTCGGCCGGTAAGGTGATGGCCACCGTTTTCTGGGACTCACAAGGTGTGATCCACATCGATTACCTTCAGAAGGGTAAAACTATCACGGGGCTCTACTATGCCGACCTATTGGGCCGATTCGACGCCGAATTGAAGAAAAAACGGCCCCATTTGGCGAAGAAAAAAGTGCTGTTCCACCACAATAACGCGCCGGCTCACACCTCCGCCGTCGCCATGGCCAAATTGGTTGAATTGCGCTACGAATTGCTGCCCCATTCACCTTATTCACCAGATTTGGCCCCTTGTGACTTTTATTTGTTTCCAAACCTAAAAAAGTCACTCGCTGGGAATAGATTTGGGTCGAATGAGGAGGTCATCGCCGCCACGGGGGACTATTTTGCCGACCTCAACAAAAATTATTTTTTGGACGGGTTAAAAAAGTTGGAGCATCGCTGGGCCAAGTGTATAGACCTAAAAGGAGACTATGTTGAAAAATAAATCGCCACTTCTCAAAAATTTTCGTTTTTCTTTTGTAGGCTAAGTACTTGTTGAACGACCCTCGTAAATATCGTTGTGTTGAAAGCTCCGAGATGTAAAACTTCGAATTTTAATATTACGACCTACGGGTCTCCGTAAAGTTTATTCCTGTGAAAGTGTACCTAATTGACCTGTAAATAACATCGAACGGTATGAATAGCGGTAAAAAAATCATCCACATTTAATTAATTTTGAAAATAACGTTCTTTTTATGTAGTTGGGTTTTGATGTCAGTACTTTTTCAATCGGTCCCGTAATTATTCGTGTAATTTATTCTTTGGTGTATAGCTATTCTCGGCAATGACATTTCTGATAAAAAATGTTGGATTTTAGAATGTCCAAAACTTTTAGGATCCTCGCACATAAATTCGGAGTTTTACACCTTCGGAGCTTTCACAGTTCGGAATTTCAAGCCCGCCCCCTTTGCTCACAATCCATTTTAGACCTATTCGGGCAGAAGTACTACGTGTTATATTAAACTAGCTATGCCCTGTGGTTTCACCCGCGTTAAATTTGGATTATACATTCATGCTATGTATGACCCTCGCTCCTTAGGGTCATGTCATAAAGTTATATGGCCTAGAGCCTTCCTGAATAGACGGGCTATTTAATGCAAAAAGACTTTTTCAAATCAGATTAGTATTTCCTGAGATTAGCTCGCTGAAACAAATAAACTCTCCAGCTTTATTATAATAGTATAGACACATATTACACATGATACATAGTTTACGACATATTTTTTTTCGATTTGTGCCGAAATAAGAAACAGGGTTTCAGCAACCGACATGCTTCCTACGGCGATTTTCGATCTTTGAGACGAGAGGAACGGTCAGAAGTTGTACATATATCGGTATACAAACTATACGATAAACGTGTACGGTAAAACATCGTCTTCTAGTCTAAACGAGGATTTCTTTTTAGGTTTACAAAAAAATTCATAAGCCCTATTAAGGACTTACATCTCGCAGCCAAAAGAAGGGTGTTTTTTTTCGGAAAATAGTTGCAGGTTTTCAACTTTTTTTTATCACATTAAAGAGTGATTTGAAGTAGGTTTTACAATTTTTTTATTGAAAAATATTCGTAAATGTAAGAAATACAATGAATCTCGCAAACCACTGTCCTCCGACCAGTGACCACTGATGGTCGGAAACAAATCATCTGAAATCAAAAACCCAAACAGATTTGGTATTCCCATCGTATTATCTAGTCTTTAAGGGGGGAAATAGGGATAGACGGTTCAAAAAATCGATTTTTTTTTATTTCATAAATTGTTAGTAAAACTATTGAAAAATATGTTCCCAAAATTTTAAATGAAAATTCCGACTCGTTCTATTGTTATACGCCATTAAGGGGGGAAATAGGGTTAGGACAGCGTTTTCTCAATGATTTTCATTGATTTTTTTATAGTATAAAAAATGAATATATTTCATTGAAACTTTGAGAATATTTTATACATATATTTAAGTATATACTATAAAATTTTTGAAGGATTTCCTCGAAAAACACCGATATTAGCGACCCCATATTGCTTGTTTTTCTTGCTACTATTTTTTCAAACGCGTTTTTCTGAAAATGACTTTATTTGAACTGGCGTACACGCTAGCTTGAAAAGTTTTCAACCAATGGTTTTGAAAATTGACAGTTACTTTCTTCATAGTATTGCGCTCTATATGAACCGAAAATCGGAATATTATCATAATTTAAAATAATTTTTTTTTTGCAAATAAAGTGGCAAAAAGTCATGCTTTTTTGTTTTGACCCCTGTAAAAAATTCAATTTTCTATTTTTTTGATAGCATTTAGGTTCATATAGAAGAGAGACATATAATAAAAGTAAATTCCAACCTCGTTTGATTTCAGATGAAAATTGCGGGTTCCAGAATGTACGCAAAATGCTGAGTCTGATTGTGACCTGCAATATGGGGTCGCTAATATCTTCAGTGTTTTTCAAGGAAATTCTTCAAAAATTTTTTAGTATATACTTAAATATATGTATGAAATATTCTCAAAGTTTAAATAAATTATATTCATTTTTTATACTATAAAAAAAATCATGAAAATCATTAAGAAAACGCTGTCCTCACCCTATTTCCCCCCTTAATCGAAGGATTCAATAAATCAATGATTTAAAAAAAAATCGTCACCGATCGAAAGTGATCGTCAAAATTTCGGTGAAAAAAATACTACATTTTCCTTGATATAAAAAAAGTATGAATAAAAAAAAATTCTTCGATTAAGGACTGCCTTTTGATACACAAAAAATGTATGTAAAATTTCAAGTATATCGTCAAGTAGAGTCTTGTCGTTTTTGAGATATTGTGGTCACCGATTCTGAAAAAGTCATTCCGAGAAAAATGCGTTTAAATTTTTGTCACTGATTCATTGATACTCGCAGGTACTCTGCAAATTTTTTCGAATACAATAAAAATAAATTAAGAATGCTAAGCGGTTTCGAGTCGCCATGATTCCATGGCGACTGTAACCATGGTTCCAGACGTTCTGCTCATCTGAAACAAAAAAACGACGAGATTATTCATCAGTACAAGTATGGCTATCGCATAAACCGCTAACATTTCGAAGAAAAAAAATTCACAAAATGGCGAACTTCCAAAAAATGTGAACGGATTTTCGAATTTAAAAGAAATCTTTGAACAATCACAAAAAATGTTTTATATATTTTTATTCGAAATTTTAGAGGTTCGTGCGCTAGCCATACTTGTACTGATCAATAAGCTTTTTGGTTTTTTTGTTTCAGATCAGTAGAACATCTGGAATTACGGTCACGGTCGCCATGGAATCATGGCGACTTGAAACCGCGAAGCCCCCTAATTTATTTTTATTGTACTCGAAAAAAATTGCAGGGTACGGACAAGTATCAATAAATAAGTGGTAAAAATACCGATGTTACAATATTTAATAGTACCGGTGAATTTTATTTTTTCAAACCTTAAAAGAATCCTCGTTTAGACTAGAATACTGCTTTAAGGGACAACACCACTGTGACCCCCTGTATTTTTTCACATTTTTCAAGAATTTTTTTTTGTGGGAAAAAAAAGAGATATTCGAAAAATTTTTTTGGGTTTTGTTCCTTGTTTATTAATGTATCAAAAAACATTTTTTTCACATTTTTCACGCCGCATGGCGGCGTTGGGGAAGCTCTCGTGTCAGGTGCTGTCATCTCCGCAGTGGTTCGCGGCACGCAGCAGAACTCTCTTCAACGTCGATCTGAAAAAAATACCGAGTGTTTTCGTTAATAATATGATATTTTGAAGAGAAGTAGATAGGGATTTGGAAAAATATTGTTTTAAAAAAAATAAGCACGCCTTTGAAATTAAAGAATGATTTTTTAGCAAAATTTCTCGTCGAAAATAGACTATAACTTTTATAATTATTGAGATATCGAAATATCCCATGTACTTCTCTAGATGATCTACCTTTATTGATACAGTAAAAATTTGAAGTCGATCGGATAAAAATTGCTCGAGTTCTGCTGCATGCCGCACTCAAAAAAGTGGTTTTGAGAAAAACGCGTTCAAAGTTTTAGGTTTGTTAATTTATGTTATGAATTGAAAAAAAAATTATTTACCTTCAATCAGCGATGCCGGCACCGTATAGCTGGCCTTCAAGAAGCAAATCGTTGTCTCCTGATTCTTTCCTCGAACTTGTTAAGGCTTTTCTCGCTTCTTTTGTAGCGTCTGTGAGCGAGCGCTCCGCGAGCTGGATCCGCGCTGCGTCGGTCTCAACGCAAAGGTTGAAACAATTTGGGCCGATGGTTATCCGCAACGTCTCCAGTACTTTCATGAGACTTCTCAGGCCATCATTGAACACTAATACCGCGATATCAGTTGCAATATCAATGATTCTTTTGCTTCCGGACTGGCACTTGGGGGCTATTGCTCAAACTGATTTATTGTAACTTTCGTTATTGTTTTGCGTATACCGCCCAAACAACGCTGCAGCAAATCGTCCCAGCTCAAATTTTCGAAGATTGGCTGAATTGCCTCCAATATTTCCTGAGGAAGAGGCGGTTTATGGCGATATTTAGAAATATCACCATTTGCGATCGCGCGCTGCCACGACCACCACGACTCGGCTCCTTCCGGGCAATCGTCATGTTGTGGCTCACTGTCTGTGGACATTTTATGTTTGATAGTTGCCCAAATTGCCTTCCTCATTTTGTCAACATCATCGCTGTTCCTCCGAATAGCCAAGCCGTAATATGTGCTCAACTCGTCAATCAATTTTCCGGTGAGCTTTCCTCTGCCAGACAATCCTTTTTTTTCACGATTTCGCGGAGGCGCGTCCCCATACGTTTTTGGACATGATCGATGCACTCTTTTTTTTTATCTCGAAACCGTCGTATGGATCGCTATTCGATATGCCCAGAAACGTTTTAGAATCGCCGTCACCAATATAATATTTATATTTTGTGCCATAGAGCTCTTCAGACCGTTGAAACATTTCGATAGCTGCGTCGACTTCCATTTTTCCGGAGGAGCCGCTATGGTTCGCCTGGCACTCATCGTCATGGGTAGCTCTCCATTCCCAGTACTCCGCGGTATTTTCTTTTTTTTCCCAATGCTCGCAAGCTTTGCAGTATTTCGATTTACCCATAACGCCAATCACTTTTTTAGTGTACCAGCCGATTAGCGATGTTATACCGAAAAGCGAGCTGAAACCGCGCTTTCGCCACGATCCGTCGCCTGAAACGATAATTCCGTCCGCCACCCCATTTTCCAACGAAATTCTCTGCTCCTCAAGTGCAGCCTTTTTGGCTCATTGCGCTCACCGCTTTAGTGGCAATCAAAATCGAATTTATGATTCGATCGTAAAAAGACTGAAATATGGGGCGCGGTAGGTCCATGAATGCACAAAATTTCATCAGGCCATTCAAACCGACGCCAAGAAGACGCATACTGAATACGATCTGACGATTTATTTCGTATGCATTGTCAATCATAGGACACGAATTGATTAACACTTTTTCACAATGGCCGCAATCGACCTCGATTTTGAACCCGAGTCCGCGCAAACTTTTTTCGGTAAATTTTATGTCACGATCACACACTTTACATTTCACTAACGTGGATATAATGTTCAATGCAGTGAAAAGTTGTACTATACGATAACTGAAATCGTTAGTAACACCGACCTCTAAATCGTTCAATGATTTTAACTTTTTCGCCGACGTGCTCACATGCTCTGCAGAACTGTTTTCGGAGCTATAACGGTTCAGAGGTTTTCGATTCGAAATTTTCGATCGACTCCTCGTCACATAGCTCCGTTTTGTTCCCTTTTTCCCCGTATACACTTTCTTATCCTCTATTTCAACTTGAAAATAATAATTTGGAGCGTTTGATATTCACAAACGAAACGATTCGGAGCGATTAGACACGAATAGCGTCGCTTCTATTCGCAAACTGACGCTATCCCTATACCTGCCATGGAATTTTTTCAATTATCGCCACCTAGTGCTATTTTTCGAAACTATATTTATAACAATAGTTAACCGGCTAACAATAGCCGGTTTTTGTGAAGGGAGCCAAAAGAATACCTGAGAAAGGCGGGAAGAATACCTGGCGACCCTAAGGCGCCCAGCTGCGCGGGACCCCGAGCGTCGCGGACCGCTGTACCGCTCCACAAAATATTCAATATCTACGAAAATAATAATTTTTTCGACCTGGGTCCAACGGCATTTCAATCTTAAAAGTATTTTAGATTTTTTTAAATGGTTTTCAAAAAATCGATTTTTTGAAGCCGTCACAGTGGTGTTGTCCCTTAAGAAGAAACTGGGACCGGAAGTTCTTATAATCGAGGCTATCTAAGCCCGGCACCTATAACATAACTAGCCACTCACGCGCTTACGGCCAGTACCGTATCGCAGAATATAATCGGGCGCTCTTTCTCCTCATCTTTAGGGTTCTGTACGTCGATATTTTTTACATAAGTACACTACGTTGTGCTAACGTGCAGAAAACCTAACCCAAAACAGGCCCCAATGACTTTTAAAGGATCTACCCTAATTAGGATATTCAAAAAATCGATTTTTTTATTACATTTTTCGAAAGTATACATATGTAAAAGTATCATACTAAAATTTTTTAAAGATCTGAGCAGTCTAAGTGTACTTTAGAGCGACGTTTACTTAGCTACCTGAGCGCGCTAATACGCACCGCGCGTACTTTAAACGCGTTTTTCTCAAAATGACATATTTGGACGGCTTGTTGATAAAATCTCCGAAACTATTGAACCGATACTTACCAAAATTTTACCACATGTTCTTTATGATTATAGCTATAGTGCATATCATACGATTTTTTAAATTTTGAGTTAAAGTATTTTTTTTGCAAAAAACGATGAAAAAAAACGTGCTTTTTCGTGATTTTTCGAAAAATGGCCGCCATTTGGTCATTTTCGAAAAAATCGTATGATATACGCTATAGCTATTAACCTACTGAATCTAAAACCATTTTTTTTCCGATCATCCATTCCAGAGATTTCATCAATACCGCACACTCATCTTTTTTTGGACCTTCCCCCCCCCCCATTTTCTCTACAAAAACTGACTAAAATAAAGTTAAAAAAAAATTTTTTGTGTATTTTAAAAGTGTATTTATTAGGTCTAACACTTTATATATCAATATTTATAATTCAAACCCATCAAAAAAATTCGTGAAAATAGCCTTTTTTTTGCGCGTCTAATTAGGGTAGACGCCTCAAGAGAAACCGAACTACGGTCATGGCCGTCGCAACGTAGGTGCGCCCCAGCATGCGCAGGGAAGGGAAAAGAGTGGGGATTTTTCTTAAGGCACCAGACCACGGTAAACATTTTTGATATGTAAACATCTTTTCGGGCGCCTCCAAGCCTGGGAGTGAAATGGACAATATGAACCACGGTCTTGTATAGAGGTCAGGAAACTCCTCCGCTGAAAGTGACCTCCTTAACGAAGTCAAGTTTAATTGCTGTAGCAACCACTAGAGGCGTTCCAATCTTAGTTGCGAACTTATAATGCCAACAGGCATAACCTGAAAACCCCTCGATATTGCTATCCTTGCATATTACGTTTATTTCGTTTATATCACGACTATTAGTGATAATTATATTGAAAATGAGATATCAGTGTGTGGTCCCAAATTGCAAAACCGGCAGCAAAAGAAAGAAGAAATGTCCTACATTTCACGTGCCAAAAGACATTGATATGCAAAAAAAGTGGAAAGAGTCTATTCCAGGCATTGTAAAATGTTGTAAAATTACAAAAGTCGGATCATGTATGTGAACAGCATTTTAATCATGACGACATAGTTCGCGAATGGGTCAAGCTCGCAAGCTCGACGCAAATGGCCAAGTAATTGCACGGGTAAGTTTAATGAAAAGATTTTACACGTAGTTTGAGAAGATAGTTAGTCATATCAAGTATTTTTCAATGTGTAAGGTCACGTACAAAAGAATGTGACTCAACGAGTTTGCTGTGCCAACAAGGTTCAATGACGTCTGAACAGAAAAGGAAAATTGTGTGCCAGAGCATGGTTATGCGAAACAAGTTTCCAATTTTTAAATAAATTATCCAAGCACTGTTCCGTCCTTTAGAGTCATGAAACCATCAATTCAAGGAATCAGTACTTGTATCGACGAGTTTCCTTAACAGAAAGTACCTATTGCATTGTTAGTATACAAAAGCGATGAAATAAAAGTAATTTAAACATACATAAATTTCTTCTACTGATATTTCAGATATCCCTGAAGTTCCATCAAAAATATGATTCCTGTCCAGTGTGTCAAGAAGCTGTGAAATTGAAAACCAGCTGCGGATCTTCAGAGTCGCAACTAGTGCAAATGAAATCATGCGGTGGCCTGATTCACGCAAATCCTCATTTCTTTCATCTGGTCCGTCATATCGAAACATCATTTACAAAATATTCCTCTCGAATTGATGTCTTCGATATGACTCTAGATGAAGTACTTGATTCTTACACCTTCACTTATCCCAGTAAAGAGCATGGATCTGAAATCCTTTCATATGCGATAATTTACTATGTAAGATTAAGAGTGCAATTAAGAGGCAATATTGCCATCAGGAAAATTTAAAACTGAATAAGAAATTTGTTGTGAAAAAAAAATTGTCTAAATTAACTAATGAATAAATCTTATCTTAAGTTTTTGTAAGTGTTCCAGCTGTCAATATCAAGGAAGTATGAATAAAATTAAATTCTTTAATTTTTCTCGTTATTTGAGTGTTGTCAATATTCCGAAATAGACTATTTAGCAGCATGCCAAAAAATAGTAGATTAAGGTAAAATCAGCTCTTTCCATTTTTTTACACTTCATTTAAGTTTTTGCAAGTGTTCCAGTTTTCAAAATTAAGTAAGTACGAATAAAAATAAATACTTTCATTTTTCTCTTTATTCGAGTACCTGTAATTTTCATGAAAATATAATGAAAAAGGATCAAATTAAATATATGAAACGGTTCGATATATTTCTATTTGTGAAAATGAAAACTTTTGTTTATTTTATAGGGTTTAATAAAAAATCTAACGGAGATCGATTCATCAAGAGGTAGACAACTATTTCGCGTAATATATGTTCATATGACATAGATATTTACAAATAGTTTATATTTATCATGCTCGGTTAACAGTTAGAATGTTTGAAACCCGATTCAAATTAAGAGCATATTTATTCAGTATATTCATGAAAGTTGACGGGATTAATAACTTATAATTACATATAATAAATATGTGTAATGCGGCAGAAGTCGTGAGTGGGACAGAGACAGACAACCGCGAGAGCTATCGTGGGCTTTTCATGTTATGTCTGTTGGCATTATAAGTTTGCAACTAAGATCGGAACGCCTCTAGTGGTTGCTACAGAAAGTAAAACGAACTTCGTTAAGACGGTCACCCCCCACCGCCGAAATTTGAGGGAGTTTCCAGATCTGTATACAAGACCGTGATATAAACTATATGAATCACGAAACCGTAACACAATAACGAAACTCACTAGTCCCGTGAATTGGTAAATTGTGTCGCTTGAGCGCTAGTGAGCTCAGCAGTTTACCGGCGGTAGGAGTCAGCCGCGGAATGTGCTTTAGGTGCTCTAGTGAAAACTACGCCCTAAGGCGTAGGCCCAAACTCACTAGTCCCGTGAGTTGACAAATTTTCTTGCTTGGGCGCTAGTGAGTTCAGCAGTTTACCGACGGTACAAGTCGGCCGCGTATGTACTTAAGGCACGGACTTGTATACAGCCCTGCACCGAAATTCTGTACTTGTCTACCGACAACTATCGGTGTCGTTAACGAGCGACAGCTAATTGCAAGGAACAATCCAGCGGAAAGGCGCGACTCTCATAGGCTATCGCTCGCTAACGACACCAATAGTTGTCATTAGACAAGTACAAAATCCCAGCACTACGATTCTGTACTTGCTACCGACAACTATCGGTGTCGTTAGTCAGCGGATAGCCTATGAGAGTTGCGTCTTTAAGGGAAAGGCGCAACTCTCATAGGCTATCGCTTGCTAACGAAACCGATAGTTGTCAGTAGACAAGTACCCCACTGCAGGGGTGCGATTCTGTACCAGGGGCTGAATTCCGTACTTGTCTACCGACAACTATCGGTATCGTTAGCGAGCGATAGCCTATGAGAGTCGCGCCTTTCCGCTGGATTCTTCCTTGCAATTGGCTGTCGCTCGTTAACGACACCGATAGTTGTCGGTAGACAAGTACGGAATTCAGCCCCCGATACGGTATCATCGCGTCCACCGATAGCCTATGATAGTCCGCCGGTGGATCTTCCTGGCAATAGGCTATCGGTGGACGCTATGATATTGCGCCTGGGGCTGAATTCCGTACTCGTCTACCGACAACTACCGGTGTCGTTAGCGAGCGATAGCCTATGGGAGTCGCGCCTTTCCGCTGGAATCTTCCTTGCAATTGGCTGTCGCTCGCTAACGACACCGATGGTTGTGGGTAGACACGTACGGAATTCAGCCCCTGGTCTAGAAACTCCTCCGCTGAACTACCGACGCACCACTGCGACGAAACGGAACATCGGAACAAGGAAACAGATTACGATCGTATTATCATCATTATGCTATTACGCTACAGCTTTGGCACATTTTGAATCAGTTAATCTCTGTTTCAACTCAGTGTTATATTCGTTAATGAATATTGTTTTTCTGTGTTATCAAAACTATCCGCCTCGTTCTTTGTGAAACTTTATCAACAATCCCGTTTAGAATTTTTTTATTTATAGATAGTATACTAATTATTTTATAATAAAAAATTTTTGAAATACATATTTGTAGGTCCGCCAATCTCCCCGCTGCTCCTAGTCCTTTCACATCATAATATACCGATTTATACTGTAGCGTAATAGCGATTGATGTTTACACATCAATCGCGAGTACGCTCAGTGCGACTCGAACCGTTTTTTTTCATTTTTTTTCTCATTCTCTGAAAGATGCATTTGTTAAGAATGTTCTCACCGACTTTTGGAAAGAAATTCGTAAAATTGACGGAGATACAGCATTTTATGTGAAACCTTTCCACGCGCACGACTGCGCCGAGCGACGAATGCCAAAGGAACTTTGAACGATTATACACATACTCCTGCATTGCCTGCAAATGTCATTGAGGCAATAAAACCGATATGCGTGGACCTTAGTAAAGACGAGCTTTTTGAACGATGTTTAGGCGCGTTTCACCAGAATAACAACGAGTGTTTGAACTCTGTTATATGGAAATTTGCGCCAAACACGTAGTGGAGCGGCATACCCACAGTTGAAACTGCCGTTAATATTGCTTCAATACTTTCCAACAATGGTCATATTGGCCTCATTAATGTATTGGAGATATTGAAAATAAAAATTGGTGAAGCACTCTACCAGTATTGTCGGAACATTGATGAGAAGCGGATATGCGACGCCGAGCACGAAGCCGAAAAAAACACGCATGAGGGTCGTCTGCGTGCAAAACACGGAAAAAATTATGAGTCTCTGAATGCTGAGGAGCTGTTCTACGGTCAAGGAATAGCTGACTGATGGTGAGAAACAAAAAAAAATACAGATATAAAATTTAGTTTGTATGTCGAATTATCCTTCAGCAAAACTTTGAACGCGTTTTTCTTGAAACTACGTTGTTCAACCTGATTGACAACATATTTAAAAAACTATTCATCCGATTTGCATGTACCAAGTCTTAAAATGTTCGCAAATCCAGTCTGTATGGCATCACGTAGGGATTTTTTTGATAAAGGGCCCCCCTTTTTTTTGTTTTTTTTTTTCATAAACGATGAAAATTTTCTGCGAAAATGGGAAATAAAATTCGCTGGGCCGCCATTATTTTTTAGATATCGAAATTCCCCTACATGATGCTATAAACCTATATGTCTAGTTTATAAATATATTTTTTTTGTATTTTTCAGATGAACCGTATGGCTTAATTGCTGTCAACCACCAAGCAGCAACCCAGTCGGAGCGTCCTTTTGGAAGCGACGTACACCGCAAACTATTCTTAAGATTTGAATTAAAAAATTTGTGGAGTGTCTTCTATATGTATATATTAAATATTAGTATCAATAATTTAAAAAACCATTCATCGTTTGTTCGAAACAAATTATGAAAAATACACCCTCGTACCGCGCGCGCACCGTGGTCTGGTGCCTTAAAATCGGACTCCTTAGAATTGTGTCCTGGTGTAGTAGATATCGTATATATGGATGCTTTTTTGTTGAATTGTTAAATCAGTTTCTCACAATATAATGAAAAAGACACGCTAATTTGATCTTAACATAAATCAAATAAAGTTGTGGAACAAAAAAAAATATATTTAAGATTCTATCAATTCCAAAAAATTAAAATACACAAACTTCGGGGTTTTTTTTCCGACGTTTCGATATTTCGATATTTCTCCTTGGGATATGAAGAAAATAAATGTTAAATTCAAGTAACAAGTCTTGGAAAGTCGTTACAGTGGAAAAAACGTAAAATTCTCTTACTGTGATAACTTCCTCAAAACCCCAAAAACATCCGACATTCGAGTGACTATAAAAATATCTTTCGCTCGACCGATTTGCATGGATTTTTACGCTTCGAAAATATTGACGGACATCTTCGTTTTTTATCGGAGCAAAGTTTGAAAGATGCAGTAAAAAAAAGGTGCTAATTGTAACATGAACTCGCTTTACTTCTCGTTTTTGAAGATTTACGAAACTTCTTCGATGAGCAAGTGCCTTCCTTCATAAAGTGAAAGTTATGTGAGATATGAGTGAGCGGAAGTTATATAAATGAGGAGGAAGCGATGTGCAAGTTTTTATTGTACAACTTTTTGAATTTTGGGTTAAAGTTGTTGAAGGATAATTGGGTTCTAGAATTTCACGAGAGTCGATGAAACGATTGCGATCGTATAAACATTCAAATTATTCGAAAATTCTCGAATATACAACGCACATTGGGAAAAAAGACAGCTGCAAGTTGCTTCCTCGAAATTTCGCACAATTCTCGAAGCTTCATCTAACGAGGAAGTCAAACTTGAGAAAGATATAGTGCACCGCATTGCGAAGGCTTTGAGCGTTCTGTGAAATTTCGAAATCGTAACTTATTGCACCGTTTTTTCTCACTGCGATTTCAACCCTGAGGGGAATTTTTTTTTTTATTAAAAGGTCTCAAATATTGATAAAATCTATAAACCGGTTCCCCGGTTTTCCTTAAATTTAATACCAAACATCAGTCGATGATAATCTATTCGTGTAGAAAAATTTCGACGTGTATCTCAAAAAATACGAAAGTTAGAATGACGACAGACTTTTTTGTTGATATATTAAAAAAATATCAAAATTTCATAAAATTTCAATCCGTCCATCGATTCTCGCTCAATTTAATAACATACTCTATTTATGTGAAAAGAGTTTATAGCCAGATATATGAAAATTTACAAAAGTTTGAGCGATCAGTAATTTTTCGGAAAATTTGAAAACTTACAACCGTCATTTTAACTAATTTTGGCTAGCACTAATCGGTCTTTAATAATGTTCTATTAACAAAAAAAACAAGTGAAAATTAAAGCTCGGTGTCGCAAAATTTACGAAATTTAGAGCAAGTCCAAGATTTTTTTTGAGCAATTTTAACGGAGAAACGGGTGGTTTTAATACTCAATATGCGTACAAAGTTTGAGCAAGATCGGTGATGGGGTCGTTCTCACGATATACCGATTATTTGACTTTTGACTTTGTCTACTCGCGTCCGAACATTTTTACTAAATATGATATTTCTGGTAGATAACCTCGATAAAATTTTGTTCACGGAAAGAAAGCTTTCTCTACGGAAAAGCAAAAAAGACTCAAAAGGGACTCGTTGTTGTTACGCAACGATGTGTCGAAAATTCCAACGTCATCTGAAATCGTGGTGAAAATTGTTTAATGGCCCTTATCTTTAGATTCTTTGCAATTAATTCTGGCAAACAAAAAAAGTGGTGACAATTATTGAGCCCTAAATTTGGTGATTTAGTTTAGAAGGAACGACCGATATCCAATGTGAGACTCGAGAGAATATACGTACTGAGAATATTGATGCACCGGCTGTTCCGTCTTCTATCTTCCTTCTGTCTTGTATATATCAATTACATACTTATTTACTTGAATTCAACTTCCGCCCTATTCGGAAGTTCCCCGAAGAAAATTCATGCAAAAACGCAATCTCATCGTGGTGCAAGGTTCTCGTGGATAAAGGTCTTTATATTTCTCTACATTATGTAAATATTTCACCACCGCCGTGTACAAGAGTTGGGAGCCATAGCAATGGTCGCCTAGCAACGTTCACCATGCCAACGATCATCATAGCAACCATCGCCATAGCATACCGTCGGAGTTTGGGTGCGAGAGCGCGTAGCACCCGAACCGTACGCGAACCCCTCACATATCTCTCTATATTATATATAAATATTTCATCGCCGCCGTCGTGTACAAGAGTTGAAAACCCAAACGAAACCAAACAAAAGGGTTTGAAAATGTTTGGCTTCGTTTGGGTTCGGTTGATGCTAGGATGGGTACGCCCGCGCCGTACGAAATCCTAGTATTCATATATGCGTGGATGGATCCAAATGCATTCGAAAGGTAAAAATAACATTGCATCGCACAAATATCGTCAGATTTGTTATAACTCAACACGTTTGTGCGTAAAGTCGATTTAGAGTTTGAATACAACGGTTTTCAGGCCACCTCACTGTATAGACACAGCGGCACAGTTTAATAACTTTTTTTTTAATACTTGGCGTGAAGACACTAGCGCGGCTCTTGATAAACTAGAATCGGTATACGCGCTTCGCGCGGTACTTTCATAGGGTAGGTTCATCGTACGATCTGAAGTATGCACATGAACGAACTCTGAGCGCGACATCGACAGCCAATCATAGGGATGAGCTAGTCGGCTTCACAAATAAATCGCATTTCGAGGTATTTCGTGATATGACTGAAAATAACGAGAATCGGTGTACGCGCTTCGCGAGCTACTTTTGCGGGTTAGGTTGCATCGTGCGATCTGAAGTACGCGTATGAACGAATTCTTAGCACGACATCGGCAGCCAATCATAATGACGAGTTAGTCGGCTTCATAATAAATCACATTTCGAGATATTTCGAGATATTTCGTGACATGTATTTTTTGGACGGGGGAATATTGTATGCTAAGGGTACTGTGAGGGTACTAAGAGATTCTCTAGTTCCGCTTCATAATCAGCGATCCAAAAACTTTAATGAACTATATTTCATCAAAATCGAACTATTTCTTTTTGTTCTGCTGTTTGGGACACAAACGGTAAAATTATGAACCCCTGATATATATATATATATAGCGTGTCCAAAAACTAGCACGTCAGAGTGACACGGGGGTTAGATTGGCTCCGGACCTATCAGAATAAACAAAATTTGACCTCAAAGTCTCGTGGTTTTCGAGAAAAATCGTCCTTTTGATTTCTCGGAAAATCGCTGCCTAGTATTTGTTACTCCGCTACCATTGCTATGAAAGTCCAAATGCTAAGCAAATCCTAAAGTGGTCAGAAACACAAACGAAAACAGCGAGATAACAAGAATAGCGATTTTCAGAAAAATCATCTTTTTTAATTTTTCGGACAATCGCTATTCTTGTTATCTCGCTGTTTTCGTTTGTGTTCCTGGCCACTTTAGGATTTTGTGAGAATTTGGACTTTGATTTGCTTACGATTTGGACTTTCGTAGCAATGGTAAGGGATGGAAAGTACTAGATAACGATTTTCCGGAAAATCAAAAAAGACAATTTTCATCAAAAACCATAAGACTTTTACCGAGGTCATTGTTGTTGATTCTGATAGGTCCGGAGCCAATCTAACCCCCGTGTCACTCTGACGTGCTGGTTTTGGGACACCCTGTATGTACAATAGGCTGCATTTGTGCCAGGTCATAATCAGCGACGCAAAAAACCTTAATGAACTATATTTCATCAAAATCGAACTATTTGTATTTTCCTGCTGTTTGAGACACAAACCATGAACCTTTGCTTGCCATATAATGGATTAACGATGCCGTAGAACATATTGGAAATAGGCTGTACAAATTCAATGTACTTTCAGTACTACGGTACTGGAAGTACTTTCCCCAGCTCTGTTTATTATCAAGTAAATACACCAATTTGTGCAATTTCCTGAAAAAGTACTTTATCATTCGTCTTTTTTAAGACTACACCGTCGATGCAGTTTTTATTTTCGATCTCATTTAACTTGTTGATAGGGGCTCTACTCTGAATTCTCGAAATTATCGTTTTCCAAAAATATTATTTCAAAACGAAGATACATTTTCTGATCCCATTCATCCCGTTTAAGGTTGAATTTTCGAAGACAAAAATCGTTAAAACGTTTTTTTGGGATCTCCTTTAAGGACCTGGGCTTAAATAGGCAAGAGAAGCGAGAGCAATAATGAAAATGAAAATTTAAAAAACCTATTTCGTTATGAAGTTGAAGTTTGCATCGTTGGAATGCAACGAAAACAGGTTTTGTAAGTTTTTATTTTCAGTATTGCTCTCGCTTCTCTTACCCATTTAAGCCCAGGTCCTTGAAGGAGCCCCAAATAAACCTTTTAACGTTTTTTATCTTCGAAAATCCAGTCTTGAGGAGGCATGAGTGATATAAAAAAATCTATTATCGTTGCATTCCAACGATCCAAACTTTAACGTCATAATATTGAAGATTGTAATAGCGAATTTGAAGAATCGTCCCACATTCACATATTATTCCTACGCCATTCGATATTAATATGCCAATATTAATTCTGCGATACAATAACAGTGGAGGAAGCTCACGATTTAAATATTCAAGAGCAAACATAAACCCATATTGTAAAAACATACAATTTTATTTTTTTCAATATTATTGAAATTCCATAGAAAATCATTATATTCGTTTAAGGGGTCTGGCCACGATAGAATTTTCAAAGAATCGGTGTTTTTTTTGGTCAAACGATCCTCTATCATCATAAAAATGAATTACTAATCGTTAGTAACTATTCGTAAGTTACTTTTCACCGACTTTGAGCGTATAACGTAAGCCTACCTCTGGCACGGACATAGAGTACCCGAGCGCGCTGTGTGATAAATAACTTTGACAATTTTTACCCGATTCACTTCAAATTTTTTAATTATGTTCGTACGGGATTTCTGATTAACTAAAAACTTTCCATTTTACGAGCAGTTTTATACAAAAATTTTCACTGGAAATTCACCGTTCAAGTTCAAATGCCTACAATATTCGATTAAAACAATATTTTTCACATTCCGTACCTACTTCTCTAGGTACTCTGATGAAGATTAACGAGGATTTTTTTTTGTTCTAGGTAAAAAATTGTGGATGCCGAATGTCGCGCCGCGTAAAAAATATACCAAAAGCAAATAGCAGTAGTTGGTCATTTTGTATAACAAAAAAAAATATTTTTTATTTGCTTGACATTTATACTAAATAGATGTATAATTAATTTAAAAAATGAATCATTTTTTCATACAAAAAAAATTGTTAAATGTAAGCACGATTTTATACCCCCTACCGTGACCATACCCCTTAAAATACAAAGTTTATCATTTTGAATGAAATCAAAAATTCTTGATAATTCTTAATCTATAGACATGTCATTCTGGTCGGAACTACTGAAGTTAAATTTCATGGATAAATAACAAAATGCCGGACTTTGGAAAAAAAAACTTTTTTTCCAAAGTCCGCCATTTTGTTATTTATCCATGAAATTTAACTTCAGTAGTTCCGACCAGAATGACATGTCTATAGATTAAGAATTATCAAGAATTTTTTATTTCAGATAACATCAAGAGCCAAATTCACCGGGGCCACCCACGGGCTTTTTTATTCGAGGTGCCAACTTCGATCAATAATAATAATAATAATAAACTATTGAATTTTTTCAAAATTTTTTTTTTAATCTTTAATATGTAAATGAAAACATCCTAAATATCCAAAACGATTCATTTTTATTTTCCTACAAAAAAAACGCCCTCCAAAAAAGACATGAAAATCGGCTTAAGTTACCAGACTACTACCTTAAAATTGATAGTGGGACAGAAGAAAAAGTGAAATGGCTCAAAGAGCACGTGACCGAAAAGTGTAAAAAGTGATGAGTGCGTTGAAAAAAAAATATATATATAACTTATAAAGCATCTGGCAAAAACAATTCCGTTTAAATAACAATTAAGAAATTATTTGTGGGTTTTTTTTATCGCGTTATACTAATAATAATAATAATAATAATAATAATAATAATAATAATAATAATAATAATGATAATAATAATAATAATAATAATAAGTATATACCTTGGAGCTAGGTCAGCCTTATCGATATCAACTTCCACGTCTCTCGGCCGTTTTCGTGCTCGTTCCTATTCGCCGTCATTTGTGAAAACCTTTTGCATGCCTGTCTCTGTCTCTGTCTCTGTCTCTCTCTCTCTCTCTCTATCTCTCTCTCTCTTTCTTTCTGCTCGTTTTCGCACGTTGGCAAATATTTTCTCTTTTCTTTCGTTCGTAGGAAAAAAATGTTTTGCTTTCCTCTCTTTTGTCACGACGAAAATCCTCACACGTCAAATGGTGATTTTTATTTGTTTACAGCAAACGCTGGTCGTCAATTATTGGTCCCGGTAACGATCGAGGAGTCGAAAAATAATCACGAAGCCTACTATTGGAATAATTTCCAAACACGACAGTGTTCGTGTATAATGTTACTTTATATCAGTTTTATTAGTGCCAACAATGTTTTTTTGCATTCAAGCATTTTCTTCACGTCAACTGAAACATTTTTTTGTATTGTAAATAATTTTCAAAGACTGAAACATTAAGGGATGCTTAAATGTTTTTTTTTTTTCAAAAGATTCGTAGCATCATTCTTTACGTTAAAGCATGAAAATAATAACGATGACGACATTGGAAAGATATTTTAATTAACCTCGCGTGTGGACACCGGCTCTTTAAAGGAACAGTGGAAATTTCAAACTCATATTTCTCTCCGCTTTTTTTTTTACTATTTCTCAATTTTTATTAACAACGATTTTAAACTTTGGACTTTGGCAACTTCTGGATCATATAGTCAACACTTGAAGAGGTAATCCAGAATTTTTTCAGATCTTTTGACAGTCTATAAAACTCTAAAAACTGAACTGCTCTCTCAAAGACCCAGTGTGCACACCAATGATGTTGATGTTTGCATCGCTGGAATGCAACGATAAAAGATTTTTTTATACCACTCACTACCTTAAGATCGGATTTTCGAAGATGAAAACGTTAAAAGGTTTTTTGGGATCTAATATTATGTAAGGGAAGCGAGAGCGATACTGAAAATGAAAATTTAAAAAATCTATTTTCGTTGCATTCCAACGATGCAAACTTCAGCATCATACACATCATGTCTCGAAAAATATAGTGTACACACGGGGAGTTAAGGTGATCCTGCTGTTACGCCAGTGAACAGACGTCATAGACGTATAATAAGGAAAAAAATAATAAAAATAATCTCTCTAATGATAATCCGTAGAGTAATGAACTATTTGATAAATAATTATACGTAAAATAATTATTATTCGTATGCCCGATATAATTCGATTGTTGTTACGTCATATTGGAAATGTAGAGTTAATTGAGATTGAGTAGATTTTGCTTGAGGTTCGAATCGTTCAACGCGATGAGATTATTTCTTCGAATGGACGATCGACAACTAAAGTTGAAGTTTCGGTAACGTTTGTCGTGAATCGAAAAAATTCGATGCGTTTAAAAATGGCAATAACTCACATTTAAAAATCACACTTCACAGCAGGACTACCTTAAAAAGTAGAACAAAAAAAATGAATTCGAGGCCCGTCGATTTGATCTGAAATACCTCATATATCCGTCACTCTTGTACCCCGAATGTTTGTTCACTTGGAGGCAATAAAACAAAAAAACGGAAACAATAACGCCTATCTCTTTAAAAAAAAAATAGACTCCGTTCAAATCATGTCGGTGGAATCGAGCGTAAGAATTAGAAATGCGAATACAAAACGAGTATACTATATTTTTCTCCTAGAGACACGAGAGCTCCCCATATATAGAGAGATATATATATGTACTAAACTTATAGCCTACGGTCTCGATATGTACGGTAATATGTTTACACTCGTGCCAAGCGTGATCCCCTTTCCGTCGTTGCAACGCTACTAGCCACACCGATACCCACACATCCTACATATATATCTATACATATATATATATATATTTAGATATATACAACTATGAAGAATATGTAACGCACCGAACGTTGCTATACTCGCACTTCCGACACGAGTCACTGTATGTTTGAACGATTGTCCATCGTTATGTCGGTTTATGAACGCCTACGGTCAAGCACGAAACACGATCGAACAGAATTAACAACACACAAGTGTGTGTTACGAATTCGAAGATTATATTAGCGAGTTTATATATCTCATTGCGATTATAGCGTCGTATGTATTTTTGGTCAATTTTCCTTGGACTCGTCTCCTAATCCATGGATCAATCGTTCTCACCGTTTTTCTTTTTTAGATATTTTCCGAGACAGCGAAAAGAACGTTACTTCCGGTTTAGTCACGTCGTCTTCAACCCTTTCGCGATGGTTGCGAGGGCCGGGCGAGAGGAGGAAAAGGAGGAGGGGTGGGGGTGGAGGAGGAGGAGAAGAAGAAGAAGAAGAAGAAGAAGAAGAGAGAGAGAGAGAGGCGCACCGTTCTCCCGCCCCACCCAACACACGTTCGACCCTTCGATCAACTCCAAGTCACACTCGACGCCTACGTTCCCGTCACTTGTCACAAATTTTCACACACCCGCATACACATACACACACACGGCCAGAATATGTCTCGATCTCCACTTTCCACGGGGGTTTTTTTTTTTTTTTTCGTTTTAATCTAGGATGATTTCAAGTGTACACGCGATATCGTGTTCTTGGATGTCCAGGAAGCAAATTGATCGCGATATCAATTCAAACACATCGTTTTTTTTCTCCCTCTCTCTTTCTTTTACTCTATTACTTCGCTATCGTTTGTTTTTTTTTTTTTTTTTCGTTTCGTTCGTTTTTTTTTCGCCGTTTTGCTTTACAAGAGTCGCGAGATCTAGCGGTTTTCTCTCTTGCTCTCTCTCTCTCTCTCTCTCTCTCTCTCTCTCTCTCTCTCTCTCTCTCTCTCTCTCTCTCTCTCTCTCTCTCTCTCTCTCTCTCTCTCTCTCTCTCTCTCTCTCTCTCTCTCTCTATGTATATATAACTCTCGCCGTTTGCGTTTTCTTCGGCCCGGGGGCAATCTCGTATAGAAAATTCTCTTCTCTTGCTCGTTGCGCGTCACTTCCTCACCGCCGACTGTCTGTTCCGCCCCGCTAGAGCCAACAAAAACCACACTCTTTGCTATCAACCGTAAAAAACACTTTGTACACGTATTTTATTAAGATTTTCTTTATCTTTTTTTTACCGTTCGGTGACCAGTTCGTGATTTCCCTTGGATGCTCGCGAGATGAACGTGGACAACGATGAAAACGACTGTGTTCTGTTTTTTTTTTCTATTGATTGTTTGTTTGTTATGGTTTATTTATCCATTCGCGAAGACGCGTTACCGGATTAGATAAGAAGAAGTGAGAGCGGGGAACACAAACGACACACATACACTATGCCGAAGCGCGCGACGCTTGCCCCCGGAGCAGCGCAGCAAGGACTCTCCACTGTCGGGAACGGATGACACGAGAGATCTGGGATCTGGGATTTTTCGTTTTTCAATCGTGCGTCCGTGGAAATCGTAAAACAAGGAAGAGAGAAAACATTTCACGATATTTGAATCACTCGCCCGCGCGCTCTGATGGCCATTTTCAGCGTTAACCGTTGTACGCCCGCGGAGTGGGGGAAGAAGATTATTCTTTTTGCCGTTTGCGGGTACCTCTGTGAAGTTGGCCGTACATTTGAAGAATATAAATGAAAAATGGTCGACGCGCATGCGCGTCAACAGCAAATTTAAAATAGCGGTAAATTTGAATTACGATGCTGGGCACAAATATAAATATCTTATTAAGATAAATTAAACTGAGAATAATGATTTTATTTCGTATAGTTGTGAATTACGATAATTTGCACGTATTTATAATTAGGTTTACCCGTTGCATCTTTCCATTTTACATTTATATACGAATTTCCGGGTTGTATTTCTCTTGGTGTGCGCTTGTGCAATATTGTTAGGAATTAGCGGTGTTGCAATTTCCCGCCGAGATTTAAAAATCGTGCTCTCGTGATATCCAGTTGTACGTGTACGATTGATGACTGTTGGCTGTGTATGTAAAGAATATTTTTTTAAAGCTAAGAATTAACAATCATCGTTTTTGTTTTCGTTCGCGTCGTAACGACTCTTGAATTCTCTTCGGCACGTTTTTACTTTCTTTGTTTTTTCGTTTATAATTCACTATTTTGTACATAAAAAAAAAAGGATGAACCGAGGAGAACACGAAATGCACTAATACAATCATACAAATTTCGGTAAATTCGATGTTGTGTACGGACATTTTTTTTACTGTTGCGGTGATTTGCACTGTTTGCAATTTTCCATTCGCTCATTAAACTCTTCGATTTGCAGTGTCATCTCAAAGAAGCTGTAACGATCGTGAATGTTTCTTGTCGCCGTGCGCAATATCTCTTGTGGACTCGAACCGGGAGCTGTAATAAGATTTAAAAAAAAAACATGTTATTCCACAAAGCCTTAAATAGCAAATTATACATCTGTTCTTTCAACAATTATGGATGCTTATTTCCTGATGAAATAATTACGAATAATTATGGTAATAAAAAAATAATGATAATTCTTTTTTCTTCAATTATACAAATAAAAATGGCGGAGTCTATATGACTAAACAAAAAGTGAAAAAGTGCTTCGATTTGAATAAAAATGTATGCCCAAGGGCTCTTAAGGTCGTTCAATTCGAATTCAAAGCAAATATTTCGAAATTAAAAATGTTCCACGAATAGCTAACATATAATTCGCTTTCGAGGAAAAAATGATACTGGGAAGGGAGTGTTTAGGTCTATTGTCTTCGATTAAAAGTTAAAAAAAATGTATTAAAAATTGGGTACTCACTGATAACTAGATGGGCCGAAAGAGCAGTCTTATCAAGTGACAGAGCCCATATTCGCAAATTGTGAACCTTGACAACACCGGAAATTTGCATAAATGTAGTCTCGACATCGGAATACTCGAAACCTTTTGGTATTCCCTCCATAAGAACGTTCATTACATCCTTGATTATGGTTATCGTCGTGAAGAGCACGAGAATCGAGAAGAGGAACGTGCAAATTGGATCCACAATTTGCCAACTTGGCTGTAAATGAGATAAATAAATAAATAAATAAATTAATTAATCAATTAATTAATTAATATCGGGGTTTTATGTCTTCTTTTATTTCCGTTATTTCGCCTACCTCGAAATAAATAATCAATGCGGCAATTAGGACACCAGTGCTCTGAATAAAATCTCCAAGAACGTGAATATATGCTGCTCTAACGTTTATATTAGTCTTATTGCCCTCTTTTCCATTCGTTTCTGCGTCTTTACCATGACTGTGACTGTGACTGTGACCATGACCACCACCGTGACTGTGACCATGCTGATGAAGGGTCAATCCCATTCTGTAAATTCATTGTTCTTGTTTTACCATTTATGACTAATCAACTTGATCGATATTTTAAACTTTTAACGCTTAGAAATATTTTTTTGAACAATTGTCATGTTCCAGGATTTAAGAAAAAATAAAAAAAAGCTTAAGAAAATGTTCATTTTTGTAGCACTAACATGAGATTTACCGCAACACCGACCGCCGATGTAATCAACATTATCCGTGCATCGAGAGAAAAGTCTTCGTGAATTACACGTTGAACAGCGAGATACAGAAGAATTCCCGTAACTACCCAGATCATTAGAACCGACGTGAGAGCACCAATTACCTAAAAAAAAAATGTTCGCCTTTTTTTCAATACTATTTCTTACATTCAATGTAATAAATTATTGAATTTCGAAGAAATTGTTAACTTTTGTTGATAGAGGACTATAAGTGGTATTAAAAAAAAAATTTGCTAAACATAGCAAGCTATACAATGGGTATAATTTAATCGAGATGAAGAAATAAGCAAATACTACCGGAAACTGTTATTCAATGTGAAAATTAATGAGCAGTGTACTTGTCTTTATTTAAAAGAAATGTTCCGACTCGTTACCTCCGCTCGATACCAGCCAAAGGGCATTTTTCTCGTTGCTGGCCTCGCCGATACCCATATGGAAAACAACGAGATGAGAAACGAGGCAAAATCGGTGAGTAAATGTGCGGCGTCGGTCGCGATCGCCAAACTGTTAGACAATACACCACCTATTTTGGGACGAAAAAGGAAATTAACAATTTTCTTCACGTAAATTTGAAGAAAATGACTTCATTTCATTTTAATCATTTTCACTTGAATTTAAACGTTCCTTAAAACTTGAACAATATTTACTTTCTTTAATCATCATTTACCTGAATTCAAGAAAATTTATATTCATTAACCGGTTAAGTGCGATTGACGTGTATACACGTCGAAACTCCGTTAAGTTACGGAAAACACCACTCTAGCGGCAGAAACAAAGGCTTACCTTTGACGATTCATTTTCGGAGTATGAAAAAAGGAATATGGTTTCTTCTCAGAGGGTTTATTAGACACATATCGAAGAATGAAACAAATTTTTTTATTATCATTTTGATAAAAGATGGCGGCGACACACCCATCTTGAAAATTGTCCTTTTCAAACTGGGACGACGAATTACTTGAACACCGTTGCATAGATGGATTTGCAATGTTGAGAGTAACTTCACAATTAAATTCTCTATAAGTACATAGCCGTTTTTTTATTTAATGCAAACTTTTTTTTATAAACAATTTACTACTTTTTATTGGCAAAAAATCGAATCATTTTTTCAAAAGTGCGTCATTTCTACAAAATTTGATAAAAAAAAATCCTACGCAGTCCCATAGCCAATAGTATATAGATTATAAAATGTTTTAGTCTTTTGTTCTAGGTCTTAAATTTTACGAGAAAACCGTTCTTCCTTGAAGGAGTTTAAAAAAAAAAGATGTTTTTCAAGATGGCCTCGGTCGCCGCCAATTTGTATCAAAATGATAATAAAATTTGTTTGTTCATAGTCCAATATGTCTTAAATAAACCTTTCAAAAAGAGATCCTA
Organism: Oxytorus armatus; assembly: GCA_958009045.1. Taxonomy (NCBI): domain Eukaryota; kingdom Metazoa; phylum Arthropoda; class Insecta; order Hymenoptera; family Ichneumonidae; genus Oxytorus; species Oxytorus armatus. The sequence continues at coordinate 11,159,395 of OY253748.1, read as the reverse complement.
TTCCTTTTTTCATCTTTTTTCACTTAACTGCGGTCGGCGATTATTAAAACTAAACTCCGCAGTTAACTGGTCAATCTATTTTTATTACCCAGAAAAATATTCTTTTATGATTTGGCCTCGTTTTATCGAGTTAAATTAATTTAATCATTTTGAATATCAATGGAATTTATTTGAATGAATAAATACAATTTGAAAAACTGACATTTTTCGCGTTATATTGACAGAAAAAATCCATTTTAACGTATTGACAATATTAATCAAGATCTTATTATCGACTTACCCACAATTTCGGCTATCATAAAAACGACGCATAGGATACACGCGATGATGAGTTTCTTGCGGGCTTTTTTATCGATTGCATCGTCTCGCTCTCTGTGACAATGATCCTCAACTGTAATACAATTTCATTATTACGCCATAAATATTACAAAGATTATAATACATAATAAATTAAATAAAAATAATAATGAAAAATATAATCCAACAACTATACATGTTCAATTTACGTATAAGAATGGACATTATTTATTAATCAATATTTTATCATGTGGAAAAAAAATGGTCAAATTTTCGTTGGTAAAAATAAATTTTGTTTCATTGTCAGAAGTGTGAATTGAATATATACTCACGAGTGGGAGTCTGTTGATAATCCGTTGGATTATCGTCAATTCCCAAACCCTTGATGACCGTACAACATCCCGAGAATTTTCCATGTACACAGAATATCACTTTCTTCGTGGTAAGATCGTTGTCCTGGAGCTCGTTGTTGTTCGGTGGAATACTCGTACCGTATCCAAAAACAGCTTGATCCTTGAATCTGAAATGTTAAAAATAGAATTTTTTTTTGAATCATGAAAATGGATTCAATTCGAAAAAATCTTTGTCACTATTCGTTAATTCGTGGTGTTTTTATTTATTCATTTCATTTGATAAATTCCACCGAGCGTTATGAGAAAAAAAAATGAGTACTTCATTGTCGTGACAACAATGAATGGATATGGAAACGAAGTATTATATCGAGAAGGAAACGAGACATTAGACATTGGTTTTTGATGTCCGCGCCTTTCCGAGTCGAGTGAGGCAAATGGAAGTGATACGAGATCGAATATTTCACAAATACATAAATGTGCGTCGTGACCAGAAAATAGTGACTATAACTAGATTGTGGGAATGATGTGATTAAAAAGATAATGAATAATTCAATTGCCTCTGTCACACCCGTTATCGATATAAATGTCACATGCAATATTTATTATAATACATTAGCATTTGGTTGATATTCGGAACAACAACAACGTCCATTTATCACGAATCTCCGAAAGAACGCGAGAATGATGTTGTTTGAAATTCTTCATTTCGAAGATTATAATGTATATTTACATAATGAGAGACGCGAGATTAAAAAAATAAAAATAAATACACTGTGTAACTGATGACTGCAAACTCGAATTTACGAGTCTGTAAAATTGAACAATCCGCTGCAGTTGAATTTCTTATCACATAACTAACTTAATTACATATAACTAGAGTATTTTCTGTTGTTTTACGTGACATTTTATGAAATTCCATATTTCCGTTTGATACGCTACTCCGAGCTTGGAGTTTGCTTTTCATTGATGATCCTGATTTCCCTTCTTATCACGATCATTCTATTATTTCCTATCTTGTTTCGTTTGATCTTGTAGGCAAACCGTGTGCAAAACACAACACGACGAAGTATCCGTGGCAATTATAATATCGATCCAATGCTTGTGTACACCTTTTAATTATTATTCGTTTGAATGACATTTAAATAAATATATAAATAATATTAATATTATGAATATAGAGTTTTTGACATAAGATCGAGAAATATAATCTTGATCTCCATTTGTTATTTTTCAAATCGTAAATTATATTCTATATTATCGCGTCGTAGACTTTCCATGGTTGACCAATCACCACAGATGGTGATTAATCGTTGATGTTTACTCCGAACGAAAATAAAAATAAAATTAAAATTAAAATTAAATAATAGCCGACAGCAGTGGACGCGTGGCCGTTGCGCGGCTTTGGCCATCTCCCATGTTAAGCAGTATTGCCCGCGGTCAACACTGGGATGGGTGACCGCTTAGCCATGCACCGACTTGCACGCCGACTACCGAGCGGGAGGCAGTTTTTCTGAGTTTCTGATGGTAATACAACTGAATCTCATTCGACACAGGTTTTCCGTAGTTTCCTTGTATCTATGGCGAATGGAGTGTAGCTAAAACGTCTGCGGACGCAATGAAAGTTTATCTTAACGAAGTGCAGGTAGGGAGTGAATGGGGGAAAAATGGAAAAAATTAAATTGTGACGGGTCATACGTAAAAACCTGTTGTAAGGATATATTTTATTTTTATTATTCAATTTTTATTATTGTGGAACATATAATAAAAATAAAATAATAAAAAAATAAAATAAAAAGAAAAACCCGAAAGGGTATAACGTTGGAACGTATACCCCTTTGGGTTTTTATTTTCTCTTTATTTTATTTTTTTATTTTATTTTTATTTTTATTATTATGTTTACCAACACACAAGAATAAAAATATGATAATAAGAAGAAAATAAATAGAGAATGAAAATAAAATGAAAATCACGTTCCTGCATTATTGAGAAGTCTGTGTCATTTATCTTGGCAAAATGAAAATTCATAATTATAATTAACGAAAAATGTGTCGAAATATTGCGATGATAAATGAACTCACTCCATATTATTAATTCAGCTATTAACAACGAAAAGACCGCGCGCGTCTTTCGGGTGGTCGACCCGATCAAAGACCGTTGAAAATCAAAGTTTATATCAACACTAACGATTATAAAGTGTGCACTCGATACACGGTTGCCCGAAGACCACGAGATCACTCGTTGGCACGACACAAAGACCGATCCAAGCTCAACGATGGATAACTCGACACTGAATAGTAAAATCATGAAAGCAAGAAGCGATAAATTGTGCGTTATACCGATATATATATATATATAGAGAGAGAGAGAGAGAGAGAGAGAGAGATATATAGATATAGATATATTAAGAAGAGGCCGGTATCGGCGTCAAACGAAACACCGTATTTATTAGTTTACGATAAATAATAATGTGTCACGTAATTCCGTGTTCTATATAAGTTTTTATGTACGCCCGGACTAATAAACGGAAGTGTTGCACAAGTTTTTTTATCGTCTTCCAATATCTACTGTCGTATAGAAAAAAAAAAATTACCAACAACTACTTATGATTGGACATACGATTCGTTCATTTTTTTTCTCATTATAAATTCATTACTGGAGTTGGCTATACATTTATAACTTTGTAACGAAAATTTAAATTATTTCTTACCAATTCCATTTCCCCGATTCGCGATATGCGAGTGATATTAAAAGGATATTAATTAAACTTAAAGCAGAAAAAAAACGGCTGAATTATTTATTTCACTCACTTTTCGTCAATCAGTAAAGAATATATTATGACAAATTGTTCATTAAACCACAACGCATACACGAGATAACGGTTATGACTGAGTGAGAGAGTCGGAGAGTTCGCGCTCATTGACCTTCATTCGAGATTCTCTGCTATCCTTCCTCGTCTCTTTCGTCCTCTATAATTAATTTGCTATTCATAAAATGACATTATTTCGGTATCGTCTCATTGAGAGGGATCGAACGTTACGACCCATGACCCTACACAGTCATTCTTATAGCGTAATTAATATTACTTGTAATTTAATAAATGTCAAAGAAACAACATGGTTTAAAACAATTTTTAAGCAATGAATTCAAATTCTATTATTTTACAAATGAAATATCGTTTGATTTTTAATTGACCAATTGAATTCGCACACTCGACCCTTAAAAGTTGAAAAAATCGTGTTGAATTTACTCATTTTCCTAAGGAACATCGTAATCGAACGTGGAACAATCAAAAAATGTTCGAAATGCTTCTCTGGTTATGAAAAATAATATTCAGATTGGTGTATGAAAAATCGTTAGAGCATTATCACTTGTTATTTAATAAATCTCAAAGAAACGATATGCGTTAGGTTGAGCATCGAAGAGATTAAAAAACCTTATCGCAACACCACTTGGTGACATTTTAATTGACTAAAATTGCACGTTTTCATAAATCAAGGGAAAAACAATTTTTAAGCGACGAATGTAAGTTCCATTATTTTAGAAATGAACTATCGTTCGGTCTTCAATTGGCAATTAAAATCGCACACTTTCATTCATTCGGGAGAGACTCGACTCCTAAAAGTTGAAAAAATCGTGTTGAATTTCATTGATTTTCCGAGGAACATCGTAATCGAAAATGGAACAATCAGAAAATGTTTGAAATATTTTTCTGGTTATGTAACAAAATATTCAGATCGATGTATAAAAAATTGTAAGAGCAGTACTATTTTTTGTAGAAAAAATTTCAACAATCCCGCGTTTGGGGATTTTGGACACAATTTTCTTTTTCAACGGCAAGTTGAAAAAGATCGTGGACCCCCTGAGCACATTTGTACATTTAATAAATATAAATTAAGAGTGCACAGTTTTAATTAATTGAAAAAAAGTGTATACTTTTCAGTGGCAATGAATTTTCACATTTTCTTATTTAAAACTCTCGATACGACATGATATACTTTCAATGAAAAACGTAGAAATGGTACCAACGCCATGTGTACGCTTTCGTCGTTCGTTCTCTCAAAATCTTGCTCGCTCTCTTGATCCTCGAACTTCCGTGAATTTCGCGCCGATGTAATCGTCGATCCGCGACAAATCGAGGAACCGTCAAGGACCAGCCTCGTATAACTAGACGACATGACACAGGATCGATCTATTTTTTTATTATTATTTGTATTTCGGCTATTTTTATGTGTTTCACTCTGGCGGATTTTTTTCGTGATTCACGGTGTAAGGCGAGAAGAACGAGCACGGGCGGCGAGATCGCGACTCATCGAGGAATCCGGAAACACTGGTCCGCTCACCATGTACACACAGGGATCTCCGTTCATTGAACAACTACGAACGCACATAACACACATAAAGAGAGAGAGAGAGAGAAAGAACAGCCTCTCTCACTGTAAACTTCTCTCGAATCATTGGAACGAGGAGAGACAATGATACCGAAACGGATGCTCGCACATTTTTTTTTTTTTTCTTTATCATTTGAACGATTCGACTGTCACTCGCGGTACTTCCGTTCCGGATATATTATAATAACAATAATAACAACCTGACTATATTGTAGTTCGGGGGCTTCACTCATTGCGGCTAATAATGAACGGAGAATTTTCAATCCGATGGAAATTCCAATTTGAACTTCCGAAAACGCAGAATCAATGGCCTCCTTCGTTAGAAAGAGAATAATAATAATAATAAGACCGACAGCAGTGGAGCGAGAGGCAGTTTTTTCGGAGTTTCCGATGGTAATACAACTGAAACTCACTCAAAACAAAAAGCCGTCTGTATCGACACAGGTCTTCCGCACTTTCCCTGTGCCCATGACAAATGCGATACGGTGTAGCTAAGACGTTTGCGGACGCAACGGAACTTAGATTAGCTTAGCGAAGTGCGGGTAGTGATAGGGGGAAAAATGGAAAAAAATAGAATTGGGAAGGGTCATACGTAAAAACCCGAAAGGGGAATTGAAAAATCTCTAAAAATCTTGAATCCATTTATCGATTGTCTTCAAATTCAATATCAAACATCCTCATGCCCTGCTAAAGTTTTGTAACAAATTTCCGGTCGATATCTAAACATTTGCTCAATAAGTTCGAGTGACCACAGAGAATTTTCGAAAAAATAATAATAATATTAATAATAATTGTCAAGAACAACGGTGACGTTGATTAATCCTATCACACGTTTAAATAGCCTACAACACATTTATTTTTCATTTTTTTTAATCTACTCGTTTGCACGTAACGAGTTCATTAATTTTCGATAACTTTAGCGTGGATAATATATTTTTTCTTACCGACTAATAATAAAAGAAACAAAAATATATTCTCGTTCGAAGAACACTCGAATCTAAAGTGTTGTTCAGTAGAGTGAGATATTACATCACACCTTGATAATAACAATAAAATGGACTTGACGCTATTTGAATAGAACTGATATCGATAGAATAAATTATTTCCTAGGTAATTATTCACGGTTGTAGCCGCGGTTTGCAGCCATCGAAAAAAAAATCCCTACGCAATATTGTGCAATCGCAGTGATACTCCTTTATACAATTTGTCTTTTTTTTTTAATGTAATTGAGTTTAAGTTAAAGAAAAAAAATGTTAAACGTGTGTCAACAGGGATGAATCGATGTTTAGTCTGAATAAATTTAATTCAAACGGTCGAGCTTATTATGCAGTATAAAATGGCATTGTGTTCACCCGTTGAGATACATTAATGTGCGAACTTGCCGCACAATACGTAACAATCGGAATGATATAGCGCGTTAATATCAAAACGAGAAATTTGAGCTGCTCAAATACAATTACGAACGATTAAACAGTATCAATGAAAAATGATTAAGCCGACAATGTTATCCCTACCATTTCATAGTAGTATGTGTATGGGGTATTCAACGTGAAGTTAATATATATTGGTTGCTCGACGTGAAATCGAACGAACTTTTAATCGTCGGAATTGTTGGAAATTTTCTCGATTTTGTCAACCCTTTCGTGTATGCAACATTTCGTGCGAAACATCATGAGGAAATTAATGTGCAAATTTCAATGTTCAACATTATTTTCGGTTCTTTGGCTCGGCAGTGTTACATACGCTTGATTTTAAATGAGTTTAAAAGTTCGAAACGTTTTTCATAAACGATTCAACATTTTGTAGAATATTAACCATTTTTTTCATTTATCACCAGAATTGCTATCAAATATCATCTAACGTAACTTGACTTGGAAAAAGAAAGTTATACATCGAGAGCTCGAAGTTTAGTGAAAATAAATCGTTAGTGGACATTTATCGAAAAAATTGAAAAATCTTAAAAAACCTTAAACGCATTCATCGGCTCTCTTGAAATTCAATACGAAACATCTTTATGCTCTACTCTAGTTTTCTACCAAATTTCTGCTCAATATCTCAACATTTGTTCAATAAGTTCGAGTGACCACGTGGATTTTCGAAAAACATCAAAATTCTTTGAAATCGATGTCACTGAAAAAATTTTGGCGATAACGTGTCCAATTTTGAAAGGCTGTCGCGACGTCACGCACATATATATATACACGCATCCATCCAGATAATTGTGATAACAACCATTTTTCGATGTTTTATATTATTCTGGATACTCTAGCATCGAAATATCGAAAAAAAATGTTCTTTATGAAAGTATAACTTCCTACGTGAGAAAACAAAAGAGGAAATTAAACAAATTTACGAAGCTTTTTCTGTTGATTTTTTTTTATATCGTCCGTCGCGACTTAGACGTCTTCCAAAAATGCTCACCGTCAAAAATCGTTCCGCTTTATGTAGAATATTTCGAATATACGAATATACGAGGTCTGTTCACAAAGTATCGCGAATTTTGAATTTCCGCGGGCTACGTATATTCGATTTTCGATTTTTTGTGGCGTTAGGTTGGTACTCGTGTCCCTCACTTATACTGAAAAAATCGGCCATTTTGAATGTTTAGTTAATTGTTGACAGCTGTTTTGGTTAGACGTGTTTTGGCTTGTCTTCGATTTTTGCCTATTCCAAAAAATGGATCAAAGAATCTGTATCAAATTTTGTGTGAAAAACAAAATTAAGTGCGCGGACGCATTCCGAATGTTGACTGACGCATATGGTGAAGCTCCATCTGACCAAAGCAACGTTTATCGGTGGTACAAAATGTTCTCAGAGGGCCGAGAAGATGCGAACAACGAAATGCGTTCCGGACGCCCGAGCACATTAACAACAGACGAAAACATTGATGAAGTGAAGAAAATAATATTGGCCAATCGTCGAATCACCGTTAGAGAAGTTGCTGAGGAACTAAACATATCGATTGGCTCGTGCTATTCGATTTTTACCAATGATTTGGGCATGAGACGGGTCGCCGCGAAATTCGTGCCAAAATTGCTCAATTTCGAAACAAAACAGTTTCGCGGTAACATTGCTAAGGAGCTGTTGGACTCGGTCCGCGACGACCCAAATTTGCTCCAGAGGGTTATAACTGGTGAGGAATCATGGGTTTATGGTTATGACGTGGAAACCAAAGCTGCTTTTTTGGAATAGGAAAAAATCTAAGACAAGCCAAAACACGTCTAACCAAAACAGCTGTCAACAATTAACTAAACATTCAAAATGGCCGATTTTTTCAGCATAAGTGAGGGACACGAGTACCAACCTAACGCCACAAAAAATCGAAAATCGATTATACGTAGCCCGCGGAAATTCAAAATTCGCGACACTTTTTGAACAGACCTCGTATACCGGGAGGGCTTCACCCTCCTGCGCGCCAACCTCCTGAGACACAATGTAACCCAACCCAATCCAAACGAATCTACCTTAACAAAACCCAAACTAACCCATAAGTCGACCCATCTCCTCGACTCTTGTAAACAGCGGCGACGGCGATATATTTGTATAATATACCAGGGAAACTTCGCTCCCTATACGGGCTTTGCTCGCCGAGACATGCGTGTTTGGGTTTGTGGCGGGGTCAGCTTCACCGTACGGGTGAGCAGTCGTCCCATATGGTGATGCTGACCTCCTCAATTCTTGTACATAGCGGCGGTAATATATTTGTATAATATAGAGAGTAGGGTGGCCCTTAATATGGGTAAAAAAAAAATTGATCGCGCCGCCCTTCAAAGCGGTTCCGAATACTAAAAAAAAAACCTACGCGAAGCCCCAGCTATGTCCGTTAAGAGGAAGACGTGCCTGTAAGCATGAACTTAAATTTAAATATCAATTTTTCTTCATGATTGGAGAAATTTTGATTTTTTTAAATCTAGTTTGTGTCAATTTTTTTTTAACTTTCCGTAGCTATTGTATATTGGTATTCAATATACGGATCAGATAATATGGTCCTCCATACTAGATTTGATGAGCGTTCAGGTCTGCCATCCTATTATTTTGGAACAATGGTTTGATTTAGTTGCTGTCAAACGTTTTTAATCATATCAAAATCAAATGTTAAATTTGCATCTTGTCAGAAAAATCTATTAAGTAAGAAGGATATAAATTCACGATAAACCATTCACATCGAACTTATTATGAAAAAAATATAACGAAAAAAATATTATGTTTTTTCCGACCAATTGGATGACTTGTGCGAATAAATAATTTCTTTGTTTTCAATAAATCGAACAAACTCGCCACGTTTAAAATCCTGCCAAATTTAAAATGTCCTTATGCATTTTTGCGAAAGCAATTTTCAAATATATTTTTTATCCACATCACTGGAAGTCTGATCTCAGTGAAATATTAATATGTTTGCATCTCAGCACACAAGGAATATTTCTAACAAAATAGAAAAAAAAAACAATTCTGGCCGATCCGGAAGTTCGATGTGAATGGTTTATCGTGAATTTATATCGTCCTTACTTAATAGATTTTTCTGACACGATGCAAATTTAACGTTTGATTTTGATATGATTAAAAACGTTTGACAGCAGCTAAATCAAACCATTGTTCCAAAATAATAGGATGGCAGACCTGAACGCTCATCAAATCTAGTATGGAGGACCATATTATCTGATCTGTATATTGAATACCAATATACAATAGCTTCGGAAAGTTAAAAAAAAATGGACACAAACTAGATTAAAAAAATCAAAATTTCTCCAATCATGAAGAAAAATTGATATTTAAATTTAAGTTCATGCTTACAGGCACGTCTTCCTCTTAACGGACATAGCTGGGGCTTCGCGTAGGTTTTTTTTTAGTATTCGGAACCGCTTTGAAGGGCGGCGCGATCAATTTTTTTTTTTTACCCATATTAAGGGCCACCCTAATAGAGAGATATATACTATATTATATAAATATTTCGACATTGCCGCCGTGTACAAGAGTTGAAGAGGTCAGCTTCAACTGTACCGGGGCGATCCCTAACCCGGTTGGTCAAGTCGATCCCGCTGAAAACGACCCCTCGGGAGGGGCGGGGGACTCGTTTGGGTTTGGGTTTGGGAGGAAGGGAAACCCGGGCGTGGGGGGTCGGGTCGAAGCCCTCCTAGTATATATATACACAGGGGAGCTTCGCGCGCCAACCCACCGTGTCAGTGTATTCTCCTCCTTCGCAGCTAACGCCCCTGAGAATGCCCGCAAATGCACACCTGCATTTTCGGCGGGGTCATCTTCATCAAGCGGATTAGGGTCGCCCCGTTTGGTGAAGCTGACTGTTTTCCCCCTATGGTAAAGGGAAAATGGTTATCTTCACCAATCGGGCAAGATCTTTCCCGTTTGGTGAAGCTGAGCAAAAAAGCTTCGTTATCGAACAAAATTCCATTGGCAACTGTGCAAAATCGGCGGCGGCCACTGTCGCTCTGTACATAAAACGAATGAGGGCTAATTCTCTTTCACTATGTGCGACAACATATAAAGGATTTGCATCGTTGCCTGATACGTTAGTAACGTCGCGATAAGGCAATTCGTACATTGAATTTTTATTTTCTTTTTGTAGTGAAATAATGATTTTTTCACCGAGGACGCGTGAAAGTTAAAATTAATATTCGTTTGACGACAGTGGTACATCGTTAAAAGTGTTTATTATGGACGGTATGCAGGTAGAAAATCTCTGACGGATACGACGAAACATCGAGCGTCGATGTGGAAAGTTTTGTGCTCTCTATAACGCCGGACAAGGTGAGCTATATATATGTATATAGGAGTGAGAAAAAGACTCGTCGAACGTGCACGAGAGAGCATAAATTTCATTTTGCAACAGTCTTGAAACTCTGGGACATATATAGCTTCCACGAAATTATAATTTTTTATTCGTTTTAAATGAATAATGTGACGAAAAATTTATTTTCGAGTCAAATTACGATTAAACGTGTACGAAATGAATAAAATTCTGGGAAATATATTTAAATTGCATTATTTTATTGAAAAGTAAAAAAAAATTTTCTCATTTTTATAAGAATTAAATATATGAGTTAATGAACCGACAGCAGTGGACGCGCGGTTGGTGCATGGCTTCGGCGATCTTCCATGTTAAGCGGAGTATCGGCCACGATCAGTACTGGGATGCACGCCGACTACCGAGCGGGAGGAAATTTTTCTGAGTTTCTGATGGTAGGACAACTGAAATTCACTCAAAAACAACAACCGTCTGTATCGACACAGGTTTTCCGCAGTTTACCCGTGTCCATGGCAAATACGATACAGCGTAGCTAAGACGCCTGCGAACGCAATGGAAGTTAGGATAGCGTAGCGAAGTGCGGGTGGGGAGTGATAGAGGGAAAAATGGAATTGGGGAGGGTAAAAACCCGAAAGGGTATGTCACGTTGGAACACACGGTACTAAAAAATAAATAAATAATACATGAGTAAATGAGTGATATTATGGTAAAATTGTATGAATTTCACTATTTTGGAGTCGCTTTCACTGAAATTCAACTTTTTCATACTTCAACATTTTTATATTATAACAATTCAACATTCGTATATAAAAATTCTGGGAAATATGTGTAAATTGTATTATTTTTTTGAAAAGTAAAAAAAAAATTGTCTCGCATTTTTATAAGAATTAAATGCACCAGTCAATGAGTTCAAGTCGAGAAACATTGTGTACATTTTATTATTTCGGAGTAATTTGACTCCGTTTGAAATTATCTAGGCTGCAGTTTGAATAGAAGAATGATAAAACAGTAGGTGAAACTGTCACGAAGCTATACAGTCGTTTAAAGTGAAAAAATGTGTAAACTTTTCAATTTTTCGTAGTGTTTTGTGATTTTTTTGTAACGCTGATAACGGAAAATGTTAGAGAAAGAAGATGATCTCGCGATAGCGTGGCGCTGCAACGGATAGACTGAAATCGATAAAATGTTACCTTAATTTTATTGGCCGCATTACTTGCGAGTAATTTTTTTTCTTCGCAATCTATGATTTCTGTATTAATTATAGAAAACCACAGAATCATTGTAAAAACAAAAGCTATAAAATTTGCCATTGATTTTTGACCGTGAACTGGGGTAGCACCGATTAGTCTAAGGTCATTATACGAGGTCTGTTCAAAAAGTATCGCGAATTTTGACGTTCCGCAGGCTAGGTATATTCGATTTTCGATTTTTTTGTGGCGTTAGGTTGGTACTCGTGTCCCTCACTTATGCTGAAAAAATCGGCCATGTTAAATGTTTAGTTAATTGTTGACAGCTGTTTTGGTTAGACGTGTCTTGGCTTGTCTTCGATTTTTGCCTATTCCAAAAAAGCAGCATCCATTGCGATGATTGAGCTTTGGTTTCCACGTCATAACCATAAACCCATGATTAGTCACCAGTTATGACCCTCTGGAGCAAATTTGGGTAGTCGCGGACCGAGTCCAACAGCTCCTTAGCAATGTTAACGCGACACTGTTTTTCTTCGAAATTGAGCATTTTTGGCACGAATTTCGCGGCGACCCGTCTCATGCCCAAATCATTGGTAAAAAACGAATAGCACGAGCCAATCGATATATTTAGTTCCTCAGCAACTTCTCTTACGGTGATTCGACGATTGGCCAATATTATTTTCTTCACTTCATCAATGTTTTCGTCTGTTGTTGATGTGCTCGGGCGTCCGGAACGCATTTCGTTGTTCGCATCTTCTCGGCCCTCTGAGAACATTTTGTACCACCGATAAACGTTGCTTTGGTCCAAGGTAGCTTCACCATATGCCACAGTCAACATTCGGACTGCGTCCGCGCACTTAATTTTCTTCTTCACACAAAATTTCATACAGATTCTTTGATCCATTTTTTGGAATAGGCAAAAATCGAAGACAAGCCAAAACACGTCTAACCAAAACAGCTGTCAACAATTAACTAAACATTCAATATGGCCGATTATTTCAGCATAAGGGACACGAGTACCAACCTAACGCCACAAAAAAATCCAACATCGAATATATGTAGCCCGCGGAAATTCAAAATTCGCGATACTTTTTGACAGACCTCGTATATCATTTTTTTTTTCCACAAAATAAAGTGGATCGAGGTCCCTGTTGACTCGTTGATACGAATACTTATTGTGCATTTATTCTAATTAGTAGTACAATAGCTATTCACCTCGACAAAGTATTTTTTTTTCTCGTAGATCGAACGTTTTAAAAATAATTCACTTTGCACTTCAATAATTTAACAATGTCAACGAAAGGAACATTGATCTTGCCCTCCAACAGCAAGTTAACGCACGTGCTCTAATTTTCGTACACAGGCACATATATATATTATGCGTGCGCACCGTTGCACACGGTACGCTCGAAGGCTAACGTTTTAATCTATCTCTATCTACCGTCAATCTGAGTCATTCGATCTCCACAAAGCTCGAGAATGGCCAATACTTACTTTTTTTTTTTAACATCGAATATGTATTAAAATAATTAAGAAAATTAATAACAGCTATTATCCGTTACCGTACGCGGTATTTCAGACGAAATTGACAAAGTCGTGACAGTTGCAATTTTTTTTTCTACCCTCGGTATAAAGCGACGCGGAAAAATACTGCAATACTAGCGATTTACAGATTTTTTTCGAAAATCGATATGATCGTTATCAACGAAAGTATCGAACTAATACTTTTTCTCTTCTTTGTTAATTCATCTTTCTTTATCCACTCTTTTTTCGAGCTAAGCATACTCAATAACGTTACCGCAACGTGTTGAAAACGATGACGTATGAAAATTTTAGACCGAAGGAATAAAATAACGATCGAACTCACAGCTTGATTTTCTCGTCGTTCATCGTAACAACTGACGAGTTCGGTGATGGAAGATTAAAAAAAACAACACCCAGCAAATAAAGGGAAGAAAAATCGGAAATAAAGATTTGAATAATTGTATTTTGCTGACTAAGGGTAAATTTTGTATATTATTCGTTTTAGTTGGTTGCGTGAACACTGATACTTGGTGTAAAACGTTTAGGGACTGACTCGCGAGTGTAACTGGTTAAATAAACATAAGACATGTCTGACCGTCCAATACGTTGTTTGGTAAGATAGCTCAACTGCCAGAAGTGTATAGAGCATTCTCACGCACAGGAAAAAAAAAAGAGACAAAAGTGAGATATGGCTCGAAGGAAGACTCTCTCTCTGTCTCTTTTATGGCCACACACATTCTCTCCGAGTGCCTCTCCCTCTCGTCGTACTTATCGACGGTCTTTGAGGAAAAGCTGCACGACTTTGGAGAGGAGTATCGATGATAAACGGTATAGTAAATATATTGTACTTTGTAGCAGATCTATCGGGTGTAACGGAGACATCGGGGTCTTCGACGATGAAGTGTATGAGTGATCGTTTTCATTATCAAATCAGTCCGATGCAACGCTCGAGATCGGCTCGAAAGTCACCCAAGAGAATAGAATATTTTACCGATCTAAGTTTTTTTTTTTTTTTTTTTTTTTTTCAATCAAACATTCTTATCACTTTTATCGTTTTATTAATTTTTTTGTAGATGAATTATTTTCATAACATAACGGAACAATATTAGTGGGCGGTTAGATTTTTTATTGAGTGATTTAATGGATTTGCAAAACCTTTTCAAGACACGTTCCGAAGTTTCTTCGAATTGGGTATAAGCATTATTTGAAATGAAGAATTTGAATTGCAGAATACATTTGATAAATGACGTTTCTTTTTAACAGTCAATATAAGGGAGTTTAATTAATATGGGAAATTAAGATTATTGTTGAAAAAGTAACTGAAAATTAATAAATAAAAGTTACTGAGACGTAATTATAAAACGACTTCTAATTACCACAAACCCCCTCGTTTTTTCTTAAGGCTAAATGAGAAAAACCGGAAAAAATCTTCATAATTTAGACCAAAGAACAATGTTTATCTAAAGATGGTTGAAAAATAAAATATGCACTTTGTTTCCTTACAATTTTTTCCTCCTTCAGAAACTCCCTTCTATCAGAATATATATACGTTCACAGCGAACTGGAAATATAATAAAAATCAAATTACACACAAATTGTTTAATAGACCTTATTATCATATCAAATGTTTTATGCAAGGCAGGAAATACCAGAGTGAGAGGAATCGTTTGAATTGAATGAGACAACGGATGATTAGATAGCAATAAGGAATTCGAGAACGTACGAACGTACGAGCTCGTACGTTTCTATATTATATGTACAGTGAAAATTTGAATGTTGAATCGCTGTTGAATTATAATTGCCAGTGGGCCCTTTCGCACCACGTATATGATAACGCAATGATAAATGTGCGTTAATACGGCACATTCTTAGTACACTAGGACCTCAATTTTAAAGAGTTCGATTTTAAGGAATATCCCTAACTCTATTGCCTCGCCTGTCCGGAACGACACCCAGGACCGTAGTCGAATTTCTCTTAACAGTGATTGGGGCCTTTTTTAAAGTTAGGTTGCTTACACGTTTGCATAACGTGGTGTACTTGTATAAATAATATGAATGAGAAAGAGGGCGCCCTGATCATATGTTATGATACGATAATCGCTATAACCGCGTGAATGGCTGATTGTGTTACAGGGACCGGGCTCAGGCAGCCTCGATTATAAGAACTTCCGGTCTCAGTTTGTTCTTAAAATCGTGGCCTTGATGTAGAACAAAAAAAAACGATTATACATTTTTTTTCTACGATTATAAACGTTACAATTTGCAGAAACAAAATGTGTAATTGTCAATCTACGATGCTTTATCGCAGAGGAGTAAACGATTGAGAATAAATTGAACGTAGGAGGAAAACGTATTACATTTTTGCTTCGTGGAGGAAGCTTTCTTTGTATGAAAAAAAAAATCCTGCTTCTAACGTCAATGTGTTTAAAACGATCCAAAACGTCGGAAAATCATATTGAATTTTGGCTTATTCACAGAGAAAGCCGTTAGGCGTTTTGTGAAATGTGGAGTAAGCAACTTGCAGCTTGTTTTCATACATCTATTGTATATCCTAAAGTTTTCGAATTACTGTTAATATTGTATAGTCACATCCGTCTCATGGATTCTTGTTATGGTCGCCTTCGATCACTCTTTAATAACATTCCGTCTATATACAACAATTTACCCGGAAATTTTTAATGTTCGGTACATGCTACACAAACTAGTGTCTTAATAAATACATCTCGATTTTTTATATTCAAAATTCCATAAATCGCCGGGATTGTTTTTTTTTGTCTTCAAATACAATACGAAGTATTCTCTGATAGTACACAATCAATGTACAGAATTTTTACTCAATAGCACGAAAATTACACGAGCCTTAACAAACAGATATATGGGTTTTTTGAATAATTCAACATTTTATAAATATAAAACGTCCCAATTGATTTGTTGAAATTTTATACGAAATATCCTTTAAAAGTACCCAATCGATTCACAGAGTTTCGGCTCGATGGCCTAAAAATTACACGAGCTAGCGCATTAAGGCGTTATACGCGGTCAGGATTTAAAAAAAAAAAAAAATTATTTTTTAATTTCATTGTTGTAATGTGCATATATTTAAGTATATGGACAGGAAATTTTATGTCAATCCGACGAATATTCTAGAAGTCATATTTGTAAAGACGTCTCGGAGCGTTTGAAAGTATCGTCGTAAGTTTGAATGCGTTTTTCTCAAAACTGTGTTTTTAAAGTCAGTGAGCAAGATTCCTGGGAAACGGCTAAACCGATCAGTCTTAAATTTTTACACGAGCTTTATAAATATATTTTTGAGTGATTAATCAAAGGTTTTTTTTCTCGCCGATAAATATTTTTCATTTTATAAACAATTTAAAACCAACATTTTTATCGGAGAACGACATTTTTTTTGAGAAGCCGCTACTTGGTTAAAAATGAATATTTGACTTATTTTTTCGATTAAATACTAGATAATACCTCATATTAACGAAATCTTTTTTGTTTTTTCATTGTAAACGATCCAATTCAGAGATGTCGTGCTCACCGCAAAACGCCTTTTTTTAGAGGAGCTCCCGGAGATCGGCTATAGCAGCTTTAAAAATCATTATTTTCACAAGTGAAAATATCGAAATAAAGTTAAAAGTTACCACAATATGTATATAAATTTTGGTAGCACGTCTAAACATCACGTTGCAATAACTTTACTGATAATAACATCGCAGGCGAAAACTACACAGCATATATTTACACATCCGTTTTAGTGGGTTTTGTTGGGTTTTGTTGGGTTTTTTTGGGTTTGTTGTGTTTTGTTGGGTTTTATTGGGATTGTTGGGTTTTGTTGGGTTTGTTGGGTTTTGTTGGACTTTGTTGGATTTTGTTGGGTTTTGTTGGGTTTTTTTGGGTTTGTTGGGTTTGTTGGGTTTTATTGGGTTTGTTGGGTTTTGTTGGGTTTTGGGTTGCGTTGCTGCGTTCAAAACCCAATAAAACCCAACAAAACCCATTAAACCGCATGCGTAAATATGTGCTGTGTGGTTTTCGCCTGCGATGTTATTATCCGTAAAGTAATTGCAACGTGATGTTTAGACATGGAACCTAAATTTTTACGTTAATAAATTAAAATTTCTCTTCAGGAAAAATTCTTGAAAAATCGCTTTTTTCGGTTTCCCGACTGCGTGTAACTCCTTAACAAATGCCTATAGCGATTTTTCGAAAAATGTGAAATTCTATAATTCTATTCTATTCTGCCTTTCGAACTCCTATATCGATTTTCTCCGAATTCAATAGCGAACAGTATTTTATAGTGGCCCCCTTTCGTAAAAGAGTTTAAGCAGATAGCTCAAAAATTGCGAACGCTAGAGAGTCAACGAACATTTTCGAAAAAAATCAAAATGTCTCTAATATTCGAAATAGTCGTTTGATGTTCACTAACATTATACCAAACAGGGACGAGTGATAGGTCTACTTGCGGGCAAAAGTTCAGCCTGACCGGCCAAGCCATTCCAATGTTACAGAAGTTTAATTTTTGCAGCCTAATAACACACAGGCACACATTTTCTCTAAAATGTTTTTTCGATGTTTTGGAACATTTTAAGTACTATCGCATGGAAATGTTGAAAAAAAAAAATGTTTTCACAAAAACAAAACTTCCTCTATGAGGAAGCAAAAAACGTCCGGATGGATGTGTGTCTGTGTGTGCGCGATACAGGTTAAAGCTGGAAACCGTTGTAACTTCAAACTCATTTGAGCTTTCGGGTTGAGCTTAAAGTTGACACGTAGAATAACTCCGAAAGTACGATAGCAGTAGAAAATTTTTTGAAACAAAAGTTGCATGGGACAACGGGGGCTATCATATGGCGTTAGTTTTTTGTTGCTAGGTGGAGTCGCATCGGAGATTTCAAGGTCAACATTGTTTTTTTTAGATAGAATGCTGTGTTTTGGTACTAATTTTCTGGTAGCGGTTATCGAGACGAATCCAATGATGTTTTTTTAATTTTTTTTTATTTTTTTTTTGTTTAAAAAAATGTTTTTCTCTCTCGCATATCGTGCAAAATTTGACCGTGTATTTACACGGTACATTGTAGGTTTGATGAAAACGCCGTATTTAGTAAATATTTACTATTAACGCACATTTACATTACATTGTATCGTACAATGTATTACATTGTATTGTGTCTTGTACGAGACAACGATAGTAAGAATGGTAAGACCAGTATCATCGCATCAAGCCAATGTAAATGATGTCGTATTCTTTTGAAGAACAAACCGATATGCTTCTAATTTACGGAGATTGTCAGAAAAATTCAGTGAGAGCTAGAGACTTATACGCTGAAAGATATCCTGAACGTTCTCACTCTACACGCCGTACATTTCAAAAAATAAATAAAGTTAAAAAAACATTTTTTTATAAAAAAAAAATCAAAATTTTTTTTTTTTAATATCATTGGATTCGTCTCGATAGCCCATATCAGAAAATAAGTACCAAAACATACCATTCTATCTAAAAAAACAAAGTTGACCTTGAAATCTCCGATGCGACTGCACCTAGCAACAAAAAACTAACGCCATATGATAGCCCCCGTTGTCCCATGCAACTTGTGTTTCAAAAAATTTTCTACTACTATCGTACTTACGGAGTTATTCTACGTGGCGACAGTTAGTGCCTCGCCCTGTATATATATATCATTTTTTAATCTTTCAAAAAATTGATGCAAGTGTTTGTCAATACTCTAGTTCGAGCATTTTTATGCCGCACTTCGTAAATTTCGGAGTAAAATTTTGTATATACTGCTGTGACCGAGCGAAATGAGCAATACTTATCTTAAAAAGGAATAGGATTTCTTTTCAAAGGGTTTTTTTAACACATATCGAAATATTTTTGAAAAATTCTACCATCATTTTGATACAAAATGACGGCAACGGAGTCCATTTTGAAAATCGTCTTTTTCAATGTGGGAGGACATATTACTTGAACACCGTATGCATGAATCGATTTGAAATTTTGATAATAGCTTCACAATTACATTCTCCATCCGAGTACGTAGCCGTTTTTTGATTTAATGTAAAGTTTTTTTTATAAACAATTTACTGCTTTTTGGCAAAAAAAAACGATTTATTTTTTCAAAAGTGCACCATTTCTATAGAATTTGATTAAAGAAAAGTTCCTATGTAGTCCCATAGCTAAGACTATATAGATTAAAAATTTTTTTGACTTTTGTTCCAAATGTTATACTTCACGAGAAAACCGTCCTTCCGCGAAGGTGTTTTAAGGCCTTACATACGTCGAGAATTTTCAAAAAATCCATTTTTTTTTGTTTACAGATTATTATTCCTTATAGTCTTAGGCGTATTTCTGTGTAAGCTGATTGTAAAAATTCCCCATAGTTCAAAAGTTATTGTAGATAATGTGACTGCCCGACGAAAGGACAAAGGTCTGACGCGCGCCTACCTGAGTTGAGTTGTTTGAGGCAAAATAAACAAAGAGGAAAAAATAAACAACAACAATTTTTTACTGACAAGGAAGGCGTACAATATGAAGCTGGAATGGGAGATTAGACGTAAGTTAACTAAATAAATTAAAAAAATTCATAAAGTGCTTGCTCCAGCCGCGCGCGACTTCGAGCGAAACGCGCTTGAAACTTTAAACGCGTTTTTCTCAAAACTACTTTTTCTGACACGGTCGGCATGATAACTCGTACGGTTTTTAATATTTTTTGATGATTTTTTTTTTTAAATATTCGGGATTGTTTTTTCTATAGTCTGTCGAGCCGGATTTTTTGAATTATAATTAGAAAATTTTATAAAAACAATTAAAGTGTGACTTTTTTGACACAAACTTAACATTTTTTTTTAAATTACCGTAAATTGTTTAATTTTTCGAATTTCAAAAATCCGGCTCAACAGACTATAACTACTACCTTATTTTACAAGAATTTCTTTACATTTTGCAGATCCGTCAACATTTGAGGAAGAAATACTGCCGATCGTGGAGCAACTTTTTTTTTACAGTGCTTCAAAAAATGTGATTTTTCATGTTGTAATTTTTGAAAAAAAAAATTGAAATAAATTTTTTTACAAACTTAACACAGTAATAAACAATGTGTAAGAATTTTTTTATCAATTTCTATTTCTATCCCTCCTAAAAACAGTTTTTCTTTTGGTACGTTTTCGGTACCGCTGGACGTATGTAAGTCCTTAAAAAAAGACGATTTTCAACATGGGCTCTGTCGCCGCCATTTTGTATCAAAATGATAATAAATAATAAATGGTAATTTCAAGATATCTCCACATTTCATGAACCCTAGAATTATTCTAACACGTTTGAAAAACATGTCTGCCTCTATGTGTGTGTGTGTGTGTGTATGTGTGTGTGTGTGTGTGTGTGAGTAAAATGTGTCGAACGTTACCTCACGAATGAATGGAGCGATTCGATTTTTTTTTTCAAACGAAGGTCCTTGACGGAACTTAGAGCGGAAAGGAGTATGACCTTGATCGCCTCAGCGGCTTTGTAGATATTCGGCTAAAACTATTCAAAAACCGCCCAAAAATGATTTTTACACAAAATCGACGATATCTCCTTGGGAAACGGTGGGATTAAAAATGTTTCTTTTCCAATCGATGCGTTCCATGGAACTCAGACTTGAGTGAACTATTGGCGAAATCGTCTCAGCGATTGCTGAGCTATTGCAATAAAACTTGTGAAAACGCCAAGAAACATTTTTCCCTAAATCCAACTGTTTTTTTTCTGAAACAACTATGTATTTTGATATTTTTGACCATTTTTTCACCAATAGATATTTATATATTCATGAAGAAAAAAAACAAATAGGGGCATTAAAAATAAATGATCGAATTTTCATACGTTTTTCATGCCCCTCATGGTGGCCTAACTTGCAAGATCAAAATAGCATAAAATACGAGGGATGATCGGGAAATTATTGGCTCGGCCCGCTAAGGGTCACAGCCACTTCAAGCCACCCTTTACAACGCACCCCCTCATAGGAGCGAGCGCAGTGAGCGACCAGCAACGCACCCCTTACTTTGGCCCTTTCGTTAAATATTGGTTTTATCAAAAGAAAAATGCTTGCCTACAATTTTTTTGAATTCGTATCTGAATATTTGTTTACATGATCGTAATAACATTTCTCTAGACTTTAACTTCACAATAAATATGTAGAAATTGAAACCCAGAAGAGAAATGTCTCAGCATTTCTGTTCTCATTTCATAATTAAATTTGTGTCGAAATGTTACTACTATAATAAAGCTGGAGAGTTTGTATGCTAGTTCGAACGCGTTAATCTCAGGAAATACTAATCCGTTTTGAAATTTTTTTTTCCCATTAGATAGCCCATTTATTCGGGAAGGCTCTATGCCATATAACTTCACGCTATGACCCTAAGGAGCGCCAGCGGTGTCGGTTTATTTTTTAGCCATTGGTCCTCTTATTTTTCCATATAATTTCCGGATGGTATTTATAGTTAATGAGGATGCACTTGGTTATGTAGTCATAATGCGTATGAAACAGATATATATTTCAAATTTACCGCGGGTAAAATCGTGGGGCACAGCTAGTAGGAGATAAAGGCGATTAACAAAAAATAGTTTTACATTATCACTCAATTTTCAAGTTAAAAAAAACATACCTATCCGCTGATAATGCAAAGTCCCATTTCTCCGAAACCATGTTGTTTTCGTCACCGGTTTCTAATGTAATAATTGATAAATAAACAAATTGTATCACTTGGTTCTCTTGTGCCAAATCAAATCGTACGAGCGTCCATAAAAAGTACGTACTCGAAGCATCACCCGCGCCTCGGTACTGATCGACGCTAACAATAACCTGAGTGAAAAATAAATGACGATTACCGTTATCACGAAATATAAAACGCCGTCACGAACATTTGGTCGTCCAGGTACGCGTATCTGTGTTCAGCGCGTGCCCGCCGAAATTTTTCAATAAAATCGACGAATTAACTTGTGCATTAAAAACGAAATATATAAATACAATTCTTTGTTCGTAGAATTATCAACGAGGTGAATCGAAAGTCAAACGAAGCAAAGATCGTAGAATCTTGTCCATGATCCGGAATTTGATTATCTTGGTATAATTTCAGAATAGGTTATTAAGACAGTCAAAATTGTATAAAATTTTATTTCATTTTACTAATGAAAAGTATTTCCTAATCGGCAAAGCCAAATTGGAGATGGTGATAATTTAATATCTGTATAATCGATACAATTTTTATTTCAATTCCTATTCCGCAAAATTACATTTTTAGCATTTCGAAGTTTCGAACAAAAGATTTTACGCCGGTAAACGTTGTTTGATCGAGCTGATAGCTTTTGAACTGAATTGCCAGAATAAATGATCGTACTTTAAACGATTAATCTTGATAACCGTAAAAATTCGGAAAATAAGAAATGTATACATTATTTGCGAATAATTTTCGTTTGTTCTCGAGCTTTTCTCATAAAGCCAAAAGATTGAGAGACCCTTTCTCAAAGACGAACGAATAAAATAATTAGATCGGAGCGGTACGTGCAATTTTTTCCTATTTCAAACACAAAAATATATGTATCCAACACAAAATATTATATCCAGCTGTTTGAAGTTTTACGTAAATAGACCACGTATCAGTTTTGTGGTTTACCATATCACCGTTATTCATATGACACAACCTCGATGTATTACACGACAATGATAAATTTCCTCGCGTAACGCACGCGAACAATACTGATCGTAACCTTTTTTTTTAGTCATACCGTCACTCTCGCTCCTATATCCGTTTACTTTATCTAGTTCTGACACCTTTTTTTTCTAATGATTTTCACACTCTCCGCTTATCGTCAAATGTGAAACAGAGGTTGATGCTTTTGACCAAGTTAGTACTATACGGGTAGATTCAGCAACCTCATCGCAAACAAATCAGAATATCACAAGAATTCTTTGTAAATCTACGATAAAATTTCTCGATGTTATCTACAAATAAACATTGGGACGCGTTTAAATATAAAAATACATCGAATTAATCAGAGAACTTCTGAAGCATGGATGATCGACGATTCATGGAAATGCTTTGTTTCTGTCAATCACTGTATAATCCACTCTAAACAAATAATACCATTTTTTTCGATGAATATTTTCACCACTTCGCGGTACAATAAAAATCTTTGAATAAATTCACGATATTGGAGATACTGGGAACATTGATTCCAATAAATAGTAATGCCAAGCAGTTATTAATAAAGTAGTTGACAAAAAAGGTTCAACAAAACATTAAAAAACTTTTCTGATGATTTGTTGGACATTTTTTTCTAAATCTATTTCACTAATAACTTTTTCAGATCTCATCGTGTCATCAAATACTCAAATTCTAATCGAATAAAACTTTTGTTTCGGATTGTATGCGGTGGAGCATCTTTCAAAAAAAAGGTATACACGATTATAAGTGAGCAAAGCGTCACAACGCATCTTGCACATAGATTGATCGTTTCAATTTTAAAAACAATCTACCACATTATTATACATATATTATAATTTCCATGTTAATTTACGTCACGTTCTTATTCCCGATTCCGTCCATTCTGTGCTTAATCGAAAACGCGAAACGATAGAACGAGCTACTTTTCTCAACTACACTTTACCACTGTAATCGCACAAACTCTAGAAAGATAAGGTAAAGAATTGGTCGAACAATCTTTGAATATTCGTGCGTGAAGGAGGAAAAACCGCGAGGAAGAACCGCGGATTTGCGACAACCAATTTTTCATTGGAAAATTTCATAGCTCTTTCGGCTCTACGCACCATGACGGACGTTTGGCGATAAAAATAAAATAAAATTCTGGTCCGAAGATAATTTATCCGTGTACGAGGCCAAAAGGCGACTGACCCGAATAACGTTAAAATTCACGTCCCGCGCATTTCTCTTCGTTTCTTCGCGAATTTCTACACGACTTTCCGACCGCGCGAAATATTCCGAGAGTCCTCGTGTCTCGGGAATAACGCGTAGAAAAAAATCGTCCAGCGGAGATTTCACGCGGGTGAGGTAATCGATCCGTTCGTTGATTGGCAGTCGTTGTTTCCTGTGAATAAGAGAGTCAAGAGAGAAACAGACGAGTACTCGTATGACGTTTCTTTTTTTAAATCGTTAGCCTCGTGACCTCGACTGATTTAATAACCGCCACACGCTCTAACGGAGAATGGGATTTAAACTTTGTCGTAGGAGGAGAAAAAAAAAACAAATTTCTCGTTTCATCGTTCGTTGACGAATAGTCGGCAAAGTTCACGCGATATTTATTCATTTACAAAACTAACGCTGATGTCGCGCACATCGTGAAGTTTTTTTTCTAATATCGTCACGACGAGGTGAAGAAATCTCGTCAAAATATTTTTTGTATTTGTTTTTCGGGACTGTCGGAATGAGTTGTTTAATCGATCCGATTGATCAACGAATGGAACGATTTCGAAATCGATTAGCTTGATTTTAAGACGAAAATAAACCGTCAACTGTTAAACTATAACCAACAACACAGACTTAATCGAATATTACAATCCAACTTCGAACATAATTCGGTTGCTCTACCGCGTTTCGTTCATTCTTTTTTTCGTCTATCGTCAATTTTTTTATCAATTCTTGCAGGATTAAACTTGCGCCGTAACTTTACGGTAATCTTGCTATTTATCGAGGACAAATGGCTTTATGAGACTGTAGAAATAGAAAGTCGGGTGACAACACGGAATCTTCATCGGGACGAGTACTGAAAAAATAACTTTAGCAGAAAAAGAAAGTGCACGATATAAAAATCTTGTTGTACAGCTTATAGGTAAAAAAATGTTACGTCTGTCGGGGCACAAAAGTTTCACAGCTCTTCGTGCTTAGCAGCGTCACCTGCAAAAAGATTTTTTGTTTTTAAGTTCAAACTAAATAACATTAAAAAGCAAACTGAACAGCTTTTCCGAAAATCGCACGATCGTACCTGTATCTTTCACATCTTCCTCCAATTGCCTATTCTCGTTCTCGAGCCTCTGTTGTAAAGCCTTGATCTCCTCGTCGTAACCCGTCCACTCGGGTAATATTCTCATAGCTGCCTGCAACTTGGCTTCCTTTGTCATTGGATTATTGCACTGAAAAAAAATATTTCTTTCTATGAACATTTGCTAAATTATTCGTCTTTCAATTTTTTCAGATGATTTTATGGGTGTAATCCTTCTTTTTTCATTTAACGAACAGGATGAGAACACCGGTAGTCCTTTCGAGTAATTCCGTTAATAAAGATACGTTATTTTGATGCTTATATTAGTTCGATTATTCAAACTTTACTCACAAAATCTAAATAACAATAATAGTTGCTGAAAATTGGGAAAAAATGCTAATAAATGCCTTCAACCTGTTTTACTGGGATTTTCTTAAAAAAAATCTAAACCTAAGGTAATAAAGTTTTTTTTCGCAATTTTGCACAAAGACTGACCAAGTCTATGGTCTTCGCGTATTTCTTGGATCTATCGTCGCACCAAGTCTCGCACCAGAGCCATTCCTGGGGCAAAGTTTTTATCGCAACTTGATGAATCATATTGTTCGGTAAATCCTGATCGAGATTCGACAGACTGTTTGGATCCTGGCTCAGTGCCTGATACTGTCCTCTTAGACGGTCACCCGCAGCTATACGACGGAAACGCTTCAAATCGACGACGTAAAGAGCACTTATGTGATAAGTGCGTCCTTGCAGATGATTTCTCCAGTAGCCCTGTCGCCAAAATCTTTCGAAGAATAAACAAACAAAAAAATATACGAATTGAATTTGCGAACATTGAATTTTTTTTTCATTATTTTTGCTTTGTCGTATAGGGAGCTTTATTGCCAGGAAAAAAATTCGTATATTTAATGTCATTGTGTTTAAGATGTTTCAAACCACCCGAAAATCACATTTAGACAAAATGTGCGGACGGATGTTTGTTTGTGTGAGTTTGTGCGTGCGCGCGCGCGTATTTCCGTGTGTGATAAAGGGTGAAAAATTAAACCCGCAGTAACTTCGAATCGACTTGAGCTACCGGGCTGAAATTTGGTACACAAATAAATCAGTGAAGCCCCTTTGTTCCCACGCGATTTTTAGGACATGACAATTTTTTCGTTGTTGATATTGCAAGATTTTAAAAATCCTTAACCAACCGGTCTCAAACTTCCTACACAAATGGGCTATCATCAAATGCCCTTCGCTATTGAATTTCGGGAAAATCGATCGAGGGGTTTGAAATTGACATAATTTCGAATTATTCGAAAACTCGATACTAGCATGTGTAAAGTCGTCTAGCTCGTGTTATTTTCGGACTATCGAGCCGAAACTTTGTACATCGATTGGGCACTATTAAAGGATGTGTCGTACCAAATTTGAATAAAATTGATTCGGTCGTTCGGTTTATGGATTTTTTCAATTTTTCAAAAAATTATTATAGGCGTTAAGATTTTTAGCTTCTATGTTTATAGCTCGTATTATTATTGGGTTAACGAGTCAAAATTCTGTACATCGATTGAATGCTTCCAATGAATATTCTGTGTTGAATTTGAAGAGAAAAAAAAATCGATCACTAGTTCGTTGAGGATGAACCAAACTTTTCAATTTTCCGAAAAAAATGTCGTATATAGATGGAATATACTTGAAGAATGATTGAGGTCGAACATGGCAAGAACCCATAAGACGATTGTGATTATATAAAATTTACAATAATTTGACAAAATTGGGATTTACAATGCATGTATTGCAGTAAGCTGCAAGTTCAAGCTAGCAAGTTGATTCCTCGGAATTTCACACAACGCTTAAAACTTCCTCTACGAGGATATGAGGAAGCCAAAATTGAGATAAACATAGTTTCTCATACAGGAGGCTTTGAGCGTTGTGTGAAATTCCGAGGAAGCAACTTGCAAGTTTTAACCTACTGCTTTGTAAATACCTGAAACCATCCATTTCTGTCCGACTGTTACAGAACGGCGGATAAGCGTAAGGTGCACCCTCGAGATCGAGGCTAGCGAGCTCCTTGAGATCCGCTCTTACCACCTGATCGGCATCGACGAATATTATTTTTTTCACATCCAACGGGAACAATACATCGAGGAACAAAATTTTATATCCCCAGATTGTTCGTTGTTTCTCAGTTTGCTGATGAAGCCATCTTGGCCATTTGTACTGAACGAGCTCGTACTCAAAACCATACTCGTTGGACATGTGCGGCAAAAAATTCTGCGAAAAATCAATTACAGTTTAGACAAGGAAAACATTGAGATACGAAACTAAGAAAATTATAGACGATGGTTTTCATTGAAAAATAAAACAAATAGTTGAAATATAAAACTGCTATTTTTATTTTTTTATATGCCGATCGTAATATTTTTTTTCACAACAGTGGACAGAGGTGATGGAACGAATAGTATTGACAGGAGAGGAAGGAAATCCGTTTACAAGGATTCAAGCAGCGCCACGCTCCCCGATGGGAAAGAGAGATCGGCCGAATTGGGGGAAATAGAAAATGGGGAGGATATTGACGATTCAGAGGATACAACAGGAGAATGAAACTGATAAGAAAAATCCATGGGAGAGAGAGAGAGAGAGAGAGATTGGCTACTTTCGACATTACTGTCCTTATACATCTACAGGCACATTTTGTTTTGTTGTTTTACATATTTACATAGTTCTCTCTTAAATCCGCTTAGCGTTTTCTCCTCCTTTACTTCCTTCCCTAGCTTATTATACATTCGGAATCTGCTATATCGCAACGATTTTTCCGCAGTCTTTGTTTTACAATAACTTATATCTAATTCGTTTCTATTTCTGGTATTATATTGATGTCTGTCACTAACTCTATTTACTTCCCTACTTAAATACTTTGGTCCTGTTTCGTTTACCATACCGTGTACCATTATACATACGTTCTAAAACATCCTTTGCCTTACACTCATGAAACATAATACCTCTAACATGTCGCCAATGGGAGTGTATCGATTACATCTAAGTACTCTCATCGCTCGGTTTTTAACCTTTAAAAAAATGCGCCATTTTGCTAAAAATCAATATATCAAAAAATTCTTACGCGTTTCTACAGCTGTTCCCATATATGGTCGAAAAAATTTCGGTTTCTTGTTCCAGGTAAAAAATACGAGCTACGTTTCCGCGTCAACGGAAAAGGTGTCAACGGAGAAATGCTGAGCAGCCGCCGTTTTATTATTAATCACCACAAAAAAATTATTTGTGTAGTTCATTAGTAGTATAATAAAGAATTGTGGACAGAATTTATATTTATTTCATTATTTCGCTAAAAAAAATTCCAAGATATGCCTATTTTTTTTGTTCTAGAGTAGCTTCACGCCTTAAAAAAGGCGATGCAAGAGGTGGTGGAAGGTGAATTTTAGCAACTAATAAGAGAAGGGAATACTCGCGGAGTCGAAAGGAAGATGCGGAAATATGGGCAAATAGGGAAACAAAGGGTATGGAGGGAAGAATTTTCGGGTATGCGAGAGAGAAGTGAAGAGCCCGGGACATATATCTAAGTGCGGGAAAATCAAGGAGAAAATGTGGAAGGGATTAAATGGGAAACCGATAATTCGAAATATTAAGCAGCTTATTGGAAAGGAATGAATAATGGGTGATAAGAGAGAATACGATAAATATGCGTAACGTGAAAAATAAGTGTATTGTGAAAGGTATATGTAAAAGCGTTTTAACTGAAGCAATAGATATAAGAGGGGTACTCTGTGCGGGGGGGGGGGGGGGGGGGGGGGGCTATGTAAAAATCTTCACGGGTAATCCTGAATAAACTACTACTATTACTATCTGTTTTACCTGACCAGAAAAGCATTTCGTACAATTCATCGTCTCGAATTTTCGATACGATATTTCGGTATAAAATTAAAAAAAATAAAACGCGTTTTTCGGACTTCGAATCGTGAAGCTTCCCTGTACCCCTCGAGTCAAGTACCATGAATAGGGCCCGGAAGTGCGTACAGGATTCGTCACGGCAAGATTGACAGTACTCGGGAAGAGTGAACGATGTTCAACTTTTTTAGGAACTTTGAACATTTTCGGGACTCTGAATAATTTCACGTTATGGGAACATATTAACAATTTGGTTGGAAGGGACATAGAAAAAATTCACATACATAGGACTGGGAAAAATTTCGACTTCATGGGACTTGGAAAATGTTTCCATCGTGGACATAGAAAAAAATTTTGTTTCCTAGGAACGTTGAAAATTTTCGAGTCTGTAGGACTTGAGATTTTCGTATTATTTTGCCTTCGAATATTTTGCTTTTTTTATAGAAGATTTTCGAACAAACATCGAAAAAATAATGTGCATCTACCGGAGTTTGCAACTTAATTATCCATCAATGTTCGAAAGTCTTCAAAAAGGCGAAAATACTCCAAAGTCAAAATAATACGAAAATTTCCAAGTCCTGCAGACTCGAATATTTTCTATGTTCCTAGAAAACAAGTTTTTTCTATGTTCACGATCAGAAAATTTTCCAAGTCACACGTGGTCAAAATTTTTCCAAGTCGTACGGACGTCGTTTTTTTCCATGTCATTTCCAACTGAATTATTTATAAGTTCCCATAATGTAAAATTATTCGGAGTCTCGGAAAAAATGTTAAGTTCGTAAGAAAGTTGAACATCGCTCACTTTTTCCGAGCGCTCTCAATCTTGCCGTGACGAATCCTGTACGAACGTTCGAGCCCTAACTAGGAATATTGAATCTGCGAATGATCGACATTAAAAAATCCCGATTTTATGAATTGTTGAATTTAAAAAAATACCACAAGTGCTTCGATGAAAGTGAAAAATTACCTTCAACGTCGGTGAAAGATAATTCTTCAAGAACCAAAATTTCACGGGTGTCTTGGTGTGTTTAACAACGCTGATCATCATTATTTTCAAGAATCGCTCGTAAAGATGTCCCGAAGCGAGCGAGAATATATTGAGTTTTCCCTCAGATTCACCATTCTCGTCGGCGTTCGTGAAGGTCCTGGTGATTGAGAATGAAAGGATAAAAATAATTTTTTCAACGCCACACAACGGTAAATAATCGTAATGAAATATTTTCCAAACGTTTTCTTTGCCGTCTACATTTAACATAAATCATAGGGATCTACACGGAAAGTACAACAGAGAAATAATGAGCTTACCAAAAATTGGAAAAGCTAGAACAGAACGGATCAGAAGATAGAAAGAGAAAAAGACGAAGGGTGTGTTTCGTGACACTGTAAAAGAATGACCTTACCTCGATATCGAGTTCCAAAGTCCCGAACTCTTCTCGTCCTCCCATAATAAATCCATTTCAGCCTTGTCCGGTTTCTTCGATACTTTGAGCTTAAGCACGTGACTACGTAAAGTACTAAGAAAAACTTTAACGTCGTTGCCATTCTGGACAACGTCTTGACCATCGACGCTCGTGATATCATAAATTTCCGCCGATCTTCCTTGGCGCAAACGCAAAAGCCATTCTCCGGGATTTGCTTTGAGTTGAAAATATCCAAGATTAGCCATCACTATTGTATCCATCATAACCGGTTGAATTTCCGTGCCTAATGTTATTTGCAATCCCCTCGGTGGATTTCCCATCACGGCCTCGAAGCAATGTCCCTCGAGCAACAAATGTTCCAGCTCGAATACACTGTGCACTCCCACCGCGACATTGTCTAATTTTATATTGTCCAAATCGTAGACACTCTTGACAACCTCGACGAGCCAATTTTCCGGAGCGTGAATGTATTGCGTCAGCAGCGAAGATGTCGGTAATTTCGTGAATTTTGCTACCGCACCGGACAATTGTTCGTCCGATGAAAATTGCAATTCGGGCTCGAGAACAAAACGATAAAAACTCTTCAGTGGCATATCGCTGTTCTTCTCCACGCAATTAAGAAATACTTTGATGTTGCAGTTTAACGATTTTTTAAGGGTAGTCAGTATTGAACCAAGCTTTTGAGCGCCCCGTGATACCGGATCGACGATTGCGATCAGATTGAATGCCACTGCGTCCGGATTTGCAGCTGGAATTTTTACGGAACTGTGGAAATAAATGTTGTTTTTTTTGTCTGTTTTTGTGCGGATTAAAAGAATTAGAATTGTGAGGTTTTTTTTAAACGTTGATTTAGACTCTACGAACGAACCTGTATTCGTCGCTGTGGAAGGGAACTTCGTAGCGACTACGGGTTTGCGGTCTTGGAACTAAAAGCGATGATATTTGCATTATCATGTCATCAGATACTTCGTTCTTCTCTGTAAAAAAAAAAAGCATTTTTTTTATAGTTCCATAAGAATTTGTCTCTACGGAAAGGAAAAAAAAAACTTATATCGTTACGTAGTAAAGAATTTTTTTTAAATGGTGCAAAGTGAAAATTTGACGTTACTTCCCATAATTTTCGGGCGTACCCAAATCTCCGTCTGTGAGTAAGTAGCTTTCTCAATTTTTGCTTCCTCACGGAGGAAGCTTTGGTACGCGGAGACAAATTATGAGGATGCGAAGTGCAAGTTTTAAGTGGAACCTTTTGCTTCCTCATAGAGGAAGCTTTGTTTTGAGGAAACGTGGTTTAGAATAAAATTTCCGGATTAATGTGTGTGCTACTGCCTCGAAAAATATCAGCTTCCGTATGTCAGGAGCTATTCGACCGATTAAATTGAAATTTAGAGGCCGACTAAAGTAGAAACGTCCCTTGCTTTGGGTCTTTATTTTAATAAATTTTGAACAACAGATTGGGATTTTATGGATTTTTTAATTTTGTGAAGAAAGGATGGATTTAATTTATTTATTCCAAATTTTAAGCTATCCACTTAAATAATTCTTTACAGATAGTTATGATCAATATTCATTTATCCATAAGCCGGTTCGGATTTATAATTTGAAACTTTCAGATAAATCAATTTTATCGATTTGACTACTGCAATATTGAGCACTTTTCTACAAAAATGTTGTGCACGAATAAAGGAGCATTCGACGGCACTAGGTGCTCATTTTGGAGAAAATCGGTCGAGTCGTTAGGATATTACAGAAATTTCAAGTTTTCAAGTTTTTATCGCTTCCAATTTCGAAAAAATTGACACATCGAGCTACAATTATAGACGGGAGTCATAATATTCAGGGATACTGAGTACGAACGCATTTTTTTTGTAATCTCGGACATAACATATCAACTCGAATCTCTACTCCGTTGTCAATGTAGCGATTTAAAAAAAATGAAAACAAAGACGCACACTAGAAGCTGGGAAATTATTTCCTTATAATTTCCACCCTGTGAAATTCAAGATATAACATTTGAATTCGAATTTGTGTTCCGCTGTCGATAGATGGAAATTTTATATGAAAACAAGGATACAAAGTACCTTGCACATTGCTTCCTCATAATTTCCGAATTTCGCTTCCATCAAGAACGATACAAAGTAGAATCTTGCGTATTGTTTTCTTATTATTCCCAACCCTTCACAAAGTTTACTCCATGAGGAGGCCAACATTGATCGACATACTACCGATCGATGAAGCAATATGCATGTTTCAATTTACCCCCTATCTTTCTCTCTTCATTAGAGATTTACTTGATTTTAAATGAATTAAAACGTCTGAACGATTATTCCAAAAAAATAAATCAAATTCTTGTAAAATCTGAACGATTTTGTCGATACTCGCTAAATTTTTTGATCAAATGTCCTCTAATCTTACTTGAGTTGTGAAGAAAGATACAAACTAATAGCTCGAACTTTATTCGAAATAAATCATTTGAAATCACTCGAAACAAATTCTTTAAATTTCGATTCGAATCTCAAAATTTGCTCGAGCCAAAAAGATCACAAAGAATTTTCACGAAATTCAAGATTCTTCAAAATCGAAATTACTACCTCAATCTTGAGAAAAAAAAATGACAAATAAAGAGGAGTCACTGCTTCAAATGCTTGAGAAATTTCCGTTAAGGCCTTACATACGTCGAGAATTTTCAAAAAATCGATTTTTTTTTGTTTGCAGATTATTATTCCTTATAGTCTTAGGCGTATTTCTGTGTAAGCTGATTGTAAAAATTCCCCATAGTTCAAAAGTTATTGTAGATAATGTGGCTGCCCGACGAAAGGACAAAGGTCTGACACGCGCCAACCTGAGTTGAGTTGTTTGAGTTATTCGAACAATTCGTCGATTAGAAAAAAATAAACAACAACAATTTTTTACTGACAAGGAAGGCGTACAATATGAAGCTGGAATGGGAGATTAGACGTAAGTTAACTAAATAAATTAAAAAAATGCATAAAGTTCTTGCTCCAGCCGCGCGCGACTTCGAGCGAAACGCGCTTGAAACTTTAAACGCGTTTTTCTCAAAACTACTTTTTCTGACACGGTCGGCATGATAACTGGTACGGTTTTTAATATTTTTTGATGATTTTTTTTTTTTTATATTCGGAATTGTTTTTTCTATAGTCTGTCGAGCCGGATTTTTAAAATTATAATTAGAAATCTTTATAAAAACAATTAAAGTGTGACTTTTTTGACACAAACTTAACATATTTTTTTAAATTACCGTAAATTGTTTAATTTTTCGAATTTCAAAAATCCGGCTCGACAGACTATACCTACTACCTTATTTTACAAGAATTTCTTTACATTTTGCAGATCCGTCAACATTTGAGGAAGAAATGCTGCCGACCGTGGAGCAACTTTTTTTTACAGTGCTTCAAAAAATGTAATTTTTCATGTTGTAATTTAAAAAAAAAAAAATTGAAATAAATTTTTTTACAAACTTAACACAGTAATAAACAATGTGTAAGAATTTTTATATCAATTTCTATTTCTATCCCTCCTAAAAACAGTTTTTCTTTTGGTACGTTTTCGGTACCGCTGGACGTATGTAAGGCCTTAAATATCTGAAGCAATTCGGATACCTTATCTAAACACTATTTATCGATGTTTCCAGCTATTCCGAGTGCTCCAACATTGGAATTAGTGTGGAAGGAGAGATATTAAGAAACAAAAATAAGGAAATCAGAAAAATCCTTACCGTAATCGTCATCGTCATCGATGCTTTGAAGCTTTACCAAACTCGTCAGCAATTTGTCACCATACGTGCTCTGACTAAATCTCTCGAGAAGAGCGAAATCTTCATTCGTAAATTCCTCATTCGGGTCCAACGGACCTACGACACGTCCGTTGCAAACAATAGCTCTGCCCCCTGTCTGCAGTTCGAGAATGTTTTTCGCGTAATGTCGATGCACACCGAGTGTGAAATCTTGCTCCTTCACAAGAGCTTTTACTTCCTCCTCGTCGATATCAAAATTCCCGTTATTAATCAATTCCACGGTTTCCTCTTTGATCAAACGCCGCACGTACGTCGTGGCTTTTTCACCGGGCAAAGATATCAGTGCGGCCAACGTAATTTTATTAATTACATTGGCTTCGGGATTCTCGTCAATGTCGCTGTTAACTATGATCGTAAGCCTCACGTCGGTGTTCGATTCCTGTAATGGCTCAAATGAAATTTCAAGAGTTCCTCGCGTTAAATACATTTTTTTTATAGAAATTTATCGATGATACTTCTTACCAAGTAATCGAATGCTTCGCGCAACAATTTTCTACTCGTTTCGTTCTCGAGATCGACCACGATCCAGAAGGAATACAAATGTCGTATAGTAGTTCGTCGCGAAAGCGACAGATACTTCGCGTTTGACATCAGCCATGCCGCCGTATCCTGTGGACTCCAACTTGGGTAATCCTCGTTGTTCGGGATTGTGCCGATCAGATTCAGCCACTTGCTCTTCTCCGCTTGTAACACCCTTTCGTTTAGCCTGTTGAAACAAATTTTCGTAATTATTAGTCCATATCAAATATATTTGTGTGTTTTAGAAATACTTTCGTAGAATTATTTCTACGATATTATTAAATTGTTTAAATATATTAATACTTTTTTCTATTGATACCGACAACAGTGGACGCGCGCCCGGTGCGAAGCTCTGGCGATCACCTGAGTTAAGCAGGTTTCGCCGCGGTCACTGCTCGGCTGGGTGACCACTTAGCCGCGCACTGGCTGGCGCGCCGACTGTTGAGCGGGAGGAAGTTTTATCGAGTTTCCGATGTAGTAAATACAACTGAAACTCAGTCGAAACAAAGCTGACACAATTTTTCCCCAGTTTCCCCGTTTTCATGGCAAATGGGATACGGTTAAGACGTTTGCGGGCGTAATAGAAGTTAGGTTGGGTTAGCGAAGGGCGAAATGGAAGAGTAAACATCCGAACTCTATTTCAGTCCTATTCGATCGGAAATTTTTCGCTGATATTACACAGAGTTTTTATAAAAAAACTAAAAATTCCATGTAATATCTGCAAAAAAAAAAGAAAATATCAAGTTTTCAAGATTTATAATGGAAGAAGTTTTTATTTCTTTTTCTTCGTAATCTGCAAAAAAATTTGACATTTATTTATTTCTTGCAGATATTACACTGAATTTTTCGTTTTCCATAATTCTCGGTGTAATATCAGCGAGAAATTTCTTAGCGGATAAAAAAATGTAGTAAGAAACGAAAAAGAAATTAGATGTCTTTCGTATTTTTTCGAAAATCCACAAATATTTGACCTATTTGGGATTGGGGGTGTGCGGTGGTTGGTGGTGTATTTGAACATCGCGAGTAGTTTTAGAGAACGCTGTCGATTAATCGAGAACAGCTTTATTTTAGTACTCGTATAAAAACTCCTTCGGAAATCACTGAAATAGAATAGAAAAGGGGTGTGCGAAAATTAGTGTGAAAACTCGAGGAAAAAAAAACGAATGAACCGTTTTTTCAAAGGTCAAACGATGACGCGGCGAATGAGCACATAGTAAAGTCGCAACTCTCTCGAGAAGCAAGATTACAGCCATTCAAGTGAATGAAGAAATTCTTCAACCTCCGAGAATCATTTATGTCCCCCGTAAGATTCTTTTTTTTACCTCGGCATGACGTTTGGTTGATTCATGATAAAGTCAACAATGTCATGACCGTCGCTAACCTCGCCCATATAGACTGCCTTCTGTAATTGTGGTGTTTGCGTCATTATAGTTGCGAATACGGCTTCCTTGATGGAATCCGCATCAAGATCGATAACGGTTAACGGGACACCGTTTAGCAATGCTTGAGGAAATTTTTTGAAACCCGTACGGCTGATGAAATGATTCGCCAAGTGCCGACCAACGTCGTACTCGGATTCTTCACCGAGAATGTAATTGATGTTTGCCGAGGGATCACGGGCTTTTATTGTTTTTTTTACGACGTGGACGGTCGCTCCATCAGGTCCCAGTTCATTTCCCAACTGAATCGAGAAATAAATAAATAATTAAGAAATTTTCGAATGTAAAAGCGATATGAAAAAAACGAAAAATCAAAATATCATAGAAATATTTAACTGTTTAATTTACGAAACGTAATACTCACGTCTCGCAAAAAGTATAAAGCTTCCTTGGGACTCTTGGCTTCGGAAAAATAATGATAAGCATTGTTTACGGCAACACTGGCATCGGTTAAGCCGGTGACCGATGTATCGTAATTCGTCATGAAGACAAATCCAACGCGCAACGGAACTGTATCCGTGAATAGTGATTCGACAAAGGAAATACACGGTTTTGACAAATAACTCAGTGGATCAATTACGAGGACTAAATTGTACAAGTTACGACGAATGTTCCGTAGCATTCCGGGAAATGTTGGACGAAGAAGAGACATTAGAGACGACGACCACCTGTTGTAACGAGGATCATTCTCTATATCGTTCATCCATATTATGGCTGAGTCTCTTATGTCTATGGAAAAATCTTGATTTTCCGAATCACCCGAGAGATCGAGAGCGAGGAGCTTGTCCATTCTTTTCCTACTAAATCCTAAAATACGCATAATTAATTGTCTGGAATTGAAAGAATAGCACGATTTTAGATTTTATACATTTTTATTTAAATAGTTCGAGTCGCTCACCAATTTTATGAAGGGCTTCCATTACTCTGAGCTCACTGCGCAACGATTCCAGAAGCGAGAGCACATCGACGGACTCGAGATCGAAGAAAAGACCGTTTATAAAAAGAGCCGTGTCGGTGGGCTGAATGTGCAAACTACCGAAAAATATATCCTGATTCTGTTTCATTTCTTTCTTCATCTCGTTGCTGACTTTTGTTCTAATCAGTGATTTAGCTTGTGTTGGAAAATTTTGAGCTATATCGGTGAGAACGCCGAGTGCTTCGGCGGGTGGCGAACTTATTATTCTCTCGGCAGCCTGATGGCTTAATTCCTGAAACTGCCAGACCTTGAGAGCCCCAATCTCGTGACTCGTCTCGGACAAGTGAGCCTGAAAAATATCGAGCTCAGCGTGCTTATCGGGATAGAGTTTTCTGAAACGAGAGAACGTAGTTGTCATGTTCTTTTTCGTCGTTCTTTCTTCCAGGAAAGCAAGACTATTTCGAGAGTAAGAAAAAAAAAATTGCGTAAAATAACGAAACGAACTTACTTTAGAATTGAAAAATTTATTCCGTCTATCTCGTCGACTCCCTCGTTCACCGTCTCCGATCCTTTTCCCATGTCCTTTATGTCCGAATCATCGGTGGCTTTGTACTCGGTCGATTTCATCTGTAACTCGACCCCGTAACCCGATAAACGGAGTTTACGATCCGGACGGTCCTGAAAACAGAAAGTTAAGTAACAAAAAATGAAATTGTAATTCGTTCGAACGAACAATGTAAAATCGAATTTTTGGAAATTCTTAAATCATACTTTAACATAATGTCTCAGGATATAGCTGATTTTTTTCAACTCTGCGAGATTCTTCAGCTTTTCGTGAAATACGGTGAATTCACGTGTACCAATTTGTCCGTAAAGAACAACGTGTTTGGATGACTGTTGAGCTCCGGGATAACGATGATCGATGCTGTAAGTATTTACCGATTCCCAGCCGTCCTAGAAATAACATTGCGTAATGCGCGAAATTTTAAACAGAACTATGGTATTCGGATAGGAAACCATTTTGTATTCCATTTCCTTTTTTACATGATAAAATAACGTTAGGGAATAAAAGCGAGAGCACAGATACAAAGTATTTTGAACAAAATATATAATAAAAAAATTTGGTTATCCGTTAAATTGCTTATTACCTGATCGATTAAATTCTCTATGTCATCTACACTGCACGTAAACTTGCCGTTTATATCAACAAATGCTCCGCAATCCAATCGTGAAGCATTTTTATTAAGTGCCATTTGCGAAAACATTTCGACTCTGGCCGAATAAATGCGCAGTGAAAGAGCTAGCTTGAGAACTGATATTTCTATCGAACTGAGAAACTCGACGGCTAATTCTATGGCTTTGTTGTATCGTTGTTTGTCCGTACCTAATAAAAATACTCAATTTAGTTCAAGTTGAAAAAGAGTATTTAAATTGTGGTCGAGGATACATACCTGAGATGATTACATCGTCCTTTATGGCACAAACGACATCCACAAATCGCCAAAAATAATTGGGATTTTCATCACTGAGATACTCCGCAACTTCCAGGACTATCGGAGTCTCGTTCCATTTAGCATTTATGTGAGTAGTCACATATTTGTTTATTCTCCTATCCGTGTTGGCATTGCTCGAGCTAGCGAGCAGTAAGAACAAAAGGGCAAAATGCCACATCTACAAAAAAAAGTTAAATTTTGAAAAATACTATTGTAGGTACATTTTCGGGTAATTTTTTTTTGTTGCTAACCACGTTATTACGAACAATATTGACATGTGATAAATCGAAAATAATGTAGTGTCAATAACAACCGTTTGACGGAGTATGCAACGGTCAGTCAAAATGTGCTCCCGAGTATATTTCCTTTTTTTTCGAACTTCACGTCGTAGATTTATGCCGATTTTGTATGTAGATTAGCGAGATAGGCTAATGAAATGAAAATATATTTTACTCACCATTTAGGCAATTCAATATAATAGTCAAATCAATCATAAAGAATGCATCGGTGACAACGACCAATCCATGTATCGCACGTGCAAAAGCTGAGCTGAGGAGGAAAGAGTGGGAAAAAGGAACTGAGAGGACCATACAAGCAGAACGTGAGTGACGTGTGATTTGACGCCACGGCTTGTTGAGGGTCCTCCCCCTGCGCTGAAATTTGAGGGAGTTCCGTGCCACAGCGTGCGAAAAACGAAAACAGACTGTGTCGTTGCATAAGTATATATAAAATTCTCCATACGCTATGGTGCCTCCGCATGCGGCGAACTTTGATATGACCCGCGACTCCGAACAGCGCAGGCGTGCGATTCTGTACCAGGGGCTGAATTCCGACTCGTCTACCGACAACTATCGGTGTCGTTAGCGAGCGATAGCCTATGGGAGTCGCGCCTTTCCGCTGGAATCTTCTTTGCAATTGGCTGTCACTCGCTAACGACACCGATAGTTGTCGGTAGACGAGTACGGAATCCAGGGGCCGAATTCCGTACTCGTCTACCGACAACTATCTACCTACCAATCCTACCATGGAGCCTAGAGTAAAGGAGTCCGATCTTCGTACTCTGAAGCGGCATCAAAAATTCAGCAAGAAAGGTGTCGCTGCGGACGCAAGTTGGTCCGAGTGAAGTGAGCAAGAAATAAACTGTACGTGGAACCTTGCTGAAGCTAGGCACCTACGGTCAATATACACATGACCCTTCAGTGTAATTGAGTGTAATCACGCGTCATCGTTATTAGAACAATTTTATGAAACTTCTAATTACTGCCAATCTGTAAAAGTAAGGACAGAGAATAGCATTATATCGATTTTATAATATACTAATAAAAAGAAATGACATAGTTTCGTAGAGGGTACAAAATAAACCAATGTGATTTATATTTAACGAAATTGAAAATACAATACGTGAGGAGATTGTGCATTCATTATTCCAGGATCAATAAATAACTATAAAGACATCCCAGTTAAAAAATACAGACGATGAGCATGTAATAAATAATGAGGTAAACATCGCGTTTAGGGGACCCCCTCCGATTCCTTTCGTAATAGGCTCATCCGACACGCTTTCGCACGCGAAACAACTTTTTCCTCTGACAAAATTGGGGGACGTTATTTATTAAAAAGTTATTAACAAATAAAGTTAATAATTCATATAACTATTTTCCTTATACCAGCCAGTCCCAATCATCTTGCCCTTCACATGTGTTGTTAAGAATACCCCCAGAGTAACATACAAAAAGTTTTATGTGTCGTTCATTGTTTGTTAAAAAATTATGAACAAAAGAAGTTTCATAAATCAAACATGATATTCTTATACTAGTGTATGGTGAACAATACACGTATGAGCGGCTTCGCTGCGCCCCCTGTGCACCCCCTACACACTAGCCCAAAAACAACCCAAAAACAAACAAAAAACAAATAAAAAACAACCCCAAAAACAAACCAAAAATAACAAACAACAAATTAAACAATCCCCCACCCCATACGCGACCCACCTCCACCTCACCTTCCCACCCTCATTTACTCATGTATATTTGTATTCGTATGATAAGCAACATACGTATAAGCAAGGGATATATGTGGGGGGGGGGTATTTACTATACTTACGGGTTGTTTGGATTGTTTTTGGGTTGTGTTGAGTTGTTTTTCGGTTGTTTTCGATTGTTCTTGGTTTGTTTGGTTTGTTTTTGGGCTAGTGTGTAGGGGGTGCACAGGGGGTGCAGCGAAGCCGCTCATACGTGTATTGTTCACCATACACTAGTATAAGTATTTCATGTTTGATTTATGAAACTTCTTTTGTTAATAATTTTTTAACAAACAATGAACGACACATAAAACTTTTTGTATGTTACTCTGGGGGTATTCTTAACAACACATGTGAAGGGCAAGATGATTGGGACTGGCTGGTATAAGGAAAATAGTTATATGTATTATTAACTTTATTTGTTAATAACTTTTAAATAAATAACGTCCTCCAATTTTGTCAGAGGAAAAAGTTGTTTCGCGTGCGAAAGCGCGTCGGATGAGCCTATTACGAAAGGAATCGGAGGGGGGTCCCCTAAAGACGATGTTTACCTCATTATTTATTACACGCTCATCGTCGGTATCTTTTAACTGTGATGTCTTTATAGTTATTTATTGGTCCTGGAATAATCAATGCACAATCTCCTCACCTATTGTACTTTAAATTTCGTTAAATATAAACCACAATGGTTTTTTTTGTATCCTTTACGAAACTATGTAATTTCTTTTCGTTAGTATATTATAAAATCGATATAATGCTATTCTATGTCCTTACTTTTACAGATTGGCAGTAATTTAAAGTTTCATAAAATTGTTATAATAACGATGACGCGTGATTACACTTAATTACACTGAATGGTTATGTGTATATTGACCGTAGGTGCCTAGCTTCAGCAAGGTTCCACGTACAGTTTATTTCTTGCTCACTTCACTCGGACCAGCTTGCGACCGCAGCGACACCTTTTATGCTGAATTTTTTATGCCGCTTCAGAGTACGAAGATCGGACTCCTTTACTCTAGGCTCCATGGCACGTGGATTGAACACAGCTGATCTGTTACATTCTCAATTGCGATTCCTCCAAATGATTTTTTAAATACGTTTTTTCTAATGAAAAGTACAGTAATTTATGACTTAATCCAATGTCGATAACGATATTTCTATATAATTATTCATATTCAGTCGTGTAAAGCGTTGTCAATGAAATGGGATTAACCGATTACTTGCAAACTTTGTCGGATAACCCATATTTCGGAGCGGGTTTTGGTCTGTTTGGATTAGGAGCTGGTGCTGCATTATTACGAAGGGCTTCGCAAGTCGGAGTTATTTTATTCAGGTAAACATCGTTTGAATGTTAACAGATCATAATCAATTCGAAAACTAATTGTTTGTATGTATAAAAAAGTTAAAAATGAATGCCAAATAATTTAAAAAATGTGTTCAATCTGAAAATAATATGTTCCATCTTATTAAACAAAACCTTCGAAAAAAAAAAGTTCTATCCTCTCGATAAAAATTTTGAAACAAATTTGTGCTTGAATAAAACACAAAAATGTACAATATCCACTTAAAAAAACCTTTCCTAATATCTCTTCTAATATAAAGAATATTCCCTTAATGTATCATAGAATTCTGGAAATGCTGTTCTAGCGGTAATTCAATATACATTCTTACATAAAAATGTATCACCTTTAGAGTGTTCGATTTAAAGCCCTCTAGTTGCCACCGGATGTATCATTCAAATTTTTTATCATTTGTATTATCAAATTTTTTGCACCATTACTGTGATCATTTACCTTTCACAAATTTTTGAGATACCGACTAAATTTTTTTACATTAATACAGTATTATCAAAGGATATTTGGTCTTGAATTGGTAAATATGGAGCAAAGGGGACCCACTTCCGATTGACTTGCCTTTAATATATGTTGTGTAGGGACCCTTCCTGAACAACTTTTTCCTCTGACACAATTGGGGGTCGTTATTTATTAAAAAGTTATTAACAAATAAAGTTAATAATTCATATAGCTATTTTCCTTATACCAGCCAGTCCCAATCATCTTGTCCTTCACATGTGATGTTAAGAATACCCCCCTGAGTAACATACCAAAAGTTTTATCCGTCCTCATTGTTCGTTAAAAAGTTATTAACAATAAAAGTTTCATAAATCAAACATGAATTACTTGTTCTAGTGTATGGCGAGCAGCACACGCATGAGAGGGGGGCTGCGCCCACCTGCAATCCTCCACTCACCAGCCCAAAGACAAACCAAAAACAGCCCAAAAACAACCCAAAAACAACCCAAAAACAACCCAAAAACAACGCGAACAAACATATAAACAAACAATTATTTGTTTTATTCATTATTTATATTATGAAGCGGATATATGGTACTCATAATGTCGAAGAAACTGTCGATACGCTGGTCGACAGTTTTGGATTTGTTTGTTTATTGGATTTGGGTTTGTTTTGGATTTGTTTGTTTATTGGATTTGGGTTTGTTTTGGATTTGTTTGTTAGGTTTGTTCGTTTGGGTTTTGGGTTTGTTTGTTTGTTGGGTTTGTCTGTTTGTTTCTTTAGGTTACTGGGGTTGTTTCGGGTTGTTTTTGGTTTGTCTATGGGCTGGTATGCGGTGGGGGCAGGGGGGCCGCAGCCCCTCCGGTCATACGTGTACTGGCCACCATGCAAGTATTTCATATTCTATTTATGAATTTTCTTTTGTTAATAACTTTTTAACAAACAATGAGGACGGATAAAACTTTTGGTATGTTACTCAGGGGGGTATTCTTAACAACAC
This sequence comes from Oxytorus armatus, assembly GCA_958009045.1. Lineage (NCBI taxonomy): Eukaryota > Metazoa > Arthropoda > Insecta > Hymenoptera > Ichneumonidae > Oxytorus > Oxytorus armatus. The sequence goes on along the minus strand of OY253748.1, from coordinate 11,115,616 downwards.
ATGTTAAGGACAAGATGATTAGGACTGGCTGCTATAAGGAAAATAGCTAGATGAATTATTAACTTTATTTGTTAATAACTTTTTAATAAATAACGACCCCCAATTGTGTCGGAGGAAAAAGTTGTTCAGAAAGGGACAACATATATTAAAGGCAAGTCAATCGGAAGTGGGTCCCCTTTGCTCCATATTTACCCGTGAATTTAGGAAAAATTCTGGTGGAAGGGTTCAAATTTTATGGAATTTCGAACTTTTCTTGAATTCTTCATTCCAAATGTCCCTATTTTTTAGATATAAGATAATCTTTTTTCCATGAACAGAATGTTATCGAAATAATTTGGTATTGAATTTACGAAATTTAAAGCAATTTTCTTCAAACTCAATAGCGTGTTCGCTATTGATCAAAATCTATGAAAGTTAAAACGACAGATTTCTGGAAAAATTCAACTCACTTTACTTACTTAGCATAGAGACGCTGCTGTGTTTCTTGATTGATAAAAAAGATGCAAATTAGAAACATGCAAATTGCTTCCTCATTATCTTAGCTTGCTCACACATCTTCATTCATGAGCCAGATACTTCTTCAATTTTGGTTTCCTCATAGAGGAAGCTTTCTGAGTGAGATAAAATAATGAGGAAGCAATGTGCAAGTCTCTAATTAGCATCTTTTTGTTTTAACGAATTCAATTCAAACAGTTTTAGGGTACCGCGGGTTGCAAAGTTTCATGATTTTTTATTATGATTCTGCAAAATGTACTGAAGTTAGAGCAATTCACTGATTTTTCAAAATATACAAAAATCCAAACATTCCTCTTTTGTTTACAATCTTCAAGCGACAATTAATTCAAACTGCATATCGACCATGGTTATTCACAAACCAATTTTCATGGCAAGCACCTTTACACCTAAAATTTTTTTATAAAATGTAGAAATTTAAACGAATTAAAAATTTAATAAAATCTTAACCCTTGCAACGGAACCGTGAAAAACTCAATACCAATAATCCTCTAGTGATACTACATTCATGAGAGAAAAATTAAATCAATCTCGAACATTTTTTGAAAAATTCTAAATTACATCCGCGTTCCCTAACTCTTTTATGTAGTTTCGACTCGATAGGGAGAATTTACGAAAGTTAGACCGATCTCACAGATTTTTCGGAAATCTCAAAATGGCGTAAAATGTCGAACTGTCAAGTGATGTCACCGAAAATGGCAGCAAACAAAGGAGGATCGATGCAGGACATCGGTCAAGTCGTTCTCGAGACATGACAAGTTGAATTTTTTAAGTCTATTGCATACGCACACACACACGAATACGCGCATTTTTCTAGAACTGATTTTTTGATGTTTCGGCACATTTTAAGCATACTGACATTAAAAACTCGATTTTTGTTTCACAAAACCAAAGCTTCTTCCACGAGGATGTAGAATATCATAATACAAATAATATTATCATGTGAACAAGTATAATGATAAACGATTGAAACCTGCACGTTGCTTTATCAAAATTATTTTCCTGTTTTTCCAAATTACGTTTCTCTTCTAGGGCCTTTTCCAATTTGGTTGTTGCGATTGCAATAACCAACTTCGTGTAATACTGCAAGTAATCAGAACAGCCAAAGAGATAGTACATGTTTGAAAAATGTCAACATTTTGCATTAATCTAAACCACTTTGTTGATCCTCACATTCTACATCGATCGTACTGTGTACAAGCTCTGTTTGTCCATAACGCTTTCTCTTCGTAATTGAAAGTTTGCTAAAAATAGAAGGTTGATAGATACATTTTTGTTTTTTGAAAATTTCCAAATATCAATCGTGATACGCAATCATATCCGCACTTGTTTACCATTTTTGCAAAATCCATTAGCCAAACATCAATGTCACCTTGCATATTTGTGTACAGAGTTTTAGTCTTATAACTTTGAATTTCACGAGATAGAGAATTGATGATATTTTTCTAACAAATAACAATAGTAATACCTTTATCAGTTTTAGGGAAATATTGTCATTAACAAGGATGCATTACTCAACTTGTCCGCAACAGATTTAATCAGATAACTGCAAGCAGTCTCGAATAATCACGACATTTATGTTCGAAACATTTTTTAACACTGCCGTGTTAGAAAAAATAAATAAAAACAAATTAAGTATTAAATGCTAATGCAATTGAATGATTAATTACAATTTTTAGACGACACTACATGATAACACTTGAGGTACCATGCCGCGATAAGAGTTATCAATGGCTCCTCCAATGGATCACCCACAAGGGGGCAAAAAAAACTCAGCATCTTTCTGTAGAAACGAGTTTTGAGCAACGCGATACCGGCCACATTAAGACAAAATACGAATTTATACCGAGTATAGGAACACATTTCTTCAGGTAAGTATTATCTGGCCAAACACGAGAAAATAAGGCGTTGAAATGTTTTTCTTATAATTTCAGATATGAGGGCAATTGGATAAAAGTTGAGAGAATCAGAGAACAGCAGACTCTCGATCTGCACATGGGAATACCATTCGAAACTGTGCAACTTACTGCATTTGGAAAGGATAGAAATATATACTTCAATATTCTCGAAGAGGGTTCGTCCATCTCAGCAATTAATTATTATTTCAATGAGATTATGACCGAATTGTTGCTAATTATTCTGAATGAAGAAAATTGTTCTTTGAAATGATAGTTACAAAAAATTATTCTTAATTAGGAATAATCTTGTTTTTTTGGTTTCTCATACATAAATTTTTGTTTACAGCGAGACAAATGGCATTGAAGGAGCACGAGGGAAAGACAATAATGTACACGGCAATGGGAAGCGAGTGGCGTCAATTTGGACATGCGAGAAAGAAACGTCCGTTGGATTCCGTAGTTCTTGATACAGGAATTGCCGAAAGAATATTAACCGATTGTCGTGAATTTATTGAAAATCCTGGATGGTACAGCGACAGAGGTTATTTCGTGTAAAGTATCGGTAGTGGTTAATTACCGGACGAGCATCGAAGAACTGACTCGTCAGTTTTTTTTTCGTGTTTTAAATGAAAAGACGTTCAATTTTTTTTTTTATATCACAGGAATTCCATACAGACGTGGATACTTGCTTCATGGTCCGCCTGGTTGCGGAAAATCCTCTTTCATCACTGCTCTCGCCGGCGAATTGGAGCGCGGTATCTGCGTACTGAATTTATCTGAACGGGGTCTCACGGACGATAGGCTCAATCATCTGTTGGCAGTGGCGCCTCAGCAAACTATAATATTACTCGAAGACATAGACGCGGCTTTTGGCAATAGGGAAGAATCCAAAGAAGGCAAATATTACTTTCTATAATTTTTATTACTGCCCTCAGGTTGATTTTTCATTTAAAGGAAATTCAACATCGTTAGAAAATTTCGTTATAATGCATTTGTATACGCTTGACGGATATCTGAAAAGAGCTGCAAGTTGCTTTCTCAAAATTTCACACAATGCTCAAAGCCTTGTAATATTTTCTTTTTATGCCCTCGCTGCTGTTACGACATAAAAAAAAGACAGAAATGATCGAAGCGAATTAGTTCGCAAAGAGATTTCTATTTTATTTAACATTAATTTATAATCATTGTTTTTATCTCTCGCTGTTATCTAGTGTTGTATATATATTCAAAATAAAACCTATTCAATGATGATAATAATTATGGGTATGCAATAAATAAAATTGAAAAGTGAAACGGTATAAGGACGACACGCACAATACAAAGAACAAAATTAAAACAGTCTCATTTGTGTATTTTATGATAAAGAATTAAATTTAAAGCTTGCTTACATAGAAATTAAAATGAACGTGCTCGTAATACATTTTAGTATAAAGGCATACCGATAAATTAGCTTATACATTCCTTCACTCTCTTCTCGTTACCAAATATGGCACGTGATTCTATACAATTCTTTTATATCGTCTTTATAGAACCGAATGTTGCTCAGCTCTGATTTTTTCTCTTCTTGTTACCAAATACGGCTCGTGATTCTATACAATTCATTTATATTGTGTTTATACAACCAAACGTTAGTCAGCTCTGATATTTTCTTCATGCGAAAATCCTTTTTCCACGTCAACGACGACCAGGCCTGGGTTTCTTTCATAAAAAAAAGGATCCTCATGATGTTGATGACGAATAAGTGAGCGAAGCGTTGATAAAGTCGATGGTTGGACTTCGAACTTTAATACTCGTGGATAACAAAGTTCGATAAGTATATGAATTTGTAAAGAGAGAGAGAGAGAGAGAGAGAGAGAGACGAAACTAAACACGTTATAACTTTTCGAGATAGCAGAACGAAAAGTGCTCCTTGGATCCTCGCTACAGTGAGAAGAGCCGGAATTCTCGCCTTGTCGACGATAGCCGTTAGATCGCATTATCCGATTAGAATTGACTTATTATCGCCTCTTCTATAAGGAACTATATCTTTTTTCATTTTGACCTTCTCAGAGAGAAAGACTTGAGCATTGTGTAGAATTTTAAGAAAGCACCTTGTAGCACCTTGTAGTTTTTTCTCTATATACATTGTAAATCGCCACCGTTTCATCGAATCTAAGCGAAAATTGATCATAATCATCCTTCAATGACATTTTATCTATATACAAAATTTTATCCCGAAATCTAAAAGATTTGACACAAATTGGGCGAGGTAGAGTCTTAACAAAAACATATATAATTTTTTCCAAACATTCAAAATTCCATAAGTTCAAAATTACTCGATCGAATTCTTTCAACGGTATCCGATAGATGTACAAAAGTTTTTTCTCGCAAACTAAAAAATGACACGAGTTACAGTTGTAATAAACACTAATATGGATTTTTTGAAAAATTCTTTTTTTCAGATTCGCATCTGAAAATTTTTTTACATGATCTTGAATATTTGATCACATGAATATTTTCAACGATCGTTCATTGAATTAAAAGTTTAAAGACTGAGCCTTTAAATTCCATTTTTTATGACTAAATTTCTGTTTTCTTTTCCTTAAAGTAAAATCCGCTTTCGATGGATTGAACAGAGTTACGTTCAGCGGTCTTTTGAATTGTCTCGACGGTGTCGCATCCACGGAGGCGCGAATATTGTTCATGACGACGAATTATCTCCATCGATTGGATCCGGCACTCGTGAGACCGGGTAGGGTCGATCTCAAGGAATATATTGGATGGTGCAGCGTTGATCAAGTTGAACAAATGTTTCGTCGTTTTTATCGTGGTCCCGCGGATGAATCCGTCACGGTTGCCCGTGAATTCGCCGAGAATGTCATGAATCATCATAAAAACGTGAGCCCCGCCCAGATTCAAGGATTCTTCATGTTTCATAAGGACAATCCGCAAAAGGTGTTGAACAATGTTTCGCAAATATGGGAACTCGCGTGATATTTCACAAGAGCCTCGTACGCTAACGTAAAATAACGTTATTTCACTGTACATAATAGTAAAATCATATATCGAAGTAATTGTTGTTTAATGTACAATTCGATGACTCTTAGAGACACAAGATTGTATCGCGGTATATCGCCCGTGAAAAAAATACGCCAATTTCTTTGTCGTACCAGTTTGTATTTTTTGTACAATGTAAAAATTCCGATTTATATATAATATATATCACTGGCTTATAATACTCTTGGAGCTACATACGTAATGCGTACACGAGATAGTATAAGAAAAAAAATGATAATTTGATTTTTCCTACTGTGCTTAAAAGAATGAATAATTGTTGTTTCAAGCGCTAAAAGGGGGGTTTTACGGTTTTATTATCGCTAAAATTACCGTCTTTTGCGGTATTTTATTGTTAAAGGTCTTAAAATTATCTGTAGCAAATTTTAAACCGAAACTCGCAAAATTGGGTGAGTTATTAACCGACTCGGCGCACAGGTACAGAATTTTGGAGCGTGCGGGAGCTGCTCTGGTAGCGCGCAAGGACGTCCGGCAATAGAAGACTAGTTAACAAAATGCAATTCTAAGAAGGTCACATCTTAAAGGTACAATCGGATGTAACGTTTGCGTTAGGTCGAAAGATTCGGCAGTGAATTGTTCAGTATTCTGTAGAACTTTGCCACGAACAGTTGTGTATGGACAAGAGTCATGGATTGAAAACAATAGCGGGAAATTCACGAAGGCCCTATTAGATCGAAAAAATATATAATTCTCTCGCAATATGCATACTCGGGAGACAGCCGACGCTTGCAAGTACGTTAGCAGAAAATTATCAACAGCAAGATACGTTGATATTATAGTAAATACGGGTCATGGTTGTCGAATCATCGTTTTATTATCTGTGTTTAGTGCAATTTCCCAACTCGTCGTCCGTAAAGGACAAGTGCAGTTTGGCGAATCCAGTTGTCGTGGTTTGGGTTTTTAAATAGCAGTGCAGTGCTCTGGTTGACAACAAAGCATTTGAAATTAACAGGAGGATTTTAGTCATGAAATTGTTGGAATTTGGCAAAGAGGGCATACATTTATTCTGCAAGGTGATGGATGTATCCCAAGTACTATTTAAACTTGCCTGCGTGAAAAAACGTGTCGTTTCGATCAACATTGAAGAAATCTTTATTGTGAGAAAAGCACGTGAAAAAACGATTGGCGTGGGTGAAGGAAAATTTGGATCGAGATTGGGACAATGTTATCTTCACGGACGAGTTTTCTTTTTGGCCAAGATCTTTATCAAAAACGTGGTTTACGAAGAATAATGGGATTCTTCAACGCACAGAAATACTCCCTGTACTAATGCATGTTAGGGATGCTTTTGTAAATGCGGTTTCGGTTGCTTCTTTCTGTTTACGAAAAATTTACTCGCCGAGAAAATGCGTACCATCTACCAGAAATGCTTGTTGAAGTCTGCTGAAAAGTTTTTTGATTCTAAGAAAACAAGTTGGGTCTTGCAAGAAGACAATAACCCTAAACATCGTAGCAAACTGTGCAGTGTATAGAAACAACAAAATAACGTCATTACCATGAAATGGCCGTCAATGTCTCCAAATGCTAATCCGATTGAAAATGTGTGGTCGTCCATGAAAATGAAGCTCAAAGGAAAGCCAGTATTATCGGTGAAGCAGCTGTCATTTCCAATAAAAATGATATGTGCGGTCTTTGCTAAATCATGAGAAAGCATGGGAAAATGGTGTCAAGCTATAATCAGTAATGGTGGTAATTGGACGAGATATTAGGTAATTGCGCAATACCTAATAATACCTAATAATTTGGATCGAAAAACATGCAGACACGTGTACCGTGAATCACAATGGGTCAGCTATGAAGATAGAAGTTGATTATATAAAAGAAATGTATCGACGATCTTGGAAGATGCATCAAATAAAGTATGTTAAGCACATCGGTGATGGAGACATAAAAATCTTGAAAGCCTTGTCGACTGACAAACCTTGTGGCGAAGACTCGAAGGTGAGGAAAAAAGAATGGGTAGGGCGTGTTGAGTACCGTATGGAGTCACGATTGAGAGATATATAGAAAACTAAGAAACTTGGAAGAACAGGAAAATTGACAGACAAATTCATAAAAGAATTCACCATATTCTACGGGTTAGCCATCCAGTCTCTGTTGATGACATGTGATGGCTGTGTGGGCTACGTTTTATCATAAGATCTCGACCAATGAAAATCCTCAGCATTAGTACTGTCCAGTGGAATCACAGATTGGTGCAAAATCGCGAAATTGGCGAAAAATCGAAACCGAGAACGTCCTGGACGAATTCAATCACGAACCGCCATTTCATGAAGATGTCGAAAATGGTATAATGCTGATTTACAATGATTTATAATCGAGAGAGTTGCTAGAAAAGTATGTGGGCGATGACACACCACACAGCAATGAAAATTTCAATTTTACTATCTGGCGACTAGCGCCCGAACATCTTGACTGTGGCTCAAAAACGACCGAAATCGCAACTTTTTAGCAGGAGCGGCACTTTTAATGAAGGATCTCACAGGAATTGTTATTGTCGAGCGAGAATATTCGCCGAGCGCGTAGAAGCGACCAAATGGACTTGAACAACCTTTCGAAGACGAGGAAGGGATACTTTATGGTGCTGATATAGCACATTAGCGGAGAAACACTGCAAGTACTCTATATGCTGTCGCATTCGAAACTTTGACCTTCCGTCGTCACCCGGGGTCCAGGTGACCCTAAGCGCAACTTTAAGCTAGAATTACTATAAGTTATTGGCGCCCGAGAGGACTGGCCTCCGAAACGCCTCTATAATAGTCCCGAGAGCGGCAAAGCGGTATTCACACAAGAGGATCGGCTGCGGATTGTGTAAACGACATGAGGATCACAAAACTCAACAGCTGTGCTCCTCGTGCAGTCGCCCTATGTGCGACACGCACAGAATGTTTATCTGCGTCGACTGTGGTGGAGAACAATAAATTGTGTATATATACACAATTATGTATACATTTTTCAAACTAATTTTTATAATAAATCGCTCACTTTTCATTATTATCGTACTTTATGTCACTCCAAAATGAACCCTCTTCAGATATCAAAATAAATACCTTTTTTGAAACGCCCACTATGGTGCTATTTTTTTTCCGTAAACTATGATATCTCAAGAGTATCACCCTAAAATTTTATGAAAAAATATTAAAAATTGCCAGAGTTATGATTTTTTTAGTAAAAAATGGTATTTTTTACGCATTGCTTTCTTGCTGATTTTTTTCGCCATTTTGAAAGTTTGATAAAATTTTTTTGCTATGATATTCTCATTCTGAAAGGTTTAAACTAGTATCCTGAATTTTTATGAGTCGTTCGGAAAGATACTGGCAACGCGGCAATTGTTTGAACATGGCTGGGGTCATTGCGAACCCCTGTGACTAACGTGTTATTTCTAGAATGTGGGACCACGAAGGGTTAAATGCGTTTTTTACGAGACAGCTTTTTCGCGAGTGGTATGCATGGTATTTATAAAAATATTGGACCGATCGACTTACATTTTTTGCAGGATGCATAGCAAACATCCATTTATTGTTTGTCAACAAGAAAAGTCATATGTTATGCACTCTTTTTTATAGTACAAAATTCGGTCAATTTCTTGTGCTAAATCGATAACTTGTTTGACAAGTGGTCAATACGTGAAGAATTTTTTTTTTTTTTTTGTCAAACGGTAGCTACATGTGCATGAAGTAGAATGCCATTTGATATTCTTTCTTCACATTACCGAAAATAGAGAAATCGTGCACACCAACGACCACGAAACTTGGCGCGGCGTCACGGTTGAGAAGCCTAAAAAGGGAATTCTTTATGAGAATTAAAAAAAATTCAGTACCTGGAACGTCAATAAATACACGCTGAACATTTGAAAGTAATTGAGTGCATCGTTTCCATTTTAAAAAAAACAGTACTTTTTGCGAAAAAAAACCAGAATCTCCCCTTAATAAAATGTTTAGTCACCCTTCATCGCTCTTTTCGATTCGATAGGAGTAATTAATGATATGTAGAATATTTACAGTAGTGCCCTGTCAGGCGTAATTGTATTAATTTCTTCTTTTCCTTTGCAAAAAAATGTTGCGAATTTTGAGATCAGAGTTGGGAAAAATGCGTATACAGGCTTTTTATCTAGAAGCTCCAGATGTACGGCTCGTAGTTCAATGGATCCGGTTGATTCACGTGATTCGCTTGATTATTCGTGCCGTTCACCATACACGAGGGATATGCAACTGCTGAGTTAGCGTGATCAGGTGGTACGATGGATGTTGCCATGCGACAATCAGGTCTTTGTTGCATCATCGGTCCCATGGCCTGCATCGTTTGTGATATCGATGGTGGAACTTGAGATCCCGGCGGAGGTAAAACTAACGATACTGTTGACAAATTGTGCACCGGTTGCATCATTTCCGAGCCTGGAACGTAGCTCGTCACTGATGCGTAAGCACAGAGGATAACATTAGGATTTTCAGCTTAGGATTAGTATAAAAATGAATTTATTATGTAATATTAATAATTTTTCATTGATATTTAGGAGACTGTATGTCCTGCTAATGAGTATGTGAAACTAGCTTTATGACTTTATGACGATGCAGTCATAAATATGTTATACTTATAATTATTATTTTTTGTTCCTAATTCCAGTGTATGGGGTCTTGCCTGTTTAACATTCCCATTCCCCTTCCAGTTCGAAATCTACATTTCGACGAACTCGAGAATCGACGACTTCGCTCTCCTGTTCGAGTGAAACGATCGAAACTGATCTTTTTACGTTTTCAATGTTTATTTACACCATATTTGCCAATATTCCTCGTTTTCACCATTTGATTGAAATCTACATCGACGAACTCGAGAATCGGCGATTTCGTTCTCCTGTTCGAGTGAAATGATCGAACCTGATGTTTTTACGCTTTCAATGGTCATTTACATCAAATTCGCACAAATTCCATGTTTTGACTACCAGCTCGAAAGCGACCTCGACAAACTTGAGAATCAACGTTGTCGGTCTGTTTTTCGACTGAGCCGATCGAAACTGACGTTTTTAGGTTTTGAATTGGAAGGTTTGACTAAAAAATCAACTCGTTCCAAGAGTCAGAATGGCTTCGCTTTGAGGTGAAACACATAAGGCTTCCTGATAAGGGAAGTTTTGTGATGTTGAAAACATTTTTTTTTTTTTTTTTTCAATGCCAATGTGTTTAAACTGTGCCAAATCGTCGGAAAATCACATTTAGAAAAAATACCCGGACTTGTGTATGCATGTGCGTATGTGCGTATCCGCTCGGCAAAATTCAAACGTCTATCCGGCATTGACAACACATGCGCACGAAAAAAGCTGCATGTTAAAACTTGCAAATTGCTTCCTCGAAATTTCATAGAACGTTCGAAGGTCAAAGCGTTCTCTATGAGGAAGCCAAAATCAAGAAAGACAGTTTCTCATAGAGGGGCTTTGAGCTTCGAGCGTTATGTACAATTTCGAGGAAGCAATGTGCAAGTTACAACATGCAGTTTTGTTTGTTTATATCAATGCAAGTTTTACGCAGTAGTGTTCCAAAGATTACGTCAGTAATAATGCGCAAAAGTTTTGTTAGACGACGAGCCAACCATCGGATGGAAAAGGCGGTGACATCTCCGCAGTCTCGCATGCAATTAACATAATTTCTAATATATTTTTCGTGCACTTACATGGTCCATTGTCGTGAAACTCGATAGGAAGAGACTCGGCAATCATAATCGCAGGTGGAGGAATGATTTTCGTTTCCGTGTGTGCCACAGTTTTTTTTTTTCGCTGAGATAGAGGCCGCTTTGGAACGATGTTCGATGGTGCAACGCGCTTCTTGCCAACAGGCGATTTTTTTCGCTTTTCGCTCGAGAGCTTTGGTTTGTTGGGTCTATTTCCACTCGGTTGCCACAGATGTACCGTATGAACTGCATTACCTTCTCTGTAAGTACAAAGTATTTATGGAAAAAAAAATGATTGACAGCACTTTAACCGTTTACTTTCATACATATTACGCAACAATTCATACTGACCCTTGTTTCTTGCCAAGTTTCCAACTGTGAATTCCAGCTTTGTGCAATCTCTCACGTATCGTATCAACGCTACAACTGAGTCCTAGTGCCGGAGCTACGTGTTTCGCCGCGGTGAGAGGATGTTGCGTCGCCATAGCGATTATAGCGTCATCTTGTTCCTTCGTCGTTATTCGTCTACGACCTTTTCTCTCTTTCGTCTGTACATTACCCTCTTTGTTCCAACGTTCGAGCCATCTTTTTACGGTTCTCTCGGATCTATTGATAGCCAATGCGATGGAGAGTGTTGACAATCCTGCCTCGGACATACCAATCATACGATTTCTTATCTCAACGCTCGTTTCCAACGTTCCCTTGGCTTTGCCACCTGTTTTCTTTCTCTTATTGCGTCCGAGACGCGATGCCTCCCGCTCATCTTTGGATCCGTCTTTGCTGAGCTCGTCAACGTCCGACATTTGATCGTTCGAGCTACTCGAGTTTGAACAACTGTCCGAACGCGTTATTTTTCCAAGGCGCTCGTTCGTCGGCGGAAATTCCCCCCGATTTACGATCTGTTGTTGTTGAACTACATGATGGTCCATTGGATGTTGCTGAGGCTGACTGTCCTCGATATTATGGTGATGGGACTGAATTTGTTCCTGCATGTGTTGCTGATGAGCTTGCTGCTGCACCTGTTGGTGCTGGGCCCGATGTTGTCGCTCTCTTTGAGTGTGTAATTCTTCCAATTGCGGCGGAGGCTGACCGTGAGTCATGGAGTCCAGCTGTTCCTGTAATTAGATATTCAAATCAATAAGAAACAGTTGTACAAATCAAACTTGTCATTTTTCGAAAAATTAAAAAAGTCATACATTTTATACGTCTCCATCGATATTCTCCGAACTCAGTACCGAATAGTTTTCAATAATTGTCCATTTTTTGTACAAATTTCTAGCCTGGTAGCTCAAAAATTGTGAATGCTAGAACGTTTCAACGGATATTTATGGTTTAAAAACAAAAAAATCGTAATATCTTAACGTTTCGAATGATTGTCTACAGATTTAGTAACATATTGTCTTTAGTGATGGTTCATATGTGCATAAACTTTTATACCGATAGATGGGACATTGCGAGCGGTAGTCTTAACGAACATTTTGAAGGGAAAAATGAAAGTCGCCTTACAATGCAAATCAATGCTCGAATAGATTTATGACATTTCTATCAAAACATTTTTTTTTTCATTAAGATCACAAAGTTTCCTCCGCAAGGAACGAAAACATAAGAACGAAAACTTAAGAAGGAAAACGTCTTTTTTTTCAAATACCTTACCTGAGGATAATGATGACTGCCTTGAACTAAGTCAAGGGGCCAATTTTGGGCAACGTTCGAGCCAGAATGATGTTGATATAACTGTGGTTGTGACGATTGAACAAGAGTCAGAGCGTTGCCGAATTGTGTTTGATTAGTCGGCAAAGATTCACTCGTAACTTGTAGACTGTTTTCTTGAGTCATATTCGTTGGTGGTTGCTCTTGCGTCGGGTTTTGTGGCGAAAAAACGAATTCCGATGGAAGTGCGGATTTATTGAGGGTACTACCGGGTGCACCGTCTCCCACGTAAACATCACGAGCTCGTATTTTCAGAGAACGCGTCTTTTTTCTCACGTTCGAAGTGTTACTTTTTTTCCTTTTGTTGTTGCTTTCTTTTGTCACGAGCTTCTTCTTTCCAAGCTGTGTTCCGGTAGGTCTCCACACTGCTTGCTGAATCGTAGCATCTTCTCCTTCGCTGCTGATACATATTCGGGACCATTATATGGCCGTTGTTGACAAATGCGTCGTAACAAGAAGTTTGAGCGGTCGATTAGATAAGAAAATTGAAAAAATTGACTGAGAGATTTAAAAAAAAAGTAGCTAATTTACTTAGTGTTGATCTAGAATGGAGAATTTATTAATACAAAAAAATTGCATAATTTTTCTTCAAAGAAGATCGGGACATCTTACGATATAAGTAGAAGAGCTCATGGCCTTGGACCCTACACCAGCAGCTTTGTTATATTGGCATCCTTATCTTCCTTTCTATATCCTTTTCTTTTTTTATTTTCTTCTAATATAGATTTTTCGATATAGCCATGGTTTTCTTTGAGATATCTTCAGAATTTATCACTTTTTATATATGGTACGAAAATGTAAAAAACACGTCGCAATTTGATGAGCAAATTAATACTGAAAAAATGGCATTAATGTGTGGACAATGAATATTATCATGCAACATGAGTGTTTTGCATTTTTAATTCATATAATATCTTCTAACAAACAAAATTAAGCATCCAGTCATGAAGATTATATCAATATTAAAAATTTTACATCTAAAAAAATGTGAGACAATATCCGTCCAACCTTATTGCCATAAAACTATTTACTATGCTGTAAATGAATCCTTATAAATTAAAAACAATAGTCCATCGACAATCTTTGATCCAGGCTCATCTTATACCGATCTAACCGTGAAAGCCTGTACAAACGGTTTTCAAAAAATTGTCTAAAGCCCGGTGCAAAAATACCCAGAGTAGAAAAATGTTTGTTTCCTTTACCCCAGTGGTATTCTTTGCATGTGCTTTCTCGAAGGACTCCAATTGTGAATACCAGCTTTGTGCAATCTCTCTCTTATGGTATCGACCGAACAGGTTAGTCCAAGAGCAGGAAGTACAGCTTTTGCTGCCGTAATGGGGGTTTGAGTTGCAAGACGTATTATAGCATCGTCTTCCTCTGTGGTTGTGGCTCTTTTTCTGCCGCAGCGTTCTCTCGTCTCTACAGTTCCTTCCTTGTCGAATCTGTTGAGCCAACGCTTGACGGTACGTTGCTAAAATAAAAAAATTTTACATAATGTACATTATTTTGACTATTAAAACGTTAATAACATTAAATAAAGAAATACAAATTTACCGAACAATTAACAGCTGCTGCAATATCGCGGAGTCCCAAACCTGCTTCATACATACCGACCATTCGGTTTCGTAATTCCGGTGTTGTCTCGTGCACTCCTCGTGTTTTACCCATTTTTTAATTTTTATTACTTGTGTTTGTTGTTCGAAATTTTATTTTGTACAGAAAAAAATGAGTATACGTTCATTCTAGGTGATATTATAAAAATCTTTTTTGAAACTCTAGAACCTGTTTTTTTTCCTATCATTTTTCAAAAACTTCCACAGCAACCCGCTGATTTTTCGAAATTAATCACGTGACAACAAAAGTCAATAGTTTCCAAACCAATTTTCAAATATGATATTATTTAAGGTTAAAAAACAGACGAGCACCTCTGAACGAACCCGCGATCATGTATATTTTTCTAATGTCGTCTTTTGAGTCTTGGGAGATGTGTGAAAATTGTATTTTTGCCAATTTCGTAGTGTCTCGAGCGCGTTAAAAGGATTGAAGTGTAATAAAGTTTTCTTCGAGCTTTCGACATCGTCGTAGCGTCGTGAACGACAACAGTATATACGCGTTCTTCAATTCTAGTCGCATTGATTGAGCCCGCAAATACCGATTATTTCACACTTTTTCTTCCAATCCGTCACGAGGATGGCGCTAAACCTTGTTTTTTTCACGATTTTTCAGATTCTAGTGCCTTGTCGAATATCTATTATCACGCAATTTAATTAACAATCCAAGACTCCGGGATGAAACGTTTTCCCAAGCCAAACAGACAACTCCGAACGATGTACAGTACACGCGTGCGATTATTTTGACCACCGAGTACTTAAAAAAAGTACGAGATTTATGATTGACTTATTTACACGCCGACGCGACTTTGTGACGCGAAATTCCGTGCGAGACAAAGAAATACAGTTTCACGCTTTTTTTTCAGATCCCAAATTGATCGGAATTACTATAAAATATGGATATGACACAGAACGGAGGTGCGTCCGGGCATGTGTGTTTGTGGGTAACACGCCCGGAGGCTTGAGGTATTAGGTATCATCGGACTAAAATTTGGCGAACAAGGCCGCTGCCGTGTACAAGAGTTAATGAGGTGCATTTTGTTTGGAATTGTTGGGTTAGTTACGGTCAACAAGGATTTGTTGGGTTTGTCGACGACGCGTGGAGATCGAGCCGGGGCGGAACGGACATGCGCAGATGGCGGCGGGGGGCAGCACGAGTGAATGTAGCTATGTAGCAGCGAGAGGGATTTGTTGCGATAGGAGCTCCTCCTTTCTGGGTGCGTGATGATCATACATTTTTATAATTGAGGAAAAGTCATGCAGTTTGAAAAAATGTATATATACGAATTTAGTATTTAATTATAAATTTAAGTATTTTTCGTTCCTCATCATCGAATCTGCCCATTTCTTCAATACCTTCATAACTGACTACTTAAGGAGGTTCGAGCGAATCTTATGTAAAACGAATTTTCCAAGTTTAAGATTTGAAACTTAACATACATATAAAGGAATATTTTATTGATGTATTCTCAAAATTTGAAAACGATCTACCGTTTAGTTTATTAGAAAAATAGTTTTAAATATGACTTTTTTAAAGTTCTTATGCACAGACTCTTATGACTAACAAGCTCCGTCATGACTTTTTCCATTATTTTCTATATTATTTTCCCAAGTTTGAAGATTAAAAAATCACATGCAATAAAGTTGAATACTTTACAAATATTATAACATTTTAACAATATACCATCACCGTTGTAATTATTTAAATAATTGAAGTTAAATTTTACTTCTTCATCTCGTTTATCGACAGTGATACATAATACTGAAAGTTTGGCAATGTCGCGGAAGCAGCTGAGAGAAAAGGAAAAGAAATATAATGAAAAAGAGAGACGAGATGAGAAATTAATTTTTCTCGCTTTAATTTTTAAAATTGACGTTTCAGAAGTTAGAAAAATTTTAGTTCTTGAATAAATAAATAATATACTTGAAATGGTTCATTAATAAAACTTGTTCAGTGTATTAAAATATTTATTGATTCTATGAAATTTATAGATAAAATAATACATATGATCTAATCGGTCATTGTTTATTGAAAATCATAAGTTTTTAATAATATTATAATATTAATTATTAAAAATTACTATGGGTGGTTAGGCATATTTTAATATAAATGTAAATCGCGAAAGAAATCGGAGTGGGGTCTCCTAAACCTGCGGTTTATCGACGTTTATATTCAAAAGTAGTGGCTCTTCCGTATAGCTAAATGTAAAATAACTTAACTTTAACGGTGAGTATATTCAAAACCGAACCGCGCAACTACGTAAAATTTTGCATGTACGGAATTTTAGTGTTTCCTTGGAATACATTCAAAATTTAAATCGTTTTCTTCTAATCACTAAATCGCTGAGGCCTCCTCAACATGTTTTAATTATCCTGAAAAAATATGATATATAGTCATACAGATCTCTAATATTTGTTTACAACAAAATAAACTTCTTGGATTTGAATACATTTTTATTTAGTACTAGCTGACTCGACAGACGTTGTCCTGTCTGAGCTATGAATATTCAATTCGAATTGGAATAAATAATAATAAAGGAAAATGATTTCAAAAACATAGTGTTTATTGTAACTGTAGGGGGGTGTGTGGTGATTCGGTGCTGGTTGTGGTACGAAAAGACGGATTTATCATAAGAGTAATGCACAGTATTTATTCATAACCAATTACAAAATTAATTAGTAAAGATTAGTTTGGCGCGGTGAACGAGTTTGTGACTTGACAGAGAGTCGGTTGAGTTGTTGTCGCGGCGCTTGTTCGTTAGGAACTCCCTCGTCAACAAGAGAATTCCTGATAGTTTGCTTGTTGACGGAGAGAAAATATCGAAGAGAGGGTAGGAAAGGTTTTACGAGAAACCAAAGCTTTAGAAAATGCCAGAGCGCGTGTAGGCCCTTTTGGTCGCCATAAGAGACTCCCCGTAAAACAGCCTCGTCTCGGGAGAGACTCGACTGGGACCCGCAAGTACTCGAGTTTTATGACAGGGAAAACTGAGACACGGTTGTTCTATTTTGTAGACGACGAAATGAAAGAAGTCAAAGAAGTAAACGCGTGAGAAAGAATCGAGTCCTTACAAAGGAATGACTGCATAGAAGAAAATGCATATTGGAAATGAAATAAAATGAAATAAAATAAATGCGTGTTTATATGCGACCAGAGAGTGGTGGCGACGCTGTCACCACAGTACCCCCTGGCCAGTGATTGAGCCAATCACGAAAAACCGCCTTGAAGTCGATCGGGAAATCGAACTCGTAAGCCCGATCTTCTAGTATGCTGGAGCGTAACGTCGTTGGGTTGCTGAGTGGGCGGAGCATTCGGTGTTGCGAGTGCCGATGCTACCGGATGTGACTGCTGCCGCTGAGACGATTGCTGATGCTGCTGTTGGGATAGTTGCTGATGCTGATGCTGCTCCTGTTGAGCGGCTTGCTGTTGCGCGTGTACCTGAGTATGTTGTTGATGCTGCTGAGTCGCCCGTTGCTGCTGTTGTTGAGCGTGAGAATGTTGCGCTTGCGGATGCTGCTGCGAACGTTGGGGACCTTGTTGCGCGTGTTGCTGAACCTGATGAGGATGTTGAACTTGTTGCGAATGCTGGGGACCTTGCTGAGGGTGCTGCGGACCCTGTTGAGAATGCTGAGGCCCTTGTTGCGAATGTTGAGATCCTGGTTGCAAATGTTGAGGACCTTGCTGAGGATGCTGAGGACCCTGTTGAGCATGTTGAGATCCTGGTTGCGAATGTTGAGGACCTTGCTGAGGATGCTGAGGATCCTGTTGAGCATGTTGCTGCGCCTGATGCGTGTGCGAAGGACCCTGTCGAGAATGTGTCTGCGGTCCTTGTGGATGTTGTTGGGGTGGTCCTTGGGAGTGCTGTTGAACTTGTTGCGGGTGCTGCTGCATGTGTTTCAGCTTACGCGAACCACATTTCTGGATCGGAAGGCCAGAAGGGTGGTATACGAATAGCTACCCGGTCGACTGACCGTGCGGCAACCTGATCTGCGTTGGGCGCATCGCCGTCTGCCATTCTTATAGCACTTGTTTGAACGGACGTCACGAAACTCACTGAACGCACGGCACGAATCACGCACAAGAAAAGTTAGCGGTCGATCACGATTCCGCGAGATCGCGTAGGTTGCGAATATTCACGGTTTTCGCGAGATCACGTCGGGGTCACCAATTTGTAGGGGGGTGTGTGGTGATTCGGTGCTGGTTGTGGTACGAAAAGACGGATTTATCATAAGAGTAATGCACAGTATTTATTCATAACCAATTACAAAATTAATTAGTAAAGATTAGTTTGGCGCGGTGAACGAGTTTGTGACTTGACAGAGAGTCGGTTGAGTTGTTGTCGCGGCGCTTGTTCGTTAGGAACTCCCTCGTCAACAAGAGAATTCCTGATAGTTTGCTTGTTGACGGAGAGAAAATATCGAAGAGAGGGTAGGAAAGGTTTTACGAGAAACCAAAGCTTTAGAAAATGCCAGAGCGCGTGTAGGCCCTTTTGGTCGCCATAAGAGACTCCCCGTAAAACAGCCTCGTCTCGGGAGAGACTCGACTGGGACCCGCAAGTACTCGAGTTTTATGACAGGGAAAACTGAGACACGGTTGTTCTATTTTGTAGACGACGAAATGAAAGAAGTCAAAGAAGTAAACGCGTGAGAAAGAATCGAGTCCTTACAAAGGAATGACTGCATAGAAGAAAATGCATATTGGAAATGAAATAAAATGAAATAAAATAAATGCGTGTTTATATGCGACCAGAGAGTGGTGGCGACGCTGTCACCACATAACTGAAAAAAAAAATTGACTCCCTTAGTGTTTCTGTATAACCATGTATACCACGTGTTAGACTATCAAAACTTACCAAAAATCGATATTAAATTAAACTTTTAATATAAGGCGTGATTGCGGTGAACTAACTGCGATGAACAAACACTTCTCAAAAAACTCACTCAACAAACTCAAAACTGGATAAACGTTCAGATTGAATGGACTGCGCACTAAGAAATGAATAAATGAATTCTTTGATCGATAGATGCCGACCGATGCATCTATTAAATCACATTTGCTTCGCGCGAACTGTCAAACGCGCGAAGGTTAAATAGTCGTTAAGTTTTCTGAAATTTTCCAATTTTCTACGCAATTTTCCTAATTTTTCTTTCCGTAAGAACCTTCTGCACAGTATTAGAAAACTAAAAAAAAAAAGATGAATGAAATCGGTAAAGTCGTTCTCAAGTTATGGCGTGACCAAGGGAAATAGGGATTCATTTATCTCTTTATTATATAAATATATCGCCGCCGCCGCCGCCGCCGTGTACAAGAGTTGATGCGGTCATTCCCTTCACCGCCCCCCCGCCCCGCCGTCAAACCCAGGAGGGGGGGGGGGGGCAGTACGCTCAATGGAATGGCCCAAGGGGCGTGGAAAGGGGGTTGGCGCGCGAAGCGCGCAGGGGGGCAGAGCCCCCTAGTATATATATATATCTCCATTAAAAACTTAAAAAGTTAAAAATGGACGCCAAGTAATCAGAAAATGTGTCCAATCTAGAAACAAAAAACTTACGACTTCAAAAATCGTTTTCTAATATCTAATAAAAAGTGAAAAGAAATCATTTCATAAATTAGCCAAGTAAACTCCTACTCCTTCCGCCAATCAACCTGCCCCCTTTTGTACGGTATGTCACAAAAGTCTACTGAAAATGCTGTACAAAAACTTGGCGTGCATGGTTAAGACAAATAACCCCGGAAAGATCCAGGCGTGATGGGCGGCCCAGTGTTCTTTCCGGACAAACAACATACTCGTTTAGTGAGAAACCAATTTATTTAATGTTCCTACATATTTTTTTTTCGGATATGGTGATATAAACGTTCAGTTTATGTCACATTGGAACATCTAACCAAAATTGAACGCCTTGGAAATCGTACTATCACCAAAGAAATAAAAATTTGATCACAATAACCGATTATTCACTTTGCCATATCTATCAAAAGATTTATTATGGGAGAACGGGATGAATGGCGAATACCTAAGAGCAGTGTTGAATATTTCCGATACAATTCAACTATTCGGATGTTTTCATGCAGATAATGACGATTTAATAACTTTTTCTTGTATAATGTTAGCCCAAGCAGTCGGAATAAACGAAAAATCAAATTTTGTTATTAGAAAAATAGAACGCAGTGGTCGCAAAATTTTTGTTCGGTATCATTATGTATAACGCTATTACACCATAATATGAATAGAGTGAAAAATATTTTAAAGTTTTCAGAATGAAACATAAACCGTCTTGAAAAGGGTATTGAGCCTATGCCAACCTTCCGTGTATAACGCCATTCAATCCTTTCGCACCCAACTTCGATGATACCGCCGCGCCGATCTGACTCCCATTGCGTTCAACCGCCACGAAAGATCACTTACTACGGTATTTCTCTCGTACTCGTAGGACCTGGACACGAGGTGGTTTCGATTGATGTTCACACAAATGACATGCGTTAGATCCGGTTCAATCTACTGCAGGTACAAAGAGGCGGCGGCCCCGTCGCCGAGCTTATTGTTCTTAACCATGCACGCCAAGCTTTTGTACAGCATTTTCAGTAGACTTTTGTGACATACCGTACGAAAGGGGGCAGGTTGATTGGCGGAAGGAGTAGTAGTTTACTTGGCTAATTTATGAGATGATTTCTTTTCACTTTTTATTAGATATTAGAAAACGATTTTTGAAGTCGTAAGTTTTTTGTTTCTAGATTGGACACATTTTCTGATTACTTAGCGTCCATTTTTAACTTTTTAAGTTTTTAATGGAGATTTCACTTTTTTTTTAAAGACCTGATAGAAGTTCAGCATTGAACCAACATTTTATCAAAATAGAAAACATATTATCCAAAGTGAAATTAAGAACCACTTTCAAATATCTCTGATAAAACGATGCGTGTGGATGTTGTATACCTATTTTTTTCTTTTCACTTTTTATTAGATATTAGAAAGCGATTTTTAAAGTCGGAAGTATTTTGTTTATAGACTGGACACATTTTTTGATTACTCGGCGACCATTTTTAACTTTTCAAGTTTATAATAGGGATCATATCTACCATTGATATAATGAAATTAGGCCTGAGTGTAGGAATTTTTCAATTGAAATTAATGCGCAGAAGTTATACTCATTTACACAGTACCTCATCTTTACGCAGTAATAATTTACAGTTCATGAATGCAAACATTATTCCAATTTCAACTTATCCTAAAGTTCAAACTGCCCCGATGAACTGAATTAGCTGTGCAAAATCGCATTATCTTTTTAAGAAAATTCTTTCGGGTCTGAGTGTAGGAATTTTTCAATTGAAATTCATGCACAGAAGTTACACTCATCTACGCAGTGATTATCCTTATCTTTACGCAGTAATAATTTACACTTCATGAATGCAAACATTATTCCATTTTCAACTTAACTTAAAGTTCAAACTGGCCTGATGAACTGAATTAGCTATGCAAAATCGCATTATCTTTTTATGAAAATTCTTTCGGGTCTGGGTGTAGGAATTTTTCAATTGAAATTCATGCACAGAAGTTACACTCATTTACCCAGTACCTTATCTTTACACAGTAATAATTTGCAGTTTATAGATGCAAACATTATTCCATTTTGAACTTATCCTAAAGTTCAAACTGCTCCGAAGAACTGAATTAGCTTTGCAAAATCTCATTATCTTTTTAAGAAAATTCTTTCGGGTCCGAGTGTAGGAATTTTTTAAATGAAATTCATGCACAGAAGTTATACTCATCTACGCAGTACCTTATCTAAAGATAAGGTACATAAATGCAGTAATAATTTACAGTTCATACATGCAAACATTATTCCATTTAAATGCATAAATGCAGTAATAATTTACAGTCCATACATGCAAACATTATTCCATTTTGAACTTATTCTAAAGTTCAAACTGCCCCGATGAACTAAATTAGCTGTGCAAAATAGCATTATCTTTTTAAGAAAATTCTCGCGGGTCTGAGTGTACGAATTTTGGAATTGAAATTTATGTACAGAAGTTACACTCATTTACGCAGTACCTTATCTTCACGCAGTAATAATTTACACTTCATGAATGCAAACATTATTCCATTTTGAACTTATTCTAAAGTTCAAACTGCCCCGATGAACTAAATTAGCTGTGCAAAATCGCATTATCATTTTAAGAAAATTCTTTCGGGTCTGAGTGTAGGAATTTTGGAATTGAAATTTATGCACAGAAGTTACACTCATTTACACAATACCTTATCCTTACGCAGCAATAATTTACACTTCATGAATGCAAACATTATTCCTTTCGGGTCCGAGTGTAGGAATTTTTTAATTGAAATTCATGCACAGAAGTTATACTCATTTACGCAGTACCTTATCTTTCTTTCATGGGAAGCGATTGGTTTGGCATACGGGGAATAGTAAAAACTAACCAATTGCACAAGCATTGGCCATTCCCCACGCAGTATTTAAAACTCCTCGATTGTGATTCGTCAATTCGATTTTCGCACTTTATGTTGGCATATGGATGTTTGTGGTTGTTGGTATATTCTTATATTGTACTGGGATTCTGTACTTGACTACCGACAACTATCGGTGTCGTTAGCGAGCGACAGCCAATTGCAAGGAAGATTCCAGCGGAAAGGCGTGACTCTCATAGGCTATCGTTCGCTAACGACACCGATAGTTGTCGGTAGCAACTACAGAATCCCAATGCTGATGTATAAGGCAAAGCCAAACACCGTCTCGTTTACTCCTAACTTGATCCCTATGGTGCTATCTCTCTCATATCCCGGCGACCGTACGTTAACATAATGTGAAGTACATTGTGTCTGTATCTCTATTGCTTTACCGTGAAGCCAATAACGTTACCTTTGTCGCATTCATATCTGTGGTAGAATTTTGTTATTCGCTATCGATGATTTTCAGTATAGTTAGCGAGCGATATCCTATGAGAGTTTTGTCTTTCCCCTGGACCTTCCTTGCAATTGGCTGTCGCTAGCCAGCGACAGCTAGAAAATTACAGAATCCGGGTACTGGTTCACAACTCCTTAACCTTAAAGGAAGCGAATTTTAAATGAGCATAAAAATCGCTGATCCAACCAAGGCACAGTGTGACACAGCGTACATATTTCTGGTGTATTCCTTTGTTCGGATTGGCCGGTTACTCCGGAAATGTGTACACAGTGTCGCACTGTGCCTGAGAGATTGAGATAGAGTCAGGCGCATCAGCATCGCATCTGACGCAAAACCGAAATAGCCTATCAGAGTCGCGCCTTTCCGTTAGAATCTTCCTTGCAATTGGCTGTCGCTCGCTAACGACACCGATAGTTGTCGGTAGAAAAGTACACAGCTGACAACTCCACGTGCACTTTCTCTCTCTCTCTCGCACGCTGCGACGGCCCGGCCGCCGGCACCAATCAACTGATGGCGTACAGCACGTACGCGCAACGAGACCGCGCAGCATCGTAGTGAAGAGAGCAACGAGCTCGCAACGAACATGGGTGATATATATATCGTTTTTGTATAATTTATATGAAAGAGCATATAAGTTATACACCGTACTAGGCACATATGCCGCTTTGTCGAAAACACGGGAAGAGAAGAAGGAAAATAATTCTTGAGAAAAGTTGCGTGAAAAATCATGGCAATATTACGATATCTCAACAATGCGTGGATGGATCTAAATAAATCTAAATGCATTCGAAAGAAAAAAATAACATTACATCGCAAAAATGTAGTCAGATTTGTTATAACTCAACGCGTTTGCGGGTGAAGTCGATTTAGAGTTTGAATGTAACGGTTTGCAGGCCACATTACTGTATAGATACATCGGCACGTTTAAAAACTTCTTTTTAATACTTGGCGTCAAGACGCTGCCGCGTCTCTTGATATAGACGTATTAAGTTAGTACATTATCATATTCATACTATTTTTAAGTACATAGTACGGCACCCAAACCTAAATTAATAAGTATCTTTTAACCTAAATTTAAACCCCTCACCACTATCTGGCTCTCCATGTTACGAAGCTGTTTTTAATTTCTGTAGCAGTCACTAGAGGCGTTGCGATCAGATAATGCCGATAGACATAACCTGAAAACCCTTCGATACTGCTATGCGTAAATATTATGTTCATTTGGTGTACATCACAGTCTTTTAGTAATTATTATATTAAAAATGACGAATCTGTGTGTGGTGCCTCATTGTAAAAGCGGTAGCAAAATAAACAAAAAATGTTGTACATTCAGAGTGCCTAAGAACATTGATATGTGGAAAAAGTGGGAACAATCTATCCCAGGCATTCTAAAATTAAAACCCACAAATCGTATATGTGAAAAGCATTTTAATAATGAAGGCACAGTTCGCGAATGGGTCAAGCTCGACGCAAATGGTCAAGTAATTGGACGGGTAAGTTTAATGAAAAGATTTTACACATAGTTTGAGAAGATAGTTGCTCATATCGTGTATTTTCAATATGTACGGTCCCATACAAAACAATGCGACTCAAAGAGTTTGCTGTGCGAACAAGATTCAATGACATCTGAGTAGAAAAAGAAAATTGTGTGCCAGAGCATGGGTAAGCGGAACAAGTTTCGAATTCTGAAAGAAATTCTCCAAGCGCTGTTCCGTTCTACAGAGTCACGAAATCGTCAATTCAAGGAATCAGTACTCATCTTGGTAAGTTTCCTTAAGAGAATGTATCTATTGCATTGTTATTATATAAAAGCGATGAAATAAAAGTAATTTAAACCATAAATCATAAATTTCCTCTATTGATATTTCAGATATCCCTGAAGTTCTGTCAAAAATATGAATCCTGTCAGTGTGTCAGGAAGCTGTGAGATTGCAAACCAGCTGAGGATCTTCAGAGTCGCAACTGATGCAAATGAAATCACGCGGTGGCCTGATTCACGCAAATCCTCATTTCTTTAATCTGATCCGTTATATTGAAGCATCATTTACAAAATATTCCTCTCGTATTGATGTCTTCGATATAATTCTAGATGAAATATTTAACTCATACACCTTCGCTTATCCCTGTAAAGAGCATGAATCTGAAATCTTATCAGGTTCCATAATTTACTATGTAAGATTAAAAATGAGGCAACATGCGCATCAGAAAGTGTTAAACTCAAAAAGAAATTTATTGTTAAGAAAAAATTGTCGAAATTAACTACTGAATAAATCTTATTCTAAGTTCTTGCAAGTGTTTGAGTTTTCGTAATCAAGGAAGTATGAATAAAAATAAATACTTGAATTTTTATCTTTATTTAAGTTTTGTCAATATTCCGAAATAGACAGTATTTAGTAACATGCCAAAAAATAGTAGATTAACGTAAGTAAAAATCAGCTCTTTACATTTTCTTACACTTTATTTTTTAGGTTTTGGAAAAGTGTTCCAGTTTTCAAAATCAAGTTAGTACGAATGAAAATAAATTCTTCAACTTTTATCTTTATTTGAGTACCTGCAATTTTCACAAAAATATAATGAAAAAGGATCAAATTAAATATATGAAACGGTTTTATGTATTTCTATTTTTGTAAATGAATACTTTTGTTTATTTTACAGGATTTAAATCGAAGTCTAACGGAGATCGATCTATCAAGAGGTAGACAACTATTTCGTCTAATATATATTCATATGACAGATATTTACAAATAGTTTATCATGCTCGATTAACAGTTAGAATGTTTAAAACCCGATACAAATTAAGAGCATATTTTTTTTAGTATATTCATTAAAGTTGACGGGATTAATAACTTATAATTACATATAATAAATATGTGTAACGCGGTGGATTCCGTTAGTGGGACAGAGACGGACTACCGCGAGAACTGTCGAAAGGTTTCCAGGTTATGTCTATCGGCGTTATCTGATCGCAACGCCTTTAGTGGCTGTTACAGAAATTAAAAACACCTTCGTTAACGGGCCGTCCCCCACCACTGAAATTTGATGGAGTTTCCAGACCTGTATACAAGACCGTGGTCGACGTGATATGTCATAGTTCCTAGTTGTATAAATTGTTGATCTCGATGCGTGCAACGTGCGAGTAA
The DNA here is from genome assembly GCA_958009045.1 of Oxytorus armatus. Lineage (NCBI taxonomy): Eukaryota > Metazoa > Arthropoda > Insecta > Hymenoptera > Ichneumonidae > Oxytorus > Oxytorus armatus. The sequence continues at coordinate 11,089,117 of OY253748.1, read as the reverse complement.
TGAAACATACAACTTTAGAAGTATTAGAAGGCGCCACCGCGTGTGCGCCGTGAAAATAGACATAAGATTAGGGTTAAGCATATCCAGACTAGATGGGGCAAGGCCTCTTACTTTTGTAAGCATCTACTATTGTATGCTCAATAAAGAAAAAAAATATATGTTTTTATTATTCGTGCGTTGCACGCGTAACCGTCGTCATTTGGTAAGGTGCCACCGCAGCGCCGTCTGTCCTTATTCGTTTGAATCTTTGTTTCGTGGTCTTTTGCGCAATATATAGTATGTCGGTACATTATGTCATGAAGACTACAGTAAAAGAGTCCGATTTCTGATGAGAAGCATACCGAAAAAGCGACCTCAAAAATTCAGTCGATAAGGGTTTCAGATTTTACCAAAAGCATTTCAGTCGTCGCTAAGAAGTACGTGGAACCGAACCGAACCTACACCTACAGTAAATATACACATGATTCTTCGGTGTAATCACGCGTAATAGAAAGAAGACTGTACTCTAGGTTATATGCGTAATAGTTAATATAAAAGCTCATAATGCCAACAACGATGCGAAGCGTCAGAAAAATAGGGAGTATCACAAACTTGCCGAATTATAATGAAGAATGTTATAAACATTTCTGAATACATACAAATTTCCATGTAACAATAAGATAATGTACACAATATCGTTGACATCATTGTTTACTACATACTCATCATCTGTACACTTTATATTTGTTACTCGACTCAAAATAGGTTACAAATAAAGATTTATTTTCAAAATTAAAAGAAGCAATGAATAATGTTAGGAATTATAGCAAATTACTGGTCATGAGAGAACATTTTATAACCAAAACTTATAATGCCAACAACGCTACAAAGTGTCAGAAAACCAGGGAGCGTCGCCAACTTGAAAAGTTATATTAAACAATATTATAAACTTTTTTCAGTCCATACAAATTTTTATATCATAAGAATAGTTGGACTTGAGACACGATCGGGATCGGACGTGTTTATAAATAAGCTTACTTCGTGTATAGACGCGAGCGAAGAGTGCTATATCTATCCGTATCTATAGCGTTATAGTTGTACTATAAGCTAACAATTTCCAGTGTATATAACTATTTATTATTCCTATCACCGATTTGCATGTGCGATTGCAGCGGGGACGACGAGAACTGCATTGGCGACATGGAGCAGGACAAGTGGGTTATGCAACCCTCAAAATGTGATTTCACCTAACGGCAATGATAACGAGCACAATACACGTCTAGTGCTGTCGCGAAATTCCAATGGGAATAGTGTGGGTAACGAATCGCCAACATGGCAAGTGATTTCCAGGAAGCGCCGTCGCATTTCGATCGATACGGAAAGAGTGTGCGAGTCAGATAGTATAGAGAGAGAGACATAATTCCGTGCGATAATACATTTACAACTCTAGTAAATATTGATAATTCTCCAAGCGATACACAGAATATGAGGCAAGACATTCATCCCAGGACTGACTTCGGAAAGGGGGAGAATTCCAGGGCCGCCGCCTATATTCATACCAGACGTCAAATCTATCACCGTCCTAGAGAATTCTATTGAATGCACTGAAACTGGATTGAAACTGTTCTCAACAAGAACGACTATAAATACAACGTTATTAACACGAACGGAGAAATAAAAATATATATATTATATAAAATAGAATTATTCGGTCATCAGGTGCGTAACGTATAGAACATAAAACACGGGAAAAACAAGGAACCACTACTTCTCTTTTTCGTTGACCTAGAACCTATGTCAAATAATGAAGAAATTGATAAAGTCGATCTCCTGCTGAATGCAAAAATTGTAGTCGAGCCGCCAAAAAAGAACTCCCCAATAGTCCAATGCACTAGATATCAGCGCTGTGGCCACACTAAGGCATACTGCCGCCGACAATTTAGATGCGTCAGCTGCGGTGGTGACCACAATGCGGTGGTCCTGCCGAAAACCTAGGGAGACGCCAGCTAAATGCGTACACTGCGGAGGAGACCACCCAGCGAACTACAAGGGCTTCTAGGTCTACTGGGACATTCGAGAAAAGAGGAACTTAACTGCACAACTTCCCCACCGGTACAGGACAAGACATGGAAACGAAAGCAGAGAAGAACGTTCCACTTCGAACGAATCTACCAAAATAACCAGAGTACCAACAGACAACCTGAGCTATGCCTAGGTGGTCGGGGCGAGTTCAAAATCTGAACCTAACACAACTAATGATAATACAGGAGGGATAAATATCATGGAAAAATCTTCCACCGAACTAAAAGCAGCAAAACAGGATGTTAAAGCTACTGACAAAGCTCGAGGAAAAATAATTCATGTTGCGTACACAGTCGACATGAACCTTTCGTTACTGTCTTGTGTGTAACCGCCGATGCATCGAGTTAGAAGATCTTCACTGGTCAGTTCTTCATAGAATGGTTTGTTAGCTTCATAGATTTCAATTGGAAAAGCTGGCTTATTTTTGTACTCAGCCAAAGTATTTGTAGCTTTAGCCAGTTGCCATGATCACCATGAGTCCTCTCCAATAGGACATGTGTCGCGCTGCGGTTTGGCATCAATAGATAATTTATGATCCAGTGTAGCTTAAATACTGCTTCTCATGTTCTCAACTGAATCGCTGTTTCTACGAATAGCTAATCCATAATAAATAGATAGCTCGTCTATAAGTTTTCCAGTCAATTTGCCCCTTCCACCGAGACCTTTTGTCTTGTAACAATTCGTGTTTCACTTAGAACGACACGTCTTATTACTTCAAATTTATTCTATGATTATTTCAGATAAATTCGTCACATATATTTTCATATGAATGTATACCTTTTATTTTAAACGATAAACGCACGCACAATCTCATTCATTCAGAATATTTTAACTTTATATATCTTATCTTTTTTTGTAGTTCGTCGTATTTATTCGCAACTCATTGATGTAAAGCGATGTTGAGACGACGTTGTAAATTTCGGGGTTGTAGATGTATCGATTCACATAGATATAACGAGATGCGCTCAAGATTTCGGTGTGCTGAGAATGATCGGCGTTAGATAATACTCGAGGAGCCTTTAATATGCGATCTGCGATTTCTCTTTCTCTAAAACACACTCTCTCGGAATATAATTGTTCTTGCGTAGAGGTGACACTAGATGATATATAACTATAATTGTCACGGGAGCTACCTGCACACACACACTAGATCACGATACGACTCAAACGTCTTCTAGCTCGGTCACCGAGAGAGTGCGAGGCAAGGAATTCGATCACGTAGGGTCACGCGTCATGATATCGTCAATAGACGTTCGATATATCGCCATCTACGATCGTTCGCACAATTATTAAATCTTCTACCGTTACCCTCGATGCTAAACACCGACACATCTCCCTGGGTACACGTTCACGAAGACGTGCTATTTCCGCAGTCTTTTTTTTTGTCAAATTACGTATTCGGGTGCCCATTCGCTTTTGCACGTGATCTATACACTTTGTCTTGAGTACTGTGAAATCCTCATACGGCTTGGCATCTGTAATACCTTTAAAAGCCTTAGAATCACCGTCACCAATATAGTGAGTGTATTTGACCTGGTGCAAAGTTTCAGAGCGCCGAAAGATCTCAACAACTGCATCGACTTCTATTTTTCCTGCCGAACCATTGTGATTCACAGCGCATTCTTGTGCATGATTTTCTGCCCACTCCGCATATCCTTCGTTATCTTCTTTTTTAGCCCAATGCTCACACGCCTTACAGTATTTTGATTTAACTACACAACAACTATATTTCCACAGTTATTGCCAATAAGAGTCACTAACTCATACAAAGACGTAAATCCACGTTTTCTCCACGAACCATCGCCTGATACTACAATTCCATTTTCTCCATTTACAATAGAAATTGTTTTCTCATCATTTGCCAACTAGATTGGTTGCAGTGGACATTCTTTTGACAACCTTATCGTAGAATGAGTGAAAGATAGGCCGAGGTAATTCCATGAATGCACAGAATTTTGTTATTCCGTGCAAACCAACTCCAAGCAATCGCATGATAATAATGATGCTACGGTTTATTTCACAGCCTTTGTCAACAAATGGACAATTCGGTATGTCAGTCTTTCCACAATTCTCACAGGACACTACTAGTTTGAATCCCAAACCGCGTTTGTCACTTTCAGTAAATTTTACTTCCGATTGGCATACCTTACAAACGACAACGTTCGAAACAGCCGAAAATACTGCAATAAAGTTTATGATACGATAACCAAACGCTGGATTCACTTCGATATCATATAGATCTTCGAATTGCTTCAGTTTTTTTACCGATGTACTGGCATTCAAGTCGTCTAGTGCTTCTAACTCATGGCGGTTCAATGGTCTTCTCCAAGATGTTTTCGGTCTCTTGCTGTTGCCAGATGCCGTTTTTCCTCCTTTCTTCCCACTGTACACCACTTTATCACTCATTGTAAAAACAAATCAATAATTACACAAGGAAAAAGAAATAAAAGTTCATAGAAGTATCGAGAAAAACGAGTGTTTGCCGACTAGCGTCCTTCTCAAATGCTTGGCTGTGCCTAACTGACTGAAACAGACGTTCGAACACTATTTGTGAGAGAAACTAGACAAAATGGAAGTCTAGACTTGACTGGCCTAGTCAGGTAACAAATAATTTCAATAACATCTGCCGTAAACCTGCTCTAGTCCCCTAAAGTACCTTCCCCCTAGCGCTCACAAAAGGAGCTCGCTGTGGACCAGGCGGCCTTGTACAATTCGAAAACCGAGTATTCAAAGATTTTTTTCTGCCATAATCTTTTGGGATATCATTTTTGGGGTCCTAAGAACCATTTTAAAAAAATCGATATTTCGACAATTCTTGAGTGGCCTAACCCCTTGAACCACGAATATTTAAGAAGATTTTTATATCTCGGACTTGAAAATTGATTATGTGTCAGAAATTGGAGTTTGACTATATTATTTCGTAAATGTAAATTTATATCAGACTTTAATAAAGTAACACTATCAAAAAAATGTCGAACGAAATTTTTCCATATGCGGAAGCCGTACACATCGAATGGTTAAATTTTTCCAGTAGTACCTTTTGGTATAATCATTGAGATAATATTTTTGTCATGAGGTGTTGTTTTACGAATCACTTGCGGACAGTATCCACTCCAGGAATCTATCAATAATACGCTGATATTACCGACGTTAGAAAATAATACTTTCCGCAGCCATGTTTTGAAATGCTCTGTTGACAATAAAACATATTTATAATTATAAGAAAAATCTATACATAATGTGATAATCAAGAGTCTTGACCTATATAATCAATAACAATGAGTTTCACGAAAAGTTTCTTCATACCTGAAGTGAGTTTTTCAGATTTATAAGCGGTTATGACGACGTTTTCCGGTCTAAATAATTGTTTTTTCGCTACCAGTTCAAATTCATCTTCTACTTCCTTTAAAATGGTGAAAAGTGGAAACAGTAAGTTTCAATCAACATTTATTGTAGGCTGGATCGTGTAGCTATGAGTTGTTGAAGAGACTGATTGTATTACACAATCGACTTCCTTTGATCCTTCGATTGCTAAAGTTCGTCCCGAGTGAATTTCCAGTTGAAAAGTACTTTGATCTGGATTATATACATTTTCTGCTGCATATTTTGAGATATAGGGTTTAACCTCATTTACAAAATTTTCTCTTCTTTCTCGTATAACTACTTCTTCTTCTATAGTTTTCTGCGATACAAATTTAGTAATTTTTCTAGATATGGTACGATGTAATTTCTTGAATTTCGAGAGCCGATTACGAGAAGCTTCCAAGCACATATCTTCGTGGCTTGAATAGCGTGAGTAGGCCAATTTTGTATGTTAATATCATGTATAGTTATATACGCCTACAGAAGTTTTCGTATTTTTCAATACGTACCCGGAACCTGTGCTAGTTTTTCTTTATACGTGCCGCCTTTGTTGAAATGATGTGCCCAACGTCTCAATTGTCGTATAGATGTAACCTGTTTGTATCTTTGCTTAACGGTATCAACACTACAAATTTGTTTACCAGATCTCCAGCATTCCACCGCTTTCCGTTTATAATCATAACTTAATTCATCGTCACTGGAACACTCATCAGAATCGTCTTCGGCAATATCTGTTTCCGATAAAGTATCTCCAACAGATTTTGCTTCGGGTTCCTTAAAATGTTCTTGGAAATCGAGTGGATCTTCCTGTATCATTCCAACTCCATTGTCTGGCATGCAGTCGATTAAAATTTTTTTAAGATGTTCCGTCAGCTCCATTTCCGCATTGTTCACCGGAGTTTCTGCTATATTCATAACTCCCAGTGTAGCCAGTAGAAGTTTAATAACATTAATCGGATTCACTTTCATTGTCAATGATTATAAGTTGTGGAAAAAAATTGAAAACGCCGCTCGAAGAACGAGGTGTAGAGCCTGAGTCTGAACGTAAATGCGAAAGTACGAATTGATGGCACCTTTTAAAGATAGCTTATCTAAAAAACGAGCGATATCGCGCACTGACAAACAGTAATAATGGTTTCATCAACAAAGTTTGTTAAGATATAATGAAGTAAAAATACTTCATTATATCTTAAGGACTTTGTTTTTCACCGATATTCCCACAATCTAAACAATATACCAGTATCGCATTCTCGTTTGCCTGCCGCGCCAATTGTTGATAAGCATTGGCACGTGACATCCACGTGGTTTCACCGAACAGCAAAGTGTTAGTAACGAATGTAGGTGGTAAAACAAAATAGTACTCAAATTGTGAATTCCTCAATTATTACAAATAATAATACGAAGATACAATCAAAAATGTATTTTGACGGTCAGGCGTGTACCTATACTACTAATATTGAAAATATACTCCTGCAACAGCGTGTGAAAACGCAACGAAAATGTTATAAAAAAAGGACGTGTTAGCGAATGAGGTATAGTATAATGCCTCATAATTATACTTCTCGTAGATGCGTAACTGTATGTGAACATGAAAGTATACATTTATTAAATGTCTTAGCGGTGGTTCGGAAATTTTTGAATATCTATTAAAATAGGGGCTAGAAAGGGGCCATACCTCCAAGGATTCGTGCTAATTAAAAAAAAAACGGTGAATAGTTAATTTTAGCTTGATGCAAAGTGATTGTATCGGCAAACACATTTGGAATGACAAGGAGACAACTGGAATGTAGAAACGCAAATAGGGGTATGCCTGCTCCCTTAAAACTGTTTTCTTGCCACAAATACAAAAATACGTGAACTTTAAATTTAATTTCTCTATATAAGAGCATGATTTTCATTCCAATCGATTCGCAAGTTTTCAAAGTACGGTACAAGAAATAGTTGTTCAATGGTGTTTCGACTCCTTAAAAAAATTTTTTTTAATTATCCGGTGGGTTCTTCATTCCTTTGCATAAGAAACATTTTCATTTTTGTTTCATCAAAATCCATGCACTGGTTGTAGGTGAAACTGCAAAATCGCCCCTTGACCTGTGCACCTTTAGGGGGTGGTTTCACCCGTTGAAACAGTTTTTCTGCCGATCAAAAAAATACGTGTCGCTTAGTTTATAATGCTCCATAATATCTATAAGTTTCAACAAAATCGGAGGGGAACACCTCGGGCACTTTCTTTGTTAGATATATTTGTTTATGCGGCTTTACCCGGGGTTCGTTGTATCTCGGTCGTCGTTCTTATCTATCACGAGCCTGCATGCTCGTAGGCGCGGTTCTAATCGTTGTGTAGCGTATTGCAGGTAGCATGCTTGCGGGCATAAATTGATCTGTCATGCTAGCGTATCGCGGGTTGCATGTCGCAGGCATGAGTTGAACCATGTATCGCGGGTCACGGACTCGTAGGCGCGGCCTTTAAGTGACCCTAATTCCCTAATGGTGAATTTTGGTAATGAGGGTCACGCTTATTTTTCATTTGCTGTCTTTTATCTAAATTAAATTTTTGGGCATTTTGATATTTAGATTTCTTGAAGTTTCCCTTGTTTCAGAAAAATCTTAGTTCCCTGCGAGAGAATTCTGAAAATCCGAGCGATTTTAAAAAATGTTAATTTTTGAAAATATTTCATTTCGACAAATTTTTTATTCGAATTTTGGGTAGCTTTTTCGAGCTAGGATGTTACAATATTTATCGTCCATATTTGTATACATTCGTCGCTATATATGTGTTTGTAGAAAATTTCATAATGCTTATCGCTCGAAATTCTTGGTGCTTTATGGATATTACATGACAGCAGTCGCGGCGTAACAAAAATGACTTTCATTACGTTTAGTTCTCCAGCTTCCACCCTGGCATATATTATCTTTCGCTCTGTTTCTCTATCTCTTACTTTCTGCGGAGTCTCGACGGCCTCGCGTTCACGCATCGTCGTGAGAACTGAGAGAGAGAGAGAGAGAGAGAGGGAGATTTGTGGGCGCTGCTGCGGTTACTATACGCACTACTTGGTGGCAACCGTGCTCGGCGTCTCGCTCCGAAGCGTTTTCAGTCAGTAGTGGCGTAGCCGTCGAGCCACGAGTATTTCGAATTCAGGGACGGCGTATCGTACAAATTTCATCAACAATAAATCATGACTGACGTCTCAGTTTGTTCACATTGAAAATTCCACCGGATAGTGAATCAATAATCTATCAAATACATTATAAACAAAATACAACGATTCTCGCAAAGTGTTTTTATAAACATAATAAAGTGTTGTATATTGTGTATTGTGTATTTTTCGTCCAACAAAGTATGTGCTCGAAGATTTTGCGGAAAATCGAGTGAGAAAAAATAAGTTTTCCTTTCGATTTTATATAAATTATTTTTTTATAATTCAGGTATATATTAAACATAAAAATACCAAATTATAAACAGTACAACGTTACGACAGCGAGTTGATTTTTTTTTACTGTGACGAGGTCGGGGAGTAATATAGAAACATTTGAGTGCAAAGTTTAATTATTAAATTTGCCGCATGTTTGCCAGCCAAACATGATTCACGAGCATTCACGTTGATCTGTTGACGGGGTATCCGGGCGGAACTACGGTGATCACACAGCCCAGTCTGCGTCAGGCATATAAAGTGAGTAAGGTCGTTTTCTCTCTCACTCTCTCTATCTATCTACCTCCCACTCGCTCGGTCGCCAATGTTCCAAGTTTCTGGTGTTGTTGGACGAGATTCTCTACAACCTTCAGCAGACTTGATCCACGTGTACATTCCAGCACGATGCAGGTACTAGGCGATATATAAAATTCTCGAGAATGGACAATAAACTCGTTATTCTTTATTTCCTTGTGTGTCACATTTTATGAATTACTAGTTTAGCATATTAAACCGTTTAGACTCAAGATTGAAGCATAAGGGCGTATTCACTGATAAAAATTGTAAATACCCATCTTCGGAAGGAGGTTTCACCAAATAAAAAATTTTGTCAAATATTATGCTCGATGCAATATTCAAAAAATTTGAAACTCGCACATTGCTTCCTCATTATTTTATCTCGGTCACAAATCCCCCTCTATGAGCAAGTTATTTCTTCAATTTTCAATTATTTTTTTCTCATAGAGGAACCTTTGTAAGCGAGAAAAAATAATGGAAGCAATGTGCAAGTTTCAAATTTGGATCTTTCTTTTTAATGAGTTCAATTCAGACAATTCTGCGATACTACGGGGTCCGAAGTTTCATGATTCTTCATTATCATTCTGCAAAATTTACTATAATTAGAGCAATTCACTGATTTTCCCAAATATACAACAGTCCAAACATCCAAATTTTTTAACAATCTTGAAGCTCTTTACTAATTTATTTCAAACTCAATATCGAACGTAGTTTTCCCGAAAACGTCATTTTTGAAGTTTGTGAACATTAGAACTCAAAATCTACTGAACCGATCCTTTTGAAAATTTAAACATTACTTCTTCACATAAATCAACAGGTAATCAGGAGGAGTTTTTTTTTTTCAATTTTTTCAATTTTTTAATAACAAATTAAGCGCGATTTTTTGAGCTAAAATTGCGTTTTTCACTTCCAAGTGCTGCAAAAAATAGAAAAAAAAAAAAAAAAAAACTCTTCCTGATTACCTCGAGAAATATATCACCTTTAAAATGCATATCAATTTTTTTGTTTCGGATGATCCGGTAACGAGTTATAATGTTCACCGCGAAACCACTTTTTTTCAAGGCGCCTCTGGAGATTCAACGTGACCGGCTTATTTATCAATATTTTTCATTGAAATTTTTTTCTGAGATACTTCAATAGTTGTACAATAATATGTAATTCTATTTAATAAAATTATATTACTCATGTCGGTGCAAAAAAATCATAAAAATATGCTTTTTTTTGGCCTTTAAAACCCTACCCCCCCCTTAAAGTTTTTATACGTGAAAATCAGGTATCACAGCCGATCGTTTGAAACGCTGTAACTCCGTTAGTTTTACTCCGATTGACTTAAAATTTATACACAATATTCTCGACATATTGTTCATTCAGAAAAAAAATTTAAAAAAAATGCAAAAAAAAGAATTTTAAAAGCCTACCCCCCCCTTATGCTGACAAAATCGGCCATTTTGAATCTTCAGTTAATTGTTGACAGCTGTTTTGGTTAGACGTGTTTTGGCTTGTCTTCGATTTTTGCCTATTCCAAAAAATGGATCAAAGAATCTGTATCTAATTTTGTGTGAAAAACAAAATTAAGTGCGCGGACGCATTCCGAATGTTGACTGTGGCATATGGTGAAGCTACCTTGGACCAAAGCAACGTTTATCGGTGGTAAAAAATGTTCTCAGAGGGCCGAGAAGATGCGAACAACGAAATGCGTTCCGGACGCCCGAGCACATCAACAACAGACAAAAACATTGATGAAGTGAAGAACATAATATTGGCCAATCGTCGAATCACCGTTAGAGAAGTTGCTGAGGAATTAAACATATTGATTGGCTCGTGCTATTCGATTTTTACCAATGATTTGGGCATGAGACGGGTCGCCGCGAAATTCGAGCCAAAATTGCTCAATTTCGAACAAAAACAGTGTCGCGTTAACATTGCTAAGGAGCTGTTGGACTCGGTCCGCGACGACCCAAATTTGCTCCAGAGGGTCATAACTGATGACGAATCATGGGTTTATGGTTATGACGTGGAAACCAAAGCTCAATCATCGCAATGGAAGTTGCTTTTTTGGAATAGGCAAAAATCGAAGACAAGCCAAAACACGTCTAACCAAAATAGATGTCAACAATTAACTAAACATTCTAAACGGCCGAAGATCAAATATACGTAGCCCGCGGAAATTCAAAATTTGCGATACTTTTTGAACAGACCTCGTATGTGTTGTATTTAAAAAAAATATTTTTCTGTTTCTGGATCTTGATATAATTCCTTATAGTAGTTCGTCGACCTTCATTTCATCCTTTATGTCCTTTATGGAAATCGTGTAACGTAGCTCGATTGCTGCATTATGAATAGAGATTTATGGTCATCAACCAACATTTGTTGAATCGTCCATAGATGTGTGGAAATCATTCAATGGTGGTAACAAGTTAGCTTACCTTGGTGCAGTGATGGCTTTGTTGTATCTCGTCATGTGCGATGATCTCCAAGGAAATCATCGGGGAAACTTTTTGCCCCTCATAAACTGTCAATAAGTTATTGATAACTGAATTGATGATGATTCTCTTCCTCGTTGAAATATAATTCCATGCAGACTCTCACCGTGGTGTAACTACGATCGGAAATTTCTCAAGAAGACCATTGGATCAATGGATCTCGCAAATTATATTCTTTGATGCAGGAAATAATTTTAAAAAAATGGGGGTTTTTTGATGACCGTTGTGCCGAAATGTACCAGGGGTGTTCGTTGAAATTTGCCGGTTTTTTCGATAAAGAAAACACTTAATTTTCAGAGGAATCTCAAAATTTTTTAATTCAAAGTATTGACCATTGGTTTCTACACATTTCGCCCATCTCTCAGGCAAATTATGGATACCATCCCAAAAAAACTTTTTCTCTTTCGAGGTAAACCATTCGACGAGCCATTTTTCGACTTCTTCAAAATGAGCGAAGCACTGCTCTGCAAGGGAGTGTCCCATCGATGCGAAAAGGTGATAGTCGGACGGGGCGAGGTCTGGAAAGTACGGCGGATGTGATAATATTTCCCAATTAAGTGTTTTTAATGTGTCTTTCACCAGTTTCGCGGTATGAGACGGCTCGTTGTCATATTGTAAGATAACTTTGCCATGTCTTCAGGCCCATTCCGGCCGTTTTTCGATCAACGCATAATTCAAATTGATCATTTGTTGTCGGTAGCGATCCTTGTTCACCGTTTCACCAGGTTTTAACAACTCGTAGTACACCACCACACTGGTCCCACCAAACACAGAGCATTGTCTTCTGGCCAAAGCGATTTGACCTTGCAGTCGATTGGCCGGCTTCACCAGGTGAAAGCCATGATTTTTTTCGCTTCGGGTTCTCTAAATAAATCCACTTTTCGTCCCCCGTGACAATTCGATGCAGAAAAGATTTCCTTTCGAATCGTTAAAGCAGCATTTCACAAACGGTTTTTCGATTTTCCATTTGTCTATCGGTCAGCTGGTGTGGCACCCATTTTCCATACTTTTGGATCTTTCCCATGGCTTTTAAACGTTGGCAAATTGCTCCTCGAGTCACATTTAGTGTTTCTGCCAATTTTTGTTGCGATTGGGTTCGATCAACATCCAATAACGCCTGCAATTCCTCGTCTTCGAACTTTTTCGCTGCACCAGGATGTTCATTGTCTGTCAAATCGAAATCTCCACTTTTAAATTGACGAAACCATGTCTCACATGTTCTAATCACTGGAGCATGTTCACCATAAGTTTCTACCAGCAACCGGTGAGCTTCAGCTGCTTTTTTCTTTTGATGAAATAAGAAAAGCAACGAATGCCGCAAATGCGATTTACTTGAATCGAAACTCGACATATTCACTGAGGTAAACAAATATGACGCTATTATTTTGGCGGAATGTGACTTGCGTATTTTTGTAGGTTAATGTCAATAGAAAAAAATGACATACATGCTAAATCATAGAAATGTATACATATTGCTAGCGACATCTACTGGTAAAACCGGCAAACTTTAACTAACACCCCTGGTATCTGAAGCTAGCAGCCAGAGCTAGCAGCCAAGCGGCTCGCGGCCAGGGGCGAAACAACGGTCGGGCCCCATGCATACTATTAAATCGTAAAATTCAATAGCAATAAGAAAATTTAGATCAAATTCACACTCAATTCACTCTTTACCTTTCAGAATCGATTAAACAAGTAATCGCAATGAGATCTGCAGTGTCGTAATTGTTATTAATTTGTTAAGCATCAAATAATTAGTTGGTCTATCTCATGGCCGATAGCAATGAACGATTTTATTCAAATTCACATTACATTCACTATTCACCCATAGAAATCGATAACCTTTTTAGGAGAAGAACAGGAGGGAATGTCCTCACACCAACTTTTTAGGTGAAGTTATCGAAAGATTCCTCGCGTCATAACATTTTTACTTGTGAAAATAGCACTATAGCGATCCAGGCGAATGAGCTATAGGTAGTAGGCCTCTATAGGCACGTTCCCCAAACAAAGGTTCGTTCGATTATAACGTGGTATATAACATATCATTATTATTATCAGGTTGTGGCAATTAGATTCGCGGACTCCGTCTCTCACTCTCCCAGCGACCGCGAAGTGGGACGTGGGTCTTATATTTGTTGTGCGTCGATTATATTGTAAGAGACAAATGTCTATATCTCTATATCTGCATTTGTACCTAATCTTAAGGTATTATAGACGTGTCGTGAATAGCGCGTGTGAAGAAGCGTTATTATAAGTGTCGACTGCACATCGAGAAAATTATTAGGTGGGAGCGGTAAGATCCGCAAATTTATGATTATATAGGAATAAATAATAAGAGACGTATTATGATCACCAGTATTTTCGATAATTAGTATTTTAGAGAGAGCCTAAATTGAAGAAAAAAAATTAGAACGATTAAGCGAATTCAAAACTGAGAGTTTTGACGTGGATCACTAAAAGGAATTGTTTGACGGCTCAATTGACGCAACGCCCCTCCAAAGAAAAACTAAATATACGATAAGCGCAAGAATTTTCTATGTCAAATATACGTATGTGTGCGAATGTGTGAGTTTATTATTATATGTACGAATATCACGGCACCTTTGAATTATAAAGAATATTAAACGGTCTCAAGTCAACGATAAAAAATAAAAATAAAATTTATATTCAAATATTACTAAATGATGTTAAAGTTTGCATCGTTGGAATGCAACGATAATAGATTTTTTAATATCATTCATCCCTCCTCAAGACTGGATTTTCGATGATGAAAAACGTTAAAAGGTTTTTTGGGTCTCCTTCAAGGACCTGGACTTAAATGGGTAAGAGAAGCGAGAGCAATACTGAAAATGAAACTTTAAAAAACCTATTTTCGTTGCATTCCAACGATGCAAACTTCAACATCATATTACTAATTATAACGAGAAACAAAAAATGTCGTTATTTTTTCAGATAATAATAATAATAATATACCGAAAGAAAACCATTATTACATACTTTAGCGATACGCAGGAAACGATACCTCGGACGGATAAATTAAGAACACTTTCGTATTATGATTCGGCTAACAGCTTTAAAATAAGACCAAAAAGACATCAATTGGTTTAGCTGTTGATGAGTTATTTAAATTACTTTTTCCCGAGCGCACGTTTGACTTTAGTGAAGAAAATACACAGTTGTTTTGGCACCGGCGGAAATAGCTGAAGTCGCGGCGAGTTTGGCCGATCTCTCGAGAGCTTTGTGGGGTCCGTGTAATGCAGACTTCAATCAAGAAAACCCGTGCAGAAATTATGGTTGGGATCCAACTGGATCCCTGTGATTACCCCTGCTCTCTGGCAAGGATCCGACTAGGATCGGATCCCAACACGGAAACGTTACGCTTGTAAATTGGTTCCCGATTGGGACTCCCGACTGGATTCCCAACTGTATCCAACCCCGATTCTACAGGATTCTTAAACAATTGTTTGCACCTGCAATATCGGTGTCTCCATAGTATATCTTTTCACATTTGTACGGCGATAACACTAAAACATTTAAAAAATAGCAACTCGAAATGCGGTAAAGGTATTAAAAAATGACAATAAACATTTATTTACTTGTATGGGTGTATTACTTGTCCCCGAAGTCGGTACTCGATTACTCGAAATCAATCTGAGCGGGTTTTCCGATTCTTACGTCCCGTGGACTTGCGGGCTATAAGCCCGCAAGCCCACGATCGGAGACGAGAAAACCTCGTGACGCTCGTCACCCAGCGGCGGATTTGGAAACTTCTTTGATGAAATGTACTCAATCGAACCACACATATTTCTTACAAAATCTAGGCTATAAAACGATGAGCCCTATACCCGAATAACGTACTGAAGCTGTAAACGCGTGTCACGTATAAGGTATTATGGGCTATCTTTATACGTAGCATATGTAGCTTATCGGGATAATGCCCGGGATTCAGCTGGAATCCTAGAAGGAAATCCTTTGTCGAAATCTCAAAAAATTATCGATGGATATTTCACGGGAAAATTATATAAAGTCCGATTACTGAAACCAGAAAATTCAACTTATACAATTTAAAGTTTTGTCGATTAACGCTAATCGGGATAGAACCTGGGATCCATCTGGAATCCAAAAGGGAATCTCTTGATAGGAAGTCTTTATCAAATCCCGATCGGTGTTTGGCTGGATGCGGGGACACCCTATAAAATTTCTTCATGGGAATGAGCAGCTATTTTCTCATGACCATCTTTTGTAGCACTGCGCTCCGTTGCGTATTTCATAACCTGACGTTCAACACTTTTTTTGCGGGAAACTTAGAATACAATTATCATACGGAATAAACATTTTTCTTGACTGCATTGATCGAGATCAAGAGAGACAACAATTTTCGGAAAAAACCTTCTCAGAAAAGATTGATATATCGTGAAAAAATGGGCCACATGCTCGACTAATAGAGACCGTCAAAGACGTGCGTCGAGCACGTCTTTGGCGGTCTCTATTACGCGTACTGCGTACCTATCGCTGTCGGCAATCATTTTCTAATAAACTAGGGGGGCCTTGCCCGCCTGCGCGCCTGGCGCGCTACGCACCCTCTCATGAACCAGATCCAACCAAACCCAAACCAGGATGACCAAAAATGATTGCAAATGTGAGGAGTCGTCTGGTTTGATGAAGCTGGTCTCCTCAACTCTTGTACACGGCGGCGGCGATGTATTTATATAATATAGAGAAATAACTAGCATTTTTTTACGTAATTCGTATTCAAATCAACGCAAAAATAACAATGCAATGAGAATATGATGAATTCCTAAATAGTAAATTAATGATAATTTTTGGTTTCGAATCTGCAGGAGTCAGATTGAATACCTTCTTGAGGGATGTTGAAACACGTGTCGGTCTCACCCTGGAGGGGACGAGCGGATAGCGTGAGTCTTGCATCGAGCGGTGGTGCGAGTAGTTGTGGAAGTAGAAGTCCAACGCCCAGTCACACGCCACCACCCTCGAGAGCATCATCGTGTGCATCCCTTGCACCCCTTACTGCTCTTTCGAGTTTCTCACCCGCCGACGTTGCACCACAACAAGTAAGTACTTGTTCAAATCATAATGAATATATTCGTTGCCTGCTTGATTATCGTTCTTCGTAGTGTTACAATTGTTGTTAATATTTCCTCGTTCGTGTCAATTTTTTTACGAAACCTTTGACTATAACAAAAACTTTTATCCCATTCACCGATAAAAAAAATCTTGAGATTTGCCAAACTCTAGAGAGAGGTCTATTTTTTACCGCCGAGCTTCCACAAGTAGCTCTTTCGAATAAACACGGTTCTCGGTGCTCGAGATAGAGCATAATATCTTATGTAATGAATTATAGAAAAATATATGAGAATTACTGATTTCTAAAGGCACATATCATTTTTGCTTAAGGGTGAACACTGTGACTCCCTGTTTTTTTTTCACATTTTTCAAGAATTTTTTTTTGTGGGAAAAAAAAGATATTCGGAAAATTTTTTTGGGTTTTGTTCCTTGTTTATTAATGTATCAAAAAACATTTTTTTCACATTTTTCACGCCGCATGGTGGCGCTGGGGAAGCTCTCGCGTCAGGTGCTGTCATCTCCGCGGCGCGCAGCAGAACTCTCTTCAACGTCGATCTGAAAAAAAATATCGAGTGTTTTCGTTAATAATATGATATTTTGAAGAGAAGTACATAGGGATTTGGAAAAATATTGTTTAAAAAAAAATAGGCACGCCTTTGAAATTAAAGTTAATTTCAAAGGCGTGCCTATTTTTTTTAAAACAATATTTTTCCAAATCCAGCAGAACTCTCTTCAACGTCGATCTGAAAAAAAATACCGAGTGTTTTCGTTAATAATATGATATTTTGAAGAGAAGTACATAGGGATTTGGAAAAATATTGTTTTAAAAAAAATATATTTTTCCAAATCCTTATGTACTTCTCTTCAAAATATCATATTATTAACGAAAACACTCGGTATTTTTTTTCAGATCGACGTTGAAGAGAGTACTGCCGCGTGCCGCGGAGATGACAGCATCTGACGCGAGAGCTTCTCCAGCGCCACCATGCGGCGTGAAAAATGTGAAAAAAATGTTTTTTGATACATTAATAAACAAGGAACAAAACCCAAAAAAATTTTTCGAATATCTCTTTTTTTTCCCACAAAAAAAAATTCTTGAAAAATGTGAAAAAAAACAGGGGGTCACAGCGGTGTTCACCCTTAACACTATATTGTATTGCGAAAATCAATTTTGCTCAACCACGATTTTACTTTGAAGATTCGACAAGTCATTAGGAGGGAATTCGGATTTTGTTATCTTATAAATGTAATCAGACAACTCGATTGTGCGCTTATCTGATTCAATTTTCGCAATATTCACATTCTGTAAAGATCAATATCGCACAGTTTTTAATTAAAAATATTCTATCACTGTATTTATATGTTAGAAGAACTAACTATTTTTACACAATGAGACTTCTTGTAATATTAAACAAGGGCGTCTGCTTCTGACAGCTTTTTTCTCATTCAGTACCCTAAACATGCGCAGATGTCGACGTTTTTTTTCATCATCTTGTTTACTACTTTGCTCTCCCACAACCTGACGTTCGTGCATATACACGACTTTTTTCCACGCGAGCTTCGCTCTATCTCACGCGGCCTGTGAAATAATCCCATTGCGCTCGGTTCTCTCTTTGTCCCTGTGATCCGGGAGACGATGACGATAAAAAGTGTATAATGGGTGACGCCGTTTAATAAAGCGTGATAAGTCACTAAAAAAAGATCATTAGCAATAAAAAAAATCGTTTTATATACATAGTTATATATATATCTATATTATATAAATATATTGCCGTCGCCGGGTACAAGAGTTGAGGGGGGGGGGGGAGGGGGGCGCGCAGAGGGGCGAAGCCCCCCTAGTATCTCTCTATATTATATAAATATATCGCCGCCGCCGCCGCCGTGTACAAGAGTTGAGGAGAGCGAGCGGGATCGGGTAGGCTTGGTGAGGGGATCGAGCGGCGGCGGGGGTGGCGTGGGAGTGGGGGGTTGGGGCGCTGAATGGGATGGCCCGAGGGGGGAGGGTACGCTGAATGGAATGACCCGGGGGGGGGGGTGCGCCGAATGGAATGGCTCGAGGGGGAGGGTACGCCGAATGGAATGGCCCAAGGGGGTGGGGGGGTACGCCAAATGGAATTGCCCGAGGGGGGGGGGGTACGCCGAATGGAATGACCCGAGGGGGGTTGGCGCGCGAAGCGCGCAGGGGGGCAGAGCCCCCCTAGTATATATATATATATATATATATACCCAGGACGTAAGAATATATTTATATATATATATATACATATATATACTAGGGGATTCGCCCCCCCAACTCTTGTACACGGCGGCGGCGGCGATATGATTATATAATATAGTTACGTCCTGGGTTGGTAATTATGGGCGTGACGCCATTTAATTTCGAAATATAACCGTAGTAGTAAAGTAGAACGTTTTTTAAGAATAAAACTAAATGTTCAGCTTATCCGCGCGAGAAAAGTTGACCGTTGAAGATCGCACGGTCTGAGTATCTGAGAATTTTGCTGACGCGTGGGATTTCACGCGGGTCCGCTGGACGGTGCACACCTCCAAGATTTGCTAGGTCTGGCTCACCCTATCTTTTGTCGCGTAGACCTTTACAATGTGCATGGTACTACTTTAATATTGATGAAGAATAAATCAGTTGAACTTAACGAGTCGACCAAGACGGTCGGTCTCAAACATTAGAGTTGGCCTCCGACTCTCGACCATGATGGTCAAACTTTGTCAACTCCGAATCTCGATCCAGTTAACATACACAATATTGATGCTCTCCTATAGTCGAAACTGGATACCCTGGATTCATAGTCTGGCGGAACAGTGACCGATATGTCGCCCTAAAATAGTACTGTATAAGTGAACAACAAATGAAAGGTGCGCGTATAAACTTGTGACTCGCGATAACCTAGTGTAAAACATACATAACCTTTATATCGCGAGCTAAAGTAACGCTTACCAAGGAATCGTTAAACGGAAAAACATTGAACAATCTAAAAACTTTATCACCTCAAACGGCAATAGAATTCGGACCAATAATTGTTAAAATTGCGAACTCCGGTTCATCACCACTTTGATTGAATGGGTTGAGGATCATTAATTTAAAAAAAAATATTAATTTGTGAATGTCTCTCTCTCTCTCTCTCTCTCAACCAACACCCCTGGTAGATATGCACGCCAAGTTTTTGTACAGCATTTTCAGTAGACTTTTGTGGCATACCGTACAAAAGGGGGTAGGTTGATGGGCGCAAGGAGTAGTAGTTTACTTGGCTAATTTATGAAATGATTTCTTTTCACTTTTTATTAGATATTAGAAAACGATTTTTGAAGTCGTAAGTTTTTTGTTTCTAGATTGGACACATTTTCTGATTACTTGGCGTCCATTTTTAACTTTTTAAGTTTTTAATGGAGATAGTCAATACCGCGGCCTCTTTTTTAAATTCTGTTTCATTCGTTTGTGTTCATTTGCAAGAGAAAGCGGATTGGAAAGAGGGATCGCAGCCTGACCAAACTAGACCTGAAGTTTTCGGCGCTGACAGGGATTAGATTTCTAGGCTGACTAAACATTCTGTCTCACTGCGTCGCACTAGAATAGTCGACTATATATATAGATGTCAACGATCCGCGATGTGATTGGGCTACCATTGGAAAAACAAAAGTTAATGGTTTTTTTTTAACACGAGTCACTTTTATCGAGAGTTATCTCTAAGTGCGTAAAATATACTTCGCTAATCTTCTAACTAAACTAATAATGAAGAAAAATTGTAATATGGTATTTAAATGTAAGTCATTTTACGATAGTAGCTTAACTCCAAGAATAAATGTGATGAGAAAGTCACGAGTTGCCATTACGCCAGTAGTGACTGTTTCAAAGAAAAAAAAACCATTATTCACAATATTGATAGCATTTTGTGCAGAGCGCTTGTATGTAGTAAAAATTAATTTTCTTGTGAAAATTGATAGGTGTTTTCAGGTTGTGACGCGTCTATACACGCTATACAACGTCAATTCTGTCATCCTCAGAATCGGTCGAATGGTAATCTTAAAATTTGCACAACACACGTGATTGCACATAACTGTATATAGTACTGGGCTTTTGAAGTGGAATGCGGTTATTTTCGCGGATATTAGACGAATTTGAAAATTTGAAAAAAAAAGTATATTCGATGAAAATTGATAATCTCTCGAACGAAACCACGTCCCATTGCGATTGGTCAACGGTCGCCCACGTGCGCAACGTTAGTGTGCGGGAATGAAATGTCGGGTGTTATCCGTCGACCTCGTGATTTACGATTTGCGGATGCGATAAGAGGGTAAATATAGTATCGAACTAAAGGGTTAGGAACAGGAATGAAAAGTGCTCCAGGAGCAATTGGATACGCAACCGCCGGGAGTTGACATTTTCAAATTCGTCAAATTTTCACGAAAATCGATGAAAATATCCGCATTCCACTTTAAATGCCCAGCACTGCACATTTTTACGGTAATATAGACCGTAAAAATCTTATACTACTCATAAGTTAAAGTTCAATATCTCAAGAAATATTAATCTAAGCAATTAGGTCGATAGGACCTTTTTTGTAGGAAATTAAATTTCCAACAAATTTTTCATTTATATTTTTTTCGTAAAGTTAATTGTTCCGGAGATAACAGCAAAAAAAACGAGAATTTTGGGTAAAAATC
This sequence comes from Oxytorus armatus, assembly GCA_958009045.1. Taxonomy (NCBI): domain Eukaryota; kingdom Metazoa; phylum Arthropoda; class Insecta; order Hymenoptera; family Ichneumonidae; genus Oxytorus; species Oxytorus armatus. The sequence continues at coordinate 11,067,747 of OY253748.1, read as the reverse complement.
AACTTCAGTGACCCGTACCAACTCACCAGTATAATTTACACTTTCGCCGTAATAGGCACTTTTCTAGATTGTTTTATTCTGAGTAAATCGAAACCAAGAGCAATATGATAGCATAGAATGCGGGTAAGTTATAGAATTTTGAAAAAAAAAAAATTCTATGTACGTGTAGTTTAGATGGAAAATCTTTTCACGCTAAGGGGAAGTACTTAGAATTAATATTAACCGCTGTAACCTTCACGGAATTTGTTTTTCGACATATCCAACAAAATTTCAGGTGGGGACAGAAAAAAAAATAGTCGAAAAAAAAATCGCCCTAATATATATATACACATATATATAAATTAAGAAAAAACGACGGCATCATTTCGACGCCGATAAAAAAATAACCTTTGAAGAATTTGACCCTTGTGTACCTCGTTTACTGATAGTATGGCTACTATTTGGAACGAAAGTTCTTAATTTATTCAAATCGATGATTCTTCGGTATAACCCAATTCTGAATATCGAAGCAGCACGGGAGAAGGGTCCCATTAATTTTTTCAATCCCCTGCTGACAGCCGACATATGTGTATGTTTCCATTTGAAAAGTAATGAAATATAAAAAGTGTGTTAAATAAGTACTTAACACACTTTTTGTGTTTCAGTACTTTTTTTTTCATGGCGTAAATATTTTTTAATGTAAATGGCCTTAATATACAAAGATAATTTTGAAAATATTCAAATCCTCGATACTCTTTCTTCATAACCTTAAAAATACAATAGACGTATTATTTGGTGGAGTAGAGCTACCCGCAGTGAAAGCTAAACGATAAGCTACCTAACGAGTGATGCACGTGGTCCCTCCGACAGGCCTCCACTCGTGTTATTGCCGGTCGCGAATGTGTAATACGTAATTAATATTCATCGTCACCTTTTACGCAGAATGTGGAGCACTCGGAATAAAAAGTGTCTCCTTACTCACCACTCTATTCACCATACGGAATAGATTTGATATGCTGTGAGGAACTGGAATCTTGATGTTGGCCAGTTTTCCCCCGTATCTCTATTTTGGAAAATATGTTTTTACGATCCCTGATATTTTGTTTTATGTCTCCCAACCTTGATTTTGGCAACTTTTATCGATGATTCTAGATTTTATTAATTTCACTTTCGACAATGAGTCTAAAAATTAGTGTGATTGGTCAACAGACAAATTTGATAATTAAAGTTTCGATGTATCTTGTTCTAGAGACAACGAGGTATATCGGAACATTAATGGTCGCGCTCTTGAGGAGCGCCGTTTGTATTATCGTGACATCCCGAGAGAGTTAGAAACAAATGGAATTATATAAACTTAGCGTATCATCGCTCTTTGGGTCCTGTTACATGCTCTTCTCATACCCCCCCCCCCCAACACTTTGCTGTATCGAGGCAAAGTGTTAAGGGAATGTGAAACTCCTGAGACAGGCTTCCAGAAGTCACACGGGCGACACACAACACACACACACACACACACGCGCGCACACACACAGTTAAATACACAGGTATGTACATCGGTTCTCACGTTATTCGAATTGCCGATCGAGGCAGTTTCATTGCAATATCATTTTTTTTGTCACTCAAATACATATCTTTACACTTTTGGTAACTCTTATGAGAAGGTGACTTAGAGGTGCGTGCACCATACTTTTTCGGATTTCAATATCTAATAGAATTTTTAGTATCGTAAATCATTAAACACTTTCTTCTAATTATTGGACAATGAGTCAAGTAATGACAAAAATCAACTATGAATATTACACAAAAATTTCGTCATGCATAATAACGAGTTGATGAAAAGCAATGATTGATTATTGAGTAAAATTAATGAATAATTATTCTGTTAATTCAGTAATTAACAGAATAATTATTAACAGAATAATTATTTATTATTTTTACTTATCTCACTGTCCAGTGACAGTGAGATAAGTAATGAAAAGAATCAACTGTGAATATTAAACAAAAAATTCGTCATGCATAATAACGAAATGATGAAAATTGATGATTGATTATTGAATAAAATTAATGAGTAATTATTAATCAATTACAACAAATTTGTTTCACATAATTTCCGTAATATCGAACGGTATTTCAAGCATGCCAATCTCTGAAATTCCATCGCGCCTGTCTTCATTGTAAATTTATTTCGAAAATTTTGTACGTGGCTGAGAATCCACAAAAAGTCAAATGGAAAAAATACAACCTTTCCATTCATCGTGCGGTCGAAAGAGGAAAAGAAGAAAACGGAACATCTGGCCCCAAGGTTTGTCTGTTGCAAACAAAATTGCGGTACAGTCCTTCACAGATGGCGTTTTGCACGTCTGACAGCGAACAATCACGCTGAATTCGCATCTCTCTTCTTTTTCTGGGCCTGTATGTTTCTCTCACTTCCTCTTTCTCTCTCTCTTGCATATTATCCGAGAAGTCATCACATCGTACATATACGTATATACTTGGCTATACCTTTCGACTGCGCGCGCGCGCGAGAGAGAGAGAGAGAGAGAGAGAGAGAGAGAGAGAGAGAGAGAGAGAGAGAGAGAGAGAGAGAGAGAGAGAAGGGGTCGCTTTATGATGCTTTCAATTTTTTCCTTTTTCTGCGAGTTTGACGGGGCCGTAGGGCGTAGGCGGTAGGTGATCTCGCCTGCCCTCTGGCGAGTATCGTGTCGACCAACAGTTGATGCTTTGAATAATGATACGTTTTACGACGGATCGGTGGATATGCAGTGGGATCAACTGGACATTTCCATTCTCTCTCACTTCCTATCTCCCCTGACTCTCTCTATTCAGTCGTCGCTTGCTGTTATTCCTTCATTGAAGGTTTCGATCGGAACAGTATATTCATATCGTTGCGTACGATCGAATTGGTTACTTCCTCCCTGTTTTTATTCTTCTGCCATAAAGTACATTTATTTAAGATCGTTTGTCGTTTAATTTTTTTTTTCAAGCATTGTTTCGCGAACCTGTCTATACGACTTTTTAAAATTTTTCCTCCACCTTCTAACTACAATTTGAATTAATCCTGCCTCCTTTTTAATAGTTTTTATTTTTTTAATTCAATACCTCTGACCCAAACCCTCGTATCGAAAGCCTTTTCTCGAAAAGGCCTTCGCCTTAGTTTCGCGTTATTCTCAAGTTTAAATCTCGCGGTTCTTCAGTCTCATGAAATTATTTATACGATATACATACGCGCAATAACAGCATTGGCCTTGTTCTTATCGACAACAAACTATCAACTTTTCGATCTTCCGACGGTAGCAGTTCTTAAAAAGGTTGTTAGTGATATAAAATGCATCTCTCTTGTTTCACCATGATCACCGATGGCACTGTCTTTCTCGCATTCGTGTATTGTGATTTCACACGCTTGTATGTACAGACGCGGCAGCGCGTTTTTTCTTAATACGGTGCCATCACATTACAACTGGTCTACGAGACCAACCAGCAATATTTATATCTTCAATCATTGCCCATCCTAATATCAAAGATCATCCTTTGATATTTTTAACCCTCAGTTGACATACATGGGTCTGTGGTGTCCGGCCCGTTTCTAGAAATCGATAGGTCCCAACGGTTAGTTCATATCTCGGGTTCTTACCCCCCCTAAAAAATTGTACTTGGGCGTACGCTTCCTTTCTATAGATCTCAAACTACCCTTCTGAATTCAAGTACGGTAAAAAAACGGTAGCACACCGTATTGCCCATGTGTGTCTAGGAAGGTGCGCAAATTGTAGTGTGTATACCGAGGGTTAAGTTCTAATCGTCCTGTCGCTGTTTACAGGGCTTAGTCGCCACTATGAAAAAGACATGTTACGAAATATCTCGAAATGCAATTAATTTCTGAAGCCGGCTAACTCGTCATTATGATTGGCTATTGATGTCGTGCTCGGAATTAAGTCATGTGCATACTCCAAATCGGTCGATCGTAGACGACGAACCTAACCTACAAAGGAGCGCGACAAGCACAGACACCGATTCTAGTGGATATAAAATTTGAGTGACATACGTACTTCTGCCGTAAAATCTTGAGGTATATATTCTCATATAATTTTGTCCATCTTAACATATCCACTTATTACGAAACACATCAAGTTTCCGTCGTGCACTGACGAAATCCGTGCGGCAAACCCAAATACGAAAGTACCATTTCTCGCGTTTTCACCATCTTCATGTTTCTCTCGCACCCATATTTGTTTTACATCACCTAAAGGTTATCGATGGCTACCTAATTATTTGTGTATACATACATATATTTTAGATTAATCGAAAACATCCGTATACACGACTGATTGGTTAACGAGGCGGAAACGCATAAATATCAGATACGATTGAACTGAGTATGGTATTAAATTCGTGTTATGCAAATGCCAGTGGTACACGTTATAGAATTTAAATCTTCGAATCACTGAGACGATTCTATGTTCTTTTTCCTGTGTCATTACACGAAAAATTTCGTCGAAATAATCAGGATCTTAGAAAAATTTAATATGCAACGGTGCCAGTCGGTACTGCATCTTATAAATACCACTACGACTACTAATGATCAAGAGACGCGGCAGCGTCTTGACGCCAAGTATAAAAAAAAGTTTTCAAACTGTGCCGAAGTATATATACAGTAAGGTGGTCTGAAAACCGTTATATTCAAACTCTAAATTGATTTCACCCGCAAACGCACGCGTTGAGTTATAACAAATCTGACTACATTTTTGCGATGTAATGTTATTTTTTTCTTTCGAATGCATTTAGATTTATTTAGATCCATCCACGCATTGTTGAGATATCGTAATATTGCCATGATTTTTTAGGCAACTTTTCTCAGCTCAATAATTATTTTCCTTCTTCTTCGATTCCCGTGTTTTCGACAAAGCGGCATATGTGCCTGGTACGGTATATAACTTCGACGCCCTTTCATACAAATTATACAAAAACGATATATATACCACCTATGTTCGTTGCAAGCTCGTGGCTCTCTTCACTACGATGCTGCGCGGTCTCGTTGCGCGTACGTGCTCGGCCTGTTGCGAGGAAGATTCTAGCGGAAAGTCGCGACTCTGATAGGCTTTTTCGGTTTTGCGTCAGATGCTATGCTGATGCGCCTGTCTCTATCTCAATCTCTCAGGCACAGTGCGACACAGTGTACGCATTTCCGGTGTAACCGGCCAATCCGAACAAAGGAATACACCAGAAATATTTACACTGTGTCACACTGTGCCCTGGTTGGATCAGCGATTTTTATGCTCGTTTAAAATTCATTCCCTTTAAGGAGTTGTGAACCAGTACCCGGATTCTGTAATTTTCTAGCGACGATTGTGGCTGTCGCTAGCCAGCGACAGCCACATTGCCAACAGCCAATTGCAAGGAAGATTCCAGCAGAAAGGCCTGACTCTCATAGGCTATCGTTCGCTAACGACACCGATAGTTGTCGGTAGCAACTACAGCAACATGCTGATGTATAAGGCAAAGCCAAACACCGTCTCGTTTACTCCTACACTTGATCCCTATGGTGCTATCTCTCTCACATCCCGGCGACCGTACGTTATCATAATGTGAAGAACATTGTGTGTGTATCTCTGTCGCTTTACCGTGAAAGCCATTAACGTTATCTTTGTCGCTTTCATATCTGTGGTAGAATTTTGTTATTCGCTATCGATGATTTTCAGTATCGTTAGCGAGCGATATCCTATGAGAGTTGTGTCTTTCCCCTGGATCTTCCTTGCAATTGGCTGTCGCTAGTCAGCGACAGGGACAATCGTCGCTAGAAAAGTACAGAATCCGGGTACTGGTTCACAGCTCCTTAAAGGAAGTGAATTTTAAACGAGCGTAACAATCGCTGATCCAACCAGGGCACAGTGTGACACAGTGTACATATTTTCTTTTTAAGAAAATTCTTTCGGGTCTGAGTATAGGCATTTTTCAATACAAATTCAATTTCGGTTTTCCGTCAAATGCTATGTTGATGCGCTTGGTACAGAATCGCACCCCTGGTTATTTTTGTTATCGCATGTGCGTTAGTTGATTTTTTAATTAAAAAAAACGTTTCGTGGTACATTTAAAATGAAGTCAATAATGGGTATAATACTTATAATTGCGTGGACGACATAGACGAGTCTCTATCAACGTTGATTTTGTGTAGTCAACGAGTACGTGTCAGCTGTCGGGTGAGAAAATTATGCACTTAATCAAAAATATAAATAGTAAATTTACGAGGTTGGGAATAAAATAACTTTATTCGGTGCCACCTGACGAATAATAAAAATACATTATTTTTTGCATAGTCAATTCAGTTCATCGGGGCTGTTTGAACTTTCGGATAAGTTGAAAATGGAATAATGTTTGCATTCATGAAGTGTAAATTATTACTGTGTAAAGATAAGGTACTGCGTAAATGAGTGTAACTTCTGTGCATAAATTTCAATTAAAAAATTCCTACACTCAGACTCGAAAGAATTTTTTTAAAAAGATAATGCGATTTTGCACAGCTAATTTAGTTAATCAAGGCAGTTTGAACTTTGGAATAAGTTCAAAATGGAATAATGTTTGCATGTATGAACTGTAAATTTTTACTGCGTAAAGATAAGGTACTGCGTAAATGAGTATAACTTCTGTGCATGAATTTCATTTTTTAAATTCCTACACTCAGACCCGAAATAATTTTCTTAAAAAGATAATGAGATTTTGTACAGCCAATTCAGTTTGTCGGGGCAGTTTGAACTTTAGGATAAGTTCAAAGGGGAATAATGTTTTCATCTATAAACTGTAAATTATTACTGTGTAAAGATAAGGTACTGAGTAAATGAGTGTAACTTCTGAGCATGAATTTCAATTGAAAAATTCCTACACTCAGACCCGAAAGAATTTTCTTAAAAAGATAATGAGATTTTGCACAGCCAAGGATAAGTTCAAAATGGAATAATATTTGCATTTATAAACTGTACATTATTACTGCGTAAAGATAAGGTATTGCGTAAATGAGTATAACTTCTGTGCATGAATTTCAATTTTTAAATTCCTACACTCAGACCCGAATGAATTTTCTTAAAAAGATAATGCGATTTTGCATAACTAATTCAGTTCATCGGGGTAGTTTGAACTTTAGGATAAGTTTAAGATGGAATAATGTTTGCATTCATGAACTGTAAATTATTACTGCGTAAAGATGAGGTACTGTGTAAATGAGTATAACATCTGCGCATTAATTTCAATTGAAAAATTCCTACACTCAGGCCTAATTTCATTATATTAATGGTAGATATGATCCCCATTAAAAACTTGAAAAGTTAAAAATGGTCGCCGAGTAATAAAAAAATGTGTCCAGTCTATAAACAAAAAACTTCCGACTTTAAAAAACGCTTTCTAATATCTAATGAAAAGTGAAAAGAATAAAATAGGTATATAACATCCACACGCATCATTTTATCAGAGATATTTGAAAGTTGTTCTTAATTTCACTTTGGATAATATGTTTTCTATTTTGATAAAATTTTGATTCAATGCTGAACTTCTATCAGGTCTTTCAAAAAAAAGTGAAATCTCCATTAAAAACTTAAAAAGTTAAAAATGGACGCCAAGTAATCAGAAAATGTGTCCAATCTAGAAACAAAAAACTTACGACTTCAAAAATCGTTTTCTAATATCTAATCAAAAGTGAAAAGAAATCATTTCATAAATTAGCCAAGTAAACTACTACTCTTTCCGCCAATCAACCTGCCCCCTTTTGTACGGTATGCCACAAAAGTCTACTTAAAATGTTGTACAAAAACTTGGTGTGCATGATTAAGAACAATAAGCTCGGCGAAGGAGCCGCCGCCTTTTTGTGCCTGCAGTAGATTGAACCGGATCTAACACGTGTCATTTGTGTGAACATCAATCGAAACCACCTCGTGTCCAGTTCCTACGAGTACGAGAGAAATACCGTCGTAAGTGATCTCGGTACACTGAGGGAGAGCGGGAAATGGCGTAGATGGGTCATTCGAGCTTTCATGGCGGTTGAACGCAATGGGATCGGCGCGGCGGTATCATCGAAGTTGGGTACGAAAGGATTGAATGGCGTTGTACATGGAAGGTTGGCATAGGCTCAATACTCTCTTCGGGACGTTTCATGTTTCATTCTGAATACTTTAAAACATTTTTCACTCTATTCATATTATGGTGTAATAGCGTTATACATAATGATATCGAACAAAAATATTGCGACCACTGCGTTCTATTTTTCTAATAACAAAATTTGATTATTCGTTTATTCCAACGGCTTGGGCGAACATTATACAAGAAAAAGTTATTAAATCGTCATTATCCACTTGAAAACATCCGAATAGTTGAATTGTATCGGAAATATTCAACACTGTTCTTAGGTATTCGCCATTATCCCGTTCTTCCATAATAAATCTTTTGATAGATATGGCAAAGTGAATAATCGGTTATTGTGATCAAATTGTAATTTCTTTGGTGATAGTACGATTTCCAAGGCGTTAAATTTGGGTTAGATGTTCCAATGTGACATAAACTGAACGTTTATATCACCATATCCGAGAAAAAAATATGTTGGAACATTTAATAAATTGGTTTCTCACTAAACGGGTATGTTGTTTGTCCGGAAAGAACACCGGGCCGCCCGTCACGCCTGGATCTTCCCGGGGTTATTTGTCTTAACCACGCACGCCAAGTTTTTGTACAGCATTTTCAGTAGACTTTTGTGGCATACCGTACAAAAGGGGGCAGGTTGATTGGCCGAAAGAGTAGTAGTGTACTTGACTAAGTTATGAAATGATTTCTTTTCACTTTTTATTAGATATTAGAAAACGATTTTTGAAGTCATAAGTTTTTTGTTTCTAGATCGGACACATTTTCTGATTACTTGGCGTCCATTTTTAACTTTTTAAGTTTTTAATGGAGATACTATATACGACAATATTATTATTATTATTATTATTATTATTATTATTATCATCATTATTATTGGTGAGGGCTCTAGTGAACCGTCGAACGGGATCAGAGGTTATGGTGGATCCGCTCGAATACATAGCTTTAGAAAAATCGAGGGAGAGTCAACTAACGCACGCGGAGAATTCTATTTGGTGTTCTATATATATACATACACACTCGTGCAAAAGCATGGCCGGAAATGCGACACGCAGAGCGTGATCACGTCCATATATAGTATCGTCGCGGGGCTCTCGAAAGCGAAACTACGATCCTATATGGTATACGGTGTATTCAATATGGGTATATGAAGCACTGTAGTATATTACACGGAATATAGTATACTCGCTATGGACGTCACTGACGAGTAAAATCGACCGGAAGCAGTCGTCCCTCGATCTTCCACTCTCATCCGTCTTTCATCGCGCATCTCCGTCCAATGGAAACAAATGGCCGCTCGCGGACTTTTGTAGTGGTATTTTTAACGAACGCTTACTATATATACGGGTGCGGTGATCGATGCAACGGAATTCGGCAACAATAACGTAATTGCGTGTTATTTTGGGGCTTGTATTCTCGTATAAATGTGGAAATAATTTTAACCAGACTTTCCGGAGAAATCGTGTAAATGATACGACTATGAATGAATATAAAACTTTTTATAAATCGTAACATAACGCGTGCGATGAAGCCTGACGAGAAAAGGGGCAGGCAATATATCGCAGCGGGGAGAGGGGAGGACGACAAGAGTCGGAGAGGACAGAAGTTGCGTTACACGATGTGTATTACGACTACAAACAACATAATGATAGGCACGGCGCCAGAGAGTGCCACTGCGCATACGCACGCACGCACACATACACATTCTCTGCTCCTTCTTTCTCAGGCCCCGAGTGAACGGGTGCCCGCATCTCGGTTCGACGATAAAAGAATGCACTAGCTCTCAGCCATCGCCCCTCCATATAACATTAACCGCGCGACCTAATCTTATCCCATAAGAATTCCGTTAAAATCATCCGAGGGTTTGTTAATCTCGTTCGCCGAAATAGAATTTATCGAAACAAAAATAGATCCGTTTATTTTAGTGTCCGATTGCAATTTGCTCCATTATTATACATATTCAAATGCGAGCAAGAGGCAAAGAGAGAGATGAGTGAGTAGCACCAACACGTGGCGTTGTGCGGAGCGACGGGGCGGGAGAAAGAGAGAGAGAGAGCGAAATAAGAGCCGGGCGAACGCGAAACATCCGGCGCAACGAACCCGTTCGGTCCGCACACAGAGGGTCAGGTCTCTTGTATTCACTCAACGACACAAAGAAAAAACTCCCCACTATCGTTTTGTTCGTTGGTACCGAGTGTGTAGAAGCCGGCAGAAGACCCCGCGAGCTTTGTCACGTTCACATACTCGTTACTTCATAAAACGCGTTCCGTTTCCGTGTACCCATCTTTTTTTGATACGGGTAACGAAAACAAAAATAGTCGAGTTCAATATGTTCCGACGATAGTCAAGACGATTGCATCGATTGGGTGGAACTGTATCGCTGGAAAAACCTCGATAATTATGACAATATCAATAAGAATATATGATCAGCATCAATTTAAATATTCCCGATGAGCGAGTCTAATCAATCCTATACCAACGAAAGAATATCAAGGTTGAAATAACTAGGGCAAAAAATGTATCGGAGTATCATGGTGTACCTCCTACAGAAAGAACGCGATCTATTATTTACGAGATATCATCGAAAATTATTGAAGTCGCGGTATACTGAAATATATTGTCCACTGCTACCGCTAATGTACGAGGGGGAACCAAAAAAAAACGGGAATTTCGTCATAACTTCTTTATTTTTTAATATTTTTACACCAAATTTTGATCACCTTCAAAGTATTCTCCTTTGACCACAACGCACCTCTGCAAACGAGCCTTCCAATGTTCAAGACATTTTTTAAATTCACTTATCGGGATGTTCTTTAGGCCTTCCAGCGATTTTTGTTTTACCTCCTCCACAGTGGTAAAACGCTTGATTGCTGCTTTGTTTCGGGGTCGTATCCATAGCACCACGATTCATCACCAGTAATCACCGTGGAAAAAAGTTCAGGGTACTCTTCGAGCTGATTTCGAAGTTCAAAACATGCCTGAAGTCGACGCTCCCTTTGCTCGTCTGTGAGAAGGCGAGGGACAAATTTGGCTGCAACTCTGCTCATGTGCAAATCTTTGGATAAAATCCTCTGAATTGAACTCCATGATATCCCAGACATCTCACAGAGTTGATCAATGGTTCGGCGACGGTCTTCATGAATGAGAGCATTGATTTTGTCGACGTTTTCGTCACTTCTTGACGTTGAGAGGCGTCCTGATCGGGGTTGGTCTTCAATTGACATTTCTCCATTTTTAAAACGTGAAAACCACTCGTAGACTCTGGTTTTCCTTAGGGCAGCATCTCCATAAGCAGTCTTAAGCATTACAGTAGTTTCCGCGGCCTATTTCCCCAACAGGAAACAAAATTTCACCCCGCACGTTGCTCTCGACAATCGGCCATCACGTTTTCGTCGAAATGGAAAAAGTTGTTTCACTACAAAAATTCCCACGGGCGAACCGATGCACTCACCGCGACAGAACTCCGCACACTAACTCAGGAGACGTGTCCCCACCGGACACCTGGTCGAGCAATGGGTTCCCCCACTCTCCCTCCTCGCCGCAGCGCAATTCCCGTTTTTTTTGGGTCCCCCCTCGTATCTCTATCGGTAATGACAAACGTATGTCCACGATACATGAAAAGTAACTATACGTGCGAGGTATAACAAAATACATAATATATAATTAACTACATCGTGAATAAGGAATAAAATGGTGTGCGCGCCCTCCGCACGCGGCAAAATTAAAACTTCGTGGGTTTAATGCGCGGATGGAATTAAGATTTTTACCAAGTTTTGCGCAAAACAAGACGCGAATATTTAAAAAAACAGACAGTTGTAACTTGCAAGTTCCTTCCTCCAAATTTCACACAATTCTCAAAGCCTCCTCTATGAGGAAGCTTTGAGCATTGTGTGAAATTTAAATGAAGCAATTTGCGAGTTTCAACTTACAACTTTTTTCCCTACATGTATTGTAAATCTCAAAGTTTTCGAAAAAATTGAAATCTTATAACATCGCAACCTTTCCATCGATCCTCCCGAAATTTAACCCCAATTTGTAATTTCATTTAGAAGAATTTTTTTATCCGAAATCTGAAACGTACGATACAACATTACACGACCTGGAATTTTAATAAACACCTACTTCGATTTAAAAAAAAATACAAATTTCGTATATCTAAAATGCTTTAATCGATTTTCTTCAAATTTTATACGAAATGTCCTTTAAGAATACCGTTAAGAATACCTAATCGATGTACGAAGCCAAGAAACCACACTGGTAGAGCATTACCGAACGCCTATATCGGATTTTCGAAAAATTCAAAAATTCTATAAAATTCGAACTCCGCGGTTGATTTTTTCCACATTCAATAGCGAATAGTACTTTAATGATAGTGAATTTGTTTGGAACGTTATAGTCGGATTGCTTGAACATTGTATGAGTTATGCTCTTAACGGCGGGGTAGGGTTTTAAAGGCGAAAAAAAGCATATTTTTATGATTTTTTTGCGGCGACTTGAGTAATATAATTTTATTAAATAGAATTACATATTATTGTACAACTATTGAAGTATCTCAGAAAAAATTTTCAATGAAAAATATTGATAAATAAGCCGCTGACGTTGAAGCTCCAGAGGCGCCTTGAAAAAAAGTGGTTTTGCGGTGAACATTATAACTCGTTTATCGGCTCATCTCAAACAAAAAATTGATATGCATTTTAAAGGTGATTTATTTCTCGAGGTAATCAGGAAGAGTTTTTTTTTTTCTATTTTTTGCAGTACTTGGAAGTGAAAAACGCAGTTTAGCTCAAAAAATCGCGCTTAATTTGTTATTATTGAAAAAATTGAAAAAAAAACTCCTCCTGATTACCTGTTGATTTATGTGAAGAAGTAATGTTTACATTTCCAAAAGGATCGGTTCAGTAGATTTTGAATTCTAATGTTCACAAACTTCAAAAATGACGTTTTCGGGAAAATCGATTTAAAGTTTTTTATACGTGAAAATCAGGTATCACGGCCGGTCGTTTGAAACGCTGTAACTCCGTTAGTTTTACTCCGATTGACTTAAAATTTATACACAATATTCTCGACATATTGTTCATTCAGAAAAAAAATTACAAAAAAAATGCAAAAAAATAATTTTAAAACCCTACCCCCCCCTTAATACATATTTGGAAAATTCAAAATATCATAAACTCAAAAAAATTTTTTTTAATAGTCACAAAAATTGTAGTGAGTAAAGCGTAGTGATAAAAGGCGCAACGAATAAATCACTTTACTGGTTTACTCGTATGCCAATTTGCAGCCAGAAAGCTCAAACCAATTCGAAGTTTTCGATGTTTTCATTTCCAGTATTCAACCAATGGATTTTCCGATATCTTGGAACATTTTGAACACAATGACATTGAACTCACGACTTTTAATTTCTTTATTTGATGAAACAAAGCTTCCTCGATGTGGAAGCAATACTGGGATGTTATTCTGCGATTTGTGCGCAAAGCAACGTATTGCCAAGTGCAAACATTTTGGTAATTAAACATCGTTATTTTTTATTCTTATACTGAGTATTTAGGTTAGGAGTCGGAATCCATAACCATAAATTCAAGTTCGATGTATAAAATGTAAAAAAATCAAAACAATAAAAAATGTAACTTATTTATTTATCTGAACAAAATCAAAAAAAGATGTAAATTAGAAACTTGCACATTGCTTCCTCTTAATTTTATCTCACTCACGAATTCCCTCCCATGAGTAAGTTAATTCTTTAATTTTGGCTTCCTCATAGAGAAAGTCTTGAAAGAAAGACAAACATCAGGACGCAATGTGCAAGTTTTTAGTTTGCATCCTTTATTTTCTGCCAATTCCATTCAAACACTTGTAAGGTAAGGCGGGTTGTAAGATTTCACAATTATTTATCATCATTCTGCAAAATTTGATAAAGTCAGAGCAATTCACTGATTTTGCAATATATACAAAAAGTTCACACATTCAAATTTTTAAGATGCTGAAGTTTGCATCGTTGGAACGCAACGAAATCAAGTTTAAAAACAAAAAAATAATTTTCAGTATTGCTCGAGCTTTTCGCGAACATTTGGGACCCAGGCCCCGAATAACGACACCTAAAAAGATTTGAACGATATTCTATGTCCGGAAAGCACCCTTATGGGGGGGTGAACAAATTTAAAAAAGCGGGCTTCGTACTGTAGTAAGATAACCATTTTTTTTAATGATCGTTAAATGTTTTTCGTCGCTACAAGAGAACCCTATACAATTTTGAACGATTTTCTTTGTCCGGAATTTGTAAGGCCATTGTAAGCCTTGATCAATGATGGAGTAATGAAACTTTCATTTTTTTTCGTGGGCGTGTGTGTGCATATCTTAACCGATTAAGTCGAAATTTCACACGCAAGTGAAGCTGTCAAGTTTCCACTACTCATTCCGATGTTACACGATTTAGAAAATTTCCAAATACGTCTGTTAAGAGCCAAACTCGTCCGATTTTCAAGCTATCAGTCAACATTTTTATATAAAGATAGACTTCACGGTCATTAAATACTGTGGAACATAAAGAATATCGATCAAGGCGTTCTGAATTGAACGTATCTTGAATTTTTCGAAAAAGCTGTCGGGTCAAACCTTCTATATGGATTGTGTACCATAGGAGTATACTTGGAATTGAATTTAGAAAAAGTCCATAAAAAGCAATTTTGTGCTCGCAGTATTTTCAACATTTCACTAACTACATTGAAACTTACATATTGTTTCTTCGTCATTTTTTCGCATACTTAAAAATTCTTTCGCATTATAGCACCGATTCTGATTGTTTCAGTTTTTCACCCCCCCATAAGGGTGCTTTCCGGACATAGAAAATCGTTAAAATTTTTTTAGGGGTCTCTTGTAGCGACGAAAAACGTTTAACGATCATTAAAAAAATGGTTATCTTATTACAGTACGAAGTCCGATTTTTTCAGTTTTTCATCTCCCCCAAGGGTGCTTTCCCGACATATAAAATTGTTCACAATTTTTTAGACGTCGCCGTTAGGGCCCGGGTCCCAAATGTTCTCGCAGAAAGCTCGGGCAATACTGAAAATTCATTTTTTTTTGTTTAAACTTGATTTCGTTACGTTCCACCGATTCAAACTTCAGCATAAACTTAAAGAACTTCAGCAAACTTAAAGAACTTTAGCAATTTATTTCAATTTTTATGACAAGTACCACCTCTACAGTTGAAAATTCAAGAAATTAAAATAACCATACAATTTCTTATAACATAAAAAAAAATGTTTATCTAATAAAATCTTAAGTAACAAGAATTATAGCAAACGGAGATTCGATGATCGAAATCTCTGCAAAGTTGACAAGAAATCGGTCAATTTGGCCTCGAATTTTTAGGAGTCCAAATTAGTTCGGTACGTTTTTTTATGGTAAAAAATGCATTTATGCTTTGGAATCATTCCCATGGATTTCATCGTATGGCAACTGCTTGTTGAGTCACTCCCAATGATTCTGCAAGCTCCTTTTACGTTTGACTCGAATCTTCATCGAGTAGTGCCTCCAATTCTTTGTCTTCGAATTTTTTTGCTGCCCAGAGTGAGGCTTGTCTCCAACGCTGAAATCACCATTCTTGAAACGTCGAAAGCAATTAAAGCAGAAACCAATTAAAAAAAAGCAATTTCTTCCAATTAAAGCAGAAAACTAAAATTTCCCGCAAATGCTGTTTACTTAACACAAAATTTAACATATTCAACACAGTAAAAAACAAGGTTTTTGTATGAAATTCAAAGCGATGTAAACTGAATATTATTGACATATGTCTAACCTCTCTGGAACCATGGAAATCGGCTGTCACTATGAATCATTCATAACGGCCAGCCCGATCTTTTGAAGACGGACCGAACTAATGTGTACTCCCAATTAATCAATTTGAATTTTTAGAACCTATCACATGACATGCACACGCACGGGCATTTTTTCGAGATGGGATTTTCGGATGTTCTGGCACATTTTAACCATACTGACATTAAAAACTGGATTTTCACGTAACCAAAGCTTCTTTTATGAGGCAGCAAAATAAAAAAGTACCGATTTGGTGATAAAAATGTCTTCCAATGCAAGAGCACATCGGAATTCACAAATTTGGTTGGCTAAGCTTACGTCAATTTGCGATCGAGTCGACGAGACGATGTCGTCTCTTGATATGTTGCAACAGTACCAGAATAAATAAATTGATTCTCGACTCGTCAGAATACTCACTTTATCTATGCGGTGCAGCGTTACTTGTAGAATTTTCGACGGGGAATCCCGGCAATTGAGAGGTCTACACACGCGTTCAATATATTGAACGCGTGTGTAGACCTTTTCTTCTTCGTATAATTCGGAGTACATAGTGTCGAGCGCTGTTACTGCGATAAACGGCGCGATCGCGATTAAATAGATTCCCAGGATTCTCCGGCGTGAAGTAAAATCGAGTAATCGAGGCCGGCTCGTAAGAACATACGTTAAAGTGTCGCGTTCTACTGAAAAAAATGACGGAGACCGCACAATCCGCGATAATGAAGATGATGATGAGCGCGAAAGTTCACAAATAACGTCCTTGAATCGATAATCCATCATTGGACCGGGTCGTTGTACATTCAATAGTGAATTTTATTTATTATATATATATATATATATATATATATATATATATATATATGGGTATGTCTCATAATGACGATAATATTATTAAGCTCTTGTATAGTACATAAATTAAGAATTCCTCTAAAAGGCAATTCGAGATCTTAAAGCCACCAATCGGAGACAATGTTATCAATAGTTGCGGTTGGAACTCGTGAAAAGTCACTTAACGAATTTCCTTACCGACTGCCGGTTACCGACCATTGACCCGACGACGACGATGACGAGAGTGTGCAAGACTCCTCTACTCTATGTAACTCGTTTTGACCACGTGTTCGGCATTCTGAAAATTTCTTTGCCGCATATTTAATAAATGATGGCATTTCGGAGTTATGTGAGGATGTGGTTATTAAATAAAAATAAGAAAACACTGTGACATCAATATGATCATATGTTGTGACCGTCGTATCGCCTCACGTCTCGTCGTTTTATATATATCTCTATATTATATAAATATATCGCCGCCGCCGCCGTGTAAAAGAGTTGGCGAGCGCGAGCGGAGGCAGAATGGTTCGGCGAGGCGATCCGGCGATGGCGGGGGCCAGGTGCGGAGGCTCTCTGGGGGGTTAGCGCGCGAAGCACGCAGGGGGCGAAGCCCACCTAGTATATTATACATATATACCTGCGAGACTATAAGCTGTTAAAATAAGGCAATTTTGAGTGAAAATGTTTATTAAGTTTATAATTAACAAATGAGGTTCTTAAAAAGTACGGGTATACCGAGTAGAAAAATTGATATCTGAAATATTGGGAGTGTGAACAGGACACAAAACAAAAAAATGGAATAGGGACGGGTCATACGTAAAAACTCGAAAGGGTATACGTTGGAACAAAAAAAAAGTAATCTATATCTAATTTATACTGTGCACTTTGGTTAACAATTAGCTTGAAAATGAAAATTGTTAAATATTAGGCTTTGCGTAAGGCGATACGAATTTTACTTGTTAATGTAAATAAACCATTTTTCTTTATCTACGATTTACTAGAATTTTGGTATTCGGGGGTTTGGTGGTGTCGCTGATTACCAATCTGACCGTAAAATTCTGAACTTCAGAATGGCGGATCTAATGTGGCGAACTTCACGTAAGTAGAACTACTTACGTGAATGTACAAGTCTCGTTTTTTGTACACGATTTTTCTTATTTTTGGAGGGTTTCATATGGGCGCCTCCGATATATCTCTCTTGCTCTCCATAGAGAGAAAGAGAGGAAGATGCGGCGGAGACGACGGAGGGCGAGGGGGCGAGCGACAAGGTGAGACTTATTGATACGTGGTCAAGTGAAGTCAAAAGGTAGGGTCAAGCGTGTACAGCGTCAAGCACCGCGTCATCATCTCCAATCTCGTTTCATTCAAACTCGTTTTATTTTTAATGATCCTTTTTTTCTATTTCGTCAAAGCACCAAAGAATTAAAAGGATTTCAAGAATTTCTAATGCCTTCTCATAAGTTTTTACCCTTTCACAAATCTTCATGTGGGAGCAAAAGCTAAATTACGCTTCAGCGAACGCGTGAATAATTCATGATACAACTGCAGTTTGTTGCTCGAGGGGTTCACCGTATCTTTAACCCTTCCAGGCCTCTAAAATTGTGACGTGTTCAGGGGAACCTTCTTTGCGAACTACAAGATCTGTTAGCCGGTCACGCAGGTTGCAGAAATAGATAGGTGCGATTCTCTTGCGCTAAGTCAGTACAGCGTGTGTTTGCATGTACTATATGTATGTGTGCGCGCGCGTGCGTCACGTGCGTGTATGTGTCATAATTATTTATTTCTTGACTGTAATTGGATTTCAAATTGTAGAGAGCGGAGAGAGTGAGGAATTAGTGACGAAACGGTAAGAGGATTTTTGGGTCGCGTAATTGGTACTTTGTTCTCGTACTTATTTGGATTATAAATATGTTTTATCACAACATTTATAATAAGATTTTAGTTCATAAGTAGCGTAGAGAGCTGCCAATTTAAAAACAACATTAAAACAAGCTGCAAATGCAAAATTTCTCTCTCGAAATTTCACACAACACTCAAAGCCTTTTGTATGAAGAACTATATCTATCTCAATTTTGGCTTCCTCGTGGAGGAAGCTTTAAGCGTTGTGTGATGTTTCGAGGAAGGAACGTACAAGTTTCAACGTGCAGCTTTTTCCTCTGCATGCGGATATTTCGACAAATTTGAAATTTCATGAAATCCGTCTGTATTACCGACAGAATACATGGTAATTCGCGGCTACATACCACTCTTAAACTATTGAACCGAATGATTTGACATCTGGTCACGTTATTATGGACACCTTTATCTCTATCGGCAATACGCGAAAATGTTGATATTCAAAACGAAAATATATATTTCCAGGTTAAACCGTAGAGGTCTAAAATAAAAATCGCTATAGATATTATTGTATAGCGTAATTCCGAAAAAAATTACCATTACGATAGAGACGGATAAAAACCAGAACTAGCATGGTTTTGTTTGTTGCTGTATATGCATAATTAACGACGCGGTATGTTGTCGAAAATTACACAGTATTTGTAGAAAAGTGTTTTGCTTTAATTCCGTTATATTGCAATTTTTAATTCACAGACAATTTCGGAGAATTTTTCGGGTCCTACCTGGCAAATTAGAAGTGGCAATACCAAAATATGTAATAAATTACTTTTGGCACGATTAACTTGCGTATTTGGCACATGTTGCTTGAATGTTATCCAAATGTCAAAGGTTCTTACTATACCAACGCTGTTGGAGTTTCTCACCATATTTCGCATGCTCTTGTCGCACTAGTTTGTGCTTAATAAACACATCTCGATTTTTTTTCAATCGAAAATTCCATATATTGCCTCATACATTCAATACAAAGTATTCTTTGAGTCTCCAATCGATGGGGATATCAATTTTTTGAAAAATCCAGAATTTAATAAATCTACAACGTCTTAATCGATTTTGTTTAAATTGGATACGGAATAGCCCGTAATGGTACCCCATCGGTCTACGAAGTTATTACTCCATAGTCCAAAAATTACACGAGCTGGTGCCTTAACAAACGCCCATAACGATTTTTGGAAGATTCCAAATTCTATAACTTTGTAATGCCTCGATCGATTTTCACCAAATTCAATAGCGAACTGTATTGTATGACAGTCGATTTGTGTAAAAAGTTCCATCCTGATAGCTCGAAAATTGCATGAGTTATGCTCTTAACAGCCATTATTTAAAAAATTAAAATTCTTATAAAGTTCAAAATAATTTGTTGATTATCACAAAAATCATCGTGAACAAACGGCCAATACTGAGTTACTTGCGGACACACACACACACACACACACACACACACACACACACACACACACACACACACACACACACACACGTACGCACGCACGCACATATATATTTCTCTATATTATATAAATATATCGCCGTCGCCGCCGCCGTGTACAACAGTTGAGGAGAGCGAGCGGGATCGAGTAGACTGGGTGAGGGGATCGAGCGGTGGCGGGGCGGCTGGGGGGGGGCGAAGCATGCAGGGGACAGATCCCCATAGTATATATATATATATATAATATAAATATTTCGCCGCCGCCGCCGTGTACAAGAGTTGAGGTGGTCATTCCCTTCACCGTACCCCCCCACCCCACCTTGGGGGGGGGGGGGGGGGGTTACGCCGAATGGAATGGCCCGAGGGGGGGTTGGCGCGCGAAGCGCGCAGGGGGGCAGAGCCCCCCTAGTATACAGTATGACAATTATAAGGTGGCCATGTATTTTTTACCGCTTTGGCGTTGACAAATCGGGGGGTTTAAGAAGCGGTTTCCGAAGGATTTTGGATGCGCTTTTCGAAAAAAAATATGTCGCTGATGTGGGACGAACCATTCTTGGGTAACGAGACATTTTTTTTCGAAAAAAATTAAAAAAATGCTTTTTTATTTTTTAACAATAAAGTTTATTCAATTCTGTACACGAAACGCAGGTTGCAAACTCGTTTCAAGGTTTTTATCGTGGAGAAAAAAAATGTTGAACTTACATATTTTGTGAGTCTATCCGTCTTTAATTTCGAGAACAGTAGAACAACTACAGCAGTAGTGATGTTGGATCACGTAGTCTCTGTCTGATTTCACGTGCGTTGGAGAGTGAGGTTCAGAAGGCCATGACTATCACGACGAAAATTAAATACAGCAAGACCGGGCAAACGTAGCACGACCGATCCTTTTCTGATTAACGATAGCCGTCGTATCTTTATCGAATAATTATGAAGGATTATTCGGCATCGTTTATCAGAGAAGGTGAGGTAAAGTTACGTTTGGCTTATCTTAAATAATTTTTTTTGCGTGAATCTAAGGTTTTCGCGCATCGGTCCATCGCGCTTTCACAAGGCACATTTACTGCAAATTGTCCGGTTTGTCAATGGTTTTCGTCCCCTTTTAATTAATGCACATGACGCAAAAGGTCTCCGTTCATGAAAACCTTGTATCCATAGAAAATTACATAAAGCGAGATAGGGCAAACGTAGCTCGACCGATCATTTTTTCATTAACGATATCTCATCTCGATCGAATCGTTTTAAGACCATTCTGAACACTAATTTTACAACTATTCCGAAGACTAATGTTGGTCTTAAAACTAGTCTTCGGAGTGGTCTTAAAACTAGTCTTGAGAATTGTCTTAAAACTGGTCTTGAGAACGGTCTTAAAACTAGACTTTAGAATGGTTGTAAACTTGACCTTGAGAATGATCTTGAGTCTTCAGTATGGTTGGAAAATTAGTCTTCAGAATGGTCTTAAAACTAGTCTTTAGAATAGTTGTGAAATTGGTCTCCGGAATGGTCTTAAAATTAGTCTTGAGAATGGTCTTAAAACTAGTCTTCAGGATGGTTGTGAAACTAGTATTGAGAATTGTCTTCAAACTTGTCTAGGTTTAAGACCATTCTCAAGACCAGTTTTAAGACCATTCTCAAGACTAATTTTAAGACCATCATCAAGACTAGTTTTATACTCATCTTGAAGACTAGTTTTAAGACCATTCTCAAGACTAGTTTTAAGACCATCCTCAAGACTAGTTTCACAACCATCCTGAAGACTAGTTTTAAGACCATTCTCAAGACCAGTTTTAAGACCATTCTCAAGACTAATTTTAAGACCATCCTCAAGACTAGTTTTAAGATCATCCTCAAGACTAGTTTTAAGACCACTCCGAAGACTAGATTTAAGACCAACATTAGTCTTCGGAATGGTTGTAAAATTAGTGTTCAGAATGGTCTTAAAACGATTCGATCGAGATGAGATATGGTTAATGAAAAAAGGATCGGTCGAGTTACGTTTGCCGTCTCGCTTTATGTAATTTTGTATGGACAAGGTTTCCATGCACGGAGACGTTTCACGTCATGGGCATTGTTTACAAGGCGACAAAAACCACTGACAAACCGGACATTTTGCAGTGAGGGTGCCTTGTGAAAGCGCGATGGACCGATGCGCGAAAACCTAAGATTCACGCAAAAAAAAATTATTTAAGATGAGACAAATGTAACTTTACCTCACCTTCACTGATCAACGATGCCGAATGATCTTTCATAATTATTCGATAAAGATACGACGGCTATCGTTAATCAGAAAAGGACCGGTCGAGCTACGTTTGCCCGGTCTTGCTGTATTTAATTTTCTTCGGATCCAAGTTTCAGCATTATGTCACTTTTCGTCGTGATAGTCATGGCCTTCTGAACCTCACTCTCCGACGGACGTGAAATCAAACAGATACTACGTGATCCAACATGACCACTGCTGTAGTTGTTCTACTGTTCTCGAAATTAAAGACGGATACACTCACAAAATATGCAAGTTCAACATTTTTTTTCTCCACGATAAAAACCTTGAAACGAGTTTGCGACCAGCGTTTCGTGTACAGAATTGAATGAACTTTATTGTTCCAAAATAAAAAAGCATTTTTTATATTTTTTTCGAAAAAAAATGTCTCGTTACCCAAGAATGGTACGTCTCACATCAGCGACATATTTTTTTTCGAAAAACGCATCCAAAATCCTTCGGAAACCGCTTTTTAAACTCCCCGATTTTTTAACCCCAAAGCGGTAAAAAATACATGGCCACCTTATAATTGTCACACTGTATATATATATATATATATATATACATATATATATATATATATATATATATATATATATATTAGGGTGTTCCATTTGGAGCAACTTGTTTTTTTTTATCTGGGGACCAGGTTGTATACTTCCAGGAAGGTGAAAAAAGAAGCCTGTTCAAATTTGAGCTCTTAATATTAATACATAGATGCGCCTCATCGCAAATTTCTATTTCCCATTTAAATAACATGGGAAAAAATTTCGGCAATGGCATATTGTTCGGCCACGCATGACATATTTTATAGAGAATTGAACATTCTACAAAAAAGATATCTTGCAGTTTTTCGATAAACGTAGCCATTCCAATGATATCCGAGTTCAAAGTTCAAAATGAACAAAAATTCATGTTTTTTTTTAACATTACAGCGAAACTATTGACTCTATTGAGAAATTTCAAATGACTTTTTTGTAGATTATTAAATTTGCCATGAATCTTGTCTCATTTATGATTAACTAGCTGACCTGGTGAACTTCGTATCACCTAAAATTCATTTGATTGTAACTTTTCATAAGTGATTATCAATCCTAATCAACCTTCCAACTCCAATTCATTGAGATCGATAATATTGAATGAAACTCGTTTGTAATTCAAATGAATTCAATGTCTTTTATTTACATGAAAGATAAATGCAGTTAACATTCAATGCAAAGCTTTCTGGTAAACTACGTTTTCCAATTTGTTTTCCGGCGCGTAAATAAACAAAGATGATGGCTTTTCGACACGCGAACACGCGACATACAGTTGTCCATGCGCGAAACACGGAAACTCCAAGTTAATTCCGCAAACTTCCGTCGACTGGCCTTGTGATTTGTTGATGGTCATCGCGAATCCCAGACGCACGGGGAATTGCAGCCGTTTAAAATCGAATGGCAAGTCCGTTGGAATCATCGGGATGCGCGGAATCAAAACATCCTCTCCTTTGTACTTTCCCTTGATAATCGTTGCCTCGATAACGTTATTCATAAGCTTTTTCACAGCCAGTCTCGTTCCATTGCATAGTCGAGATTGATTGATGTTACGCAACATGATGATGACTGAGCCTACTTTCAATTGCAAATTGTGAGGTGGTAA
Organism: Oxytorus armatus; assembly: GCA_958009045.1. NCBI lineage: Eukaryota > Metazoa > Arthropoda > Insecta > Hymenoptera > Ichneumonidae > Oxytorus > Oxytorus armatus. The sequence goes on along the minus strand of OY253748.1, from coordinate 11,043,802 downwards.
TCCAGGCAATTCCAGCGAATTCAAAAGTTTTGTGGGATAGTTGACTACATCATCCTGGTTGATAACTGTGTCAACAGATTTGAAGGAAAACAACTGTCCCGGAATGAAATTATGAATGGTCGCATTAAGATCATTGACATCTTTGTGTTTCGCCGCCAATACGGCTCGTTCGCTCAGCCAATTATGGTTTTTGGAGTTGTGCGCTATGTTCGGAAAAACACGCCAAATGAGCTCCTCCTTCGATTCGGTCAACTGGCAGAAATCGGCGGGCACTGTGATAAATCCGGTTAAGATGTCAACTGCGATTTTCCCATTACCAATGTCCAACAATTGCTTCCAAAACACATCTGCATTTCGGTCTTGATGCAAAAACACTCGCATGTTAGTCATCAATCGGAGTGTCTTCACATGCCGCCACAGAATTGATAATTTCAGCTACAGTTGATCGTGGAATAACTGGAAGAGTCTGACGAAAATCACCGGACAACAGAATCATGGCTCCACCAAAAACGTTTTGATTGTCACGGAGATCTTTCAACGTTCTGTTCAGCGCCTCCAGTGACCTCTTGTGGGCCATCGTGCATTCGTCCCAAACGATCAAGTTGCATATCTGTAGAATATTCGCCATTGCGCTGTTTTTGGCGATGTTGCAAACTGGTGTCTCGTTGATTTGCATGTTCAGTGGCAATTTCAAGGCAGAATGTGCAGTTCGTCCGCCTTCTAACAAAGTCGCTGCTATTCCAGATGAAGCCAATGCTAGGGCAACTTCATTCTGCGATCGAATCCTCGTCAAAAGCAATGAAATTAAGAATGTTTTCCCAGTCCCTCCGGGAGCATCCAGGAAGTAAATTCCACCAGTTCTATTGTTCACAGCTTCTATCAAAGAGTCGTACGCAGTCGTTTGTTGTGGATTCAATTGCGAAACATTTGTACGAACTGCTTCGGCCAATGCTTCGGTGTCGTATTGTTGTTCTCTTTGTAATTCGTGGTTAAATGCATCGTGCATTGGACGATTGGGCGATATCATGCCCGAATACGACAACACTTTATTCGCCATCAATAAACATATGTCTTCTATCATGATCAATGTCTCATTGTGAATTTTTGCTGTCATTTATAATGACGGATTTAAAGTTTGGCAACGCACACGATGCAAAACATCCTCAGACATGTCGTCCTTATATTTGACCCATAAATCGTTCGGATTTGAAGGGAAACATGTGGATATGATAATCGCAAACAATGTGCGAATTTGATGCGGGGATGAAGATATGACGGAATCTTTCAGCGTATTGTCCCAATGCGAATCGTTCTCGAGCAACTGTAAGAGTTGACACGCCTCACGGTAAGTCGCACACAGATGGCCATTAACGGTTCTCAGTTGTTGAAACGACGTCGGACCACGAACATTCACCAACAACAATTGAAGATAGTAACATTCGTCGTTATTTGGATGCACAGTGTAGAGATGCGACCCAGAGCGTCTGAAGCAAATACATTTGGATGTCCTTCAACTGGTGTTCCTTGTTTCCGACGCTGAAACGATTTCGATGATGCGTTCCATGTGTAGTAGCGTGGCATTTCAGCATACAGCAAAGTGCGAGCGAAAGCATCTGCTTGACAAACCGAGAAGCAGTTTGTCAATGTTGTCGACGCTGGCCGTGCCGCTCTTTCCGCTGTGTGCTCTGGATTGAAATACACTCATTGTCCGTTTTCCAGATGTACAGCCAAATGTACAACTTTAGGGTGTCTTTCGTGGATCGCAACGGAAAAGATGCACAAAATTGCCTCGTTACTGCTGACATAGCGACCCATCTGATACTGGAATACTTCGTCGTTTGCATTTGTCACAGCGAAAAGAGCCATATCGCTGCCTTTGTTCACATATTTGCATATGTACTTCATCGACTTGACGGAGTTATACAGTATTCCACATTGATGTGAGTCTCAAAAGCCTTGGACACTATCGGCGAATATGGCACAATCCAACGATTGTCCACATTAACATCTTGCCCTTTGACCTTCACAACTGCAGATCGCCCATTCTCGGAAACTGATCGCCGATGATTCAATGGGTATCCGTCATTGCCTGTGATGGTGTTAGCAATCAGGTCTCTCGGGTATCTCTTGGAACACTTACCATCGATCATGCAGGGCGAGTCGTTGTTAAAAACTCCGCAAGGTCCATGAATCATATTCTTAGTCACCACTAGATGCAATTTCGGATCAACAGCTTTATCCGCGATTTCGGCTGAGATGATGGAATCGATTTCATCTGACCTGATTTTGTCAACTAACCAAACCAAAATGTGCGCATGAGGCAGACCACGCTTTTGCCATTCAACGGAGTACATCCAACAACGAACTTGGCCATACACACGGTGCTTTATGATGAAATGCATGAGAGATTTTAGTTTTTGTTTAAAAACTCTGGCAGTAATGTCATGTCTGTCAACTGGTGTTTGGCTGGGTAGCAGTTCCTTCTTGATTTCGATCCATTGCACAGTGGGCAAAACAGCAGGAATCGTGGCCAAAATACAAAAAGTGCTCCAATTGCGGTGAAGTATGGTATTGGGGGGTTTTCGGGGTCGCTGATTCCGAATCCGTACTCAAAATTCAAAAATTCAAAATGGTGGATCGAATATGGCGGGCGAAAATACTAAAAATGATTCGATTGTGCTGAAATTTTGTACTAATAAGTTTTCGGGGTCGCTGATTCCGAATAAGTACTCAATATTCAGAAATTCAAAATGGCGAATCCAATATGGCGGGCGAAAATGCTAAAAATGATTCGATTGTGCTGAAATTCTGTACTAATAAATTTTCGGAGTGGTTGATTCGGAATCCGTACTCAAAATTCAGAAATTTAAGATGGCGGATCCAATATGGTGGGCTAAAATGCTAAAGATGCCTCGAGTTGAAATTTGAAACTAATACATATGTTCGTGGCTGAATCTAGCCAGCACCCCTTTAAGGACCCAAATCTATCTTTTCTCCATTTCGCTAATTCGCATTTCTTCTTTCGTTTACTTATGAGAGCGCTTACAATTTTTTTCAATTTTTTTAGCGATTCATCCTCGACGTCACCTATATTTATATTGATTTTTTCCAGAATGTTACTCACAGCCACAGCTGTATCTTTTTCGCTACATTTATTTAATAATTGTTGGACAATTTCTCGTATAGTAAATTTGTAATCCATGGTTTCAAATGATACTAATGTGTGAGCACAAGTCAGTGTTCACACTTTTGAGATAATGTAGTATAAGAGGACGGCTTCCTCCTTAATGAAACACAGAAAAGACTAATTAAAAGTATGTCTTTATTCCATAATGTTCAATTCACAACTCACAAACTCCAATCAATCAAACAAATTTCTTAGCAACCGAAAGACAGTCCATTCAACCATGTATATATATTATATATATACTATGACTACAATAGTATCAATTAAAAATATACTACAGATAAATTTATCGAAAAAGATACAGTTGTGGCTGTAAATTACATTCTGGAAAAATTGAATATAAATTTAGAGGAATACATTCAAAAAAAATTGTAGGCGCTCTCAAAAGTAAATGGAATAATAAATGGGAATTAGCGAAATGGAGAAAAGATAGATTTGGGTCCTTAAATGGGTGCTGGCTAGATTCAGCTACGAACGTATGTATTAGTTTCAAATTTCAAATCGAGGCATCTTTAGCATTTTCGTCTGCCATATTGGATCCGCCATCTTGAATTTATGAATTTCGAGTACGAAATCAGCGACCCCGAAAACTTATTAGTACAGAATTTCAGCACAATCGAATCATTTTTAGTATTTTCGCCCGCCATATTGGATCCGCCATTTTGAATTTCTGAATTTTGAGTACGAATTCGGAATCAGCGACCCCGAAAACCGATAAATACCACATTTCAAAGCATTTGAAGCACTTTTAGTATTTTGGACATTTTTTCGGTTTTCTGGTCCGTACTCTGTGTAAACATTAATATTAAGAGTTCAGATGAAAAGTTGCAAAAAGTAACAGGCTCATTTTATTCGTCGATAATTAACGAATGCAACGATACATTTCAATTGCTGATATCAAGGGTTGCCTAAAGTTGACGACATTCCAAAGTATGATGAGGATCTGCAAACGCCGAAAAGTCTTACTGAAAGATAACCGTGTTCCAAATCATGTTTAATTTTCCAAAATTTCAATTTTTTTTCTCATACCTACGACCATTAGTAAGGATAAAAACCATATCCCACATTTAGATTTGCAACATTCGTTGAAATTTATCATATTTATGACATAATGAACCATCGCATTCTTTACGCAATTTGTTTTCATTCAACTACTTATTGTAAGAATATTTGAACCTTAATACCACAATATTTTCTCTACATCTGCTGTGATGTATTAATATGTGAAAAATTATGATTTCATGTCAAAATTATAAAGTTGGTTTTTGGCCACGATTTCTATCTTTTTGCCCACTGTGGGGCAGTTGGAACTTTAAGATAAGTTGAAAATAGAATAATTATTTGCATTCATGAAGTGTAAATTATCACTCCGTAAATGAGTGTAACGACTGTACATGAATTTCAATTAAAAAGTTCCTACACTCAGACCCGAAAGAATTTTCTTAAAAAGATAATGCGATTTTGCACAGCTAGTTTAGTTCATCGGGGCAGTTTGAACTTTAGAATAAGTTCAAAATGGAATAATGTTTGCATTCATGAAGTGTAAATTATTACTGCGTAAAGATAAGGTACTGCGTAAATGAGTAACTTCTGTGCATGAATTTCAATTGAAACATTCCTACACTCAGACCGGAAAGAATTTTCTTAAGAAGATAATGCGATTTTGCACAGCTAATTCAGATCATTGGAGCAGTTTGAACTTTAGGATAAGTTCAAAATGGAATAATGTTTGCATCTATAAACTGTAAATTATTATTGCGTAAAGATAAGGTACTGCGTAAATGAGTGTAACTTCTCTGCCTGAATTTCAATTTAAAAATTCCTACACTTAGACCCGAAAGAATTTTTTTTAAAAGATAAACAGATTTTGCGAAGATAATTCAGTTCATCGGGGTAGTTTGAACTTTAAGATAAGTTGAAAATGGGATGATGTTTGCATTCAGGGATGATGTTTGCAAGTTTAAATTATTACTGCGTAAAGATAAGGTACTGCGTAAATGATTATAACTTCTGCGCATTAATTTCAATTGAGAAATTCCTACGCTCAGGCCTAATTTCATTATATCAATGGTAGATATGATCCCTATTAAAAACTTGAAAAGTTAAAAATGGTCGCCAAGTAATCAAAAAATTTCTCCAGTCTATAAACAAAAAACTTACCACTTTAAAAATCGCTTTCTAATATCTAATGAAAAGTGAAAAGAAAAAAGTAGATATACAACATCCACGCGCATCGTTTTATCAGAAATATTTGAAAGTGGTTCTTAATTTCACTTTGGATAATATGTTTTCTATTTTGATAAAATGTTTATTCAATGCTGACCTTCTATCAGGTCTTTAAAAAAAAAGCGAAATCTCCATTAAAAACTTGAAAGTTAAAAATGGACGCCAAGTAATCAGAAAATGTGTCCAATCTAGAAACAAAAAACTTACGACTTCAAAAATCGTTTTCTAATATCTAATAAAAAGTGAAAAGAAATCATTTCATAAATTAGCCAAGTAAACTACTACTCCTTCCGCCAATCAACCTGCCCCCTTTTGTACGGTATGCCACAAAAGTCTACTGAAAATGCTGTACAAAAACTTGGCGTGCATGGTTAAGAACAATAAGCTCGGCGAAGGGGCCGCCGCCTCTTTGTACCTGCAGTAGATTAAACCGGATCTACCGCGTGTCATTTGTGTGAACATGAATCGAAACCACCTCGTGTCCAGCTCCTACGAGTACAAGAGAAATACCGTCGTAAGTGATCTCGGTACACTGAGGGAGAGCGTGAGATGGCGTAGCTGGGTCATTCGACCTTTCATGGCGGTTGAACGCAATGGGAGTCGGATCGGCGCGGCGGTATCATCGAAGTTGGGTACGAAATGATTGAATAGCGTTGTACATGGAAGGTTGGCATAGGCTCAATACTCTTTTCAAGACGTTTTATGTTTCATTCTGAATATTTTAAAACATTCTTCACCCTATTCATATTATGGTGTAATAGCGTTATACACAATGATACCGAACAAAAATATTGCGACCACTGCGTTCTATTTTTCTAATAACAAAATTTGATTATTCGTTCATTCCGACTGCTTGGGCTAACATTATACAAGAAAAAGTTATTAAATCGTCATTATCTGCTTGAAAACATCCGAATAGTTGAATTCTATAGGAAATATTCAACACTGCTCTTAGGTTTTCGCCATTATCCCGTTCTCCCATAATAAATCTGTCGATAGATATGGCAAAGTGAATAATCGGTTATTGTGATCAAATTTTAATTTCTTTAATGATACTACGATTTCCAAGGCGTTTAATTTTAGCTACATGTTCCAATGTGTCATAAACTGAACGTTTATATCACCATATCCGAGGAAAAAATATGTTGGAACATTACATAAATTGGTTTCTCATTAAACGAGTATGTTGTTTGTCCGGAAAGAATACCGGGCCGCCCGTCACGCCTGGGTCTTCCCGGGGTTATTTGTCTTAACCATGCACGCCAAGTTTTTGTACAGCATTTTCAGTAGAATTTTGTGGCATACCGTACAAAAGGGGGCAGGTTGATTGGCGGAAGGAGTAGTAGTTTACTTGGCTAATTTATGAAATGATTTCATTTCACTTTTTATTAGATATTAGAAAACGATTTTCAAAGTCGTAAGTTTTTTGTTTCTAGATTGGACACATTTTCTGCTTACTTGGCGTTCATTTTCAACTTTTTAAGTTTTTAGTGGAGATATATATTATACACACACGCGCGTGCACGCATATCCATCTGGATATCCATCCAGAAATGTTTTCTGACTGTGAATTTTTTGATGTTTTCGACTAAATTTTTCGATGATTTGAAATATGATAAGCACACTTACATTAGAAACACGTCTTTTTCTTCATGAAAATAAAGCTTCCTCTATGAGGAAGCAAAAATGGTGAGAGTCACAGCCAGGTCGGTTTAGCATGGAATGCCCCATGTACAGAAATGTACAAGTCCGTAATGCATACGTAGAATAGTGTGTTATAGTTAATAAAGGCTCGCGCTGCTCTCTCGTCCAGAATACATAAGCTGATTCCTCTATGTCTCTGTATAGTTGAGGACCGCGAAGGAAGTATGTGTACGTATATTCTCGTGCTGAGTTATAGTCATTTAATACAATCAGCGGCGAAGGGGAAAGGCCAATTATACGGACGTGAACTTCTCTATTTGTTCTACTGTATTTATTATTGTTATTATTACTATTATTATTGTTATTATTATTATTATATTTACGATTGTAGTATGTGCACCGAGGGAAAAATTATTAAATTTGAAATAACCGTGTTATTTACTAATTGGAAGTAATATTTCGATAACTTATTTATCGATACAAGATCACTGCTGTTGATTGAATGAAATATTCGTACATATCTACATACATTTTTTTGAATTCGAATTTCCTAATAACAAAAAAATATATCATAGATCCTATTAATTTTTGTTCATTAGGTTAATTTTTTAAATCGGATCATAAGCATCGGGTTATTTACATCTAGAGCATAACTTCAATATATTGTGTTTTAAACGTATTTCCCGCTGTTTTTCAATAAAATACGTAAATCATTTACAGTTTACGGTACATTCTAATTTATTCGAAGTATTGTCTTTCAGAAATTACGATCATTGTCATCTTTTACGCAACGAATGGGTTCCACGCCAATAGAAATCGTTGCTTTTTGAAGCGATCTATTTATCGATCCATTTTTTGATGTCTTCAAAAGACTTGAAATTATGTAATGACTACTCATTATGACTCGCTCGAAACAAATGATATTTTATGGTTATATATTGAATTATTGAATTTTATGGTATACGTTGAATTCTTGACAATGGTTACTCAACTATGCTCCATCACACATACATCGATCTGATTTGTGTGATGATAAAAATGTCGTTCTCTAGCTATGGAGTAGTGGCTGCATCTAATCGGTATATGAGCAGCATTTTATGTACTCGCTTTACGGTGTTATTATGCAACCGATGAATGCAGCGAGAAAGATAAATTTATTTGAGTTCAGTGCGTGACGTAGTGAAATTTCAACTTTTTGCACCAGCAGATTACACCGAAATTGTGCGTTTTTGTTCATTTAATGTTACAGTGTCAGTGAGTTGGAAGTAACTTTGTACAGTGATTGTTAAAATATATGTAGCTACGGAGGGGAGCGTTTAAAAAAAATGTTCGCGCGCTGCTGCGTCGGCATTTAAGCTGGTTCTGCTCATAAAAATCGTACAGTACCAAATTTGTTATATTAAGTTTATAACTGATTTATTAGTACCGCTCTGTTGCATGAAACAACTTTTCGCGAATATTTCATCTCAATTTCAGAAGACTTTCGCTACTTGTTAACACTAAACGTACCTGCACTTTACCTAACTTGTCATAAGGGGTCGTTCGACCCCTCGTGAAATAAACATTGATTTTTAAAAAGAAATTCTTAATTTATTAAAGGAAATAAGTCGCAGCATATCTTCTGATTTCTAATGAAATAATCAAACAAATTTACAGAAAGTCATAAGAGCGAGAGAAATAACAATGAATATAGCATTTTAAAGTAAATTTTAAAAGGGTTCATTTGACCCCGCTTGGTACGTTTAGTATTAAACATCAGATAATGGGTCATATAATTTATGAGTAATCAATACTTGAATATGCGTAACAAGTCATAAAGCCGGATTGAACAAGCGGTGGAATGGCAGAGATTTTTTGGACATTTTAGCTGAACCGAAGGACCATTCGTTACATTTTTGCGTGTGAGCTTTGATCGAATTAGCCTGTAATGTGGTAAATAAATCCATCCAGAGACCGTCAATAATTTCGTATTAGCTATTTAATGATAATCAAGCCATTAAAAACTTGCAGTGTATGAGGAAATTTTCGATCCACTATTTATTTTTTATCCAATTTATTTCAATGGTCACTTAACCATCATCAGTTATTTATTTCATTTAATCAATATTTGCTTGAATTAAAAACGTTCCTTTACGTGAAACGAAACATATTTACCAAATTTATAATTTTATTACTTTACTGTCTGTTGAGCGTGAAAAAATATGCGCTTATCATCTGACAGGTCCTATGTTAAGAAACGTAACAACGTAGTGACGTCAAGTAATTAAAAAAAAAAGTTTTTAAATACGTCTGCCGCTTGTCTCTACTAAGATGGCTTAAGAATCATAATATTGAAACTTCTAATCGATGTAAGGTCCAAATCGGTAACGGCCCACTGAATTACGCGGTAGACATATATTATCTTTGTTGACTCGAGTATTTACTGCTCACGATGACGAACAAGAGAGAAGAAGGACGTTATTGTATCACCTACTTGTTATCATTATTATAATCACTTCAAGCCGCTTAAATATATATACGGATCATCTGACAAACTGTGTATGTTACTCTTGGATTCTTTCCTTTCATTAATCACCTTGCGAGTTTTATTAAGTGGGATAATTCCTGACAAATTGGAGAAGTGAGATACTTGCTTACAAATCTCAGAAGCGAGACAATTCTCTTACATCGGACTCATGCGCAAACGTGTCGAGTAATAAAAAATCTGACGATAGTTTTGTAATGTAATGTTATTTTTATCTTTCGAATGCATCTGGATTCATCTAGATCCATCTATGCAATCCTATGATATCGAAATATGCGATGATTTTTCTCGCAACTTTTTGAGGGCTTCGGTCGTTGATTGCTTACTCACAAAGGAGCGCGTGTACTCACAATCAGTATTGCATAGCTCATATACCCCCTTATAGGAAATCGATATATTATATATATTACGAAGAAGAAACAAAATAATTTTTGTTTCTTCTTCGTAATTTTATACCAGTAAATTAACGACAACTTCACGCCAATAACAAACGCGATGAGATTCACGAGTAGCGATTTCGCTCCTAGGAACTGTTTAGTGGCCAATTTTTTTCTTACATATTTCGTGGGCCATTTCCTCCATTTAGTACAATTTATTCATAACTTACAACAATTAGAGGAGTTTTATGAGGAACGTAATGAAATAAAAATATATTGAAAATATGTGTACGAGAATTTGCTGGTGAAATGATTTCTTAACGGGATGTATCAGTCACAAGAAAATTTCGACGCGGCCCTCCTCGTCGCGGTAGTGCAGGGCTCGTAGTACTTCACTGCGAGCCGCTGCTAACTACCGCTAGATGTCACAGCGCGCGTCTTCTATGAGGTTTCGATGCTTCGCGTGACGGAGCATCGAAGCCGAATAGCAGACGGTTGCTATGATTGCACATAACTTATTCTGCATATGGCTGTGTATACACATATGAAGGTAGCGCTTGGACACACCATAGCGTATGCAGCTCGTATCAGCTGTTCCTACCATGCAGCAGGGTAGTTCATTTCTCGCTGTATGTTAGAGCGGTCAAAGTAAATAATAATAATAATTATTTAAACAAATAAGTTATGCTAAGGATCTCCATCGACATGCACCGACGGGTGGTTTGACAAGCGTCAAACTTTCGAGCAATAAAGATTGCCCGTTTCTCGCTCTATGTTAGAACGGTCAAAGTAAATAATAATAATAATAATTTAAACAAATCAGTCATATTATACTACGGATCTCCGTCGGCATGCATGGACGGGTGGTTCGACAAGCGTCAAACTTTCGAGCAATGAAGATCGCTCGTTTCTCGCTCTATGTTAGAACCGTCAAAGTAAATAATAATAATTATTATTTAAACAAATAAGTTATGCTAAGGATCTCCGTCGACATGCATCGACGGGTGGTTTGACAAGCGTCAAACTTTCGAGCAATAAAGATTGCCCGTTTCTCGCTCTATGTTAGAACGGTCAAAGTAAATAATAATAATTATTATTATTTAAACAAATCAGTTATATTATACTACGGATCTCCGTCGGCATGCATCGACGGGTGGTTCGACAAGCGTCAAACTTTCGAGCAATGAAGATTGCCCGTTTCTCGCTCTATGTTAGAACGGTCAAAGTAAATAATAATAATAATTATTTAAACAAATCAGTTATATTATACTACGGATCTCCGTCGGCATGCATCGACGGGTGGTTCGACAAGCGTCAAACTTTCGAGAAATGAAGATCGCTCGTTTCTCGCTCTATATGAGAACGGTCAAATGAATAATAATAATAATTAATTAAACAAATAAGTTATATTATGCTAACGATCTCCGTCGATATGCATCGACGGGTGGTTCGACAAGCGTCAAACTTTCGGGCAATGAGATTGCTCGTTTCTCGCTCTACGTGAGAGCGGTCAAAGTAAATAATAATAATTAATTAAACAAATAAGTTATATTATGCTACGGATCTTCGTCGGCATGCATCGACGGGTGGTTCGACATGCGTCAAACTTTCGGGCAATAAAGATTGCCCGGTGCTCGTTCTATGTTAGAACAGTCAAAGTAAATAATAATAATTATTATTTAAACAAATACCTTATATTTCGATACGATTCCCGTCGATATGCATCGACGGGCGGTTCGACAAGCGTGAAACTTTCGGGCAATGAAGATTACTTGCTTCTTGCTCTACGTTAGAGCGGTTAACTACGCAATTACATTTATCACGCTCATTAACGATTTAAAATGTATTTTTTATTGAAACACTTCAATTTTCTCTAGTTGATTACACAATTACAACTATTCTGCACATCGGTACTTTCAAATCCAACACGGATATTCAATTTTAAAATCAACGAACGTACTCTTTCTAACAAAACAAAAATCACCAGCTGATACAGCTACACGTGCCCTATCTAAGTCTTTCTCGCTCTCACTCTCTCTCTCTCTCTCTCTCTCTCTGTCTTACACTAGTACCATGAAGGCGCAAGCTCAAATACGATCGCCGACGGGCCTGGCAGGAGCGAGAGGGACCACGCACGGGGTCCTAGGGATGACGAAAACACGAGCTCGACGAGGCACATGTTACATATATATATGTATCGGGTTCATACAAAGGGGCATTTAAGCTATGCGGTATACGGAACACTTACGTCCCTTACGTTTCTTCTTCGTGCGGTGTTTCGTAGGTTGCCCCTGCGGCGTTGCCGATGGTGCTCGCACATGACCGATGTAGCAGTTTGTTGACACACGGTCGAGTCGGTCAAATACCACACATCGCCGTGATTAGCTAGAGCTACGCGTTGGTGCTCGGCAGGCACGTCTCCGGCTCGAGTGTGTGACAGCAAAATGGCAACGTTGTTTCATGTGCGAGAACCCTGAGAAGGTTAGCTGTGAGGCGCAGACTGTGATATTTATATATTATACATATAAATATATCGCCTTCGCCGCCGTGCACAAAAGTGGCAAAGGTCAGCTTCACCGTACAGGAATAACATTGCCTGTTCGGTGAACCTAACCGTTTTCGCTTTATGGTACAGGCAAAACGGTCAGCTTTACCGTGCGGGACGACCCCTAACCCGTTTGATGATGCTGACCCCGCCGAAAATGCACCGCCTCTGGGTGGGAGAAAGTGGGTGCAAGAGGGGGCTGAAGTGGCGCACTAAACTGACATATTTACAGTAAAATAATCAGGTTGGGTTTGATTGATTATTCTAAAATACATCCCCATGAAATAATCTTCCCGATGCCATACCGAAATTCCTGTGGGAACACCCCGACAGACCCACAAAACCTCCCCCGTGAATGCGATTGAGACCGTCTTATGCGCGCGCGTGAGTGAGACCATCTCATGCAAGCTTCCTAATATAAGGGCATACATGAACCATGATTCTACTGTGGATTATTTTTTTATTTGCAAAATGTTCTTAATAAATTTCAATATTTGTATGTATCATCTTACATTGTAGCTTGCTTCAAGTGTAAGAGTTATCTTGAATATATTGAAAAATTCTCTCTAGCCTGGAAAAATACCCACTGCCAGATCATTTTATACCTGGAAAGACCCAGAGACAGGATGGAACACATGTATATATCTATATATACATTTGTACCCAAATGTATATACAGATATATACATGTCCCCCCCTTATATATAAAAATTTACATAAATTAAAAAACCTAGTGAAAAATTTATTTGAAAATAGATTTTCAACGAATTTCGGTCTGGCATCAGGAAGATCACTTTGTGGGGATATATTTTAGAATAATCAACCAAACCCAACCTGATTATTTTACTGTGAATAGTCCAGTTTTGTGCGGCACTTCAGTACCTTCTTGCACCCACTTTTCACCCACCCACCGGTCTGGCGATTTTTTCATTTACTTGAGATATTCTCAACTTTGATATTCCAAAGTGCCGGACTGATTATAATAATGTAATTTTATTATTTCTGATTCACCCTTTAAAAATCTAGACGCGCAAAAGCCACCCCTGAACGGTTGCCAAACCTCCGATTGTCTTATTGTTCCGCTACAAGGGACAGATTATGAAACGTCTAGTCCTACTCTCGAAACGAACGAAACGGTCGTGTAACGAAATCGGTCGTTAGCTCTTGGAATATCAGACTCGTGCGTGCGACGGCAATAGTCGTTTCATTGTTCGCTATATGTCTCTCTGTCTTGCAGCGCCATGGGCGCGATTACCGTCTCTTTCCCGCTGTTGACGCCGTCTCCTAGGTAAGGGACGGATAGAGAAAGCATGCGTCTAAGAAACCGACGTTAGCGCCGCCACTCGGAATACTGGCACACTAAATTTTGGGTAATACAGGCAAAAGTCGGTAATTTTTTGAGCAAAAACGGAAAAACCTTCGTTTTCGATAATTTCTGCACGGAACAAGATGAAACAAAGCGCAGAATGTGTGTTTTTATATTGCCCAGTGGCTAAAGTGAGGATGTAACAATCCGTTGAGTCTAACAGTGAAAAATTCAGTAATTTCTCCCATGGTAACTGAAACTGTAGAGTTTTTTTCAAAATTTTGAACTGCCCGAAGTTTAGCCACTGTATGCCACCGTTCAGACTTTGTGCCCAAAATTTCAAAGCGATTGGTCGTACCGTATTGGAGAACGAGTCTTTCGCGTTTTCGAGCCATTCGAGGAGACTGATACATCCCGTTAAGCATCCTGGAAGCCAGAAGGCTGTCGCCATATGGTCTTAGAATATCGGTTGTGGCATTCTTTAACTACGCAAATTTCTGAGCGGGCAAAAGGAAGTACTACGTGTGCACAAAAAACAGCCTCTTGAATTTCATCCTCGCCTGTTCAATGTGTATACACCTCGTGATATATAGACACATTGCGTTTCTTCAAGAAGAATGTAGCGCCACATATTGTCAGCTGGACAATATATGACGCTGCATCCTTCTTGGGGGTATAATATATGCATGCTGATAATATATCTTATATAAAATTAATATTTTTTTTATAATGAGAGATAAAACACGGTTTGGAATATTTTAAAATCTCTCTGAATTACATAAATATTTGATCGTTACTGTAGTCCGCTACAAGAGTCGAGGACGTGGTTTGGCTTTGTTTGAGTTTATATGATGCGAGGGCACATGGCCCCCGAGCCGTACAAAACCCGCGTATTTTTCTATTTACAATTTTTATGTAATATACAGAGTTTTGGACAAAACGTTTGGTTAGCGTAAGTGATTTCACCACTAAATAATACATAGGATCTTCTATGCGGGTTAGCGGCTCGTGATGTCACGTTTTTGCATACATAAACACCTATAACAGACATTTCTCAAAAACAAAATGAAACGAAGATGTTTCGGTAAAACTAGGTTTTTGTACCTTACATTTTTTCTCCCCATTTTTCCTCAGAAAAGTATATCCGAAATCGGAAAAATATATATTTAACATTATTCTAGTCCTACCACAAATTTGAAGGTGCAGCGAGTTAAACAGAGAACTTACTAGATGTTCCAATTGGAACAAGGGGTTAATCGTAAGTTGTGTGTTCAGGTACGCCCTCGATTTTTTTTCAGTTGCATGTATAGGTATGGTATAGTTTAGTTCCTTGACCACCGGAAACGCTTGTTTATTGTGGCTGCGCGAAGCGCGCAGTAGGGCGGAGCCCCCCTAGTATATATATATATATATACCAGTAGGGCTTTGCCCCCCCCCCAAGGGGTTATTCCATTCAGCCCCCCCCCCCGCCGATCTAATGATCTAATTCCAAGTATTTCATACACTGGCATTTGCGCTACGTGGCACATCTTTGTTTGTCGGAGAAAGTTGAATTTTTTAAATTCCCATAAAGTTTGTTGCGATTGACTGACAATGTTGCCATATAGCAAATTCCAAAATTTTCAAAAGCGTAGTACATTAGAAAGCATTTAAATGAAATTCAAGTAATAAATAAAATTAGCACGTTATGTTTTATTTGGATAAAGTGTTTTTAAATCTATAATATATTCGCTGTTCCGTCATTCTTACCTATATGGATATTTACCTGTTCGAGAAATTATCACTACCTCTGTTATACTGTTCCGTCTTGGTATATTATGAAAACCGGCTCATGCGATGATACACACGCAAACTGCCACCTATGAAGTTATTTCATATCAAAAGGAAAGGAACTCGCGTTGAAACTCTCAAACCACAAGATGCCGGCCTACCTCGTGTATACCAACTGTTTTGTAGATGTGCAGCCGGAAGATGGCAATGATGAATAAAGCACATACACCTCGCGGTTTGGCAGTGAATGCAGTTCCAAGTGCTGTGGTTTTCAATAAAACCGAAGGACGTGGCTCAGTAACAAATATTTTACCGAATAATACACGTGGGTTCCTTGTGTCTATATCGGAGCGAGTCGATTTTCAGCTCATCAAACGTCGTGGTTCCGAGAGAGTATGCTCTCTACCCACCATTTGTTCATTCCACACTTAATAATAATGATAATAATAATAACACTATTTATTCTTGGTTTTCCTATTCAATTGTCTATTAGAATATTAACGCACAACAGTTGTTTATTTTCTTTCATATTTTCTCGCTCTGATATAGCCACAAGTATTATTCGGTCTGAAATCTTGGTTACTCAGCCACGCTGCTCAGATTCACTGAGAACCACAGTACTTGGACCTACACTCACTGCCTAACTGCGATGTATTTATGTTTCAACCATCATCGTTATCTCCCGTCTGTATACCTACTACAAAACAGTCGGTGTGCAGGAAACAGGCCGTCATCTTTTCTTTCGGGAAAACTTTCATTACAGTTTTTGTTACTGTCAGGCGGTATTTCAACTGCTCTTCAAACAAGCGTGGATATAGGCTCTTATATATTAACCATTTTGTTTCCTCATGGAAGAAGCTTGATTTTCATTTTTTAAATCGTGTTTCGTCGAAAAATCATATTTAGAACAAATTTCTGGATGAATGGTGTGCGTGTGTACGTGTGATATGTTGGGGGGGGGGGGGGGGGGGTGAAACCGCTGTAACGTCGAATTGATTTCAGCTTTCAGTCCGATTGCTAGAAAATTGCATGAGTGATGCTATTTTCAAGCAATCGGGCTAAAATTTGCTACACAAATAGACTATCATAAAACACACTTTTCAATTAAATTTGAAAAAAAATCGACTGAGGCGTTCTAATGTTATAGATTGTCGAATTTCTCCAAAAATTGCTATAGGCCTTTGTTATGGCTCGCGTAAATTCCGGGCTATCGAGTCACAATTCGATACATCAATTGGGTACTATCACAGAATACTCTGTATTGCATTCGACGAAGAACAATCAGTCAAGGCGATTTATGAAATTCTTAATTTGAAAAAAATTGAGTTGTATTTATTAAGACACTAGTGCGTGCAACATATACAGAACTTTTTAAATTTCCGGGTAAATATTGTATATAGATAGAATGTCATTGAAGATCGCTTGAGGTCGAACGTAGCAAGAATTCATGAGAAGGCTTTGATTATACAAAATTTACAATAATTCGAACAATTTCGAATTTATAATACATGTATGCAAACAAGGTGCAAGTTGAAACTTGCATGTCGCAAAATTGAGAAAGATATAATTCTTCATAGAGGAGGCTTTGAGTGTTGTGTGAGATTTTGTGAAAGCTACTTGTAAGTTTTTTGTCTCCTTATGTCTCCAATTGAGAATATTTTCCCAGGTATACGTATATCGTACACTCGGTAAAGTCGTGTGAAGTCGTACGTCTTCTAATAGAAGAGGCATTGTACACCTACAGGGTGATTCTCAACTGGCAATTCTAGAGGTTTTGTTTATTTCCTGCGTTATTTAGTCTTTGCGCAACGATGTAAGGTTAACCTATTAGAAAGTGGCTGAATATTTATTAAAACTTATTGTATTTGAAAAACGTTCATACAATTGATGTAACAGATTCATTACCAATAGGAAGCAAGTTTCGCTCGAGTATGACTTGTATTGAACTTATGCACAATTTCTATTATTCTAGTGACTAATATATTGTATTGGGTGTAGGAATTAACTCGGTGCTTTTTCAATCAAATAAAAATCTGAATTATTAAATGAAATATACACAACTAATATTCGAAATAATCGCTATTGGTTTCTATTACTTTAGCCCATCTTTCGGGCAGCTGATGAATGCCATCGCGAAAAAAACTTGGTAGTTTTGATTTCATAATATCTTCGATGCTATTTCGAACTTCGTCGAGCGTTCTAAAGTGTTCATCGGCCAAATGATTTTGAAGCTATCGAAAGATTTCCCAGCCCAAATTGTGATACAACTAGCGTCCTTTCTGAAACATCTGGTCGAGCATTGTCCTGGTGCAAAATCACTTGCGGGCTTCCACTGCCAGTATAAGGTCTTTTGTGCTGTAATGCATCACATAAATGATTAAGCTGTTTCTGATAAATATCTGCAGTACCAGTTTGTCCAGGATCTATCAACTCATAATGCAACACATCCTTCACATCCCATCAGATAATCAGTATCACTTTCTTTGTGTAAATATTCGGCTTTGAAGTCGATGTTGACGGTATTTCTGGATCCACCTACGATTTTTTTCTTTTAGGGCTGTCATATAATATCCACCTTTCATCACCCGTAACGATCTTGTACGGGAAATCTTTTTTTTTACGAGTTAAGGAAAAAATGCCTTGTCGAATCTTCGCGCCTCGTTTCCTGGACTTAAACTATGCGGGACCTCTTTGTGAATTTTTCCAAGTTTGTGTAAACGGTATGATGTGCATTGCTGGACGATACTGAGTTGTGAAGCGAGTTCTTCTTGAGTTTGTGCAGAATTTTCATTCAAAAGTTTTCTAGGTTGGCCCGGACGTTCTGTTTCCGAAAAATCAAAATCTCCGACCCGAAATCTTTGATACCACTTTTTACATGTTTTATGCAACATTCTCCCTCAGTGTAGCAAAAATCATTTCCGTTGCTTCAGCGGCATTTTTGTTGAATTGAAATGCGAAAAGAATGCACTGTCTTAAACGTTGTTTATCGACAACCATCGTATTCACTACTGTTTTTGAGGCTAAGTGATTTATTTAAATGAAACACATGGTGTCTTAAAACTCAGTGTTGCCAATGGGTACAAATTTTAAGTGGTCAGGACTTATATAAAGTTTCAAAGGAAATATCAAGCAAGATTTATTAAGGCAGTGAATTAATTTGTATGCATAATAAATCAACTCAACGTAGAACAGTGATAAAACGCAGATTCTAGCACGAGTTGCATTATTTTTTGATCGTCCTGTATACGCGAATCCCGGATTTTCTGTCGTACATCGCGAAAATTGTTTCTTCGCTCGCGTCTACATAGTATCCTCGAGGAAGTGGCAGGCACAGAGATATTCTCGTGAAAGTAATAAGAAATCCCTGTACCTCGCCGGAAGTCGGTGACGAAAAATTCACACGCCTTTCCCGATTGTCTACAGGTTCCTCGCTACATCAGTGTCAGTTCTTTCGGAAATGTTCGAATACTCTATAGAACTTACAAATCCATGTACGATGATTGAATAACGTAATAGAACCAATGGAGAATTTGCTTTCTAAACTATTTTGTCAAATTAAATGGAATCAATATTTTATTTAAATGTTCCTCATATATGTATTTTAATCGTGTTGTAATTTCAATTTTTTATTCAGCCACCTGGAAACTACCAATTATAACGATATAAAATATCACAAACAAAAGGACATAACCCACATAACCGTACGTGTGAAATTCTGTGCGAGTTATACCTGCATGATTCACTACGTTGGGAACTGATTTTTTCCTGGCAGAAAATTGTTCAAATTTTACCGCTTCTATGAATTATGCGCTTCTTCTCATTATTGTGATTATCTCTAATTGCGTTCACGGTTATTAATTGGAGAACGCTGATGATGATCCGGGAATGGTGAGTCATTTTGCACCTCCACTTATTATATTCGCCATTGTCTCTATCATCTTGGGGCATCAACTGTCGAATGTTTCCAATATCAATCTTTCGTCATCTCTCGGTAGCTTTTCAACGAGATTCGATTTATTTTATGGAAAGGTGTGAAAGAAGGGGAGTTAATAATAGATTTCAGTTATTTGTAAGCCTCTAATTGTTGATGACTTGAGAAAATGTATTAAGGGGGTTCTGCTCGAAACTCAAAAAAGTCGCAGCGATTTGAAATTTTCACAGCAGATTTCTAATTATATATTGAGTGATCTTGTAAAATTTTAACAAGTTTCACATTTTAGTTTCCAAGATAAACAATCGTAAGCATACCCTCGAATTGCGTAGGGTTTTATGGCATCACCGCTGTATGATCTGTGGAATGATTCAATATTGATCGTAAAAAAGTGGTAGCTGGTTTAAACTTCAGAAAAGTGTAGGCATATCTGTTAGAGCAACTTAGGAAAAAAAATGGATTAATACGCGTGCAAGAGGATACAACCCGGCAACAATGCAGTATGAAGAGCGGCAAGAGAGCGATGAGGCTCGCGACGATCGCACACGTCGTTATTGCGCAACGTTGCCAAGTGTTAAACCTCAAGATACGTACTCAAATAAATTACAAATAAATGATATTCTTTATTTTTGTTACATCTCCGATGATCAATTAATGAAACAGTAATATTTCGTCCATTTTAGAACGGAAAAATCTATTCATTTCAGTATTTTGAGATTCGCCAAAAACACAAAAAATGGTCTACTGAAATTGTAGAGTAATACATTTGAAGAAGTATATCAGTTGTACTTACTTTTCCAAAAAGTTTAGCAAAAATTGATAATCCCGAAAGCCCGTACTGCCAAATACATAGAGAGCGAAAAATATACATACGCAGATACAATATTCCCCAAAAAGCTATAATCATTAAGGGGGGGGGGGGGGGGGTTTAAAGGCGAAAAAAAAGCATATTTTTATGATTTTTTTGCGGCGACATGAGTAATATAATTTTATTAAATAGAATTACATATTATTGTACAACTATTGAAGTATCTCGTAAAAAATTTTCAATTAAAAATATTGATAAATAAGCCGGTGATGTTGAATCTCCAGAGGCGCCTTGAAAAAAAGTGGTTTTGCGGTGAACATTATAACTCGTTACCGGATCATCCGAAACAAAAAAATTGATAAGCTTTTTAAAGGTGATGTATTTCTCGAGGTAATCAGGAAGTTTTTTTTTTTTTTTCTATTTTTTTGCAGCACTTGGAAGTGAAAAACGCAATTTCAGCTAAAAAAATCGCGCTTAATTTGTTATTACAAAATTTGTTATTACAAAAAACTCCTGATTACCTGTTGATTTATGTGAAGAAGTAATGTTTAAATTTTCAAAAGGATCGGTTCAGTAGATTTTGAGTTCTAATGTTCACAAACTTCAAAAATGACGTTTTCGGGAAAATCGATTGAAAGTTTTCACGTATCACGTATCACGGCCGGTCGTTTGAAACGCTGTAACTCCGTTACTTTTACTCCGATTGACTTAAAATTTATACACAATATTCTCGACATATTGTTCATTCAGAAAAAAAAATAAAAAAAAAATGCAAAAAAAAAGAATTTAAAAACCCTACCCCCCCTTAAATATTAGAAAAACAAGTTTTTGGAGTGTAGAAAAAGTGTCTAACTATAAAGAGAGTTGTATCGAGTATAGAATCTATCGTCTGGGGATCACGTCGGTGTATCTTACTCTTCTGTCGGCAAAAAAAAAACTGTAATCGATCGCATTTAGACATGATTGAGTTTTCGAGGAAACACAAGTCCTTAGTGAAGCCTCTATAAATTAACGCATACACTGACAATTTGCTTTTCCAAATGGGTCTTGATTATGGTTTTTGTTACCGACCGAGCCCCTCGCCGATGTTGAGCACAGAGAAGGGCAGGGGGGCTTACCTTGAGGGTAGATTTATGTTGAATTTGAAATCTACTATTTCAAAACAGATCTTGAGTGACAATTAAATACTTTTTTTCCTTACCAAAATAAGTAAGATGTAGTCATACCTATGTGCATCAAATATCGATTGGATACATGCGATTTGACAGGTCAAGTAAGTTCCACGTGCGTTGGATGGCATCAATAAATGATGTTGAAGTTTGCATCGTTGGAATGCAACGAAAATCGGTGTTTTAAATTTTCATTTCCAGTATTGCTCTCTCTTCTCATACCGATTTAAGCCCAGGTCCTTGAAGGAGACCCAAAAAAACTTTTTAACGTTTTTCATGTTCGAAAATCCGGTCTTGAGGAGGGATGAATGGTATAAAAAAATCTATTATCGTTGCATTCCAACAATGCAAACTTCAACATCATATGGATGAACTATTCTCAGTTTTTGTACTACTCGGATCATCTATCCGAAAAAGTCCAAGTATCTGATCTTTAATAAAAACTCCCTTCCATAGGAAAAAAATCATAATCTTTCAACATTCATCCCTTCATATAAATCTTCACATTCACGATTTAGTTCAGTGCGCAATCGACAAAATATACTATCAATATTGAATTTATGACGATTTTTCTCCGCTGCGAGGAGTTTGAGCCAACATGATTCCGATTGTCGAAGTGCTTCAGAGCAAAAAATTCAAACTTAATATTGATAGCACTTTGTTTGTTACACACTCGAGGAGAATGTTTCTTTATCTCATTGATACTAGTATCCATAAAAAAATCAGGTAAATGGAGTTCATCAGTAAAATGGTCTGAGCATTACACAAAAGAAGAACAGCTCATCTGTGACATTCGATATGCATGGAACTTTTAGGAGCTTTGAGTGTATCCGAGGACAAATCCCTTGTACCCAAATTATATTTGGCGAATCAAAGTAGTATATCCAACTTATTTGGGCGTGTGACCATGTGGGAAAATTCCTGTTAAAAAATGGTGCATTTAAATATTGCACTTACCCTTCTCCTTAAACGATTTACCATTCTGGTAAATACCTCAAGAACAACACACTGTCGAGTGGAATCTACTTATCCAAATCATGTAGAAAAAATCTTAACCATTGCTATGAAAAAATGGAATCGAACCCTTCACTGAAAACTTCCATTTGACAGAAAACTGCCTCTTAAAAGAACTAATAAACACAATTTGGAACTATTGGCTGAAAATTACCAGATTACAGAAAACTCCTTCTTAGTGGAACCAGCGAAAACGAGTTCGTAGAACTCTAGATTAAGTTTTCAGCTGTCGAGCAGTAATTAAAAATTTTCCTGATAGAAGAACTCCAATAACGAACCTTGAACTGTTCGATTTTTCAATTTATTTTTCTACAAATCCGTTACATCCATTGTCCACAATATATATACACATTCGGATGACGTTATTTCAATGTTTTCATATTTAAATGTTTTCACATAAGGACATTTTTTTACATTTTTTGTTTTAATATTTTTTACATTTTATACATCGAATATGTTCTTATGGTTTTGAATTTGGACTCCATAAGCTAAATAGTCAGCATATAATTAAAAAACTAACGATGTTTAATTAGAAAACTGTATGTACGTGGCAATATGTGCTTTGTATTTTATCAATTTATTTCACAATTTTTTTGAAGGGTTAATAAAACGAATATGCTTTTGTAAATGTACCTGTCTCTAATTTTCGTACACCATTTGGGGGGGGGGTTATTTAACTTTTTGCAAAGTATTTGTCATTGCCGATGATTAATGCACAAAACAATCAAACTTCCATGGAATTATTGTGCTTAAGAAACTTAAAAAAACCCTAAAAATTACAGATTTGTCAATCCGTGTACATAATATTCCATTTTTCACAAAGCTTCCTCAGTGAGAAAGCATCTCAATCTCTTGGCTTTCTGATGCAGAGAACTTTGTAAATATGAATGAAAAGTTATATAGAAAGATTGTGGAAATTCCCAATATGCAAGGATTACTTTCCTTTCCATATTTATGGTTCAGTATGTTAGTTTATCAATGCATTTCTGCCAGCGATTGGCTGTATTTAAGACATCATCGGCCGGATTGCCATAAATCAGTGAATTTTCTCAAAACTTATTTCTCTGTGAGCATTGCTGGAAAATATATGTAAAGATTAGTGTCCTGCAATTGAAATAGAAATAATTATCTATATTAAAAAATCGCAACTGCAACATTCATACCTAAACCGTACCTGAAATGAGGAAACAAAACAAACATATCATAGATGATGAGGATCGATAGTTGTTTTCAGGTAACTATTTGTTGACCACAGAGCTCCTAATAATGTAAGACCTCGTTATAATTGAAAGCAAGTCAATTCAGAATCCCAACCAAAAAACCTTACTACTGTCGTCTTGAACATCTAGATTCCCAATTAACTGGGCCTTCATCCATATATATTACTTTTAGCAGTTGATTAGATTCCTGACTGCTTTGCCAGATGTATTATCATATTCGAATGAATGGGTGCCCAAGAAAAAATGTGCCGTTGGTTTGGTGTAGTAAAGCACAACACATCCACCACTTTTATCTGAATCAGATGCAGAATGGAAAACTCAAACTCCAGTATTTGATTCTAGCACCACTGTATCAAATGAAATTTTTTCATTTGATGCCTTGAATGACAAATCATTAATGATATTTGTAAACATTCTAAACACAAAAATATGTAACATTCAAAATTAGCAGACTCAACGTCCTTGAAATATTTAATTTTTTGTGTAATTTTTTTAAGGTTATCCATCGTATCACCGGCACTAGTCGTTCAACTCCACGTCTTAAATTTTTTATATATTTTTTATTATTGCATAACAGACATTGAAACAAAGTATTAATTTAATATTACTATGTTTAATAAGTGTAGTGTTTCTTGTCATACCCTATACACACATTAATAATCCCCAGTTCACACATTAAATAATCTGTTTCGTTTTCCTATTCAAAGTATTTAATCGCTCAATCGAAAACAATCGCTTAACATTATGGTTTATTTAAAAGATAATAATTTTCATCATTTTTATTATCACGATGTACGTTTCTCGATAAATGGTTTAATAAGGCGGGTCTCTTTGACGTTATATTTTCGTTTCACCAATGCCGGATTAAAATTATCATTATTTCAAAGTGTGTTAATGGTTTCTCACCTGCATTCAACATATTTATTCATTTATGTATTGTTTATTTCAAAGCATACTCCGTTCATACATTCTATTTATTTATTATTAATTATCACATCATCATAGTATTAATTTTTTCTGTTGCGTGCGTGAAGTATGAAGTGGTCAGTCGGTGTTGGTTGCTTTGCTTTGGCGTGCTGTGTGATGTATGTCATGCGTATGCGCGCGCCGGCAGTGGGTCGAGATGTGCGATTTTCGCATACTCGTCAATTACTGTAGACCCATTGTCAGTAACTGCAACGTCAGTAGCAGTCAGTAGACTCTGAAGACTTTTGACTTTTAGCATGCATCCTACGATTGTATATCACAGCAGTTGTGGCTCGTTCTCGCCATGTTTAGCTTAGGTTTCGATATAGTGATTGACAGGTGTGTGAAAACAATGATCAGCTTGGGCCGTTTTTACGAATAAAAAGTCTGAAATATTATCGATATTACTACAGCTACGGAATTCATTTTGGTCTCCATCAAAAGATAACAAGACTAAAAAATATCTACGTACCTAAATCTCTTCAAGAAGCTATCATTTATTAAATATGAGAAATAAGGTTTGGAAGTGCGTTGAAATCGCGATGCTTTCTGTATAATAGATATGGGAGCATGCCAAAATCCCGAAAGTCAAAATTCCGACGACACGTATTACAAAACAGTATGAGTATACACGAGTGGCGTAGGGAGTTTGACCATGGAGCCTAGAATAAAGGAGTCCGATCTTCGTACTCTGAAGCGGCATAAAAAATTCAGCAAAAAAGGTGTCGCTGCGGTTGTTTGTGGTTTGTTTTTGGGTTGTT
Source organism: Oxytorus armatus (assembly GCA_958009045.1). Taxonomy (NCBI): domain Eukaryota; kingdom Metazoa; phylum Arthropoda; class Insecta; order Hymenoptera; family Ichneumonidae; genus Oxytorus; species Oxytorus armatus. The sequence continues at coordinate 11,018,354 of OY253748.1, read as the reverse complement.
TTTGGTTTGGTTTGGTTGTTTTGGCTTGCTTTTGGTTTGTTTTTTGCTTGTTTTTTTGTTTGTTTTTGGTTGGTTTTTGGGTTGTTTTTGGGCTGGTGTGTAGGGGGTGCACGGGGGGCGCAGCGAACCCGCTCATACGTGTACTGTTCACCATACACTAGTATAAGTATTTCATTTTTTATTTATGAAACTTCTTTTGTTAATAACTTTTTAACAAACAATGAGCGACGGATAAAACTTTTTGTTTGTACTCAGGGGGTATACTTAACAACACATGTAAAGGACAATATGATTGGGACTGGCTGGTATAAGGAAAATAGCTATATGAATTATTAACTTTGTTAATAACTTTTTAATAAATAACGTCTCCCAATTTTGTCAGAGGAAAAAATTGTTTCGCTTGCGAAAGCGCGTTGGATGAGCCTATTACGAATGGAATCGGAGGGGGGTCGCCTAAACCCGATGTTTACCTCATTATTTATCACACGCTCATCGTCTGTATTTTTTAACTGGGATGTCTTTATAGTTATTTATTGATCCTGGAATAATCAATGCACAATCTCTTCACCTATTCTACTTTAAATTTCGTTAAATATAAATCACATTAGTTTTTTTTGTAATTTTTACGAAACTATTTCATTTCTTTTTGTTGGTATATTATAAAGTCGGTATAATGCTATTCTATGTTCTTACTTTTACAGATTGGCAGTAATTTAAAGTTTCATAAAACTGTTATATTAACGATGACGCGTGATTACACTCAATTACACCGAAGGGTCATGTGTATATCGACCGTAGGTGCCTAGCTTCAGCAAGGTTCCGCGTACAGTTTATTTCTTGCTCACTTCACTCGGATCAACTTGCGACCGCAGCGACACCTTTTTTGCTGAATTTTTGAGGTCGCTTTTTTCGGCCGTTCCCCATTAGAGATCGGACTCCTTTACTCTAGGCTCCATGAGTTTGACTATCAGGATTTTGACATGTACCCTAAGATACTGTCGCGATCCGGGAGGATGTCAAAGTCCCGACAGTCAAAATCCCGACACGGCCTATCGCGCGTGTACCGACTGTTTTTGGTACGTGTACAGCCGCGAGATGGCAATAACGGTTAAAGCGCAAACACTTCGCGGTTCGGCAATGAACGTAGTTCCAAGTGTTGGGGTTCTCAATAAAACCGAGGGACGTGACTCACTAGCACATTATTCATTAACCATTTGTTCATTAAACAATTAACGGCAATAATCATAATACTATTTATTCTTGGTTTTGTTAACAAATTGTTTATAAGAAATTCAACCAAAAACAGTTGTTTATGTTATTCAACTTTTTCTCGCTCCGATATAGCCAAAAGGAACCCACGTGTATTATTTGAATTAATAATTTGCTAGTGAGTCACGTCCCTCGGTTTTATTGAGAACCCCAACACTTGGAACTACGTTCATTGCCGAACCGCGATGTGTTTACGCTTTAACCGTTATTGCTATCTCGCGGCTGTAGACGTACCAAAAACAGTCGGTACACGCGCGATAGGCCGTGTCGGGAGTTTGACTGTCGGGACTTTGACATCCTCCCCGCGATCCTCTCGCAGTTACGGTCGGTCGGTCAGTGGTCGTCTGTTGGTAATCGTCGGTAAATGTACCTCGGTCGGGTGCATGTCAAAATCCCGATAGTCAAACTCCCGACCACGGTCTTGTATACAGGCCTGGAAACTCCAGCAAATTTCAGTGGTGGGGGACGGCCCGTTAACGAAGCTGTTTTTAATTTCTGTAACAGCCACCAAAGGCGTTGCGATCAGATAATGCCGATAGACATAACCTGAAAACCCTTCGACAGTTCTCGCGGTAGTCCGTCTCTGTCCCACTAACGGAATCCACCGCGTTACACATATTTATTATATGTAATTATAAGTTATTAATCCCGTCAACTTTAATGAATATACTGAAAAAATATGCTCATAATTTGAATCGGGTTTTAAACATTCTAACTGTTAATCGAGCATGATAAACTATTGTTTTGTTTGTACCAAACAAAAGTATTCATTTACAAAAATAGAAATACATAAAACCGTTTCATATATTTAATTTGATCCTTTTTCATTATATTTTTGTGAAAATTGCAGGTACTCAAATAAAGATAAAAGTTGAAGAATTTATTTTCATCCGTACTTACTTGATTTTGAAAACTGGAACACTTTTCCAAAACCTAAAAAATAAAGTGTAAGAAAATGTAAAGAGCTGATTTTTACTTACGTTAATCTACTATTTTTTGGCATGTTACTAAATACTGTCTATTTCGGAATATTGACAAAACTTAAATAAAGATAAAAATTCAAGTATTTATTTTTATTCATACTTCCTTGATTACGAAAACTCAAACACTTGCAAGAACTTAGAATAAGATTTATTCAGTAGTTAATTTCGACAATTTTTTCTTAACAATAAATTTCTTTTTGAGTTTAACATTTTTCTGATGCGCATGTTGCCTCATTTTTAATCTTACATAGTAAATTATGGAACCTGATAAGATTTCAGATTCATGCTCTTTACAGGGATAAGCGAAGGTGTATGAGTTAAATATTTCATCTAGAATTATATCGAAGACATCAATACGAGAGGAATATTTTGTAAATGATGCTTCAATATAACGGATCAGATGAAAGAAATGAGGATTTGCGTGAATCAGGCCACCGCATCATTTCATTTGCATCAGTTGCGACTCTAAAGATCCTCAGCTGGTTTGCAATCTCACAGCTTCCTGACACACTGACAGGATTCATATTTTTGACAGAACTTCAGGGATATCTGAAATATCAATAGAGGAAATTTATGATTTATGGTTTAAATTACTTTTATTTCATCGCTTTTATATAATAACAATGCAATAGATACATTCTCTTAAGGAAACTTACCAAGATGAGTACTGATTCCTTGAATTGACGATTTCGTGACTCTGTAGGACGGAACAGTGCTTGGAGAATTTCTTTCAGAATTCGAAACTTGTTCCGCTTACCCATGCTCTGGCACACAATTTTCTTTTTCTACTCAGATGTCATTGAATCTTGTTCGCACAGCAAACTCTTTGAGTCGCATTGTTTTGTATGGGACCTTACATATTGAAAATACACGATATGAGCAACTATCTTCTCAAACTATGTGTAAAATCTTTTCATAAAACTTACCCGTCCAATTACTTGACCATTTGCGTCGAGCTTGACCCATTCGCGAACTGTGCCTTCATTATTAAAATGCTTTTCACATATACGATTTGTGGGTTTTAATTTTAGAATGCCTGGGATAGATTGTTCCCACTTTTTCCACATATCAATGTTCTTAGGCACTCTGAATGTACAACATTTTTTGTTTATTTTGCTACCGCTTTTACAATGAAGCACCACACACAGATTCGTCATTTTTAATATAATAATTACTAAAAGACTGTGATGTACACCAAATAAACATAATATTTACGCATAGCAGTATCGAAGGGTTTTCAGGTTATGTCTATCGGCATTATCTGATCGCAACGCCTGTAGTGACTGCTACAGAAATTAAAAACAGCTTCGTTAAGTTGACCACTCTCGGCGGAGGAGTTTCCAGACCTGTATGCAAGACCGTGCTCCCGACGCCACTCTCGTATATACTTGTACTGTTGTATGATACGTGTGTCGGGGTTTTGACTGTCGGGATTTTGACATGCTCCCCTGTGTCTGTCGAGACGCTGCCGCGCATCTCTTGATATTGCCTATATTACCTATATTCCTACATTAATCAACAAATAGAGTAGAAGAGGATTGTCGGCAAAATCAATCGATGAAAGAGTTGAGAGAGAGGGATTGCTAAATAGATATATGTTTATGGCTGGTTTTGCACGTTGGACGAACCGGATTTTTTACATGGTTTATTATGGTATTTCGACAGGTGGGGTGATGTCATCCTGTCCAGTATTAGATTACAATCCCGCTCGAATAAATAATAGGTAAATTTCCGTCAGCTCACGGGATGTTTTACCACTAAACTATAAATGTGTAAATTAGGTTGTCCCAAGACATAAGATAGGCTTTTTTTTTCTCGAAAATAAAATTGCATGACCTCTATGTTTTTCCTATATGGTCTATTAGCTTAAGTAATAAATATTATTGCGATTGGATCATGACAACCCGTGCCGACTTGATACCAAACATAAAATATGAATTTTTGTACCAGGTTAATTTAGAAGATTTCTAGAAGTTCGAGTTTGTTGAGTAAATAAAACACTAATATACCCGAAACATATTACCATTTAATATTTTACATAAAAAACATTATTCTACAAATTTTCTTCTTAAAGTTTGTTTCTTACAGTCTGGATAAATCTTCCGGTGTTCTTGTACGCAGCGTAATAAAAATTGCTTTTGTTCCTCTTTAACTGTGATTAAACCATGAAAGTCTTGCATCATCTTGATCGCTCTTTCAGCTGTATCGTTGACTGCCCTCAGCACTGAAACCTTCTTCTTGGCATCCTGAAACTAAGCGTTATGTGACCACAAAGAAGGTTCTTCATGCAGAAAACTGTCAATTTGAAGCCGGGTGAACAACGACTTACTTTTGACTGAAACGAAGTCGTAGATGTTTTTATCTGAAATAAGAAAAGAAATACAATTTACCAATTTCTTAAAAAAATAGAAAATAAAAGAAACAATTGCTGTATTTACTAATGAAATTTACCATACAAGGAACCACAGAGTTCTTCCTTGGATGGGATGTAGCGTTTACCATGGGTTGATGGATTCTCTTTGGTTAGATTTTCAACCATTTTTATTTTAATTTCTTGGTCTACATCGTCGTCAAACAATGGTAAGGCAGCTACTTCATTAGTTAAATACCATAGATGCTGGCTTAATTTCTGTAAAGCTGCTTTCGAGATGTTTGTATCGATTTTTTTGTAAGCCTTCATCGACTTCAAAAAGCACAAATCCGGATAAGGTGCTTTTACAGCCAAAATACATTGGAGCCACGGCTTGACGTAGGATGTCACGATGAACAAGCAAACATCTAACAGTGCCGCCTTATCCTTGTTCGTCATTTTCAGTTGAGCATTAAGAAGTGCTATTTTCAGTGCATAAATCGCTCTCGCTATTCACCTGGCTTGGTGCATGGCACCTGGAGGTCGAATTTTAAATTGTCGATCTTTAACTCCGCCTAAAAATATCACTGAGAGCTCAATCAGTTCTCGATAGTAATTTCGAACTATATCTTTGGTCAATTCAGTTTGGTAAAATTTGAGCATGTTTTCTATTTCGGAAACCGTCAGATGCAAATCGAGTTTATCTTTATAGCACTGTATTTTATTGGGGTCGACACTTTTCCAGTTATCTCGGAACTTTTTGAAGAGTGGAATATCAGGGCTTGTTGTCACTTGATTGATTTTTGCTTCGAATACGCTTTTTAATATTAACTCATAGATGTGATGGCTCAAGGTGTGGTGATGGTGTGTGGTGTAGTTCAAGAAGCACACAAGCGCCATTAATACGAGCTGTGTTTGATGCTGTAGTATCACAACAAAGAATTTGTACTTTATCTTCGAGATTCCAGTCTGCAAGCGCTTTCCAAACCGCCTTTGCCTGTTCTTTTCCTGATGAGTTTTCTAATCTTGGCACAGCAATCAATTGTTCTTTTTTTCCATATGAAATAACTATCGGAAGACGTTCATCTTTTGATTTTCGGGCATCTAAAGCAGGCAATAGTTTTCCATCAAAGTGAACGGTCACAACCTCTGGCATCTCCTTTTGAAAATCAATTTTTATGGATTCAGCACGCTCTTTGCATTTTTCGGTTCGAATTCTTTGAATTGAGGACGTACTCATCGGAAATTCATCAGTATTGTATCCAAGTGCCTCAATAGTAGCTTCAAGAATATATACAGAATCTTTCATACTTAACTGACACCTGTCTAGCGCCGCTACTATTTTTTGAGTGATGGAGTCTTTCCGCATAGATATGTTAGTTGTTTTGGGTTGCGCGGTCTTGATCTGAGTTGGCAAATCTTCTTGCAAAGATATGTCTTCGTCCGAATCAGATGATGAGCCTTTTTGTAATGGATCATAAGATGATGTCGAAGGAGTTGACTCCTAATCCTCAGGCGCGCCCTTTCCTCTCTATCGGTCAGTTTTTTTTCTACTCCACCTAAGTGACCCGGTCGACCTGGCTCCCTTTGTCGTTGCAAAAAAGACTTATCTTCATTTATTTTTATTAAATGGAGCGCATCAGCGTGGGCAATATCAAACAAATTGTCTAAGTTCCTGAAAAGCTCTTGACGACGCTGTTTAAATACGAGGGGGGACCCAAAAAAACGGGAATTTCGTCATAATTTCTTTATTTTTTAATATTTCTACACCAAATTTTGATCAACTTTAAAGTATTCTCCTTTGACCACAACGCACCTCTGCAAACAATCCTTCCAATGTTCAAAACATTTTTTAAATTCACTTATCGGGATGTTCTTTAGGCCTTCCAGCAATTTTTGTTTTACCTCCTCCACAGTGGCAAAACGCTTTCCTCTCCTATCCCTTTTGAGTCTGGGGAACAAAAAAAAATCACAGGGGGCTAGATCCGTTGGGGAAGGGGGGGGGGGGGGGTGGACAATTGGTGTCATGCAGTTTTTGGTCAAAAACTGCTTTACGGAGAGAGCGGCGTGGGCCGGCGCGTTGTCATGATGGAGGAACCAGTCACTTGTGCCGCAAAGATCTGCCCTTTTCTTCCGGATATTCTCCCTCAATCTTTTCAAAACGTCCAAGTAGAACTTCTGGTTGACAGTTTGACACGCGGGAACGAACTCCGCGTGCACAACACCTCTGCAATCGAAGAAACAAATGAGCATTGTCTCGATGTTTGACTTCACTTGGCGAGCTTTTTTCGGACGAGGAGAGCGAGATGTCTTCCACTGGCTTGATTGCTGCTTTGTTTCGGGGTCGTATCCATAGCGCCACGATTCATCACCAGTAATCACCTTGGAAAAAAGTTCAGGGTCCTTTTCGAGCTGATTTTGAAGTTCAAAACATGCCTGAAGTCGATGCTCCCTTTGCTCGTCTGTGAGAAGGCGAGGGACAAATTTGGCTGCAACTCTGCTCATGTGCAAATCTCTGGATAAAATCCACTGAATTGAACTCCATGATATCGCAGACATCTCACAGAGTTGATCAATGGTTCGGCGATGGTCTTCATGAATGAGAGCATTGATTTTGTCGACGTTTTCGTCACTTCTTAACGTTGAGGGGCGTCCTCAACGAGGTTGGTCTTCGATTGACATTTCTCAATTTTAAAAACGTGAAAACCACTCTTAGGCTCTGGTTTTACTTAGGACAGCATCTCCATAAGCAGTCTTAAGGATTACAGTAGTTTCCGCGGCCGATTTCCCCAACAGGAAACAAAATTTCACAGCTGCGCGTTGCTCTTGACAATCGGCCATCACGTTTTCGCCGAAATGGAAGAAGTTGTTTCACTACAAAAATTCCCACGGGCGAACCGATGCACTCACGGTGACAGAACTTCGCACACTAACCCAGGAGACGTGTCCTCAACGGACTCCTGATCGAGCAATGGGTTCCCCCACTCTCCCTCCCCGCCGTAGCGCAATTCCCGTTTTTTTGGGTCCCCCCCTCGTACGTCCTGGGTTTTCTTAGCATTTTTTTGCAAATCCCTCCAAACTTGATATAAATTCACAAGTTTCTTTACACAATTAGGAAAAGATTTCGTAGGTATACGCGCCTTTTCCCAATATATAATACACTCGCGAACAGTGAGATTTGCACTTTCATTTACAGTTAAATTCACTTCACGAATGTTGTAAAATAACACTGCCAAAACCTGTCCATTAGAAGGAAGTTTTGATCACGTTATTTGATGTCACCCATTAAAGATATATCCTTTTTAGAACTTACGCAGTTCTAAAAAGGATATCCATTAACATGTTGACCGGGCAAAACAATGTGTTTACTGTAAAGGAAAGGCAAGTTATAACAAGCAGATCGATCGTTCGAGCGGGTCCGCGCCGTCCGCCGTAGCTAGCAAGTATTGACAAGTTCCGATGCAAGTCGGCACGGGTATCGTGATCCTACCAACACCAAATTTGGTTTACAATTGTTTCAAGATCATTCAAACAAATTAAGAGGGTGTGCGTTAAAAAAAAATTACTTTCATTTTTTTGGGACACCCTAGTGTAAATCCATGAATACAAAATAATGAGTCACGCACACCTTTCCGATGCCCACACTATCAATTTCTCTCTCTCTAGCTCTCGCACATAACACACACACAATGACGGAGATTTTTTTCGAATTATCCATTTAGCCTAATTTTGTATATTTTTATTAACGTATCTTTCTTTCAATTATTGATGTTTTACAGACGACCATAAAGGTGTACGCAAATTGCCTACGACCCGATATTGAATACAAGACACTCTGTATCACCTACGAGACCACCTGTCGCGAGGTAGTGCGAAATTTATTAAACAAATTTCGTATGAGGCATCGAGATTCACGATTGTTTTATCTAACAATGGAGGTCACGGTTAGACGTGCCAACGTTCGCACGGTTTTGCCACTCGATGAGGATGCCAGACCGGCTGTACTGCAGTCTTGTCATCCACGAGGAGACTCAAGGTATAATTTCTTTATAAATACGCTTTTCAGTTCAAGGCATTCATAAACACAGTTTTTTTAAATATTGTGAAAACAGTTTTTAGAGATATTTTTTATATAGAGACAGTATCATTAAAGAACGATCGATAATACATTTGACGGAAATCGGTAAAGTTGAAATTTTATGACATTTCGAATTTTTCAAAAAGTTGCCACTTTAGTTTCCGCAAATTTTGAGAAATCGGATAAAATTTTTCTATATGGATCGAATGTTATTGAATGTGATAAATTCGCTGCAACTGGTGTCATATCAGCAGAGAATATTATTCGAGAATTGTTTGAACGCGAGAGTTGATAAAACAATTGTCACTTTATAAAATTTTTAATTTGTTCAAAAATCTGTGGTTTTAACTTCGACAAATTTTGGAAGATCGCGTTAAGAGTTTACAGATAAAACAATATATAAATAATTGATGGTTAGTATTGAATTTAGCGAGATTCGATGAAACGGATCCGATTTCATGAGATATTAAACTTTTTGAAAAATCTGAGTTGACAATACACGCAGAGGAAAAAAACTGCAAATTGAAACTTGCAAATTAGTTCCTCGAACTTTCACACAAAGTTCAAAGCTTCCTCTATGAGGAAAGCAAAATTGAGAAAATTAGTTTCTTATCATGGAGAGGGATTTGAACATAGTGTAAAATTTTTAGGAAGAAATTTGCAAGTTTGAATCGGCAGCTTTTAACATTGTTTAATGATGATATGGTGAAGATTAATTGAGAACTTTTTTTTGTGCATTTCCTCTTGTTGTGAGGCGTTTAGTCTATATCAGGATCGGCCCAGGTCAGTAGTCAGTTCCCCTTCAGGGTGGCCCGGATCAGTAGCCGGGCCTCCACATACGGTCGTATCTGCCATCCCCATCGGTAGCGTATTTGCCATGGCACTCATTTGGTTGTTTCAAATATTATTTTAATATAAAGATGCGCAACAGGAACATTGGCCCCTGGAAAATGGACCATCAACAAATTTTTGTTCGATCAAATGGAATCCACTTCCTCGGAAAGGCACCCTCTTCTCATCTCAGCTCTCAAATTCACTCTTTAACGAAAAAAAGAGAAATTGGCGTTTTGCATTCCCCTTATGTCGAGTTTTTATCGTCACGTCTTATTATTAACTGACTATTCCGTGTGGAAGCTGATCATCCTCTCACGGACAGACGAAATGTTATTTCATTCTTTTTTTTTAATAATGGTGGCCTTGCAATTTGTCAGCGACGTGTGAACAGAAAGCCAGTTTTATTACAAAATTGTCTATCTTGGATCTGTTATTTATGTAGTTACTATGGAAATGATGGAGTGTGAATTATGAGATATAATCAAATAAGAAAAAAAACGATCTTCTCACCGCATGAGGAATCATTCTTTCTCGCTGTTTTTAATAAGCCCTGATGCAAATAGAAATTGTTTTTCAAAAACAGATTTCCTCTCATTTCGAAAGGCTTGTTTCATATCGCATATAAACTCGATCGACTTTTTAGAAAACAGCTGTATATGCTTCCGGAAAAATGAGTTAGTTAAGAACAAAAACTATTCCTTTTTCGGAAAATGGATTTGTTTGAAGAGTGTTATATTGGGAAATTAGATATTTAGCCAGAACGGCATTTTATTTCGAAATTTTTGGCAATATAGAATAAGAATTCAAGTTGGGAGTTACAAATTAGATAACAATTTATTTGAACCAAACGTTTTAAGGTTTTACAGTTTTCGAATGAGCAATACTTATAATCGTTAGTTGTTAATTATAGACCAGCCGCTCAACTGGACGGATTTATTAAGACTGAAGAATATTCGGTTGCAAGTTACAATGTCGAAGTGATGCGGTTGCAATTCCGCAACCAAGTGGGCCCGGTCATTGGCTGAGCTTGCTCGGCGATTTCAGATACTTGTGAAAGCGAAGTAGCTTCGACGTAATTCTTAATACGTTCGTTCGTTCTTTCGACGTATCACCTCAGGTTCAAAGTCCGAGGTTCGTTATACCTCATGCTATTCGGGGTAGAACAAGAAGAATAGTTTTTCACCGTGAATGGAGAGCAGTTTTTCACCATATTTTAGGAGAGTGCTCATCCCCCCCCCCCCCCCCCCCATATGATTTTGGCTTCCTCATAGAGGAAACTTTGTGACGGTTAACATTTTTTTGTAGTTTTCAATGTCAATGTGTTTAAAATATGCTATAACGTCAGAAGATCACGCGTAGGAAAAAGTCTGTGTGCGTGTGTGTGTGATATATATATATATATATATATATATATGTATCCACACTGAAAAATTCAAACGTCTATATCTCGGGAACGGTTTGAGGTACAGCGTTGCATTTTCTACACGAGAAAAGCAGTACGTTCGCTTTATGTACTGCAAATTTTATAGAAATTTATGGCGGGATTCAGATATTTTATAACATTTCAAATGGTTTAAAAGTCTCTGTACGCGCTCTAACTTCCGTAAATTTTTAAATATGGGAGTAAAATTTGTTAAATAAATAGAGCTTCAGTAAGAAACGTTCGGTACTACATCTGGCAAAAATCGGTTTGAAGGGTTGGATTTTGTAGAAGTTGTTATTAAAAAACAATCGTGGAACGATTGAATCGTTAATTAATTGTGAATCCCCTCTATAAAAAATACATGTCACGAAATATCTCGAAATGCGATTCATTTCTGAGTCGACTAACTTGTCATTGTGATTGGCTGTCGATGTCGTGCTCAGAGTTCGTTCATGTGCATACTTCAGACCGCACGATGAACCTAACCTACAAAAGCGACGCGCGTACACCAATTCTAGTTGTATTAAATGCATATGGTTTATAGTATCAAGTATTTTGCTACTTCCGCGTGACTTAGCAAAGTATGCGAACAAGGGACGATATTCTATCGCACGATTTAAGCAAGTTCCAAGGATGAAGCTTTACGAGATTTTCTATTTACACGGTCATCTCTCGTTTATTACAGATTTTCGTTGCAAACACGACGAGGAGGACTGGTCAAAATATACGACAGTGCCCTCATGTCCGGGGTGAGGCTATGCATTTTATTTCATTTCTTTATATTTTCTATATTGAATTTATTCGAAGATAAAACGATAATAATCTATATAAAACCTTTTGTTTCTAATTATTTCATAGTCCCAGTATAAGAGTCTCTTAGTCTCAGAACAGACGACGGTCGATGAACTCATACAAATGCTACTTAGTTGCTACAGTTTGACCGAACGGGTCGAGCAATTTTCACTTTATGAGGTCTCCAAGGGTGAGGAGTATCAGAGAAAATTACACCCTGATGATTTACCTCTAAGAGTAGCGCAAAGATGGACGAGCGTTGATCGACATCTACGTATTAGACGAAATCCGGATTATAATCGTCACAGAAGAAAGGTAAAATAAATACTAAAAATTGCAAGTTGAAACTTGTAAATTGCTTACTTGTAATTTCACACGAAATTCATAGCCCTCTCTATGCGGAACGATCTTTTTTAATTTTGGCTTCCTCACAGAGGAAGTTTTGATCTTTGAGCGTTGTGCGAAATTTCGAGGAGGCAATTTGCAACTTGTAGCTTTTTTTCCTGCTTGTATTGCCAATGCCGGATATTTCGAAAAATTATAAATTTCATGCAATCGAAACCGTTCCATCAAATCACGCTAAATTCAATACTAATCATCATTTAATAATATTCTATTTATCGTCAAAGCTTCAACGAGATCTCTCAAAATCTGTGAAAGTTGAAACAAAAAACCGCCGATTTTTGAAAAAATTGGAATTTTGTAAAATCGAAACTGTTAAATCAATACTTAGTAGATATTTTTGGCTAATATCTGTAGTTGATTATCGCAATATCAACGCTCTTTTAATAATATCCTATTCATATAAAGAACGTTAGTCCGATATCTTCGAATTTGCGGAACCTACAGCTGGCAGCAACATTGTTTGAAACATTCTAAATTTCATTAATGCTAAACTGATGCCATGTCTACATTGGCAAAATCCAACACCAACCATCTTTCAATAATACTTTATTTATATAAAAAAAAAGTTTAGCCTCAAATTTGAACATTTACAGAAGATACTGCGATCACAATCATTTTTGGGAAAATTGTACATCTCCTAAAATTCGAACCGTTTTTACCGTTCGTTAATTATACTCTCATCATATAAGTTGAAAAACTTGCAAATGGCTTAAAAATGTCACATAATGGTTGAAGCTTCCTCCGCGAGGAAGTGAAAATACAGAAAGATAGTTCCTCAAGGAGGGCGCTTTGAGCATTGTGTAAAATTTTCTTCTTTATTATTTCACAAATCTTATAATTGCAATTTCGAAGCGGGTTTTTTAAAAATAATTCGATTTCAGTTATAAGATGATATTATAAGGAAAATTTCACTAATTATAATCTAACATTAAATTATAGCGCAATATAACATTTTCTGTTAATGCTAGGTTCATTAAAATCAATTTTCAAACATGCTATTAACGATTTTCCGTTCAATGCGTAGATCATGTGGGCTTCGGACTCGGGTATAACGATGGCAATGTCGAGGCTTCATATTCACAATAATCAGGTGCATCAACAGCTGCAGCAGCAACAGGCAAATCAGAGTGCCGGCCACAATAACAATAGTCAAAATTTGCCGCATTTATTGCGTCGGCAGTGCCCCAAAAACAACAATAATAACAAACTCAACAACGACAACAACAATAACAAGCGCCATAATCACAATCACAAAACGCATCAGGCTCGTCTTCGACCGGTCACAGCAATCCCAACGACAACATCGACGATGACAACGTCGACGATTACGATGAAGCTTCAGAATTCAGGAATAATCATCGGACCGCACACGGGCCAGTTGACGAAAGTCCAGTCGCCTCAGAAGTCGTCGCAACATTTGGTTCAGAGTTTACCATCAACGCCACTCCCGACTAAATATCTCACAACGTCGTCCGGTTATTCAGACTACGAAAATTATCTTTTCATCTAAATCACAGATATTTCGGCCCTATGGACAAGATTATATGACAAGATGTATAAAAATGTGTCTAATCTGTGTAAGAAGAAAATCCATTTGTGGCAGAAAATTGAGGGACGAGCATTTTTTTTAAATGCATTTAGGACATATTTCGTAATATACAACTGATATATATATTTTTACCACGAGGTCGGGAAAGATAATTGTGGAAAAATGTAACGAGAGATTGTGATGCAGTTTCGATATTCGTAAAATCGTCGTGCTCGCATTCATAGATCTGTACCTAAAATTATCCTTCTTGCACCTCGATCAGTTCGTAGTATATCACAAAGGAGAGCAAACAGAAGAGAAAAAATAACCACGACGATGGTAGTCAGTAAGTATGAAAACTGTACCAAAGGTACTCGTATTCGAGTTTTTAAGATAAATATTATGACGAAAACAAAAATACTATATATATTATACTAAAATATATTATGTATCCTATCTATACGTCATTGACTATACATATTAGTAATTACGACATAATTATAGCAAGTGCGTTCTAAGTACAAAAGACAGCACGTTTAACGCGCTACTCGTACTAACGCGAGACAAGTTGGAAATACTTAATAAGCGGAACGCATTTATATATATACATATGTATATGACATTCAAAAAAGTGAGAACCAAAATCCATTTTTTAAACATATATTTATATTCTCTTCGTAAAGAGTCTTCACAAAGAAATTTGCAAAGTTAAATTATTATTCATTCGTGAGAACGTTAACGAATTTCGTTTCGTTTATTTTCTTTTTTTCTTTTGTAAATCTTTTTCTACATTCTCATTCCTCGCAAAAAAGGCGTGTAGACACTTTCAATTTCGTTTACATTTGTCCGTTGGACAAAAAAAAGTACAACGTTGCTGCACGCAGCTATGGGATTACCGGTTAAGCTACCTGTGTAACGTGAAATCGTCGATATTTTGTAAACTTTCCCTCTGTGTGACAAGAAAATCAGGTAAAAAAAGAAAAACGATGATTTGTTAATCGAGTCCACAAATGACCCGAATCCAAGAACAAGTTGGTGAGAAACCATTTGTGCGAGTGGTGATTAGATTATTCTTGGAGCATTTTCTTGCCCCGCGGGAAAAACAGCCGGTGCTGAACAACGATCGGTAAGTACATAAAAAAACAAGCATTAATGGAGCTTCGAATTGCGTGAATGATTTTTTTTGTCATAGTTAGAACAGAATATTGTCGTGACTGGCGTTCATCAGGGTTCCCTTTGAAAATATTTTTGTTATTTTTTTGACATGCCAGAAAGTTCTGTGAATAACGTTGAAAATTCAAAAAATAGGACACGAACTTCGAATTGGCTGAAAGTTTTTTTTCTAGTCGATCCAGAATAAGGTCATTCTTATTACTGTTTGTCGGCGTTCCCGTACGAAATATTTGAATTTATATATTTTTTTACTTACTAGACAGTCCTGCGAATGACCTCAAAGAATGAAAAAATAGGACATAAATCATGAATTGAATGAATGCATTTTTTTTCTATTTGATCCTGAATATGAACGTTCTGGCCACCATTCGTTAAGGTTACCTTTCAAAATAGTTTAGTTAATATTTTTTTACTTAATAGAGAGTCCTGAAAGTTTTCTCAAAAAATCGGTAAACAGGAAACGAACTTCGAATTCGACGGACGATTATTTTTTTTTTCGTTAATACGGAATATTGTCGTTCTGACCGGCGACCATCACTTGATTTTTGGCACAATTCCTCTTCGGGTGTTGGTGATAATTTCACATGTACTTTCAGTAATGATATTATTGTGGTATATTATTACAATAATTGAAAGATCGGTATCACCAATTTTTTAGCCTTTATCGTCCATTTGAATACCCGGAATGTCTTTGCGAAATGTGGAAAAAAGACGTGAGTAAAACCCGAAATAAATATGTATACAGAGAGATTTATTACTACATTTATTGCACATTTCTTTGTTTGTGTAGATAACATTTTTAGTATTAATAACAAATCGGCATTTTTATTTATTTTTTATGATATTCGTTTAAATGAAAAAAATTGTATTCCGATATTCTTTACGTAATTAGAAAATGAATTTCAAAATAAATTATGTTTTGTCAATGGTCTTAAAAACGTCGTGCGAAATTTGTTTTAAGATGGTAATCCGTTTTCTTGTTATCAACAATATTATTTTAAATTGTGTTGTATACTATGGTGTTGTCTACAATATCGCAGAAATCTTCGCGTAGATATCGATGGTTGTTCTCTTCATTATTACGGACATTGTTTAATAGACTAATAGTTGATAAGAGACATGTTCAATGTGAGAATAAATCCGGTACAGACATGACGTATCAATAAAAGGTCGAGTTAGTTTATAGATAATATGATACAATTCACGTACGCACCGTCTAAAGAACCGCTACGATATATAAGGTATTCGTTATCAACTGGGTCACTTTTTTGGGTTCGACACAAGAACCTAAAGTTGGACACAAATTGGACGAGCTCTATTCTTAACAAATACGGAAGACATTTGTATTTAATTCGAAATTGCAGAATTTCAAAACGTCGCCATACAATTCTCGCAAATCAATAACAAACATGCTTCGGCGGTACTCAATAGATGTACGAAGTCTTGGCTCGATCGATCAACAATTATACGAGTTAGAACTTTAACGAACGCCGAATTGAATTTTTGGACAATTCAAATATCCATAAATTAAAAATGCCTAGATCGAATATTTTTAAACCCAATAACGAATGATAGGTAATGAATGTCTATTTGAGGAGAAAGTTTTAAATCGATAGCCCGAAAGTTGAATGAGAAAGGTGCTCTGCTAATTTATCTGTATGCCAAATTTTATCCACAAAGCTCAAATCCATGCGAAGTTACAAATTGCAGCGCTGTAGCTGAAACCGTTCTCGAGATATAAACATTTGAATTTTGTAGGCCATTTGCATAAATACATGCTGTGACGCCGATTCCCGGCGATGGACGATTGACGCCAAAAATACCCGCGAACTCGATGTCGGTTGGGCGCTAGCCGTGAGAGAGAAGCTCTTACGACAAAAATTTATTTAACACGACAACGAATTTACGAGATCTTTCCCCGGCTAAGCCGCAGCCTCGTTCGATGGTAGAGGGGCTGGGTTCAAAGGGTCTTTACTCGAAAAGCGGTAACACTGCTCCCGTGGAACGAACACAATTTACTTTATTGAAATTAATAAACGCCGGTCACAGAAGGTGACCGGGAACAACAAACGTGAAATTCAGAAAAGTTTTAGGAAAAACACACAATCCTTAATTTACTATTTCTCAAATCCGGATGGTTCACGATTCGATACAGAGTAAATACTTATTCACTAGTTCATAATAATTACGTTACATACTTCTAAGACACTCGGCCACGCCTAGCAAAAGCAGACCGAATGAAAGTCAAAGCCAACATGGCGGACAACAGTAACGGTCTTCGCGGCTATGTGCTCTCGCGAACAATACTGGATTCGCAATATCGACGACAATCTGCTTCTCGTTAAATTTCCAGATAATTCGCGGGCCGTGTGTCAAACAAAACTACGATGAACCTAAATCTATGTACCCCTGTGCGTACAATGATAAGTGAATTCCTCTCGACGATTCTATTAAATAACGAGTTAATGGTAACGCGAAAGATGGAACTCACGGACAAAGACTTCTATGGCGCCGCGCGTGAACGTACCTTCACGACAATGTCGCTACAATTTCTCGACTCAAAATTCCAAACTATTTCTCAAACCACGCGACAAAAAATGAGCGAAACCACAGTCCTACCGGTTAGTTTTCCGCAGAACGAGAACAGGGCTTTCGACCGTCTCGAACTTTGATATAATCGGTAGCGTCGCTTTTTTGAGCAACGGTAATTATCCACGCCACGGAGTTACGTCTCTCCCTGTGAACAACACACGCTAGAGTCCTTGAGTCGCGTTTCGCGGTCGCTCTGGTTATCCGAATTACTCCCACCTCTCGATTACGATGATGAGTTGGCATAATCTCTAGCCGTTACGCGTTTATTCGAATTACACGCCGGATAGCGCGGTGTACAGAGTCTGGTCCGAGATAGGCCGATAAAGCCGACATTCGATGAGCGGCAATGTACGGTTGGTCCATAACACAGTGCATAATTTGCACCGTGGACTAAGATGGTGGTAGGCCCTGGAATTCCCTTAGATGTTGATTTTTGTTCGCTATCTATCTCGACAATAAGTCTGAGGCGGCAATGGTTATTCCTGGCTTGACAGTACGCAGGCGTCGCTGACCAGTTCAAGCGGGAACGGTAAGAGGTGAGCGGTCTCGTGAACGGAATTCGACGCTCTCGTCGATGGCGATGATGTAGGCTCGTGAATTGAATATAAAATAATACAGTAGAATTTTACATTATACGGTACGCTAACGCTAGGCCCTGCTGGCGTTCGCTCGGGAGGGACTCATGACGCGAAGAGACGATGCTCCCGCGTGTCATGTATGCAATATACAATCATTTCAGATGTTTTATGACAGTAGCGAAAATCCGCCGTCACAATACATACACGCATACACAAGCAGCATTTTTTTCTAAGTGTGATTTTCCGACATTTTGGCACATTTTGGATATATTCACATTAAAGCCTTGGAAAATAACTTCTTCTACGAAGAAGTAAAATGTCTACAAAATGAGCCATTTGGGTTTCAAACAATTTTTATATTTTCCGTTTGAAAAACGGATTATAAACATTTAGTTTTTGGTGAATTTTATTTCGACAGTCAGTCTTATTTACTGAATTCGTTGTTGGTCCTGGATAAAAAAAACTCAATGTTAAATACATAAAAATGAAATGAAAAATACATAAAAATGTTATATCCAAACACCACAAATTATTTGAAATATTTACAAACAAATATTTACCGTCACAATTTTTATTAATCGATAATAATTATAATTTAGAATTTTTACTATAGCCGGCAAGCATCTCAGCTAGTCTTTACGCGTTCTGGCACATTTTACGTCAACTAGGGAATGCACACACACGCTACCGCGCGCCAGCGGTTTACTGGTGGTGCTGTAGCGCTCTTATCCTTTTCGACACTGTACGCTGCTTGTTCATTGAGTTATTCGAGATTGGGTGTCGGGCAGAGAGTCGCTGTGGGATCAGTTTTCCATTCGATTGACCCCGTATCCTTATTATGACTAAAAAGTCGGCTGGTACCTAATGAGGATCCAAGTTAAATGGAAAAATGACCCCGAACCAACTCGATATTTGACTCCCGACTTAACGAAGAAGTCTTGTAATTATTGCTTATTCTGATTGATCAAAACTTGTTTGTTAATTGTGAATTTATTGTTTCTGTGGTGTGAATGGCTCATTTTCATCCCTTTAACCAACGCTGCCTCTTGACTTTCTCGCCCCTCTTTTGTATCAATGATGTTTGCCATGTTTTCATTTTTGGCAAAGATTTGATGAGCCAAGTATAAATGGTCCTACAAAACACGTATAACATACGCACGTACAATACGCTGAATGTGGAGAATATATTGACAAAAACGATGATTTCGTAACATTCATCGTATCAACTTATCGTGTTATTTAGAATTTTGTACAATTTCTTCTATATAAATTAACGAATAGGGATCGTATACATCGTGGATCATCAAAAATATTATTTGAAATAGGAATTGTCGTCAGAAATATTCTTTATCTTTTAGTGTTCGAAAAAGAATATTAATTCTTCTCGATGGTCAAGAGAGATTCCCAATACTTACTCATCATAAGATGTAAGTGGATGGAAAGAAAAAAGGGAGTAAGGCGTTACAAGACTTGCGGATAAGACTATTTCATTATAATACATATTGTAGATATAGATGGTTAATAAGCATCACCATGGTATGTGTATAAGCTGAATTCAATACTTCGGTCTCATCGGTTGCGCGAAACTTTTAAATATTTTTTTCAGCTTTTCCATTTTATACTTGGGAGTATATTACGAGGGGGGACCAAAAAAAACGGGAATTGCGCTGCGGCGGGGAGGGAGAGTGGGGGAATCCATTGCTCGACCAGGTGTTCGTTGGGGACACGTCTCCTGAGTTAGTGTGCGAAGTTGTGTCGCCGTGAGTGCATCGGTTCGCCCGTGGGAATTTTTGTAGTGGAACAACTTTTTCCATTTCGGCGAAAACGTGATGGCCGATTGTCGAGAGCAACGCGCGGCTGTGAAATTTTGTTTCCTGTTGGGGAAATCGGCCGCGGAAACTACTGCAATGCTTAAGACTGCTTATGGAGATGCTGCCCTAAGTACAACCAGAGTCTACGAGTGGTTTTCACGTTTTAAAAATGGAGAAATGTCAATTGAAGACCAACCCCGTTGAGGACGCCGTTCAACGTCAAGAAGTGACGAAAACGTCGACAAAATCAATGCTCTCATTCATGAAGACTGAAGACCGTCGCCGAACCATTGATCAACTCTGTGAGATGTCTGGGATATCATGGAGTTCAATTCAGAGGATTTTATCCAAAGATTCGCACATGAGCAGAGTTGCAGTCAAATTTGTCCCTCGCCTTCTCACAGACAAGCAAAGGGAGCGTCGACTTCAGACATGTTTTGAACTTCAAAATCAGCTCGAAGAGGACCCTGAACTTTTTTCCAAGGTGATTACTGGTGATGAATCGTGGTGCTATGGATACGACCCCGAAACAAAGCAGCAATCAAGCCAGTGGACGACACCTCGCTCTGCTCGTCCGAAAAAAGCTCGCCAAGTGAAGTCAAACATCGAGACAATGCTCATTTGTTTCTTCGATTGCAGAGGAATTGTGCACGCGGAGTTCGGTCCCCCGGGTCAAACTGTCAACCAGAAGTTCTACTTGGAGGTTTTGAAAAGATTGAGGGAGAGTATCCGGAAGAAAAGGGCAGATTTTTGGCGCACAAGCGACTGGTTCCTCCATCATGACAACGCGCCGGCCCACGCCGCTCTCTCCGTAAAGCAGTTTTTCACCAAAAACTGCATGACTCCAATTGTCCAATCCCCCCCCTCCCCCTACTTGCCGGATCTAGCCCCCTGTGATTTTTTTTTGTTCCGCAGACTCAAAAGGGACATGAGAGGAAAGCGTTTTGCCACTATGGAGGAGGTAAAACAAAAATCGCTGGAAGGCTTAAAGAACATCCCGATAAGTGAATTTAAAAAAATTGTTGAACATTGTAAAGATCATTTCCAGAGGTGCGTTGTGGTCAAAGGATAATACTTTGAAGGTGATCAAAATTTGGTGTAAAAATATTAAAAAATAAAGAAATTATGACGAAATTCCCGTTTTTTTTGGGTCCCCTCTCGTATACCTATTGAAGTATTTACAACCCTTCACCATACCGGTTTTGCACCGCTGTACCCATAAATTCGTACAGCGGTGGAAACCACTCATTTTACTTATTTACTTGCTTTTAGGATGTGCTATATTATCGACGATAATATCAGTCTTGTATTTAAATATTAATAATACTTATTAAATATGATAATACTCAAATACAACACAAACGTCACAACATATCCGGTCTACTATCGATATTGCCGAGACAAAACAGAACTTGGCCACTAAAGTCGTCCGATCACCAACTAATCACAGCGCGAATAGAAAGGCTTCGATCTGAACAACTAAACTATCGA